>CM066051.1:63157069-64379318 GCA_033557465.1 Ichthyophis bannanicus | reverse complement strand
TAATGCTTGTTGCTTTCATTGCTTCCTGTCGTAGCAATTGTGGTCGATGCTGTCTACCCTGGGCACAGGGCAGTCGAATGAGACTGCTGTGCAAGGTGTAGTCTCTGGCCCTGAATGCAACAAAGCTGGAGTCTGGAGCAACATACTCGGCAGATGCCTGTTTATGACCTCATCTGGGGGCTGTCTAAGGCATGGCCTCGTGGCAAACCAGACAGCACCACTGACCATATCGTAACAACTGCCATTTAAGTGCAAGCTACTCTTTGGCAGGCCTTAGATAACTGATCAAGGACTTGGAGATCAGGCAGCAGGCTTCTCAGAGATAGCAGAAGTCAGGACAGCTGGCAGGCCCAGTGAGGGGGTCAGCAGGATTTCTGGTGCTTTTGGGCAGTACATTTTTGTACCCTTTTGAGGGGGCATCCTAGCCAGGGAGCAAGCCTTTTGGGGGTTTTGAGGATCAGTGAAAGGGTTTTTACTCAGCTTCTGTGGCCCCCAAGAAGACAGATGAAGACTCAACCAGAAGTCGTTTCCGGGGTGGGGGGGGGGGGGGGTTAACCTATGGGATTTTTACCTAGCTTGGGTGTGCATCATATCTGACTAGTGGGTTCTGGAAATCATCAGGGAAGGCTATCCACTGGAGTTGTCGAAGCCCATCCCATATGCCTTTGTGCTGTTGCCTTGCAAGGTGGCAGGAAACTTCAAGCTGTAAGGGACACTAGTTCAGCTGCTGCAGTTAAAGGCGGTAATAGAAATACCACGAGACCAGTGTGCCTATGGTCGATGCTCCATTTATTTCATGGTCACCAAAAAAGAAGGTACTTCTCAGCCATTCCTGTATCTCAAGCATGTAAATTGGTGTCTTCATGTACCCTGCTTCTGCATAGAAACAGGTCTATGATTGTGGCTGTCAGGGAAGTGAATACCTTACTTCCTGCATCTCACGGAGGCCTACTTTGCATATCCTGATTTGGCAGGTGCATCAGATGTGCCTCTGTTTCGCAGTTGTGATGGGGCATTTCCAGTTCCATGCCTTACTTTTTGGTCTCATGACTTCTCCTTGCACATTTACCAAAATAATGGTGGTTACAGCAGCCCTCCGACCAGAGGGCATTTTGCTACACCCATATGTGGACGACTAGCTCATGAAAGGAAGTCTTCAGAGAAGAGCAAGCATGCCAAAGCAAGAGTTAGTTTCTGCAGAAACTCAGCTGGGTGGTCAATCTCAGAGAGCCAGCTGTCACCTTCCCAGGACCTCATATCTTGGAGCATGGTTTCAAATAGACAGGGGCAGGGTAGCCCTGCCACAGGGCAGGGTGCTGATGTTGTACAACCATATCAGAGAGTTCCTCAGCATGCAGATAAATCTACAACTCCTAGGATACATGGTGGCAACTATTGAATTGATGCTGTGGGCACGGGCTCACATGTGGCCTCTGCAGAGAGCCATGCTCTGATGGTGGTTGGCACAGCACCAGTTGATGCATCCATTACCATGCCCCAAGGACACTCGCTTGGCACTTTGGTGGCTACAGCCAGAATGGTTATTAGTCGGCATGCCTATGGAGTCACATGTCTGAATACTGTTAACAGATGCTAGTCTTGAGGGCTGGGGTGCCCATTGGTCCAAACCCCTGCGCTATGAGGTCTTGACAAACACCAGAAGGAGTGGTCCATCAATCATCTGGAAATGCAAGGCGTTTTCTTAGTGCTGCTGGAGTTTCACTGTACCATACAAGGCAAGGCGGTACAAGTCTTCTCAGACAATGCCACACAGTAGCTTATATCAATCAGCAGGGCAGTATGAGCAGTGTGCAGCTCAAGGCTGAGAGCCCTTTTGGACTGGGTAGAAGAAAATCTGCAAGCAATCTCAGCCTCTCATGTTGCGGTAACCTGCAAAATAATGGCAGACTATCTCAGTCGGCTTCATTTGGACCCGGTAGAGCGGTCTCTCTGTGAGGAGGTCTTTGGTGTCCCCCACCTGTTTACTTTCTGCCATCATGGATCTGATGACAACCTTCACCTCTACCAAGGTGAGCAGATTCTACAGCAGGCGGAGGGAGCTGATGTTGGAAGGGCTGAATGTCCTGGTGCAGCTTTGGCCAGCAGTCTGACTACTATATGTGTTTGAGCCACACAGCTGATTAGGGCCCACGGCAGAAAGGATAGAGGCACATCAGGGACTGGTCATCCTTATTGCCTCAGACTGCCCCCGCAGGCCATGGTATGTGGACCTCCTAGAGCTGACAATAGATGTCCATGGCAACTTCCCCACCACCAGGGACCAGTGCAAATGGCTCAAGTGGATCAATTTTTCACTTACAGCTTGGTTCTTGAGAGGGCACGGTGGAGAAAGAGGGGCTATTCGGCAGCAGTCATTTCCACCTTCCTGAAGGCCCATAAGTGCTCTACATTGCTCTTGTACATTAGGGTTTGGAGGATTTGAAGCGGGGTGCAAGGTCAAAGGCTGCTGTTCCCTCTTGGTGTCTATCGGAGATCCTGGTGTTTCTGCAAGCTGGGCTGGATAAAGGACTACGGGTGCAGCTGGCTGCAATTACTTGCTATCTGGGTAGAGTCCAGGGGGATATCCTTGGGGACCCATCCAGATGTCAGTTTTCTTTGGGTGGTCAAGCAGGAACACCCTCCAGTTCGAGCAGTAGGTCCCCCACCCCCCACCCTTCCATGGGATCTTAACCTCATACTGTCAGTGTTGGAGCCATTTGAACCTTTCAGGACTTCTACATTGAAGGATCTAACATTAAAGACTGTTTCTTGTGGTGAAATGTTCTGCACAAAGGATTTCGGAGTTACAAGCACTTGTCACGAGCCTTTTCTTGCCTTCTAAAAGGAGAAAGTGGAATTGCAGGTGGTTCCAGCCTTTCTGCCCAATGACCTCTCTGCGTTTCATTTGAATCAGTTTACCAGTGTTCGCAGGCACTGAGGCAGCTTAGCAGGAGCAAGGTTTGCAGCACTTGGATGTGTCAGACATTGTGGTGCTGTCTGAAGAAACTGACGCCTTTCATAAGTTGGACTACTTGTTCTTTATTTGTTTTCGGGGACCGCAAAAGAGGGAGGCAGCCTCCAAAGCATTTCTCAGACTAGATTCAAGAGGCCATTTCTTCAGCCTATCTGCTATAGTGCAGACAGATGCTGTGTGGCTTACAGGCACATTCCACCAGGGCACAGGTAGCTTCATGGGCCAAACTAGTTTGGTCCTGATGGTGGCAATCTGCAGGGTGTCCCCCTCAGTGTCTTTGCATACGTTTCGTGAAGCATTACCGACTGGATGTGCAAGCAATGGGTGATGTGAGATTTGGTGTGGCAGTCATTCAGGCCAGGCTCACTGGTCCCTCAGATTAGTATTCTGCTACATCCCACATGTCAGGAGTGCACTGGAGGGACGATAAGGAAGGTGACCATTAGACCTTGCCTGCTAATTAGCTTTCCTTGATCTCCAGTGCAGTCCTGGACCAGCCCAAGTTCTTTCAGAAATGTCAACCCCTGGACACTGTCATTGGTTTACTGAGGTTTGGGGATCATGTGACTGCATAGCGATTGGTTCCTTATCGTCTCTCCAGTCCAGTCCCGGAATCTCAGGGATATAGGTTCCTCCAGCAGCTTGGAGACTGAACAATGACATTCTTTGTCACCAACATAAATATCCAAGGGACTGCCTCCTTGCTCCAGTTTGTTTAGTCTCCAAGCAGCTGGAGGTTGAGCCTAGAGATTCTGGGCTCACTGGAGGGACAATTAAGCATTTTTTGAATTTATTTTTGAATTCTTTGAATTTATTTTTAAGTAGTACAGTTATTGTGGCTTTAAAGCCTCAGATGTGCCCCCCTCTCTCCTTTAAATTTTCTTCTCTACCTGTTTTTAAAGCCGCGTTTGTGTTCTGACTCAATTTATTAATTAACAAGTCTCCCAAACCTACTTACCATAGGAGAGGAGTACTCATTGGCAGAGTAAGGACAGCTCTTTGTCGGGTAAGTGCTTTTTTTCTGGGAGGCACTGTTTCCTGTGAGCTGCGTCTTTTTCTTTTGAGCCGCCGGAGTTTTTCAACTTTTTACTTCCTGGTTATGCGGCGCATCCGGTTCCTCCTCCGACGCTGCAAAAAAGCTTAGCGTCGGGGAGCCGGTTGATTGGAGAAGTTTCAAGGGGCTGGTTTCCTGCAGGCCGCGCTGTTTGTTTCCTGCTGCGAAGTTATTCGCTGGTGGCAGTTGCTGCAGGCCGCACTGTTTTTAGCGCGTGCACGACGAAACACCAAACGGTAGTTGAGTGTGAAAACGGTGAACAGTGAGTTTCATTCTTCTTAGGTTTCTTTCTGAGGGAAACTTTGTTTTTAAAAGATATAGAACATTCTATTTGCTTTCAGTTAATTTCATTTTAAGCTTTTTACTGACTGTTTATAAAAAAAAAGACAGCATTCTAATTGAATTTGTTCACAGTGGTGTCTTTTGAAACTAGATTAGCCTTCTAAGCCACAGTGTTTGGTTTGTGGCTCTAGAAGAGGAACATTATCTGACTCGGGTCTGTAAATCCTGTGTTCAGGAAACTGAAGATGTGCAGCAGGGTTTGGAATCTAGTGCTGAGGGGGCTAGACTTGCTTCCTTATCTTTAGGGGATGCTAATTCTTGTCCGCAGCTCTTCCCAGAACCTGTTGCAGGGCCACCTTCTGTTCCAGATGTGCCGCAAGAGCCTTCAATTTTTTCATCTGGTTTGGCATCATTGTTTGCACAGGATTTTTTTTCTGCTTCAGCAGACCTTTGGAAATGGTCAAAAGCTCCCTTCCCTCTGTGGTAGCTGATCTTGGGAAAAGTGGTCGGCTATTCCTTTAGAGATTGTTGAAGATTCTATTACTGTCAAAGGTTAAAACAGGAAAGGATCTGCAGGAGCATTCTATAACCTCCTGAGATTCACTCAGATCCTTTGGATCCAGATTTGGATGTTGAGGATGAATTAGAAGAGGGAGAACTTACAGATCAGGAGGATCAGTCCAGAGTAGTTCGTGTTTTTCGTTGAAGAGTTACCTGCGTTGATTATGGAAACTCTTAAAGCAGTTAATATGCCAATGTCAGGACCAGAGGAGGACTCTGCTTTGGAGGATCCTTTGTTGCAGGCATTTAGGAAGATGCAAAGGGCTTTTCCTGTTCAGAGTGGTAAAGGAGATGATTCAACAAGAGTGGGATAGGCCTGAAGCTGGGCTTAAGGGGTCCAGGGTCATGGCCCGTTTATATCCTCTACTGGATCAGGATCGGGGGGGGGGGAGTTTAAATCTCTGAAAGTAGATGCGACGGTATCAGCAGTTACTAAAGACTGCAGTTCCGGTGGAAGGTGGGGCCGCTCTTAAGGATAGCCATGATAAGAAGTTAGATACTTTATTAAAACAAGTGTTTGGTGTTAGTGCTCTATCTAGTCAGGCTTCAATTTGTGGAGCATGGGTAGCCAGAGCATGTCTTTGTTGGTCTCAGCGGGTACATGGAGAAAACGTGGAAGACTCTGCGACAGAAGTGTCTAGAGACTGGAGCGGCTTATTTAGCTGACATTCATTATGACCTTATTAGAGGTTTATCAAAGAGTATGGTCTCTTGTGCAAGCTAGAAGATATTTATGGTTGCATAACTGGGCTGCAGATGCTTCTTCTAAAGCAAGACTCTCTAAGCTTCCTTTCAGGGGTGAACTCCTTTTTGGGGAGGACTTACATAAATTAGTAAAGGACTTGGGAGATTCTAGAGGTGGCAGGCTGCCAGAGGGCAGGCAGAAACTAGGGCGCCCAATTCAGGTGTTTAGGGGCCTGTACGGAGATTTTCATTTTCGTTCCACACGTTTCGGTCAATTTCAAAGAGGCCGTCAATTTTTCAGGAGTCAGGGGTTTCGAGGTTTTTGAGGTGCAAACAGAGGATTTGCAACCTCCTCTTCCTCTTCCTCTTCAAACTCTAGAAAATCACAATGATATGAGGAAGACCCAGGCGGATTTTATTCCTGTAGGAGGTCGGCTACGGGACTTTTATTCAGCCTGGGTTCAAATCACATCCGATCGGTGGATGTTGAAGCTCCAGAGCATAACCTTCTCGAATGATTTCCAACGCCCGGTCATCGATTTGTTCATTCAATCTCCTTGCAAGGCATGCATCAAGAGTGCAGCAGTGCGCGAGACCTTGCAAAGACTGGGGTGAATCGCAAAGCTCGTCCGGTCCCCGCCAAGCCAACGCAGCTCCAGTCAATACGCCATCGATTTTGTGGTTCAAAAGAAAGAAGGGTCTTTTCGACCAATTTTTGGATCTTCGAAAGGTAAAATCGTTACCTTCGGGTAACTCATTTTCGTATGGAAATACTGAGGTCTGTATAATGGCAGTAAGAAAAGGGGAGTTTCGTAGGTCTCTGGATTTGACAGAGGCTTCATCTACACATTCTCATTCGTCAGGAGCATCAGAAAGTTTTGAGGTTTGCAGTCCCAATGGGTCATTTCCAGTTTCAAAGCGTTGCTGTTCGTGTTGGCAGTGGCTCTGTGAGCATTTATCAAGGTAATGGTGGTCGTTGCAGCATTGAGAAAAGAAGGAATTCTAGTACACCCAATACTTAGACGCATGGATGATTTGGTCAAAGTCCGAGAAGAAAAGCCAGTTGGCTAGACCCAGAGTAGTGGAATTCTTTACAAAGTCTGGGTTGGGTTGTTCAATATGGCAAAGAGCCAAGTTAATTCCGTCACAGCATTTAGAACACCTGGGTGCTCGACTTTGATACACTGATAAGCGTATTTCTTCCTCAGTTGAGAACCCTGGCGTTGAGACATCTGGTGCAGTTTCTTGACCATAGAAAATCTCACTGCATGGCATTTGCAGTTGCTCGGAACCATGGCAGCAACCTTAGACTTGGTTCCATGGGCGAGAGCTCATATGCAACCATTACAGAGAGCATTACTAAGGAGGTGGTCGCATCAGAGGGATCCTCTCTCTCAAGGAGGTTACCCTGCCTTCCGGAGACGCAGCAGGCTCTACATTGGTGGATAACCGGGGATTCTAGAGGTGGGAATGCAGCTAGAATCGCCTGTTGGATTCCTCTTATGACGGATGCCAGTCTGGGCTGGGGAGCTCACTCCGAAAGAAGATTCGTTCAGGGTCAATGGACCGAACAGGAGAAAGTTTGGTCAATAAACAGATTGGAGTTGAGGACAGTAACCTTAGCTCTACAAGCGTTTCAATGTTATCTTCAGGCGAAGGCTGTTTGCGTTCTGTCAGACAACGCAACCGCAATAGCTTACATCAACCGTCAAGGGGGCACAAGCAGTGTTGCTCTGGAGGCCGAAGCCGAACAGTTGTTCGTGTGGGCCGAGAGGAATTTGAAAGCTTTGTCTGCAAGTCATGTAGCAGGGGTGGACAATGTGGAAGCAGATTTTTTGAGTCTGGTGAAAGTGGATCCAGGAGAGTGGATTCTTCATCCCCAGGTGTTTAAATTGATAAATCGTTGGAGTTTCCAGTAATGGATCTCATGGCAACCTTCAAGTCGGCAAAGGTCAATCGGTTTTACAGTCGAAGGCGAGAGAATGTCGGAAGGTCTGGACGCACTCATTCAAAGTTGGCCGGAGCAACAGCTTCTATACGTCTTCCCTCCATGGGTATTGATAGGGCGTGTTCTACAAAGAGTAGAACAGCACAAGGGGCTAGTAATATTGATAGCTCCAGATTGGCCAAGACATCCATGGTATGCGGATCTCATAAGACTGTTGGTAGACTGGCCTTGGCTCTTACCGATAAGAGAAGATCTGAGTCAGGGTCCGTTACGCATGCCTCAGTTGGATCGATTCTCGCTTACAGCTTGGCTCTTGAAAGAGCGAGGTTAAAGGCCAGGGGATACTCTTCGGCGGTGATTTACACTTTGTTGAAAGCAAGGAAGAGATCTACCTCTTTGGCTTATATTCGTACATGGAGGATATTTGAGGCGTGGTGTGGACAAGTGTTTTGAAGCATTTAAAGCTTCTATTTCTCAAATTCTATCTTTTTTGCAGGAAGGATTTGAGAGGTTTAGCACTGGCATCATTGAAAGTGCAGTTGGCAGGCCTTTCTTGTTATAGAGGGAGAATAAAAGGCGAAGTACTGGGTGTACATACGGATGTGAAGCGTTTTTTGAGAGCGGTTTCGTTATTGAGGCCACCGTGTAGACCACATGTTCCGTTTTGGAGTCTCCATTTGGTTTTAGAGGCTTTAGTGCACGAACCGTTTGAGCCATTGTCTCGAGCGTCATTAAAGGATATTTCGCTCAAAGTAGTTTTTCTTGTAGCTATTTCGTCGGCCCGAAGAATTTCGGAATTGCAAGCATTGTCTTGTAGAAAACCTTTTTCCTATTTTTCAAGAAAAAGGTGGTCTTAAGGCCAGTGCCTTCATTTCTACCCAAGGTGGTGTCGGCTTTTCATATCAATCAGGAAGTTTCATTACCAGTATTTGAAAAAGATACAAAGGAGAATCAATTCAAGTTGCATTTGTTGGATGTTCGTAGGGCGTTAAAGATGTATTTTTTTATCGAACACAGGAGTTCTGTAAAACAGATTTGTTCTCTTTGGAGTTGCAAAGAGGTCAGGCAGCTTCTAAGGCTTCTATTGCTAGATGGCTCAAGGAAGCTATAGCTTCAGCATATTTGTTAAAGGGTAGAACAATTCCTGATGGGCTTAAGGCGCATTCAATGAGGGCACAAGCTGCGTCCTGGGCTGAGTACAGTTTGGTGCCGCCTGTGGACATCTGTAAAGCGGCTACTTGGTCGTCATTAAATTCCTTTGTTAAACATAGATTAGATATAGAGGCAGAAAGAGATTCCTGTTTTGGTTCAGCAGTGCTTCAGGCTGGCCTAGCAGGACCCACCCGTTAAAGATTTTTTACTGCTGTTATATCCCAGAGATTCCAGGACTGGACTGGAGAGATAAGGAAGGTGAAATTAGACTTACCTGCTAATTGTTCCGTAAGGAACTCTAGTCCAGTTCCGCATCCCTCCCTGCATTTAGTTTGAACTACAGGCCTGAAGTATAGAGATGATATGGTCATAAGCCTTATGGCTTATATAGGGAGGGTGATACTTTTGGGGATCTTTATAGAGTTTTCTTCTATAGAGACGGAGGGCAGACTATAATAGGAAATTTTTATAGTATTACTTTAAGGGCACAGTATGTGTCTTAATTTATAGTTGAAGTATGTTAATGTTTATTATAGTTAAAGTTTGATAGCTATGTTGGCTACTTAATTGTTGCTCTGGTGAGTCTGCTTTGTCAATAGGTAAACTGGAGCAAGGAGGCGGTCCCTTGGGTATTTATGCTGGTGACATCAAAGAATGTCATTGTTTAGTCTCCAAGCTGCTGGAGGAACCTATATCCCAGAGATTCTGGGACTGGACTGGAGTTCCTTAAGGAACAACAATTAGCAGTTAAGTCTAATTTCACCTTATCTCCTTCTGGCTGACAGGGGAGCTCGATGTGTGTATATAGTTTGAGAAAAACACAGTTCCCCACAACAGAAAATAAGGAAGCCATTTACTGACTTCCCAAGGCAGACCACCACCTGGATTTGGAGAACCCCAGTCTCCTCAAGTACACCTCTGAACACAACACTTAGCTCTCTTTTCCACAAAGTGGTTTAAAAAAAATTAATGGTTGACATTTTATTTGTTGCTCCTGTGAGTCTGCTTTTGTCAGTAGTTCACGCGGGCTGCTGGGTGGTGCCGGCCTCTGGGTGGTGCCAGCTGCCTAAGAACACTGATGTCAGTGACATGCTCAGTCTCCAAGCTGCTGGTGAGAGCTTGACAACTTAGATATCAGAACTGCAGTGGAGGTCCTCAATGAAAGCTAATTGGCAGGTAAGGTCTAATTTCACCATCCTATTCTAGAGCCTATTCTTGAACAGTGAAAAAGTTAAGAATCAAAGCTAACAAAAAATAGATGGGATTGATTTAAACATTTAAACAAATTATAAAAACACAAATAAAATGGAACTTTGTCATTGCTTCTAATAAAATGGAACTTTGTCATTGCTTCTTTGTCTCAGGGGGCCATTCTCTCCAGGTTTTTTATACGGGCATCACAAACCCAGGTCCCGGAGTTGCAGAGTTTGATGCAGTCACTTACTTGGATGACTTCATGATCATAGGCTACAACAGTCTGAGCCATCGGTCCCAACCCCGATGTCAGTGGATGGCAGAGAACGAGACTCCAGAGTTCTGGAAGACAAAATCCCAGGAGTGCCATAGTAGTCTTCACTGGTTCAGAACATTCATGAGCCGTTATACCCAAAGCAAGGGTAAGTCATCAAATACATTTTGAAAACAATTAGTCTCTGCATTTAATACTGATAGCTATTACCAAAATCTTGTGACCTTCAAACCTCACTCCTGATCTAGCCTCTGTCAGAACAAGAGAATATTGGTTGATTCTTACCTTACCGAGGTACATACAGAATATGCCGGCCCTGCCTCTAGGCTAAGTAGGTATCTACCTAGGGTGGCAGAATTAGGAGGGCAGTGGCGTGGCTCTGAGCAGAACTTGAATAGTGCTGATAGTGCAGCATGAGCCCTTTCTAGCATAGGCATCCTCTTCTTCTTCTCCCCCTCCCCCCCCCGACAGGAAGTTTTTTGTTTGGGGGTGAGGGAGGAGGCAGGGCGTGGCAGTGCCTGAACGGGCATCAGACATTGTGGTGCATCTGAATTTCTGCTGTGGGCCTGGCAGAGATGAATCAGTGGTGATGGGCACAGCAGGGGAAAGCTATGAGAAGGGAGCTACTGTTCACCTGGCGGGGATGTAGGGAAGGAAAAGGAAGAGGCTGGATACAAGGGAGGGGGTAGGGAAGGGAAAAGGACATGCTAAACACAGGTGGAGGGTTAGGATGGGGAGAGGCTGGACATTGCAAGGGCAAAGAGAAGAGGAGGCCAGGGCCAACCCAAGGGGTATCTGATGGACTAGGCAAACCTACAGCTCTTCATCTCCTCCCCACCTCTCAGGGCAGTTCAATGCTTACAGTATACTGTAACATCTAAACACCACCTCCCCCCATCCAGCATCTCCCCTTTCCTTCCTTTCCTTACCCCCTAGGGAGTCGAGCAACTTGCCTTCCCTATCCCCCCTTCTTTTTCAAGTGTCAGCATCACCCTACCCCTAACCCCTTGCTCTTTTCAGGTTTACAGCATTGCCCCTCAAGGAATCTAGTATCTTGCTTTTCTTAGAGTAGCTGGATGCCTGAAGGTGGGGAGGGCTAATTTCCTACCCCACTACCCCAGCCGAGAGCTTTCGGGTTTATATTTACAGCCCATCCGAAAGCTTTCTAGCTTGAATTTTAATACTCAGTCCGGGCCTACTATCTACAGAGCTTTCTTGTTTAAATTACCACCCAGCCGGGAGCTTTCTGCTTTAAATATATACAGCCCAGCCAAGAGCTTTCTAGCTTGAATATACGGTCTAGCCGAGAGCTTTCTGGTTTTATTTAATACTCAGTGAGGGCCTAATATTAGCACAGAGCTTTCTGCTTTAAATTTACGGCCCAGCCGAGAGCTTTCAGGTTTAATACTCAGGGAGGGCCTAATATCAGCACATAGCTTACTAGTTTAAATATATATGGCCCAGTTGAGAGCTTTCGGGTTTAAATATATACAGCCCAGCCGCATGCTTTCGTGTTTATATTTACAGGCCAGCCGAGAGCTTTCTGGTCTAATGCTCAGGGAGGGCCTAATCAGCACAGAGCTTTCTGGTTTGAATTTACAGCCCAGCACAGAGCTTTCTGGTTTGAATTTAATACTCAGTCCGGGACTAATATCGGCACAGAGCTTTCTGGTTTAATTTAATACTCAGTGAGGGCCTAATGTAAGCATAGAGCTTTTGGGTTTATATTTACGGCCCAGCCGAGAGCTTTTGGGTTTAAATATATACGGCCCAACCCGCAAGATTTCTAGTTTAAATATATACGGCCCAGCCGAGAGCTTTATGGTTTAAGAATTTGCGGCCCAGCCGAGAGCGTTCTGCTTTAAATATATGCGGCCCAGCCGAGAGCGTTCTGCTTTAAATATATGCGGCCCAGCCGAGAGCGTTCCGCTTTAAATATATGTGGCCCAGCCGAGAGCGTTTCGCTTTAAATTGATTCTCCAGGAACAAGCAGTAAGTTGGGCCTTTTCTCACCCAAGGGTGCCATCTTGCTCAGTCTCCCTTTTTTCCACAGAGCCCTCTGGACACATGTCCTCCTGCTCTATCTTAGAGCTGTTGGGGATACTTTTTTTTCTTCATTTTTTGTCAGGCTTCATGCCCTTTTTCTTTTCCCTAACCGCTGGCCACATGGGTCTTAAACCTTACGGGGCCATGTTTGTTCCCATGGCCACCTGCTTCAAATAATGCAATGCCCTAGGAACATGTTGCTTACAGACACTCACGACTGTTGTCTGTGGTGCCTCGGAGCTGACCATGATTCGGAGCTCTGCTTGAGCAGGGCCTTAGAGGACATTTTCTTGTAGAGTAGTCGTAAGCAGAAGTCCGATGTTTTCTGGAAGGCTGCCTCAGAATCCCCAGTGGCACCCTGTCTCTCCCCTGGTGTGTTCCCCCCGCCCCCTCATCCCCATGCTCTTGGTGACACTCTGACCAGGGATCCCCTGAGGTGAAGCAGTGAAAAAAGAGTGGCCTCTAAGTCGCTGTCAGGGGCTCCTGATAAGCACGAGTGCTCCTGCGCTTGGTTGCTCAGCCCCCTTCAGCGTTTCCTTGAGTTGGGACAAGGAGCAACCCTGCAAGGTACCCTGCACTGATGTGGAGGCCTCAAGAGACAAGGCGCTTTCGCCGGAGGGCTGTCCAGTGAGGGCCCCTCTCCTCCTCCACACCCAACCCAGTGACCCTGAGATCGGCATCTCAGGGCCCCACGCCCGCGTGGGAGTCCCACATGCTGGCGTTATAACACAGCATTTCTGCGTTCATCGCTTCCCAGCAGCTGCTCGCAGCATGTGTGACACCAAAATTCATCCAGGAAACCCCTGAGTCACGGGCCTTGTGAGGGTCCTCGATGTCTGTCTCGCTCGCCCTCCCATTCCTCGGAGGCGAGATCTTCCAGGGCCTCCGGCTCCAAGCAGGCACTGGCAGTTGGTTGAGGAGTCAGAGACGGGCAGATCACCCTGTCCGATTTTCTCAAAGTGGGAGTCTGATGGGGACGTATCCACCGGGACCTTCTGTTGAACCCCTTTCTGCCTGCGTTCCAGCTGTGCTCACCACCCAAAGATACCTCCTTCCTGGTGTTCATTCTGGACATGACACTGGCCCTCAACCTGGCCTCTCAGGCTAAGGAGGATCCTCATGCTGAAGAACTCGATATTCATCAGTACGAGTTTTCGCCTAGGGAATCTCTCACTGCGCCGGTTCCTCATATTCTATCTTGGCTGTTGCTCCACATGTGGGAAGCCCCTGCCTTGGTCCCCATCGTGAGCAAGCATCTTGATACTATGTACAAGGTTGAGGTATGGGGAAGTTGGGTCTTCCTGAACCCTGGCCCACATTATATGGTGGTGGAGTCAGCCATGAGGAAGCAGAAGAGCCCAAAATTGCACTCGTCTGTACCGCCAGGCCGAGAGTCGAGAGCCCTTGATGCCCTGGGCTGCAAGGCCTACCAAGGCTCCATGCTGTCTTGTCGCATTCAAGCATACCAACTATACATGGGTATGCTCTTGCACGATTTAGCCAAGGAACTCGGAGGGTTTTACACGGGCCTCGAGGGCAAGCCCCTCTATAGATTCGGACTCTTCCTCCTTTGGGTTGGATTCTTTGTTCTTTGTAAACAAGTTCTGTTCATTGTAAACCACCCCTGATCACTGGAAGGGGCAGTATATAAAAACATTTATTTTATTTAAATGTATGCTTTTAGGTAGGAAGTTGAAATCAGACCTTCCAGGGTAGCATTCTCTGAAATGCTTCACGTTCCACGCACAGGACCCAAAAGGCAGGCAGAGCTCTGTAAATAGTTACCCCAAGTTATCCCAGTTTTATATCCTGTTTTTTGTAAGCACAGTTCATTCTATGCAACGTATATGTTTTATGTTTCATGTAAACCGCACTGATGTTGAATAGAGCAGTATAAAAGAAAATCTAAATAAAATAAATAAATAATGAGTGGATAAGACGATGGTACGAGGAAGAGGGTTTTGGATTTGAGGAACTGGGCAAAGGAGGGGCTTTTCCGAAGGGATGGGTTCCACTTTAACTGGGATGTTAACAGGCTGCTGGCATTAACCTTTAAGAGCTATGCTCTCTCCTTTTTAAACTAGATAGTAGGGTAAAGTCAACAGTTTCTCAAGAGCGTGTGGTTTGGAACATCGTCTTTTGCTAGCATCCTTCAAGGATACAGAGGTTCCAATAAACACAAGTAACCCAAATGGCCTTGTTGATATGCCGTAACTTCAAGGTACAGAATTTAAAGATTCCGAATTACCCTTGCCTTACCGATAACCAGATGTATATGAATAAAATACAACCTCTAAAATGCTTTTATGCAAATGCTAGAAATCTAAAAAAGATGGAACCTGGTCATGGAGGCTTTTGTGCCTGAGGGTCAAGCAGTCAACCAGCACTTATACCAGCAGGTCCTCAAACTCATGATGGCCCACTCCCTTCTGGTCAAAGAATGTGATCAGCATGACCTTGATCCTTGATTTGGACATGCGTGCCTTCTTGGGTCTGCATGACAGTTGAGTCTTCCACTGCAGGCTGTCTCTTGCTTTCAGGGTTGTACTGGAAGACCCAAGTCTCATCTCCTGTGATGACTTGGCCAACAAACTCTGGATATTCTCTAGTAAGTCTCAAAAAACATTGACCCAGTTCTCCTAGTCATCCGATTAAAAGCTTGGGCACCATCTTGGCGCACACCTTCTGCATCCCCAGCTTCTGCATCAAGATGGTCCGCACTGATTCCCTGTTCAGGCTGAGCTCCTCAGTTATCTTCCGCACTGTCAATCTGTGATCACTCCACACCAGCTGGTTCACTCTGTCAATGTTCTCAGCTGTCTTTAAGTCAGGACGGCCTTCCATGACAGTCATCCTCCACCTTCTCGTGGCCAGTCTTGAAGCATTTGTGCCACTCGAAGACTTGCGGCCTTGACATTGTCTCCAACTTCTCCATAAGCCTTTTGGAGAAGTTGGACACTCAGTTGGGCCTTTCAACTTAACTGGAAATTTCAAGTTGATTCTTTGCTCTGTATTTCTGCCACCTCCAGTTGCGTGACAAAGCGATGGAGCAGTGTGCTACCAAAAAACTAAAAAAGATGAAAAATATTATAGCAGAATAGTGGCGAGATGTTGCACAACACAGTGACATAAGCAGTTAGCCAGTTGTCATTGAGTCAAGGGCATGGCTGCCACAGTCTCGTTTCTTTTTTGTCACACCTCATGTGTCCCACTCATCTGGACTAATCTAGCCAGATTTAAGTAAAGTAAATTAGCAGGTATATAAAAGTCTTCCTCCTTCTGCTAGAATAGTCCAGGATGCCTAGAGGTCGTTCCAGGACACCTAGAGGTCGTCAGGCAGGGCTGTGCCCAACTGAATATCAGGCCCTGAGTTTTGAGTCCAGTTTTGCTTTGTTAGTGTAATACTGAAGCTGGTCCCTAGGGGCATCAGTATATGTACCAGTGACAACAGAAAGCTTCTGGTACTGTCTCAAACACCTGCTGGCTCAGGGAAATAACCCACTAGTCTGGACTGGTCTAGCAGGATTCCAGGAAAGGTGAAATTTTACTTACTGTTAGAAACACAGAAGATGAAGAAATTATCAACTTGCCATGCTTGCGCAGTAACAGCATATAATGGCATGTAGTCACTAATTCACACACTTGGCATGCACATTAATAAAAGGGTCTCTTAGTCCTTAAAGGGGAGAGAGATGCCACTCGGGACCACAAAGGAGACTTAAAAGATGAGCTGAGGAGTGCTTCCAGTCCAAGGACTGAACTATATCCATGCAAGAATGGGAGACTAGAGATGGGTGGCGGCAGTTCCTGGAATGCAGTGTTGGCAATGGCAAACCAGTGGGGGGTCTATTATACAATGTCACGGCCATGAGCAACCTTGGAATCTCATGGCTTACGGTTCCTGTTGACAGTCTTGCAAGATTAAATCTCATAGCTGGCATTGCCTACCTAGTAAAATTGCTCACATTCACAGTATTGGCAGAGAAGAAACTTAGCTGGCTAGCCAACAACTGAAGGGGAATGAAGTAGCCAGGCTCATCTCTGCTAACCTACCGCTAACAATGAAAGGTCCATAATACGTTCCAAACGTCATAAGACAGTATCGTGACTACTTTAAAGGCTTATTTCCTTGCACAAGCATTTCATGATATGTAGTGAATATTGTGTGGTGGTTTAGTTTCTTTCAAAAGAGTTTTTTTTCCCTTAATTTATCTGTGTTTTCCTTGCTACCAAAATAAGGGTAAAACTAAACTCCTACTGGCTGGACAGTAAGTCCCAAACAATGTACACAACTCTGTTTAGGGTATTATGGAGATCATTTCCACAAACCAAGCGATTTAAATTTCTGAAGTGAGTATTTGAGGAATGTTGGGACAGGACATAAGTGGGAGATTTTGATTGCACATCCAAACCAAGCTCAAGTAGGCCTGTTTAGCATTTCTGTATCATTAGGTTTCAAGAAGCAGGACTATCTTACAGTATGTACAACGTTACAGTAGAATACAACGACCTTCCGCTCAATATTCCAAGCAATAGTCACTCCACACTTTGACTATGCGAATATTGTATTACATGGTCTTCCAAAGAACACCATTAACCCTCTTCAACTAGCAATGAATGCGGCGGCCCGTATCCTAGTTGGAGCATCAAAGAGAGACCATATCACGCCTATCCTTAGGGACCTTCACTGGCTCCCTATAGAATGTAGAATTAACTACAAAGCTCTCCTCATCACATTCAAGGCCCTAAATAATCTATCACCAGCAACGACTTCAGACCTCATCAGTCTACCTCCCAAGACAAGATCCAGGAGACCACTCGCTGAAAATACCCTAGTCATTCCCAGTGAATCCACAAATTGGTCCCAATCAACAATTAACAGAGCATTTAAATCTTTTGCGCCTAGATGCTGGAATAAACTTCATCCAGATATCAGGGCAATACGAGACATGAAGCAGTTCAGGAAGGCTATCAAGCACTACCTATTCACAGAGTACTTCCAGCCACCGTAATGCTATTATAATATGTCATAAGACAGATTCTTATGCATAACCACTCCATAAGACATACCTTCAAGAACTAAAATGTTGATGTAATTACGCTCGCTGCTAATTGATTTTATGTAAATAGTTCAATCGTTATTGTAGATAGTTACCCTTGTTACCCAAGTTTATTGCCCTGTTATCTGTAACTCATACGTGTTTTCAAAATATACTGAGATTGTTTTGTTCCATGTAAACCGCGCTGATGCTAAAGAGCGCGGTATATAAGAAACTTTAAATAAATAAAAATAAATAAATAAATGTATCTGGTTTAGTAACTAATTTCTTCTGTACGCCAAGGAATATTTGTGTTCAGGATTAATTTGCGAGATTTGTCAGTAATGTCTCTTTTTTTTTTTCAGACAATCTTACTTACCAGTTTATGTATGGCTGTGAACTGAATGATGACGGCAGCGGCAGAGGCTTTGCTCGGTGGGGATACAATGGTCAGGATTTCCTTACTTTGAATGAAAAGACACTGACTTGGCTCCCAGCAATGGAGACAGCAGAGACTGTACAAGAGAAGCTGAATTCTGACAGAAGTGAGAGTGAATGGCTCAAGCCTTTCCTGGGTCATAGGTGTATCAATCGCATTAAGACTTATATTAAGCATGGAGAGCAGGCACTGAGCAGGAAAGGTAATACCCGCTACACTGTGCATGATTATAGTACAAACTAACACCATGCGTTTCTGTGAGAAGATGGACAGCTTAACTTGCAAAAGGTCTGTTTGGGCAGATGAAGAAAAGATGAGTTTTTGGAGTGGTCTTGCTGTCCCCAACCCAATAAATATTACAATTTCTAGAGTGCCCTGCTAGACCAGGTCAGACCATAGAGTTGTATCCACCAACCAGCAGATGTGAGACAGAGAAAATGCTGAAAAGTGCCCAAAGCTGTACAAAGTTTGCTGCTAGAGGTGATGTAGCAGCACTGTTCTAATTTGTCTCAGCAGATGGTGGTCTCTTTCTGTACAGCTCTGAAGTTCCTTAGATTGCTGCACTAGCTGGAGGATGGCTAGTGGGCCAGCAAGACCAGTAGCCCCAGGGATGTGTAAGACACTCGCGGGTCTGGACTGATTGCATCGGGGGAGACCACTTCTGGCCATGAGGGTCACCTCTGTCAATGGAGTCTGCTTAGGGTTGCCTAACCCTAAACTTTAATTTAACAAAAAAAAGAAAAGGAACATGCCCTTCCTTTGTTTCAAGAAAACAGTGGTATTGTAGAAGGCATTTCCTCAGGCTTAGTCTCTGCTTGCAGCCTTGCCTAGCTCACAGTGGATTCTTCTCCCTCCCCTTGCTAGTTTTCACAGCTACTCAAAGGTCTGAGGTCAGGTAAGCAGTGTAGCATCAGATCCTTGCTCGGGTGAGCGGGGGGGCAGACTGACAGTGCCTGACCCCCATGCATGTAACCATGAATACATTTGCCTGACCCTTCTCATGAGGATATCAGTGATCCAGGGCTTTCTGCTTCGGCGATAGTGCATGTCACTCCTCTCACAGGCCGCAAACTATCTGGCAGGAACAGGCTGCAAAACTCTGCATGAGAATGGCTGGCTGGTTTCCTGCCTTAGTTGTTGCGTATGTGTGGGTGTGCATGTACCTCACAACAGTGATGTATTCCAAAGTACCATGTTGTCTTAGCTACGGTAAACGCCATTATGGCTTAGTGGACCGCATTTGTACTGTCTGTGCGGTGGACCCCAGCCAGACTTCTGAGTAGGGATCTGAGCAGTCATCAGCAGAAGTCTTGCCAGTGCATCAAGCTGCTCCTACACCATCAGGCCTGTCAGTCTAATGCCTTGCCCAACACAGCACGCACAGCTGAGCCGACTCCTCAAGACCTCTTTACTGCAGTGGGGAGAGGATCTGGCTACCGTTTTAGCTATGCAAAACGAGGCTGTGGGAAACATGGCCAAATTTGTTGTGGCATCCAAGCAGGCTTGAGAGGTGTGAAAAGGGAGTTAGAAGGTCCCTCTTGGGATCCCGTACACCTTAGCTGGGATGATGGCTCTGCCAGGGGATGCCCAGTGATGTAAAAGTGACACCCTGGCCCCTCTGAAGGGCAAGCATCACAAAAGCCTCACCTGGGTCCTTGGAGACTTGGAGTCTCCAGAAGACGACCAACAACCTAATGAATTGGAAGAATCACCCTCAAGGCTAGAGCCGGAGGGGGATAAGTTTCCCACGTCCAAGGAGGACAGTGAGTCCTGTGGTCAGGCTGTTCGTCATGAGGAAGTTGTGGCACTCAGTCAGGAATACAGAGTTCTGCTGTGATTTGAGGTGACTGCTCCAGTGGAGCACTCTACTTCTGACCCTATCCTGCCAGTCAAAGCTTTTCCCTTCTCACCTGAGTTACAGCAATTGGTCCCAAATGAATGGGACTCTCCCAAGGCTGCCTTGCAGACTGCCCCATGCCTGGGGAAGATTTACGCCTGGTCCCAGGAGGATCTCCACTGGTGGTTACATTACCTTAAGGTGGAATCCTTGGCCACAGCTATGACGAAACTGACAACCATCCCCATAGAGGAGGGTGCAGCACTTAAGGTTCTTCACCTTCCTATCCTGCAGATCTTTAACAGTGTTCTTGGCCTTTGCTTTGGGTTTACAGACTTCTGCATGTGGAGGTTTGGCAGCTTGGGCACTGCTGCAGTTGATTCAGCTGCTGCCATAAAACGGCCAAGAACACAGCTACGGATTCTAGACAAATGCATTTTATGGCCACCTGTGTGTGGCTGCAGCAAATGTGGCACAGAGGTGACTGTGGCTCAGGTTGGATGCAGCCTCAAAGGCGCGTGTGTCTGGTCTCCTGTGCAAAGGCAGCCTCTTTGAGGATCTGGAGAAGCTCTTGAAGGACCTTGGCAAGGTCAAGCCACAACAGCTCCGAGAGGACAAGCACCAATCAGCCCTGTAGCACATCTCATTCCCTACCTCCACCTCCATGCATTTGCAGTACCAGGAGATACACCCGTACCATCAAGACAGACAGTCTTCATTATCCTCCTGAATCAAGGAACCATGGTCAGTCCTTTCAGGGAACATGGAGATTGCACGGGCTGCCTTGAAGCCCCAAAAGGTCTACCAGTTCCTTCTCGGTGGGGGAGGCCTCTTCCAGAAAGGCTGGCATCGGTGGTAGTTGTGCAGTCTGGTTGGGGGTGCATTGCAGAGCTCAGACTGCACAGGGAACCTGGTTGCTTGTGCAGTCTCACTAGCCAGTCGATTGCCTTACGACTGGCTCTGCAGCGCCTCCAGCTCTTACTCTGTCACAGATGTGAATCAGGGCAGCAGAAAGTGCACTGGGATGGTGAGAGGAGTGAGACCTCACTTTCCTTGGGCTGAGCTCCACTGCAAGCCCTGTCGGCTCAGCACATAGCAGGGGAGGACGGTGTACAGAGGACTACCTCAGCCAACATCACTGTGATTCTAGAGAATGGGAGCTGGTGCAGTGGGCATTTCATCACATGAGTTGTTGGGGGGGCTTCTGACGTTGGTCCTCATGACAAAACCGGACAGCGCAAAGGTTCCTTCTCCCAGGTGGTGGGCTCCCTGGTCCTTGGGAATGGATGCCTTGGTCCAACTCTGGCTGTAGTGTCTTCCTGCCCTTGCTGCTGCTCCCCATAGTACTCTGGTGCATCAAGCGGTATATCTATCTTGTCATTCTGCTAGCTCTGGATGAGCTTCATTGCCCAAGGGCAGCAGCTGTGCTACCTAAAGCCTGAAGAGGTCTGCATACTAGGGGCAAACAGTTGTTGAGGCAGGATCCCATTCTGATGGGCAACCTGGGTCCCTTCTCGCATATGGCTTGGCTGTTGAAAGGCGGGGGCTGATTTGCAAGGGGTACTCCCTGGCAATCATTTCTACCATGCTGCAGGCCAGATGCCCATCTACCTCTCTGGTCTATGTCCAGGCCTGGTGGGTTTTTGAGCACTGGTGCACACGACTAGCTTTTTCTTCCTGGCAGGTGTGTCCCAGCGATTCTGTCCCTTTTTGCAGGAGTGGTTTCAAAAGGGTTTGGCTTGCAATTCCTTTTAGGTGCAGGTGGCAGCCCTGGCTGCCTTCCAGGGACCCATCCAGGGGGAAATCATTGGCCACTCACAAGGATGTTGCCTACTTTCAGAGAGGCATGTGTGTGCTTTGACCCCCCCCCCCCCTCCCTATGCAGCCCATGGTGCCCCCTTGGCAACTCTCTATAGTGCTCCACGCCCTGACTCAAGAACCATTTGAGTCTCTGTAAAGGGTTAGGCTGAAAGATGGCCACAAGACAGCTTTAAGGGTCACCTTATGTCCACACGGTGCATATTGGAGTTGCGGGCTTTCCAGCCGTGACGGCTTTCTATTTTTAACAGCTGTGGGTGTTAACTTTTTTATGAGTAGTGTGCCTTCTTCTCTGACCAAGGTCTTAACATCCCTTGATTCACATGAAAGGGAGTTATCGGCGTTCACCGCAGAGCAATGTGTCGGAGCGGACAAAGGGCTGCATAAGTTAGTCCAACCACCAAAGAGTTCGTGGCCTCCAGGTAACAGAAGAATTCTGCAGACGTCTATTTGATCTCTTCTTGGGATCATGCAAAGGTTGCACAGCTTCCAAAACCACCTCGGGCTAGTGGATTAGAGAGGCCATTGTTTCAGCATACCTCCTGACTGGAAAAGCAGTTTCCGCAGATTTAAAAGTGCTTTAGACTCGAGTGCAAGCGACCTCACGGGTCCCCTTGGACATTTTGCAGGGTAGAGACATGACCATCCCTGTCCACCTTTGTCGGATGTGCAAGCACCTGCAGCCCGGTTTGGTGCACCGGTTCTGACTGTGGTGCTGTCAACTCGGCTTGGGTACTGCCTTATGGTCTGAACAGGCTGTAGGAACGGCAATTTACTACTACAAACGGGGAAAGTTTACTTGCCGATATTACATACAGAACTTAGCACTAGAAAATACAGCACAGTGTCACATGTTAAATCTTACAGATGCATTTTCATAATACTTCCAGTCAGCCAGTCTCCTGCAGTGGCTCTGTGGTAGGTTCTTTGCTGTGGGACTTCCTGAACTCCAGCCAAAGATTTTTGAATGCCACAGTAATTCTCTAGTATGTTCGACTACAAATTATCACTTCTATTAGTGCTATCTTTGGAGTCTGTTACTAAAGCGCAGTAGGTTTTTGTAGCTAATGCCTGGCATTAGTTGCAAAAGACTCACGGTGTCTACAGGGGGCATTCCCCAGACTTTCCCAGCAGCTACCAAAGAAAATGCAGGGATCAAGCAGTGGCAGCTTCACAGATGCAGCTCGTGCAATCCATTGAGGTAGCAATAGCTTGAATATGATGTCCACACAGGGTGTGGTAGCTGCCCCTTTCATTTCCCTGCCTTCACAAGTGGGTAGGAGGTGGGCATGTCTGCACTGTACGGTTACTAACACAATTCAGCTACTGCAGAGAATTGCCTTTTACACCTATGTCTCTCCTGGGAAGCCCTAGATATGTCAGGAAATACCCAACTATTAGACCCCAGAAGCCACAAACTTGTTCTTCTTTTTCACTAACTACATGCCTTTCTTTTCTCCTCCAGTTTGTCCTGATGTGAGGGTCTCACATAGTTCTCATGGGGATTTCATCACCCTTCACTGCTACGTTCATGGCTTTTACCCCCGTGACATTGAGGTAACATGGGTGACAAATGGGAAGATCAGACTGGAGCAGACGACCACCACAGGGATTCTCCCCAATCACGATAACACCTATTACATCAGGGAATCGGTGGATATCGATCCCAAACGAGAAGCTACTTACTCCTGTCAGGTGGAGCACAGCAGCCTGCCCACGAAACTGAATGTGGATTGGGGTAAGTGTACTGTTAATCCATGTCATGAGGGCAGAGGTCAACAAGTCTCACCTGCCCAATGACTTCAAAGTCCTTAGCTGCTGTTGCTCTATTACTAAGTGACTTATCTCGTCGTCTTAGGTAGTCTGATCAATTCACTATGAAAAGACCGATTTGGGGATTCCTCTGTATAAGGGGACTCATTTAATAAAAGATTTGGGAGACAATACGTCTTAGATAACACGATGTGTCCCAAACCAGGGATGAGAAGTTTTGAAACTAAGACCTTAGAGGAGGGAGACGGGGATATGAGACATTTACATACTTAAAGGGTATTAATCGTTTTCAAAGAAGGGGAAGCTGTAGGATATGAAATAAAGCTGCAAGGAGGTAAAGGATTCCTGACCCTTTTTTCACCAGAAGGGTGCTGGATCCTGGAATGCCCTCCTGAAGGAGGAGGTGTGGGCAAAAGCTGTGTCCCATGCCTTTTAGAATTCATAGAGGATCCCTGCACAGCAAGAGGACAGAATGAAAGCAAATTTACAAAACTTCCTAGACAGAGGGGGGGGGGGGTAACCTGCACAAAGCAGCAGGTACAACTCTATGCCTTTAAGGTTGTACCTGCTGCTCCAGGCAGGTTACTGCTGCCTATCTGCCATCGTTCCCTATCTAGTCCACCCGGTAAGATGTCTAAAGACCAGCATGGTCCATCTTACTGCGTAAGATGCCCCATCGCTTCTCATGAATGGTTATGTCATTGTTTCTGCTTCCTCCATGCTGCAGAACGCAAAGGAGAGTTCTCCCAGGTTGTAATCATCTCCGGTGCGATTACTGCAGTGCTCCTGACTGTTATGGGGATACTGGCATTCGTCCTTCGGCAGAGAAGACTGAAAGGTAAGCTGAGGGTGCAGGATTACCTGCACTGATGAACGGGTTTGGAGAGCTCTTGATAAAACGGTTTACTGCAGAGGACAACGAGCTTGGTCTCCCATCTTTCCCAGTCTTCCCTTTCGTAGCTTCTACTATTAAAACATTGTAAACATACAAATATTGCAGCTTGCACAGTTAAACACCAGCTGTTAGATATAAAGCATCTCAAACTGAAAACTCATTTTGCTCACATTGTACTGTCAAAACATGCATTAAGGGTAGCTAATGCAGTATTTTGCCATTTAACTTGCATTGTTTGACCAAATAGTTTATTAGAAAATAGATCCCATTGCATAATCTTGGATCCGTAGTAAATAACGCAAGTTCATGTATGTTACTGTGCGCTAACGAGGTAGCACACTTCAGTAAATCTAGCCTTACATGTTTAATGCAGCAGCTGACATAGTGTTAACTTGGCGCTTTGTCTTTTTTGGAGCACCATGTTAATGGTTGTGTACTAAAACCTGCATTAAATACCTAAAGCAGCTTAGTAAATTGGTGGGGGGGGGGCGCTATAAATTTGAAACTCAAACTGCATGTTTTCTCTGACCTAACCCACACCTGCGAGCACCTCTGTGGTGAATCGGGCAGTAACGTGCAAGTTTTGGAACTGTGTCCATCTTTTACCTGCACGTGAAGGGGTGGATTTTCAGTCTGCTTTTACAACTCAAATGCTTTTAAGTGTGGAAAGGACTTTGAGAACATTCTCTTTGTCAGGTGATACAAAAGTGATTTTCACTACACCCAGTGGCTGTCAGAGAATCTGAATCTGTTCAAATCTTTAAGCAAGAGAAAACGTGGGTGGTCGCCAGTAATTCTAAAGGCTCTGGTGACATATAGTCATAGGGAATGTTGTCTCTAGTCTTTATATAGCTGAATCCCTTCTACATCTAACTACGGGTGTTGCATGCTAGATTCCCTAAGTCAAGCAGGAACTACAAAATCCATAAAGGGAATTGGAGGTAAAATTGGGAAGAACTCTGCTTGTCACTAAGAACCTACATTATAAAGCAACCTGCAGTTTTAGGAAACATGTTTTCTCTGTTTTTCCCCAGGATTGGGAGGAGGATCATCTTCTGTGACGGAATCTACACCAGGTATCGAAGGCTTTACCTCTAGAGTTCCATCTCTGCTAGTGATCTTGGGCATTAGATTTAAGTGGTGGAAATGTTGCAGGCTAGAGGCAGAGCCGGATTTAGGATTTTGGTGTCCATAAGCAACACCACACCCACAACTAAAATTATTCAGAAAACTGCTGTCAGCTGTTATTCATTAGTCCATATTTTTTATTTATCTAGTCACCTATAAAGAAAAAAAAAGAACTTGGCTGGCTTTATAGCTCATGACATGTATTTATTTAATCATCTATAAAGAAGAGGACTAAAAATGAAGAGCAGCTGACAGCAGCTTTCTGAATAATTTCAGTTTCACAAAATCCTGCACTTTGACAAAAGCTTGTTGTGGGAGTGAGCAATTTCTGAGTCGCTTGTGAGATTAGTATAATTCTCCGACAATCCAATTTGAGATCCTAAGCAGGGACCAGAGAGCAGATCCTGGGGGTGGGGTAGGCTCAGAACAAAGAGGAATTGACAAAGGCTGTAGCGACACATGATTAAGCTGGTTCCTGGATTCCAAGAAAATTTGTTAAGGCCTGTTGTATGACATTGCGGATTGCCACAAAGAGGCAGAGCTGTGTGGCCATGTTTTGGTAGATGTTGCAAGGATAGTGTTGATCGTCCCTGGGGCATAAGTTCACATCCACATCACCGATGACACAGTCCTTACCATCTGAAAATCATTCACAAGCTTAAGTGAACTGACTCGGTAGCCTTAGCATTTGCTTTAGTACAATCGGCATCACAGCCTTACACTCTCTCTCTCATTTCAGCGATTGAAGTGCAGTCTCCACCTCGCATTTGAAGACTAAGACGTTTGGAAGAGAAGATGTGGTGGTCTCCTCTTTCTGCAGTTCTGTTACAACGCCGATTTTATTATGCTGCTATTTCACGTGTCTAGGGGGTTTCACATTCTGCTTATGTATTATGCTTTAAACTGCTGCTCTTTAAGAAAAAAAACTATAAAATACTTAGATCCCTTAGTCAGGCATCAAAGAAGAAATTAAATGTGGACAAGTGCAAAGTTATACACTTAGGAAAGAACACAAACTATGGTTACGAGATACAAAGTTCCACATTAGGAACCACCACTCAGGAAGATGATTTAAGTGTCATCGTCGATGTAACCCATTTAAGACTAAAGGATATTTTTTCACTCAATACATAATCACATTTTGGAATTTGTTACTGGAGGATGTATTAAAAACTGTTAGTGTAGCTGGAGTTAAAGATTTGGACAAGTTCTTGGAGGAAAGGTCCATGAACCATTATTAAAGGACCCAGAAATCCACTGCTTGCCCCACGCCGAGCATTGTGGAACCTGTTTTCCTTTTTTGGGAACCTGCTAGGTACTTGTGACCTGGATTTGGAAACAAGATACTGGGCTTGATGGACCTTGGTCTGTCCCAGTATGGCATATCTTATGTTCTTTAAGGTTTTAGTATGAAATCTTCTACTGGGAGCCTCATAAGGACTAAGTCGTGCTACCGTTTCTTCTTGATTCATTGGTATCATTCAGTACAGGAGAACACAAAATATTCAATTGGTTATTTGGTCTACGTGAGAGAGTAGAACCAGAAGTTTGTGTAAAAGAGAGAATAGTAAAAATAAAGGAAACTAAAGTGATTTAGAGCACCTGCAAAAAAGGTTTAGGGCAGAGATACATTAAGGGAAAGAAAGCAACAAAAAAGGACAAAACGGATCACAAAGACTAAAGGTTTTATGAAAGTTATAAAATTCTTTCCCAAATGAGTCTCCACAGTTCACAACATTTTGTATTAGGTATTAAAATTTAACTTTGGGTGGTAGAGGATTAACGAGTGGAAGAGTGGCCACTGGTGCTCCTTGTGACCTTGGGCAAGTCACTTAACCCTCCATTGCCTCAGAAGGGAAAGCCTGGCAACCTACTTCTGGTCATACCTTGCTGAGAAAACCCAAGAGCTGCTGAGTTGCCAGGAGTCAGCACTGACTTGACGGCACTTACAACATAAAAAAAAAAATTATGGTATTAACATGCCTTGCGCGTGATGTTTTAAAAATTCATAAATGGTCACTGTATTTCAATTTAAGGTTGAAGTCGTTCAACAGACCCTTGTGGAGGTCTGAAGCATATTTTTTAGAACAAGCAGCATTGAAGCCTTATATGTACAGAAAAAGCAGATCATTTTATTTAACATTTTTTATATACCGTCTTTCTGCAATTCAAAACGGTTTACAATGAACGATTTGTAACAGTGCCTTTTAACATGTACATGTAACATGTACATGTAACATGTACATTACCACTGATACACTGGTCATACCTAGCTCTGTATGACTAGACTTGGAGCCTGAGAATGAAATACTGAAACTGTGCTGAGAATTGATTTCAGCTCAATTAAGAATTCTGGAAGTCATTTTAGAAGGTTTTATGACATTTATTTATGGAAAGGGTGATTTTTAGAAAGCTGTTCCTTACATGAGTACATCCACAGTGTGCACAGTTTTGAGGGGGCCAGAAAAGTGTACGTATGTATGTGTGTTTTGTAACTGATACGTGAATACTTACAAAAGTCTAGATGTTGCTGTTTTACTCCTGATCTGAGGCTGGTGTAAGGGTCTGTTTTCCATTATTCATGCAAACCTGAGGTTCAGAGGCAATTTTGTTTACGTCTCTAGTATTTAAATTGCTTCAAAACCTCTTTTGGGGGATTTTTGTTTTGCTCTGCTCCTTAATTGAGTCGTCTTAACTCTGAATATGGATCTCTTAAAGTCTAAGTTCATAACTTGAATTAGGTCCTTAAATTGGCCTCTGAAAATTTACTTAGGCTGCACACTTAATTTTATACCTGAAATGTCACTAAACCCCTAATTTTAGAAGCCGAAGTCGGTGGCCACAGAAGCACGTTAAGGGTAGAGCAAAAAGCCAGACGCTTAGCACTGATTTTTATAAGTGTTTGGTTTTTATTAATGTCTTATTTATATTTTGATTGTTATTTTTATAGTACTGCATGGAATTGTTTAAGGAGTTAATTTATTACTTATAAATTGCCATATTAATAAACTGAAATTACTGGAACGAGGCGCAGCATGTATCTAGTGTCATCCGTAAAGACAAATTGTGGTTGTGCTTACGATTATTCCTTGGCCCAGAGTAAATCCTGATGCCTCAGCGAGGGCTAGTCCGCCTTTCCTCTCTGTGCTTTCATGGTTCATGAAACAAAAGGTACCCGTGTCTTTACTTATCACTGGAGACCAGCATTATAAGAATATTCCAGTACAATTCATCCCTATTTCAAAGAGCACTCATGTCTGGGCACATCTTACATTTAGGTAATAGGTTAATAAACACAAAATCATACACACAAGGTCATTCCATTTTACTGAACTAATACTACCTTTCTTGACTGGCTTTTGGGAGCTAACACACACTGTTTTTCCTAGCAGCAACAAAGAACCAGTAAGCAGTCAGTCCCTCATCTTTTATGTGGAAACAATAATAGTTTATCCACTTTATCTTCATTCAGTAAGCTATGGATTGATTTTCTCATAATGACTCTGGTAATCAGTCAGTGAGTAACAGTGTAGAACACGGTGCAAATTTCCACCCAATATGGTAGAAATCTCTTGGTAACCCCATTTATAAAAGTGCTTCATTTGAAAGGTTCTGGCACTGCTGATCTTTTACTATGGAAAGCTTGGAGTCCCAAAATTGATAAAAGCACATCTTAAAAAGGTTAAGAAATAGCATGGCAAGATGTGCATTATGCTGAAGACCTAATTTATTTAGTAGTTTTTGCTTGGGCCTTTCTGGTAGTGGTTAAAGGTGAGTTATATTCTGGTAGAGTAGGCATTTCCCTGTCCCTAGAGGGCTTACAATTTGTATTTGAGACAGTGGAGGTAAGTGACTTGCCCACAGCTACAAGTACCACTGGGATTTGATCACTGGTCTTCCAGGTCCCAAGCTGTTGCTGTAACCACTAAGCTGCTCCTCCACTTTATGGATCCCATTCTCAGTCCTTGAAGCTGGTCAATGTAACTCAACTGAGATCTTTGGGCCAGGAAGAGGAATTTCTAGATATTTTCAAGTTTGAAAGACTTCATTGCAAGATGACAATCACAAGTGAACAAGTACATTATACTAGGCTATAAATCTACCTGCTCATAAGGCATTTATATCAGGAGGAAATATTTTCACATGTCCCAGTTTTGTTCTATAGGTTCTCCACTATAGTAGAGGACTGCGAAAACAGACTGAATCTGGACTTGTAAATCTAATCTAATGACCCATGAATGGGTTTAGCTCTTCTGTTTACAATTCAAGCATTCCCTTCAATTTTTTAAACTACTTGAACATTTTGGTAAAGGAAACTGTTGGCGTTACTGAAAGGATTAGATTGTCTCATGTCTTACGTTAATAATAATTTTTGAGGCCTCTCCATATCTTTAAACGGTGCATTTTCCAGACTTGAAACAGTTCTCAAGGAAAAAGCAGGAAGTCTGTTCTCACATATGGCTGATGTTGGCACTGACAGAGCCCGTGCAGAGCATTTCCCCAGCTTTCAAAGAAAGCCTTTGGAACCCTTGGGCGGGAAGGGGACCATGCACGCATGGTGCCATTCCCAACTTGATTAGTCTCCCTTTTTCCACAGAGCCCTTCAAACACACATCCTTGTACCTTGGAAAAAAGTTGTTCATATGGTCATCTTTCCAAATCTCCATGCCGACAGGGTGTCGGCGATCTTCCATACCCTTGACTGTAGGAGGGCTCTCTCCTACCTTCAGCGTACACAGGCTCACTGCAGCTCCGAGTGACTCTTCATCTCATACAACTCTGCGCATTAGAACATAAGAACATAAGATATGCCATACTGGGTCAGACCAAGGTCCATCAAGCCCAGTATTCTGTTTCCAACAGTGGCCAATCTAGGTCATACGTACCTAGCAGTTTCCCCCAGGGACACAGGTTCCACAATGCTTGTATTGGTTCAAGCATTGATATCCTGGGTCCCTTCTTAATAATGGTTTATGGACCTTTCCTCCAGGAACTTGTCCAAACCTTTTTAAACCCAGCTACACTAACAGCCTTTACTACATCCTCCGGTAACAAATTCCAGAGTTTGATTACACGTTGAGTGAAAAAATATTTTCTTTTATTAGTCTTAAATAGTTTACCCTGTAGCTTCATTGCATGTCCCCTAGTCTTTCTATATTCTGATAAGGTAAACAATCGATCTACGTTTACCCGTTCCACTCCGTTCATTAATTTATAGACTTCTATCATATCTCCCCTCAGCCGTCTCTTTTCCAGGTTAAAGAGCCCCAACCTTTTTAGCCTTTCTTCATAGGAGTAGCCTTCCATCCCCTTTACCATTTTGGTGGCTCTTCTCTGAACCTTTTCTAAAATTGCTATATCCTTTTTAAGATATGGCGACCAGAATTGCACACAATATTCAAGGTGCGGTCTCACCGTGGAACGATATAGAGGCATTATAATATCTTTTGTTTTATTTTCCATTCCTTTCCTTATCATACCTAGCATTCTATTTGCTCTCTTGGCCGCCGCTGCACACTGGGCCGAGGGTTTTAACATGGTATCCACAAGGATGCCTAAATCTTTTTCTTGGGTGGTGGTTCCTAATGTGGAACCTTGCATCGTGTAACCATAGTTTGGGTTGTTCTTCCCTAGGTGCATAACCTTGCACTTCTCCACATTAAATTTCATCTGCCATTTTGATGCCCAGTCTTCCAATTTATCAAGATCCTCTTGCAATTTTCCACAATCCTCCTGGGTTTTAACAACTTTAAATAGTTTTGTGTCATCAGCAAATTTGATAACCTCACTCGTTATTCCACTTTCCAGGTCATTTATGAATATGTCAAAAAGCAGCGGACCCAGCACAGATCCCTGGGGTACACCACTATTCACCTTTCTCCATTGGGAAAATTGGCCATTTAGCCCTACCCTCTGCTTTCTATCTTTTAACCAGTTCCTGATCCACTGTAGTACACTGCCTCCTATCCCATGACTCTTTAGTTTTGCCAAAAGTCTCTCATGAGGGACCTTGTCAAAGGCTTTCTGAAAGTCCAGATACACAATATCAACCGACTCACCTTTGTCCACCTGTTTATTCACTCCTTCAAAAAAACATAACAGATTAGTAAGACAAGATCTTCCTTGTCTAAAGCCATGTTGGCTGTCTCCCATTAGGTCATGACTATCTATATGCTGAGTAATTTTATTCTTTATGATGGTTTCTGCCATTTTTCCCGGTACTGATGTCAGGCTCACCGGTCTGTAGTTTCCCGGATCACCCCTCGAACCCTTTTTAAAAATTGGTGTTACATTGGCGATCCTCCAATCCTCAGGTATTAGAGATGATTTTAATGATAGTTCACAGATTACTGATAGCAGGTCTGCAATCTCAAATTTCAGTTCTTTCAACACCCTTGGATGTATACCATCCGGCCCAGGTGATTTGCTACTCTTCAGTTTATCTAATAGTTGTAAGACATCTTCCCGATGTATCGATATTTCCTTCAATTCTTCCACACCTTTAAATACCACTTCAGTCGTGGGTAACATCCCTACATCTTCCTCAGTAAAGACCGAAGCAAAGAATTCATTCAGTCTCTCCGCTATCGCCTTGTCGCCTCTTAGTGCTCCTTTAACCCCTTTATCATCTAATGGACCAACTGATTCTCTCACGGGTTTTTTGCTACGAATGTACTTGAAAAGGTCTTTATTTCGCGTTTTTGCTTCCGCAGCAAGCTTCTTCTCAAATTCTCTCTTTGCCTGCCTTATCAATGCCTTGCATTTGACTTGCCAGTGCTTGTGCTGTTTCCAGGTTTCATCATTTGGCTCTTTTTTCCATTTCTTGAAAGATGCTTTTTTGGCAACAACAGCCTCTCTGACCTCAGCTTTAAACCATGCTGGCAATTTTTTGGACTTCCTTCCACTTTTCTTAAAGCGTGGAATACAGCTGGTCTGGGCTTCCAAGATAGTAACACTTATTAAAAAAGGGCTGCTACACAGTACCTTGTCCTGTGCTGCTGAGGAAAACTATATTCTGATTTGATTTAAATTATAGCTCTTTGCTGCTACTAGGCTCTTTGCTAAATTATAGCTCTTTGCTGCTACTAGCATTTGGGGCTTGCAGTCACTAAGCAGACTCTTTCCTTCTGGGTTGCGGATTGCATCACCTTCGCCCAGGCTCAAGCTGTGCTACTGCAGAGTCATGGCACATGGTGGTCGTGCCAGGGTAGCATCAGTGGCACATCTGTGCTCCGTGCCCCTGATGGACATCTGCCGAGCTGCAACCTGGTCCTCAGCTAACTCCTTTGCGACGCATTACTGCCTGGAGAGGGAGTCCTGTCGGGACAGTGCCTTCAGCCATGCTGTAATCTGTTTGGGGTTTAGACAACTCTGGCCCTCCAACCCCCCTTTTGTGGGTATCAAGAGTGTGGTCTTCCGGGGAACAGGTGTCCTTGGGCTGTCTTCGGTACCAGTGTCTGCTCACAGCTCGCCTTGGCACTTTTCTACAAATCCTCAGTAGCCTGTAGCTGGTGCTTGTTCCTGGAGAAAGCATAGCTACTCGCCTGTAACAGTTGTTCTTCAGGGACAGCAGTCCTCACAACCCACCCACCTCCTCTAGGAGTTGCCTACTTTTTTTTTAAAGATTTTTATCCTTTGCCTGAGCTATGTCATCTGATTAAGATGGCACCCTTGGGCAGGAAGGAACCATGCATCCATAGTGGCATTCCCAAAGGCTTTCTTTGACAGCTGGGGGAAATGCTCCTCATGGGCTCAGGTATTCTCCAGAGAAACCCAAGAGGCAGGAGAAGTTCGATGAAATGAAACTTCTTTATTGTAGAGGGACCCCACATTTCATTTCATCCAACTTCTCCTGCCTCTTGGGTTTCTCTGGATTACTTGCAGGAGGACCTGCTCTTCTTTGTGTCTCAGGTATTCTCCAGGCACAACAGGGAATAACATGGGTGATGTCAGCACCGGTTATCCACATAACATGTATGCAAAATATGTTTCAGCTGCTTTTTCTCCTTGTCTGCAGTAGATGTAAAAGCAGTTACTCATCTGTAACTCTATTTAACCAGTTTTTATACTGTTATTGTACAGTCAAGGGGATTTACAATGAACTTTTGCATCTCAACTATTTACATCACACATTACGCATTTATCTAATATTTTGGTAGTTTAAAATCCCTACTTCACACTACCTTTCGACATCTGTGCTGATGCCCTTATAGGGCTCCACTGAGACATCAGCATTATGCGGTGCCCATGCTTATTCTGAGTCAGAGGCCACGGCACCATGGAATGGAGGCTCTCTATTGACATCAGGTTGGAGCCACAGAAGGATTCACCATCTGTTCTGTTGACATCGAAAGGGGTGGCTAGGAATCCATGACCAGCACAGGCATAGACACTGGAACACCTCCTGACATGACATCAAGGATGATGGCCAAGAGAGACCTGCAAAAGTGCCTTGGTGGGAAGAGTTGACTCCCAAAGCCCTGGAGGGCCACTGGCAGTCTCATGATTGTGGAGTCCCTGGCATGGGTGTCTTGAGTCAGTGGCTGAGGTCACCGTACCAGCCTTGACTCCCTTGGATGATCGCAGTGCTGACAGAGCTCCTTTGGGACCTTGAGGGACACAGGGTAGTTGTCTTGGCTCCATGATCTCTGGAGGCCTACTACAAGCTTTCCAGCTTATTCTGGAGACCCATACCCTCCCTGTCAAGGTGGGAGCATCAGGTCCACTCTGAGTCCACACAGGTTCCGACAGCCATCTCTTTTATCCAGTGTCTTGGACTCAGATACTCCAACACATGGGACTGATGCTGGTCCTCCCTTAGGCATCTATCAGCAAATGTTTTTTATGCCGGAGTGGTGGTGCTTCTGGGAGCAGACTCTGCAGTACTTTGACTTCATCTCTGATTTGAACCCCAAAGGATGGGAGACCAAGGAGGAATCCCTGGTTTCCGAGAGGGAGTTCCAGACCTGTCAGAACTGCCCCCTCCATAGGTGTAGTGGAAGTCGCTCCCAGAGGACATCATAAGGTACTGGATGAAATCTTGGAAAGATAAGACTGCCCTCTGCTCATCCTCCACCTCGAGGGAGAAGGAAATGGAGAAGTTGGAGATTATCCAGTAACCTCCCCCCCCCCCCCCCCCGGTTGCAAAGGATCCTATGTACAAGCACCATGATAGGATGTGGGAGAGCAGCTCCTACTCAGTTGATGGCTGGCACTATCTGCTAACTTGACTCTGTTTGATGTACCTGCTGCAGAAGGTCCCCAGGTTTGAGAAGCCTCCACTGCCTCACCACTCCTGGTGGTGAATTCCGCTATATGGTGCATCAGGAGCTCAAAGACCCACTCTTTGGTGGCCCCGCACCAAGAACAGAGGACATTCAATGGCTTTGGGTGCTGCCAGAGCTCTATATTGGTTGTCCACATTCTGTCTTACCAGCTCTACATGAGGATGTTCTTGAAGGACATTCATAGAACTCAATGAGTTTGGGTCCCTTATCAAGGTCAAATGCCTGAAGGCCTTCCACACCCTCGTAGGCCACATGAATGTCTCCAAGTACATGGTCTGGGCCACCTATGACAACTTTGGCCACCCTGCCCACCAACTCAAAGTGGGTATTGGGAAGTGCTGGCTGGCCTGGCTCCAGTCGTCCAACCTGGAGAAGTGTGTCTAGGACAAGCTGGTGTATGTGCAGTGCGAGGGTGAAAACCTCTTTGGCAAGCCAGTGGCAGAGAGGGCAGATGGGACAGAAAAGGAGAAGGTGACCATCTACTGGCTTTTGCACAAGACAGCTGATCATGCAAAATAGTAGTACCAGGGGCAGAAGCCCTTTTACCAGCAGAAGCACTGGTAGTATTGAAGCTATCAAGGTGCTCAGCCCAAGGCATAGGCCTTGCGCCAGCAGCAGCGTGCCAAGTTGCAGAAGGCTGTCTGCAGCCCAGCTGCAGCTAGGGGTGGGTTTGATGCCTTAAGACTATAGCTAATCACCTCCTCCATGGGGTGTCGAGTGGGCAGTGCTTGTCCACTTTGCACAGCGTGGAGGCCTGGGTGCTGCAAATTTTGTGAGACTGGTATCTGCTGCATTTTGCCCAGCTCCCACCCCCCCCCCCCTTCTTCTTGCTAGGGGAGTATCTAGATCCACACCATTGCAGTCTCCTCCAGATAGAAGTCACTGCTCTGTATGCCAGGTTGGCCATCATGCTGGTGCCTCTGGCTCAGATAGGGTGGGGATTTTACGCCGGGCACTTGTCCCCAAGAAGACGGGGATTGTGGCCCATCCTGGACTTCAGGGACCTCAACCCCTTTCTGGTTCAAGATGGTCTCCTTGGGTACATTGCTCCCATATATCATCAGGAGTGACTGGCTATGCTTCTTGGACCTGAAGGATACGTACACATATCCTGTTCCATCCTTTTCACAGGAGGTACCAGTGCTTCATGCTTGGCGGCCATCACTTCCAGTACTGGGTGCTGCCCTTCAGACTGGTGTTGGCCCTTAGGGTCTTCACCAAGTGCCTGGTGGTTGTCTCCACTTATCTCAGGATCCTGGGGGGTCTTCATTTTCCTCTACTTAGACAATTGGCTGATAAAGAGCTCCAGATCAGATGCCATGTGACACTTGGCCCACCTGACAACTCAAGTGCTCGAGTGGCTGGGATTTGTCATCAACTACCCCAAGTCGCACATTCAACCTTTGCAGCAGCTTGAGTTCATTGGGGCCCTACTTGATACCGTTCAAGCTGCTGCTGTAAAAGTTGAAGGTGGATTCTGAACACTCAGTGGCAGCAAGTCTTGGGTTGTCTCAGGGACAGGGTGCCAGTTCACCCCTCGTAGAGTCCCTATGGTGGTGGCTGAAGCCATACTACTTGCTTCAGCGTCTCCCTTTTCAGTTGATGACTCCCCACCAGATGCTAACCACCAATGTGCTCAAATTGGGACAAGGCACTCACCTGAATGGCCGGCGCATGCAGATCCTGTGGTTGGTACAAAAGAGCCTGCACCAGACAGATTTTCTGGAGTTGCAAGCAATCTTTTTTTTGCCCTCAAAGTGTTCTGGGGACACTTCGCCACCTGTCTGTCGATCTGAATCGGAGAATCTGGTTGGACATGTAATATACCAACAAGCAGAAGGTACAAGCTCATGCCCCACTGTTTTGGGAAGACGTATGCCTCGACATTTGCTGTTCATTGCATGGAACTGCAGGTGCCTTACCTGCCTGGGGAGCTCACTGCTTTGGGCGGTCTGCCCAGCTGCAACCTCCAGCTACGTGAATGGAGCCTCAACAGGAGGTTGGTGGAGTGCATATTTCAGGAGTGGGGTACTCTGACAGACCTTTATCACACTGCACAATATGCAGGGGCATTGCTTTTGCTCCCATTTTGTAACCAGGAACAGGCTGGCTTTGGATGCCTTCCTCCTCCACTGGGAAGTGGGCTTGCTCTATGCCAGGGGTCTCCAACTCCAGTCCTGGAGGGCCGCAAACCAGTCAGGTTTTCAGGGTATCCCTAATGAATATGCATGAGATATATATACATTAGAAATAGCCTGTCAAACTGACTGGTTTGTGGCCCTCCAGTGCTGGATTTGGGGACCCTCACCTTACACCTCTGTCATTTAAGATTGTGAGTGGGCAAGGTACAGATGTCCTCGACATCAAAAGAGTAGATAGAATGTGTCCACATACCTCCTCGCTTCTCACCACCACCAAAATATTGTCTATTAGACAACTTTTTGGTGGTGGTGAGAAACGAGGAGGGATGTGACACATTCTATCTACCCTTTTGATGTCGAGGACATCTGTACCTTGCCCACTCACAATCATACATGACAGGTGTATGGCAGGGGTCCCCAAATCCAGCACTGGAGGGCCACAAACCAGTCAGTATGGCAGGCTATTTCTAATGCATATATATCTCATGCATATTCATTAGGGATACCCTGAAAACCTGACTGGTTTGCGGCCCTCCAGGACTGGAGTTGGAGACCCCTGCTCTATGCATTACCACCAATGGAAGTGGGGGTGGGGAAGGGAAGATGTTGCTCAAGCTCCAGTTGGACAAGGGGACCATGATACTAATTATCTCATACTAGCCCAGATTCTCCATTGCTTCAGCTTTCCTGATGGGAGCCTCTTTGGCTGGGGTGCGAGCCCCCTTACCTCATCTTTTATGAAGAGGTACCACATCAGCCCTTCCCCAGTCCTGTGGAACTTCTCCTGTCTCCAAAGATCTGTTAACATCTTGTAAAGGCCCTGCAAGAACCTCACTGAAAGTGGACAAGGCCATGGGACTAGATGAGACGTCGCAGGATACTAAAAGCTCAGTTTTGCAAGCTGTTTAAATACATCTGGGAATGGTGTAGTACAGGGGTGGCCAACTGAAGTCCTGGTGCATCACAATCCAGCCTGGTTTTCAGGATGTCCCTAATGAATATTCATGAGGTATATCTGCATCCACTGCCTCCCATTGTATTGTGTGCTTTGATCTTCCTCTTCCAAATATACCTTTTAAAGTTGTCTCCACGCTTCCGATCTTTTCTTCACCTTTTGCTGTGCTTGTTTCTCTTTTTGTCTTTTAGCTTTATCCTGTAATCTTTTCTGTGTTCCTCTGTTTGTGAACACTATTTCTAAATCCTTTGTATTTGCACCAGGTTTGGAGCCATGTATTACCCGCATGTGTCGGTTTACAGCGAACAGAGAAAACTGGCAAAAACAATCTCATCTGTGATTCACTGTTTGGGGCTGCAATCATCTCATCCTTTGGTTTCAGTTTGCCTCCTTAACTCTAACTAGTGGGGGAATTCCCCACCTCCACACAATCCTGAACTTGCTATGTGGAATTTTTTGCAGCTATCTGCACGATCAGCAGTGAGGCGCGAGGCAGAGTCTTCATGCACAAGCTTTCACTATGCCCGAACTTGCTTCACAAGTCACTAATTCATAACGGTGGGAGTGTTTCCATTCTTCAGTTGTGCTAGAATTTTGACACTGGCACGACAAGGTTTTAATATTGTAAACAAAGCGTTGGGTGACTAGTGGCAAGAGATGGGCTGATGGGGAGGGGCTGGTAGCTGGAGATGGGCTAATTGTGAGTTGGAGAGCTGATGGCTGGAAATAGGTGGATGTGAATGGGGGGGGGGGGCACTAGTTCCTGGAGATGGGCTGATAGTGAGTTGGTGGGAAGTGCTGGAGGTGTGCTAATAGTGAGTTAGGGGGCTAGTGGCTGGAGATGGGCTGATGGTAACAGGGGGGAGGGGTGCTGGTGGGTTGATGTGAGAGGGGTGATTAGTGGCTACAGATGGGTTGAGGACAAGTTGGGGGGTGAGGGGCTGGAGGTGAGGTGAGCTAGGGGCTGGAGATGGGCTTATGGTAAGTGGAGGGGGCTAATCACTGCAAATGGGCTGATGCTGAGTTGTGGGGCTGGGTCCTCGAGACAGGCCAATGCGTCGGGGGGGGCTTGTGCCGGGAGATGGTCTGAGGGTGAGTTGGGGGGTGACTTGACAGTTGGAAATGGACTGGGCTATGGGGAGGAAGGGGATTGTGGTGAGGGGCTGACAAGTTGGTGGGGGGCTGGAGGGGGACAGATAACTTAGGGAGGTTGTGGGGGGGGGGAACTAATGGCAAGTCGGGCTGATGATAGGTATATTCTTGAGGGGTGTGGTCTAGAAGAGGACTTAAGCTTTATGCACAAACTTACTAAACAGGCGTCACTAGTTTAAAATACGACGAGCAGAATTTTCTAAGTTTATGCACACAATTAACTTTTGTGCAGAATTCCCTCAGGTGTAAACTGTTAATTTGTCTGGTTTGGATCCACAAAGGGTTCCTGGAGTAACAGTTTCTATTTATCACTGTATTTGTGCATTTGCCACTTGTCTGCTGCTCTAATTCTGTGAAGAGTTTTAAATCTTATTTGTTTGGGCAACTTCTCCATATGTGTTGGCTTTGCACATACCATGCATGTCATGACTCTCTCTCTTCTAAGCCAGGGAATGTGGGGTATGGTCTCAGTCTCTCAAATGTACTGCTAACACTCGGCATAGTATTAGTATCGTTCTTTCTTTTGCGATGCTTTGTACTTTGAACGCAAAGCCCTTTAGCACTTATTTCATCATCCACCTCCTTGGAAACCCACAATGGCATCCTTTTCCTTTTCTTTGCCGCCTTAACATAAAGATCCCTTGCTCTTTTTCAAGTTCCTTTCAGTTTGTCCCACTGTCTTTCCCCTTCCCTTCTCTCGCATCCTGCCTGCTCCTCTCTCTCTGGTATCACCCTAGTTTGAGGACCGGTGATTATCATGTGGTTGCAGGTTCCCTTCTCACCAAAGGAAGTGTTTTGTCTTGCATTTTCTGAGCATTGACCTGACATAAATCCAGCAGCATTTGTGCTAATGAAGTGCGGTTGTTCTTCAGTTATGTGATATTCTCATCCATCTCCTCCAGCATCTGCATTTCGCGTTGTAAGCGTGGCAGGGAGCAGTAGTGCAGTGGTTAGACCACTGCCTTCGGTAACCATGAAACCAGCATTCGGTTCCTGCTCGCACTTTGTGTTTTTGGTAAGTCGCTTAAGCTTCATTCCCTTGACACCAAAGCCTGCCTGCCTTTCTACCTCTGGTCATGCCGTCAAAGGAAAAACCCAAGAGCCTGCTGGTCAGCCTGGACTCCAAAGGACAGGTTCCATGTGTCTAAATTTCCAGCTCAGTAGCAGCGTCAGGGCTGGAGACCCCAGATAGGTTCCTAACCTGTGATGGCCGAGACTGGCCCCTTCTGGACTAACTGCACCAAAATCAGGCCTTGGGAACTAGCTCTGCAGCAGTGGAGGAATGTCACTCCTGAACCTGCTTCTTCCATACATATGCCTAAAATCCTTAGTTCCAAACAATTACTAAGCAAGTTCATAGAGCACAGAGAGATTATGGTGAAATTCTGATTCTGTCATTTAATACAAGACTATACTTTATCAAGAAATGGAGGAGCAGCCTAGTGGTAAAGCCACAAACTATTTTTATTTATTTACATTCTCTTATATACCGTGCTATTCTGCATCAGTGCGGTTTACATTGAACAAACTGAAATTACATTGAACAGGGCATTATAACTTGGAGATAACTATTTTACAGGGAACATGGGCTATGGAGGGTTAAGTGGCTTGCCCAAGACCACAAGGAGCACCTGTGAGACTAGAAACCCCAGTCCTTCCGGCCCAAGGTTGCTGTCCTTTAGTGGGATTTGAACCGCTGACCTTCCGGCCTGAAGTACCTTGCCCCAACCACTAGGCCACTCCTCCACTCCAAACTAGTATCCAAACAATCAGGGCTTGATCTCACTCGTACTCATTGTAATGTCGAGTAAGTCACGTTGTTAGGCCTTTTTACTTTCCACTGTCTGGAACAAAATCTACTACTTCTACCTTGCCAAGAAAACACAGGGGCTACTGGGCTGCCAGGAGTGTATATTGACTGGATAGCACTTATATTAAAAAAAACCTCCACATCACACCTACCCCTAAAATAAATGAGCTAATGATTTTGGCTGACATTTTTGAACCCCCTACTTAAATTACAATCGCTGCACCTGGGTAGAAACCAATTTGTCTTTTAACCACCTGCACCTTGTGGCCGCTGGGCTCTGTCCTAAGGTTACAAGGATCTGCAGTGGGATTTAAACTGTGGGTTCCCTCTGTTCACAGCCCAGTTACTATCCATTAGGTGACTCCATATAGCAAACTGTGCAACAGAAAAAGAGCTGTGGATCAGAGGGAAAGAGTTATGCATAACTCTCGACATTCAACTAGCACCCTCTCTGCTATACAGCTCTTTAGGATAACAGGGAAACAGCTGTATATACGGACAGAGCTGTATAGCTGAAGGGAAGCTAGATCTGTGTATTAGTGGATCAGCTGTATCTCATTGACAGCTGTATTTGAGAGAGAGCTATATATAAGAGGGGCAGATGTCTCGGCACAGGTGTGGAGATATAGGGGTATACTTACTAGAGTGCATTAAGGAAGCATTGCAGATTGAGCAATAACAGCAGTGTTCAGGGTGTTTGCATGCAATAAAGGCTCAGGGTGGGCAGTAGCCATTTCAGCAGTAAGTCCACATTGTCCCACTTATTGTGCGCTAAGCGGACAGTGGGGGTTAAGTGCCAAGGGTGCACCTTAATGTCTGAAAACAGCTGTCCTCCTAATGCAGGATGAGGATGGGCTTGCAAATGTCAAGGATGTCAACTCCATCAACTTGTACCTGTCCTTCCATCCATCAGCTTTAGAGCCTAAGGCTCCAATGTGGCAGTTAGTAAAGTGGGATGAGCATGTGGGAGGCAGCGGTATTGAGTCACTGAGGGGTGCCCACGTGACATGCCTGTAATAGGATGGTGAAGATGAGTCCCATGGTGGAGCCAGAATCGCCATGATGTGTGTAGCAAAAGGATGACTGAGCAGGCGTAGTAATGCGCAGATCAGTCAAGGAGAGGCAAGAGTGATACATCAGACAGAGGAAAGTGTTCCTAGGTAGACCAGTGTGTAGCAGCTGACAGGAGACTAGATATTGTACAGTACATAAGCAGCAGCTAGCAATGGATGGGCTGAAGGAAGGATGGCAGTAGAGGAGTGGGGTATGGGCTTGCAGTCGCATTGTACCTGATGTGACTACACAAATGTAGTGTGTGGGAAGTAAGTAAGACTGTGCCATGAGGAAGCCCCAATATCAGATATGAGTCTCACAGCTGTCCCAGCCTCCCAACCACTATACAACTCTCTGACAACTGTGCATACAACAGCTGGACAAGAGTTGCTCATACGTGTCATATGGAGCAAGTACAGAAGTGTGTTAATATCTGCAGGTGCCCATCCCAGGGGTAGGACGTGGCTGCATGTAATGCATAGACATGGTGGAGCCAATGCTGTACAGTCCCAGTTTGATGAAATAGTCAAATCATGTGTGTGTTCTGTATGTTATGTTATGTTTGACTGAAGTGATCAGGCAATATAAAAGAAACCAGTTCAGTACATACAAAGTGTCTTACATTATAACTTCAATGTGATAATGTACATTAAAACCAGGGCCATTGATAACTTTGATTCTTCAGAGGCAATGGAGGGTTAAGTGACATGCCCAAGGCCACAAGGAGTAGAGGTTGTTCTAGGAAGGATGTATCATAAATCAAAATCCTCTGTGAAAGTGTCCCACCGGGTGACCTAGAGGGAGCAGAAGCCTGGTCTCTTTTATTTCAAGCCAGGGCTCTAATCATTAGGCTGCTCCTCCACAAACTCCAGAGACAGCACATGTGTAGAGCTTGCAATCCCCTGGGACCTGCTGCATATTCTGAACTGCTTTCTGCAACTGATCACCAATTGGAGAATGCATTGATCCATCACGTCAGTTCAGTAATACGCAAGGACATTGTGTGCTTCAGACAGCAGCACTGCTTTTATGTGCTTGATCTCGGTGGTCACCCTGGATGCGGGGGGAGGGTACGCATCACCTGGGCCCCAAAGCTTGGACTTCGCAGGTCTTTGAGTAGATCTGTATCACTCCCAGTGTGCTGCACGTATTGTTTGCAGTGTGTGATGCTACTCACCTGGTTGCCAGCACAATTGCTATATGCTGAAGTGGCCTGTCAAATGTGCGCCTTCTGCCCTACTCCTGTTGGCCACCAGAGGGGCGTGTCAACCATTCACATACCAATTGTGCCCAAAGTCACTGTATTTGGGTGGGGGCAGGGGGAGGGGGGCAGAGGGACGGGAAGAGAGCTCAGCATCCACAAGAAGCATTTGGTGTGGTGATCCGCAGGCCTGGTAAAGAGATACAGGAGTGAAATCCTTCTCACAGCTCCTGTAGTCCCAGCCTATCCCAGCAAGAGGCACTGTAGGGAATGATACAGATGCCCTAGGTGTGGTGGGGGGTGGGGGGCTCACAACTCCTGCAGTTTTGTTCTCTTCCAGCAGGATGTGCTGTAGATAATGGTGAATGAGCACCACCAACATACCTCTTTCCTGTTCTCCAGCATCTGTTTATTCCAATAGTGAAATTCATCAGGTGCTGCAGGGTAGGTGTGAGGTGCATTGGTAGAGCTGTGTGTGTGAGGGGCTATTGACTAGTGACCCTGAAGCATAGAACAGCTTCCTGCTTCCCATTGCAGCTCCTCCACTTTGAAGCAGGGGACAGGAGGGGAGGAAGTAAGGCTAGAATGGACAGAGCAGAAGAAGTACAAAGGTAGCTAGATGAGGGAGTAGAGTGGATCTGTCTGCTTTCTTTCTTTCTTCCTGTCCTGCAAAGAACTCGAGAGGAGGAGAAGCTGGAGTGGACAAGAGTTCAGTTTTGTCTGCTCATTTCTGTTCACTTATACTATATTTGAGGGTTCTTAGGTGTTCAGTGTGTGTGACCAGTGTGAGGTACTTTGCTAGTATATAGTTTCTGTGCAGTCTCCAATTATATCTCCTGTTAGAAAAACAAGATATCAATCCATCTCATTGCCGGCCTTCCTCTTTTATATTGACCTATCTTGCCAAGCATTATCTCTTTTTCCAACAATCTTTCTCTTCGCATGATGTGTCCAAAGTATGAAAGTTGAAGTCTTGTCATCTGAGCTTCTAAGGAAAACTTTGGTTTGTTCTTCGGGCAGTCCAAGATGTACACAGTATTCATCACCAGCACTATAATTCAAAGGCATCATTTTCTTCCTGTCTATCTTATTCAAGCCATGGTGTTTTCAATATCATATAGATGCAAAAGATGGACAGTGAAAGTGTTGAATCTTTGTATGGAGAGAGTCATCTCTGCTCTTGAGACTCTGCTCTTGGCAGAATGGCTATGAAGGTCATAGACAAATGTGTCTGATTTCTTGACTGCTTGTCCTTTCTTGAACCTACTTGGATCAAAGTTGTCAACTACTTCCTTCTCCATCAATGAACTTCTTGATTTTTGTCAATTATCAGGATCTTGTTTTCTTGACATTAAGGTGCAGGCCCATTTTAAGACTAAGATCCTGATAGTAATGTCTCATAAGCATAGCGAAGGTTCCACCAATCTTCACACCTTGGTTGTCTTCATACAGTCCTGCTTCTCTTGTGCTTTGTTCTGCATATAATTAAACAGGAGGAAAGTGTGCAGTCTTGTTGTACATCTTTGATGATTTTAAACCATTCTGTTTCTCCTTGTTCCTTTCAAGCTGTTGCTTCTTGATCAGTGTAAAGGTTGTGCAGCAGAACTATCAGGCGTTCTGGTATACCTATGCTGCTTAATGTGGCCCAGAGTTTCTCATGGTTTACACAATCAAAAGCCTTGCTGTAGTCAAAACACATATCCTTTTGGTATTCTTTTGCTTTTTTAAGGATCCATCTCATATCCATGATGATGTCGCTCATTCCTCGCCCTTTCCTGAACTCTGCTTGCACTACAGGCAGTTCTCGTTCCAGGTATGGTTGTAATCTCTGCTGAATAATCTTGAGTAGAATCCTGCTGGCATGAGGGATCAAAGCAATGTGTGATAATTTCCACAGTCAGTTGAGTCACCATTCTTCAATATTGGTATAAACACAGATCTTTTCCAGTCAGTTGGCCATGATGTTGTCTTCCAAATTTCCTGTCTTAGCCTTGTCATTGTTAACAGCTGCATCCATCTGCTGTAATACTTTAATGGGAATGCCATCAATGCCTGGTGCTTTGTTCTTTGATAAGCTTTCAATGCTGCTTCAACTTCTTTCATCAATGGTTCCTGATCTTAAGGTACAGGTTCAAACAGCTGTTGGTCCATTTAATCTTTATGGTATAATGACTCTGAATATTCTTTCCACCTTTTCTTGATCTTCTCAGTTTCATTCAACATTGATCCTTCAGCATCTTGTAGCATTCCAGTTCGAGGCTGGAATTTTTCTTTTAATGCTTGTCGCTTTAGGAAAGCCGTTCTTGTTCTAATAGAAGGAAACTGAATCAGCAACTATGTGTCATTGTAGTACTTCTCCTTGTCTTGTCTTGCTGCATGTTGGAAATCTGAGTTCTGTGATAGCCAAAATGGATGACTGAAGAAATTCTGAAAATTGCCCACAAACGCAGAGAAGCTAAAGCCAGCAGCGAAAGAGGCTGTTTTTTGCTTTTTCACCTTTTGTAGAGACCTCTCACTTTCCCCCAACACAACCTTCTTGATGCCATCCCATAACTCTTCTGGAGCTCTGCCTGCAAAACAGATTTGCTGCTTTAGCTACAAGTGACAGTCTTTAAATTCCAGTGGTGTATTTTCAAGGTCATATCTTGCTACCTTCATGAGTGGCTTGCTCTTTTTCAACTTTAGCTTGAGTTTGCATACGAGTAGTTGATCTGTGCCAGTGCCAGCTCCAGGTTTGGTCTTTGACCACATCTGTGGAAGACAACATTGGAAAAGCCTGATAACATCAACAATTTGATAACTGTACAGTCCATTGTGTGAGGTCCATGTGTACAGAAGGCACTTGTGTTGCTGGTACTGCAGTTATTATATGATGGGTTTGCTATGGGTTCTAAATGGGCAGGGTTTATGGTACTTCCTAATGTGCCTGGCAGTTGGCACTGGAGTATAGTAATGTAGAAATCTGGTAGCTTTTCCTTGTCCTCACTGCCCTTGCAAATGGTATTCAGACACTAAACAAGAGGCATGTTTAATAAAAGTTATTGCCTGTTAAGGGCAGGTTTACTAAATATCAATGTGTGTTCAGTTCCACTGAGCTGCTAGAAATAAATGGGTGTTCCTGCACTTAAGTCAGTGTCAGGAGAAAAGAGGCTTGTGACGAGTTCCTTTTGAAAGCCACCTAAAATTTCAGATGGGCAACATATACATTCTAAAATTATGCAAATGAGGTCCTACAGTCGGTCTCAACGCATGGCCCCGTATCACTCTTTGGCCGCCCCTGGTTGTGCTTAGGGTGCCTCTGAAGGGGAGTAGTGAGATTAGCTTGCTTGACGATACAAGACACCCACCTCAGCTCTGGAGGTTATTCCTGTATAAGACGGGACTGGTGGTGCAGATCAGAGAATACCCTTAGTGACAAATTGCTCACTGCTGAGGCCAGCTTACCCAGCTAAGACTAGGTGGTTGCCTAGGACAGCAGTTTCTTAGGGGCAGCAAAAAGCAGCAGCAGTCCACGTAAAATAGTATATACTGAACCAGAAAAACTCAAAGAACCATCAGCACATTTTTTTCCCCGCAGGACGAGCAGGCACCGACATCCATACAAAGCAAAGTGTAACACGTAAAAGTGATTTGACAGCTTGCTAAGGCTCTCACCACGTGACGTAAGAATGCGGAATTCTCACAGCAGCAGCAGCATGTCCCTGGCTATTTTGTCATCAGTACGTCAGACGTGAACAAAGGACTAAGTGGCCCGAGGCTTCTACTTCTAGGAATATGTACCGATGATTGTTGCAAAGCACCTGCATTCTGTTTGCAAGCTGTATTAATTTAGATGAATTCGAAGGGAGGGTAGTGCAAGCCACAGAGGCAGAGGCAGGAGGAGGCGAGGGCTGGTTGCTGGCTCTCCGTCTATATGACAAGCGCATTAACTAACTTCAAAACACTTTCGCTTTCTGATCCATCCTGCACGGTTAGTTTTAACTTGGCTCCTGGTGATGTCATCAGGTATCTTTATTTCTACTGGGTGATTTTTCCGCTTCTTGCCCAAAGTAGGCAATACAAACACGCCCCTTGAGGTTTACTTCGTCAAGAGAAAATGGATAAGTTTATTGCCTGGTTCCTTTTCCTGAAACTCTTCTGCTTTTACAGAACGTGCCGGGGTGAGTACACGAGGACTTTATGCAAGACAGAGAGAGAGAGATCCTCAGTCAGCTAACATCGATCGGAATTAGCAGCCTCTTTCTAAGGGACGAGGGTTGCTCTAGCAGCGCTGCACAGAAGTCTTGATGGATGCCTCTGCTGTAAATGGAGAAAAACCGTAAAAACAGAAAAACAGGGCACCAAAACGACAACAAAGCGAGCTCAAATGGAAAAAAAGCACACTGAAACTTAGGGAGTGTGCATATGTTAACGCAGATTCAGCTAATGTGCCTTAAGTGTGGTATTCTCTATTTTTCTGACCTGGAGAAGGTTTTAATCTTCAAAAGCTGGTCCAAGAAAGCGTAGTTACTCACCTGTAACAGGTGATCTCCAGGAACAGCAGGAATAAGTCTTCACATGTGGGTATATCGGTACCGACAGAGCCTGCGCGGGAACGCTCCCCAGCATCCAATAGGAAAACTTTTGGGAGCATCCCACAGCGCCTGCGTGCTGCCTTCCCGCCTTTCCCAACTGCCTCTCTCCAGTTGAGTTTTAAAGCTGAGACAAAGAGAGAGAGAGAGAGATACAACTCCTAGGGGAGGTGGGTGGGTTGTGAAGACTTATTCCTGCTGTTCCCGGAGATCACCTGTTACAGGTGAGTAACTACGCTATCTCCAGGAACAAGCAGGAATGAGTCTTCACATGTGGGGACTCCCCAGCTATAGATGCCAGGGAGAACCCACAGAAGATGTGTGCCCCTCAGAAGGAGCTCCACTTCCCCCATGGATCTCTGGCATACAACCAGGGATGGTGGGTAGGAGTTGATTAAGTGTGAAAAAGGTGTTGCAGAACAGCCTGACCAAACAAGGCATCCCTGCGGAATCCTTGTCCAAGCAGTAATGGGCTGTAAAGGTGTGAACCGAGGACCAAGTAGCTGCTCGACAGATGTCGTCGATAGACACAGAGTGAAGATGAGCCATAGAGGCTGCCATGGCTCTCACATTGTGAGCTGTGACATGGCCTTCCAGAGAAAGGTTTTTACTCTGATAGATATAAGAAATACACTGAGCAATCCAGCTGGATAATGTTCTTTTGGAGACTGCAAGACCCAAATGAGAAGGATCAAAGGCAACAAAGAGCTGAGAGGACTTTCTATGTTGTTGAGTCCTTTGTAAGTAAAATGCCAGAGCTCTTTTACAGTCCAGTGTATGAAGATTCTTTTCTGCATTTGATGCATGAGGTTTTGGAAAGAATACAGGCAGATAAACCTCTTGGTTTAAATGGAAAGACAAGACCACCTTTGGCATGAAGTGTGGATGCGTCCTAAGGACTACCTTATCATGGTGGAATCTTGTATAAGGAGGATCAGCCACTAGAGCTTGCAACTCACTGATGCGCCGTGCTGATGTGATTGCAATAAGGAAGATAACTTTCCAAGATAGGAACTCTAAGGAAGTAGTGGCTAAAGGTTCAAAAGGCGGCTTCATAAGCTGGCCCAGAACTAGATTCAAGTCCCATGCGACCGGTGGAGGTTTAATGGGAGGCTTCGTTAGAAGAAGGCCCCTCATAAATCTAGATATGAGAGGATGAGATGAAATAGGCTGTCCATTGAGGGGCTTGCAAGAAGCTGCAATTGCACTTAAATGGACTCTGACTGAATTAGTCTTAAGACCTGCATTAGACAAATGAAGGAGATATTCTAATAATGATTCCAGTGGTATGGCAAGAGGGTCAAGACCCCTTTGTGAGCACCATATTGTAAACCTTTTCCACTTAAAAGCATAAGAGCGTCTTGTGGATGGTTTTCTGGAAGCATAAAGGATATCCCGTACTTCTTGAGGAAGGTTGAGGTCAAGAGACACTAAGCCTTCAGCAACCAGGCTCTGAGATGCAGAGACTGGGGAATGGGATGCCACAGCATCCCGTTTTCTTGGGACAGAAGATCTGGAGCAGACCCTAATTTGAGGGGTGGAGCTTGAGAGAGATGTAGAAGCAGAGGGTGCCACACTTGTCGTGGCCAGTGTGGAGCTATGAGGATCATAATACCTCTGTCTCTCTGAAGCTTGAAGAGGGTTTTGGGGATTAGGGGAATGGGTGGAAAGGCATAGAGGAAGTCCTGATCCCAATGGAGGAGGAATGCATCTCTGGCCTGACAACCCTGAGCCGGGATTCTTGAACAGAACCGGGGAAGTTTGGCATTCAATGGACTTGCAAAGAGGTCTATGTCCGGTGTACCCCAAAGTTGGAAAACTTTGGTTACTTGGTCCTTGTGTAGAGGCCATTTGTGTGGAAGCAGAACTCGACTGAGTCTGTCTGCCCAAGAGCTTTGAATGCCTGGAAGATATACTGCATGGAGATGAATCTGATGCTCTCTGGCGAAGGCCCATAGTCGCAGAGCTTCATTGCAAAGCGACAGAGAGCCTGTTCCTCCCTGTTTGTTCACATGTAACATGGCTACTTGGTTGTCCATGTGAACTAGCATCCTTTTGCACTTTAGTTGGGTGTGGAACACTTGGAGAGCAAGGAAGATTGCTCTGAGCTCTAAAGGATTGATGTGCAGATGAATCTCCTGCGAAGACCAGGTGCCTTGGGTAGAGATGTCTTGTAGATGAGCTCCCCAACCCATTTGAGAGGCATCTGTTGTCAGAGTAACCTGAGGTGGGGGTTGTAGGAAAGGAGACCCCACCAGCAGTTTTGAATTGACTGCCACCATTGTAGGGACAAGAGAAGACGAGTTGAATTTATTTATTTATTTATTTATTTATTTAATAGTTTCTTCTATACCGCCCCTTCCAGAGATCAGGGGCTGTTTACATTGAACAAAAATTAACATACTTCCGTACATTTTACATGGAACATGTTTTAACTATATACACGTTTTGTTACATGGAACATATTTTAATGTTAACAATAACACTTTTTTTTAAAACCTATATACAGGTTATGAAGCATGGCGCATAACATAGTTATTTAACAGTATTTATTTACATTAGTGATATAGCTGTCAGTTTGGGTAAATCTTTTGGGTGTTGTGTATATTAAGGCAAGTATCTTTCTTGTGTTAGTCATTTGTTCTGTCTTGAGGACTGTGGATATTTTTTTGAGATTGTCTTGGAGAGGTCTTTTGTTGGTAGGGGATCTCAAAGTGTTTTGTAAAAAGGTATGATTTTAATTCCTTCTTGAATTGGTGGAGGTCCTTTATCATGCGGAGGGTTAATGGAATTTCATTCCAGAGGGTAGGGGCAGCAAAGGAGAAGGCTCTATCCCTTGTTGTTGCTTTGGTTTTTCTAAAATTTGTCTTTATGTTGAGGGAGTGGGTTGCGTTCTGTCTACGCGTTCTAGTTTCTGATGGAGGTTGTATTAGTGTAGATAATTGTGAGGGAGAGATGTTATTAATGAGTTTAAAAGTAGTTAGGAGGATTTTATATTTTATTCGGCTGCATATGGGGAGCCAATGTAGGTCTAAAAGTATTGGGGTCACATGATCTGTTAGTTTGGCTTTTGTAACCATCTTGGCACATATGTTTTGGGCCCTTTGGAGGAGGTATATGCTTTTTAGTGGTAAGCCGTTTAGGAGACTATTACAGTAGTCAAAGTGAGGGGTGATGAGGGAGTTGACTACTGATCTAAAATCATGTGTGTTGAGTAGGGGTCTCAGATGTTGTATTGTCTTGAGTTTATAGAATATTGTTTTTACTGTATGTTTTATGTGTGGGAGCATGGTGAGTGAGTGGTCCAGAATTATACCAAGGTACTTTACCTCCTTTTTAACAGGTATTGGTGTGTTATTTATTGTGATTGTAGTAGGGTAGTTATAGTCAGTGTCAGGTTTTCTCGTTATGAACATTGCTTCTGTTTTTTTGAGGTTGATGCTTAGGTGATTGTCTTCAAGCCATATGGTAGTCTCGCTCATGCACTGGAGTAAGGCATCATATTTGGGGTTGTTGAGGTTTATGGGGATGGCAAGCATGATATCATCCGCGTATATGAAATGGTTGATTTTATACTTCTTGAATATGTTTGTAATTGGCTGGAGGTATAGATTGAAGAGGAGGGCGGAGAGGGCTGATCCTTGAGGAATACCTTGACCTTGAGGGAAAGTTTCTGATGTTTGATTACCTAATTGTATCTGTATTAATCTGTGTGAAATGTATGATTTGAACCATTCAAGGACTGTCCCTCCTATTTTTAAGCTTTCTAGTCTGTTGATGAGTGTTTTGTGATTGATGCTGTCAAATGCAGCGGATAGGTCTATGAAGAGGAGAAGGAAACCTTTGCTATTTTCATTAGTGCCTCTGATGAGGAGGTCTGTCAGAGCGATTAGGAGGGTTTCAACTCCATGGGAGGGGCGGAATCCAAATTGATGAGCATCAAGGAGTTTGTGCTCATCTATGTAGTCCTGTAGTTGAAGTTGTATGTTTTTTTCTATTATTTTAGCGGTTAGAGGTATGCTAGCTATAGGCCTGTAAGAGTTGGGGTCCTTTGGGTCAAGCTTATTGTTTTTTATTACAGGATGGATCGAGGAGAGCTTTAGGGCGTTGGGCATAGTTCCTTGTGAGAGTGATTGGTTTACAATGTGTTGGATGTTTTCTGCAAGGAAGTCCTTAGTATACTTGATCCATGACACCGGGCATGGGGTCAAGTGGGGAGGTTGTAGTGTTGATCATTGTTATAATATTAAGGATGTGTTTTCGTTCAACCTTGTGAAAGGTTGTCCATTCAAATTACTGTCCTGTATATATTCTATCGTGGTGGTTGGAGAGTAAGGTTTTACCTTTAATTTTTCAGCAAAATGAGATACTAATGTTTGTACGCTTATAATGTCTTGGTTCGGTTCTGGTTAAGTGGTTTTGTTAGTGTTTTTACGATTGAGAAGAGTTCTCTTGGTCGGTTGAGAGCAAGATTTATTAATTTGGAGTAGTATTCTCTTTTTGAGTTGTTGATTGCATCCTTATATTTATTAAGTAAGGTAATATATTTGGTTTTGTTATCTTGCGATTTTGTTTTTCTCCAGGTTTTTTCTTGTTTACGTAATTGCTTTTTTTAGCCAGGGCGATGTCTTTAGTGTACCATTTTTGTGATTCTTTCTTTTTCTCTGGATTGTTTGAGTAGGTGTAGCTGCTTCTTGGATTGTTTGGTTCCAGTTCTCTATAGTTAGTTCGATATCAGATAGGTTTGTGGTGAGCTTAGGTAGTACCTTATCAAGGAATGTATCATTGTCGAAGCGGGTAAAACGTGAGTGGTGAAATGTTGTGTTTGGGGGCTGTGATGTAGTTTGTGCCAGTAGGTGAAAGGTTATCAGGTGGTGGTCAGACCATGGTACCTCTGTAGTTATTGGGGGAGAGTATAGTTGATGTAGGTTGAAGGGGGTAGGGAGGAAAATTAGGTCTAGTGAGTTTCCTTTATTATGTGTGGGGGTAAGGACTATCGGTTATATCCCATGTGGGTCATTCAGTCTATGAAGTTGTCTTTTTGGTATTGGTTTAGGGATGGGAGGTTTAAAGATCACCTAGGATTATGAGGGGTTTTCTCTGGGATGCTGTGCATGGCGAGTTCAAGGATAGAGGAAAGATTTTTGTGATCCGCTGATGGGGGTCTATAGATTAGCGAGAATGCTAGTGATCTGTTTTCAATTTTTATTATGTCCATGCTTTCAACATTGTTTGAGTTTTTTAGGGTGTATTGTAAGTTTTTTTAGTTAGTATAAGTGTGCCACCTCCTCTTTTTATGTCACGGTGGCAGTTGAAAATATCATATTGGTGATACGTGGAGTTGGTTTAATAATATTGTGTCCTGTAGGTGTTAGCCCATGTTTCAGTAATGAAAAAGATGTCAGGTTGTTTGTCTTTTATTATGTCATTTACAATTGGTATTTTGTTCCGTATTGAGCGAATGTTTATTAGGATCATCTTTAGTTTAGAGTCTTTGTTGGGGGAGGTTTTTTTGTCATTGTGGTTTTTGCAGTTTATCTGAATTACTCTAGGGGGATGTCTGTGGGTATTGTTGTGTGGTGGCAGGTTGAATGGGTGATTGTGTAGTGGGGGGCATGTTAGGTTACGGTTGGGGTTATGAATGATGGGGATGCTATTGCAAGGAGGATAGTTGAGCTTGTATGTGTAGATTTGTTGCAGTAGGAGGGCTATTATTAGGAAAGTGGTTGGCAATGTTTTTGTTTTTAGATCAGCCATTATGTTTTGTGTGAGAGGCTGATAGCGGTGACAGAGAAAGGGGTAATATAGGAGAGGGCTACTGGCAACAGTAAGGGGTATTGTAGGAGGATGGTATTGACAACAGTAGTTAGATATGTTACTGGCAACAGTAGCAGAATTAGGCTGAGTGTTGTAAATCAGTGCTAGTAATAATAAGGTTGTTATTATATTAGCGACCTAAGGGAGACATGGGAAAATACTGGCAATGGTAGAGAAAGAAAGTTAACAATATTGGTAAAGTATTAACAACAGTGTAAACACATGAGAGAAGTACTGGTAACAGTGGAGACAAAATGTTGCTTGAGATGATGCCAGCAGCAAAAGTGGCAGTGTATTGGCAACCAGGAGCATATATCAACAATATTTGCAAAAGATTACTGACATTGGAGACACAAATGAGAATACTGGCAATATTAGCAGAGAGTGTTGGTTGAGAGAAATATTAGCACAATAATGGAAATAAGTTAGGGAACAGTATAAGCAAGTAAATTCACTATATCTAAGGTATATAGTGTCTTAGGCGAATTTATGATAGTGTTATGTGCTCATGTTTTACTTCGTGTCGACTTTTCATACTATAGCTATAGGCGATGTAACTTACAGTCTCTTTTCTAGTGAGCTGGTCTTCTCGATATCTGCTGTATGGTGATGTTCTGGTGCTTCGTTTGGTGATTATTCGCTTAGGTTAAAGTCTATTTCCCGCCTGTCGTGCCTCGCCTAAGGGCCACGCCAAAGGGCCCTCTTGCGAGGCCCTCAGGCGCGGGTGCGCCTGCCGGCGGCACCTTTTGAGCAAGCCGCTGGGACCTCCCACAACCCCGATTGGGCTGGAGTGCAGGAGCGGGAGACTGAAAATCGCCCTGTGCTCTACCCCGATCGGGGAGCCTTTGAAGATGGCTGCTGTGTTTTTTGCTATCTTGTCTGATAGGCAGCCTGATGCCTGAGTTCACTGAGTGGACAAAGCCCATTGGGCTGCCCTCATATGGAGGTGTGCATAGGGGACCACATGGCCTAGAAGTTGCAACATTTCCCGAGCAGTGAGGTGAGTCCTTTGCAGTGCTTGGGAAGCTAATTGCACAATGAGAAGGCAATGAGGCTGAGGAAGATAGGCCTTTGCCTCTCTGGTGTCCAGTCTTGCTCCTATAAACTCTAAATTCTGAGTAGGAGTTAGATTGGATTTTGGGATGTTTATGACCAGGCCCAAATACTGGAGAATATGCATTGTGTAAGATAGGAAAGTCTCGGCCTCTGGCTTTGAGGGAGCTCAAATGAGCCAATCGTCTAAGTAGAGGAAGACAAATATTCCGAGGGTGCAGAGAAATGCTGCTACCACAGCCATGCATTTCGTGAACACCCTTGGTGCTGAGGCCAGGCCAAAGGGAAGAACCCTGTACTGATAGTGCTTCCCTTGGCAAAGAAACCGAAGGAATCTTCGGTGGGTTGGGTGGATGAGGACATGAGTGTACGCATCCTTGAGATCTAGAGAACAAAGCCAATCCTGACTCTGAAGGTATGGGAGAAGAGTTCCTAGAGATATCATTTTGAATTTCTCTTTGACTAGGAACTTGTTCAGTACTCTGAGGTCTAATATAGGTCTGTTTCTTTGGGATAAGGAAATAGGGGGAGTAAAACTCTGTACCCTGTTGAAGGGTGGGAACCTCTTCTATTGCCCCTTGAGCAAGAAGTAGATTGACCTCTTGAAGCAACTGCTTGTTGAGTGACCTCTGAGAATTGAACTATTTTACCACTGTAGGAGGGGGCATGCTTTGAAAGTGAAGCCTGTACCCGTCTTCTACAATAGCTAGAGTCCAATCCTCTTTTGTTATTTGCCTCCATCTGTGGGCAAAGTGGCACAACCTCCCTGGGATGGTGAGAGGATCTGGTCCCTTGAGGGCCAGGAAAGGTAAGTTCTCTAGGTAAGAGTCAAAGTCCCTGAGGGGGTTGAGGTTGTTGAGCCTGTTGAGGCTTAGCAACTTTAGCCCTTCTTTGCTTAGGTGGCTGCTGTCCTTTCCTGGCGGACTGTCCTGCAGGATGCCCCTGCTGTGTATAGGAGGGGTAATACCTCTTCTTCTTAGAGAAAAAGGGGTTTTTATATGATTTCTTCCTTGCAGGATCCGCTGTAGCATTGGAAAGTCTGTCCAAAGTGGAATTATCAGCATCCAGCTCATTGGCCTTTTCTTGCCAATTTTTGCCAAAAAGGTTTTCCCCAGTGCATGGGATATTTCCCAGTTTTTCCTGCACCCAGAGCTCTAAATCAGATGCCTGGAGCCAGGCAATTCTATGTGCACCTATGGCGATAGCCGAAGTTCTGCTTATACATTCAAAGCAGTCAAAAGCTGCACGGTTGACAAATTTCGAAACATCTTGAGCATGTTTGACAAGTGTTAGATAGTCCTGCCTCTTATCATCAGGGAGAAGAGGGCTTAAGAGCTCCAAATCTCCAGATACTTCCTTAAGGAACATTCCCATATATAAAATATATGAACTGATCCTGGCTGAAAGCATTGATGCCTGGAAAGTTCTACGTCCAAAAGCATCCAGAGTTTTACACTCTCGACCAGGAGGATTAGAGGCATGTCTTTTTGCACTTCTGATCCTTCTCATGGCAGACTCCACCACAATGGAGTGGTGTGGTAGTTGGGTCTTCTGGAACCCAGGACAAGGGGGAACATGGTACATAGTATCTAACCTGCAAGAATGAGGAGAGGTAGTAAGAGGTGTCTCCCACATTCTTAACATGAGACCCTGTAAGATCTCATGGACAGGTAGGGTAGCTGCCTCCTTTGGAGCGTTTGGATATTGCAAAATTTCCAGCTCTTTTGCTCTGAGCTCTGTTTTCAGCAACCACAGAGATGGACAGGCCTTTAGCCACCTCCCTGATGAAATCCTGAAAAGACATATCTTCAGGAGGAGACATCCTACGCTTAGAAGAGGAGGGCTCCTCAGGGAGAAGAGCTCTGGTACCGACAGAACTATCAGAATCATCAGATTCCTCTGAAGATTCAAAGTATCGCCTGTCTGGGTGAGCATGCGAAGCACGATACCCGTACCGGTCGATGCCGGTATCGGAAAGATCCGGTACTGGCCTATCAACCCCTGAGGGAAAAGCATGACTCGGTACTGAAGTCAGAGCCTCCGATACCGGTACTGGTGTCGATGCCGGAGCCGGTACCGATAGGGGTGTCTGAAGCGGTCCGGAGGGCTTCGATGCCGCAAGGAGAGCCACTAGACTACGTTTGATAGCAAAGAATCTCTGGTCTATCGACGTTGCCAATGCCTGTGTATCGGTACTGGACAAGACTGCTGGTACCCCAGAGCATGGCACCAGTAGTTCTGTCGAGGTCGAGGCCTCGAGAACATCCTGGAGCCCCAATATGGTTTTGGAAGCCGAGGCCTCCCGCCGGGGCTGTTTGGCCGGTGCAGTTCCCTCAAGGGCAACGCCAGAGGCATCTTGATGCTTAGAAGGAAATCTACCCTTTGAGGGATGGCCAGACTTATGTTTAGCTACCTGAGATCCATGGGTGGAAGACGAAGCCCTGGAAGATGTCGATGCCACAGAAGCCGCATCCGAGGGAAAAAGGGTGCTGAGCTTAGCTGCTTTATTTTGCCGACCCCTCTTCGACAACATCCCACAGGCAGCACACTCTGACCTGGAGTGGTCAGGACCTAAACATTTGAGACACCAATCATGGGTGTCGGTGACGGAGATGGTACCGCCACACTTAGAACATTTTTTAAAACCCGAGGAGGGTTTTTCCATTATGATGGAAAAAAGATTTCGGGCCTAATGCCCAATTGGGCACGTGACCTGAAAGGAAAAAAATTTAGGAAAAGTATGGAGAAAATATACTTTTTTTTTTTTAAGAAGAAAAAACGGCGGTACTGCTATCTAAAAGTGGAAAGCAGACACGACCACAAAAAACAAAAGAATAAGAAGAAATTTTCTGCGGTGACAGGAACAACGACCTGCTGACTCCGCAGAAAATGAAGAACTGGAGAGAGGTAGTTGGGAAAGGCGGGAATGCAGCACACAGGTGCTGTGGGATGCTCCCAAAAGCTTTCCTATTGGACACTGGGGAGCGTTCCCGCGCAGGCTCAGTCGGTACTGACGATACCCACATGTGAAGACTCATTCCTGCTTGTTCCTGGAGATTATATTAAGTTAGAAAAAAAAGAAAAATAAAGTGATACCTTTTTTCTCTTTTTTTTCTAGCTATACTAAAGTAGAGTAACAAGGCACATATACTACTTAAAAACTTTAGTGTCTGCTAAATCAATTTAATGTGTTAACCTATGAATTGACTGCTTCATGGGGGGGGGGGAGCGGCAAAGGGTGGGGTGACATACTTACATCTTCATTTGCATCTTCATCATAGTTATCTTAAAGAAAAAGAAAAAGAAAACAGCAAAACACTACATTGATAGGAAGCCAGTACTGTATATCAAATGGGTGAGGGATGAGCCTTTTTTATTATAGGCACAAAGTTAGCTGACTGAGGATCTCTCTCTTGCACAAGGCCTCATGTGGAATACTGTGTTCAGTTTTGGAGACCATATCTTGCAAAGGATGTAAAAAGACTGGAAACTGTTCAGAGGAAAGCGACCAAAATGATTTGGAGCCTGCATCAGAAGCCTTATGAGAAGAGATTTGAAGACCTAAACATGTACACTTTGGAGGAGAGGAGGGACAGGGGAGATATGATTCAGACCTTTAAATACTTAAAGAGAAATAATGAACAAACAAACCTCTTACAGAGACGGGGAAGCTGTAAAACTAGAGGGCATAACATGAAGCTGCAAGGTGGAAAATTGAAAGGCAATGTCAGGAAATACTTTTTCACTGAAAGGGTGGTGGATGCTTAGATTGCCCTCCCAATGGAAGTGTTGGGGGCAAACACAGTGACGGAATTCAAAATGGCATGGGACAAGCACTGCGGATCCCTTTACAGCAACAGGATGAAATCAAAATAAACTTAACTAACTAATTTCTCAACATACAGGGGAGTCCAACACGGAGCAGTGGGTTCTCCCCTTAAACAAAGACATGGGGAGGGGTGGCCTGCATGGAGCTGCAGGTGCACCTACTCTTGCTATCTTACTGGGCAGACTAGATGGACCATACTGGTCTTTATCTGCCGTCATTTACTATGTTACTATGGAATGCGCTCCCAGTCAATATAAGATCTGTAGATGCATTATCTGATTTGTGCAGGAAGCTTAAAACCCGCCTTTTCCTAGAACTCTTTGGAACTGACATCCAACACAAGGACAGCCTGTTAATGAGGATGTTTAGAGTCGCGCCTTACCGTGAAGAATGCTTATCCCACACTAGTTAACCTTTATGCAGTGTAAACGGAGTCCTGCTTACGCTCTGTATGCAACAAGTTGAATGTAACTCACATCGCTCATTTGTTGTAAAAAAAAATCTCTAAATTAAATTAATGGTACACTGCTTTGTCTAATATAAAGCAGTATAAAAAAATTATTAAATAAATGAGCAGGCACCCTCAAAATACTCAGAGGGAGCTCTTAGAGGCTTTGCCAAAAAAAGGAAAGCAGCATATTCCCAGGCTGTATAATTAATATGCAGCAAAAATTGTAGCTTAAGTATTTAGCCTGGCACGCTAAGATAAAAGAGAAAATACTGACAAGTGTAAATAGATATTCTCCAGGAGCAAGCAGAAAGTCAGTCTTCACATATGGGTGACAGCACCGAGAGCTGCTGAGCCATCGGGCCTCGAGACTCACATGGTGGCCATGGAGCACTGCATTTCCTCCATACTGGCCTTGCAGCAGGCATTGATGTCTAGTCTCCCAGCATCATTGGCCCCAACACCCGGGCCCCCGACCTCGGGAGTTTACCCGGATATCGAACCGGGCACTGGGTGCCATCGGCCCCGGGTAAGTCCTCAGCACTGGTCGAGGTCCTGGTCATGCTCCTCTGGGATCCGATCCTCCTTGGCAAGTTTTCGGGAAGTTGACCCCAAGTCCTTTGGGGAGCCCTGTTTTCTCGAGGCTACCCACAAGGTAGAGTCCTCAACGCCCTCAGGATCCAAATGGGAGACTAAGGACGAAGCCTCCCCCGAGACCTCCCGGCACAGGGACATTCCCTTGGAACTGTCACTCCTGCAGCCCCGGCGCCACTCCCCAGCTGAGGACATAACCTTTCATGACTTTGCCTGGGACATGGCCCAGGCTCTGTCAGTGCAAACGGAGTCTGAGGAGGACCTACGCACCGAAGAGCTCGAGATCTTACAATATCTCCTCCTAAGGAGAGACTCAAGGTCCCAGTTCCACCCATCCTTGAGAGGCTCCTCCTCAGGACGTGGGAGACCTTGACCTCAGTGCCGGTAGTCAGCTGATTGTAGAACACAAAGAAACTAAAAAGCGTCACTTTTCAGAGCTTGGTGCTGTTCAGCTGTATAATATTAAATAAGCTCTACTCTTTTACCTTTCTCATATAGATAACTAACTTTCTTAACGTGTTCGAGACTGTAGCAATCAGGTCTCAGAATTAAGACTGCTTATTCGAGTTTGCTCATTAAAGGCAAAACTGAGCGTCTGTTGTACATCAACGACCTGTGTGGCAATACCACTATAGCAATACCACACAGGTCGTTGATGTACAACAGACGCTCAGTTTTGCCTTTAATGAGCAAACTCGAATAAGCAGTCTTAATTCTGAGACCTGATTGCTACAGTCTCGAACACGTTAAGAAAGTTAGTTATCTATATGAGAAAGGTAAAAGAGTAGAGCTTATTTAATATTATACAGCTGGGTAGTCAGCTGATGCCTGGATGCTATTTACCGTGTCCGCAACAGCCCCGGGTTCCACAAGCCACAACTCCATGGTGGTGGAGTCCTCCAAGGAGAAACTAAAGATCCAAAAGATTTACTTTTCAGTTCCCCCCAGCAGAGAGGCCCAGGCCCTTGATGCCCTGGGCCGCAAGTGCTACCAGGGCACCATAATTGGGTGCTGCATGCAGGCATACAAATTGTAAATGGGGATGTACCTAAAGGTCCTGATCTAGAAGCTCTCGGCGGGCCTCGCCAGAGAATATCTGCAGCGATTCCAGTCCTTGACAGCAGGCATCCGGGACTGCTCCAAATTCCTCTCCCAGGCTGCCTATGACGGGTTCAAGGCTCCAGCCAGGGTGGCAGCCGCTGGCATCGGCACCTGATGCCAGGCATGGTTGCAGACCATGGACTTTGAGCAGTGGGTGCAGGAGAAGCTCCTGGACGTCCCTGCAATGGTGAGAACCTGTTCGGTAAGACCATGATCAACAAGGCAGCTGAAATTGAGGCCGAGGTGGTGTCCTGGCAGAGGCTGTCCAGGAAGACCTCAGCCATCCCCAGGAAAATATCCTCGGGAGGGGGGGGGGGAGCCCTTTTTCCTGAGGAAAAGTGGCTATCTCCAGCCAGGCCACTATCAACCCTATATGGGGCAACAACACCAGGCCTCCCAGCCCAAAGGACAGGGGCATGGGTCCAGGAAGCCTAAGCCCTCCCAATCCTCAGACACCAGCTCCCGCCCAACTGGGGGGAAGCTTTTGATGCTCTGGGCAGGCCCCCCCTCCCCCAGGAGTCCCACCTCAGCCCATAGGTGGTCAACTGGCCTATTTTGCCCACAAATGGTCTAGTATCACCACAGACCAGTGGGTCCTGCGGGTGTTGAGGGAGGGTTGTTTCCTCCATCTACTACAAAACCCTCCAGACTTCTTCCCAGGAGAACCTTCACGGCCTCTCCTTCACCAAGCCTTGCTCATCACCAAACTCGCAGGCTTACTCAGGGACAGAGCAATGGAGCCTGTACCCCGACACCTCTGGGGAAAGGGGTTCTATCAAGGTATTTCCTTGTCCCAAAGAGAACAGGAGGACCTGCGCAGCTTGAACAAGATAAGGGATAGGTTCAAGATGCTCTCCCTGGGAACACTGCTGCCTTACCTCTGCCAGGGAGATTGGCTCTGCTTCTTAGACCTCAAGTATCCCTACACCCACTTCCTGATCCACTCCTCTCACAGGCAATATCTGAGATTTGTTGTTTAAGGGACAGCATTATCAGTACAGGGTGCTACTGTTTGGCCTCACCTCCTCTCCAAGGGTCTTCACAAAATGCCTGGCGGTCATGGCTGCCCATGTGCGCCTCAAAGTGGCCCACATCTTCCCTTACCCAGACATCAGAGGCACCACGATCCTTGAGACCAGTCAAGCCACAAGGCTCACAATCCACACTCTGCAGCAGTTGGGATTCATCATCAACTATTCCAAGTCCAGCCTCTCCCCAATTCAATACCTGGAGTTCATAGGAGCCCATTTCGATACTCTGCAAGTCAAAACCTTTCTCCCAGTGGAAAGGACCCACTGCCTGATTCAGCTGGCGAAGGAGGTACAAGGTTTCAGGTCTGTGCCAGATTGGCTGCTTCTCCGCTTGTTAGGCCACATGGCCTCAACGGTTCATGTCATGCCCTTGGCCCGCCTACACATTTGAGCAGCCCAGTGGTGCCTCAGGTCCCAATGGACACAAGCCACAGGCAGGCTGAGGGACAGGGTAAGGGTCACCCACCAGCTAGCAGCCTCCCTCACCTGGTGGCAGTCCCCGCACCACCTTCGGGCAGGGATACCCTTCCAGGCATCAGAACCTCAGAAGGTCCTGACAACAGATGCTTCCCTTGCAGACTGGGGAGCACATTACCAGGCCATTGCACTCAGGGCAACTGATTTTCAGGAGAGAGTCCTCTGGGAACCAATCTCCTTGAGCTCAGGGCCATCTTCCTAGCCCTACAGGCCTTCCATCACCACCTGAGCAACCTCCTGGTCCTCATACAGACAGACAACCAGGTTGCCATGTTCTGTGTGAACAAGCAAAGTAGCACGGGCTCGTACTCTCTCTGTCAGGAGGCAGTGACCTTCCACTCCTTTGCAGTGCACAACAACATGCTTCAGAGGGCAGTATACTTGCTGGGTAGCAGCAGAATGGGACGGTGTTGTAAGCAGATGATCATATTTCTGTGACAAATGCAACAACAATGGAATTAACTGCTCGGAAGAAAGGCTTGGCAAATCTACTTCTGTATCTTGCCTCGAAAACCCAATGGAGGAAGAGAGCACTGTTTGTGAGGGAGCTGCCGCGATTTCATCTCAGCAGCTACAGTGCAGCAGTATCCAGTGGAGGCTTGGAGTGTCAGCATGCAGGCAGGAGGAGGATGTGCCCTGACTCGGAGGACCCTTCCCTGACCAATAAAGCCTGGTGGGTTCTACGCGGCCGCGTGTCGCAGCCCGCGTGTCGTGACCTAAGGGGCATCTCTCAAGGGGCATATACGCCCCTTAGGTGCACATGAGATGCTCATGTGCTTGGTGAGATCGGCTTGATACCATGGGGAAATGTAAGGCGAAGGTTGGTGTAAAAACTGGAGAGGTTGTTGTTAACGGGAAAGTGACATGCCCCATGGACAAGCACGTAACCCCTCTGCTGCCTGAGGTTCAATCGCCAGAAGGGGCTTTGTTAAGTCCTGTACTCCGGTCTCCTCCCCCTCTTCCTGTCCCTCCATTATCATCTACATTGTCGTCTTCTCCCCCTGTGAGTTTGTCTCCTGCTTTACAGCCTGTGTTTTTGGCTGCAACAGATGTTGGAGTGTTCCCTACCCCTTCGTGGGAGGTGACTCTTATGGACATCTGGTCAGCAATTCAAAATATAGATAATCGTTTAACCTCAACTGTGTCTTCTTTATGCACCTTTTCCCAAGCAGTGGTGGGTAAATTGCAATATGTGGATAAACAAATGGATAATTGTTTGAAGTTGGCTGCTCAGACTGATTTTCAGTTGCAATCCTGTAATGTAGATGCTGCCTTAGCTAAATTCGTATAGGTTAGAAGTACTGGAAAACCAGTCACGAGCATCCAACTTACATTTCTTAAATTTTCCCTGTACACATTTGTTATCTCCTGAAATACTGCTAGGGAAATATCTTTCTGAAATATTGCATTTAGAAGGGGACTTGCAAGCTGTCCACATGTATTACCTTTTGGCGGTTTCTGCTCCTACCAAACAGACTGAGGGAGCTTCTGCCCTTACAGCCTGTTCTGTGGATTAGAATTTAACCGCTTTCCTAGAGTCTTTAGATGTTATCTCTAAGCGTAATACTTTGGTGGTGAGATTTGGGTCTGAATCCGCCAAGTTACGAGTTTTGAGAGTTTTTTTTAAGTTTAAGGATGTTCTTTTCTGTGGATCTAAACTCCAGGTTTTCCCTGATGTCTGCCGGAGCACTCAGTCACGGCGTAAACAGTTTTTGTTATTAAAACCTCGAGTAGTGGCATTAGGGGCTACCTTCTTTTTTAAGTTCCCCTGCCGCTGCATTATTACCCTGGGGGGGGGGGGGGCAAACGTATGTTTATACAGATGTGAAATCTTTACAGTTTTTTCTCGATGGGAAGGAGGGTGGTGAAAGTTCGATGGAGGAATAGACATAGGTTTTGTTAGCTCCCTATTATGGAGTAATGTTACTCCCTTTTTCTTTTCTAATATGTTTATATCACAGTTTCTCTTTTCCTTGATGAGATTTTGATAATTTCTTACTGTTTCCAATTTGGATATTGGATGAGATTATATTGTTGTAATTTCTTTTTTTCTTGTTTATTCTGATTGTATTTGGAAAATGCTTAAAAAAAACACCCCCCCCCCCCCAATGGATAGTCACAAAACAAATTGTACTATAGTGCTGCAAGATGAGACCCCCAGGTTGGGAGGCGCTCAAATGGCTACTGGGAATGAGCTGAAGACCTCTGAGTAAAGCCAGCATTTATGATGTGGTTGGATCTGCTGATGTAGCTGTGCTTGAAAAGAGTCAGAAGTTGCAAAGACATCTTACATATTGGGACATAGAATATATAAAGCATGAACCAAGAGACGTTGGAGGTGGTCAAGAATGAAATAGAACGTGTACAACTCGATCTGCTGGGGGTCAGTGAACTGAAATGGACTGGCTTTGGGCGCTTTGTCTTTCATTTCCAGCATAGTAAGCCAAATGATCATCAGATGCAAAGAAACAATGGTGTTGCATTTATAGTTAAGAAGAAACTTGCAAGAACTATAATGAAATACATTGCAGTCAGTGAACACTTAATTTCTATTCATATACGAAGAAAGCCCATCAACACAACTATAATTCAAGTATATGCCCCAACAACAGCTGCAGAAGAGGAAGACGTTGAGTTCTATGAACAAGTACAAGCTGAAATTGATACAACATGCATACAGGATATCCTGATAGTCATGGGTGACTGGAATGCAAACATTGGCAACAAAGAAGGCAAAGTGGTTGGAAAATATGGACTAGGCAACAGAAAGGAAGCTGGAGAAAGACTGATAGAATTCTGCAAGACCAATGATCTATTCATCTCAAACACCTTCTTTCAGCAACACAAGCGCCGACTGTACACATGGACTTCACCCAATGGATTGTACAGAAATCAAATTGACTACATTTGTGGAAGACAACGATGGAAAAGCTCGATAACATCAACAAAGACAAAAACTGGAGCTGACTGTGGTACAGATCACCAACTACTAGTATGCAAACTCCAGCTAAAGTTGAAAAAGAACAAGCCATTCATGAACGTAGCAAAATATAACCTTGAGAATATACCACTGGAATTTAAGGACTGCCTGAGAAATTGATTTGCTGCTTTAGATACAAATGACAGAATTCCAGATGCATTATGGGATGACATCAAGAAGGTTGTTTTGGAAGAAAGCGATGAGTCTCTTCATAAGGTGAAAAAGCAAAAATGGCCAAAAAGGATGACAGAAGAAACTCTGAATAGAAAATTGTTCGGAAACGCAGAGAAGCTAAAGCCAGAGGAGAGAGAAGCAATTGCAGAACTCAACAGAGATTTCCAACGTGCAGCAAGACAGGACAAGGAAAAGTACTATACATGCAAGGAAATAGTCAGAAGCTATTAGAGGAAGAACAAGATTGGCTTTCCTAAAGCTACGAGAGTTATAGCATTCCAATTTGAGGCTGTAATTTTTTCTTTAAGATGCTCAAGGATCCATGTTGAATGATGCTGAGAAGATCAAGAAAAGGTGGAAAGAATATACAGAGCCATTATACCATAAAGATCAAGTGGACCAAAAGCCATTTCAACACATAACTTATGATCAGGAACCATTGGTGATGAAAGATGAAGTTGAAGCAGCATTGAAAGCCTTATCAAAGAACATTCATGGCATTCCCATTGAGTTATTACAGCAATCAGATGAAGCTGTTATCATACTTTCAAGGCTCTGCCAGGAAATTTGGAAGACAAATTCATGGCCAACTGACTGGAAAAGATCTGTGTTTATACCAATACTGAAGAAAGGTGAACTGACTGACTGTAGAAATTATCGCACAATCGCTCTGATCCCACATGCCAGCAAGATTCTACTTGAGATCATTCAGCAGAGACTACAACCATACATAGAACGAGAACTGCCTGAAGTACAAGCAGGGTTCAGAAAAGGGAGATGAACGAGAGACATTATTGCGGATGTCAGATGGATTCTTGAAAAGACAAAAGAATACCTAAAGGATATCTGTGTTTTGTTGACTATAGCAAGGCTTTTGGTTCGGTAAACCATGAGAAACTCTGGGCCACATTAAGAAGCATGGGTATACCAGAACGCCTGATCATTCTCTTGCAAACCTTTACACTGATCAAAAAGCAGTAGTTTGAACGGAAGTAGGAGAAACAGAATGGTTTAAAATCAGCAAAGGTTTATGATAAGGCTGCATACTTTCCATCCACCTCTTTAATTTATATGCAGAACAAATCATCAGAGAAGCAGGACTGTATAAAAACAACAGAGGTGTGAAGATTGGTAGAAGACTCATCATCAATCATTGCTATGCTGATGATACCACATTACTGGCTGAAAGTGAAGACTATTTGAAACATTTGCTTCTCAAGAACAAGGAATATAGTCTTTAAAATGGGTCTGCACCTTAAAGTTAAGAAGACAAAGATCCTGACAACTGGCAAAATGAATAAGTTCATCATTGATGGAGAAGAAATTGAAATAGTTGACAACTTGGCTCAGTCATCAATAAAGAAGCAACAAGAAGTCGAGAAATCCGACGATGCATTGCTCTTGGCAGAATGGCTATGAAGGACCTAGACAAGATTCTCAAGAGCAGAGATGTCTCTCTCCATACAAAGATGCAACTTGTTCAAGCCATGGCATTTTCAATAACATCATATGGATGTGAAAGTTGGACAGTGAAAAAGATAGACAGGAAGAAAATTGATGCCTTTAGTTTGCTCTTTGGGCAGTCCATAGTATAAGCAGGATTTGTCGCCAGCACCATAATTCAGTCAGTACTAGAGGAGATCAAACCTAAGCTTTCTTTTGAAGCTCAGATGACAAGACTTAGACTTTAATACTTTGGACACATCATGCGAAGAGAGAGATCATTAGAGAAAGACATCATGCTTGATAAGGTAGAAGGTCAACACAAAAGAGGAATTCCAGCAATGAGATAGATCAATACAATAACAGCAGCTATGGGTGCTAGTCTGTCAACAATGAGCTGCCTAACTGAAGACCGAACACATTTTAGGACAGCTATCCAGAGGGTCGCCATGACTCGACACCAACTTGACGGCACTTAAGAACAACATACTTGCCGGGCAGGACAGCTACCTGGCGGACAAGCTCAGCAGGGTCCTTCTCCCATACGAGTGCTGCCTGGACCCTCTGGGGCAGGACCTGGCTGGACCTGTTCGCTTCCCCAGACAACTCTCAGATACCAAAGTTTTGCTTCCCTCAGCCACACCATGGGAGGGTGGTGGTGGATGCGTTTCTGATCTCATGGTCAAAGGGCCTGCTTTATGCATTCCCTCAGACTCCTCTAATAGCCAAGTGCCTTTTCAAGATCCAGAGCGAGCACGTTTCAGTAATCCTTGTTGCTCCCAGAAGGGGCCAGGCAGTCCTGATTCCTCCTGTTGCTCTATCAGTGGCAACCCCAGTACCACTGGGCTGGGACCCGGGCCTCCTATTGCAGGAGGGGGGTTCCCTGCTACACCCCAACCTAGAGTCCCTTACGCTGATGACGTGGCTCCTGAAAGGGTAGCACTGGCCCCTTTCAATCTTCCAGTTGAGGTCAAGGAGATCCTCCTGGCCACCTGGAAGCAGTTCACCAGGAAGGCTTATGCCTTCAAATGGAGGAGATTCTTACTTTGGTGTTTCGGAGAGGAGTGTGAATCCTTTCTCCTGTCATGTACACTCGGTCCTGAAGTCTAATTTGGTGAGGGTGCATCTCACTGCCATTGCCGCTAACCATCACCCCTCTGGGTTCAGCCCCTGGTTTCCAGGTTCCTCAGGGGCCTCCTGTTATCCAAGCCCCCTCTCTGTCCTCCTACAGCGGAATGGGATCTCTATGTGGTGCTCTCCCAGCTTACCAGGCTGCCGTTCAAGCCTTTGGCCACTTGCCACCTGAGGTATCTCTCCTGGAAGGTGGCCTTCCTGGTGGCCTTGATGTCCACTTGTAGAGTAAGCAAGCCGCAGACCCTGGTGGTGGATCCATCCTATACAAACAAGGTGGTGCTTCGCATGCACCCCAAGTTCCTCCCAAAGGTGGTGTCTGCTTTTCACCTCAATCAGGAGGGATTTCTCCCCACCTTCTTCCCATGACCTCTCTCCAGCAAGGAGGAATTGGTCTTACACACCTTGAATTGCAAGAGGGCCTTGTCCTTTTTATCTGCAGCAGACCAAGGCCCAACGCAAAGCTTCTCAGCTTTTTCTCTCCAATGACCCCAGCAGGCTGGGGGCACCTGTGACCAAGCGAACCCTGTCCACTTGGGTGGCAGACTGCATTGCCCTCACTTATGAGCGGGCTGGCCTTTCTCTGGAGCACTGGATCAGTACTCATCGCGTGAGGGCTATGGCCACATCAGTGGCCAACCTACATTCCGTGCCAGTGACAGAAATCTGTAAGGCCGCCACTTGGTCTTCAGTGCATACGTTCGCAGCTCACTACGTGAGTCCTGCAGGGACAGTGCCTTTGGCCAGGCAGTAATCCGAAGCATTCTTGGTGTATAGGTAATGCCTGCCCTCTGATCTTTCTGTGTTCAGGCTACCGGAGCAATGGTGATACTGGATGCTGGGGTCTGCAAAGTCTCTTGGTAGGGACTCACTTTTTGCAACTCGCGGCCTTCCCTCTGGGTCACCGCTGGTGCTGTCGTGGTTTGGTCCCTGGCAGCCTGGAGCTAGGGAGTCCCATATGTGAGGACTGACTTCCTGCTTGTTCCTGGAGAAAGTGTAGTTACTCATCTGTTACAGGTGTTCTCCAGGGACAGCAGGAATCGGTCCTCACAACCCTCCCTCTTCCCCTAGGAGTTGCCTCCTTAGCTTAGGCAAAAGATAAAAGAAGACAATGTCACTTGACTGAGCAAGATGGCACCCTTGGGCGGGAAGGGGACCACGCATGCGTGATAGCATTCCCAAAGGCTTTCTATGAAAGCTGGGGAAATGCTCCACACGGTCTTCATCGGTGCCAACATCACCCATATGTGAGGATTGATTTCTGCTGTCCCTGGAGAACACCTGTTAGAGGTGAGTAACTACGCTTTCTGCAAAAAAAAAACAAAGGAGAGGTACACCAACACCAAGGGGCAAAGAGAAAAAGAGAAACACAGCACAGTTTCTAACTAATTTTATTTTGGCATTAGAAACTATACCATGGTTCTTTCTTTTTGAATAGCTATTTTGTGTCCAATTAAACTCCTTCTGCAACAGTAGGTGCAAAGCAGAACTAGGATATTTCACCATAGAACCCAAAATAGAAGAAAAGAAATCTGATTACGGTGTCATCTCATTTACAGCCCCTCTCCTCCACGGTTGTCTCTTCCATCTCTCATATTCTCAACCTATCGCTCTCCACTGCAACTGTCCCTGCAGCCCTCAAGCATGCCATGGTCACACCTCTCCTCAAGAAACCCTCACTTGATCCTACCTGTCCTTCTAGCTATTGACCCATCTCCCTCCTCCCCTTCGTTTCTAAACTAATTGAAGTGTGGTTCATCACCATTGCCTTGACTTTCTCTCCTCTCAAGCCCTCCTGGATCCTTTACAATCTGGCTTTCATACTTTACATTCTACTGAAACGGCTCTTGCCAAAGTCTCCAATGACTTGTTCCTGGCAAAATCCAAGAGCCTTTATTCAGTCCTCATCCTTCTTGATCTCTGCTGCCTTTGTTGACCACAACCTTCTCCTTGATACCCTGTCCTTGCTTGGTTTTAAGGGCTCTGTGCTATCCTGGTTCTTCTCCTAGCTCTCCCATCTCTCTTTCAGTGTTTGTTCTGGTGGCTCCTCCTCTGCTGCTATCCTGTTCTCAGTTGGTGTTATCCCAAGGATCTGTCTTGGGTCCGCTCCTTTTCTCTCTCTATACCCAGTCCTTTGGTGTGCTCATCTCTTCCCATGGCTTTCAGTACCATCTTTATGCTGATGATTCCCAGATCTACCTCTCCACACCTGAAATCTTTCTGGCATCCAGGCCAGGATCTCTGCCTGCCTTTCTGACACTACAACTTGAATGTCTCACCGCTGCTTGAAATTGAACATGGCCAAAACTGAGCTGCTTGTTTTTCCCCCTCAAACTTCTACTCTTCTTCCTCCTTAGCTATCAGATGGATGTGTGTGGAGAAGGAGAGAGGGGAGTCCAAGACGACCAAGCTTGCAAGCTGAGGAAACAGGGAGGAGTAGAGAGTTATCCACAGAGACTAAGACCTGCAGTTTCTTTCTCTATATCAACAAAATCTGCCCATTCCTTTCTGAACACGCTTCTTAAGACCCTTATCTACTCCTTAATCATCTCCTGTCTTGACTATTGTAACCTGCTCCTTGCTGGTCTCCCTCTGAGTCATCTTTCTCCCCTTCAATCTGTTCAATATTCTGCTGCGCAGCTAACCTGCCGCCAGCCTCATCATGGTCATATTACCCCTCTTTTCAAGTCACTTCATTGAACTGAATGTGGAAACGGATAGGGAGCCAAACTACTTCTTCTGACCTATAAGTGCATTCACTCTGCAGCTCCTCACTGCCTTTACTCCCTACTCTTCCTACACCCCTGCTTGGGAACGCCACTCTTTTGGCAAATCGCTTCTATCTGTGCCCTTCTCTTCTCTTGCTAACTCCAGACTTTGTTCCAGGCATAAGGTGCAGCAAAGTGAAAGGAGCAAACCACCTGAGTCTGTACGTCGGGCGCCTTCTCTGGCCCTTTTCAAATCCAGGCTGAAAACTCACCTCTTCGCTGCCGCTTTTGGATCATGACTCACCTGATCTCCTTTGTGTTTCCTTACCATTCCCTTTCTACACTTACTGTGTTATCTGTCTTGACTAGACTGTAAGCTCTGATGAGCAGAGACTGTCTTTTACCTGTTGAAGCGCCATACAAATGCTCAGTAGTACTAGAAGTAGCGGCAGCATTATCAGGCAGATTGTGAACTAAGACATAGCGCTGCACAAACACAAAACACTACAAAAGTCAATGAAGACCTGGAATGCCAATCTACCTTACCGTAATGCCATCAGCTTCTAAAATGAACACAATAAGAAGCCTACCCCGAAGAGAGAGGCACCGTAAATATTGCAGTGGGCCTTGGAACATCCTTGCACCTATTTGGAAAGCTGAAGAAGCCAGATTACTACAGTTCCTACATAGAAACCCCACGATAACAGAACATGTGGTCTCTGTTGCAGAGACGGGAACGCAGTTAGACTCTCACCAAGTACAGAATACATTATAACAAACTAAAAATAAACATATGTAGACAAAATTTTATTTATTTACATTCTCTTATATACTGTGCTATTCTGCATCAGTGCGGTTTACATTGAACAGGGCATTATAACTTGGAGATAACTATTTTACAGGGAACATGGGCTATGGAGGGTTAAGTGGCTTGCCCAAGACCACAAGGAGCACCTGTGGGACTAGAAACCCCAGTCCTTCCAGCCCAAGGTTGCTGTCCTTTAGTGGAATTTGAACCCCTGACCTTCTGGCCTGAAGTACCTTGCCCCCAACCACTAGGCCACTCCTCCACTCAAAATTAAGTTGAAACCCCAACAGGTCAGACTCTGCATGCGGTGTAACACAAAAAGTAGAAGCAGTGATGCATTTTCCCTTGTACTGTACAAAATATAAAGATGTGATACACCAACAGTACGTGCTCTAATCACAGTAAGTGTGTCGTTTGGATATCAAAATATAAAGATGGTATATAAAAAATCCAAACATGGACATATTCCAGTCAAATGGAAATAAATTATTTACCTTAGAAAAATAAAATAGCTAGACTAATTGCTTTGGTCCTGGTATCTGGTTTCTGCATCCTTTGTCTTCTCTTAACTCTTTTCCAGAGTCTGCAATCCACCTGCCACTTCTCTTCACTCCTGTCTTCTTCACTTGCTCCCCCATATCCACCTCTGATGTTGATCTTCTTTTCCTTTCAGCCTTCTTCCATTTATTTTTCTGTTATCAACTCATATTTAATTTCACCTTCTTATATCCAATTCTCAATCTCCCTCTTTTTACTGCATCTACCTACCATTTTTCAGCCTTTAACACTGACTTCTCCTCCATCTCTCTATCCTTCCCCAGCCACTTATTCCCCATTCCTTCTAGCTAACTCTTTCCCTTTTCCGTTCAGTCTATCCCCTTCTCTCCTGTCCTTGTTGTGTCTCCTCCTCTTTCCCCAATCTCACATCTCTGCCCACCCATTTTTGCATCCTGTCCCTCCAGGTCCAGCATTCTCACTCTCTCTCTTACCCCATGTCCAGCATCCTCCCTCTCTCCTCTCCTCCCCTCGTGCTCAGCATCTGCCTTCTGCCCTATATCCTTCCTATGTCTAGCATCTGCCCCTTCCCTTTATGACCCATAGCACATGTCCAGCCTCTACTCTCCACCCCATGTCCAGCATTTACCCTTCATCCTTTTATGCCCTCTACCCCATGTCCAGCATCTACTCCCACTCCGTATCGCCTTCCACCCCTTTGTGTCCAGCATCTGCCCTGGCCATCCCCTTCACACTTCCTATTCAGCATCTTCCTTCTGCCCCCACCCCCCCTCCCTATCCAACATTTGCTCAGCAGTTTCCTCAGATTTTCTTAAGGAGAGTAGCCTATCTTGGAATAAATGGTAGAAAGGTAGTTTTCATCATATTAGACGTACATCAATATGGTTTCAAGCACCATCATATCACAGAGACCTTGTTAGTTTCTGTTTTAAATATGTTTAGATTGTGTCTGGACTAAGGGTTTCCATCTTTCTTACTTATGTTGGATATCACAGCAGCATTCAATACTGTGGATCATAAACGTCATCGCATTTGCAAGTTATTGGCGTGTCAGTCCATTGTTGTAAATGTTACAATCATTCTTGTAAGGCTGTCAGTTTAAGGTTGCTAGAGATGGGACAGAGTCTAGTTGGAAGTCATTGAAACACGGGGTTCCTCAAGGTTCAGATCTGTCTTTGATGCTGTTTAATGCTACTGTTAACTGTTCTCCTGCACCCTATACAACTCACTTACAAACTTTACACCGAAGACATTCAAATTCTACTAGCCATTGATCATGAAGCATCAATCGCGGTGCTTTTAAATTGGCTTTTTATAAACTGAGATTACTTGGGTGTATAATTTTGCTGTTGCCAGTAGACTTCAGGATCATCTCCCAGGCTAAAGTGTTAAATGGCCTCAATTACTGTAATGATATTTATCCAATCTTCCATGTAGATATGAACTAGTGCAAAATGAAGTTGTGAGATTGACAGGTGGGTCCTCCTTAGTTATTCCATATGTTCCTCAACGCTGCCTTAGATCCCTGCAAGATAATAGCTTAGTTCTCCCTTTGCCCTCATGCAGAAATACAACTCTATGCACTGTTCTGCGTTTTTTCTACCTACGTAGCCCCTGCTCTCTGGAACTCTTTGCCCTCCCAGCTTGGGCCTTAAGAAGGTGTTTGAATGTGGGGAGGGACGCTTCCAGGCTATCTTTTTACCCAGGCATTTGGTAGTATCCCCCTTAGCTGAGCTGCAACCCCAGAGAAATGCCTTGCTTCCTGCCCTTTAATGCTTGTGCTTTGTTCTCTTTTCTGTCCTATCAATTTTTGGAGGTTTTTTGTGTTCATTGTATAGAATTGTAAGCTGCTCTCTGCCTAGCAAGGGGCAGTATATCAAAACTTAATAAACCATAGCATCACCTCAATAGATGGAGTTAAGTATACCCGCACTAATGTGGATGGCTTGGGATGGAAATGTCATGGGTGGGTAGAGTAGCATCAGTGAAGATGAATCTCCTGCTGCAGTCAGGGCTAGCCCATGCACTAGGTGGGCTAGGTGGCCACCGAGGATGGAAGACCTCTATGGGCTGCATAGCGCCAGTGGCAGGCCATGTATGCCGAAAGACATGGCTTGCTGCCATGCTGTGCCAAGCAGAGTCATTCCCCCCCCCCCCCCAACCTGCCAACAAAATCAGCGGCGGTGGTGTAGCTTGGAAGGAAGGGGGATGGCGCAGCTGGGGCTTCTGCCTGGGGCACTAGAAACCTTTAGAGCAGCTGCAGCCAGGGCTAGCCTCTCTCTTTCAGACTGTGCCCCTAGCTATTCCCATGGGAGAAACACAAACTTCTCCAAGTAAATTGAATCGTCTTCCTCTGTAAAGTAAACCACTTAGCGTGACTCTAAAATCTGGCACCCCAAATTTCCTCAGGTAATGCAGAATAGTGTGAGAGTATTACTGGGCAGCTCAGCGTCATCTCATAGACTGGCAAAAGGTGGGGGAAAGAAAGACGTCTGTGCAGCTTGAGGAAGCGTGCTATATGGGTTGCCCATTGTGGTGTCTGCCTTGAAAGTCCAAGGAGGTCAGACACTTTGGAGGGATACAATCCCTTTGCTGAACATAATGTTGTCAATTTGGGACAAACTGTGCAAAAGGGAAAGTAACTGGGGCTCTTTTTTGTTATTGAATCCATTAAGGTTTTTGCAACAATTCCCCCAGGGAGGGAGAGGGGTTACTTTCTTAGAGGAGGAGAGGCTAGACTTAAGATGTTTCGGTCAGTTGGTAGAAGGGGATGACTTTTGCAGAGTTTGAGCTCAAGGAGGAATATGACCTTAAAGGTTAGGACTATTTTCAGTATCCCAAGTAATTCACTTCCTTAATGGGATGCCCAGAAAAGATAAGATACAGGAGGATTTCTCGGATCTGATATGGGAGGAAGATATCTAGGGACTCGGTTTATCATCTTTATAAGGGAGTGAGTATCTGAAGTTTTAGAAATGTAAATATGACAGCCTGGGAGAGGGATTTGGGGGAAGAGATCCAGATAAAAGAATGGAAAATGATTTTTCACCAGATTAAAGGTACATTCATCTCTATTTTTGTATGAGAAAAATTTAGCAAAATGAGTATTTTATACCAACCGCACCCAATAGACTGATTTAATTGATGTCAGCCTATTGTTGGTGGGCCAACGGGGGCATTACCTCCCTTTTTTCATATTTAGTATAGCTGTCTGAAAATCATTGACTTTTGGAGGTTGATTAAGGTCCCCTTTTATATAAAGAGATTTTTGAGTTTGAGTCGGACCTCAAATCTTTTTTGTTGCTCCTGAGGAAACCTAGCTTGCCGAGGAAACATAGAAGATAGATCCAAGGTTGAGTGGAGCCAGGTGTGAAATAGCATAACAAGGGAAGCAGACAGAATTACCTGCCTTATTCTGGCCTCCCAGTAGCTCATTGTAGGTGGCTCTTAGAAAAATGGACTTGAAGAGACAGTGGAAAATAGACATTTGATAGAAAAAAATGGTCTGTTTTGAATGATTATTTACAGAGAGCAGAGAATGAGGGGTGGAGAACAGGGGACTGTGAAGGGGATGTAAAGATACTTTTCAGAGTTTTTCTTGGTGGGGCTTTTGAACTGAATATAATTTTTATTGAGTTTGAATTTGAAAATAACTTAAAAAGAAAGAGGCACTGATTGTCTCTCTAGACAAGGTCTGTTCTTCAAAGAAAGTTGACCTTGCAGATTATGACATTTGAATTCAAGATGAAGTCTCTTATTTAAGAACTGTAATTGGCCATAGTTTGAAATTAAATGCTCAGGTCTTCAAAACTATTTGTAGCATATTCTTTACATTTGGCGTTTTTCCCTGGCATGTGGGCGGCCTGGGTTTCATTCCCGGAGAATGCAGTTTTAAAAAAAGTGTATTTGGATTATTGTGTGCAGTTCTGGAGATCACACCTATAAACAGGATGGAGTCTGTCCACAGATGCCTTATGACCGGGGCCACTGAGCCTTTTGGAAGCCACCCTCTGCACTGATTTAAATATCTCAATATATATGCGTTGGAGGAAAGGCAGGAGAGCGAAGCTATGATAGACCATGTTTAAATATCTCCTTAGCATCCAGTAAATGCACAGGAGAACCTCTTTCAATTGAAAAAAGCTCTGCACTGAGGGGACATAGATGCAGATTGCTCTCCTAGTGGAGATGGTAAAGAAATATTCCAGCAAAATTACTCCTGAGTCTATGTCCTTTCACCTTCATCCTAACACTCTTTCCATAGAGACAAACTATCTGAATTCAAAACAGCAAGGGACAGATACAGAGGATCTCTAAAGAAAGAAGGCACTGTAGAGCTTAGTTGGCATGGAAGGTCAGACTAGATAGGCCCCATGGTCTTTATTTGCCATACTTAAGTACAGTACTTAAGCCTTTGCAATTAGCCCAGAATTCTGCAGATCTTAGAAGATATATCCCCAATGTGTTGGACCTACATTGGCTTCCAGTTTGATTTTGGACACAGTTCAAGATACTTTGCACGGTTTTTAGGATCTTTCATATTTGTGGGATTGCCGACTTTCAGTTCTCTCTTCATCCTAAGGTTCCAGTTAGAGACTTAAAGGGGGAACATGCAGTAGTCCTTGCTGGCTAAAATGTAAAAGTTGTTATGAAACAATATCAAGATTGCAAGCCTTTTCATTCATTGGTCTCGAACTTTGTAACTCTCTTCCAGTATTGTTGTGACAAGAAACTGATTTTCTTAAATTTGGAAAAAAGACCTTCCTATTTGGTGAGGCTTTCAACTGATGTTTGTTCTGTATTTTATTTTAGTTGTTTTGTGATGTTTAATTTTATTGTATGTTGTTTATAATTTATGTATGTTTTCTTCTACCTAGAGCTAAGCTGATGGATGGCTTAAAAATTCATGAAATTAAATTTTATTGTTATGTAATGTAATTATGTATATTCATGTCTCGTTTTTTTAGTTTGGTTGTGATCTATTTTGGTGCAGTTAAGTTTGTTAAGTGGCGCAAAGTAAAATAAATCATATCATGTAACTGATGTCTTAATGTTTCTTATTCTCTCTTATGTCTCAGGGGGCCATTCTCTCCGGTATTTTCAAACGGGCATCACAAACCCAGTTTCCGGAGTTGCGGAGTTCGATGCAGTCAGTTATTTGGATGACTTCATGATCACAAGCTACAGCAGTCTGAGCCAGAGGGTGCAGCCCCGATGTCAGTGGATGGCAGAGAACGAGACTCCAGAGTTCTGGAAGACAAAAACCCAGGAGTGCCATAGTAATCACCACTGGTTCAGAACATTCATGAGCCGTTATACCCAAAGCAAGGGTAAGTCATCAAAATCTGGTTTATGACATCTACAGTCTCTGTATATGTGCATAATGTGCATTCGTTATCTAATTAGATTATACTAGAACTAGAGTATCCCCTTTAGTGGCATAAGTTCATATTGAAGGCTCCCAAACAAAATTTTGTTTAGGACTCCCCCCTCCCCACCCCCCCATTCAGTGCCTTATATTTATCAGGAGAAGACATAGCGTGGAATACAGTTCCGGTGGTCTTGTTGATTTGCTGTTTAAGGGTTAGGGCTTGGTCAATGATAATTCCGAGATATCTTATGTGTGGTTATATTTGAATTTGCGTGGTTCCCATGGTGAGGTGAGTGGGTGGTTTGTCACTATAAGAGCTTCGATTAACATAAAGAAGACCGAAGCTCTTATAGTGACAAAAGACCCAGACTTCAAACCACCCACTCACCTCACCATGGGAACCACGCAAAGCGGGATATAAATACAGATAAATAAATAAATAGCGTGGCAGTACTATTTATCTCCTGACATCTGCATTCAGTAACCTTAGCCCAGTTACACTTAGGGAGTCGGAGAAACACTTCAGCCCCTTTCTGTTGCTGGAGCCAAGTCTAAAGGTAGTAACTAATGGCAGTTCCTCATCGTCCCTTCAGTCCAGTCCAGTCTACACATGTGGGCTATGGACCTCTTCCAGCAGATGGAGACTTCACAGGACTCTTATGTGGTGGCAAACCAGTTTGTTCTCAGACCTCCTCTGATCAGTATTTATTTATTTTTATTTATTTAATGTTTCTTTTATACCGCGCTATTTACAATCAGTGGGGTTTACAGGTAACACATTTGTGCAGGGCAGGCAGGTCTGCACTGGACTTACAATAAAACGGGGTTCTTTATGCAGGGCTAACAGGGAAACTATGTACAATTTGGCTGTCACAGGCTATATGGGCAGCTCAGCATTATCTACAGGGCTAACAGCGTAACTATGTACATTCTAGCTGTCTGTTGCAGGGTGTGTGGACAGCTCATCATTATCTACGGTTAGGGTCAGCTATACACAGGGGTGGTGATTTCAAGGGGGTGGGGCTCTCGAAGGAAGGGCTGAAGGTGTGTGAGGTGGCTACGCTGGGGGTGCTGACCTGGGTCCTGAGTGTGAGTCGCTGTGAGATGTCATCTGGTTCAGTATAATACTGGAGAAGCAGATGGTGCTTCAGAGCCTTTCTAAACTGGGAGAGGTTATTGATGGCCCAGATGGCCGGTGGCAGGGCGTTCCAACAGGAAGGTGCATAGAGTGTGAAGGCTCTGTTTCTCGTGGCCCGAGAGCATTTGGTGATCGCTTTCGGGAGTATCAGAGTATTGGTGGCAGCTGATCTCCTTACCCTGTTGAGGGGGGTGGTCTGGACGAGCTCCATGAGGGAGGTGGAAGAGCACTTGTTGATGGCTTTATAGGTCATCGTTAAGATCTTGAAGGAGATCCTACAGTGTACCGGGAACCAGTGCAGATGTTTCAAAACTGGGGTGATATGGTCCCTCCTGGAAGCTCCATGCAGGATTCTGGAAGCTGCATTCATTGCAAGCTGCAGGGGATTCAGTGAGCTTTTCGGAAGGCCGTGCAGTATTACATTAGCATAGTCAAAGTGTGGCATTACTAGTGCTTGATAGACTGTCCGGAAGTCTTTCGGCTCTAGCAGCTGTCGCAGGTGGCATCCGAATTTTATGGTAGATCGCCTTTACCATATTGCCTATCTGGGCCTTCACGTTGAGTTGTTGGTCCAGCGTGACCCCTAGGTACCGTACCGTGGGCTTGCTGAGGAGCTCTGCATCACGTACCTTCAGTGAGGAGGGCGGAGTGAATGCTGGAGATTGAGAAGTACAGGTATATGCCCTACATCTGGAGAAAATTTCATAGGGACTAGCAGACGCTTACATCTGGTGAAATTTCGCCAGATGTAGGGCATATAGCTGTACTGAGATACTTGCCCTTTGTGTAATTAAGGCTAATAGATAGTTAGAATTGAGTGAAACCCTAGTTGGTATTGTATTTTGTTTATTAAGAGATTGGTTTATTGGATTATTAGGCTCTTAGATAGTCTGGTGGTGTGTCCAGTATATACAGAACAATTTGTATAAGTCCCACTATTTATCTTGACTAGTTGTATTTGTGGAACTATTTCTTTTTTATTCTTTGCATGTATTTTTGAGATATCCCAAAAAGAGTTAACAGCTTCAACATTGCTTGTTCTGGACTAAGCGATAGTTTCTATGGTCCTCTTTAATGATGGCTTTATATGGGTCTTAATGGTAACAACCCTTGAGAATAGGGGGCATCCAGGTTCATACGTATTACATCCTTGGTATAGTGCTTGAGACTCTTGCCTTGCAGGAACTCTGCTGGGCGTCAATATGGGCCAGGCATAAAGCCGAAGGGAGAATAAATAGCCTTGTAAAACAGAGTATGTCCCTCCTAGGGTAGACATGTTGTATGGGTCCTTTTCCTAGGCATGTCGCATTAGTTAAGTTGCACACGTTTTGTTTTGGCAAAGGTCCTTAAGTACCTTCTTATGGTATGCCTTGCAGCTTGGCATTTGTCATGTATCAGGTGGAGTGGGGAAAAAGTAGAGTTGAATGTTTTACTTCTCTCCTGTGTTTCTTTAGGTTGCTTGGATGTATTTTGTCTTTTGTTCCTTACCCTGTAGTGTGGGGCTAGCATGCAAGTGGCAGTGGCTGTCCCTTTGGCTCGCCATGGGCTCTGTTCTTCCCTCTTCCCTAAGGATTGGACTGTTCAGTTTGTCAATCTTGTCTGCCTTTTCCTGGGGCTTGGACAAGATTTTAATCTGGGGAATCTCTACCTCCATTTTGGGGGTACATGTATGCCATCTCAGAGGGCCAGCCTCATTAAGCCTCCCTGTGAAGGGACTCTAAGATTATTGGTGCCCCAGCGCAAGAGCCGTAGTACACTGGTGTTTGCCAGTGAACAGAGCTCAGACTCGACCATTTTGGGTTCTCTCCTGAGCAGGATTGTTAGTGAGGGGTTATGCTTCACAGTGATGGCCAGCCTTTGCCCTTGTGTGTGCATTTCATTCTCGTATGGCCCCAGTATGTGAGAAGGCAGGTGAGGCGCTTCAGGGAAAAGAGCTGCAGTGCAGGGTCATGCTTTAGCCATTCGGAAGAGTCTCCCTTGTTTACAAGAGGGGAGCTTAGGAGAGGAGGAGGAGCCTGGTGGTTAGAGCAACAGCCTAGCACCCAAAGGATCTGGGTTCAATTCCCAATGGCACTCCTTGTGCCTTTGAGCAAGTCTTTAAGTGTTAAGGAAAGGCTCATCAGACCATGGCAGTTTCTTGCATTCCTCAGTAGAAACATGATGACAGAAAAAGACCATATGGCCTATCTAGTCTGTCCTTCCATATCAACCACTACAACAGTCCCCTTTTTTCCTTTAGAGATCCTCTGTGTTTATCCCATGCTTCTTTGAATTTGGATACTGTCCTCATCTCTACCACCTCCACTGGGAGACTATTCCACGGATCCACCACTCTTTCCGTAAAGAAATATTTCCGCATATTACTCCTGAGTCTTTCCTATGTACCCTCACAGCAGAGCTTGCTTTCAATTGAAAGAGACTCTCCTTCTGTGCATTTATTCCATGGAAATGTTTAAACATCTCTATCATATCTTCTCTATCCCGCCTTTCCTCTAACATGTATGTTAAGATCTTTAAGCATGTCCCGTATACTTTATAATGAAGACCACCAACCATTTTAGTAGTCATCCTCTGCACGGGCTCATCCTTTTTATATAATCTAGACGCAGATGATATAATGATATACGAGGTGTGCAAAAAAATGAGACTGTCCCATAAATGTTTTACTACAAAATCTACAGAGAAATTATACATTGTCCCCTTCAAAGTAATCCCCCCCAGAGTTAATGCACTTCAGCATTCGCTTCTGCCACGTACGGAAGCACTTGGTAAAGTCCTCCTCCTTGAGGTCCCTCAGCTCCTTTGAGCACAGCCTTCAGCCTGGGGAAGTCAGAAGTCGCACGGTGCGAGATCTGGGGAATAAGGAGGTTGGCCGAGAGCTATGATCTGTTTATTGACCAAGAACTGCCTCACACTGAGCACGGTGTGTGCGGGCGTGTTGTCGTGGTGGAGCAGCCACGATTTGTCTCTCCACAAGAGCCCGCCTGCTGCGCCGAACCTAGTCATGGAGCCGATTGAGGACCTGCTGGTAGAAGTGCTGATTGACTATCTGACCCTCAGGCACAAACTCATGATGGACCACTCCCTTTTGGTCAAAGAATGCGATCAGCATGACCTTGACCCTTGATTTGGACATGTGCGCCTTCTTGGGTCTGGGTGACAGTCAAGTCTTCCACTGCAGGCTCTGTCTCTTGCTTTCAAGGTCATACTGGAAGACCCAAATCTCGTCTCCTCTGATGACTCGGCCAACAAACTCTGGATCTTCTCCGATCTTCTCTAGCAAGTCTCGACAAACATTGACCCGGTGCTCCTTCTGGTCATCCAATTAAAAGCTTGGGTACCATCTTGGCGCACACCTTCCGCATCCCTAGCTCCTGCACCAAGATGGTCCACACTGACTCCCTGTTCAGGCTGTGCTCCTCAGCTATCATCCGCACTGTCAATCTGCGATCACTCCGCACCAGCTGGTTCACTCTGTCAATGTTCTCAGCCGTCTTTGTCGTGGAAGGCCGTCCTGACTTGGGGGTCATCCTCTACCTCCTCGTGGCCAGTCTTGAAGCCCCAAATGAGGTCACACCAGAGATTTATACAAAAGCACTATCACCTCCTTTTTTCTGCTGGCCTTTCCTCTCCCTGTGCACCCAAGCATCCTTCTGGCTTTGGCTGTCTTTTCTATGTGTTTAGCCACTTTAAGATATTTCGAAACATTCGCGCCCAGGTCCCGCTCTTATTTTGTGGAAAGAAGTACTTCACCCCCTACACTGTGCCACTCCCTTGGATTTTTGCAGCCTAGTGTTTGACCCTGCATTTTTCAGCATTAAATCTCAGCTGCCAAATTTTTGAGCATTCTTCAAGCTTAGCTAGATCCCCCCTCATGTTATCTACTCCATCCTGGCTGTCTCGTCTATTGCAGATTTTGGTGTCACCCGCAAAGAGGCAAACGTTACCCAACAGCCTTTCCACAAAATCACTAACAAAGATGTTAAAAAGAATCAGACCAAGAACAGATCCCTGCAGCACACCACTGGTAACTTCTCCTCAGAGTGAGTTCCATTTACCTGTATCCTTTGTCACCTTCCATTCAACCAATTTCTAATCCAGTCAGTTACTTTAGGGTTCATTCCTAGGGTGCCCAATTTGTTGTAATTTGAGCAAGAGTTTAGGGAGTACAGAATACAAACATCAGCTCATGGTACATCACTTTTGTGTTGAGCCCAGGCAAGCAGATGACTTAGCAGATCTGTTTACTCCATGAAGTTGGCCCCACTGCTGCAACTTAGTTATTGGACCATTATTGAGTGGAGTGGAGGAGTGGCCTAATGGTTGGGGCAAGGTACTTCAGGTCGGGGGTTCAAATCCCACTAGAGGACAGCAACCTTGGGCTGGAAGGACCGGGGTTTCTAGTCCCACAGGTGCTCCTTGTGGTCTTGGGCAAGCCACTTAACCCTCCATAGCCCATGTTCCCTGTAAAATAGTTATCTCCAAGTTATAATGCCCTGTTCAATGTAATTTCAGTTTGTTCAATGTAAACCGCACTGATGCAGAATAGCGCGGTATATAAGAGAATGTAAATAAATAAATTATTAATATAATTTGTAAAAAGCTGCCCAGATAGAAGCTTACAGTCTAATTTTTCCTCCTGTGCTTCCAGACATAGTTGCATGTTCAGGATTAATTTGTGAGATTTGTCAGTAATGTTTCTTTCTATTTTCAGACAATCTTACTTACCAGTTTATGTTTGGCTGTGAAGTGAATGATGACGGCAGCGGCAGAGGCTTTGCTCGGTGGGGATACAATGGTCAGGATTTCCTTACTTTTCATGAAGAGACACTGACCTGGCTCCCAGCAATGGAGACAGCAGAGACTGTACAAGAGAAGCTGAATTCTGACAGAAGTGAGAGTGACTGGCTCAAGCCTTTCCTGGATCATAGGTGTATCAATCGCATTAAGACCTACACTAAGTATGGAGAGCAGGCACTGAGCAGGAAAGGTAATAGCTACAGCGGTGCATTTAAGTATATTCCAGGCGTACACTATGGAGTCTGTCTACTAAAGCCTGCTTGCTGCTACCACGGAGCTAACACAGAAATATTGCTCGGTGGTAGCAGCTAATATGATCAAAATGGAGATATCGCAGGCACTTTTCTGAATTATCTGCATTTTGCACAGTTGGCTTGGGGGCAGGTGGGATCAGGGCGGGGAGCAGACATGCTTAATTTCAGCAGCCACCGTGCAAATTTTTTCATGCGATGGCTGCAAACGTCAGCCCATCACAGCTGCAGATAACATCTCAAGAGCTGATGCTGCCTGTGCTGCTTTGCGGCCGCTGCTGATGAACAGCTGCTATTTCCTCTGTGATCAGTTTCCCTCCCCATAACCAGTTCGGGCCCCCTCTTCATTACGTTATTACTGGTGTCATGGACTTCCCAATCCGTGGCACTGAAAGTCCTCAAAACCTCAACTCCCCACCCCCCAATTCTCCTTCGGAATCTTCCCTCCGGACAACTTCCAATCCCTATTGTGAACTGTCCAGGAGGTATTGGGGCACCCTGACAAAGCATTAAGTTCCAGCTAGCCAGTCAGTCCCCTCCCCCCTGGAATTACCTTAAAAAATACCAGCTAGCCAGTTGGCCACCACCCTCAACTACAAAAGGTAATAGCCTAGCTAGCCCGCAGCCCTTAACTTAAACTTCCTGTTAGTCTAGTGGACAGAGGGACTGGAGTGGTCTCCGGACTCCTGTCTCTGTGATCATTGCTTTACAAAATGGCATCTTTCTCGTGGTGCTGCCCCCTAGCGTCAGGACATGTGGGGTTTCAAAGATGATGAGGAGGAAGTGCCCAGCAGAGCTGAGCCATAAAGTTGCTGAGTACAAGCAGTGCATAGAGAAGCTAAGCCAAGTGGCAGCAGAGGCCAAAACTAACTTTGTAGCTTGGGAGGAGGTAAAGGAAGCCTTTCTAATAAAACTTGAGGACTTAGGCCTGATATTGAATTGGGCCTGCTATGTGCTGCTATGGCTCATAACTGTACCCACCAATCCTTAACCCTGGATGTTCAGTGCTGTGGCAAATATCCGGGGTCACCGCACATGCCCCATAGTCACGGAAGCTAACTGGGTATTGGTGCAGTATCGCAATACTGGGGCAAAGCGGTGTACATTTCAACAACAGATTGTTACATAGAACAGTGGAACTTAGATCTTCTTTCACCAAAATGCCTCATGATGTATATAAGTTCCTATGTTCTTTGTATCAGTCGTTGAAAATGATTTATTATGTATGCGAGTGTAAGGTAGGAAAAGTTTTATAAACATGATCAATTGCTGTCTATTGTATACAGAGAGAGAAGGTGCTGAGGAGAATTAAAATGGACAACCAGGTTACCATAACATGACCCACTCTTCCTCCCACCCGACTAGAACATGTTCTACATAAACGAACGGAGGGGAACAGGCTCCCATCCCCTCTGCAACAAGGCAATTCGCCTATGATCCTTCGCCATCTCTTACCTCCTGGGCAAACTCACTGTCTTAGCGAACAGATTACTGCTGTATCCTTCATCTTTACAAATGGACTTTGCATTGACAGATGGCTGCTTGGATATTTCAAACATGGAGAAGCCCACTCATAGATCTCTTTGCCACTCCACAAAACACGCAGCTTCCTCTCTTCTCCAGGGTTCCATCTCCACATTGACAGGCCCCCGAACACCTTCCTTCTCCACTGGGGATAGGGGCTGCTCTATGCATACCCACCTATCGTTGGCCTGTAGCTTGAACAGCAGCTTGGATATCAAGGGCTCAATGATTCTCATAGCTCCCTTTTGGCCTCGTTGACCATGGTTTCCTCTGCTTTGCCTTGCACAGACTCAGCCTGGGATGTGTGCCCGAACTCCTCTCTCAGTACCACGGGATGCTCCTCCATCCCAATCTTTGCTTCCATTGCCTAACATTCAGCATGGCTGCTGAAAGGCTAATGCTCACTGACCTCAACCTACCACAGGTGGTCAAAGATGTCATCCTTGCATCACATAAAGATTCCACCAGGTTATCTTATGCATGCAAATAACATAGGTTTGCCTTTGGTGCTTGTCAAAGGACTTTGACCCCTTTTCTTGCTTGGTGGAGTCACTTCTACAATATCACCTTCACTTATAAGAACCTAAGAAACGCCTTACCAGGCTCAGACCAAGGTCCATCAAGCCCAGTATCCTGTTTCCAGCAGTGGCCAATCTAGGTCATATGTACCTAGAAGTTTCTTCAAAAGACACAGGTTCCACAATGCTTGTATTAGGTCAAGCAGTGATATCCTGGGTCCCTTTTTAATAATGGTTTATGGACCTTTCCTCCAGGAACTTGTCCAAACCTTTTTTAAACCCAGCTACACTAACAGCTTTTACTATATCCTCCGGTAACAAATTCCAAGAGTTTGATTACACGTTGAGTGAAAAAATATTTTCTCTTATTTGTCTTAAATAGTTTACCCTGTAGCTTCATTGCATGTCCCCTAGTCTTTCTATATTCTGATGACGTAAACAATTGATCTATGTTTACCCATTCCACTCTGTTCATTAATTTATAGACTTCTATCATATATCCCCTCAGACGTCTCTTTTCCAGGTTAAAGAGCCCTAACCTTTGTAGCCTTTCTTCATAGGGGTATCCTTCCATCCCCTTTACCATTTTGGAGGCTCTTCTCTGTACATTTTCTAATGACGCTATATCTTTTTTTAAGATACGGCGACTAGAATTGCACACAATATTCAAGGTGCGGTCGCACCATGGAACAATACAGAGGCATTATAATATCCTTTGTTTTATTTTCCATTCCTTTCCTTATGATACCTAGCATTCTATTTGCTCTCTTGGCTGCCGCTGCACACTGGGCTGAGGGTTTTAACATGTTTTCCACAATGACTCCTAAATCTTTTTCCTGGGTGGCGGTTCCTAATGTGGAACCTTGCATCGTGTAATCATAGTTTGAGTTGTTCTTCCCTAGGTGCATAACTTTGCACTTGTCGACATTAAATTTCATCTGCCATTTTGATGCCCAGTCTTCCAATTTATCAAGATGCTCTTGCAATTTCCCACAATCCTCATGGGTTTTGACAACTTTAAATAGTTTTGTGTCATCTGCAAATTTGACAAACTTACTCGTTATTCCCTTTTCTAGATCATTTATGAATATGTCAAAAAGCAACGGACCCAGCACAGATCCCTGCGGTACACCACTATTCGCCTTTCTCCATTGGGAAAAATGGCCATTTAGCCCTACCATCTGCTTCTATCTTTTAACCAGTACCTGATCCACAGTAGTACACTGCCTCCTATCCCATGACTCTTTAGTTTGCCAAAAGTCTCTGATGAGGGACCTTGTCAAAGGCTTTCTGAAAGTCCAAATATACTATATCAACTGACTCACCTTTGTCTACCTGCTTATTCACACCTTCAAAAACACATAACAGATTAGTAAGACAAGATCTTCCTTGTCTAAAGCCATGTTGGCTGTCTCCCATTAGCCATGACTATCTTCATGTTTAGTAATTTTGTTCTTTATGATGGTTTCTACCATTTTTCCTGGTACTGACGTCAGGCTCACCGGTCTGTAGTTTCCCAGATCATCCCTGGAACCATTTTTAAAAATTGGTGTTACGTTGGCCGTCCTCCAATCTTCAGGTATTACAGATGATTTTAATGCTAGTTCACAGATTACTAATAGCAGGGCTGCAATCTCATATTTCAGTTCTTTCAACACCCTTGGATGTATACCATCCGGTCCAGGTGATTTGCTACTCTTCAGTTTATCAAATAGTTGTAATACATCTTCCCGATTGTATCGATATTTCCTTCAATTCTTCCGCAGTATCATCTTTAAATACCACTTCAGTCATGGGTAACATCCCTACATCTTCCTCAGTAAACACCAAAGGAAAGAATTCATTCAGTCTCTCTGCTATCGCCTTGTCACCTCTTAGTGCCCCTTTTACCCCTCTATCATCTAATGCAGTGTTTCCCAACCCAGTCCTACGGGGCACACCGGCCAGTCAGGTTTTCAGGATATCCCTAATGACTATGCATGAGATATATATGCATTAGAGATATCCTGCCAAATCTGACTGGTTTGTGGCCCTCCAGGGCTGGATTTGGAGACCCCTGCCTTACACCTCTGTCATTTAAGATTGTGAGTGGACAAGGTGCAGATGTCCTAGACATCGAAAGGGTATATAGAATGTGACACATTCCTCCTCGATTCTCACCACCACCAAAATATTGTCTATTAGACAACTTTTTGGTGGTGGTGAGAATCGAGGAGGAATGTGACACATTCTATATACCCTTTCGATGTCTAGGACATCTGTACCTTGCCCACTCACGATCTTAAATGACAGAGGTGTAAGGCAGGGGTCTCCAAATCCAGCCCTGGAGGACCACAAACCAGTCAGGTTGGCAGGATATCTCTAATGCATATATATCTCATGCATAGTCATTAGGGATATCCCGAAAACCTGACTGGCCGGTGTGCCCCGTAGGACTGGGTTGGGAAACACTGATCTAATGGACCAACTGACTCTCACAGGTTTTTTGCTATGAATGTACTTGAAAAAGTCTGTATTATGAGTTTTTGCTTCCACAGCAAGTTTCTTCTCAAATTCTCTCTTTGCCTGAATTATCAATGCTTTGCATTTAACTTGCCAGCGCTTGTGCTGTTTCCAGTTTTCGTCATTTGGCTCTTTTTTCCATTTCCTGAAAGATGCTTTTTTGGTAACAGCCTCTTTGACCTCACCTTTAAACCATGCTGGCAGTTTTTTGGACTTCCTTCCACTTTTCTTAAAGTGTGGAATACAGCTGGTCTGGGCTTCCAAGATAGTATTTTTAAACAACACCCAAGCTTGATGTAAGTCTTTAACCTTTGCAACTGCTCCTTTTAATTTTTTCTTAACTATTTTCCTCATTTTATCATAGTCTCCCTTTCGAAAGTTAAAAGGTAGTACTGTGGATTTCCTTACCATCCCTCCTCCATTAATTAAATCAGATGCGATCATGTTATGATCACTATTGCCAAGTGACCCCCAACACCCTTTTCTCTTGCACCAGATCTGGTGTTCCACTAAGGACTAAGTCCAAAATGGCTTCCCCTCTGTTTTTTTCATGAACCAGCTGTTCCAAGAAGCATTTATTTCATCTAGAAACTTTATCTCCCTAGCATGTCCTGCCGTGACACTGACCCAGTCAATACTGGGGTAATTGAAATCACCCATTATTATTACTGTTCTGTAACTTTTGATAGCTTCTCTGATTTTTTTTGAGCATTTCATCATCCATTTGTTCATTCTGGCCAGGCGGTCGAAAGTATACCCCCATTGCCATCGCCTTCCCCTTTTTACATGGAATTTCAATCCATAGAGAATCTACAACAAATTTTGTTTCCTGTAGAACTTTAATCCTTTGTGACTCAATGCCCTCTCTAACATAGAGCGCTACCCCTCCACCATTTTGATCAGCTCTATCATTACGATATAGTTTGTACCCAGATATCAGTGTCCCACTGGTTGTCCTCCTTCCATCATGTCTCTGAGATACTAACCATATCTAACTTCTCATTTAGTGCTTTATATTCTAACTATTCCATTTTATTTTTTAGACTTCTAGCATTTGTATACAAGCATTTTAGAGACTGTATTTTATTCATATTAATCTGGTTATTGGCAGGCAGGGGGTAATTTGGAATCTTTGAGCTCTGTCTGCTCTATACACAAGGGCATTTGGGCTTCCTTTGTCTTTATTGGAACCTCTCTGCTGATGTGCCCTAACTTCTTTTTTGGTAGTATCCTTCAAGGATACATTGTTCCGAACCATGCACTCTTGGGCGACTGTCGGCTCTCCCCTATTATCTAGTTTAAAAGCTGCTCTATCTCCTTTTTAAAGGTTAATGCCAGCAGTCTGGTTCCATTCCGGTTAAGGTGACATCGTGTACAATAAATAATAGATAAAAAATAAAAATAAATGTATAATATAAGAAAATACAAAAATATGTAGTGAATAATAAAAAGTAAATAAATATTAAAGTGTATAAGATGATGTCTGTGTTGTTTATCAGAAAATTTTATATATAAGAAAAAAAGAGATTTTATACAATAAATAATCATTAAAAACTATGGGTAAAAGTTATAATAAAAAATAAAAAATAAAAAAATAAAAAAATATAACAAAAAATAAAAAATAAATATTAAATAATTAATAATCCGTAAAATATTAAGCCATAAATAATTAAAAGAAAAATGATAAGTCATAAAATAGATCAACCCTAGATAATTAAATAATTAGAAAACTCATATTTCAATTCATATAAACGACATCACCTAATAAATAATAAATTATATACTTAATAAAAAATGATGAGTAATAAAAACTAAAAGAAAAATAAAGGAAAAATAATTAAAAATACAATGATAATAAAATATAAATAAATAAATAAGAAATAAAAATAATTAAAATTTGTACAAATATAAAAAATAATATAATAATAGTACCTCTATAGATGATAAATTGATAAAATGAACCATTCTGTACAAGATCTGAAGTATGTAGTTTTGAAAGTAGTCATTTCACATTGGAGGGGCGGAGACGTGGACAAGTCTCTTCTTAAATTAGAACAGCGATTTATATATGAATTTAATAGTTTAGAACCTAATGGTCTCAATCAAGAAGTTGATTTGTCTGTGTTCCTTTGACCTTTCAGTCCATATTATGCATAAGGGTTTAAGGTTGGTCACACATTTTTTCCATCATAGCTGGCCTTTCAAGTACGTATTTCAGCAACACACTGATTCGCTAGTATTCAATTTATCATCTATAGAGGTACTATTATACCTACTGGTAGTTTACCTTTTAGCTTTCCCTCCATGTATTTATTGATGTCGTTTACATGTACTGATACAAGAATTTTTTGATTTTTGAATTTTTTTTATATTTGTACAAATTTTAATTATTTTTATTTCTTATTTATTTATTTATATTTTATTATCATTGTATTTTTAATTATTTTTCCTTTAATTTTTCTTTTAGTTTTTATTACTCATCATTTTTTTATTAAGTATAACATTTTTTATCAAGTATATAATTTATTATTTATTAGGTGATATCGTTTACATGAATTGAAATATGAGTTTTCTAATTATTTAATTATCTAGGGTTGATCTATTTTATGACTTTTATCATTTTTCTTTTAATTATTTATGGCTTAATATTTTACGGATTATTAATTATTAATTATTTATTTTTTTATTATATTTTTTTATTTTATTTATTCTTTTTTATTATAACTTTTACCCATAGTTTTTAATGATTATTTATTGTATAAAATCTCTTTTTTTCTTATATATAAAATTTTCTGATAAACACAGACATCATCTTATACACTTTAATATTTATTTACTTTTTATTATTCACTACATATTTTTGTATTTTCTTAGGGGCATGTTTACTAAAATCCGCAAAATAGCGCGCCGCAAAATAGCGCACGGCAACGCGGCACTGAAACGCGCAGAAACGCGTTTAAACGCCCCGCACACGTGCGTGTCACCCCCGCACAGGTACGCGGCTCACTAACGGGCCCCGTACAAGTGCGGGCCCGCAAATGTCCGATAGAGGCGTGGAACGGCGAAAGGAGGGCGGAGGAAGGCTCCGGAGGGGCGGAGGGACGGGGTCAATGGGTGGAGAGTGGGAGGGGAGAGGCTCCCCGCACAGTATCGGGCCCGAATTTGCAGGTAAAAACTACCGCGAGTGAAACACTCGCGGTAGAAAGCATTTAAAGGGAAGAGAAACCATTTCCGTCAGCAATGTACAGGAAAACCGGGGAAACCAGCAAAACGTGAGCAGTGTGATATATGTGCACAGCACAAAAGTGAAAATAAAAATAGAAAATGACCACAACAGAACTATTAAAAATAGTAATTCAGCTGGGGAACAGTTATAGTGATGGGCAAATACAGAAATCACACCCAGCAAAGCTCCAGAAAAAAGAAATGAATTTTGGAAGGGTCTACTGAGAGGAGACTCTTCCAAAAAACATTTCCACGTTTTGGAGCTTTCCTGGGAGTGTTTGCTATGGTTGCCCATTAATATCACTGTTGCCCAGCGTGGTGATATTTTGTCCCACATTTCCCGTGGTCATTTCCGGGGTTTATGTGCACGTTTGTCACCAGACAGGGTGCATATGCCCACAGTAGAATTGCGTAGAGCAGGGTTTGTGACTCCATCCTGCCAGGCTTACTGCCTCCAGGGGCTGCACTGTCTCTGTGGCCAAAGTGTGGTACAGCGGACAGAGTCATTACCTCTAGGACCAGAGGGCAGAGGTTCAAAACCCAGCTGGGGCACCTGCCAGCCCAGTCCCTATATTTTACCCACCACTAAATAAAGATAGCGCAGACACCCCTGTATGCATGGGGAAAACACCCATATTTTACCCAACACCGCACACAAACCACAACAATGGGCATTACCTACAGCCAAGTCCCCCAAATGCAGTCCCATACTGCCACATTGCAATCAGGTCAACTGCTTTTTCTGAGAGAAGTTCATGCCAGCATGTTGGCGGACAAGTACATGTGGTGCAGGGGGCAGTGGCTGCTAACCACAGAAGACAGAGGCCTAGCCATGTGCAGGCTGGCACAGTCCACTGCAACAGACAGGTCCTGCCGGATCCACAGTCATGGACAGTCCAGGGAATCCAACCAATCTGTGGCTACACAGTGGTGCAGTGCACACAGACAGTGCATACAAGAACAGAAGGTCACAGGTTCAAAGCCCAGCTGGGGCTACTGCCAATCCTGCCCACATATTTTTCCCACAACTAAACAGTGATAGTAAGGACACACCTTTCATGGCGGGGACATATGCAATGGTAAGACATCTATCTTTTACCCCACTGAGCACAGACACCATGAACAGGGGCAGTACCTAGAGCAGAATCACCCAAATGCAGTCCTGGTGGGCCACACACCAGTCAGGTTCCATGCTGACACTCATACAAATGCCTGTGCTGTATATCTATGCACCACCCCCATGGCATGTAGATGTAGCCCATGCATATTCATGAGGGATAGCAGGAAAACCCGAACAGTGTGATGCAAACCTGGACTGGAGTTGGGAATCTGTGCCGTAAAGCAGCAGCCATCAAGGGCAGACACACCCACACCCACAGGCCCCATTGGCCAATGTCTCCTGGAAAGGCAGAACATTGGACCGTGCATGCAGCACCCAAAACGAGCACTTGCATAACTTACCAATGTCACCCTACGCCTGAGGTATACGGTACACAGCTCGGAGACGTTTGCTAGGAGCACAGGCAGGCAGTTATCCATACGTTACGTACATACTGCTAGTTGACCCCATCCAAACAATCTGTTAGGTGTTTGCGGGGCATGCTCCAGGCCTGGCCTCTGACGGTGCTTACCACCCTGGGGAGTGACCACCAGCTGTAATGCGTACCATATCCATGCCTTGCCGTGCTCAGGACCGGTTTGGTGGGCAAGGCTACTTACCCCCTCAATCGTAGCACCATGATGGCAGAGGTGTGGAAGTGTGTGTCTGTCTATACAGTGGGTGTTGGCTGCAAGCCCCTTCAACAGCCCGCACTGCCAGCACTGTTGCCAGTATTGGCCAGTCAATGTGCATAATGAGGTGCAAGGTACCATGGGTATAGCCAGGGCAGGGTGGTGTGGCCAGGATGCATCTGCACTGGGCATAGGGCCCTGGCAGGGACATTGGCTGGGATATTGTAGTGTCCGGCCACCACCTACACAGACAGGGTGGCCAAAGCATGTCCTTCTGGGGGATCACGCTCACCCTGACTGTGCAGTGACCACAGCATGGCTAGGCCCCCCCATAGTGCTGTATAGTAGTTCTCTCATGTGATAGATATGGGTTTCTCTTTGGGGCCCAGTCACTGATCTATCTGCTTGCTGTGTATGCAGACAGCCCAGTTCTGGGTGCATGCATCTCCATTGGGAACATGCACTATGGACTAACCAGCAGACTGTTTGTAGCTGGTAAATGTCTTGCTATAATGGCTTGCAGGGTGCAGTGGCTGTTGGCTTGCTGCAGGGGAATATCTGGTGGTGGAGTGCAGCTTACCATACCCTGGGCTTATGTCTGTCTGCTATTGTGTTATGGCTGTGTATGGAGCTGCCTGCCTGCCTGGGGGGGGGGGTGGTGGTGTTCCTCAGCTGGACTGGGGTTGATGTTGCCCTTTACTGCCACCTTTGCAGGGAGGTAGAGTGTGGATCCCTTGATGGGGACCATGTTTGCCACCAGGGGGGGGGGGGGGTGCCTGATGGCGGCAGACAGGGATATTCATGGTGTTTGTGCAGAAACTAGCTATCTTACACATTAACACTGCTTTGGAACGCCCGCTTGGCCTCCATCAGCCATGGCAGGTGTTGTTGACCTGGTCCTGGCCACCTCATTGCACACTCAGGGTGAGCACAGTACCCGCACGATGTAACGGTGTGTGGCTACTCTGTGCCAGTAAAACACCCGGTCAGTGCCCCCTACTAGGCCAAGGTGCTGTGTGGGTGCACCCGGTCACTTCCCCCAACAGGGCCGAGGTGCTGTGGGGGTGCATTCCCCATCTTGTGTCCATCTGTGGACAGCTAATTTGCATGTGCAGTGCATCATGGGTACGGGTGGCCTACCCTATCCGGTTTACACCAGCAGACTGTCTGTGAGGTGACGTGTAGGCTATCTGCAGCCAGCCAGGGGCTTGCTTACAGCTATGGAGCTGTAGCGCAATGGTTACATCACTGCCTGTGCAGCCAGAGGTCATGGGTTCAAACCCACAGTGGGGCCCTTTGGTAGGGCTGTCCACAGCTTTATTTTTATTTACTGTACATATGTCTATGCCGGCAAGACCACCCTCAGCTTACTATACCCATTAGGTGCCTCTGAGGGTGCTTCATAGGGCGCCCTGTAGGCCACCTTATGGTTGCCATCCCTATAGGGTGCACTATACATTATCCTGTGTCGCAACATACATGCTGCCCTATAGGGGTCATTCAAGGGTGCCTTGGCGAACAGTGCACTGTAACATGTGCCTTATGGGCCGCCGTATGTTAACATGCTGGGAGAGTGCGTTTGCTAGTAGTGATAACAAAATAAAATTATACAGCCTCCTACAGCACAATACATACTGCCTCAGCAGGCATTTTTCACTGGGCATTGTGAGGAGTTGAACCCCTGATCCCTGCACCATTGGTCAGTGTTTTAACCATTGTGCTGTGGCTCTGTTCCTGTGCTTGTGCATCAGCGCGCCGCCTTGTGCCTATCAGCGCGCCGCCTTGTGCCGCCCAAGGGGACCAGTGCGCCGCCTTCTGCTGCCCAAAAATAACTGTGCGCCGCCTTATGCCGTTCCAAATTAATTTGCCTCCTAAAACAATGTTAATCATTACAGTTACTGCCTCAGCTGACCTTTGTCGTTGCACACACTGGGGGATTGAACCCATGGCCCCTGCACCATTGGTCAGTGTCTTCACCGTTGTACCACGGCTCTGTTGTTTTGTATACTCAGCAGCGCGCCACTTTGCCTTTCCACGCGCTAATGTCGACCCCCGCACATTAGCGCGACGCACACACGTCTGGTTGCTTACTACCGTTTTTTTTCTATTTTCTGCCTGAACCGCCCACTCCTTATATGGCACAGGCACACTAGCACGGCCCCGCACGTTAGGAATGTTTAGTAAACATGCCCCTTATATTATACATTTATTTTTATTTTTTATTTATTTTTTATCTATTATTTATTGTACACGATGTCACACATAAAAATTTCACAAACTAACATAGAATACTTATATATACATATATACGCCTTTTTTAATAAATGTTTTTAATAAATTATTTCAAATTTTATCATTAAGTCATGAATTGATTACCTAGATTTTATGTAACGTTTTATACAGAGTTCTTACATAAATTTTGAGCCAACCTTTATCCATAATATTTAGCGTACCCTTTTCTCTTCGGAGGTGGTCTACACTATAAGTTTGTTTTATTTGGCATATTATAATTCTCTCTAGTTCGGGGCTGTTTTATTTTATTTTAGTTTATGCAGTTATGCCATATCAAAAAGTATTTGTTATTTTCTTCTACACATTTGCATTAGTTTTTTACGGTTATATACCCTACAAGTCACGGGCCGTATGATCAATTTCTTTTTGAAGTTCTCACAGAGGTTCGACACGGCATACATCTAAAAGTTTTGGAACGCATCCCTTTCATACAATTCTTTAATTGGAGCCGCCATCTCAAGGGCCCACGTTTCCCATTCCTTGTTATCCTTTCTTTCTTCTTTAAGAGAATGGCATTTGCACAGGATCAAGAGCCGGTGCTCGTTTTTAAATGTAATTCCCAAAACAGAGCAGCTGTTTCCTCGAGCAGTCTTGATAGACTACAGCCTCATTTGCAATTCGGGTCAATCATGTCATCCCTATTAAAACTATCATGATCATTGGTTTAAGAATTGGTCGTTTATTGTAAATATTATTAAACATTTACTCCACAAATCATACATGTTTACTTCCCACTTTCCTCTGCTAGAATACCCCTCCGGGGATTGGACATTAGATAACCACGCCCCTTTTGGCGCGAAAGTCAGCGTCTTTAAAACGGTGTCTTAAAGAGTTCTTCTGATCTGACTTGGAAGAACGCTGTACGTGACTTTCTGCCAAGATTTTTTGCCAAACAGTGGTGTGCCATTCAGAACCTCGCGTTTGTGTCTACATATTTAATCAGGTATTTAAAAGCAGTTTGCTGGTTTAATGTTTTATTTTAGTACTGCCGGTTTGCATTTAATAGGCTCTACGGTTTCTTTTATGTAGTGTCATCACGAATTTGACCATAAAGCACAGGGTCTTGGCACCTCTGTGCCCGTTGTGAGTAGATTCAAGAAATATATATATACATTTTTATGTAAAAGATCAATTTTTCATGGCACGAATGTCTTAAATATAACAGCTCCCTCTGCATGAATGGCACTACAAGAACTTATGAGTCCTGTCATGTATAAGATCAGTCCTTCACGGCACGAATATCTTAAACACAATAGCTCCCTCTGCATGAACGGCACAACTAGAGCTTATGAATCTTGTCATGCAACTCTTTGAGGCATAGTTTAGTCTTTTTGTAATGACGTAGCTGAGTTATATATAGTCACGTTTTCCAAGTATGATTTACATGAGTGTTACATTCACTCTTATAATTTGTTCTCAATTTTTCGTAGTTGTTTAGTATCCTGTTACTTGAGGCCTCATGTCTGAATAACCTTTTGTTTTTCCTTTACACTCGTACAGTGGCAAGTTAAGGACATTAATGTCCCTCAGTTCTAAATGGCACTTCGGTGCATGATTCAGTGAGTAGTTTTCTGTTTGGACTATGTGTTCCTGCCCTGCGTCTGGTTTTCTATGTCTTTCTATTCTAATTATGTCTTTTTAATTATTATTCTTTAATTACATTTTCTAATTATGTTTTTTAATCATATACCTTTGAATTATGGTATCTAATTATTTTTTTCAAAATTTTGTTTTTATTCATTTATTACATTAATATGCATGTGTATTTATTAATCTTTTACTGTGCTATTATGTATTGTTGTTTTTGATTTAAAAATTTTTTTTTAATTTTTTAATTTTCTTTATATATATATGTGTCTCGGTTGCCTTTTCATAATGTTGTTTATGTATGTTTTTAATGGAATTATTATTATTATAACCATGGTATAATTACCATGGTATAATTACCATAACCATGGTATTACACACACGAACCCCCTTACTCAAAACTAAATAACCCCCCCCCCTGTCAGACACCCCAAACACACTCCCGATTTACGTCATAAAAGGAAATAAATTCCAAAATATACACAACACACAACCACTGTAAATATCCAATGTAAATAATTTAATGGTTGTTTGTATTACTAATACACCATGAAGTTGAAGTTTTGTTCATTGTAAATAGTTAAACTTAACCGTTCATTGTAAATAGTTGAATCTGATTGTTCAATGTAAATGTATACAACTGTGTACAATTGTTAAAATGTTCCTTGTAAACCGCCCTTGATCGCTGGAAGGGGCGGTATAGAAAAATATAGATAAATAAATAAAAAATAAATAAATAAATTATTTTTTGTAAGCAACTCTCCCTTTGAGAAAGGCGCAAGCCGAAACGCGTCGGGGATCTTCAATAAAGTAATTTTGATTTAACATCAAGCAACTGGGTCGTCCACTGCTTCTGCTCCTTGTGTACTCATGTGACCTCTCTTCTCCATTGTAACAGGGATACTGCCAGACTGGAGGCAGGACTTCAGGACTATATCCCTGTAGGTCTCGTCTATGTACCCCTCTGTCTTTCTTATGTCTTCTAAGTCTGCTACACTTGCCTCCAGAGATTGGACTCATTCCTTGAGGGCAAAGAGCTACTTGCACCTTGTGCACACGTAAGACCCCCTCACCAACTGGGAGAAAATCGTACATGTGACACTCAATGCAAAAGACTGGAAAGCCCCCATCTCGCTGATGGACTGCTGTCTGCATCTTAGTTTTAAGGTTGTGTTTAGATATTTAAGTTCTTTACTTACTAAGGATTGCTGGGGATACTTAGACTAATAAAACTATACCTGATACGTTTTATATACTTGGTTCACCTGAAATTTAATTAATCTCAGGTCCTTAATGTATGCTGATGAGAATAAACAACTGCACCTGAGAGTGAATATGGCACCTCTTTTCCTTTAAGAGGTTTAAGTACCTATAAAGCTATGATTATCCCAGGGGTTGGTGGGTGTCCGGGAGGGAGGGAGGGAAGGAAAAAGACTTATTAAAAGCTGGCTGCTACACAGTACCCTGTCCTGTGCTTCTAAGGTAATCTGTGACCAGTCACCAGGGGGAGTCCCACAACCCTTGCTTGGATAGAGGGAGACTTGGGTTCTAAATCTAACCAGAAAGCTCTCTTCTGTGTTTTAAATCTAAACTGAAAACTCTTTGCTGCTACTTGGCCCTGACTGTTTAATCTGAGAACCCAGTGTATTTGTTAAATCAGCTTTAATCTAAAGAATTCCTTTTTCCCCAAGATTTAGAAAAAATTCCCAGAAGTAATACTTACAATTGCAGATCTCTCTCCAGAAATAGCAGTCACCTTTTGTAGTCCTTCTGTAGCCGCTGCAGTAATTTCATCATTGTATTGGGGGATGGTATGAGTAGGGACATGAAAAGAAATAACAGTAGATGGAATAAGCCTTGTTTCTCCTGGTTTGGTCAGATAGCCATAATTAAGATGAATGTGCTGCCCGGACTAAGATCGATTAGGACCCTCTTGCGCAGAGGTTCATAATTAAGTTTTATTAGGTCCTTCCATGGCTCTCTATTTGAACCTTCAGATATTTCAAATATTTCTTGGCTGATTGGAATGGGAATGCTTCCTTTAATCTATTTTCTAGATCTGGTGCTAAGAGCACTTTAAGTATTTCTGTTTTTCCCATGTTCGTCTTATATCCTGATACAGCGCTGTATTTCTGTATCTCCCGCATTAAGCATGGTAGTGTGGTAAGGGATTGTGTGATAAAATAGATAACGTCATCTGCAAAAAGCGAGATCTTAAAAGGGTTCTGGGTTGGAACCAAAGAATATATGTCGGCCTGGGCTTGTATCTTGTTGCTAATGGTTCCATTACTAGAACAAACAGTATCAGTGACAGGTGCCGTGTTCCTCTGTCTAACGGGAATACTCTCAAGAGTTTCCCATTTACCTTTTTTCTAGCACGTAGTTCTGCATATAAGGCAGGTTATCCATCTTAGAAATTTCTCCCCAAATCCCATCTTTTCCAGGACTGCAATCATGAATGGCCATTCCACTCGGTCGAAACTGCGAGGGAAATTATGCCAACGGGGCATAAGATAGAAATCACAAATTATCTCAAAATATCAATAGATGTGTTATTCATTCTGGTTATAAACTACAAATTAGCAGGGCTTGCTCAACCATTAGGCAAGACTAGGTAGTCACTAGGCAGCAGCTTCTGAGGCAAGATGGCACCCTTAGGCAGGAAAGGGACAACGCATGCGTGGCACATCTCCCAAAGGCTTTCTTTGAAAGCTGGGGAGCGATTACAGCACGGTCTCGGTCGATGCTGACATCACCCATATGTGAGGACTGATTCCTGCCGTCCCCAGAGAACTCCTGTTACAGGTCAGTAACTATGCTTGCTCTTATTAGTCTTACATGGCTTACATTGTATCTTCATTGCGTTGCCCCTAGTCTTTCTACATTTTGATTGCACAAGCAACTGATCTATGTTTACCCCCTCTATTCATTAATTTATAAACCTCTAGCATATTTCCCCTCAGTCGTATCTTTTCCAAGTTGAAAAGTCCTAACCTTTTAAGCCTTTCCTCATAGGGGTATCCTTCCATCCCCTTTACCATTTTGGTAGATCTTCTGTCGTTTTCTAATTCCCCTCTATCCTTTTTAAGACATGGCAATCAGGATTGCACACAATATTCAAGGTGCGGTCACACCATGGAATGATAGAGAGGCATTATAATATCCTTGGTTTTATTCTACGTTCCTTTCCTTATGATTCATAGCATACTATTTGCTTTCTTAGCCACCGCTGCACACTGGGCAGAGGGATCCTGTATATTATCTATGATGAAGCCGAGATCTTTTTCCTGGGTAGTGGTTCCTAGTGTGCAACTTTGCATCGTGTAACCATAGTTTGGGTTGTTCTTTCCTAGGTGCATAACTTTGCACTTATCCATATTACATTTTATCTGCCATTTAGACGTCTAGTCTTCCAATTTATCAAGGTCCTCTTGCAATTTTTCACAATCCTATTGCGTTTTAACAACTTTGAATAATTTCGTGTCATCTGCAAATTTGATTACCTCACTTGTTCCCATTTCCAGGTCATATATGAATATATTAAAAGATAGAAAGCAGAGATTAGGGCTAAATGGCCAATTTTCTCAATGGAGAAAGGTGAATAGTGGAGTATCCCAGGGATCTGTACTGGGCCCGCTGCTTTTTAACTAGTTCCTGATCCATAATAGTAAACTGCCCCCAATCCCATGTCTTTTCAATTTTGCCATTAGTCTCTCATGTTTTTACCCCTCTATCATCTATTGGTCCAACTGAGTCTCACAGTTTTTTTGCTATAGATGTATTTGAAAAAGTTATTATGTGTTTTTTGCTTCCACAGCAAGCTTCTTTTCAAATTCTCTTTGCCTGCCTTATCAATGCCTTGCATCTAAGTTGCCAGTGCTTTGTGATGCTTCCTGTGTTCGTCATTAAGTTTCTTTTTTTTTGGCAACAGCCTCTCTGACCTCACCTTTAAATCATGCCGACAGTCGTTTGACCTTCTTTCCACTTTTCTTAAAGCATGGAATACATTTGGTCTGGGCTTCCACGATAGTTAAGAAAAAAATAAAAGGAGCAGCTACAGATGTTAGATTTACATCAAGCATTGGCATTGTGTAAAAGTCCTGTTTTCCTCATTTTATCATAGTCTCTTTTGAAGGTTAAAAGTTAGTACTATGGATTTCCTTGCCATCTTTCTTCCCTGAATTAAATCAGATGTAATCATACTATGATCACTATTGCCAAGTGGCCTCCAAACCCTTATCTCTTGCACCATATCCTGTGTTCTACTAAGGACTAGGTCCAGAATAGGTTCCCTTCCTGTTGGTTCATGAACCAGCTGCTTCAAGAAGCAATATTTCATCTAGAAACTTTATCTCTCTAGCATGTCCTGCTGTGATATCGACCCGATCGATACTGGGCTTATTGTGTTGTAACTTTTTATTAGCTTTTATGATTTCTTTTAGCATTTCATCATCCATCTTTTCATTCTGGCCAGATGGTCAGTAGTACACCCCCCACTACCATTGCCTTCTGCTTTTTTACATGGAACTTTTATTGTTCCATAGTGCGACCGCACCTTGAGTACTGTGTACATTTCTGGTCGCTGTATCCTAAAAAGGATATAGAGTTATTAGAAAAGGTACAGAGAAGAGCCACCAAAATGGTTAAGAGGATGGAAGGATACCCCTATGAAGAGAGGCTAAAAAGGTTAGGACTCTTCAACCTGGAAAAGAGACGGCTGAGGGGAGATATGATAGAGATCTATAAATTAATGAATGGAATGGAACGGGTAAACGTAGATCAATTGTATACATCATTAGAATATAGAAAGACTAGGGGACATGTAATGAAGTTATGGGGTAAACTATTTAAGACTAATAAGAGAAAATATTTTTTCACTCAACGTGTAATCAAACTCTGCAATTTGTTACCAGAGAATGTAGTAAAAATGTTAGTGTAGCTGGGTTCAAAAAAGGTTTGGACTAGAGGAACGTTTCATAAACCATTATTAAAAGGGACCCAGGATATCACTGCTTAACCCAATACAAGCATTGCGGAACCTGTGTCTTTTGGGGAGACTGCTAGGTACTTATGACCTAGATTGGCCACTGTTGGAAACAGGATACTGGGCTTGATGGACCTTGGTCTGACCCAGTATGGCATATCTTAAAGTTTTGCAGGAAACAAAATACACTGTAGAATATCTGTGACTCGATGCCCTCTCTAGCATGGAGCGGAGGAGTGGCCTAGTGGTTGGGGCAAGGTACTTCAGGCCGGAAGGTCAGGGGTTCAAATCCCACTAGAGGACAGCAACCTTGGGCCAGAAGGACTGGGGTTTCTAGTCCCACAGGTGCTCCTTGTGGTCTTGGGCAAGCCACTTAACCCTCCATAGCCCATGTTCCCTGTAAATAGTTATCTCCAAGTTATAATGCCCTGTTCAATGTAATTTCAGTTTGTTCAATGTAAACCGCACTGATGCAGAATAGCACAGTATATAAGAGAATGTAAAAAAAAAAATAAAAAAATAGAGCGCAACTTCTCCCCCAATTTGTTCTATCTTATTGTGATATAGTTAGTATCGATGTATCAGTGTCCCATTAGTTGTCCTCCTTCCACCAGGTCTCTGAAATGCCAATCATATCTAACCTTTCATGTAATGCTATATATTCTAGCTCTCCCATCTTATTTTTTAGACTTCTAGCATTTGCATACAGATATTCTAGAGGTTGTATTTTATTCTTATTAATCTGGCAATCAGTTGATGTAATTTGGAATCTTTCGGCTCTGCACTGAAGGGCCTCTGGGTTTCTTTTATCTTTGTTGGAACCTCTCTTTTTGGATGCCCTAACTTCCCTCTTTTGCAAGTATCCTTCAAGGGTTCATCCTTCCAAACCATGCACGCCTGGGCGACTGTCTGATTTCCCCTACTATCTAGTTTAAAATCTGCTCTTTCTCCATTTTAAAGGTTTATGCCAGCAGCTTGGTTTCATCCCAGTTAAGGTGGAGCCGCTCCCTTCCCCAGAATGTTGCCCTATTCCTAACAAATCCAAAACCCTCTTTGCACTATTGTCTGAGCCATGCATTGAGACTCCGGAGCTCTGCCTGCTTTTTGGGTCCTGTGCGTAGAATGGGAAGCATTTCAGAGAATGCTACCCTGAAAGTTCTTGATTTCAGCTTCCTACCTAAAAGCCTAAATTTGGTATCCACAACCTCCCTCCCACACTTTGCTATGTCATTGGTGCCAACATGTACCAAGACAGCAGATGACTCCCCAGCATGATCTAAAACCTTGTCTAGGTGGTGTATGAGGTCCACTACCTTTGCACCAGGCAGACATGTTACCAAGAGGTCCTCACATCCGCCAGCCACCCAGTTATCTACATGTCCCTGGATCTCAAAACCAGCTGGCAATTCTCTGTCACCACCTTGACCCGCATGCATGATCTCTTGACCCAAACACCTATTCCTGGCATAGGGGAACTCCAGAGGTGGACCTCTTTGCCTCAAAATAAAAATGGCAAGTTTCTCCTCTTCTATTCCATCTACCCCAACTCTCACAGATGGACTTCCGACGCCTTCCTCATTTCCTGGGAACAACGCTTCCTGTATACTTTCCCTCCATTTCCTCTTATCCTCCATGTCCTCCTCAAGATCCGGATGGACAGGACCACATTGATTCTCATAGTACCCGAGTGGACCAGATTGATCTGGTACCCACACATCCTTGCAATAGTGTAACAGGGACCCTCGCCCCTTTCTTCTAATGCAGCAAGGAGGTCATCTCCTGCACCCCAGTCTTCTATCACTTGCCCTAACCACATGGAAACCATGTAGCCGACAGAGATGCCTGAAGGATGGCTTGAACAGTGACTAGCAGGTCATCCTGAGCATCTAAGACCCTCCACCTAATGCTTCTACCAGCAAAAGTAGCTACACTTCACTCCCTGGGCCAGATTCCGGGTTCTCAACCCTGTGTAATGTTCCCTCTGTCACTTACTGACCTATCTTTTTCACTTCTCCAACTCAAGATGAAATTTAATGTGGACAAGTGCAAAGTTATGCACCTAGGAAAGAACAACCCACACTATAGTTACACGATGCAAGGCTCCACATTAGAAACCACCACCCAGGAAAAAGATTTAGGAGTCATCGTGGATAGCATGTTAAAACCCTCCACCCAGTGTGCAGCGGCAGCCAAGAAAGAAAGCAAATAGAATGCTAGGTATCATAAGGAAAGGGATGGAGAATAAAACAAAGGATATTATAATGCCTCTGTATCGCTCCATGGTACGACCGCACCTTGAATATTGTGTGCAATTCTGGTCACCGTATCTTAAAAAGGACATAGAGTTATTAGAAAAAGTACAGAGAAGAGCCACCAAATTGGTGAAGGGGATAGAAGGCTACTCCTATGAAGAGAGGCTAAAAAGGTTAGGGCTCTTTAACCTGGAAAAGAGACGGCTGAGGGGAGATATGATAGAGGTGTATAAATTAATGAATGGAGTGGAACGGATAAACGTGGATCAATTGTTTACGCTATCAGAATATAGAAGGACTAGGGGACATGTAATGAAGCTACAGGGTAAACTATTTAAGACAAATAAGAGAAAATATTTCTTCACTCAACGTGTAATCAAACTCTGGAATCTGTTACCGGAGGATGTAGTAAGGGCTGTTAGTATAGCTGGGTTTAAAAAAGGTTTGGACAAGTTCCTGGAGGAAAGGTCCATAAACCACTATTAAAAAGGGACCCAGGATATCGATGCTTGACCTAGTACAAGCACTGCAGAACCTGTGTCTTTTGGGGAAACTGCTAGGTACGTATGACCTAGATTGGCCACTGTTGGAAACAGGATACTGGGCTTGATGGACCTCGGTCTGACCCAGTATGGCATATCTTATGTTCTTATGTTCTTAAGTCTCCAGACGCCTCAGTTCACTACCACTTCTCGGCCATCACATCCTCCTACTAAATTGAGAATGGCAAACCAGTTTCCCTGAACCCAGTAGCGAGTCATTTCATGAAAGACCTGATGAACATCAAACCCCCGTTTAAGCCCCCTGCTCCAGCGTTGGTTTTCCAGGTGAGATGATATAGGGAAGTCGAGCCAAGGGGCTCAAAACGGTGGCTTCATAAGTTCAGACAGGATGATGTTGAGATCCATCTTCCTCATTGAAGTGACATTCACATCTTTTGTTATTTTTACATTGCAGTCCACTTATTCGCTATCTTTATCTTTATTCCCAAACTTTGTAACATCAAAGCGGCTTACAAACACTCATTCGCTATCCTCCCTACTCTCAATTTCTGCTCGACAGTGTTCTTCTATGTATCCATCCCAAGTTCCTTCCCAAAATCTTCTCCAGTTTTCACCTCGGTCAACCCATTGTGCTTCTCACCTTCTTCTCGGCAGCGCAGGTGGACTTGCTGGGGCACGCCCTCCATTCCATAGACTGTTGTTGAACTCTGCTACCTGTGAGCCACCCAGCAGATTTGTATGGCATCACAGATTTTTGTAACCTTCAACCCCAACTACCCGGGAAGGCCTATGTCTGAGCAGACTATTTCCTCCAGAATCACAGATTGCATAGCCTTCTGATACACACAAGTGAGCCAAATTCCACCAGGACGTGTGGGCACTACTGCTTCCGAGCCACAGCGGGGACCATCACCAACTTGGTCTCCATTCTTCCTCAGGATATCTGCAGAGCCGCTATCTGTCATCTGTTCATACCTTTGCGAAGCATTAAAGTCTGGATCGCTCCTGGGCCAGAGATCTTGCCTTTGGCCAAGCCATCTTTCAAAACCTGTTTGCATCAGTTACATCTGCCTCACAGACTCCAACCCGGGCCGCAATCATTGTAAGACCATCACCTGCCCTCATCCCTGGCCTCACCAATAGAGTATGCCTGCATTCCCCTGCTTGTCTCCAGAGAAAGCATAGTTGCTTACCTGTAACAGGGGGTTCTCTGTTTTGTTTTGGGGGGGTTTGAGGGGAAGGTGTGTGGGCGACTAGCTGCATACCCCTGCTGTCTACAAAGGCCAACATAAAAACTGTAAGAATATTAAAGCACATCAAACGGACATTCTGGCCGATGACTGTACCATTCCTAGGGACTGTCGCAGTAATGCTTCAATGCTACACACAGCTGCTTTGGGACAGACTGAAGGAGAGCGGGAGAGCAAGGTGGGAAGACTTTCTAAGCTAGAGGTGAGCCGGCACTGGTTCTTTCATCAGACTTCACCAATCAAGTATGGCTGTATACCCCTGCTGTCTGTGGGGAACCTTTGTCACAGGTAAGCAACTATGCCTTCCCCAGGAATGAAATCTCATGACAGCTCTATGTTTGTGCTTGGACTGTACTGAATCTAAAAGCTGTAGAAAGAGAGCTATCGATATCTCCTATTGATCCACTGTACAAGGGTTTATAAAAGAAAATTGTGTTTGTATGGAATATATCAGGTTTGAGAATTGTTCTTTTTCAGAACCTATGCTCGTTTCTTCTTTCCCCCAGTTCGTCCTGACGTGAGGGTCTCACATAGCTCTCACGGGGATTTCACCACCCTTCACTGCTACGTTCATGGCTTTTACCCCCGTGACATTGAGGTAACATGGGTCACAAATGGGAAGATCAGACTGGAGCAGACGACCACCACAGGGATTCTCCCCAATCACGATAACACCTATTACATCAGGGAATCGGTGGATATCGATCCCAAACGAGAAGCTACTTACTCCTGTCAGGTGGAGCACAGCAGCCTGCCCACGAAACTGAATGTGGATTGGGGTAAGTGTTGTATTAATCCATGTCATGAGGGCAGAGGTTAAGTAGACTCATCTGTCCATTGACTTGAAAGTAATAGAGCAACAGCACATAAGGATCAATTGACTCGTCCCATCTGCTCGGATAGTCTGATCAATTCACTGTAAAAAATGACCCATTACTAGAGAGCAAGATGTGCCTCACCTCGGGATTTTCTATTTCAAAGAAAAACTGGGAGAAAAACAATTCCATGAGGGTTGGGAAATCTGTGGAACTGTAAGATATTACTACTGAAAACATGCCAACTAAATGTAAACAATAATATTAATACCCGCTTATTTCTTGGGAATGATTGGTTTTGCCATAGCTTCTCCTTACTTCATTTCACAGAGCCCAAAGAACAGTTACTCCAGGTTGGAATCATCGTTGCTGCAGTTACCTCAGTGCTCCTGGTAGGTTTGGGGATGCTGGCGGTCGTCCTTTGGCGAAGAAGACAGAAAGGTAAGAAGCTGATTCACTGCGCTGATTAACTAGACAGACAAGATGCATCATCCACAGCAATAAAATGTAGTTTATTGAGCTCTCCGATTCCATTCTGTCTCCTGCAGCGCTACCTACGTCTTGTAGCGCTATACAAATGCTCAATAGTAATAGTAGTAGTACTATCTATTCTAGCCTACCTTTTTCATAGTTTGCACAAACATTAAAAACAATGAGGGACTTATATTTTTAGCAGCTTCCACTAAACACATAAGAGGCATTTTTACTGAGCTCCATGCCGGTAATGCACATCTGGTCTATGTTACCAGAACAGAGCTTCTCGCTAACTGTAGGGGGGAGGGGGTGTACATCCATGCTCCTATAGTTAGTTGCACCTGCAGTCCAATGTCTGTGCTACCATTTGTTTTTTGATCACTAACATCATCCAGTGAGGTGGAGTTTGTTGTACCTGCATTGCCTGTGCTGAACGGAGTTAACAGGGCTGTTAATGTCTACCCTAGCCACAGTGTACTGGGAATGCTAAGCCTGCACTAGCCTTTTAGTGTGCTTTAGTAAACCTACCCCTTAGTCTCCGAAATGCTCCAGTACTATCCCTCACTCCATCCTGGCACTATTTGGAGAACGCTGATATTCAGCCACTATCCGTACAGCAAAGTGGTTTAATTTAAGCCAGAAACAATGCTGTCCTAAATCAAACCTGATGCAGAACTTATGCTTCAAATTGTTACTTATTTTATGACGTAATGTAGAGGGTGAGAAATGTTGAAAATATGGATGAAAGAGCTTCAGTTGTGCACAATTGATCATCTAATGAATTTAAGACAATGAATTTTAAAATAAAATGAAAGCAGATAGGTTGACTCTAGCACACAAGCCAGTTCAGCTACACCAAAACGTCCATTTTAAGTGTGAGGAGACTTCGTTGTCTGGCAGTAAAGTGTTTTCAAGTGGTTGATACTAACTGCAGCTTTGGCGAGACCTGTCGTCCAATTCCTAGGAAACTTACAGCAATCTCCACTCCATGATAAGTAGCAACTGCAGTCCGTCATTCTTAATATCTCTCTTTGCAGGAGATCTTCAGTTGATAAAGCTACAGTAAAATGATAACAGGGCCAGTGGTGGCGGCCAGTGTGATTACAGCGCCTAGCCGCCACTGCTGAACCCTAAACCGCAATATTCAATGCTGGGACCATATCCAGCCACCGCCATTGAATATGTGAGTTTGGTGCACAGCCCGGAAGCTCATTAGTTAATGGCAGTATTAAGCCACTGCCCTCTTGGTTTCGGCAGGTAAAGACAGGCTGCTTTCCCCATGCCTATCTTCACTCATGGGTCACTAACTAGGCAGCAACACCACATTTCTGCTGACCGGCTAGCGACGAGTACCGCCCCCGGAACGCCCCAATGCTAACCGTGTAGTATCGGGGCATAGAGCGGCTAAATGTGTACATTTTGTAGCGCTTTATAAATGACGAATACTAATAGTAAATATCCCACTTAAGGGCATTTACATGGTTTACAGGTTCTTAAGCCATGTGAATGCCTTAGAATATGGGCCCATAGTGTTCTTTGATTTATTCCCCACAGTTTTCAAATTCCTGTAGTTGATGCAGCAGATGGTCAGTGCATAGAAACATAGTCCGACTGATTCAAGGGCAGACGTATAAAAAGGATCCCTCACGGTTTCTAGGAACTGTGATCCTGTGCGTTTGGTGGGGTCTCGGTGTGCCTGTAAACCCCCAGGTGGACTGCTTGGAGGCAAATGGGAACACATTTATAGAGCCGGAGGTTGCCAGTATAGGAGCACGTGGGCAAGCGCGGGTGTGGTCTGGGCATTGCTTGGCAGGACCCTTCAGGTGTCCACAGGGTTAAGCCTAAGCGGGTAGCAGGACTAATGCTAAGGTAGAACAGGACAGTGGGAAGGACTGGAATAGGATGAGATATGGGCAACAGTGTATTTTTTAAGGGATGTGTTGGTGTGTATTGAAGAGACTGGGCTGATGTTGGGCACCTGTTAGCCGAAGACACAGAGGATAAATTCCCATATTTCCCCTCAGGCTGCAGTATGTGTTTCTCTCTTTGAGAGTGTGATCAGAGTATAACCTACTGTTCCTCCTCTTTGTGGCATCTACTGGTCTGAAATGTGGATATAACCATTCTAACCTGCCGTGGCTTTGGGTAATGTGTTCTGATCTTTTTTCAGGTGCAGAGGGGCCCAGCTACAGCGCAGCCTGCAGTAAGTAGCACAGATCCCTCTATCACTGTCTCATCTCTTCTCCCACCTTTTCTTAATTCTTCAGCTTGATCATCATGCTGCAACTTTGGGTACCTTGGCCACTGGTATAAAGTAAGGTGGGAAATCTGTGCATGGGTTGACCCCCCATGGAGTAATTTTTAAAGGTAACATGTACTCTTGCTTTTCTTCCTGAATTTGGTATAAAACTTAAACATTCCTTCTGTACAAATTAGGGAGTCTCTTCTAAAGTAACATAGTATATGGCGGCATATAAAGACCAGTATGGTCCATCCAGTCTGCCCAGCAAGGCGACTAGAGTAGGCATATCTGCCGCTCCGTGCAGGTCACCCCGCCCTATGCCTTATCTTTATTTTGATTTTATCCTGTTGCTATAAAGGGATCCACTGTGTCTATCCCATGCCGTTTTGAATTCTGTCACTGTATTTGCCCCACCACTTCCATCGAGAGGGCATTCCCAGCATCCAGCATCCTTATTTCCTGATGTTGCCTTTCAGTTTACCCCCTTGCAGCTTCATGTTATGCCCTCTAGTTTTACAGCTTCCCTGTCTTTGGAAGAGGTTTGTTTGTTCATTAATACTCTTTAAGTATTTAAAGGTCTGAATCATATCTCCCCTATCCCTCCTCGCCTTCAAAGTGTACATATTTAGGTCTTCAAGTCTCTTCTCATAAGTCTTCTGATGCAGGCTAGAGGGTAATTTCCCCCTAGAGGGTAATTTCCCCAGTCCTAGTCATGCTTTTTTGATGTCTGAAAACAGGCATAGAGATGTCCAAAGCACAACCATGTTTCCAGAAGCATTTTAGAAGCTGGGTCTGTGGACGTCCAAGTCTGAAAGGGGACATGGTGGAGGCAAGGTTGGGGTGATCCCAAGAACTTGGATTTCAGAAACACCCTGGATGTGTGGCGTTGCATCTGAGAGTATAGCGGCTCCAGGCCTGAATAGGCATCGGGGAAAGTACTCAATTTTGGCCATACAACAGCCGGGGAGTGTAAAGAAGATGGCATTCTGCGGTCAGTGGGATTCAAACCCTGCCCTAGCCTATTACTCTAACCATTAGGCTATTCCTAGAGGTCCACCATCTGTAATAGTACTCTGGGGATGCTCCTGCAGGTGTTCGCATCAGGCATGTCCATTATTGTGAAACTGTGCCTGAACTTGGATATGCCTGAGGTTTTTTTTTAGATGTTCTGGCTTGGATGTCGTTTGTACAATGCAACTTCACATGGGTAGAAGTGTGGACATAAAGGGATAGTGCATTTTTCCTAGGAAAAGGTTGCTGGTACCGATATGCAGGGCGTTCATTAATGTATGAAGACCGTGGGCCAATTCTAGCAGGCAACAAAAATGGTGCCGGTTCTCAGTACTGCCGAATACCCCCTCAAAGCTCTGGCGGCACTTCATACGTGTCTTTCACTTACGGCGAACGGAGGTGTCCCCTGGAGCAGTGGATTACACATTTGTACAGTACTTTTGGATTTCCAAAAATATGCATGTGAAGTTTTCTCTAAAATGTTGTGCATAGCAAAGAGCAGGTGTACATATGTGTCAGTATTTTCAGTTGGGTAATTGCCAACAGGAAGTAGGCATGTACTTAAAAATTGATGTAACTTATGTACATGTCATCTGCATAAGTTAGACAGACCATTACAAAACTATTCTTGTGCTCCAGAAAGAGCCCTATTTTAAGCCTGTTTTCTAAAGGCAGCATAAGTACCTATGTGCTCCAAAACGAACCCCAAGAGGAGACTGCCCAAGCAAAAATTAACACCTGCGCCAGAAAAAAAGTGCAAATATGTGCATGTATTCCTCGTGTGGACACATGTAACCTATAAAATATGTGCATACATTGCAACTCTTACCTTTGCGCTGCCCAAGGTATGTCCTCTGGAAGGCCCATATGCAGCTCGTGGAAAGGTAGGTACAATCTCTTATGCAGCCAAGACATTCTATACATTTTTCTGTGTATAAAATAGACTCTACATGTGGAATATGAATGATGAAATAATCCACTGAACGCCCTAACATCAGGGCTGGTGCAAGGAGTATGAGGCATCCTAGGCCAACCTCATTCCCAGTACCACCCCCTGCTCCAGCCTCCGTGCCCATTGTCGTTACTGCCATCCCTATCCAGGACATAGAGCAGCGGAAATACATTTACAAAGGCATTGCGGTGCTGGAGTTACCTTCTCTTCTCCAGGAACAAGCAGGAAGTCAGTCCTCACATTCAGTGATGTTGATGTCGACAGAGCCCGCATGGAAGCATCTCCCCAGCTTTCAAAGAAAGTCTTTGGGAGATGCCACCACACATGTGTGGTCCCCTTCCTGCCCAAGGGTGCCATATTGCTCAGTCTCCTTTTTATCTGCGGAGCCCAACAGACGTATGTCCTGTTTCCCCAGAAAAATCCCTTAAATATTGTCCTGAAAAGTTAGTTTTTTCCTGGTGAGCATACTGGTTCCTCTTCCCACCTCAAACCTGTCCCTCCTGGTGCCGTCCTCCGCTTTTTCTCAAGGTATTTTCTCGACTGGAGTTTGCACCTTTTTTCGCCCAGGGTTCATTGACCCTGTCCGGGAGCCTTCCACCATGTCTCCCGGTGGATTCAAATTGTGTGACCACTGCAGTCAAACTGTGTCCATCAACGATACACATGACTGCTGCTTACCCTGCCTGGGTCCAGAACATGACAGCACCATCTGCGACCTGTGCCAGGCCATGTCGGCCAAAACCAACAAAAAACGGTCTGAGTTGCAGGAGAAGCTGTTGCCCAGGTCAGATTCTGCACCCACTTCCCCAGCGCCAAGCTCCAAGCCCACCATGTTCCATGACACCTGGGCATCCTTTATCATCTCCTGCTCTGGGTTTTTTTCAGAGTTGTTGCAGCCGCGGGACTCCAAGTCCATTGATGCCTTCCTGAAAAAGCCTGGCAAGACCACTCGCATGGATTTCGGTGACTCAGAGAAGTACCATACCAAGATCCTCAAAAAGGATGCCTCAGCTAGCAGAGACCATACGAGTTCCACAAGGCTGTTGTCCTCCTCTCAAATGCACTCTTCAGCATGCTGTTGCTGGGCCTGAAGTCCTCTGTGCCCATGCTGAAAGCTCAGAGCCTTCTGGCTTGGAAACCAGAATGGCAGCCTTGGAGCAGAACAGCACTGCTATACTGGCCCTGCAGCAGGTGATTATGGCTGGTTCATCAGCCACGACAACCAGGCCCTCAACTGTGAGGAAGTCTCTGGTCATCAAGCTGAGCACTGAGGGCTCACTGTCTTGAAAGTCCTTGGTGCCAGTTGAGGTCCTGGTCCTGCTTGTTGAGTATCTGGTCCTCACCAGCCAATGTCTACAACTCAGACCCCAGATCCTTTATTATTTATTTATATTACACTCTTTAGAATCAGTGCGGTTTACATGTATACCAACAGGTACTTTTTATTCCCTTGCTCCTGAAGGGCTCACAATCTAGGTGTACCTGAGGCCATGGAGGGTTAAGTGGCTTGCCCAAGGCCACAAGGAGTGGCCATGGGACTAGAGACCCCAGTCCCTCTGGCCTGAGGTTGCTTGTCCCCATGTGGGACTTGAACCCCCAGCTTTCTGGCTTGAGGTAACCTGTCCCAACCACTGAGCCACTCCTCCCTCTTTATCTTTCTTTATTCCACACTTTATATACCACCCTTGTCGAAACATGAGAGCGGTTTACAATAAAATATGCTAATACTATAGAAAAGGAAAAGAACTCCATTGTGTGATAGGAAAGGAAAGAATACCCAATAGGTCGTTAGAGATAGTCTGAAAACAGCTAATTAAGTGGGACTAGGGGAGGGGAGGTCAAAAGCCTGTTGAAATAAATGTGTCTTTAATGTTGATTTGAATTGTTGGTATGAGGGTTCCAGCCAGTGGGAAGATGGTAAGGCGTTCCAGAGCGAAGGTCCAAGAAAAAAGAAGGCAGCATGACGTGTCTGTTCTAGATGAGTTTGCGATGGAGATGGTAAAGACAGTCGGTTCGCCTTGACATACGGAGTCACAGGGCCTCGGAGTCCTCATCACCGCTGAACTCAGAGTGGGAGATGAAGATGAAGCATCCCCAGATACACAGAGTACTGAGACATCCCTTCAGACCCACCTCCACAGGTGACCTGACACTTTCCCCTCCCGAAGGATGACTAAGGCCCTCTCTGTGCGAACCGAGGCAGAGGAGGACCCGCGCACTGAGCAGTGGGAGATCCTCCAGTATGAGTCTCTACCTCAAGAAACCCTCATGGTGCCTATTCATTCCATCCTTGAACGGCTGCTCCTCCAAATGTGGGAAACACCAGCATTGGTGCTGATAGTCAGCTGTCAGCTGAACACCATCTATCAAGTCTGAAAAGGCCCAGGATTTCACAAACCCCAGCTGCCTCACAACTCCATGGTTGTCGAGTTGACCATGCAGAAGCTCAAGAGCCAAAAAACCCACTCCTTCATCGCTCCTGGCAGGAAGGCCTGGGCCCTCGACGCCCTCAGGCACAAATGTTACTAGGGCTCGATGCTGGTGTGTAGGATACAGGCCTTTGAGCTTTACATAGATATATACCTGAAGGCATTTGCAAAAGAACTGTCTGGATTCTCAGCGGGCCTTATTGGGGAGCCCCTCCAACGGTTCCAGACCCTGACCTCGGGAGTGAAGGACTGCTCAAAGTTCCTCTCCTGATTGGCCTATGACTACTTTGAGTCAGTGGCTCAAGTTGCGGCCACCAGCATTGGGGCCAGGGGCTAGGCGCCAGGCGCCAGGGCTGGCTGCAGTCATCTGACCTAGAGCAGTGGGTCCAGGACAAATTACTTGATGTCCCCTGTGTCAGTGAAAACCTCTTCTGCAAAACAATGGCTGACAAGGCTGCAGAGATTGAAGCAGAGTTTGTGACCCGACAGAGGCTCTCAAAAAAGACCTTGACCCATCCCCAGAAAAAACATCAGGTAAAAGCCCCTTTCTCTTGAGAAAGAAGGGAGCCTTCTCTCACGGTCACCAATTCCAGCCTTACTCTGACCCTCAACAGGGGTCCCGCACCAAGAGACAAGGACACGGGACCCAGAAAGTGAAAACCCCTAAACCCCAGGTCCCAGCTCCAGCCCAACCTGGGGGGATCTTTTGACTCCCAGGGCATGACCACCTCCTCCCCCAGGAGATCTCTCTCAACCTACAGGGGGTCACCTGGCATTCTTTGCCTTCAGACATCTGGGTACTGCAGGTGATCAGAGAAGGGGGTACCGCCTACACCTGCAGCAAAACCTGCCAGGGTTCCTTCCAGGAGAGCCAATGAGACCTCTCCTTCACCAGACCCTACTACTCACAGACCTCCTCAAGGACAGAGCTGTAGAACCAGTGTCAAAACACCTGTGGGGCAAGGGCTTCTACTCCAGGTACTTTCTTGTCCCAAAGAGAACGGGGGGCCTCAGGCCCATCCCATGCGCCTTAATCAATGCCAGATCAGTGTGCAACAAACTACAAACAATACATGACCTTATTGAAGATCACAAGATAGATGTGTTGATAACCGAAACATGGTTTGCACAAACAGTGTCCTCTTAAATTAACTAAACACGGATACACACAACACACACAACTGCCCAAGAACATCTGGAAGAGGCGGTGGCATATGTATCCTTACCAGCAAACAGCTAAACTTCATGGAAGTTGATACCTTATCTTTACATAATCTGGATCTCCTAACCATCTCAAATAAGCAATATATGATTTGCCTAGCCTACAAAGCTCCCATACCCAACCCCATCAAACAACTCAAAACCATCACAGCCACTCATCTCACCTGTAGCCTGGTCAGATCATTACCGGATAACATTCACATTACCTCACCAACACAGAGCAACAAAGAACAGAATATGAACCCACTAGGAGAAAATTTGTATCAATAGACATACAAGAATTCACCTGCAAAATTACAACACAGTTGGGGAACATTCTGGGGAAAGGGGGGGCTCTTCCGAAGGGATGGGCTTCACCTTAATCAGGATGGGACCAGACTGCTGGCATTAACCTTTAAAAAGGAGATAGAGAAGCTTTTAAACTAGAAATTAGGGGAAAGCCGACAGTCACCCAGGAGCGCATGGTTCGGACGAAGGTATCCTTGAAGGATACTACCAAAAGCAATGAGGTTCCAAAAGGGAGTATAGTAGCCGAAATGCCCTTGAGTAAGGAGCAGACAGAGAATAAAGATTCCAAATTACCCATGCCTACCAATAGCCAGATTAATATGAATAAAATACAGTCTCTAAAATGCTTGTATGCCAATGCTAGAAGTCTAAACAATAAGATGGGAGAGTTAGAATATATGGCACTAAATGAGAGGTTAGATATGATTGCACTCTCAGAGACATGGTGGAAGGAGGATAACCAGTGGGACACTGTGATACCTGGATACAAACTATATCGTAATGATAGAGCTGATCAAATTGGTGGAGGGGTTGCGCTCTATGTTAGAGAGGGCATTGAGTCAGAAAGGATTAAAGTTTTGCAGGGAACAAAATTTGCTGTAGAATCTCTATGGATTGAAATTCCACTTATGAAGGGGAAGGTGATGGCAGTGGGGGTGTACTATCGACCGCCTGGCCAGAATGAACAAATGGATGATGAAATGCTCAAAGAAATCACAGAAGCTAACAAAAGTCACAACAGAGTAGTAATAATGGGTGATTTCAATTACCCCGGTATCGACTGGGTCAGTGTCACGGCAGGACAAACTAAAGAGATAAAGTTTCTAGATGGAATAAATGACTGCTTCTTGGAGCAGCTGGTTCATGAACCGACCAGAGGGGAAGCCATACTGGACCTAGTCCTTAGTGGAACACCAGATCTGGTGCAAGAAATAAGGGTGTTGGGACCACTTGGCAATAGTGACCATAATATGATCATGTTTGATTTAATTATTGGAGAACAAATAGTAAAGAAATCCACAGTACTACCTTTTAACTTTCAAAAGGGAGACTATGATAGAATGAGGAATATAGTTAGGAAAAAACTAAAAGGAGCGGTTCCAAAGGTTAAAGACTTACAGCAAGCTTGGGCGCTATTTAAAACTACTATCCTCGAAGCCCAGACCAGCTGTATTCCACGCATTAAGAAGAGTGGGAGAAAGTCCAAAAAACTGCCAGCATGGTTCAAAGGTGAGGTCAGAGAGGCTGTTGCTGCCAAAAAAGCAACCTTCAGGAAATGGAAAAAAGAGCCAAATGATGAAAACTGGAAACAGCACAAGCACTGGCAAGTTAAATGCAAAGCATTGATAAGGCAGGCAAAGCGGGAATTTGAAAAGAAACTTGCTGCGGAAGCAAAAACACGAAATAAAGACTTTTTCAAGTACATTCGTAGCAAAAGGCCTGTGAGAGAGTCAATTGGACCGTTAGATGATAGAGGGGTAAAAGGGGCAGTAAGAGGAGACAAGGCTATAGCGGAGAGACTGAATGAATTCTTTGCTTCGGTCTTTACTGAGGAAGATGTAGGGATGTTACCCAAGACTGAAGTGGTATTTAAAGGTGATACTGCAGAGGAATTGAGAGAAATATCGCTACACCGGGAAGATATATTACAACTATTTGATAAACTGAATAGTAGCAAATCACCTGGACCGGATGGTATACATCCCAGAGTGTTGAAAGAACTGAAATATGAGATTGCAGACCTGCTATTGGTAATCTGTGAACTTTCATTAAAATCATCTGTAATACCTGAAGATTGGAGGGTCGCCAACGTAACACCAATTTTTAAAAAGGGTTCCAGGGGTGACCCGGGAAATTACAGACCGGTGAGCCTGACGTCAGTACCAGGGAAAATGGTAGAAACCATCATAAAGAACAAAATTACGCAGCATGTAGATAGTCATGGCCTAATGGGAGACAGCCAACATGGCTTTAGACAAGGAAGATCTTGTCTTACTAATCTGATATGTTTTTTTGAAGGTGTGCATAAACAGGTAGACAAAGGTGAGTCGGTTGATATAGTGTATCTGGATTTTCAGAAAGCTTTTGACAAGGTCCCCCATCAGAGACTTTTGGCAAAGCTAAAAAGTCATGGGATAGGAGGCAGTGTACTATTGTGGATCGGGAACTGGTTAAAAGATAGAAAGCAGAGAGTAGGGCTAAATGGCCAATATTCCCAATGGAAAAAGGTGAATAGTGGAGTACCCCAGGGATCTGTACTGGGTCCGCTGCTTTTTGACATATTCATAAATGACCTGGAAAAGGGAATAACGAGTGAGGTTATCAAATTTGCAGATGACACAAAACTGTTTAAAGCTGTTAAAACCCAAGAGGAAAGTGGAAAACTGCAGGAGGACCTGGATAAATTGGAAGACTGGGCATCCAAATGGCAAATGAAATTTAATGTGGACAAGTGCAAAGTCATGCACCTAGGAAAGAACAACCCACACTATAGTTACTCGATGCAAGGCTCCACATTAGAAGCCACCACCCAGGAAAAAGATTTAGGAGTCATCGTGGATAACATGTTAAAACCCTCCGCTCAGTGTGCAGCGGCGGCCAAGAAAGCAAACAGAATGCTAGGTATCATAAGGAAAGGGATGGAGAATAAAACAAAGGATATTATAATGCCTCTGTATCGCTCCATGGTACGACCGCACCTTGAATATTGTGTGCAATTCTGGTCACCGTATCTTAAAAAGGACATAGCGTTATTAGAAAAAGTACAGAGAAGAGCCACCAAATTGGTGAAGGGGATGGAAGGCTACTCCTATGAAGAGAGGCTAAAAAGGTTAGGGCTCTTTAGCCTGGAAAAGAGACGGCTGAGGGGAGATATGATAGAGGTCTATAAATTAATGAATGGAGTGGAACAGATAAACGTGGATCAATTGTTTACGCTAGCAGAATATAGAAAGACTAGGGGACATGTAATGAAGCTACAGGGTAAACTATTTAAGACAAATAAGAGAAAATATTTTTTCACTCAACGTGTAATCAAACTCTGGAATCTGTTACCGGAGGATGTGGTAAGGGCTGTTAGTATAGCTGGGTTTAAAAAAGGTTTGGACAAGTTCCTGGAGGAAAGGTCCATAAACCACTATTAAAAAGGGACCCAGGATATCAATGCTTGACCCAGTACAAGCATTGTGGAACTTGTGTCTTTTGGGGAAACTGCTAGGTACGTATGACCTAGATTGGCCACTGTTGGAAACAGGATACTGGGCTTGATGGACCTCGGTCTGACCCAGTATGGCATGTCTTATGTTCTTATGTTCTTATGATGGAACACCACCCCTTGGATGCCATAGATACCCTTATAAAGACTTGGAATGTGGCAATGGCAGACGCCTCACAAACTCCAACCACCACGCAGTCTTCCAAATGCAACAGAATTACCCCCTGGTTTTCATCTGAACTGAAAAGTGAACTATACAACCTTGAGAGAGGAGTGGCCTAGTGGTTGGGGCAAGTTATCTTGGGCCAGAGGGCCAGGGGTTTGAATCCCACTAGTAGGACAGCAACCTTGGGCCGGAAGGACTGGAGTTTCTAGTCCCACAGGTGCTCCTTGTGGCCTTGTGCAAGCCACTTAACCCTCTGTTGCCTCAGGTACAAAAAATATATTGTGAGTCTTTTAGGGACAAGTGAAAAATATATATACAGTGCCTGAATGTACACTGCTTTGACTGGTAAAAAAGCAGTATATAAGCCTACTTAAATAAATAAAAAGAGAGAAAGTGGAGACACATCCCAGACAAGCAAACAGATGCACTACATGCATGAATTAAATACCAGATCATCACCAAGAAGGCCAAAAATGAATACTATTCAAACCTCATAAAAAAAATCAATCAACAAACCATGAGAGCTATTCGATACAGCTAACTCCCTCACAAGGAACCCTAACACAAAATCTATAGACAAAGCACTTAGCCCACACCTCATCACCAACAAGCCAAGAATAAAAATGCAGAAGACAATGAACTAGACATCCTACATATAGACGTCCAGCCTGGAAGCATCAACCTATGGACCACCTTCAATCTCATTAGCACCAATCAATGGGATAATATCATACCCACTCTCAATACCACCACTTGACCCTTGCCCAGTATCTTGGATCAAAGCAGCAAGAAAACCCCTTATACCCTTCATACTCACCATGGTCAGTGAACTCAGGTGGAAGGTTTCCTTGTTTTAGGGAGTCAAACAATCCTCCATATGACCCATACTCAAGAAACCCACCCTAGATCCAACAAACTCAACATCCTACAGACCTATATCCAGTATTCCTTTCATAGCCAAGATCATCGAAAAGGCAGTCCAATTGCAGCTTCAGGAACATCTGGACGAACACGCATCTCTAGACCTGCAGCAGCACGGACTGGACCAACAGCTTCCACACATAAACCATACAGCATCTGCGGTATATTACAAGCTGCATATAATAAAGATCCTACGCCCACTCCTCTCACCAGCTGACTTCCAGTCCGTATGTCAAGCCATAATAACACCGTTGCTCGACTATGGCAATACAATATATCAAGGCATTCCAAAGAGCTGACTATATCCACTACAGCTAGCTCAGAATACCACTGCAAGGATTATCCTGGGACAAGCTCGCCATTCCCACATCACGCCACTCCTCAGGCAGCGTCACTGGTTGCCCATATCACAAAGAATCAAATATAAAGTCCTTGTCAACACACACACATTCATTCACCACACCTCAGCTCTCACTTTGCATGTCTTAATATCACCCGCAACTGCAATAGACCCATAAGACAGGGCAAGTCTAACATGCTGGATACCCCAGCAGAAAAAACAAAACACAGCCAAAGGACCAATTACAGGGCCTTTTTGCTATATGCCCCGGCACTATGGAACTCACTTCCACCACAAATAAGAGACATTCAACTCCTACAAGACTTCAGAAAATCCCTGAAAACATTCCAATTAACAGAATATTATGGCCCAGCAACAAACAACACTTAACCAACACCTCCACGTGCTGAACATTCACCTTGAACTCTAAGCAATTTACATTGTTGCACCATAACATGTGGCATAGCATTTGTTACAGTGTATTCATTAACTCTCAAACAAATAGCTGAACTATTAACAGTGTGCACTACTGTTTGAACTGTTTCATGTTACTACACTGAGTTACTTGTAAACAGTCTTGACTTGTAGAAAGATGGTATAAAAAAACCTGTTAAATAAAGAAATCCTAGACCTGCCAAACTTAAACAAATTTCTGAAGACGTTCAAGATGCTCTCCCTTGGAACATTGCTGCCTTACCTCCACTAGGGAGATTGGCTTTGCTCCTTGGACCTAAAGGATGTTTACACACACATCCTAATCCATCTCTTGTTTACACACACATCCTAATCCATCTCTCCCACAGGTAATACCTGAGGTTTGTGGTGGGAGAAAGGCACTACCGGTACAGGGTACTACTCTTTGAGCTGGCCTCCTCACCAGGGGTCCTCACAAAATGCCTGGCAGTGGTCGCACCCCACCTGCACTTGCAGGGGGCCTTTGTCTTTCCCTATTTGGACAACTGGCTCATAAGAGGCAGCATGGCCACAGAAGTGCACCAGGCCACAGGTCATGCAACCCTCTTTCTGCAGCACCTGGGGTTCATCATCAACTATCCCAAATCTTATCTTACTGCAGCCCAGAGCCTGGGATTCATAGGTGCTCAGCTAGATACTCTGGGCCAAGGCCTCGGGGAAAGTCAGAATGCCTCAGGGAGCTAGCCACAGGGGTGCAGCGCCAACAGTCAGTGCCAGCCCACCACCTCCTTTGCCAACTAGGCCACATGGCCTCTATAACCACGTAACCCCACTAGCCCACCTAGACATACGAGCAGCTCATTGGTGCCTCTGCTCACAGTGGACCCAGGCCACAGGCCAGTTGCGGGACAGGGTCAGAGTGACCCACCAGCTCTTCAGATCTCTCAGCTGGTGGCAACTCCCATGCCACCTCCAGGCAGAGATGCCTTTTCAGGCACCCGCTCCTCAGAGGGTCCTGACCACAGACGCCTCCCTCCTTGGCTGGGGGGCCCACTGTGAGGACTTCTGCACACAAGGATGCTGGTCCCAGGAAGAGTCCCAACTACAGATCAACCTCCTGGAACTAAGGACTGTGTTCCTGGCCTGGCGGACATTCTGCCACAGCCTGTCTGTCTGAACTAGTACTGACTGGTGCTGTAATCAGGTTGCCATGTTTTATATCAACAAGCAGGGGGGCACGGGGTTGTCCTCTCTCTGCCAAGAGGCGGTGACCCTCTGCCTGCAAGAGCATGCTGTTGCATGTCGCAAATGAGCAGTCTACCTCCTGGGCCAGGACAACACCCTGGCAGACAGGCTGAGCAGAGTCCTCCAGCCGCACAAGTGGCACCTGAACCCCAGAATGGCCTCAAGGCTATTCCTTCTCCTTGGAAGGCCTGTGATGGACCTCTTTGCCAGCCTGAGCAACACATAGCTGCCCTGCTTGTGCTCATGGCAGCTGCACCTGGCAAGGGTGGCGGCAGATGCCTTCCAGATCTCATGGGTGGAGGGCCTCTATGCCTTCCTGCCAACCCTACTGGTCACCAGGATTCTCTATTCAAAGCCCAAAGTGAGGGGGCGTCAATGATACTAATCACCCCCAGGTGGCCTAGACAGCCCTGGTTCCTCCAGCTGCTTGCCCTGTCGGCAGCATTCCCAGTCCCACTGGGCAATGCCCCAGACCTCCTTTCCCAAAAGGAGGGCTCACTCCTGCACCCCAACCTAGAGTCCCTAATATTAACAGTGTGATTGGTGAAAGGGTAGTCCTGGTCCCTTTCAACCTCCACTGAGAGATGGAAGAGGAGCTGCTAGCCTCCCGCAAGCCCTCCACAAGGGGAGCGTATGCCTTCAAATGGAAACTATTCTCATCTGGTGCACAGAATAACAGGAGAACCCCTTCTCCTGCCCTGTGCACTTAATGCTCCAGTGCCTACTGCATTTGTCACAGGCTGGGCTAAAGTCCAACTCAGTGAGGGCACACCTGAGCACAATTACAGTGCACCATCATCCAATCAAGGGGAAGCCCCTCTGGAGTCGGCCTCTATTCTCTTTATTTCTCCGGGGTCTCTTATTGTCTAAACCCCCCAGGGGCAGAGTGGGACCTCATTGTGGTGCTCTCACAGCTCACCAAACTGCCTTTCAAGCCTCTCACCATGCTCCACCTGAGGTACCTCTCCTGAAAGGTGGTCTTACTGGTGGCCCTCGCATCTGCTCGCAGAGTAAGTGAGCTTCAGGCTTTGGTGACAGAACCACCCTACACAAGATTCTACAAGAACAGGGTGGTGCTTCGCATACACCCTAAGTTCCTCCCTAAGTTATCCTTCCATCTCAATCAGAAAGTGGTCTTACCCACCTTCTTACCACGGCCCCATGCTGGTCGGGAGGAGACTGTACTCCATATGTTGGATTGCAAATGAGCCCTGTCCTTCTACCTGCAGCTGACTGAGAGCCACTGAAAAGCTTTTCAGCTCTTCATCTGATGCAACCCCAGTATGCTGATGCTCCCAGTGACCAAACAAATTCTGTTTATGTGAGTGGCGGACTGTATCACCCTCGCTTATAAGTGTGCTGGACTCTCTCTGGAACACCGGATCACAGCGCATCGCATGAGAGCGATGGCTGCCATAGTGGCGAACCTTTGCTCAGTGCCGGTGACGGAGATCTGTAAGACCACCACATGGTCTTCAATTTATACATTCACACCTCACTTCTGCCTGATGAGTGAGTCCCATTGGCTCAGCCAGGCAGTACTCCGTAATCCATTCGGGGTGTAGGCCCTCCGACCCTTCTGTGTTCAGGCTACCAGAGTGATAGTGCTGCTGGATGCTAGGGTCATGCAGAGTCTCTCAGTTGGGGACTCACCTTTTGCAATTCATGGCCACACAGTTGGGGGTCGCCGCTGGTGCTATCATGGTTCAGTCCTTGGCAGTCTGGAGCTAGGGAGTCCCATATGTGAAGACAGCAGGAATCAGTCCTCACAACCCTCCCTCCTCCTCTTGAAGTTGTCTCTTTTATCGTATTTTATTTTTCTGCTGTCCTAGCCATGTCATCTGACTGAGCAAGATGGCACCTTTGGGTGGGAAGGGGACCACGTATGCGTGGTGGCATCTCCCAAAAACTTTCTTTGAAAGCTGGGGAGATGGTTCTGCGCAGGCTCCGTTGGCATCGATATCACCATATGTGAGGACTGATTCCTGCTGTCCCTGGAGAAACTGTTGGGGCCCTAAGGCCCTTGTTCTCACACCATAACTCAAAGATTTGCCAGATGCAGATGTAGGCTAAGGAGGTGGACAGCGTGAGAGCCTTCAACAGCGTGTCCACCATGAGCAATACCCACCATGAGCAATAACCAATCATGAGCAATACCCACTCCAGCAGCTCCAGGGGCATCCCCACCACCAAGTAGTCTGGCTGTAACCACCATTCCAACTGTACTTTGCCCCAATAGCATGGTACTACATGCAGGTAAGTCATCTGTAGAAACTGTCGCAGCTGCCCTTGCAACTTTACTATCCTATCCTCGGGCAAAAAAACTCTGCCCACCCTGTTGTCAAACAGGGCCCCTAAATAGACTAACATCTGGATGGGAAGGAGACAGACTCTTGGAGAGTTTAGGCTGGGTGGTCAATGTCTCCAAGAGTTGAGAACCTTCTGTCATTGTCTGACTCTTGGCCAGTGACTTCACCCTGATCAACCAGTTGTCCAGTTATAGATGGACTGCTACCACTACCATCACCTTAATAAAGGTCTGGAGTGCCATAGCCAAACCGAACGGCAGTGCTCAGAACTGATAGTGTCCCATGGGTACTGCAAAACGCAGAAACGTCTGATGTTCTGGCCATATCGGTATGTGTAGATAGGCTTCCGTGAGGTCGAGAACCGTCAAAAACTCACCCTGACTCACTGCTCTGATGACCGACTGCAAAGTTTCCATCTGGAAATTCAGCACCCTCGGCATTCTGTTGACCTGCTCGAGATTCAGAATAGGCTGAAAGGATCCTTAATTTTTGGGGACAACAAAGTAGATGGCGTAGTGTCCGCACCTGCACTGGTTTGGTGGCACAGGCATCACCACCACCCCCAGGTCCAGCAGGATGCCGCAAGGTGTTCTAGAAGGCCTGATGCTTCAGTGGGGCCGTGCACAGGGATTGTACAAAGGCTTCGGCAAGAGGACACGCAAATTCCAGCGCATAGCCCTCCTGAACCACCTCCAACACACACTGATCTGTGGTGATGGTGACCCAAGCAGAGAGACAAAACTGCAACCTAAAGCGCCTGAAGTCCTTAAATTGCCACCAAGGTGGGCCTCCCTGCCTTGCCCCCTTTGGCTTGTTCTCTGGAAGTCAGGTTTCCTTAGAGTCCCCCAAATCCTTCACCAGCTTCTCAAGCGCCTTGCCAAAAAGCTTCCCTTTAAAGAGATGGTTCGAGGGAAGTTGTTTAGGGTCACTGGGCAGAAAAGGGGCCCTGTCACGCATTTATAGAGGATTAACTATGAGGGGACCTGAAAAATTAAACTACATGATTAAATGGGAAAAGGACTTAGAGGTGGCCTGGGACATATCTGAATGGGAGGTGATTGTTCAGGACATAGCAAAATTGTCAGCGGCCACTTCATTACAGGAAAATGGATATAAACTGCTAAGTAGGTGGTATTGGACCCCAGAGTGATTGTACAAGGCATGAATGAGGCAACCGGATGACTGTTGGAGAAATTGCAGGGGACGGGGAATGTGGATGCATATGTGGTGGGCATGCCCAGTGGTCCAGCAATACTGGGTTAAAGATTATAGCTATACTTGCAGAAATCACTGGTCAAACACTATCCCGCCTCCTGAAACGTTCCTACTCCATTGGAAAGGCAGCACAGCGTTGAAAGGGGAACGGGGAGTAGTGAGACACTGCATTGTGGCCGCGCGATATGAAATAGCTGCATATTGGAACAGAGCAGATACGCCACAAGTGGCCGCATACGTCAGACGCCTGGCGGACTTGTACTTGATGCATAAACCGACAGGGTTGAAAAGGGGAAGAGGGGAGGCAGTGGAACACCATCGGGAGGGGGTATGGAGGGGGTTGAGAACGTGGCGAGAGGAAAATGAGAATAGTCGGTAGAATGGAATGAATGATGAAGTGGAATGGCGTAAGGGTGCATATGGGGGGTGAGATCCCACAGTTCTTTTTAAAGTAGGTGGTAAGTGCGGGAAGGGGGGGAGGAGGGAAGGTGATAAGGGAATAGAAGGGGAAGGGAGCATAGTTACCAAGTTTAACGTGTTGTAAATAGAAAAGGCTGGTTAGCACTGCACCCTCTCCTGAATAGGTCTGGCAGACCCGAATTTCAGGTTATAGGACAGGAAAATCCTTTATTTTCCCCCCCTCCTTATCCTCTAAAACCTATCAAAACCTTCCAGTGCAGCTATGACCAGAAGGGTGCTCTCCAGCTGCTGAGAACTGGGATACTGGACCTCTGGAGCTGAGGGGTGGTTCTTATCTGTTGAGGTCATAAGTTTGACATGCTCAGTTCCCAGCTGCTGGTGGCTGGAGATTACCCACAAGTAGAGGACTGTACTAGAGGCATGAATAGGCAATAGCAGCTTCATGAAATCGCATTTATATGTGTATCCCAAGTGGCATCAGGAAATGCTGCTGTTCCCATTTAGATGATCTTGGAGGTCATTTTTAAAGCAGCTCCAAGGTTTACATGTGCTTGTAGGAAATGCAAATCCACACAGAGAATGTGAAATAACAGCTGGTCTCCAAGAACCTAATTTCTAAAGCAAACTGCAGTTTTGGGAAACATATTTTCTTTTTCCCCTAGGATCAGGGGGAGACCAGTCTTCGAGCTCTTCTGTGGCAGAATCAACCGCAGGTACTGAAGGCTTTACTTCTTAAAAGAGTTCTCCTGTTTCTTTATGCGATCTCCGGCACAAAGCAGAAGAGGGGGGTCTGAGCAGCGGGGGCGGATGGTGAAACTGGTGTAGAGTACAGGAGTGGATGGGATAACCGTAGGAACCCAGAACATGTCCCCTCTAAGGCACCGGAAAAATCATGGGATTTCCACAGGTAGAGGTAGCGGATCTGTGATTCTGGGAGATTGACACGATGATGTAGACCGTCATCTCTAGGGTGTGGGGGGTGGGGTTGAGGCTCAGGATCCCTGTACACATCTGTGAGGATGCCAGGGATCCTTAGCCTATCATCTCTTGGTCATCAGTTCATATCCAGACTCCAAAGTCCTTACCATCTGAAAACCAGTCTGTAGTCTATAGAGTTGCCAAGTGAGATTGATTTCACCCATTGGAATCAGTGCTGCAGGTCCATAATGCATCAGGATGAGATTTTAGGCCAGTCCTGGATTTCTGACAGAGACTACAAATACCATACTGCATTTTAATGCAAATTTAAAACCAGACCTGGCAAACATCTCACTCCTGGAACCGGGTAACTTGAGAACTCCGAGTCTAGGTGATTTAAGTCTGTGGCGTCAATTCTTTTCTGAGCACACTAGTGTCCATGTTGGTACAACCAGCATCACAGCTTCACTCTCTCTCATTTCAGTGATTTAAGCAGAGTCTCCGCCTTTGGAGAGGAAGATGTTTGGAGAGGAAGATGTTTGGAAGAGAAATGAAGATGTGTTTGTAGCGCTTGTCTTTTGATTCATGCTGCTTTAGACTCTTACATTGCATGTAGAAGTAGTCAGCAGGTGACAGCAAAGACGATGAAGGTTTTATATTCTTTAACAAGTGATTGCCAAATCAGAGTAATTTTGTTTATTTATTTAACTGTGCTTATATACCGCTTTTCACCAGATCAAAGTGGTTTACAATAAACCAAAGGGGAGTACATTAAAACAAGTTGTAACATATTTACTGTGAGGGGGGGGGAGCGGGGTAACCCATCACCAAGAGGGGGTTAACATATTTACAATCCTGTCGTACTATTTTCTCAATGATTTTTGTGGTGAATGGGAGGCTTGCTGCTGGTCTGAATGAGTAATGGCTAATGGATCAAGATTCAGCTTCTTTAGAGTTGGGCTTATGATGGATATTTTGAGGGTATTGGGCATTCGATCTTGTTTAAGAGATTCATTTACAATGCTGGTGATTGCTGGGCTTGGCTCTAGTCTTGCCTTTTTAATCCAGTCGACCGGGCAGGGATCAAAAGGGGTGGTGGTGTTGTTGAGTCCAAATATGATGGTTTCACTCCTCTCTTTGGAGATTGTTTCAGATGCGTCCCATGTGTTTCCATGAGCTGCATTGTGGTCGTTTGCAGTTACGGGCTGTGCATTGGTCTTCTGTATGAGCTGCTTGTATTGTGCTGCAAGTTGTTGTGGTGGTATGTTTGGGAGTTGGTTCGAGTGGTTAGGTGTTTTGGTTAGCTGTTTGACAGGGCTGTATAGGGTGGTCAGGTGTACATAGCTTTTTAAAGACATTGAGGCATGGTCCGTAGTATGCATCCATGCCTCTGTGCATCCGGTCGAATGTCTAACTCGTGGGATCAGAATTGCGCCTAGGCCTGTACATGCAGGCTGGGAGGCCGGGACCCAATTCTCCCTTTACTATGTGTATCAAAGCGTTTTACATAGTGTATGTGTATATATATATATATATTTTTTTTTTTTTAATTTATTTAAAGGGTATTTCTATCCCGCCTTATCCTTCAATCAAGGCGGTGTACACATCAAACAATCAGTGGGGATGGTGTTTGTGTTGGTTAGGTTTATGTACAGTGAGGGTGCATGGGTGTAGGTGTGCTGATTAGCGTGAGCTATTTACAACATGTGCTTTTTACAGTTATATACAAGGGTTTGCTGTTTCTGCAGCGTGCTGTGGTTGATCTTCAATTGAGTCTGAGGTTCTGTTATGTGGTTGGTCCGAGTCTGTATAGTCTGGCTATGTGCTTGAGCCGTAGTGTTTGGTGAAGAGCAATGCCTTTAGGTGTTTTCAGAAGTCCTTTGGATCTTCAGTTGACCGTAGCTCATCTGGGAGTGTGTTCCATATTGTTGGAGCCGTCAATGATAGGGCTTTTTGTGTAGTTGTTTGGGGTGTTGAGTGTATCTGCTGTGGTCTTTCTTCTAGGTCTAGTGCTTGCGTCGGGGAGTATGAGGGGTTGGAGGCTGAGTGCAGAGCTCTTGCGTTTGATTCTGAATATGTTTAGTATTATTTTGTATTTGATGCGGTGGCCGATTGGGAGCCAGTGGAGGTCTTTTAGTATGGGTGTGATGTGGGCTTGTATTGGAGAACCGGTGTTTCTGGCTGCTGTGTTTTGAGCCATCTGAAGTGGTCTGAGTGAGTGTTTTGGCATGCCGCTATAGATCGGGTTGCAGAAGTCAAGGATGGGAGTTATAAGCGCTTGGCAGACTGTGCGGAAGTGGTCTTGTGTGAGTAGGGGCTTGAGGTGTCTGATTATTCTCATCTTGTAGTATGCATTCTTGGTGGTTCTTATGTGTGATTGTAGGTTCAGCTCTCTGTCGAGTGTTATTCCGAGGTATTTCACTTCGTTCTTCAGTGATATTGCTGTGTTGTTGGTTCTGATGAAGGGAGGGGGGCTGAAGGTGGTGTTTCGTGTGATGATGAGTTCTTCTGTCTTGCTGAGGTTTATGGCTAGATTGTTGTGCAGGAGCCATTTGGACATGCTGTTGAGACAGTTTGTTATTTTGGAGTAGTCGGGGCTGTCGAGCTTGATTGGGGTTTTATCATGATGTCGTCTGCGTAGATTGTGTAGTCTATTTTGTGTGCTTTTATGATGTTGCAGATTGGTTGGATGTATAGGTTGAATAGCAGTGAGGATAGTGCGGATCCTTGTGGCACCCCTTGCTTGATCTTTGCGGGTCGTGAGATGTTAGATCTGATCTTGACTTGGAACTGTCTGTCTGTTAGGTATGAGTTGAACCATTTTAATATGGTGCCATCTATTCCAAAGTTTTGAAGTCGATATATATATATATATATATATATATATATATATATATATATATATATATATATATATATACACACACACAGAATGGTCTCGGCGGACAGATATCGTGGCTCCTGAATAGCAGCGTTACGCCATGGCACTGTGGCTCCATTCAGGAGCCTGATTGAGTTAGCTGGGCAGGGGCCTGTATGTATAAAGTACCTGTTAGTATGCCATGGCGTCCCGTTGCTATTCAGGAGCCACGATATCTGGCCGCCGACCATTCTGTCCTTTCCCTGCAGCCCATCCCCCGATCTGGCCTCCCATGGCCAGGGTTGGGCTGCGGGGAATCTTCTGCAACCCCTCACCTTTTCGATGCTGGCTGGGCCTCCCATCCCTCGACATCTAGAGGGACTTATTCCAACTTGAAGGTGGAATAAGTCCCCCGTCCATTCTGCCAGCCCCAGACATCTGGGGCCGTGGACTGCCCAATGCCTGCCCTAACTCTACCTCCGCACCGTCCCCTCCAACCCCCGTTTAAGCCTCCCTGTACAAACTCCTTGTTCGTATGGGGAGGCTTGGTCGGAGACGGCAAGGGGGACGAATAGTGGGATTCGCGGGACAGAATTGGGACATTATCCTCCTATATGGGGTCTGTTTTTCAAGTCCACAGTCTAGTAAGACAGATCTTTGGGGGGGGAGGGGAGGGGAAAGGAGTGTCTACATTAACCAAATTGTTTCTACACATGTCCTGTTTATTTCACTTACGGATTGTTTTCCCAGATGTTCTGTTACAAGGCTGCATTGGGCTAACCTCACCGTTTTCACATTTTAAAAGAAGCTTCAATAGGTCTTTTTTAGGGTGCATTTGAAAAAGAAACTTTGTATTTGGAATTTATTTAATTTATAAATGTTTATTAACCACCATTATGACGAGATTCACCTGAGGAGGTGTACAACAAGTATCACTTGACATAGATAACTTACATTGTAGTAGCAGCTTAACAATAGCAAAATGACCCCGTGTCAGCATAATAAGAACAGTGAGATTTTGCTATTACTAGAATTTAATTTGGCTATTATGATACAGTGTCAGTAATGTCCATCTTAAAACAGCACAGTGGAACATTGGTATAACAATATCACCATAACACAAACGACGTACCTCAATGGGCCCCACGGCAGAACAATCTGGAGAAGGGAGGATAGTTTTGTTTGAGAAAAGAAATGAGGAGATACCTTGTGCATCAGGTCTCAGATAAAGGTAGAAGGTTGAGGGAGAGGGGGTAAATGTAGGCAGATATACTGGGAAAGCCAGGAGGTAGTCGGAGAAGAGGAATTCAGGCTTGCATCATCTAAGTAGGTATAAACGAGGAGAGGCTTTAATCCAATGGAGTTTCAAGAAATGAAGCTTCCCAGGGGAGTGGAGGCGTAGGGATTTAGCACAGCAGGCAGATAGGCAGGCTTCAGATCTCACCGATGCTGCTTGTGACTTAAGCCAAGTCACTTAACCATTCATCGTCTCAGGTACGAACTTAGATTGTAAGCTCTCTGGGTTAGGGAAATACATTCAGGTACAGAAGGTAACTCGCCTTAAACTCCTGCTGAAAGGGAGGGGATGAGCTAACTCCAAATAGAAAAGCCAAATAGCTAATAGGCCGGGTGGGAAATTGATTGATTAGGTGGGGTTCATAAGAGGTCAAAGTGCCTTAAACTAAATTGGAGAAAGCAGCAAATCAACAGTTCTACCCCAACACACTTCATTAAAAGAACAAAGAGCATAAAGTCATTTATGAAGTGAATTTGTAAATAAACTATATGGGCAGATCCCTTACAGACCGGCATTGGGAAAGGTTTCAGAATGGAATCTGCAGTTGTGATCTTTGTGGATAATCTGTGCTCTGAGCTTGAGAAGACCTAAGATGCTTGGCAAGTCACTTAAACCTGGTAATGTACAGGGACATTAATAACTTGGATTTTTCTGAGGCAATGGAAGGTTAAGTTACAATGTAAACCACTTTGACTGAAATGATAAAGCGGTATAAAAAAATCTTGTTAAATAAAAAAAATACTGTGGTTTCTTTATTTAATATTCAATGTAACCAACTGTGAAATATTACATTTGTTGTTTTAGATTCTACTGTCATATCTAGTTGAAACAGTTTGTCGTGTTTAGAGGAGAGATCCCAAATGTTTTCTTCCTTATCCCGCCAGACCAGGCTCCTCCACTTCCAGCAGATGGAGACTGAGAATTCTAGACTTCTATGATGTCACTGTATAAGGGAACTGAACTCCACCCCTTAAGCCTGTATTCTCAGTCTCCAGCAGATGAGTATGAGCCCTTATGGGTCTGGGCTCTGCTGAAGGAATTAAATTAGAGAGGAAAGGCATTTTTCTACTCAATATATCAGGCTCTGGAAGCAAAAAAAAAAAAAAACAAGAGATAAAGGCAAAGAAAAGTCTTTAGATGGCAAGCTCTGGCTGACCTCTGAAAGAAGGTTCGGTCAGCCAAGAGTTCTGTTCAGAGTGCTCTTTCCTGTTTTGGCTGCCCCCTGATTATTTGTTCTGTATTTTTCCTGCTCCTAGGCCTTTAAGGGTGGGAGGGGCTTGGTGCAGTGCATCGGTACAGGCTCCTACCTCATATGCAGCTATCGGGACCGCATGGAGCACAGCTTAGGGTAAGTGCGGCTTCTGTTTCAGGTGGTCTTTTTTGCATCTCCAGCATTTGTTGGGGTGGGAGGGTCGGAGATCTTGAACAGTGTTTCCCCCCTCCATTAGTCGGTGTGGTTGCCAACCAAAGTGAAAACTAAAAACGTGCTGAAGAGATTCTACCCCTGTAGTTTAACATGCCAGAGGGAAAGAAGGCAAAGCAGGTGTGTGTGGCCTGTGGGGCATGCCGGGGGCAGCTGTCAGCTGCTGGTTCTTGCCACGGCTGTGAAGCAGAGGACTGGACTGGGCTGCAGTGGAAGACCTCCAGGAGTCTCAGCTTTTGGTGGGAGAGACCTCTGGGTTTAATTTTCATGAGGAGGAGCAGCTCTGGGATGTTCTGGCGGTTTTGGCAGGAAATGCAGCATATTTGTGCAGTCTGAATTGCCAGTCCTCAGATGTGCAGGGAGATGGGATTTGGTTCCTACTCTCCCTAGCAGTCTTTCTGGATCCAGTGGGGGATCTAGTCAGGTGCCCTTTTCTCCAGATTTTGTATTGCTCCTGCACCTACTGCATGGGGGGTTGACGCCCTGGCCCTGGTTCTGGTTCTTCCAGTCAAGCGGAGCCTGTTGGAGGAGGGCAACGATGACCACACTTCTATGTTTTCTGTGGCTTTGGAAGATCCCTTGGAGGGACCTTCTGGGCTCTGTGGAGATGGCTCTTTAGGGGACCTTGTGGAGGGGGAGAGCCCTCTGGGAGAGGATCCTCACATAGTTTTAATTTTTCGCTGTGAAGAGTTGGCAGCTTTGATTTATCATTCGCTCATGGCGCTCAATATCCCGCAGGATGCACAATGACAGGTGATCCCTCTGAAAGACCCTCTCCTTCAAGGAATTAGGATCTTGAAGACCACCTTCCCAGTTCACAGGGTCATAAAGCAGATGATTGACTTCGAGTGGGAGGTTCCCAAGGTGGGCTTGCAGGGTGGGCATGCTATAGTGCTCCTTGTATCCCATCCTGGCTAGTTAGAGTAGACATGTTGGTCTCCGCCGTGACTAAGACGGCCATCCTCATGGAGGAGTCGGTGGAGCTTAAGGAAGTGCAGGACAAGAAGTTGGAAACTTTTTTGAAGCAGGCCTTTGAGGTTAATGCCCTGACACTGCAGGATTCCATGCGTGGGGCATTGTGGCGCAGGCCTGTCTACATTGGTCTCAGGGTTTGCTCAATACAGATCCTGAGGCTCAGTTCTCTACCTCAAAAGGCATCTGACAAATATGCAGACCTGGACTCCATTCTTGCTTCCTCTATGACCTCATTAGAACCTCAGCCAAGAGTATGGCTTACATGGTGGCAGCTAGGCAGTCCTGTGGTTGCCCAACTGGTCGGCGGATGTATCTTACAAGACTCAATTCAGTAAGCTGCATGTCCTGGAAAAGCTTCTGTTTGGGGAGGCATTGGAGAAGCTAGTAAAGGACTTGGGGGGAGTCCAAGCCGGCAGAGCTACCTGAGGATAAGCAGAGGGTGTTAAAGCGTCTTTGGCGGCCCGCAGATCTTTTCAGTATTTTAGGTGGTTCTCTGAGGTCAAATTTGCTGCCCTGTAAGTACTGCCCCCTTCCCAGATAATGTGCTTGCTGAAAATGTGCAGACATTCTGGTAAGGGCGCTGGTGGGGCTAAGTCCCATGGGCAGCCATCTGCATCAGTTTTACCCTATCTGGGTCAAATTACCTGATATCAGTGGGTGTTGTAGCCCTTGTGAATGACCTCCATCTTGGAATTCACCTGGCCTCTTTTGGATGCCTTTCTACTTTCCCCCTGCAGGGGACCCTCCAAGGCACAGGCCATGGCAGACACCCTGCAGAAGTTGATTCAGTTGGAGGTAGGACCCCCCCCCTCCTTTTTGGGGACCACAAAACAAATGGAGTATTGATTTTGATGTAACTGGTCTGCAAGCACAGGAATCCCTTTCTGCCTATTCTTGATCTCAAGTATGTCAACAGGACCTTGAGGGTGCCTCGTTTTTGAATGGAGACTTTGTGCTTGGTCACTATGGCCATGCGGAAAGGCAAATTCCTGATGGAACTGGATCTAATGGAGGCCTACTTGCACGTGCCCATTCATTCGGAACATCAGAGTTTCTTGCGCTTTGTGGTGCCAATGGGTTGTCATCAGTTTCAAGCCCTGCCATTCAGTCTGGCGACAGCTCCTTGGATGTTTATGAAGATCATAGTGGTCATGTCTGCCTTGCTGTGGCATAAGGGGGTGCTGGTGCATCTCTTTCTCAACGACTGGATGATCAGGATGAAGTTGTGGGAGGAGAGCCGAGCAGCTATACAGCATATTTGAACTGCTGCAGGACCTCGAGTGGTCAACCAGTCCAAGAACTCTTTGGTCTTCTGTCATGTACTTGAGGGTCAAGATCAATACATCTGGTATTGCTACTGTTCAAGAGAGTCACAAAGCTGCAGTCTTAGATTTGGTTGTTCTTGCGCCAACAGGTGCCAACAGCCTGGTCCTACCTGAAGATTCTCCATGGTTGCGACGTTGGATTTCGTTTCTTGAGCCAAGGCACACGCACTCCTTGCAATGGTCACTCTTGGCTCTGTCTCCACAGATTCACCCTTTTTCAAGAAGGCTGGGCTGTCAGAGCGAGGTGCAGGCCAGCCAGGACTAGTGGTTGGATCCCACATGGCGGTGGAAGGGGATGCCATTGGAGCCTCCAGAATGGATGGGGGTGACTATGGATGGCAGTCTGTCCAGTTGGGAAGCCCATTGTCCATTGCAGGTGACATAGGGGCTCTGATCTCCACAGGAGAGCACTTAGTCAATCAATTAACTAGAGATGCGTGTAGGCCTCTTGCCTCTTCAGGCGTTTCTCCCTCTTGTTTGAGAAGATCCACACTGCCAGGTGTCGTAAGCCACCATTGTGGTGTTGTATATCAGTTGACAAAGGGGCTCAGACAATGCACTGTTGACAGAAGAGGTGTCACTGCATCTTCAGTGGGCGAGGGAAAACCACCTGGCACTGTCTATGGCACATGTGGCAGGAAAAGAAAATATAGAGGCCAATTTTCTCATTATGTATCAGTTGGATCCGGGGGAATGGTCCCTGGAGGGCTCTGTTTCACAGCATAATCAAATGCTGTGGCCTACCAATCATGTATCTGATACCCTCCACCTCCAATGCCAAAGTGAGTTTGTTCTTCAGCTGGTGGCAGGAGTGCATGGGCAAAGATCTGGATGCGCTAGCCCAGGAGTGGCCAAGGGACAGCCGGCTTTACATGTTTCCACCATGGCCTGTGATAGGGCACCTACTACAGAGGATAGAGGCCCATTGGGGCCTGGTGGTCCTGGTGGCTCTGGATTGGCCTCTGAGACCATGGTATGCAGACCTCACTGCTTGTCGGTGGCAACTGTTGCAAGATTCGATCTTCATGCCTCAAGTGGATCGATTCTCGCTTACGGCCTGACTTTTGAAAGGGCACAGTTGAGGAAGCGTGGATATTCAGCTCTGGTTATCTCCACTTTGTTGCAAGCTTGCAGGAGTTCTATGTCCTTAGCTTATAGTAGAGTTTGGCGTGTCTTTGAGTTGTGGTGTGACGAGCGTGCTTAGCAGACCCTGCTGATGACAGTTCTGGACGTGCTGGCTTTCTTGCAAGCTGGTGTTGCTAAGGGCCCGGCATGGAATTTGCTGTGGGTTCACTCTGGTGTGTTATCACGGCTGAGTGCAAGTCATTTCTTTGGCAGCTCATCCAAATGTGATGAGGTTTCTTCGAGTCGTTAAGCAACTGTGGCTGCTAGTGCCACTTTGATTTGGTCTTGGGGGCGCTGTCCAGTCCCCCTTTCATACTCCTATGGGTGGCAACCTTTAAAGATCTCACTTTGATGGTAGTAGTTTTTGTAGCAATCTGCTTAGTGCGTCACATTTCTGAGTTCCAAGCCCTCTCGTATCAGGAGCCCTTCCTGGTGATCTCTAGGAAAAAGATGGTGTCGCGGCCTGTTCTTTTCTGCTCAAAGTGGTTCAAATGGAATGCCAAGATCAAACGGTGGTGCTTCTGGTTTTTATGGGTTCCGAGTTCAGACAGCTGCATCTCCTTGATGCATGTAGGGTCTTGCACAGTTATTTCATGTGGACAGCCTCTTTTTCATCCAACATCCATATCGCCATCAGCACAGGGAGCAGGATCAGAGCCTCCCCCTGCTCCCTGCACCGAGGGCCAATCAGGCCAAAGAAGCAGCCTTTAAATTCAGGACTCGGAAAGGGTGTGTCCGTGTCCAGCAGGCCTGCGCCTGAGGGCCCTTTGGTGTGGCCCTTAGGCGCAAACAGTAGGCACCACCACAACTGCAGTACCAGCAAATGACAGCAATTAGAACCCAGCAACACCAACAGAGGAACACCCGAAGCCTCCAACTGATACAGCAGGAGAAGCAAAAGCACAAATGCAGCCAACAGCCCCCCTCCAGGCTCCCGATCGGCATCCAGCACAGGGAGCGGAGCTGTGACTCCACCCGCTCCCTGCACCAAAGGCCAATTGGGCCGCCTCAGCAGCTGTAAATCTCCAGCACCAAAGGGCGTGCCGTAATTGCTACCCCTCCAACATAAACCCTTCCATCTACCAAAGTGACCTGAACCTACACACCCTAGTTGATACCTAGAACAAGCTGTCCCAAACTGAGCCACCACTGAGCCACAAACTCAAACTGGTAAGCAGCACAGGATAAGCAAGACATCCTGCACTGTATAGCCAATAGGACCCATTGCTACCTCATCCCCACCTGATTGCTTATAAGAGAACATATGCTGCATAGACTGTAGAATCCACTGCTACCTCATTGCTTGTACGATAACATATGCTGAATAGCTTGCTGAATCCATTGCTACCTCATTGCTTGTAAGATAACATACGCTGCATTGCCCCTCTCTGTTCCTCTTCTATGGCTCCACATCATTGTCTTCCTTTTCTTCATACTCCCTAACTGTTTCCCCTCTTGCCAGCACCTTCACTCCTCCCCTCCTTGTCTTCCCTCTACTGTCCTCACTTCCCCCTCCATTCTGTCTTCTACCCTATCATCAGCTCTTGAACTTCATTACTTTCTCCCTCTCCTTCAACCATCTCCTCTCTCATCTCCTATAATGCTGCACGCTCCTCGGCTCTGGATGCCCTTGCTCCACCCATCCTGTGAGACGTTCTGCACCCCAGCCCTGGCTTTCACTCACCACCCGCTATCTACGTTCCTGTGCCCGTTCTGCTGAGCGTGCTTGGCTCAAATCCCGCTCCCCTGCAGACTTTCTACACTTCAAATTCATGATTGTCTCTTTCCAGTCAGCCATAGCTCTTGCCAAACAAGACTACTATGTCCATCTGACTAACTCTTTTGCCTCTGATCCTCGTCTCTTTACTACTCTCAGCTCTCTCCTCAAAGTCCCCCCGCCTCTGATCTCTCCCTCCCTTTCTGCCCAAACCCTAGCTATTTCCATGACAAAATCCACAAGATCACCCTCCAATTCCCCACAAACTCAGCTACTTCCCCTCCTCCCCCTCTCCACTCCCAAGTCTCCCCCCCCCCTACCTCTGCTATCCTCTCTTCCTTTCCTGTGATCTCTGAAGAGGAAACTGCATACCTTCTCTTTTCCTCCAAACTCACCACCTGCTCCTCTGATCCTATCCCCACCCTTCTCCTAAGCCCCATCTCCTCCACCGTTGTCCCTTCCATCTCTCATATTCTCAACCTATCGCTCTCCACCACAACAGTCCCTGCAGACTTCAAGCATGCTGTGGTCACACCTCTCCTCGAGAAACCCTCAATTGATCCTACCTGTCCTTCTAACTATCGACCCATCTCTCTCCTTCCCTTCATTTCTAAACTATTTGAATGTGCGGTTCATTGCCGCTGCCTCAACTTCCTCTCCTCTCATGCCCTCCTAGATCCCTTACAGTCTGGCTTTTGTCTTCTACACTCCACTGAAACAGCTCTTGCCAAAGTCTCCAGTGACTTGTTCCTGGCAAAATCCAAGGGCTTTTACTCTGTCCTCATACTTTTTGACCTCTCTGCTGCTTTCGACACTGTTGACCACAACCTTCTCCTCGATAAACTGTCCTTGCTTGGTTTCAGTGGCTCTGTTATATCCTGGTTCTCCTCCTATCTCCCTCATCGCTTTTTCAGTGTGTGTTCTGGTGGCTCCTCCTCCTCTGTTACCCCGCTCCCAGTTGGTGTCCCCCAAGGATCTGTCTGGGGTCTGCTCCTTTTCTCTCTCTGTACCCAGTCCCTTGGTGTGCTTATCTCTTCCCATGGCTTTCAGTACCATCTGTATGCCGATGACTCCCAGATCTACCTCTCTGCGCCTGAAATCTCTCTGGCAATCCAGACCCGAATCTCTGCCTGCCTTTCTCACCGCCGCTTGAAATTGAACATGGCCAAGACTGAAGTTTTCATCTTTCCCCCAAAAACCTCCCCACCTCCTCCTTCTTTCTCAGTCTCTGTGGATAACTCTGTACTCCTTCCTGTTTCCTCGGCCCGCAATCTGGGGGTTGTCTTTGACTCCTCTCTCTCTTTCTCCACACACATCCAGCTTGTAGCTAAGACCTGCCATTTCTTTCTCTACAACATTAGCAAAATCTGCCCTTTCCTTTCTGAACACACTACTAAAACGCTTATCCACTCCTTAATCACCTCCGGTCTTGACTACTGTAACCTACTCCTTGCCGGTCTCCCTTTGAATCATCTCTCTCCCCTTCAAACTGTTCAATACTCTGCTGCGCGACTAATCTTCCGCCAGCCTCGTCATGCCCATATTACTCCTCTTCTCAAGTCTCTTCATTGGCTCCCTATCTGTTTCTGCATCCAGTTCAAACTTCTCCTGCTGACCTATAAATGCATCACTCTGCGGCTCCTCAGTACCTTTCTTCTCTTATCTCTCCTTACAACCCCCCCCGGGAACTCTGCTCTTCTTGCAAACTACTTCTATCTGTGCCCATCTCGCTAACTCCAGACTTCGCTCTTTTCACCTTGCTGCACCTTATGCCTGGAACTTACTATCTGTGTGTCTGTGTGCCAGGCACCCTCTCTAGCCCTCTTCAAATCCAGGTTGAAAACTCAACTCTTCGCTGCTGCTTTTGGATCTTGACTCACGTGATCTCATTTCTTTCCCTATTCTTTGCCCTATTTCTATTCCTGCTTACACCTTCTGTGTTCTGTCTTTTGTGTCTTGTCTTGACTAGATTGTAAGCTCTAATGGGCAGGGACTGTCTCTTACATGTCTGTGCAGCGCTGTGTATGACTAGTAGCGCTTTACAAATGTTCAGTAGTAGTAGTAGTAACATGCAATAGAAGTTTTGAGGAGGACTCTCCCATCCGCAGCCTGCTAAAAAGGTCAAACAGATGCTCCGATATGCAAAGAGATGATTGCTTTGTCCTATCTTGTGAACTGTAGGATTCTTCCTTCGAGGTTGCACACACACACTCTACTAAGGGCGCAAGTGGCCTCGTGGGTGGAATATGGCCTCATTGCACCTGTGGATATCTGTAAAGTGACTTACCTGGTCATCTCTTCATACCTTTATGCGGTACTCTCAGTTCGATGTTCAGGCCAGGGTGGATGCGTTGTTTTGGGATGTACCACAGCAGTAAAGATAGGATGGCCCAGAACACCCTAGCACCAGAGTCTGGCCTAGATTGGAGGGATGATAAGGAAAGTGAAATTTGGACTGGATTGGACTCAAGGAAAAAAAATTAGCAGGTAAGGCCTAAGCTCACTCGTCTGTTTAGCAAGCCTGGACTAGGTAGTAAGTAGGTGTGTTTGGTGTTGAGTAGCAGAAGTTTGGTTACGGCTTGTTTATTTTTTGAAACTGGAGCCGATCTGGCTCTTTGCTTCTCCAAGGTGGGGCCTTGAGTTTTGCCATTTTCTGATCATGTACTGTGATTGTGTATATAGGTTGTTCAGTTGTTAAGATGGCTCTTCTTGAAGTCTACTTTGTTACGAGAATACCGGCTTGAAGGGAGGGATTTGCTGCCCTTATACTGTGATATCATCAAAGCCTAGACTTCTCAGTCTCCATCTTCTGGAAGTGGGATATAACCTAGGAGTCTGGACTGGACTGGAGGGACTCAAATTCAGTGGTACTGAAGTTAAGAAAGGTCTTACCTTCTGATTTTCTTAATTCCACCTTTTGGTGCTATGTTTTTGAGTCCTATAGGGATCTGTCTTCTCATGATGCTGTTCACTATACAGTTGTGGTCAATATTATTGGCACCTTTGCAGTTCAGCCCCTTAATGTCCAATGTCTCCTAAAAGAAAAGTGGGTAGTAAAATGGCTTTGGACAACATATTTCCTTTTTAATTGGTCTTGTTTTATTTGATCCTATGTTTGTGTCAAATGTGTGTATAACAGGAGATAGTATAAAACGGGCATTGTAAGGACATGATTGACACCCTTATAAACAATTAAATTCAGTTTGAACAGAAGACCACATTCCCATTGCAGTAAAATTAGATGCATCTGTGATCAATTGTCAGTACTCATATGAGTTGAATCAACCAATGGATGATGGCTTTTCTACTGGTCTCAGGCAGCTCTCTTGTCTTCACTATTGTGAAAATTAAAATGACCACTTTAATTCCCTGTTCAAACATTAAAGCCATTATCGCCAAACATTAAATTTCAAAGGGGTAAAAGGCCATCTCCAAAGACCTTGGTATTCCTGTATCTATAGTTCACAGTGTTAAGAAGTTTTCTGCTCATGGAACTGTCAAGAACCTCCCAGGACATGGGGGTAAGAGGAAAATTTATCCAAGAAGTCATTAAAGGTTTGTGTGACCTGTTCGAAAAACACCTCTTATGACATCCAAAAGGTTTAAGGTCGATCTGGAGCAATCTGGAGTGGTGGTTTCAACCCGCATCATACACCACATACTAAAGAAAGAAGGACTTCATGGGCGAAGACCAAGGTGGTCCCCCACTGCTCAAAGACAGACATACAAAAAGGCAAGCCTAATCTTTTCCCAGAAGGATTGTGGTTTCTCAAGGTGGGTTTGGGCAAATGTTCTGTAGACAGATGAAACCAAAGTTGAACTCTTTGGCAATGCAGACTAGCGATACATTTACAGGCGAAGAAATAAAGCTTTTAAGGAAAAAAACACCCTTCCTATAGTTAAATATGGTGAAAGTTCCATAATGTTGTGGGGCTGTTTTATTGCCTCAGGAACTGGAGACCTGGAATGTATTAAAGGAATCAAGAAGTCAGCACATTTTGCTCCAAAATACCTTGATAGTCCTCTATCTAGTGTCAGAAAGCTAGGTCTAGGTCAAAGGTCATGGGTCTTCCAGCAGGACAATGATTCAAAACATACATCCAAAAGTATGAAAGAATGGTTACAAAGGAACAAATGGACCATTTTAAAATGGCCAGCAATGAATCCTGATCTAAAACCAATTGAGAACCTTTGGAAAGAGCTGAAATCTGCCATTGCTGGTAGTTTCTCCCTCTCTTCAAATGCGATTTATTCCAGCTCTTGAATATTTCCAGAATTCCTTTTACCAAACAGATGTAAAATTTAGATTGCTACAAAAGATGTTTGGAAGCTGACATCACCACTAATATTTGGTTGCATAACCCTTAGCGAAGGGTGCCATTAATCTTGTCCAGGTCATAATTTGTGTTTTTTTTCTCAGAAATTACTATGTCCAGGTAGCAGATAGATAAATATATAGATATGTATATAATTTTTTTTGTAGACCTTTGAACATACTATTAAAATATTATGATGTCATATAGTTGGAATATTTCCAATTATTTCTCAAGATACTGTACACAACATACCTAGAATGCAAGGGTGCCAATAATGCTGACCACAACTGTATGTATATATTTATTAGTGTGTGTGTGTATATGTATATATATATATATATATATATATTGTATATTTTTATACTAGTTTTCAATCCTGTTATTTCCCTAATATCCAACTCTATGTGACTGTATGCTTAGAAAAAGTTGACTCTTTAGTACATTTGTAGCATTTCATTCTCAGGGGTCTTTTTCTGTACTGTATACATTTTTTATTGAAAATCAATCAATAAACATAATATTAAAATTATTGAAAATGATTCACTTGTAAAAGAGTTGAAGTTCATATCTAACAATCCCCCTTCTGCTCCCCCCATACCTCTCCCCTCTCCTGCCATTCCACCTAGTATCCCTACCCTTGCTCTATCTCCCTTTCCCTCTCACCTCCGCTCTCCTCCTGCAGCCAATCCAACACCACCCTCCATTGGCTTTCCATCTGGGTCACTCTCTCCCAGCATATCGCAGTCAGCCTATGCATGCTATACTGCTCTTCCAGCCTCCTGGCATACCCTCCCACACCTCTGGCCTGGCACTGTTACAGGGCCATGCCAATTTTGCATCTGGCCGCAACCACTAGGTGTCGCCACAGCCCCTTTCAGCCTGCGGGCAACATGGCTCCTGTTTATGTAAGAGGTATGCTGCCAGATCCCATGTGAGGGAATGCCCCAGCATCTCCTCAAGCTGCCCGATTGTCCTTTCCCAATACGGCTGCACTACTGGGCAGGTCCACCAAATTATTATTATTATTTATAGGGTACTACCAAGCATGCACAGCGCTGTACAGATATCTAGATAGATAGTCCCTGCCTGTAGAACTTACATTCTAAAAGACAAGCATACATTGCAATTCAATACAATACAATACATGCAGGGCAAAATGGAAACAAAATTGAGGTCGCCTTTGGAACATCATCCCTTTCCCTCTAAGAGGTGAGTCGAGCTTAGACTTGAAAAGAGGAAAGGAGGAAATTTGATGTTGGAAGAGAGGTAAATTGTTCCAGGCGAAAGGAGCGAAAATCTGAGTTGGTACAAGAAGAAGGTATAGAGAGAAGGAAGGCAGAAATGGAATGGAGATCACGTGGAGGGGTATAGGGAGAGATGAAAGATAAATGGCAACAGAGTGAATGCATTTATGGGTCATAACAAGGAGCTTAAACTGGATATGGTAGCGGATAGGGAGCCAGTGAAGGAATATCAGGAGAGGGGTAATGTGGACAAAGCATGGCTGGTGGAGAATTAACCACGCAGCAGAGTTTTGAATTGACTAAAGAGGGAAAAGATGACACTGAGGGAGTCCAGCAAGGAAGAGGTTGCAGTAATCAAGATTAGAGATAATAAAGGCATGGACAAGAATTTTAGTAGTGCAATCTGAGAGGAAGAAACGAATCTTGATAATATTGAAGAGAAAGAAATGACAGATTAATTTAGCAAGTTGTTGAATATGCGAGGAGAAAGAAAGAGAGGAGTCAAATATGACCGCGAGGTTACAAGCAGAGGAAACTGGAAGCAGAAGAATATTATCAACATTGACAGAGAAGGGGGGAAGGATGGGGGATGCTTTAGGGGAGAAAACAAGAAGCTCAGTTTTGGCCATGTTCAATTTCAAAATATGCCGAGTCATCCAGTCAGCAATGTCTGATAAGCATGTGGAGATATTTATTTATTTATTTAACAGTATTTCTAAACCGCCTTATCTTAATAATCAAGGTGGTATCACAGCAAGCAATCAGGTAAAGTGGGTGTGTTATACATGCAGTGAGGGAGAAACTTAGTTGTGTGTGGGCTGTGTTGTGTGCTAGATTTGTTTGAGCTATGTACAAAGTGGGCTATCTACAGTGGTGCTAAGACACATTTTATATACATACTGTTAGGAGGTATGGTGTGCTGTTATACTTTCTCTTAGGTTATGTGATGTGTCCATAGTGCTCTATGAACAGCATGGTTTTCAGCTGTTTTCTGAAGTCTTTGAGGTCTGGAGTTGCTATTAAATCGTCCGGTAGATTGTTCCATATTGTAGGAGCAGCCATGGAGAGTGCTCTGTCTGTTGTGTCCTTGCGTGTGTGCTTGTATTCATTTGGGGTACTGACTCGGTTGCATGTTTGTCTTCTTCTAGGACGTGTGCTGGTTTCTGGTTGTATGAGCGTGTGGAGGCTGTTGGCTGATGTGTGCTGTTTTATCTTAAATAGGTTTATGATAGTCTTGTATCTGATGCGTGCACTGATTGGGAGCCAGTGTAGGTCCTTTAAGGTGGGAGTGATGTGCTCCTGCCTTGCAGCTCCGGATATGATTCGTGCTGCAGTGTTTTGTGCCAGTTGGAGTGGTTTGAGGGCTTGTTTCGGTAGTCCAAGGTATATCGGATTGCAGAAGTCCAGTAGTGGGGTTATCAGTGCTTGACAGACGGTACGGAAGTGTTCTGGGGCGAGGAGTGGTTTCAGTCTCCTGATGATTCGCATCTTGTAGTAGGCTTTTTGGATTGTTTTGTCAATGTGTGGTTTGAGATTGAGTTTATTGTCCAGAGTAACACCAAGGTATCTCACCTCTGATCTTATCGGTATCGTGGTACTTTGTATCTTTATGTTTGGTGGGTATATGAAGCTTTGGTTCCGCGTGATGATTAAAGCTTCGGTCTTGTTGTAGTTTATTGCGAGGTTGTTGTTTTGGCACCAGCTCGTCATTTGGGTAAGGCAGTCTGTTATTTTAGAGAAGTCCGGGTTGTTGATTGATATCGGGGTGTATATCATGATGTCGTCTGCGTATATTGTGTATTGAATGTTGTTCTCTTTCATAATGTTGCATATTGGTTGGATGTAGATGTTAAATAGGAGTGCTGAGAGTGCGGATCCTTGCGGTACTCCTTGTTGGACATTTATGGGTCGGGAGGTGTCGTGTCCCACCTTGACCTGTAACTGTCTTTCGGTTAGGTACGAGTGGAACCATTTCAATGTGATACCGTGTATACCAGTGTTCTTTAGTCTCTCCAGGAGCGTATTGTGGTCAACTGTGTCGAAAGCTGAGGAGATGTCGATGAAGATCATTATAATTCCCTTCCTGGTGTTGTCAATTATTCTTATGATGCTGTCAAAGAGGTAGATCAGTAGAGTTTCGACTCCATGGTTGGGACGAAATCCGTGTTGGTGGTCGTCGAGTGTTTCGTGTTTGTCGATGTGTTCCTGAAGTTGTACCTGAACCGTTTTTTCGATTATTTTTGCAAGGAAGGGTATGCTGGAGATTGGTCGGTAGGCAGCTGGATCTTTTTTGTCGAGAGTAGTCTTCTTTGTGATTGGTCTTACAGAGGCAAGTTTTAGTTGCTTTGGCATGAGTCCTTGAGTGAGTGAGTCGTGTACCATTTTATGAATGGTTGGGATGAAGCTTGATTTGGTGGCTTTGACCCATGACACTGGGCAAGGGTCTGTAGGAGCAGTGCTTGTGTTGATTGTGGAGATGATGTGTGATATCTGTTCTGTTGAGGGTGAGTAGAATGTGCCCCAGGTTTTGGGGTGTACGTTCGTTCTGGTGGTTCCACTGGGAGTTGTTCGCTCTGTGGAGTGAAATTTGTCTTTGATGTGGTCGGCGAATTTCTGTGAATCAACCTGAACTTCCCCTTCTGTTGCATGCTCTTTTGTGAGGATCTTTACTATTTCAAAAAGTTCTCTGGGTTTGTTGATAGAAGTATTTATCATGTTTGTGTGGAATTCTTTCTTTGATTGGTTGATGTGTTCATTGTATTGTTTTTGCTTTGTTAGGTAAAGGTGTTGGTCGAAGGTTGTTTTGTTTTTCCTCCATCTCCGTTCAATCTTCCTGAGCTCCCTCTTTTCCTGTCGTATTTTTGCTGAGTACCATGGCTTGTTTTGTCTCCTGTTGTGGTGTTGTTTCTCGGTCCCGCCATCGGATGGTTTGGCGGCGTTAGCTAAAATGCTGTTCCAGTTGGAAACTTGTTCCTCCAGGTCCTCTGTGTCGATGTTCAAGTGTTGTATTGTGTCCTGTATGAATTCGTCCCTGTCAAAGGACTTGAATCGTCTCTGTGTGTGTGGGATGTTCGCTCTTTCGTTTGTCTGGTCCTCTTGTGATTGCAGCTTAGTCTCTATTAAGTAATGGTCAGACCATGGTACTGGGGTGATGGTGGGTGTAGAAATTAGGTCTCTTGATGTTAGGTAGCTTGAAGCGAAGATGAGGTCTGGGGATGATCCCAATCTGTGTGTTGGTGCATTGACTATCTGTGTGAATTGAAGTGAGGTCATTGCTTGAAGGAAGGCCTCTGCATCTTTTGTATTGGCGGACTTGAGGTTGAAGTCTCCGATTAGTAGTGCTGGTTTGTTGTTTGTTGTTATGGCACAGGCTTCTTCGAGTGTGAAGGCTAGTTCTTCGGGTGGAGCGCAGGGTGCTCTGTAGATTAGGCAGATTGCAATGTTCTTGTTCTTGATGCTAATTGTGTTACATTGCTGAGTATCTGTGAGGTTCTGTGTCTTGAACTTAAGCTTTGTTTTTGCTATTATCAGGACTCCTCCTCCACGCTTGTGGGTGCGTGGGCAGTTGTACGCTGAGTAGTTGTTCGGTACTAGTTGGTTGAGTAGTACACTGTCGGTAGGGTTGAGCCATGTCTCTGTGATGCATATTATGTCGGGCTGTCGCTCTTCTATGTGGTCTACAAGAGTATGTATCTTGTTGCAGACGGATCTGGCGTTTATTAGCTCAATTGTTGTTGTCTTTGTGGAAGAGGTTGTTGTTACATGTGCTCCCTTTGTGCCGGTGTTAGGGTTTGATTTGTGTCTGTTTGGTCGCTTTGCTTGTGAAGTTCCGAGGGTCTCTTTGTGTGTGTTGTGGTACGAGATATGGCAATGCAGTTGGAGGGTACCATGGTGTGTTTGTTTGTGGGTAGTGGAGGTGCGTGGTAGGTGGGAGGAGTTGTGTGACAAGTAGGTAGAGAGGGAGGAAGTATGTGGTGTGCATGTTGGTAGTTTGTGATGTTCTGTTAGGGTGATGCCTGTTTCCTTAGCTCTTCGTCTGATGTCTGCTTGGGGAGAGCTGTACTTGGTGCGGGAGCCTGTCCCGTGGAGGGATAGCCGGATCTGCGGTGGTCGCCTTGGTGCGGGAGCCTGTCCCGTGGCGGTCGCCTTGGTGCGGGAGCCTGTCCCGTGGAGGGAGCCTGTCCCGTGGCGGTCGCCTTGGTGCGGGAGCCTGTCCCGTGGAAGGAGAGCTGGATCTGTGGTGGTCGCCTTGGTGCGGGAGCCTGTCCCGTGGAGGGAGCCTGTCCCGTGGCGGTCGCCTTGGTGCGGGAGCCTGTCCCGTGGAGGGAGCCTGTCCCGTGGCGGTCGCCTTGGTGCGGGAGCCTGTCCTGTGGAGGGAGAGCTGGATCTGTGGTGGTCGCCTTGGTGCGGGAGCCTGTCCCGTGGAGGGAGCCTGTCCCGTGGCGGTCGCCTTGGTGCGGGAGCCTGTCCCGTGGAGGGAGAGCTGGATCTGTGGTGGTCGCCTTGGTGCGGGAGCCTGTCCCGTGGAGGGAGCCTGTCCCGTGGCGGTCGCCTTGGTGCGGGAGCCTGTCCCGTGGCGGTCGCCTTGGTGCGGGAGCCTGTCCCGTGGCGGTCGCCTTGGTGCGGGAGCCTGTCCCGTGGAGGGAGAGCTGGATCTGTGGTGGTCGCCTTGGTGCGGGAGCCTGTCTTGTGTAGGGAGCCTGTCCCGTGGAGGGAAGGCCGGAGCTATTGTGGAGTGTGTAGTGGAAGAGGGAGTTTGGTGGTGTGAGATGTGTCAAGTTCTGTGAGAGTTCTACTTGCGGTTGTGGTGTCCTTCTCCTCGGTCTGTTCCTCTGTCGGGATCCGTTGGGTTGCTGTCGGCGCTGCTGATTCCCTTGGACGTTTCCTTCTTTTCTTTTTCGTGCCGCGCCTAAGGGCCACGCCAAAGGGCCCTCTGGCGAGGCCCTCAGGCGCGGGCCCGCCCTGCAGGGACGCCGCTTTTATCCCCGTCCGGCTGCCGCAGTTGTTCTGGCTCCCACTGCCCGGATTGGGCAGGAGCTGAAGAGGGGGAGGAGTGTCCCGGCAGCGGCGTCTCTGCAAGCAGGGACGCCGCTTTTATCCCCGTCCGGCTGCCGCAGTTGTTCTGGCTCCCACTGCCCGGATTGGGCAGGAGCTGAAGAGGGGGAGGAGTGTCCCGGCAGCGGTGTCTCTGCAAGCAGGGACGCCACTTTTATCCCCGTCCGGCTGCCGCAGTTGTTCTGGCTCCCACTGCCCGGATTGGGCAGGAGCTGAAGAGGGGGAGGAGTGTCCCGGCAGCGGCGTCTCTGCAAGCAGGGACGCCGCTTTTATCCCCGTCCGGCTGCCGCAGTTGTTCTGGCTCCCACTGCCCGGATTGGGCAGGAGCTGAAGAGGGGGAGGAGTGTCCCGGCAGCGGCGTCTCTGCAAGCAGGGACGCCGCTTTTATCCCCGTCCGGCTGCCGCAGTTGTTCTGGCTCCCACTGCCCGGATTGGGCAGGAGCTGAAGAGGGGGAGGAGTGTCCCGGCAGCGGCGTCTCTGCAAGCAGGGATGCCGCTTTTATCCCCGTCCGGCTGCCGCAGTTGTTCTGGCTCCCACTGCCCGGATTGGGCAGGAGCTGAAGAGGGGGAGGAGTGTCCCGGCAGCGGCGTCTCTGCAAGCAGGGACGCCGCTTTTATCCCCGTCCGGCTGCCGCAGTTGTTCTGGCTCCCACTGCCCGGATTGGGCAGGAGCTGAAGAGGGGGAGGAGTGTCCCGGCAGCGGCGTCTCTGCAAGCAGGGACGCCGCTTTTATCCCCGTCCGGCTGCCGCAGTTGTTCTGGCTCCCACTGCCCGGATTGGGCAGGAGCTGAAGAGGGGGAGGAGTGTCCCGGCAGCGGCGTCTCTGCAAGCAGGGATGCCGCTTTTATCCCCGTCCGGCTGCCGCAGTTGTTCTGGCTCCCACTGCCCGGATTGGGCAGGAGCTGAAGAGGGGGAGGAGTGTCCCGACAGCGGCGTCTCTGCAAGCAGGGACGCCGCTTTTATCCCCGTCCGGCTGCCGCAGTTGTTCTGGCTCCCACTGCCAGATATGTGCCTGGAGAGCAGAATTAAAATCAGGGGGAAGATTTATGCGGATGACACTCAGGTCTATATAAGTGATAATAAAAGCAATGGGAAGAGATGGCACCATGTGACTGGGTATAGAGAGAGAAAAGGAGTGGACCAAGAACAGACCCCTGGGTACACCTACTGAGAGAGGAATAGCAGAAAAGGAGGTACCATGAGAACAAACACTGAAGGAGCAATAGCGAGATAGGAAGAGAACTAGGACAGGACAGAGTCTTTAAAACCAAGAGAGGATAATGTGACAAGGAGTAGAGAGTGGTCAACAGTATCAAAGGCTGCAGAAAGATCAAGAAGAATAAGAATTGAGTAAAGATCTTGAGATCTTGCTATGAGCAAGTTACTTGAGACCTTGGCAACAGCAATTTCAGTGAAATGAAGAGGACAAAAACCTGACTGGAATTTGTCAATGAGGGAATAAGAGGAGAGAAAATTGAAGGAGTGAGAAAGAACAATGCTTTCGATGAGTTCAGAGTTAAAGGCAAAAAGGGAGATGGGCCAATAATTGGAGGGATCAATAGGATAAAGAGGGCTTCTTGAGTAGTGGGGTAATCAGAGTATGCTTAGAGGCAGCACGGAAAGTGGCAGAAGAGAGAGAGAAGTTGAAAGGAGAAATGGCAGGAATAATGGAGGAGGAGATGTTCCTCTGATCCCATTCCCACTACTCTCCTTAACGACAAGTAGTTGGTTTAACTGAAAAAAGGAGCTTGGAGGTTTCCTCAAGTAGCTTTGAAGCTACTGACACCTCATCAGGTGATGGTTCCCTACCTACCCCCCAACTCCCACCCACCCCATGTGAGCAGCCTTGCTTTATAGGACACCTCCCCAATTAGTTACACACAGGGACTTGGAACAGCACATTTAGAACACACTTAAAAGAGGTTAACCGCTTTTTCTCTGAAAGGACAGCTGGAAACCGGCTTCTACTTTGGAAGGTCTCTCTTTTGCTTCAACAGGTACCTAAGTTCCACCAACTGAACAATGGTTGGGGAAAAATCCCATCACCAAAGTTGTTGCTCCGTTACAGCTTCTGCCTCTGTCCAGACAGATCCCAATGTCCGTTGAAGGACTGGTTCCTTGTACAGGATGCCTGCATGCTGAAGTTTTCAGGAAATGAGTGGAGGAGCTCAGAGAAGAAGTGCTAAGGTTGAGGAGCATTCAAGACAGTGAGAAGTACATTGATGAGATGCTTCTTGAAACATCCAAGCATTCCAGCAGAGGAGAAGGTGGTAGCCTACAGAATGACGAAGGTTGGACATGAGTCACCAGGGCTTGCAGAATCGCCAATCCAACTTCTCAAGCCCTTGAACTGAAGAACCATTATGCAGCCCTGGAACCGGAGGAGGTGAGAGCATCCCCGGAAAGGGAAGAACCAGAGTTGGGCACCCCAAAGTTGCAGAATCAGTGACCACAAAGAAGCAAAGGGTAGCAGAGGTTGGTGACTCTCTTCTGAGGGGTACATGAGGCGTCCATTTGCTGACAAGATTTCATGTCCAGAGAGGTATGCTGTCTGCCAGGTGCCAAAATCCGAGAGCCCACTAACTATTACCTGATGTTGCTCATCCATGTTGGCACAAATGATACTGCCAGGTATCCCTCTGAGCATATCAAAAGTGACTTCATGGCTCTGGGACAGAGGGCGAAGCAGATTGTGGTGCAGGTGGTGGTCTTTTTAATCCTCCCTGTTGAGGATAACGGCCAAGGCAGAGAAGCTCACATTCTGGAGATGAATGCATGGCTGTGTGGATGGCGTCATCGAGAGCGTTTTGGTTTCCTGGACCATGGGATGCTGTTCCAAGGGTTGCAGAGCAGAGCTAGTGTCCATCTGCCCAAGAAGGGTCGACACTCGTATCATCAGTAGCAGACTGAGTAACCTACTGAAGAGGGCTTTAAACTAGATTCATTGTGGATGGGTGAAGAAAGCCCCCCCCCCCCCACAGGTAAGCGAAACATTAAATATCTTTATGAAAATAGGTAAAACTGGCAACATATAGAAAGCAGTGTATATAAGTGCCAGTAGCATGGGAAATATGATCCCAGGTGTTGAGGTTTTAAAGGGAGAGGCTGGCTTGGATTTAGTGGCGGTAACAGAGACATTGTTTATGGACAACCATGATTGGGATGTAACTGTACCAGGCTTTACTTGATTCAGAAAGGACAGGATAGGAAGACAGAGGAGGAGTGGCACTATATGTAAAAAAATAATATTAAAGCTATGGAAATACAGGGCTTAAAAGGGAGAGAAGAGGGACTGTGGGTTAAAGTAGAAAGAGGGAAAGAGAAATCAATTTATCTTCAATTAACTCTCCGTCCACCTGTGAGGGAGGTCTGTATAATCACACCAATGCAGACGCAGCATTGCCAGGAAAGGGGAAGTGCTACTGAGAGGGGATGTCAATATGCCAGATGTTGATTGGCACATTCCTGCTGCAGTATCATCTAGAAGTAAGGAGATCCTGGATTCTCTACAGGGAGAACTATTCAGGCAATTGGTAACAGACCCCACACGTGAAGGGGCCATACTGGACTTGGTGCTTACCAATGGTGAAAGTGTTTCTGATGTTGTAGTGGGAGATCATTTTGCATCCAGTGATCACCAGATGGTGTGGTTCAGTATTAGGATTAGGGCTGTTAGAATCCATTCCAAGGTGAGGATCTTAGACTTTAGGAAGACTAACTTTGCCAAGATGGGCCAATACCTCAGGGAGTCGTTAGTGGGATGGGAACAGCTGGGGGATGTAGAAAAACAGTGGGCAAAACTGAAAGGGGATATTTTAAGGGCAACCAATCTTTTTGTTAATATGGTAAATAAAGGTAAAAGGAAAAGGAGACTGCTATGGTTTTCGAAAGAAGTAGCTGAAAAGATGAAGAAAAAGTCTTCCTCTCTCTGTGATCTTTTGTATTTCATGAAGGCCTCCTTCTGTTTGCTTTCCTGACTACTTAGGTATCTATATTTGGAAAAACATAGAAGCTGAGTATCAAAAAGAGGAGGAAATAGCCATTGCAATAAAATCGGGGGATAAGACATTTTTCAGATATGTTAGTGAGAAGAGAAAGGGCAAAAGTGGTATTGTCAGACTCAAGGGTGCGGGGGGGGGGGGGGGAGATATGTAGAAGCTGATGAGGATAAAGCGGAATTGCATAACAAATATTTCTCTTCTGTATTCACAGATGAAGAACCAGACCCAGGAGCAGGACCTCAGGAACAGAAAGGAGGGGCATCTTGAACAATTTTCAGAAGACTGTTTGTGTTCGTGAGGAACTAGCTAAACGTGGACAACATCCACAAGTAGACAAAGGGATGGGACCAGTGTGAGAGCCAGTGCAAAAGGGTTAACACAAAACACATAAATGTTGTCCAAAATGCTGGCATTTGCATTTGAGGTGCTAGGTGAGTTACTAGAGGTATTAGGTGACATCAGATGGAAGAAATATGAGAAAAAACCCCACACTTATTTACAAGGCACAAAGAGAGGGCTTCACAAGAGGTAAATATGCCAGCTTAGCATGGGGTCTTGTGTAAAACTGTCAGAAGATACAGAGAACTAACAGGATATATTTTCTATATTTCTTGAAAATGAGGGATGGAAAAACAAACTAAGGAAAGGAATGGAATAAGTGGGAAAAGGGTCAGCTAACAAGGCATAAACCTGACAAAGGCCCAGGCCAATGGTTGCAAAGATGGGCATGGAAAAGGTGAATAGGAATGGAAGAGAAAATCCAGATGCCTGGAGTAAAAACAAAGGGACTAGTTTGAAAAGAAAACTATATAATGTGACAGAACTTTTTAAGGGGGGGATTTTGCATCCAACCTCCCGAAGATGAGGTGGGCAGCAAGTCCTCACTGTATGTCTGCTAACGAGTGAAGGTGCATGATTCTGATTCTGATTCTCTGTGCTGTGTGATCTCTATGTGAAAAGGATTTTGCTAGTTTTCTTCGAGAGTAGCTAGAATCACATATCCTTCTCTCTCACTGTGCTAGGACCTGTCAATGGACAGGAAACCTCTTAATTAGTTTATAGCTGTGAGAGAAAAAGCAGAAAGAAAAGAGTTCTTACTTGCAAGGAGATAGTAAGCGAAATACTCCAAATTACTTTGTATTTAGTTCGTTTTTCTTAAGTCACAGAAGCAAGCATACAGAGAGCATAACAAGTGATAAATAAAGGATCTTTTTGCAAAGAAAATCTGTGAGAATATTGTGCCAAATAAGAGTATAATCTGCATGAGGTTTGGTCTATTGGGAGGGGTCGTAAGTCTTCCCTGTGTGTCAGTTGTTCCCCTCTTGCAAGGGGAAAGTGTTCTGGTGATTCTGTCTGGCCAACAGTCAGCCTCCCCCCCACCCCCCTGATCTGTACAAACAAGTCCATTGTCAGGATATGTTGTTCTGGGGGAGCCTGGAAGGGCAGGCCGGCTGTGTCATTGAGGGGGTCTTGCCACCAGGCAAGAGATGTCGCTAGGACCGGCATGGATTTGGACCTCCAGACTGTTTGAAGCTTGTGTCCACTGGGTGCTGAGCGTCCATTGAGCCTGCCGCATGCGGAGGCAGGCAAAGGGGGTGATGTGGGAAGTGGATGCCATCTGCCCCAAGAGGCCGAACATCCCTGCCGAACAGGGTAGGAACGATCCCCCTTCACTCCTGCCCCATTGCCATCCAGTTCAAAATGGAGGCTTTGAACTCTGAACCCTAGAGGTAGTCTCATGCACTACTGCTAAAGATGTCATTTTGAACCCTGAGGGTAATAGAGCAGGAGCAGAGAGGTGACTATTGGAGGTCTCGCTGGTTGGAGGGGGAGGGAATTGATTTAGGGGGTGGCTTGACTTGGGAGGTCTTGATTTGTCAGGTGTGGGGGGGGGGTTAATTTCCATGGAGCTGACCAAGAGGGGAGTGCTGATTAGCTAGGGGTGATTATGCTTTGATGGGGGTAGTCCAGTGCATCCTGCTGGGTTGCTTGACTGGGGTGGGATCAGTTTTGAGATGGAGAGGGGCCTTTTGTAGGGTATGGGGGTGGCTATGTCGTGCCCCCAGCTCTTGATTTTTTGGCCCAAGAACACGGCAGTTACTATCATAGATAGAAAGGGAATGGGATGAGCAATGACAGGGGACAGATTATTTCAAAACCTCTTCAATTAGCCTGCTAATCCTACACTCTTTCTTCAAGATTGATGATTATTGTTAAGATTTATCATGGCAGCTAAGTCGGAAATGTAGCCACCAACCTTTCCTTCTTAGTATGCTTGTATAACTTTCCCAAAGAACTGTAAGGGATACAAATCTCCACTGATTCCCACTTTTATATCTTTGTGAAGCTCCAGAGCTGTAGCAGAATTAACAGGCTGGAGGAGGGCCAAGGGTGATGATCAGATCTCCTCTCTCATACCTATCCTCCAAAGTATGCATATGACGAAGACCGTTGATCATTTTAGAGACATTTTCATACCTCTAGAGTATAAATGCACAGGAGATGACCCAGTTGCAAGGACGCTCTGGAATGGGAAGGGGGGGGGGGGGTTCATACAGTAGGATGATGGTGAAAGGAGATAGACTCAGGAGTAATCCGAGGAAATTTTGCTTTATGGAAAGAGCAGTGAATGTGTAGAACAGCTTCCCAGTGGAGGTGGTAGAGATGAGAACTGGATCTTAATTCAAAAAAGCATGAGACAAGTACAGACGATGTCTGATGGAGAGAAGGGATTGTAGAACTTAATAGTTCTTATAGATGAGCAGTGCTAAGGCCGTGTGGTCTTTATCTGCCATTAATTTCTCTGTTTCCATGTTTCTATAATACCATATGAGCGTGACCATTTCGCCATTAGGGATTATGTATGTGGATCTATGCTCCATGCACATAACTGCCGTCCCTCCGGATTTAATTAACTACCAGTAGTACCGTTTCCTCACAGCCATGATTTCTATGAGACTCCGTTAATGTTATGAGTATCGTTCCATCTCATAGCATCTTAAGACTTTTCAGCATTTGTCTCTGTCCTTTTATAGATCCAGTTAGTAAGACCATACTGATGCTGATTCACTGACAGAATACTAAGAATCATGAGTGATGTGAACAAAACTAAGATTTTTTTGCATGTTATCAATACAAGAAAACTGTTACTATTTGCTTTCATGGCTGCTGCTACACACTGGGCGGCGGGTTTCAATGTATTATCCATGATGACGCCTAAATCTTTTTCCTGGATAGTGGTTTTTAAGGTGGTACCTTGCATTGTGCAACCATAGTTTGGTTTGTTTTTTCTTAGGTAGATGAAATTTAATGTGGACAAATGCAAAGTTATCTGCCATTTGGATGTCCAGTCTTCCAATATTTCAAGGTTGTCTTGTAATTTTCACAATTTTCTTGCGTTTTAACAACTTTGAATACTTTTGTGTCAGATGCAGATTTGATCATCTCACTCGTTATTCCTATTTCCAGGTCATTTATGAGAATGTTAAAAAGTTGAAAGTGGATAAGAGAAAAATCAGTAATTGCTGCTGAAATATAGAGACAGTATAGGAAAATGTAATTTAATTCAATTTCATTTAAACATTTACAGTGTTACCTCTTAACCACTATTAGTTCAAACCAGTTTAGGAAAGTGTTCATAAAACTGAATAACAAAAAAGACAAACTTCAAAACAATTCATCCTTTTGCTCCTAAGTTTAACCATTTTCCAATAATCTATATTCATATACCTCATGCCTTACCCTTAATATTCCCAAATCAAAACAAGTGAGAAAATTACCCTCACCAGCAGAACCGACCAATCAAATTCACCCTTATAAAATTCAGTCTGCTCCTAACTCAAAAAATGAGACCATGAGCAGAGATGTGGGTACTGCTAAGGAGAGAGAGGGGCAGGATAGATAAAGTAGAGACAACAAAATAATAAAGTTACGGCAGAAGGGAGAAAAAGAGTCGGTGGGAAGGCAGAGACAAGAGATACAGGCAGTGATTGTGAATAAAGCTGAGAGATGGGGGGAAAACATTGCAGATCTTTCAAATATTTGAAAGACTTCATTGTAGCACATGAAGGTGAAACCTCCTTTGAGGATAAAACAAAAAACACTCAATTTCTCTGCATAATTCCTGCAAACCTTCCTCCCCAGAACTTCACATCATGACCCATTGCTCCAGAATTTAGTTGTTTTTTTTTACTGAGAATTTAATTGATGCTCAACCTGCTTATTGGTGGAAGTACTGGCAAGAAATCCATGAGAGAAATTAAAAATGCTTGCATGAAATTCTGGTGAGCGGTAACAGGTCCAAGGAGATATGAAAGAATGACATATTTGGAGCAGTTGTGAGGGATAGTAGGAAAGCAGTATTGAGAGGAAGAGGAAGGCGATGTTAGGTTGGGCAATAAAAATGTGTGAGTTCATCCACTTGAGGTAGTAGAATATTTGAGAGGAAGAGTCTCCATCTAGACAATCTGGATAAGCCAACTGCTCACTCTTGGCTACCACTTTGTATGTATCTAGTTAAATACCTGCAGAGATGAGAGAGGGACAGATGGGAAAATCCTGGTCTACAAGGAGTAGAACAGGTTTTGTGGAAGAGGATAAAAACAGGAAGACATTTGAGAGCAGAAATGGTTTAGTGTTGCTGATTCATCGTTGTTGTGCCTGTTTCCATGTAATATCCTGTAGGGAACAAAAGAACTGTAAAATAAGAATCAAACCAAGGTGACAGAATTCATCCTACTGGGACTCACGGACTGACCAAAGATAGAGAGCCTTCTCTTTGTGGTTCTCTGGCTGGTCTACCTGGTTGTCCTCACTCCCAATGTGCTCATCATCTGCATGGACCGGTCTCCCAGTGTATCCGTGTACTCCTTTTCAGACAGGAAAACAAAGAGAGGACAAATTACAGAGGAAGAAGTCTTTGAGCATTTTGGGGATGCTTGAGCAGGAAAAACAGATGCAGTTTCATTTTATGGGTGTGTGGTACAGATGTACATGAGTCTCTCCTTTGGAGTGGTGGAGTGCCTCCTCGTGGTCATGGCATGTGGTCGATATATAGTGATATGTCATCCCTTCAACTACACCCCCATCATGAACGGGTTAACATGTGTGAACTTAATGGCAGCAATAAAGCCATAGATATGATAGTACATGGATAACAGGCTTCTTCATGTACTGACAGCTGTCTTCCTGTGGACATAAAGCCTTCTCTACCTGCACCTCCTACATGACGGTTGTTGTAATGTTCTATGGCACTGTCTTAGGAGTGTACATGAGGCCTCGTTCCATGATGTAGACCAGAGAAATGAAATTGATGTGAGGGAAGCACTGAGAAAGGCCATTAGACATTAGTTATTGGACAACATCTGATTCCCTGAGAAAGACATTGTTCCTTAATGTATAGATGAGAGGGTTCAGCAAGGGAGTGGTGATAATGTCTTTCATACAATTCCATTTAAGCATTAATCCATCGACCACTCTGCACTTCTCAACTAAATACAGAACCATAATGATAAATGAAACGGCTTTTTCTTTCCTTGCATATGGGCTGAAAACAATAAATAACAATCAAAGTTTGCATGTTCATAACTGAGGACAGACAATATCTGAGTTCAATGTGATTCCATAATTCCTTTGTTTATGTTTCCATTGCATTGTAGAGAGGGTGGTCATCAGTTCGCAGCATGCATTAAATTACAGTTGATGAGCACCAACTAGGGGATGATGAATTAATAGTAAACGATTGATTTCATCTTTAAATACAGAAATGTTGTAGGCTAGATAGGTGACCTTATGTTTACAGGAAGTATTCTGTAGAAAATGTCAGCAAGATGGAAAGAAATGGGTAGGTGAAGTCAGAGTAAAATACCAGCCCAAAACAAAATAAAGCTTCTTATGAAAAACTCAGTGACCTACGGTTCAAATTAATCATCAAGACATAGATACACACATGCATGAAAGGTGCACACCCCGATGTGGGCTCCTCTGAATTTTCAAAGTGGAAGCATATGCTTACTTCCACTTTGCAAAATACACTTGCATGCATGTAAAATAATCCAGAAAGTTTGTGCGTGGTAAAGAGATGTTAATGAAAAAGCACAAATTCCCTAGCTAATTTTCAAAGTCTGTGCACAAATGCAAAGACCACCCACAACCCTACGGGAATGCTTCGGATCAGTCTAGGTCAAGTTGCATCTATCTTTGTGTGCATAACAGACAGTGCAGAAATGGACTTTACTGATGCAGATCATAGTAAACCTGCTCCTTAGGCAATATTGTTTGAGTATGATCAGCCCCTAAAATGAGCACAGGGGTAACGCTTGACTTCTGCTAGAAAATGGAGGTGTACCCAGCATGTGCCCATGTTGCTAGCATGGGTTACATGCCATTTGGCAACATGTGGTGTATTTAGATTTCAGTAAATCCTTTCACACCATTCCACACAGGTGACATAAACAAATTGACCACTCTGGGGATGGACCCTAAAGTTATTGCTTGGGTTGGAAATTGATGGAGTGGGAGGCGACAAAGAGTACAGGTAAATGGAGCTCATCTGAGGAGAAGGAGGTTACCAGTGGTGTGCCGCAGGGATCTGTCGTTGGTCTGATTCTTTTTAACATCTTTTTTAGAGTAAACAAGCATACCTTACCTGACAGCCTTTCCACAATATCACTATTGCAGATTTTGATATCATCTGCAGACACCCAGGAAGGAGTAGATAACATGAGGAGAGATCTAGCTAAGTTTGGTGAATGGTCTAGAATTTGACAGCTGAAAAAATGCAGGGTCAAGCATTTGAGCCGCAAAAGCCCCAAGGAGTGGTACAGTTTTGGGGATGAGGTACTTCCGTCCACAAAAGAAGAGCGGGACCTAGGTGTGATTGTATCTGATGATCTTAAAGTAGCTAAATAGGTAGAAAAAGTGATGGCAAAAGTCTGAAAGATGCTTAGGTGCATAGGGAGAGAGGAATGGACAGTAGAAAAAAGGAGGTGATAGTGCCTCTGTATAAGGCTCTGGTGCAACCTCATTTGGAATATTGTGTGCAATTCTGGAGACCTCATATGCTTTATAATGAAGACCACTAACCATTTTAGTAGCCACCCTCCGCATTGACCCCAACCTGCTTATATCCTTTTGAAGGTGCGAACAGACTTAAGGGGCTTAAACAGACTTAAGGATATTAATATGTATACTTTAGAGGAAAGGCAGGATAGGGGCGATATGATAGCATGAGACTGAAAGATACCCTCCTGTGTATTTATGCCATGAAGGTATTTAAATGTCTCTATGTCCTCTTGCAACAGAGCTTGCCTTCAATTAAAAGGGGATAGATTCAGGAGTAATATGCGGAAATATTTCTTTATGGAAAGAATGGTAGGTGCATGGAATAGTCTCCCAGTAGAGGTGGTGGACACAAGGACCATATCTGTCCCATGCTTTTTACCTTTAGAGATCCTCTGTGTTTGAATTAAAAAAAGGGGACTTGTGTAGTTGATATGGAAGGACAGACTAGATAGAAACATAGAAACATGATGGCAGAAAAAGACCACATGGCCTATTGGTACAGTGGAGTTAACCCCCTTACCACTAGGGGGCGGTAATGCCCCTTTCCTCTGGGTGAGCACCATTTACCACTGTGCTTCGTCAGCACCCATTCAACAAGTTCCTACCCCATGAGGCAGTTTGGAGGAAGCTATCAAGAGTACTCAGTTTATTTAAAAGTCCTCTATGAGAAACCATGTGAAAAGCCTGGCTGCAAGCCAAGAACACAAAGTCTAGATTATTTTGTTTCTATTTTTTAGTATTTAGCTCACTTCTTTGCAGAAGACCAGGGTGGGTTACATTCAGGTACAATAGGTATTTCTGGTGCTCTCCCCCAATCCAAGTCTCTGGTCATCAAGTGTTGGTGTTGCTTTGCCCCTCTCCAGTGGTCTTTGGGTCATCATGTCACTCTTAGGTAATCCTTTGGCATTCCTAACCATTAGAAACATAGAAATATGATGACAGAAAAAGATCACATGGCCCATCTAGTCTGTCCTTCCATATCAACAACTACAACAGTCCCCTTTTTACCTTTAGAGATCCTCTGTGTTTGTCCCATGCTTTTTTGAATTCAGTTACTGTCCTCATCTCTACTAACTACACTGGGAGACTATTCCATGGATCCACCACTCTTTTCGTAAAGAAATATTTCCGCATATCACTCCTAAATCTATCTCCCTTCACCCTCATCCCATGTCCTCTCGTAGCAGAACTTACTTTCAATTGAAAGAGGCTCTCTCCCTGAACATTTATGCCACGGAGGTATTTAAACATCTCAATCATATCACCTCTATCCCGCCTTTTCTCTAAGGTGTACATATTAAGATCCTTCAGTCTGTCCTCATATGCTTTATAATGAAGACCACTAATCATTTTAATAGCCACCCTCTGCACCGACTCCATCCTGTTCACATCCTTTTGAAGGTGCGGTCTCCAGAATTGCACACTATACTCCAAATGAGGTCGCACCAAAGACTTATACAGAGGCACTATCACCTCCTTTTTTCTGCTAGCCATTCCTCTCCGTATGCACCCAAGCATCCTTCTAGCTTTTGCCATCACCTTTTCTACTTGTTTAGCTACTTTAAGATCATCAGACACAACCATGCCTAGGTCCCGCTCTTCTTTAGTGGACAAAAGTACTTCACCCCCCTATACTATATTGCTCCCTTGGATTGCTGCAGCCCAAATGCATGACCTTACATTTTTTAACATTAAATCCCAGCTGCCAAATTCTAGACCATTCTTCAAGCTTAGCTAGATCCCTCCTCATGTTATCTACACCTTCCTCGGTGTCTACTCTATTGCAGATTTTGGTATCACCCGCAAAGAGGCAAACCTTACCCAAAAGCCCTTCCGCTATATCACTAACAAAGATGTTAAAAAGAATCAGACCAAGGACAGATCCCTGGGGCACACCACTGGTAACATCCTTCTCCTCAGAGTGAGCTCCATTTACTTGTACTCTTTGTCGCCTCCCACCCAATCAATTTCTAACCCAAGCAGTAACTTTAGGGTCCATCCCTAGGGTGCTTAGTTTGTTTATAAGTCGCCTGTGAGGAACGGTGTCAAAGGCTTTACTGAAATCTAAATACACCACATCTAGGGCTCTCCCTCGGTCCAACTCCCTGGTCACCCAGTCAAAGAAATCAATCAGATTTGTCTGACCAGACCTGCCTCTGGTGAATCCATGCTGCCTCCGATCCTGTAATCCGCTGGACTCCAGAAACCTCACTATTTTCTCTTTCAGCAGTGTTTCCAATAATTTACTCACCACCGAAGTTAAACTAACCGGCCTGTAGTTTTCAACCACATCCTTACTTCCACTTTTGTGTAAAGGCACCACATGAGCCTCTCTCCAGTCCTTTGGCACCACTCCCGACTCCAACGAGGCATTGAAAAGGTCAGTCAGTGGAGTTGCTAGAACGTCCCCAAGTTCCCTCAGTATTCTAGGGTGTATCCCATCCGGTCCCATCACTTTGTCTACTTTAAGATGAGCTAGTTTCTCACGAACACAGTCTTCTGAAAATTGTTCAAGATGTCCCTCGCTTCTGTTCCTATTTGTGGGTGTTTTCTGAGGGCCTGCTCCTGGTTCTTCATCTGTGAACACAGAACAAAAATATTTGTTAAGCAATTCCGCTTTATCCTTAGCTTCTACATATTCCTTCTACATATTAGGGCAGCAGAGGACTAGCCTAATAGCTAAAGCAGTGAGACAACAACCAGAGAAGTCAAGATTTGATTCCCATTGCTGCTCCTTGTATCTGGAACGAATCATGTAACCTTCCATTGCCTTGGATACAAGCCTAGATGGTAAGTCCCTCAGAAACAGGAAATGCCTACAGTATCTGAATGTAACTCACCTTAAACTGAGAAGTGTAAGTGCTAAACCCATCCCCTTAACTTGGGGTGTTCATGCAACTGTAGTGATGTGCTTCGTCCCTTTTTTCATGACTTGGGGTGCTCATTCCACTGTTTGGGTTGCTTTGCCTCTCTCATGGTGGTTCGGGATGCTCATAGCACTTTTAAGGACTAATTTTATAAGGGTCACATGGAATGTTACATGCTATTTATGCTGATAACTCCCTGTTTGAAAGGACTTCTGCATATGAATGCGTGCATGCTTTGGGTGGTCACTATTTTGGAATTGTATGTGCATCAGTCCCATAGTGCATGTTTTCACTTGAGGTGTGCATGGAAGGAAGAATAGGTGGGTAATAAATTTATGCACGTAAGTAATGGAATACTATGATTTCTATGCATTTCTGCCCGGTCTAGGAGCGCACAGCTGTGCCTGTTCTAGGGCAGGTTTAAAGGCAACGACTAAGTTAACACCCCTATTTATCAAGCAAAGTATTTCATGTAAATACTTACCATGTGCTTTCGCAGTAATCCAGGCTTTCATTACAAATGAAACAGGAAATAATGACATTATCCCCGTCAATAATGTGTACTCTTTCGCGAGAGTGTGCACTATAGAGCAATAGTTGAACTTTTGCAAAGGACGGCACACTATGAAGGAAAAATAATAGGAGACAAAAAAGCACCTAAAAAAAAAAGGAAATGGAATGATACAAAAATGCTTGGACTGCACATTCCTAGTAAATACACAGCAGAGTCCGTGTTGGCAACATATGTTGGTCGTCCTTTGTAAAATGCCACTTCAAGACGGCAAAATTCCTGTGCAGTCAAGTCAGAACCGCTGTGAAATTGTGCCTGAACGTGAACGTGCCTGCTTTTTTCTTTCAAACATGGACGTACCCAGTATGGACATGGGTGGGGGAGACGACGTAGCAGCAGTGGAATTTGAACCCTGGGCCTAGCCCACTACTCTAACCACTAGACTATTCCTAGAGGTCCAGGTTCTGTAATACTAGATACAAGGATGCCTGTCATTGAAAGTGTGCTGAGTACAGGGGATGATGGATCGCTTTCTTCTCTGTGGATTCTGAGCTCCCCACTACAAGACAGACCACAGACAGATGGTATCTCTTTATCTGTACTGAGACGTCTGCCCCTCAGAAACAGCTGTATATCAGAGAGAGCTGTATATCAATGATACCATATACAGCTCTCTCTGTTATACCGCAGTTTCACTAATACACAGCTCTCCGTTTCCTTCTGATAGTTGTATATACTGATAGAAAGAGTAACACAACTGTCTGTTTCCCTGATCTACAGTCATATATAGCTCTGACATTCAGCTAGCTCGCTCTCTGATATACAGCTCTCTAGGAGACCCGTTCCCAGCCCAGTTACTGTGTATCAAAGGGCAGGAAACCGTGCCAGAAATGACCTAACCATTAGGCGATGCCTATACAGCAGAGGCAACTCAGGGTTAAATGCCACTGCTGTTCCTTGTGACCTTGGACAATTCACGTAATCCTCCATTGGCTCCGTAGCAACGCACAGCTGAAATGCACACTTGTAACGCGCATCAGGCCAGCGCACTTTAGGAAACATGTCCCTATCGGGTAGCATGCTGCTGCGACGCAAGCACACTAAACATCCTGCGTTATCCGAGCAGCGCAGGAATAGGCGGGGTTAGGGCGGAGAGAGTGTGGAGGCACTGCGTGTGGCAGGTGTGGGCGCAGTAGGCGTGCGCTTGCTACACAAACACACTGCTAGCACGGGCTCATCTAATGCCTGCTCTTGACCTGGTGCTAGCACACTCCGACCGTGGGTTTCGGACGTGAATGATGGGAAGTTTGAAGGACAGGAGCAGGGCTACCAAATAAGTTAAAGACAGGGGCAATAGGAGATGGGAATTTAAGACCAAGGCGCCTGCCTAGGACACCGGTTTGGAGGGGCAGCATGATGCTGCAGACATGGCAGTGGAACACAACAGCCTGACAACCACAAAACGAGGGCCTGCAGGTCAGGAGTGATGCTGCTGGGACAGCGGACACATATCCACAGACACATCAACGGCTGTGCTGACGGACTGCTGTGCACCTCTGCATATACGGCGGTAGAGATCGGAGGGCTGCTGGAGCTGTGTGTTGTGGGGGTGTCTGTAGTCTGCTGGCTCTCTCTGGCTATGGGCCAGTACTGACTGCAGCACAGAGCATTATCTCCTATGTACCAGCAAAAGAGCCATGTGACCCGTGCCTCCCCTGCATGGGGGGGGGGGGGCTGCAACAGTGCATACATGCTGATCTGTAAGTAGATGGCTCCTCACCCTGACCAAGGGAGGATGTGGCTGAGGCCTAGAGGCTCTGAGGATTTAGCTAATGTTTCTATCATTGAAGGTGGGCCTCCAATATTGGAACTCACTGACTGGTGTTTTTGTTCTGGCCCCTTGCAAGGGGCTGAGGCTATGCATGGATTTAGGGAGCTCCTTTCAGCTCCCCTGGTCTGCTGGCTTGTTGCTTCTATGATAGCTGAGGTGCTCAGCCTGATGGATGTTTGAGTGTCGCCACCTCCATGAGGTCTTCTGACAGAGCACCTCCTGGAAGGTAGGAACGTGAACCCCCCTCCCCTTCCCTTCCAAATGCTGTATTGGGTAGAACACAGGGGGCTTGTTATATAGGGTGGGCTGTGCTTCCTGACCTTATTACCCTAAGCATGTTGTGGGAAGGAGGGCTGCAACTCCACACCAGTGGAACACTCGTCATGCCAGTGAGCTCCAGCCACATGGTTTGGATGTGAGTGTCGGGAAAGAAGAAGGGCAAGCAAATAGGCATCCCAGGCAGGCATCTTGATGGTCAGCTCATATCTCCCATTGCCCCTTTCTTCCTACTTGAAAGTGTGGCATGACACTGCAGATATGGCCCTGCATCACAATACCCTGACAGCCTCAAAAATAGTGCCTGCAGGTCAGAAGAGACCCTGCTAGGACCTTGGGCAAACATCCACATGCAAGGAATAGCTGTCTGAGCTGGTGCTGGTGCTGTGGAGGTGTCAGGAGACGGGGCCACTGCTCTGTGCTGCAGTCAGTACTGGCCTTATAGCCATAGTTATTTATTTTATTTATTTATTTATTTAGCTGTATTTATATCCCGCTTTTCACCGGGTCAAAGCGGCGTTACGTAGAGGGGTGGGGAAATTAAGTATAGGGCGGGGCCATCACCGAGGAGGTAACATTGATGATTTTGACATAGGACAGACTTTGTACATATACAGGATAGATATCTTTGATTCATAGGTTCATGGTGGGCGAGATCAGTGGTTAGTGCGCTTTTCGGTGGGAGTCGTGATGAAGTATTCCTGGAAAAGGATGTTTTTTAGCTGTTTTCTGAAGCATAGTAGGTCAGCATTGTTTCTGAGACAGCTTGGTAGGGAATTCCATAAGGATGGAGCATAAAGTTCAAAGGCTCGGTTGCAGGTCCGTTGTGAGCATTTAGTTATTTTGTGGGGGACTGTGAGGGAATTGCTGGAGGCTTGTCTGGTAGTTCTGCTGTGGGCTGGACGAGACAGTAGGGTGCGAAGCTGGGTGTTCTGTGTTTGATGGATGGCTCTGTGGGTGAGTAGGATGGCTTTGTATTTAGTCCTTGCTTCCAGGGGAAGTATGTGAAGGTCTTTGAGAATTGGGGTGATGTGGTCGGTTTTCTTTGCTCTCTGGATGATTCTTGCTGTGGTGTTCAATGCTGTTCGGAGGGGGTTGGTGTGTGAGGCTGGAAGGCCATGGTAGATTATGTTGCAGTAGTCCAGATGTGGGAGTGTCGTGGCTTGCATCACTGTTCGGAAGTCTTGATGTTCAAGAAGGGGTCTGAGACGTTGCACTGTCCTTGCCTTATGGAATATAGTTCCGGAGGTTTTAGTGATTTGTTGTTTTAGGGTGAGGGCTTGGTCAATAATGATGCCCAGATATCTTATTTGTGGTTGTATTTGAATGCTTGTGGTTCCTATGTTGAGGTGCGTAGGTGGTGTGAAGTCAGGGTCTTTTGTCACTGTGAGGGCTTCAGTTTTCTTTAGAGGCAGCAGTGTATAGTGGGGGGAGGGGCATTCAAATTAGGTGCTACATTTAGTATGAAAATGACGGTTTGCCAGCAAGAGACATTCTACCCCTGCCTTCCCTGCATGGGGGGCCTCTGACTGTGAATACATTCACCAGGAGGTGGGGGGTGGGGGGATACCGCTGCAAGAAGTCATGTTTCTCTGAGCCAATGACTGCTCACCCTGACTAAGGGAGGATGTGGCTAAGGCCTACAGACTCCAAGCAGCTACCTAATACTTTTGTTATGGAATATTTATCTTCTGTGTTGGAGCTGCCTGATTGCTGTTTTCTTTCCTGGATTTTTTGCACATGAGCTGATGCAGTCCATGGACTTTGGGAGCTCTTTTGATCTTTTCTGGTCTGGTGGGTAGTTGTGTCAATGATATAGTAGCTGAAGTGCTGATTCTGTGGGCTGTTAGGGACTCACCACCTCCATTAGGGGTTCTCCTAAAGCCTCTCCTGGTAGGAGGGAGAATGGGAGCCCTGTGTGAGTAGATGTTTGTTGATGGCAGACAACAGAGGTGTTGTTCTATGGGCTGTGATGTGCTTCCTGACCCTATTGCTCCCATGTGCCAGCTGCTTTGATTCTACCCCTTGACATCAGTATCGCAGGACCTACAATGCATCAGGATAGGATTGTAAAACCCTAAGACTGGGCTAACATAGCCTCAGACTTAGCTGCCAGGTTACCCATCCAGGAGGGCGGAGGCAGTGCTGTCCAGCTGTAAATAGTGGGTATGGGAGAACCACAGGTCCTGATGGCTTTAAGGCAGGAATAGCCAAAATCTTGGAAATGAATGTCAGAAAAGACTCTGACACAACATATTGCATGTCACAGTAGCGTTTTCAATTGGCTCCAGATTTTCCCCAGAGGCTTGATCCATTCCTAGGTTCACCGCCCTGCAGGTAGGAAATTGTAGTTTTGCTTTTTGTATGGTGTACAATAAATATATCAGAACTACAGATCCCTGCATGCAATGGGCTAAACCCAGTCCTGGATCAAACCTGTCAGCTGAATCAGAAGCAAATTGGCAAAAGAGGCATCTTCTCTCCCACGTCACTCTGAAAATGCTGATCCGGGCCTGAGTTTGCCTTGTTGCAATTCATAGAGCTGTAGTTCTGGACTTTCCTAAAAAAAAAAAGAAAAAAGAAACTTTACCTCCCCACAGGCAGTGAGAACTCAACCAGACCTGGATGAAGTGGTGACCCAAAGGCCAAGCCACATCCCACTGAGAACAGATTTGATTGGATTGATTTAATATTTTATGTTCTTGTTATCCCCTTCGATATTTATTATGAGAGGTAAAAGAGAACTGTACAATAATCAGATCTATAAAAATGGAAAACATAACAAAATTATGAAATAAACTAAAAAGTAACATGAATCAACACTCCCTACTCAAAAAACGGGAGTAGGGCAGTAGAGTTAGAAAACTCTGGGTGCATTATCTGAGTCTGGGAAGGCCATGGAATGTCTGTGGTGCAGTGACATCATCAGAGTGAGCCCATTACCCACAATGCCACCAAGCTACCCATTTCCAGGAGGGAGCTATTGGGCCCATTCTGAATTTCTGACAGCCCCGTGCTGGTGCATTATGGGAGCTGCAACATTATATTGAATCAGATACTACAAATCCCACACTGCTTTGAGATGTGACTTCAAAACCAGGACTGACCAAAAGAGTTTCCTTCCTGGAACTGAGTAATTTGGGAGCTCTGCAGCAGTCACTGGTATTTTTGAGGCAGCCATGAGGTTTAGCTGTAGGTAGCCCTTCCCCCAAGCAATGAGGCAGCCATGAGGTTTAGCTGTAGGTAGCCCTTCCCCCAAGCCATGCGGCAAGCCATGAGGTTTAGCTGTAGGTAGCCCTTCCCCCAAGCCATGCGGCAAGCCATGAGGCTTTTACATAAAGTAATCAGCCTGCTATTTCAGTGGACACCCTTCCCCCCACTCCAGGTCTGAGCACAGTATCCCCTAGCCCAGAAACCAACAGACCAGAGCACACCGGTTTGAACAGGTCACCCAGGTACCTTCCCCTAGGGTCTGCTGATTGGTGGGCAGGAAATACCTGTGGCAAATGGGATTGTAGAATGAGTTTAAAACTGTACTGTATATAAGGCATTGTAGGCCGTCCCTCGGGGCTCAGACTTTTTGTTGGAGGGAACCGGCTCTCTGTCTGATCCTGTGTGCACATTAAAGATCCTGTTTGCATTCCAGCCTGTCTGTGAGTTTTCCTTCTGTGGGTGAGTGATTGAATAAGAGCTTTTCACAGCGTTTGCTATAACATTTTCAGTCAGCTGTGCTCTTTGTCTTGTACTGTAGTGTCTGGTATTTTCAATCCCTATGATTCTTTGTTGTGGTGCAGTCTCTCAACTATTTCCAGCCCACTGTGCTGTGGTCTCTGATATTTTCAGTCCTTGCACTCTCTAGGTTGTTCTGTGGTCTTTGATATTTTCAGTCCCCTGTGCCCTCTGCTGCAGTCTCTCAGCTATGTTCAGCTCACTGTGCTGGATCTCTGGTATTTTCAATTTCTGTGCTCTCTGGGGCCAATGCAGTAACACGCTGGAGGTTTAGCAGAGCATGGATTTTGTGCACAATTTTCTGTGCTAGCATGGCCACACTATGTGGAAAGGAGTTTTTGCGCAGTTTTCTTGTGCGTTAGACTCGTATAAGCGGCGGTGCACTGCTCATTTAAATCCACTGCTAATACAGGAATTAGCTATTGAATGCAGATGAAAAGAAGTGTGCTGTAGACCTGAAGGCTGAGCGCAGCTTTTAAAGATTGGGGCTTTAGCGCGTGATCTCAGGAGTAGAAACTTAGCGTGTCCTTCTGCAGCTTGCCGTAGTGAGGGCTCCTGCCTGTTTCTTCTCTTTTGTACAAATAGGATGAGGCAATTCAAAAGAACAGGAGGGGGATGGGTTGCTGAGGTGAATGGCATTGTCAGCAGGGCTAAGGGGAGGTCCCGTGGCTGTGAAATGATTGGCGATGCGCTTGACTGCAGAAATTAATAGACCAGATGGAAGAGGAGAGTGCCCAGCCCCTGGAGAGCAAGGCACCGCAGCAAACCAGTTTAATTGTAAGTTTGATGTGCTGCATATTTGGGCCTGCGTGGGAGGCGGTGCGTTGGAAATGTGGAAGGGCCCCTGGGTCATGGGGGGGGGGGGGGCTGGGAACACCACTGGAGGTTTCTCGAGTCCATTGGATCACAGGATTCAAGGCAGCATGATTTTACTAGGGGCAGGCCTTGTCAGAAAAATCGAATTAATTTCTTTGACTGAGCACCAACCCGCTATCTACATTCCTGTGCTTGCTCAGTTGAGCACCTTTGGCTTACATGACGTACCTTTGCTGACTACTTACATGTCACAGTCATGCTAACCTCTTGCTTGGCAAGTGCTATGGCTGACTGGAAAGAGTACTAGGTCCATCTGCCTAACTCTCTTGCTTCGACCCCCAACATCTCTTTGCTACGCTCAACTCTCTCCTCAAGGTCCCACCTCCCTCAATCCCTCCTACACTCTCTGCCAAGACCTTGTCTGACGACTTCATTGACCAAGTCCAAAAGATTAGAAGCAAATTTGAGAGACTGAGCCTTGAATTCTGCCAGAGTATGTGAAATATGATCTAAAGCTTGGCGTAGTACTTGCATCGTTCTTCCTTTGATAATGCTTTGTGAACGCAAAGCCCTTTAGCTCTTATTTCGTCAGCCACCTCCTTGAAAAAGTGCAAGGTTAAGAAGACAAATAAAAGAGGAAAAAGTGGGACAAACAGAACCATAATGGTTTCTATCTTTCCCCTTCCCTTATTTCTGACATCCTGCCTGCTCCTCTCTCTCCGGTATCACCCCAGTTTGAGGACTGATGATTTTTATCATGTGGCTGGAGACATAAAGCAGCAGATTCCCTTCACACTGCCAAAAGAAACCAAAGAGCTGCTGGGTCAGCATAGACTCAAAAGGCCCACATTGCATGTGTCTCAATATCCAGCACAGTCATGGTGTCAGTGCTGGAGAAACCAGGCAGGTCCCTAGACTGTGATTGCTGAGGCTGGCCCTTTCTTCTGAACCAAGTGCCCCAAGATCAGGCCTTAGGCACCGGCACTAGAGGAGAGGAGGAGCTTCATCCCTAAACCCTTTTTGCTCACTCATATGCCTAAAATCATTAGAGCACAGAGAGATTATACTGAAACTGATTCCATTACATTGACTCAATTCCCAGTAATTACTAAGCATTTTAATACAAAACTAGTGGTTAAAGCAACAACCCAATACTCAAACGATCAGGGTTTGATCCCACTGGTACTCCTTGTGATGTTGGGCAAGTGGCTTTATCTTCCATTGCCTTGGAAAAAAAGACCTAACAATCTACTTTTTATTTCTTGCCAAGAAAACCCTGGGGGCTACTGGGCTGCCAGGACTCTGCATGGACTTGACATAAGAACATAAGATATGCCATACTGGGTCAGACCAAGGTCCATCAAGCCCAGTATCCTGTTTCCAACAGTAGCCAATCTAGGTCATACGTACTTAGCAGTCTCCCCAAAAGACACAGGTTCCTCAGTGCTTGTATTGGATCAAGCAGTGAAATCCTGGTTCTCTTTTAATAATGGTTTATGGACCTTTCCTCCAGGAACTTGTCCAAACCTTTTCTAAACCCAGCTACACTAACAGCTTTTACTACATCCTCCGGTAACAAATTCCAGAGTTTGATTACACGTTGAGTGAAAAAATATTTTCTCTAATTAATCTAAAATAGCTTACCCTGTAGCTTCATTGCATGTCCCCTAGTCTTTTTATATTCTGATGACGTAAACAATCGATCTACATTTACACGTTCCACTCCATTCATTAATTTATAGACCTCTTTCATATCTCCCCTCAGCTGTCTCTTTTCCAGGTTGAAGAGCCCTAACCTTTTTAGCATCTCTTCATAGGAGTATCCTTCCATCCCCTTTACCATTTTGGTGGTTCTTATCTGTACCTTTTCTAATAACGCTATATCCTTTTAAAGATACGTCGACCAGAATTGCATACAATATTCAAGGTGCGGTCGCACCATGGAACCATACAGAGGCATTATAATATCCTTTGTTTTATTTTCCATTCCTTTCCTTATGATACCTAGCATTCTATTTGCTCTCTTGGCCGCCGCTGCACACTGGGCCGAGGGTTTTAGCATGTTATCCACGATGACACCTAAATCCTTTTCCTGGGTTGTGGTTCCCAATGTGGAACCTTGCATCATGCAACCATAGTTTGGGTTGTGCTTTCCTAGGTGCATAACTTTGCACTTGTCAACATTAAATTTCATCTGTCATTTTGATGCCCAGTTTTCCATTTTATCAAGATCCTCTTGCAATTTTCCACAGTCCTCTTGGGTTTTAACAATTTTAAATAGCTTTGTGTCATCTGCAAATTTGATAACCACACTCGTTATTCCCTTTTCCAAGTCATTTATGAATATGTCAAAAAGCAGCAGACCCAGCACAGATCCCTGGGTATTCCACTGTTCACCTTTTCCATTTGGAAAATTGGCCATTTAGCCTTACCTTCTGCTTTCTATCTTTTAACCAGTTCCTGATCCACAATAGTAAACTGCCTCCAATCCCATGACTTTTTAGTTTTGCCAAAGTCTCTGATAAGGGACCTTGTCAAAGGCTTTCTAAAAGTCCAGATACACTATATCAACCGACTACCTGTTTATTCGCACCCTCAAAAAGACATAACAGATTAGTAAGACAAGATCTTCCTTGTCTAAAGCCATCTTGGCTGTCTCCTATTAAGCCATGACTATCTACATGATGAATAATTTTGTTCTTAATAATGGTTTTCTACCATTTTTCCTGGTACCGACATCAGGCTCACCGGTCTGTAGTTTCCCAGATTACCCCTGGAACCCTTTTTAAAAATTGGCGTTACATTGGTGATCCTCCAATCTTCAGGTATTACAGATGATTTTAAAGATAGCTCACAGATTACTAATAGCAGGTCTGCAATCTCATATTTCAGCTCTTTCTACACCCTTGGATGTATACCATCCAGTCCAGGTGATTTGCTACTCTTCAGTTTATCAAATAGTTGTAATACATCTTCCCAGTGTATCGATATTTCTTTCATTTCTTCCACAGTATCACCTTTAAATACCACTTCAGTCATGGGTAACATCCCTACATCTTCCTCAGTAAAGACCGAAGCAAAGAATTCATTCTCTCCACTATAGCCTTACTGCCCCTTTTACCCCTCTATCATCTAATGGTCCAACTGACTCTCTCACAAGTTTATTGCTATGAATGTACTTGAAAAAGTCTTTATTATGCGTTTTTGCTTCCACAGCAAGTTTCTTCTCAAATTCTCTCTTTGCTGCCTTATCAATGCCTTGCGTTTAACTTGCCAGTGCTTGTGCTGTTTCCAGTTGTTATCATTTGGCTCTTTTTTCCTTTTCCCGAAAGATGCTTTTTTGGCAAAAACAGCCTCTCTCACCTCACCTTTAAACCATGCTGGCAGTTTTTTGGACTTCTTTCCACTTTTCTTAAAGTCTGGGCATCCAAGATTTATTTTATTTTATTTATTTGTGTTTATTTACCACCTTTCGGGAATCAAAGCGGTTTACAAAGAACCCAAAATTTAGGGTTTACATTGACCAACGTTTGATATGGTGCATTTAACATTAATAACAATAATAACATCAATAACAAATAAAATTAACATTTTAATGTATTGACAAATTTGACTCTAAAAGGGGAGCTGGGAAGGAGGAATGAAGAGGGTTGATGGGAATAAAGCACTTAAATAAAAGAAAAAATACTAAAAGTGAACAAACCAATATTTTTACCTGAGTTTTGAACCCTTAACCTCCTGAACTAGACTAGGATAAGAACTGAATTGTCTTTTAACCATCTGTAGCTTATGACTAATGGGCTCTCAGCAGGGATTCTTATCAAGCCTGGATGACATTGGAGGCAGAGATGGAGAAAGAGAAGTTCCGAAGAGGTTTGTTTGTGAAAAGCCTTGTTGGCCCAGTGGTTGGGAGCAATGTTGCTAACACTAAGGCTTGTGGGTTCAAATCCCACCAAAGGACAGCTGGGTGTACATTCCAGCCTTGCAGAGGACAGTGGTGTTAGTGCTCACAACAAAGAGGAAGAGGTAGTTTTAGGAAACGTTTGTCTGTTTTTCATAGGAAAAAGCAGCATAACCCTGGCTGATGGTGGCTCTCCTCAGCTATTAGGGTTTTCCCCCAATATACTTGATATGCAGATCTATCTAACCCCCTCCTCCCCATCCACCCACACCACTTACCTGCTCTGGCCCCCACCTAGCTTCTGGCTAAGCTAGACTCGAACCCACAACCTCCTATATTGGAGTAAAGCACCTTAGCCGCTGAGCCACCAGTCAGCCAGTTGCTAAGTATCTATTTTTTTCATCCCCTTATACCTCTTACTCCTTGATTTAACTTTAAAAAACAAACAAGTCCTCTTTCTAACTCCTGGCAAAGCTAGAATCAAACCCACAACCTCCTATATTGGAGTAAAGCCTGCTAACTGCTGAGCTATCAGTCAGTTAGTTTTTTAGTGTTTGCTTTTCCTTCCCTTTATACCTTTCATTCCTTGATTTGGTTTTAAAATGTAAGGGAGTTTTTTTTCCCACCTAGATTCTGGAAAAAGGGGGGGGGGGTGGAGGACCTCAAACCCACAACCTCCTATATAGAAGCAATACTTTATAGCAGCTGAGCCACCAGTCAACCAGTCTCAAGTGATATGCTTTTTCTTCCCCTTATACTTTTCATTCCGTGATTTGGCTTTAAAACTTAAGTGGGTCCTCTTTCCCACCCCACTTAGCTTCTGACAAAACTAGACTAGACCCCACAGCTTTTTATATTGTCATAAAGCCCTATAAGCAGCTGGGCCACCAGTCAACCAGTCCTCAAATTTATGCGTTTCCTCCCATGTATAACCTTCATTTCCTGATTAGTTTTAAAATTAATTTTAAATTTAAGGATTTGAACCCAGTGTCTTTCAGTATTATAAAAGCACTCCTCTCACCAGGACGTCTTTGAGAGTTTTTCTTTTTCCTTATACCTCTCATTCAGTTTTAAAGCAAACACAGATTTTTCTGCCACTCAGAGAATTCAAACCCCCAGCTTTTCTATAAGGAGAAAGACCTCATACAACCTGGGACAGGAATCAGCTAACAAGCCATCTCTTCCTCTTATGTAATTGTAGAAAAACTATAGAGTTCTGACAAGGTGGCAATTTTTACATTGAACTCTGATGCCATATGTTCCCTCCCTCTTGGTCATTGCTCTGAAGAGCATCGGTGATATCCCTTGGTGTCAAGCATATTTCCGTCTTGTAGGTTTTGTATAAGAAGAGCAAAGTCCTCACTTGTAGTTACAAGGAGGGGCATCACAGAAGACTCTTGAGGCAGAGTGACAGTAGTGAGGACAAAGGTTCTGTCAGTTTTTGAGGGACACAGTAGGAGGCTAGAGGAATCAAACAGACTGGAGTCCAGCTGGTCCATTTGTATTCACTGGCTGCACATTTATTGTGAAATTATTGTACATAGCCAGAAACCCGTGGCTTCACTGGGACAGGTTTAAGAAGCCTTAGGGTGAAAACAGAGTCAAAGTATCCAACCTAGACCAAGGACTGCATGTAATACCAATGATAGCCACTGGAGGGCGGCAGGTGCACTCATTTCTGCTCCTCCTGTGCCGTTTATAAGTACACACAGCGACCATCAGATTGATCAGTGCAAGTCAACAAAAAATAAACCCTAGGCCATCTCCTCGGCACTCATTATGAGTGACTAAACAAACATAATCCCGATTTGCAGTATTTTACTAGATATATGGAAGAATTAGAAAAACATCTCAATTTTTATTTCTCTAATTGTAATGCCCCTAAAGCCCACCAGGTGACAGTGCTGCTCCATGGATCACAGATACTACTCGGTGCTGCCACTGTGTGGTGGTTTGTAAAATGGCAAATGGCATTTAAATTCAGGTCCACGCTAGCAGCAACCTCTAAGACCAGGACTGCACCCAGATAGAAATACTGTGCAATTTGCCAATCTGGTGCGCCCTCCACCAGCCATATTCGGTAACTCATTCTTTTTGAGGTTCCCAGAAGCCCAGTGATGCTATCAGTGCCCCCTTGTGTGTTTGCGCCTTGCACACCCCTTGGTACAGTCCCGTGTGGGGGGTGTTTGTTCATGAGCAGACATTTGGTTTATTTGGGTTCTTAAAAAATGCACACTTGATTGTACATGCATCAGTTCATAGGTATACGTGTACAAGTGATTTATGTGCACTTTTAATTTTTAAGTTCTTGTGCAGCTACAATGCATCTAAAACCCAAACGGGTCAAATGAGCACCAAAAAATGTCCAAAAATCAGGACCATTCATTTTAAACAAGAATGAATCAAACTAGTCATTTAGGCCACTAACGCAGCCTGTTATAGACACGCAGGGCCAAAAACAAAAATACTGAAGATGCCGGGCATTACCGGAACAACAGTAGCAAAATGCTACCCTGACAGCCTGAATAAGGTTAGAAAGAGCACTATCTACTAAATAAGAGAATCTTCCAGAACTTTATTAATGTACTCGCTTATTGGCATTGAACGGATTATTACACAATAACATCCAAAGACTATTTTATTTAAAAATGTTTATATGCTGCTAATCACTAACTTCTAGGTGGCTTCCAAGATTACTTATAGGAGCACTGGCTTTGTACTCTGATTCACCGGATCCATCTAGGGCCATTGCAACAATTAGGAAAGACTAGGCAGTTACCTAGGGCAGCTGCATCTGAGAGATGGCAAAAGAATAGATCTTCTACAGAAACACAGGTGAAAAGTTGCTCTGGGGACGTTAATTCATTGGTTACCACAGTTGTGCTGTTAACCCAGAATCCTGATACTTCCATCAGAGACACAGGATAAGATTATTCCCTGTAAGGAAAGGATATTTAGAGCTAGGGGGACTCTTATGCTACACATGTAACTGCATTACTAGATATGTTAAATGTACACTATGTCTTTTTTGAGCCAACTCAGCTCTGTTCCTTCTTAGATTTAAAGAAGTGTGTAGTTCTAACATCTACTCCACGCTCTGAAGGTGCTCCAGGACAGGAAGGAATGACCTGAGGATGCCTGCCTATTCCAATGTCTGCTTTTATTTCTATTTTCCATACCCAATGTTTTCTCTTTATCTCCTCCCCCTGGCTCATGTTGTGGACTAACAGATGATCGAGTATCCTTTAAATAACAAAATGTAAATATTCTTTTATTTCCTTTTTTTATGTATTGAATGTGTATACTCTGATCATATTTATTGTACAAGTGTTCTTCTTGTTATTATTTGCAAATTTCATAAATAAAAAAAAAAATCCTTATAGCTAGACAAATTCAAAGAACCATCAGCACATTCTGTTACGTGCAGGGAGATCGGACACATGCATACATACAAAGCAAAGTTGAAGATTTAAAAGTATGTTATACAATTATGCACTTTTACAGGATTGTTGTGGGAGGGATGGTGTTCGGATGATCTTGATGGTCAGGTTTGGGGATGGGGATGTGGGTGGCCAATATCCTTGCATCAGCCCTGCATCCAGTCCACGGTTGCCGGGGAATCCGGAGTTCTAATGCTTGAATCGCCCGTCCTCTCTAGCAGGAGTCCTGAGATCTCAAACTTTTCTCATACCATGTGAAAATACAGAAGGTGATATTGGCAGGGTTTTTAAAAATTTAACTGTAACATATTTACCAGTGGGTCTACTTTCTTGCTTATAGTTTTGTTAACTGTAGTTCAGACCCACAAGAATTCCACCGCAAGAAGCTGTGTTATTCTTTAGTATGGTAGTTTGCTCAAGATTTTCATGCACTAATCTTAATCCTTATACAAAAATAATTTTCAACGTGGGCAAATCAGTGTAAAACCACTGTGCTAAAGCGTAGGGCAGTGGGCCTGCAAAACACATGGAAAGGACTGAATAAGTGATTGCTTCCAACTCCTCCCCCCTGCCCCCCCCCCCCCCCACGGTGCTCAATTTAGTGTGGTTTTCTGCTCTTAGCACCAAATTTTGATACAAGCTCAGAGTTGGAGTAAAGATGCAATGTGGGTGCAAAAAGGGTCAACGTAGGTGAAGTGCGGCACTTCCCTTCCGATGACCCAAGATCTGTGGTTGCCCAATTGTGCCCCTGGCCTACCCTGCCTTCTCCCCTGCAATAAAGCCCTGGTGGCCCCCCTTCATTTCCCCTCCCACAACTTCACATAAACACCTTGGTGGCCTCTCCCAACCCAGCTTGAGAATTGGGAGGTAAGAACGATGCCCACTTGCTCCTATCCCTGGGGCTGCCATCTTCTTCCACTGCATTGACAGACCTCTTGCCATGCGCCCCGTGCTTGTCTGGGAAATACTGCCCAATTTGGCAGATGGACCCCTTGAGGTGTGTGTCCTAATGCATGGCAAAGGGTCAAGCACCACTGTTTTCTAAGATGGCATTGTTAAAAAGGCCACTGTTGTGTGTCTTCATGGACCAGGTATGTTTTATTGGTCCAAGGGGAGGTTCCCTGGCATTGGCTGCCACTATCAGATGCCCCGCCCATTTGGTTGTAGCCATAGGCACCCCAGAATGGAGGTACCCTTACTGATGTGTTATCATGAGTCCACCCCCAAATCTGACTCTAGTACTCTAATAACTGGGCAGAGCCACCAAATGTGTAATATAATCTCCCCCTCCCCTATCCCCTCTAGGACCTGGAGTTAGATACCTCTTATATAGGACTTTATAGCTATTTTCCAATATTGTAGTGCAATTGGATGGTCTGAGCAGTATTGTGATAAATCCTATTCCAAAAACTCATAGCGAGACTTTCATTCAATTCCTTATCCCAACTGACTACAACGTTATGAAGAATAGATTCCCCCATTCCTTAACAACCCGTATAACACTGAGACCAACCCCTTACTCTCCTGTTGCAAATTAGCTGTACGTAATTTTTCAAAAGCTGTCTTCTGCTGCTACAGCAATTAAGGAAAGACATCCCATGGGAGGATTGGAAACATCTACCAAAGCTCCTCAAATGACTATAGGGAAACCTCCTTTAATAAGAACAACTCTCCTTTTTCCAAACTCCCTCCTTGTCCAATTTTTGAAATAAGTCACCTTCTTTCCCCAGCTCAAACCCTGGAAAGTGTCTGATGGGCGACAAAGGAGAAATAATGCTATCCCTGCCCAAAAGCCTTGCCGATTCTTCCAAACCCCCAAGTGCCACATTAACATAGGGATGTTCCAAAAACCCCTCATGACCCCTTGCCTTCAGAATCCATGGCAACAAAGCCGAAGGGATCTCTCCCTCTACTAGGTGCTCAACCTTTACCCATAGTTTTTCCGCATTCCCCCTATGAAGAAATTTCACTTACCGTTAATTTCCTTTCTTGTATCACTGCTAGACCAGTCCCCCTATCAGCAGATTATGAGACAGAGAAAATTCCAGAAGTTTAGTGACATCACTCTTGGTAGATAACTCTGTATCCCTAGGGGTCAGCTTCAGTATATCCGTAGCAAGCAGATTGGCCTGGATTTGCCATGAACTATCTTGAACTAACCCTGTAACATGGCAGAATGCCAAGGTATGTACAAAGAAGAGAGAGGCTGATGAGTTCTTAGGCATCGACACACCCAAGTCAAGTAACGACAGTATAGAGGGGAGGTTCCTAGATTGGTCTAGCAGGGATCCAGGAAAGGAAATTAAAGGTAAGTTAAAGTTCTCCTTCCAGTTCATCCTGCTAGACCAATCCAGACAAGTGGGGAGTACCAAAGCTAAGTCCCCTCTGGGCAGGAAGCAACAGCAGCAGCCAAGATGCTGGCTTCAAACCGAGTCGCTTCCCAAGCATGGAGGTCCAGCTGATAATGCCGGACAAAGGTAAAGAGAGAAGACCAGGTGGTCATCCTGCAGATATCCAGCAGGATGACCCACGCCCTCTCTGTCCAAGTTGTGGCTTGAGCCCTAGTGGAATGAGCTTGGAGCCCACTAGGCACAGGCTTGTTCTGAAGAATGTAAGCAAACTCAATGACTTGTTTGATCCAGTGCACGATAGTAGCTTTAGAAGCAGCTGCCCCCTTGCAGCAGCCACTGATCAGAACAAAGAGGTGATCAGAGATGCAAAAGGAATTAGTGGCCTTGAGGTAGTGGCGTAATATCCTGCTAACATCAAGAGAGTGAAGAACGTGAACGTTCCTCAATAATTGTTCCTTTGGGAAGGAGGGGAGGATCACCGACTGATTGACATGGAACGGAGATAGGACCTTTGGCAAAAAAGGAAGGGACTGGGTGATTGGTGACGCCTTCTGGGGAAAAGGCCAGGAAGGGATCTCAGCAAGAAAGCACATGGAGCTCTGATATGCGCCAAGCTGAGGTAACTACCACTAGGAAGACAGTCTTAAGAGTCAAATCTTTAAGCAATGCCCAGCAGAGCGGTTCAAAGGGAGGTCTGGTTAATGCCTTAAGGACCAAGGAAAGGCCCCAGGCTGGAACCATTGGAAGGAGGTGTGAGCGTAGAGTACGGACCCCCTGCAAAAAGCGAACCAGATCTGGGTGCAAGGAAAGCGAGCGTCCCCAGAGAGGTCCGCGGAAACATGTGAGTGCAGCAATCTGAACTTTCAAGTAATTTAGGGCCATGCCCTGATCAAGTCCATCCTGAAGGAAGGCGAGGATGACAGGACTTGTGCCTTCCATTGGGACAACGTTTTGTAAGAGCACCATATGGAAAACTGCCGCCAAACTCTAGCATAGGTCCACGAGGTAGAGGGGTGCCGTGGCTTCAGAAGAGTAGCCACCACCATAGGCGAATAGCCTTTCTGTGTTAAGTGGCGCCGCTCAAGAACCAAGCCGTAAGTGAGTAAGGAGCTGGGTCATCCATGACAATTGGCCCTTGCCGTAGGAGACCTCTGCGGGTGCCGAGAGGTAGAGGCACTGCTAGTGAGAGGCGAATGGGATCGGCATACCACGGGCGCCGTGGCCAGCCTGGCACTACTATGATGATTTGTCTGGAGTGGGACTCAATGTGCCTGAGAATTCTGCCTATCAGCAGCCATGGCGGAAAGGCATAGAGTAGCGGACCCAGAGGCCAGGGTTGGACTAGGGCATCGGCTCCTTGAAATCCTGGTTCTCTGCGGCGGCTGAAAAAGAATGGTGCCTTTGAGTTGGAGGCAGTGGCCATCAGATCCATGGTTGGATGGCCCCACCGATCCACAATCTTCTGGAAGTCCCCCAGACAGAGCTCCCACTCACAGGGGTCCAGGAAATGGCAATTTAGAAAGCCCGCACAAACATTCTCCACTCCTGCAATGTGCTGTGTGGAGAGTGCCCGCAGATTGTGCTCTGCATATGGGAACAAGAGAGACATCTCTTGGGCCACTCCTGGGCATTTTGTGCCCCCTTGCCAATTCAGGTAAGCTACTGTGGTCGCATTGTCCGAATGAAAACATACTGCTTTTTTGTGAAGGAGGGAGCAGAAGGCAAGGAGTGCCAGCCAGATCGCCCAGGCTTTAAGGCGACTGATTGGCGGGAAACTTCCTGTACCGATCAGGACCCCTGTGCCATTCGGCCCATAGAGTGAGCCCCCCCAGCCAGCCAGACTGGTATCTGTGGTGACAGGCATCCAGTGTGGAGTCTACAGAGGGACTCCTCATAAGATGCTGTGATGACAGAGCCACCACCTGAGGCTGCGGTGCACCGTTAATGGGATATGGAGACGGACCTGATAATTCTGGGAACAGGGAGACCAGCGGGATAAGAGGGACTGCTGAAGAGGGCGCATATGGGCTCGAACCCAAGGAATCACATCTAATGTGGCTGCCATGGAGCCGAGGACCTGCAGGTAGTCCCAGGCAGAGGGTGCTGGGACATGCAGGAAATTCTGGAGCTGTATGACCAGCTTGTCACTTCTGTCTTGGGTAAGGAAGACATGATCTCATTATGTGTCAAATCAAGCCCCTAGAAGGCAGTAAGCAGCTCTTAGCCTGATTGATTACACATCCAAGGCGACAAAAAACTGACCACTTGAGCGAATGCCACCACCTTTTTGCCAGTCATTCAGGTAGAAGTGAAACCTGATGCCTTGGCGACGGAAGGCGGTGCGGAGCACTGTGGCCAGGCCAAATGGTAGTGCCCTGAATTGATAGTGGCAACCCAGAATTGCGAAGCGCAGGTTTTGCTGATGAGCTGGGTGAATGGGAATGTGGAAGTAAGTTTCAGCTAGGTCGAGAGATGCCAGAAATTTACTGGGTCTGACTGCCTGAATGACTGAGCAGAGCGTTCCCATCTAAAAATGCGGCACATGTAGATGTCTTTCAGGACCAGGAGAGGCCTAAAGGAGCTGCCCTTCTTGGGAACGGTAAAGTAGACGGAATAATGTCTAGAGCCAGACTCTGTGGGGGGAACCAGGCAGACTTCCTGGGGCTGTAGAAGGTGCTGTAGAGTCATTTGGACGGCCACTAGTTATCCGGTGCCCTGCATGGGGAGAGGAGGAAGGTGGGTGGAACTGGTTTCTTGAACTCGAGGACATACCCATGAGTAATGGCCTCAAGAACCCACTTGTCTGAAGTGATCTGGGTCCATTTGCAGGAGTAAAGCTGTAGCCGGCTGTCCACAAGAGGCACCCCAGAATGGGCCCCGAGCCCATCAGTGGGAGGACACAGTGGCGACTGCAAACTTGTTGGTAGTGGAAAAGTTGTTTCTGCGACGGATCCCATGAGGAACTGGGGCTTAGAGACAGCCTTAGCGAAGTACGAGTTGGAGCGGCCTGGCCAGTAGTGGAGCGTATCCCTGAAACACGCTTTGTAAGATGATAAGGGAGCTGGTGCAGTATGGGGATGGCGAGATCGAGATTTGGGCTTGTCCTCCGGTAAGTGCTATGGTTTAACTTCACCCAAGTCCTTCACTAGCTTGTCCAGATCTTCCCCAAACAGAAGCTTGCCCTTAAAGGGAAGCTTGGCAAGTCGGGCCTTGGAAGTGGCAACCTTATTCCAATGGCGGAGCCAAAGCCATTGTAGACGCTGCAATAGAAAAAACTGACAAGCGAAGTAGATCATAGAAGGCATCCACTAAAAATGTGGTGACAGATTCCAAGCGAGCCAGAGTGGGATCTTCCAGGAGCAATTGTAGCCAATGTAACAACACCCGCACAGCCAAACTGCCATACACTGAGGCTTAGGGCACCATAGAAGATGAAGAAAAGGTTGTCTTCAAAAGGCCTTGACCTTACGATCGATCTGGCTCCAGAGAGCCGTGCCACCCTGGACTGGAATAGTGGTATGCTTAGTGACAGCCGTTACTAAGGCATCCACTTTCGGAAAGCGCAGCCACCTTTCCAGGTCATCCGGGGCCCAAAGATATGTGCGACCCAGGCGACGAGCAGAGCGCAATGAGGCCTCCGGAGAGTCCAACTCCAGAGTAACCATTTGCTGTAACTCCAGGGGAAAAGGAAAAGCCTTTGACGGTTTTTTGATTCTCACAATGATGGGATCTGCTTGACGCTGATCCGGGTCCTAATGTGACTGTGGACCTGAGAGGTGAAGGGCTTCCATAATTTGCGCAATGAGGGCAGGGAGCTCCTCTTTACGAAACAGACATACATCCTGTCCATCTTCTCTTGCCTCTGGCTTGTCCTCATGGTGCAAGAGCTCTCCCTCCTCCCTATCCGAACCCGAATTAAGGGAGTGATCATCAGAGAGGTATTCACTGTCTTCCCCAACAGGGTGCCGTCCCCTGAAGGGGCAGGATTTGCCTTGGGTGCTGCCAGAGACTGATGGGTGTGTTTTTGAGGTGGAGGAGCTGACTCTACTGGAGCGCAGAAGTTGCCGTACTAAAAGAGGCTCAGAATGCTAGAAGTCCCAGACATGATGGAAAAAATCCATGAACTGAAAATCAGTGGAAGCTGCTGGAGATGATGCCTAGAGGTCTGAGGCTGTGGAGCTTGCAGATCCACAGGAAATTGTGCCTCTGGTCGAAGAACGGGAGGAGAGAACTCCTGTGGCATAGGAGAAGCAGGAGACCCCGAGGTTGGAGGGACCTGGAGGGCTGATGATGTCACGGCAGGAGCAGAAGGTGCAGCTGTGGTAGAAGATGCTGTGCCTGACGAAGTCTCCCCCTGATCTGCCATACAAGCCAAGCAAAGATCCGCCCTTAAACAATGGCGCTTCCTGCCACACTCAAGACAGCGATGCAAGGACGAGGGCACTGTGCAGTAAAGAGGGACTGGGCCGGAATGTGCACACAGCAGGCCAGTAAGCCGGGGGACAAGATGGAGCCCATGGAAGAAGGCAGAAGCAAGGAGAAGATGGCACCCGCTGTGAGTGTTTTGATGGGAAGACTGTAATTGGTGAACAAATGCTGCAAAGAGCTAGGACTCAGTGGGAGCGGCATTGGAGGCCTGCAGCAGTAGAAATAGCAATGGAAACCGAATTAGAGCCCAAAACCCGGGGATCATGGACCAAGGAGACCGGGAGGGCGGGGGCTGCTGCTAGCACTCACAGTAAGAGGGCCCAAAAATTGCTGCCTGTACTCAATGCCAGAGACCCGATAGTAGCAGGGGAGACTGGAGGGCACTTCGGGCTGCTTCTGGTAGCGACGAAGACCCAGGCTGACAGAAACTGTGGCTGTTCAAAATTGTACTACCTTCTTGATCCCACCCAATTGTGGGAACGTGCAACACTGTCCTCAGCTGTTACTCTTCTGTTTTGTTTTGCTTTTTTAAATCGGGCTGTAGCTAGGCAGAAATCCAGTCACTCGATGCAGAAACCTGCAATACACCGGGGGCTACACTGCTCCTCCTCAGCTGCTCTACTGATCCTCTTGATCAGGAACACCTCTGGGGTCAGTAAGGGGAATTAGTCCAGCCAAAGCACCGTGTGAAGGGAATTCCCTGGTAGCCAGACCAAGTAGAAGTCCACCATCTGCTGAGACAGAGAAAATACTGAAGCTGGCCCCTAGGGGTACAGGAATATACACCAAGGATGATGTCACTAAGCTTCTGGAATTTTCTCTGTCTCATCATCTGCTGACAGGGGGACACAACCCACTTGTCTGGACCAGTCTAGCAGAACGAGCAGGAAAAAGCAGTTTAGTTAAGGGCTTTAGTGGAATGCTAAAGTATTACTCAAGTTTGGGGACACCCCCACCCCCATCCCTCTTGGCTGCTAGCAATGCTCCTAGCCCTCACCTACTTTCCTCCCCGCAGCAGCCCTGGTTCCTTTCCTGTCAGTCATCTCCTCCTTGCCTTCAGTCCTTTATTTCCACCCACTCGCTGATCAGCCCCGTCGCCCTCTCCCCAGCTCTAGTCATTCCTCTGCTTTCCAACCCCCCCCATGGCCCCTGCCACCTGGTTCCAGGATGCTCAGTGTCTCGCCTTTGTCTCCTCCCCCACAACCCCCCAGCATCTCCCCTTTTCCTCTCCCCTCACAGGCAGCCACATATCTTAGAGGGAACACTGGGACCCAGTGACTCCCCCTCACTTCCCTTCCCATCCCACTGGGTTCAGCATCTCCCCATCGCCTCCCTCTCTTTTGTCCAGCATTCCTCCAGCTTGCTGTCCCTTCTGCTAGTACTATTTAGCATTTCTATAGTGCTACAAGATGTATGCAGCGCTGCACAGACATGTAAGAGACAGTCCCTGCTCATCAGAGCTTACAATTTAGTCAAGACAGACAACACAGTAAGTGTAGACAAGGATATATCTAGGGGGAATGGGAAGGAAACAGAAAGGAGATCAGGTGAGTCAAGATCCAAAAGCAGCAGCGAAGAGGTGAGTTTTCAGCCTGGATTTGAAAAGGGTCAGAGAGGGTGCCAGGCGAACAGACACAGGTAGTTTGTTCCAGGCGTAAGGCGCAGCAAGGTGAAGTCTGGAGTTAGCAATAGAAGAGAAGGGCACAGATAGAAGTGATTTGCTAGAAGAGCAGAGTTCCCTTGGAGGGGTGGAGGGAGAGATAAGAGAGGAGAGGTAGCGCGGAGCTGCAGAGTGAATGGATTTATAGGTCAGCAGGAGAAGTTTGAACTGGATGTGGAAATGGATAGGGAGCCAATGAAGTGACTTGAGAAGAGGGGTAGTATGAGCATGATGAGGCTGATGGAAGATTAGCCGCACAGCAGAGTGTTGAACAGATTGAAGGGGAGAGAGATGATTCAGAGGGAGACCAGCAAGGAATAGGTTACAGTAGTATAGACGGGAGGTGACTAAGGAGTGGGTAAGTGTCTTAGTAGTGTGTTCCAAAAGGAGTGGGCGGATTTTGTTGATGTTGTAGAGAAAGAAACGGCTGGTCTCAGCTATCAGATGGATGTGTGTGGAGAAGGAGAGAGAGGAGTCAAAGACGATCCCAAGGTTGCGAGCCGAGGAAACAGGGAGGAGTAGAGAATTATCCACAGAGACTGAGAAAGGAGGAAGGGGAGATGAGATTTTAGGGGGGAAAATAAGAAACTCATTCTTGGCCTTCCTGCTGATACCAGCGATACTGCAGTCTCCCCAGCTAAAAAGAAGGAAATGTAGCAAGGACCTTTGAGGCCTTGCCTATACTCATGGTCTGTCATATCCCCCCCCCCCTCAGAAACAAGAAATCTGCATAAAAGGAGGCAGGACACAGCTGACCTCAAGTGTGTGCCTGGTCTCAAAGGCCCAGCACTGCTTTTTATCTCTGCCACTGAAATGTCTTATTCCCATCTTAGCATCTGATATCGCTACTGGATGCCCCTCCAGTGCCCCTCTCTTGCTGGGACCCAGAAACCATTACCCCCCGCCCCCCCCCCTTGGTATGCCAATGGGCAGTCTATAAATTTCAACGCTGTATGACTGCACAAGAATTGCAAGCTAGTGCAGATCACTGCCCACCCCTTGGGATTATATAAGGCCAACTACCTGGGGCTTTTTCAGCAGTTGAGGAAGGACATGGCTCGGTGGCGGACAGTAGAACTTTCCTGGTTGGGCAGAGTGGCTGTTTTGAAGATGAATCTTCTGCCGCGCTTGTTATACCTCTTTCAGACGCTTCCCGTGGGGATTCCGGCTGGGGTCCTCCGGACTTTGCAGAATCAGATCTTTGCGTTTGTGTGGGGGAGATCTCGGCCACGAGTGAGTAGGCGCGTATTGTATGCGACCCGGGAGGCCGGGGGTCCCTGATTTGGCTCGGTACTATAAGGCAGCCCAATTGCGGCAGGTGTTTGAGTGGCGCGACAGGGGTGGAGTAAGGAAGCGGTTTCGAGAGATTGAGCAGTACTGGGCCGAGGAGATTCGGTTACAGTATTTACCATGGATTTTTGGTAAGTTGCCCTCGGGTAGATGGAAGGCTAACCCCTTTATGTGGCATCTCACTATGCAATGGCGGAAGGCACGCCGCCGATGGGCGGCCCCTGCTGGGGAGTTTTCTTTATTGTCCCCAGTGCGGGTGACGAGTGCGTTTGTGCCCGGCAGGGAAGGGGTGTTTAGTAGGTGGGAACGACAGGGGTTGGATATCTTTGGGAAGTTTGTTAAGGATGGAAAGTTGGTTCCCTTTTCGGATCTCCGGGTGTGGCATCAACTGAGGGGGAGCGACTTCTTTCCCTACTTCCAGGTGCGCCACTTTTTGCTCCAGGGCCAGATTCGAGAGAGTTGGGAGGGAGCCCAAGGTCCCGGGGAGACATTGTGGCAGGACTGGGAGGGTTCCCAGGGTTTGATTTCCAGACTGTATCAGGACCTGGAGGTGGAGATGCCTGGGAAGTTCCCCCATCAGGAAAAATGGGAAAAGGATTTGGGCAGGGAGTTGGAGGCGCAGAAGTGGCGGAAGGTGCATGTAGATATTGGACGCCAAGCGATTTTGGTCGCTATCCGAGAAACGTCCTATAAGCTCCTGTTTCGCTGGTACTATACCCCAGAGCGGTTGCACAGGATGTTTCCCGGGTCTTCTGCCCAGTGCTGGCGGGGGTGTGGGGAACGGAGGACCTTCGCTCATATATGGTGGTCCTGTCCAAGGGTGCGTGAATACTGGGCTCTGGTAGAGGGCCAGTTGGAGACTATTCTGGGGCAGAGGGTGGAGGTGGATATGGGTCTCGGCCTGTTGGGGATCCGGGGAGCTGTATGGCCTCGGGGGTTCGCTCACCCGATATGGGCTTGCATTCAGGCGGCCCGAAGTGAGATAGCTCGGGCCTGGAAGCAACCCCAGTTGCTGGGATTAGTAGCCTGGCAGCACAGGCTCCGACGGATTGTATTGATGGAGCAGTTGACGGCAACCAGGCGTCAGCAGGGAGAGAAATTTCAGGACCAATGGTGCTTGCTGCTAACCTATTTGAAGGGGGAGATACATGCCCATTCTGAGTCTTTTGGTGATTAGCAAGGGGGGGGAGGGGTTGGGGGGGAGGGAAGGAGGGCGGGGGGTAGTTGTGTATGGGTGGGGTGAGGGGGGGGTACTTGGCAGGGGGGGCTTTTGGAGGGGAGCCCGCAGGGGGGACGACGACAATATGGAGGATATAGTGGGTGGGGTTCTTCGGGTTTGATGACCTCAATGTCCATGGGGTGCAATTGTGTTATAAATATTATAAAAAAGAAAACCACATTTTCCTATTGTGTGACACTTGGTTGGTTACAGTGTGAAGGTTGTACTTGTTTGTTTGTGGAAAATGTTTAATAAAAAGAAATATTAAAAAAAAAAAGAATTGCAAGCTGATTGATGGCCAGCATCTTATTCTGTGAGGTTAAAGCACTTTTCAGTATCAATTTTAATCTCCTGTAGTATTCTTTAATAATCTTTTTTCTCAGTAACGTATGTTGGATTACGGTCTAAACATTTATATACACCTTCCTATTCACCTTCCTTTATGTCACAGTCATCAGTCAGAGCGATGTTTTCAGTTTTACTCAAATTTCCTCTAAGGAATAATGCCTTTTCACATGACTTCAGGATGACTTTTCGCCTGAAGAAATGTGCAAAGGTTTTTACTATGCACAGAAGTTCTGCTAAGTGTTAGTTACTGGAGTTACATAGCTTCAAGTCATCTACAAACAGTAAGTGTGATTTTTAAAATTCTGGATCATCATCATCTTTAAGATTAAGGCTAAAAAAGTAGGTACTTAATGGATTAAGTGCCCTACAAAGCAAGAGTGGTGATATGGAGTCACCCTGAAATATTTCTCACTGTATCTTGATGTTAGGAATGACAACTGTCCATCTTCATACTTTGTATTTTCATGGTGAACTTGATGTATGAATCCTCTTGTGTATTTTTAAATGTGACGGCTGATTAAATTTTTTACCACATTCTAGACATGTATATGGCTTCTCTCCCGTATGAATCCTCTTGTGTATTTTTAAATTTGATTGCTGATTAAATATTTTGCCACATTCCAGACACGTATATGGTTTCTCTCCCGTATGAATCCTCTTATGCCTTCTTAGATCTGACTGGCGATTAAAGCTTTTACCACATTCTAGACATGAATAAGGTTTTTCTCCCGTATGAATCCTCTTGTGTATTTTTAAACTTGTCTGGCAAATAAAGCTTTTACCACATTCTGGACATGTATTTAGTTTCTCTCCTAAATGAATCTTCTTATGTATTTTTAAATTTGAATGCTGATTAAAACTTTTACCACATTCTGAACATGTATATGGTTTCTCGCCTGTGTGAATCCTCATGTGCATTTTTAGACTCGATTGCTGGTTAAATATTTTACCACATTCTGAACATGTATATGGTTTCTCACCCGTATGAATCCTCTTATGCCTTCTTAGATCTGATTGGTCATTAAAACTTTTGCCACATTCTGAACACATATATGGTTTCTCTCCGGAATGAATCCTCTTGTGTTTTTTGAGATTGGATTGCAGATTGAACTTTTTGCCACATTCTGGACATGTATATGGTTTCTCTCTCGTATGAATCCTCTTATGTCGTCTTAGATCTGATTGATCATGAAAGCTTTTACCACATTCTGAACATATATACGGTTTCTCTCCACTATGAATTCTCTTGTGCTTTTTTAAATTTGATGGATGATTAAATCTTTTACCACATTCCGGACATACATATAGTTTCTCTCTGGGGGCAGTGTCTCCAAAAGGCTTTGCTTGGTGCACATCATGACAGTACTGAGCATCAGTCCTAAGCCAGGGCATGTGCTGCTCAACACAATGTGAGTCAGTGGCGAAGTTTTCCTTAATATCAGCACTTGCTAAAGGTCCCTCACCTTCTTTGAGCAACTGAGTTTGTACAAGTCTTGGGCAGTAGTTGTAATTACTCTCTTGTACGTTTGATGCCTCTCCTTTCTCGGCTCTCTTGTTCGCCCCGGTGGGCGCTGCACAACTGATAGCTCCCTCGCAGCCAGCTGAAGGATCTGGTCTTTCTCTGGAGGGGTCCCTCTGTTCCCATTCCCCCCTCTGCTGCCCATCGCACATTCTCATTCTTTCACTCTTACTCCCGAGCAGATCATCTGTTGGATAAGAAGAGTGTAGGGTCGTTACTTTTACAGCTACGGAGGAGGGCATATATAAGGGAGTATTCCCAAAGGATTAGCTAAAAAGACAATTCCTATGACACATAGCAGGAAGCGCTGTTGCTAGTACACAGGAACACGAGGGAAACACAAGACAAGACATGGCAGATCTCCGATGAGACTTGCAGAGAGGAATTCAGACATCCAGGGTGAGCATGGAAAATTCCCACAGTGTTTTACAAGAGGCTCTGCCTGAAAGCAGAGCCTCTTGTAAAACAGGTGCAGGACTGCACGTCGATGCTTCCCCATGTCCGGCAGGAGCAATGATTTTAAAAAGATGTACATGGGTAAACAAAAGGTGTTCCAGTAACCTAAGTGTGCCTGGGAGCAGTTTACGGAAAGGCTCTTCTCTCTATCTACTCACACACTCCGATCTAACCCACCCCCAAACTCCCTACAGCCAGCTCCTCTCTCAACAGCTACTACTAGCGCTTACCATTTCTATATTGCTACAAGGTGTACACAGTGCTGTACAGACACATATGAGAGACAGTCCCCGTGCATAAGAGCTTACAGTCTAGGCAAGACAGACAACACAACAGTCAAGACAGACAATACTCATTACCTGCCGTACAACAGTTTTTTCTTTTTCTTTAACTACACTGTATCTACCATAAAAACTGACACGATTTTTGGGGTCTTTATTAACTGAACAGCCAGATCCTGAACACTCCACTTCCTATTCAGGCTTCTGTGGTACAGGAATCAAAGCATAAACCATAGCAAGTAAGCTATGATGTTGAGTCAATGAATTTGTCTTAATTTAGCAAAGAAGGGGTTTTTTGGCCTAGACATCTCAGACCGATAGCTCATGAACAGTGCATTACCCTCACCAAACTCTATTCTTCTTCATTTGCTGTCATCAACCATCTTATGTTCACTGAGATGGAAACGTACTAAAGAGCACTGTATGATTTCACCTTTCTCAGAGCAACGTCATGACAAATACCCTGAACAGTGATCTCAGTAAGGCTGGAGATAGGAGCTGGGGTGGTGATGTTGCGTGGCATACGCAACATCACCACCCCAGCTCCTATCTCCAGCCTTACTGAGATCCCCAGTCCCAGGTTCCAAATGGCGGTCATGATCTCTAGCAATAATCTCGTGCCACTACTGCTAGGGGTCAGGCTGCCAAAAAAGGGCAAAAATTGCCTTACTTGCCAGCCTGACCCCTAGCGGTAGTACTGTGAAATTACAGCCAGGGGTCATGGGTGATATATTAAATCTGGGACCAGGAAGAGCGGGAGCAACTGGGGACTAGTTACCCTGGTAAGGATGGGGATCGAATTGGGGGTAGAGGCTGGGGGGGGGAATAAGATGGCTAGGAGGGATTGGATAACTTAATAAATATAAGAGGAACAGGGTGACTTGGGGAGTGATCAGGGGAATCAGATGCCTGGGGGGGGGGGTGCAGTGAGATACAGGGGGACTGATCTCAGCCTTTATACCTGTCCCGCCAACCAGGCTCCTATTCGTGGCTCAGGGCAGGAGCAAATGCCCTACATCTAGATTTTTTGCCACTGACGTGGAGGAATTCACATTGATAGTGTGGTCCCACCCTAACCACTCCTTCTCCACGTCCTCACTGCCCCTCCTGAAAGACTAAACGTGATCATTACCATACATACATATGCCAATCTAGACACGTAAATGTGGCTGTCCATACACAGGATTGCTTTGAGAATAACTCATCTCATGTCTGATCTCACCCTCACCTCCAAACTCCGCAGTGATTCCTTTCGCTCGGATTACAAGTTACTAAACAAACCCTCAGCAACACTGTGCTGGAAACCTGCGACTCGCTCAAGAACTGGGACCCCGAACCTCAGACCTGTCATCTTAAAGCAACGGAATCCTAATGACTTAGAAATAAACTGGAAGCCAACAGTAACATTCTCCCTTTTTATATCAAGCTGAAAATTCATCCACAGCACATAGCAAAGATTTGAATCTAAAGGGAATGTTTCCTCACCACTCTTGATATCGGTGGCCTCTTTGTCTCCCTCCAGCAGGATGTTGGCATGAGGCTCTTCTGTTTTTAGGGCCTGCAGGGTGGGGTCCGGCTTGTAACCTTGAGCACCTGTTAGAAAAATGGGAAAATCTCTTCAGCTTTTAAATAGTCTTTTATACCTGACATCAAAATCCCTTCTGGGAACAGGTCAGCTACGGTATCTTGGGATACTGCTGGACGCATCGCTTACTTTGATCCCGCAATTTCAGATAACCTTTAAAAACTGCTTTTAGCACATGTGGAGACTATGACATCTCTCCTCTCCATATATCGAGAAGACACATCTGATAACGTCAAAAGCAGACTAGTGTTTACACCAGCTCCATTTAATTCAAAATGCTGCAGCCCGACTGATGGGGGGCTGCAAGCGGCATGAACACATCTCACCCTTCCTGCAAAACTGCACTGGCTACCAGTATCCTGCAGGACCAGTTACAAAACTCCTGTTTCTCATCTTTAAGACCCTCAGATGAAAGAGGCCAAAAAAACCTAAAGAATAAGTTAGCCTTCTACACATCTGAGGCCTTTAAGATCCTTTCAAGGAGAACCCCAAGCGTACCCTCGCTGAAGGAAACCACATATGGCGACACCCACTGGGAGAGTCTTCTCAGGAGTAACCCCACACTCTGGAACTCACCCCCAGTGGGGCTGCATCTAATTCAAGACTTCAGGACGCATGTGATAGCCTGGCTCTTCTTCTAAGCCTTTAATAGCTGTGGTGACTGACTTCCCATTGACTCATTCTGCTTTACACCATGTCCGCATGCCTTATAACCATCTGTATGTATAATTCCCCCTCAGTCTAGTTATCCATTTCTATTTAACCCTGTATGCCTTTGTCATCTTGGTTGCCTAAATGTCCCCACTGCTGCCCATTAGGATGCTGAATTTTATGGTGTCTATGTTCCATGAATGCAGTCTATTAAGTGGATCATGTGTACAGTGCTCACATTGTATCGTGACTATTCTGCGGCACCGTCGTTATGTACATTACTGATATTATTGCCAGCGTGAGCTGTATCCTCCTTGCCTCTGTTCTCTTCCAGTAACGCCTCACTGGGTGGCTCACACAAAATAAAACTCACAAGCTGGTGGTGGTAGAAAGGATTAGTACTTTGCGGTCAGAAATAGTGAAGGAGTGTCAGGATGACTGTAAGAACTCAAAGGGGATTAGAGAAACTAGGTGATAGAATAAGATGACTGGAAAAGACGGAGAGATCCAAGAAAAAAACAAAAAAAAAGAGGGAAAGATGAGACTTCATATAGGTACAGGGCTGCGTAGGCCTTGCAGCGCTATACAAATGAAACGTACTAGAATTAATAAGGGCAAAACGAACCCACTCGAGGACACCGCTAAGAAGAGTAAAAACTGGAGAGAGGAGAAGACGAGCTGCTTATTGGAAGAAAGTGAGGTTGCTGTAGGATTGTGGGGGAGGATGAGAGAGGGGAATTGAGAAGAAAAGAATAAATGGCAAAACAGGAGAAAGAAATGAAAGACAAAGGCGTAAACATGACAGTAGAAAGGCAGAGATAAAGAAAACGATCCAGAAAGGCGTTAGAAATCAGAAGGCTTGATGGTTCATTTCTGCTCTGATCCAGAGGACGCGTCTTCCTTGGAAGAAATATTTGGATCACCTGTTTCGTGCTGCTCTTCAAACGTGCTCACGGCGGGCAGGTTTCCTCTTTCCTTAGATCCCTGGCGCTCAGTCCTGAATCCCTCTTTCTTAAATCGGATCAAAATGTCCGGTTTGATGCTGGCAAAGCCTGTTGGGTGTTTGATTGAAAAAAACATATATTCAGCTGCTACACAAATAGCCGGCGGCGCTTAATGTCCATATCCGCCAGTGGTTGCTATCCACAAATCAGCGATATTTGGCCACTCTACAGCTAGAGGTGTTTTCAGGGGCAGATGGTGCTATAAGGCCTTTGGGCTTGCCCCGGTGTGTCGCAGGTCTACCAAGTCTTCTGCACTACCACAGAGGAAAGCAGAAACTCCTGTTCAAGCAGGGAACGAAAAAGGGTCTCTCTCTCTCTCTCTCCTCTTCCAGCAACTCTTCCTCTTGCCTGTCCACCTCCCCCGTGGTTCACCCCCTCCCTTTCAACCTTTCAGGTTGATGTCAAGGCTCCTTCCTATGGCTACGTCTCTACCAGTCTGTCGAGTCCTGACCCCCAGCAACTGAAGTCTGCATCCGCGGGGGCAGAACTCAGCAACGACCGGCAGACGCTTGAACGCTAAGGTTCTGCGGCATCTTAACTTTTTTATTACGGTTGTCATCGTCGTCGTTGCAGCTACAGGAAGGAGCTGTGACAGAAACCTGAAAGATGGGAGTGCTGGATGGGGAGAGAAGGAAAAGTGGGGGACTCCCTGGTCTCCAGTTGCCACGTGTTAAAATGCACATTAACTGGCTAACAGGCTTTAGTAAAAGGACCCCTTTATTTTTATTGATCTTAAAATTATTTTATTTTAGTTTTCTTTATCTTCTTAGTTTGGTAGTAATTTGCAGTCTTCATTATACTGGTCTTGAGTATTTATTTATATTCCATGTTCTATGTTCTATCATTTGTACGGAGTACATAAGGCAGTTTTATAAATATGAAAAATAAGTAAAATAAAAAGAAAATGTAATACTTGCCTGTTACCGGAGGATGAATCTGCTCAGTCGTCTCTGATTCAGGATGATCCATGAAGGGGAGCTCGTCCTCTTGTTTAACGCTCAGTGAGAACACAGACGTCACAATCGGAAGGCCTGTAATAAGAATACAAACATATCTAGAAGGTGTAGCTAAATCCTGACTATTAAGCCTCTAAATTTTGATGTCAATGACCCATCTCCTATATTGTGCACAATAGCCTAGTGGTTAGAGCACTGGTTTAGTAACCAAGCGATGAGGGTTTGATTCTCACTAGCACTCCGTGTGGTCTTCGGCAAATCATTTAACCCTCCACTGCCCCGGAAAAAGCCCTGGCAATCTACTTCCTGTCACACTGCCAAGGAAACCCAGGAGCTGCTGACTCGACAGTACACATTGCATTGACCAATCTCCTATGATCTACAAATGCAAAGCCCTTTAAATCCAAACCATTTACTTACTCGTAGTGGGGTCATTCATGTTTTCTTTTCCCTCCCACTCACAGTGTTGTGTGAAATATTTCTCATCTTCCTTTTTAATCTTGAATATGACATCAGGATTAAGAATTGAGTAGCCTGTCAATATCAAATACAAACATTACATTTTAAATTATACTTGTAAACCCTCCAGGAGTTTTATCCGTTTCCAGTTCTGATGGATCAGTGTGTGAATGTGACAAAGCTTGGTGATTAAGATTAGACCTCGGAGGGTTTCTCCAATGATTGTTTCTATTCATATTTAGAAGCATTTCAGGTACCAGTGTTCTCTGCGAACATGCCCTTTCCTGGTAAGGAGGAGTCCCAGCTTCCCATTAAGAGCATTCAGAAAGAATGTGCATACAATGGCAAGCGTTAGCCCTAAATTTGAGAGACTGAGATCATAAAAGCATAAGAAATGCCATACTTGGTCAGATCAAGGTCCATCAAGCCCAGTATCCCGTTTCCGACAGTGGACAATCCAGAAACACTTGATAGAAGCTGGCTTACTAAAAAAATGCCCTGTGTGACTTTAATAAACACAAAAACTTTAATAGAAAGAGATTTTATCAGTCTAAACTCAAAGAGTTCCCTTTAACCCAAGAGTCTGAGAAATCACCAGCAGGTAAATACTTACAATGGCAGAATCCTTTCCAGCAAGAGCAGCTTTTCTCAGTAGTCCTGCAGACTGAAAATCAGTGAGCTCTGGTTGACCTATTCATACCTGTGCTTCTAGGGCAATCTCTTCAGTTTCCTTGGTGATTCACACAGCCTTTGTTTTGATAGAGAGAGCCTTTCAAATTTACCTTTTGAATCCATCCTACTCCACATATCCTGGGCCTAGGAGTGAGGTGCATTACTGTTATGGTAAGTGCAAGGTAACCCATTTGAAGAAATGGGATTTAAAGATAATTCTATCTAGAGGCCAGAGAGAGGGAGAAAGGGAATATTTGACTTTTAGTTACCACCTGAGGTGCAATATTTTTATGGTGCAGGCAGACGTTGTGGTTCTCAGATGGAAATCAGAGAGGTAAACCCTTTTTCCTGTACCCTGGAGTCAGTTGCTGTCATAGGTAAAAGAGACACAGCCTCCATCTAGTCATGTATGAAGCCTCTATTTTAACATGTATCTGATCTTACAACATACAGCAGTATCTTTCAGAAGACCTGTGGCAGTGATGCCTGTCACTGAGTCCTGCAGTCCTAGTAGCTCCTATTGGACTTGGGATAATATCAGATGCGAGGTCCTCAATTTTAGGTGCCCATGAGATCTGGCATCTGGGATTTCCCCAGGCCTGATATAACGGCTGCTCTCGTTAGTAAATATTATGAATAATGCATCCCTTAGAAGCAATATGGTGTCAATGATATTGAAAGACACTGGTGAGCAATTTCATATTTAGACTCTAATCTCTTGGAACGTAAGTTAAGCCACGTTGAGTCATACCGCGGCCCATCGAGCCCAGCATCTGACTAAATTTGTAATTCCTGCAGGAACTTTTCAAAACCTCTTTTCAACCCTGCTATGTTAATTGCCTTGGTCAAATCTGAGCCTAGGGATATTACTGAGCCCTGGGTCACACCCTATTGTCATGTCCATCGATCAGAATCTGCTTTCCCCAAAGTTATTAGTAAGAAACACACAAACCAGTCTAACACAATGCTTTGGGCACCAGTATGCTGTAAGCCAGGGGTGGCCAACTCCGGTCCTACTGCACCACAATCCAACCTAGATTTCAGGATGTCCTTAATGAATACTCATTAGATATATTTGCATACAATGGGAGACAGTGGATGCAAATACACCTCATGAATATTCATTAGGGAAATCCTGAAAACCAGGCTGGATCATGGTGCGCTAGGACCGGAGTTGGCCACCTCTGCTGAAAGCTATCTATGGGTAAGGCATGATCTATAGCAGGGATCTCTTACTCCAGCCCTGGAGGGCACCAAACCATTCAGGTTTTCAGGCTGTCCCTAACGAATACGCATGAGATATATTTGCATGCCTGCCCACACTGTATTCAAATTTATCTCATGCATATTCATTAGGGACAGACTGAAAATCGGAATGTTTGGTGCCCTCCAGGACTGCAGTTGGAGATCCCTGATCTATAGTGTCAAACACTGTTGAAAGATCAAGCAATAGGATCACTGCATTTTGTCCTTTATTTATATTTTTGAAAAGATCTGCTGCATGTTCAATAAATCTCGACTGTTGTATTTCCCGGTGCTCCTGTTCTGGAAGGTACTCCTGAAACTGTAAAGCTACAGCCTTTTCCATTACTTTATAAAATAGGTGCATTTGTTTAAGAGCTCTGGGACATTAACTTCTTTTAGCAATACAAAACTTTCCTGTTGATCCGTGACTTGATTTGTTAAGTAACCATTGAGATTCTGCTGGAGGGTCGACCTAGTTTTGATTTCATTTGATTGAACATTTGCAGCAATCTTGCATGCACATCATGTCACATAGTCCCTGTATGACATTGTAGACCTCTTACTAATAACATAGAAAATGACCATAGGGCCTATCAAGCCTGCCCTTCCGTACCACCTGCTAAGTCCCTTTTCCTTCAGAGATTCTCTGTGTCTATTTCTTGTCCTCAACCCCATCACCACTACTGGGAGGCTAGTCCACTCATTTACCAGAAAGAACTATTTCCACAGAGTACTTCTGAGTCTATCCCCTTTCACGTTCATCTTACGACACCCTCATGCCAGAGCTTCCTTTCAACAGGAAGAGGCCCACCTGCTGTGCATTCATTCCAAGAGGTATTTAAATGTTTCTATCGTATCGCCCCTCTCCTGCCTTTCCTCCAAAGTATACATATTGAGATCTTTAAGCCTATTCCCATATGCCTTATGATGAAGGCCACTGAGCACTTTACTACCTGCCCTCTGGACTGTTTCCATCCTGTTTATACCCGTTTGAAGGTGTGGTCTCACTATTCCCTCCTTTCGCTTCTGGTCTTTCCTTTCCCTATGCACCCAAGTATCCTTCTGGCTATTGCCATCTCCTTTTCTACCCGTTTTTAGGATTATCCGATAAGATCACCCCCAGGTGCTGCTCATCTTTCGTGCACTGAAGTACTTCAACCCCTATACTGTACCGCTCCCTTGGGTTTTTGCAAGCCCAAATGCACGGCCTTGCATTTTTTAGCCTTAAATCTCAGTTGCCAAATCTGTAATTCATTACTATAATCAGCTATAGGAGCAGACAGTGGCCAGTGTAACAGCAATTTTTAAAAAGGACCGAGAAAACTATAGATTGGTAAACCCGACTTTGCTGACGAGACAGACAAAGTGGATCCCTTTACAACAACAGGATAAAATCAAAATAAACTGAACTAGCTAATTTCTCAACAAATAGGGGTGTCTTAGATGGAGCGGTGGGTTCACCCCTAAATAAAGACACGGGAAGGGGTGGCCTGCACAGAGCGGCAGGTGCACCTATTCTTGCCATCTTACTGGGTAGACTAGATGGACCATACTGGTCTTTATCTGCCGTCATTTACTATGTTACTGGTTATATGGATAGACATGACTTAATGGGCAGAACCAACAGGAATTTAGCAAAGTAGGTCTTGCTTTGCCAGTCTGTTCGAGTATTTTGTAGTGCACAAATAAAAATGTAGACAAGGGTGAACTGGTAGTTGTAGCCTTTAACAAGGTCCCTCATGTGAAGCGACTGAGGAAACTAAAAGGATATGGTAAAGGAAGTAAAACCCTAGTGTGAACTGCAAACTTTTTAAAAGACAGGAACTGGCCGATAAAATGCAGCGTGGACGAGTGACATGTGCTGCACCTGGGGAAAGTAATTCGGACCCCAGGTCCACAAGGCTGGGCACTATATTAGGAGTCAACACCCAGGAAAAGGACTTTGCAGTCATTGTGGACAGTATGTTGACATCCTCAGCTCAATCTGCGGCAACAAAGAGAATGTTAGGAATAATTTAGAAGAACAAAACAGAGAATATGCTAATACCTTTGCATCGATCCGTTGTGTGAGTGCAGCTTCAGTATGGTGTGACGTTTTGATCATCTCAGCTCAAAAATATATAAGAGAACCAGAAAAAGTACAGAGAAGAGCAATGAAGCTGATATACAGGCTCCCCGATGAAGAAAGCTTAGCACTATGCAATCTGGAGACAAGATAGCTGTGCGGAGATATGCTAGAGATCTATAAAACCATACGTGGGGTGGAACAGGTTAACAGGAAATGGTTATTCACCTTTCAGACAGTACCAAGGCTAGGGGCGCGCCATGAAACTAATCCATAGCCAGTATTAGAGAAAGTATTTTTCACTGGGCACACAATTAAGCCATGCAGTTTGTGGCCAGAGGATATGGACAAGGCAGTTACCATATCTAGACTTAGAGTTAAGACAAGTTCCCGGAAGAAAAGTCTATCAATTATTATTAGACAGGCAGACTTGGGAAAGCCATCACTTATCAATGGGAGTGAGCAAGACGGAATGGATCCACTCCTCCTGATCCTGCTGGGGGCATGTGACTTGGATTGGCCATTCTCAGAGACAGGATGCGGGATCTAATGGACCTTTGACCTGACTCACCACAACTCATCTTATGTTCTTATATGCTTAAGGCAAGAATAATAATAGTTGTTAATAAATCCTGCCGTGTGTCTGTGGGTGGTGGATGATAGATGAGCATCTTTACCTTGTGATATCAGAAAGCAGTGAATCTCCTCGATCACCTTCTTGTAGAACTCCTTCTGCCATTCTCCCAGAATGTCCCACTCCACTTCCAAGAAATAAGCAGCGACGTCCCTGAATGTGACCGATACCTGTGTAAAGATAACAGAGTAAGCGTAGTTACTCACCTGTAACAGGTGTTCTCCAGGGACAGCAGGAATCAGCCCTCACATATGGGTGAAAAAGGCACAGACGGAGCCCGCACGGAGCATTTCCCCAGCTTTCAAAGAAAGCTTTGGGGACTGCCACCACGCATGCGTGGTCCCCTTCCCACCCAAGATTGCCATCTTGATCAGTCAGATGACATAGCTCAGGCAAAGGATAAAAATCTAAAAAAAAGAGCGGACAACTCCTAGGGGAGGTTGATGGGCTGTGAGGACTGATTCCTGCTGTCCCTGGAGAACATCTATTACAGGTGAGTAACTATGCTTTCTCCAGGAACAAGCAGGAAGTCAGTCCTCACATATAGGAATCCTCAGCTACAAGCTACTGAGGACCTATAGAAAGGCGTCACGGCATGCTGTGAACAGTTACAGACGGGTGCGAGTGATGTACTCTGTCTCTATCTCTGCCGCTTTGTCCTCCATAGGTTTGCCGAACAATTCTTCGCCCAGACACGGTACATCGAGCAGCTTTTCTTGGACCCATTGTTCAAGTTCCGAGGACTGGAGCCAGGCCTGCCGCCTGGCCCCAATACCCACAGCCATTACTCGAGCAGAGGACGCGAAGCTGTCGTATGCAGCACGAGAAAGGTACTTCAAACAGTCCCCAGCATTTCAGGAGGGACTGGAAACGGTGGAGATAATTGTTGTCGAGGCCCGCCTGGAAGCCTCCGAGTTTCACCGTGAAGTCACCAAGGAACATGCCTATATATAGCTGGTAAGTCTGGATACAGCAAGCCAGCATAGAGCCTTGGTAGGCCTTATACCCGAGGGCATCGAGGGTGTGAGATTCCCTACCCAGCGGGACCGAAGAGTGGGTTTTTGGATTCTTCTGCTTCAGCATGGCAGACTCCACTACCATTGAGGTATGGTTGAGCTGGACCTTCCGGAAGCCGGGTCCCCACTGGACCCTGTACATGGTGTCCAGGCATTTGCTGACAATGGGGATAGATGCAGGTGTCTCCCACATGCGGAGGAGTAGCCGGGTCAGAATGGGTGGGACCGGAACCATGAGGGATTCCCTCAGCAGGGCCTCGTATTGTAAAATATCAAGTTCCTCTGCACGGGGCTCCAACTCAGATTGTGTAGCGAGTGCCAGGGCTCGAGCCATGTCCTGAGATCATCCATATGTGAGGAATGATTTCCTGCTTGTTCCTGGAGAATAGGAAATTAGTATAGATGAAACCTATTTGTGTGGAGTGCGATTCCATAATGTGCACGTCTGGCCTATGGATACATCTAAATAAAAAATGGACGCCCTTTGAACCTAATTCCGCATCCACAGGTCTGGAATCAGGGAGATTAGACGTGTTCGGCATGGCACGTACAAGCGCTATTCAGCCGGCCCATGCCTCAGACGTGGGTAAACGTTTTGGACGTCCTTGTGCCCACCATATTCTGAAAAGTTACACATTTCAGATCTTGTCTATCCCTGCAATGTACCCATGGACGCCAACATCCCTCAGGAAAAACATTCATCTCCTAAGCTGCTCATCAGAGATGGTAGTTTGCTGATGCACACTAGACATAAAAACGAATGAGAAATGATTGCTGCTGCAACCTAGACCATAAACCAGTCCTCTACAGGCCCTGAAAAGAGCTACGTAATCCCAGTGCACCCTAATATGTTATAAGAGAATGTAAATATGAAACTGTATGTCATGGCATATCTTGTATCAAATGGTATGTGGCATTAGGAAACAGCCCCAGTGATTCCTGTCCTGGTCATCTCTACAAACACACCCTAAACTGCTAGGGATGGACCCTCACCAAGTGCACAAAACCCAGAACTAACACTGCAATTCCCCAAAGGATGCGTAATATTGCTGAGCAACAAATGTCTGCCTTTTTCATGCTCAATAGCAACACCATTGATCCCACGAAATGTGCATTATGGTCATGCACGAGTTTTCACTGTTGAGCGCCCTTATTCTGAGGGTCCCTTATTATTGACAGGGATATGTTTTGACATTTAGCTATAGTGAACCCTCTCTGAGTTTATTTATTTATTTATTTGTGTTTATTGACCGCCCAATCACACTGGCACCTGGCCAGGCTTTCATGTCCCCCCTGAATTGCAGATGAGCATACCAGATCCCTCCGTGCACCCCTAAAACCACACACACACACACACTCACTTTCTGTCACTAAAACATGATTCTGTCAAAAAGATGCCCTGAACCTATACATAACAACTAAGACAACATAATAGCATGGGGTACCAGGACTACAAATATGATCTCCGTTTCTCACCCAAAAAAGAATCCTTTCCCTGCTCACGCCCATACTATCCCTACATCAGCAGTCCCATTTTTCAGAATTGTTAGGGAATCGTTAGGGAGCCTCTAGATTGGCTCCTTTAGCACAAACAGCAAATTAGTGCATAGCTTAAATAAACACTATGCTCTTCTTAATATTTCTGTAAGGGTGTTTATTAATGTGTCTAGACCGTACAACATTCCCTCACCTCTGCTCTCTGTACCTTAAAACTGCATCTTGTGTTCTTCCAGACTGTAGTCACACCAGTTCAAAACATACTTGTCACAACCATTCTTCAATATGGGCCGCACTGCAAAGAAAATATTTTTCTAAGTCCTGGCCTTATTCCATGTTTCAGCAGCAATACCGTGGACATTTCTGGGAAAACTGTAATATGTACATGGGCCTTTCCTAAATATGCTTTCTAGGTCTCCACAGCTGACCATGCCCCCATTCCGCCCCTTCTGGGCATGTTCTGAGATCCCCGTGATAGCGCTGTGGACGTGCATGTCAACAGCGTTTCAGAATATAGTTGGGGACGTTTTTGGCACATAAACGTCCCTGCCGCACATACAAACCATTTATTCGTGTTCAAGAATGACCCCCATAACATCCTCCTGTAGTTCAAGTCATATCCCTTTACTGGGTGAAGATTGAAGATCTGAGTGAAAATTGTTTCACAGAATTCATAGAGAAGTCAAGACTCAAAGAAAGTAGAGGAAGCTATAAACAGCAGTGGCCTATATATCACAGCTGATGCATAAAGCCGGCGCTGAAGTTGCTGTGTACGCACTGTTGTAGTGTGCCGACAGCGCAAGACTTCAGCGCTGGTATGCAGCAAACGGTGTGTATGCAAATGAGCTGTGCACAAAACTTTGGCGTGAAGTTGAAAGGAGGGAGCCAACGCATGCATAAACAGATGCGCTACAAGAGAGCGTATACGCATGCACGTAAATGTCAAATGTTCACGTTATACGCACAGTTCTTTTGGTGCTCACCCCATAAAAAGCAAACACTATTTTGCCCAAAAGCATTTTCTATGAAATCACAATACAGATCTAAAATAAAACATAAATATAAATGAGTCCAAAACCACACAAGGATAAGAAGCAAAAAATATTTCTTCTCGAACACTGAACTTTCGCTTATACACTGAAAAGATACACGTAGAAAATTTTCACGTAGAAGGTAATTGTTCATCGGCACGTACCCTGAAACAGTCTTTCCCTGCACGCAAAAGACGTTTGTTGCCTCAGTCCAGGCATAGAGATATTGGCGCTCCTGTTGGTTATGTAATCCTCTATGCATTTCTTTGCATTCGACACAGATCTTATTAGCATACCATCTTAATACGTGCAGGTCATTCACATATTATTTAAATACGCTTGGCATTACCGTGTGCGCATAGGTTTCCTTTATGCACACGTCAATCTCTTTTCTGCATTTAGCGTGGCGGAACTTGAGCATATAAGTTGCGGTATCTGTGCACAAAGGACACATTAGTCTTGCTGCATCGGTCTGTAAGTCAGTAAGAGAAACTACCAACCGCAGACCCTGCCCTCCAAAGCTTCTGATTCTGCTCTCCGAGGAGACCCGCCTTGGCAGACGAACAATCGAGTTACAGGCTATTCCTGGGACAGTGAAGAAGGACATGGGAAACCAGACCACTTGAATAACTGGGAGATAAAACCACTAAGCCCGATATTCAGCGCTGGCTCCCGGGCTGCCCACATTGCCGTGAGGTTCACCGGGCAGTGGTGATAATCAGCGGCTTCCCGGTTAGCTTCTGCGGCACAAGTTAGGCCAGGGATTCCTGTGCCTGACCTTTGCTGTGTATGAGACTGAGGGGGGGGGGGCATATTCAGCGACTAACAGGCTAGCTATACTGGTTAAAATTAGAACGGGTCAATGGTTATCCAAACTTTACTGCTCCTACTATTAATCATTTATATAGCGCTGCACAGATACTAACGTTAACCGTTTTTCACTATCTTAGAGTTGCCAAAGTTACCCAGTTCCAGAAGTGAGATTTTAAGCGAGTCCTGGGTTTCTGACAGTCTCATTCTGATGCATTATAGGGCCTACACAACGGGCAAATCAGGGACTACAAATACCACACTGCACTGCCATGCAAATTTAAAACCAGAACTAGCAAAAAACAAATCTCACTCTGGAGCTGGGTAACTTTGCAGCTCTGTGATACAGCAGCACATATTGGTGAGATTCTGTGCATGAGAGACACAAGGTGGTACGTAGGGACAGTGAAGCGTTTCTTACTTGATCAAAGCCCAGAGCGGCCATGTCCCTGGGAATTGTGCAGCCTCTGTTCCTGGGAAGGCGGCCGGGCTGATTCCCGAGGGTCTCCTCTCCCCTCTGCGGGCCTGGGGAGACGGAAAGTTTGGCTTCCTTCTGACTCTCTCTTCTTCTCTTTGCAGCCCAGGCTGCAGACAGCAGAGAAAGAGAAAGGCACAGAGCATGCGTGAAGCTCCCTAGCTGAGGTCATGCTGTGGGGATCCCGCCTCCTTAAGCTGGTCCCAACCGAAGATCACAAGTACCAGTGGCAGACCCCATGCACTCATCCCCCAGGGTCTCCAGAGTCTCTCCCTCTATCTCACGAACCTCCCTCCAGGCATCTGTTCAAACCTTTTTTAAACCCACTTACTTTAACTGCTGAAAATGACTTTCAAAGATTAGTTTTGCCTTAAGAGAAAAAAGTATTTCTCCTGCACATTAAATGATGGCAGATAAAAGAAGCACTGCTTGTTCCTGTCTGCCTAGTAAGGTGCTTTTGCTCTGGGTTGCAACTGCTGCTCTGAGCACCTTACCCTTATTTAATTTTATTTATATATATGTTTTAAAGTGCCTTCAAGTCAATGCAGACCCAGCAACCCCTGAGTTTGTTTAGCAAGGTACGAATGGAAGGAGATAGCCAGGCCTTTTCTTCCAAAGTGACTTGTCCAAGGTCATAAGGAGCACCAGTGGGAACGGAACCTCTGTCTCCTGGGTACTAAGCTGTTTCTCTAACCACTAAGCTACTTCTCTTACAATCAGAGTGGTTTACATAGAACAATAACATTGGAACGTCAACTTGGGTCATTAAACAGGGTTGAAGGCGCCGTTTTTAACGTGTAATTTAATGGTCCTCTTGCTATATATGGATCTTCTTGTTTTAAATTTACAACTTCGCAATTCCTGGCGTCACAAGCTTTGCATTTTGCTGGTTTTAGGGAAGTCATTATGGACTAGCAGAAGAATCCATTAAAAGTAACTGGTTCATAATATAGAGAGAGCAATTGTGGCCCTAGGCTCACGCATGCACGCGCTCTGTCAAGAAGCCACTTACACCAAGACATTGTCACATACCCTCAAGCTCTCAAAAACAGGAACCCAGCTCCAAAGCTCTAACACAGAGTTTCCTAATACAGGTTTACCCCGAAGGCTTTGCTCAGAGATGCTGCAAGCAAACTGCGTGTAAATGAGCTAGGCGCAAAAAGTCTGCGTTAAACAAGGCGAGCAAGCCAGGCCCATGCGCACAGCAGCCTGTGTTAGCTGCACCTATATCCCATGCACAAAAGACACTTGTGTGCTTCCCCTGCCATCATTTTTTGCACTTCCTTCAGTAAAGCAAAAACAAATGTGGTGGGGGTTGTGCGCCCAAGAAACCAGAATAAATTCCTTGCTGGCAACTGCTGCAGACCTACGAGCTAACCCTTACCGTCTCCTCAGACCTGGCATTGAGCTTAGCCTTCTCCTCTCTGCATCTGGGCTGCATAGCTAATTGCTTCGTTAACATCAATTTTAATAGATTTGAATGCGCTATGCGCTGCTGCTAGCTCAGGCAAGAGTGCATTGATTACGCTCGCATTAGAGTCCTGGCTGCGTTCTGCGCTCACACTAACGCAGAAAGTTGTGCACACATGCTGCTGTGGCTTGCACTCGCAGCGGCGCTCATCACTGCATCGGCCCATTAGTTTTTCTGTCCCTATGTCTCATATTCTGTCCATCCTACAGGTCACCCTACCACACTCTCTGTTACACACTCATGTCTGTCTTCAAGGGTGGCTCTAGAAGGTGGCCAAGGGTTCGAAAGGCGGCTTGGTAAGCTGTGTCAGAACCACGGTAAGATCCCATTCCGCCAGGGGCAGCTGGATGGGTGGCTTAGAGAGCAGCAAGCCCCGCATGAAGCAGGTGATGAGGGGCTGAGTCGTGAGAGGTCTGCCCACAATGGAGTGATGATGTGCGGAGAACGCACTCAGGTTTACCCTAATGGAACTGGACTTAAGTCTGGCTTGCGAGAGGTGGAGCAAGTATTGGAGCACCGTGTGTACCTGGCAAGAAACGGTCAATCCGTTGCTCTGCGCTCCATACGGAAAATCTGCGCCACTTGAAGGCTTAAGCTCATCTCATGGACTCTTTATGAGAGGCCAGAAGGACCTCCTCCACCTCCATGGGGAGGTTGAAGGGTGCTAGGGCAACATGTTCAGCCACCATGCTGTCAGTGAGAGAGACCCCAAGTTGGGGTGGAGACTCGAGTCTTCCTCCTGAGTTAACAGTCCCGGGGACTTCCCTAGAGGGAATGGCAGCTCCGTCGAGAGGTAGAGTAGCAGGGGAAACTAGGGCTGTCTGGGCCACTCTGGGGCACCAGGATCATGGAAGTCCTGTCCCACTGGACCTTGAAGATGGTCTGCCCAATTAGCGGTGTGGGAGGGAAGGCATACAAAAGGACCTCTGCCCATGAGAAGAGGAAAGCGTCTGCCGCTACCTGGGTCGGGTGCGGTTGGGGGCAGCAGAAGCGGGGCAGTTGAGCATTGGCCAGGCTGGCAAAGAGGTCGAGAGTTGGGGTTCCCTATAGTCAGAACAGTCGCTGCACCACCCTGGGGTCTAGGCGCCACTCATGTGGCTGGAGGACCCTGCTCAGTCTATCCGCTAGGGCATTGCTCTGGCCCAGAAAGTATACCACCCTGAGGCATATTCCGTGACTGATCACGGGTGGAGGCGTACTCATAATAGCAAAAGGCAACCTGAAACTCTCCAGCACGTATCAGAACTCGAACCCAGACATAGACCTACTCAAGATCGCATTATCCATCTGCTTGATATACAGACCCCCCACGCCGCAATATGAGATACTAGCATCAGCATTGGAAACAATTTCATCAACTCAACCTAGAAAATTCCAGATCGTACTAGGGGACCTAAACTTAGCGTCAACATCTGCCACGAATACAAACACCTTCCTAGAAGCCATGTCCCAACTAGGGTACCAGCAACTAATTACAGAACCCACCCATGATAAAGGTCACACACTAGACATGGTTTTCACACCCAAAAATGCTCAGGCCAAAGATGAGAAGCCCAAGATAGAGATCAACCCACTACCCTGGTCAGACCACCACCAAATCAACATACAGTTAAAATTGCCGAACCTGTCTAAAGACACAAAAGCAAAAAGAACATCACACCAACAAAGACGATTCAACAAACCAAACATGGAAGGTCTGATTGAGTCCATCAAATCACACATAGACCTAGGCAAAACAAACCTCGATGACTTAACAAGTAAATGGGATGCCGGAATCCGGACCATAGCAACCCCCAAAGAGACTCAGACGCCAAACGCATCAAAACACCAATCTGAACCTTGGTACACCATAACATTGACCAGAATGAAGAGAGACCTCAGAAAGCATGAAAGAAAGTGGAGACACAACAAATCCACCGAACTCAGGGCAGTGTACCTTAATCTCCTCGCAAAATACAAAGAGGAAATAAACACAGCAAAGAGGTTACACCATACCAACATACTAAACAAAGCCATTAACAAACCACGGGAGCTTTTTGCACTAGTAAAATCACTTACCAAGACAGCCCTCCCTGAACATCAAGATAGCCCAATACATCCACAAACACTAGCAAATCACTACGCAAGCAAACTGACTACTACCACCCCCACGTTTGCCGTAGAAACACCACACCAACGAACGAAGATGAAGCAAGCATCTACATGGAGCACATTCCACAACATTGATGAACAACAAACCACCAACATCTTAACCTCCATAAACACCACCACCTCACCACTTGACCCCTGCCCAACTGCATGGATCAAAGCGGCAAAAAAAGAGATAAACCAGCAAATAGCCCACATTGTAAATCAGTCACTAAGCCAAGGAAAAATGCCTGAAAAACTAAAACAATCTATAATAAGGCCAATCCTAAAGAACAATTCTCTCAACAAAGAAGACCGTCATCATACCGCCCCATATCAAGCATCTCATTCCTGGCAAAAATCATAGAAAAGGCAGTGCTCTTACAGCTTCAAGACCACCTTGACGACCATGATACCTTAGACAAACAACATTACGGATTCAGAAGAAACCATGGAGTTGAAACACTTTTGATAGCACTAATGAACAACCTCCTCAAAGGACTAGAAGACACAAAGAAAATGTTCATACTCATTTTCATTGACATCTCCGCCGCCTTTGACACAGTACATCATGAGATACTCCTTAGTAAACTGGAATCCATAGGAGTTGAGGGAACCCCCCTCAAATGGTTCTCCTCCTATATATCTAACAGAAGGCCTCAAGTACAATTCAATGGGGAAGAAGCTAAACCATTCACTCAAACGCAGGGCATACCCCAGGGCTCAGCGCTCTCGGCACTGCTGTTCAATATCTACATGCAACCCCTCTGTGACATTTTTAGAAGGCATAACATCAACTACCACATCTATGCAGATGATATTATGCTCTACACGCAACTGGACGTCGCGGACCCTAAATATGCACAGCTCGAAAGCTGCCTGGACGAGATGTTGCTATGGCTACAGAAAAATAACATGGCGATAAACCACAAAAAAACGGAGGTAATGTACATGTCCAGCAAACCCAACTTCAAGTCACCTGACTCAATCACCCTGTGCAACAACACGTACAAAGCAAAAGAAGAAATCAAATATCTAGGAGTCACACTCGACTGCAACCTAAGAATGGAGACACACCTGCGTAAAACAAACAAAGCCATCTTCCATAAACTTAGGGTGATACAACCTCTAAGGAAAATAATAGCACCATGCGACTTCAGGTCAGTGGCTCAAGCACTCATTATGCCGCACCTCGACTACTGTAATGCCATCCTCCAAGGTCTACCCAAAAAATCACTAAATATCCTTCAAATGGCCCAAAATGTGACAGCCAGGATCATAATGGGAACAAGAATATCTGATCACATCACCCCAATATTAATCGACCTTCATTGGCTTCCAATTGCAGCTAGGGTACAGTACAAGATGCTAGTAACAACGTTCAAACTTATCAACAACTTAGCCCCCTCTTTCCTGTCCTCTCTTATCAGCACACAACCAGCAAATAGGAATAGAAGAACTAACAACTTGGGCACCCTGCAGGTCCCCAACGCAATCCGAACTGTGAAAACAAGTACATGTCGCAGAGCCTTCTCTTTCTCTGCGCCTACTATATGGAATCAGCTCCCTGTTGACCTGCGTTTAATCCAGGACATTAAAAGTTTCAGGAAAGATTTAAAAACCCACCTATTTAAATGCTACTACAACCAGCCATAAGTCGCAAATTCCATGGAACCGTAGCAAAGTAAACTGATAAATATATGCTTTTTGAATCCGCCTTATGTGTAACTATGTATAGCCATGTAAAAATGTGAATTCCAAAATGTGTAAATATGTATTGTATAAATGTAAATATGTTTAACCACATGCCCCAAAACATTAACCATGTGTGCCGTGACCCCCTCAGACCTATGTATATACTCCCCCCACCCTGTCCTGATCGACATCTCCCAAAAGATGAATCAAACCGCTGCTGATCGCTGGAAGCAGCGGTATATAAATGTGTTCTAAATAAATAAATAAATAAATAAATAAATAAATGTATGAGCAGAGGGCTACAGCCTCCCGGCAGAGGTGTTGGGACCCTGTGCTCCCCTATTTGTTTGGGTAGAACATTCGCGACCTGGTTGTCTGTTTGGACCAGCACTGACTGGTGCTGCAGGCGGTGTCAGAAAGCCCTAAGCGCCAGAAAGATGGCTCTTAATTCCAGCAGGTTAATCTGCTGCTGGCTTTTCTCGAGAGATCAGTTGCTCTGCATGTGCATTTTCTCGCAGTGGGCACCACAGCCACGCAGGGAGGCGTCTGCAATCAGGACCCTCTGGGGGTTCAATTGTTGAAAAGGCATATCCCTCTGTAGGTGCTGTGGGTTCAGCCACCAACTCAGTGACTCCGAGATGGGACACCGAGACTCTGTCCCAGAGCCTGCCCATGGCCTGAGTCCCTGAGAGCGGAGGCACCATTGAGCTGCCCGCATGTGAAGGTGGGCGTTGGGGACCACATGGACTGTGGAGGCCATGTGGTCAAGCAGGCATAGCATGGACCATGCCAACACGGTGTGATGGTGCTTTACCTCGGCTGCCAGGGTCCTGAGACGATCCAGGGGGAGGAAGGCCCTGGCTTAGAGGGTGTCCACTATAAGAAATGAGTTTGGTCTACGTGGAGTATAATACTAATATATGAAAAAATTACTCCATACAAACATATTACTGAAATAGCTGGTGAAAATCCACTAGAAATTCAACTTATTATTCATTCTTAAAAAATCTACAGATATAGTCTCAGATTTAAATAGCGCTTGAAACCATTAGTTTGGTGAAATAGCGCTAGTAATAACATCAACGACTATCGTGGACTTTCCAATATCACTTTTTTTACTTTTCTTTTGTGAATGTCACCTAGTATCCATCACCATATTGTTGAGCTATAAACAAGTATAAAACAGCTTATCTTTTGCTGAAATATTTTCCAGGTAACAGGCTTATCTTCTATCAAAACCAATTTCATTGAATTTCTCAACGCCTCCCTCGGCACCTAACAGCGTTTCACTCCTTAATGGAGTTTCTTCAGGAGAATCTGGAAAATAAAAATATGCCAAAAAATACAGCTCAAAACTAACCGTGAAACTTGTTAATACACTATTCTTAACTATAAATTATTTAAAAATTTGGTAAAAATTTTTTATGTGAAGACACTGGCCAAACTACGAGAAAAGACCATTGTAGAAAGATTACTCACTCCAATGTGTGAAACTCTGGGCCAAGTTCATTGATGATATTTTTCTCCTCTGGAAAGGATCTGAAGGTCAGGCACTCCAGTTTATCCATTGGCTCAATGGGTGCAATACTGCTATACAATTTACACACTCCTTGGACCCCAATACCATAGTCTTTTTGGATTTGGAAATTTTTCGAGGGATGCAGGCCTGGACTACTACGATATACAAGAAACCGATTGCCCGAAACACCTTTTTACACTATACGAGTGGACACCCAATTAGGCTAAAAAATAGCCTTCCTTTTTCCCAATTTCTTCGCTTCAGGCGAAATTGTTCAGAAACATTGGATTTCAAAGAAAAATCCCAACAGTTATTACGGGATCGTGGACATCCAGAACGGGTGTCCAAACGGGCATATCAACGGGCTTTGTTCAATCATCAATCCTGGTTATTGAGGACCACAGAGACAAGACAGAGGAATGAAGATGATACTACTATAAATCTAGTAACAACATTTTCTCCAATAAGCTATAAGATACAAAAAATTGTTTCCAAACATATGAATGTAGTAAGAACGATCCCTGGATTACAGGAGCGTCATGTGCGTTGTGTGTGGCAACGAAATAGTAATATGAAGGAGCAGCTTAGTCCATCAATCTTACGATCTCCTACAACTGAGATACAACGAGAAAAAGAACATGGACATCATAAATGCGGCGACTGTATTATTTGTGCGGTCACTGAGGAGATCACTGAATTTCAGTATCTTGGTCGCACTTATGTTTTACAACATGTCACCTCTTGTAAAACCACTTCGGTGATCTATGCCATAAGATGTCCATGCAATAAACTCTATATCGGGAAAACAAGTCGTTCTCTGAAGACCCGTATGCTAGAACATAAGAGCCGCTTGCATTGCAAGCAACTAACAGCAACCATAGTTCAACACTGTGAGGAGTTTAAGCATGAATATGCTCATCTACGGTGTTTTTGCATAGATTGGATTCAGCAGGCGATGAGGGGGAAAACTTTGGATGAGACATTGTTGTTCCACGAACAACGTTGGATTTTTCAAATCAATACAGTGAAACCTTTTGGCTTTAATTCTTCTATTGAATGGCAAGTTTGCAGATAATTCGTTCGGCGGGACCCCCAAGGGTGCTTTGGTTCTAAGAGTCAGTGAATTTTAAGTAATTTTTAGTATGTATTTACCATGAGCCAATCAGCTATTTGCTGCCCCGTGAAAAGTGGATAATGAGTTGAGTCCGCATGCGTGGCGTTTTTTGGTAACACAGGCAGCCATGAAATAACGTGGGCAGCAGCTTTTTTGGAGTGAGTAATCTTTCTACAATGGTCTTTTCTCGTAGTTTGGCCAGTGTCTTCACATAAAAAATTTTTACAAAATTTTTAAATAATTTATAGTTAAGAATAGTGTATTAACAAGTTTCACGGTTAATTTCGAGCTGTATTTTTTGTCATATTTTTATTTTCCAGATTCTCCTGAAGAAACTCCATTAAGGAGTGAAACGCTGTTAGGTGCCGAGGGAGGCGTTGAGAAATTCAATGAAATTGGTTTTGATAGAAGATAAGCCTGTTACCTGGAAAATATTTCAGCAAAAGATAAGCTGTTTTATACCTGTTTATAGCTCAACAATATGGTGATGGATACTAGGTGACATTCACAAAAGAAAAGTCAAAAAAGTGATATTGGAAAGTCCACAATAGTCATTGATGTTATTACTAGCGCTATTTCACCAAACTAATGGTTTCAAGCGCTATTTAAATCTGAGACTATATCTGTGGATTTTTTAAGAATGAATAATAAGTTGAATTTCTAGTGGATTTTCACCAGTTATTTCAGTAATATGTTTGTATGGAGTAATTTTTTCATATATTAGAGGATGTCCAGGCAAGCCCCTATGAACTCCAGGTCCTGTGTTGGGGAGAGGTGGGATTTGGGGTGGTTTATCATGAACCCCAGGTTTTGTAAGACCTAGATGGTGTGGGTCATGGACTGTTGCACCTCTGAGGCAGTGTCTCCTTTTATCAGCCAGTTATCCAGGTATGGGAAGATGAAAGCCCCTTGGAGACGGAGGTAGGCAGCCAACACTACTAGTCATTTGGTGAAGCCTCTTGGTGCGGAGGCTAGGCCGAAGGGTACTACCCTGTACTGGTAGTGGTTGCCTCCAACCATAAATCTTAAGTACTGCCTGTGACTGGGATGAATAAGGATGTGTGTATAAGCATCCTTTAGGTCCAAGGAGCATAACCAATCTCCCTACTAGAGGTAGAGCAGCGATGTTCCAAGGGAGGGCATTTTGAACTTCTCCCGCACCAGGAATTTGTTCAGGTTTCTCAGGTCCAGGATGGGCCTTAGGCCCCCTGTTCTTTTTGGGACTAAAAAGTACCTGCAGTAGAATCCCTTCCCCCTTGTGGGGTGGTACCGGATCAACAGCCTTGTCCTTTTGAAGGTCTGTGAATTCTTGCAACAAGAGGGACTGGAACAGGGGAGACTGAGAAGGCTCTCCTGGAAAAGAAGGAGGTGGTCTTTGGTCCAGGTGAAGGAGGGACCCCTCTCTGACCACCTGGAGTGCCCAGAAATCTGTGGAGATGGTAGCCCACTGATGGGCAAAAAAAGTAAGGCGCCTTCTGTTGGTAGCTGATCCCCCATGGGTAGAGAGACTATGCCTTGTAAGTCAAAACCCTGACCCAGGGGTCAAGACCCCTGACCAGTGCCCTTGCCTTGGTGACCCTGCTGAAGGGTCTGGGTCACCAGGTATGGGGGATAGCCTCGATAGGGCTGGCCCTTTCTCTGAAAGGGAGGCTTTTTCCCAGTTGGTTTCTTTCTGGGAAGAGTGGAGGTCTTCCTCGAGAGCTGAGTCCTGGTGACATACTTGGTCTCGATCTCGACCGCCTTGTCCTCCATCGGCTTGCCGAAGAGTTGTTCCCTGAGGCAAGGGACATCGAGGAGTTTCTCTTGGACCCTTTGCTTGGAGCCAGGCTTGGCGTTGTGCGCCGATGCCCGCAGTGGCTACTCTTGCACTGGACTTGAACTGTCGTAGACCGCTCAAGATAAGTATTTCAACCACTCCGCAAAAGACTAAGTAAGGGTCTGGAAGCACCAGAGGTGGTCTCCATCGAGGCCAGCCGCGAAGCATCCAAGTTCTTTAGTGAGATCTTGGAGGAACATGCTGATGTACAGCTGTTAAGTCTGCATACGACATGCCAGCATCGAACCCAGGTAGCATTTGCACCCGAGAGCATCGAGGGATTGGGACTCACTGCCAGGGGCACCGATGAGTGTGTCTTTGGGCTCTTTTGTTGGCGCATGGCCGACTCGACCACAGTGGAGGTGTGAGGGAGTTGCAACTTCCTGAAGCCCGGTCCTAGCTGGACCCAGTACATGGTGTCCAGGCGTCGGCTGACAATTGGCACCGATCCTGGTGTCTCTCACATCTGGAGGAGGAGTTGACTTAGGATGGGGGGATGGGGACCATGAGGGTCTCCTTAGGTGGTGTCTCATATTGGAGAATTTCGAGTTCCTCCATATGGGGTCCTCCTCCGACTCAGTGGTGAGGAAGAGAGCCCTCACCATGTCCTGGACAAACTCAAGGAACAAGGTGTCCTTGGGTGGGGACTGGCGCCTCGAGGCTAAAGGAGACGGGTCCAAAGGGAGTTCACGGTGAGTCCGAGTCTCCAGGGAGGTCTTGACATTGGACTCCCAGTCTGAGTAGTCTGACGAAGACTTGAGGCCCGATGGCTCTAAAGGCATCGCTGGCTCCAGTGTTTGGTGTCTCGAGGCCAAGACCGCACCCCCAAGGATCGGGAGTAGGATCGAGACCCTCGCTGAGGATCTGCTCGAGGCATCTGGCTCTCAGGAATTGCTTTGGTGGGTTGGGGAATCCTCGACATGCACTGGAGAGGTTTTCTTCTTTTTAAGCTCTCACTTCAGGGACCCTTGCTCAGAGTATCTGTGTGCCTGCTCGGGAACTGCGGGGGTTTTACATGACTCCGAGGATCTGTGCAGGGCCTTAGAGTGCGAGGCTACCGGGGATACTGGTGTCGAGGGGACCTTGTGGATGATGTTGTCCTGCTTCTGCTGGCAACTCTAGATGGTCTTGGCGGACATCTATTTACACAGGGAGCATTCCTTCGGGTTGTGGTAGGTGCCCAGAGGCAACAATCGTGTGCGTCGGTGAGGGACATGTTTTTGGAGCACCGATCACACTTCTTGAATCTGGTAGCCATTGGGGCAAAAAAGACATCAGCGAGACTGAAGACTGTTGATGCAGCCAGCGGTTGAAAAAGGCACGAAAGCGCTGTGATGGAAAAGAACCTAACAAGGTTTTGATGCCCTATGCTGGGGCAGCGGGGGCTCGAAGGCGGGAAAGGAACTGGTGCTAGCTGGAAAACGGCACAAGAGTGAGTGCACGAAAAAATCAACTTTTTCCTGGGAGGACAATATGAATGTCTGTAAGGATCCATGGAAAAAGGGAGACTGAGCAAGAGGCACCTTTGGGCAGGAAGAGGACCACACATGAGTGGTGGCATCTCCCAAAGGCTTTCTTTGAAGCTGGGGAGATGCTTCTGCGAGGGCTCCGCTGGTGTTGGTGTAGACGTCACCCATATGTGAGGACTAACTTCCAGTTTGTTCCTGGAGAATAGTTTTAGATAGCGTGAGGAAAAAAGCCCTAAGAAGATGTGAAAGAGGGAGGAGTGACTCAGTGGTTGGGAGAGGTTACCTCAGGCAGGAGGGCCGGGAGTTCAATTCCCACATGGGGACAAGTAACCTCAGGCTGGAGGGACTGGGGTCTCTAGACCCATGGCCACTCTTTGTGGCCTTGGGCAAGCCACTTAACCCTCCATTGCCTCAGGTACACTTAGACTGTGAGCCCTTGGGGATAAGAGAATAAGAAATACCTATTAGTATATACATACCAGTAAACTGCTCTGATGTGCAAGTAAAGGGTGGTATATCAAGTTCCTAAACCATAAACTGTCATATTCCTCTCCCTCCCCAATACTGTAGCAATGATCTGGGCAGAGGGAGCTTTAATGGAAAGACTTCTTGCAACATCTCTGCTCTGGGGTTTCAGAGCTGTGCTGGAGATGGGGCCCCCTCTGAGGGAGTCCCAGGCCCTGTACAGATGGGTAGAGATTTGTCTCAGGCCTTGCTAGTAGCACTTGGAAAATGGCAGCTCCTGCCCCCTAGTGGTGACAGTGTTGCCTTTGGACAGCTCCTCACACCAGGGAAGTATAATTGTGGTTGAAGGCGCGCCTGTGCTAGGTGCCTTGGCCAGGGATACCCTGGACCTGTAGCCTGGGAGCAAGGCGAGTTGGGATTATCCAGAGTGGTGTCAGGAGTTTCCATGAGGGTTGGATGTCCAGCTGGGCCTCTTTTTTGAAATGCCTCCCTTTCTCTCAGTACTTGACTCAATCCTCGCTCCCGCTCTAATACAAAGGGAGATAATTAGTCACAATGCAGCGAACGGCATGTATATTACCCCTGGGGGTGAGCAGGGCTTCTGTTTTCTGACAGCACACACTTTTTCATGCCACTGTAACTTGCTTGTCTTTAGTGAGTAAAAGGGGTTTTAGCGCATGTGTGCCCAGAAGCATTTTGTAAGCATCATTTAATACCTGAGTGCAGGATACAAGACAAGTTAGGGGAGGGGTGAGAGACAGGAGCGGCCCAAGGGGAGGTGCGGGGCCATATGCGGAGACACATTTCAGGACCTCATTTGCATAAGGAGCATCATTTGCGTAAATACTAGCATAATGTTAACTTGCTTCTTAATGAGTGTCTGGATAGACTACCAGATTTCTACATTATTATACTCCAGTGCCAACTGCCAGGCACATTAGGAAGTACTATAAACACTGCCAATTTAGAACTCATATCAAACCCACCATATCATAACAGCACTACCAGGACTCATAAAGCACCAAACCCTACCTATCAAAAGGCAACACTGCAAATATTAAACCAATACATCTCAGAGAATACCAATACATCGCCTACTGGGAAAAGGTAACAAGTGGACTGTCAAATAGAAACTACATGAACAGAATACCTCAGCTCGGTTACACATGCAGAACATAGACCATCACCAAACAAAGAACAAGGGATCACAATTCAGAAATCGGAAGACAGTAATTAAACTGGGAACCACAAAAGCCAAACATGAAATGTACAACAACACTGGAAAAATAAAACTGTAAATTAATTTCCTCTTGTACTAAACAAAAACGCAGTCATTAGCGATACACATTTTCCAGAGCTGACATATTCCAGTTAATAAATTCAAAATAAAGTACTTTTCTACCTTTTGCTGTTTGGGCACTTTATTTTTCAGTTACAATTGCTCCAGCCACTTTCTTCTGGCTTCTTTGTGTCTTCTGCTAACTCTCCATTGTCTGCTGTCCATTTGTCCTTTGTTCTCTCTTCTAGTTTTTTCCTATTCTCTCTCTACATCTGTTTTAACATACTGATCTTTCCCCTTTTGCTCTGTCCTCCATTTCTTTCTTTATTCCTTTTTCATCCACTCAAATTTCACCCCTCCATCCTCAGTCCCCACTTACTCTCCCAATACCAGGCCAATCGTAGATTTTTCTTCCCTCCCACACAAAATATCTTTTCCCTCTCCATCTTCATTCCCCCAGCCCCATCCCCTTCTAGTCCTCCCCCAACATCAGCTCCCTTCTAGTTCCAGCCCCACCCAGCATCCGCTCCCTTCCCTTCTAGTTCCATTCTCCCACCCCCCCGCATCAACCCATTTCCAGTCCTAGCCCTCTCCTATCAGCCATTTCCAGTCCTATTCCAGCCCCATCAGCCCATTTCCAGTCCTAGCCCCCCCCAATCAGCTCATTTCCAGTCCTATCCCAGTCCCCATCAGCCCATTTCCAATCCAAGCTCCCCCAATCAGCCCATTAGCAATCCTAGTCCAGCTCCATATCTGCACATTTTCAGTCCAACTCCCCCATCAGTGCATTTCCAATCCTAGCCCCCCAAGCCCATTTCCAGTCCTAGCCCTCCCCATCAGCCCATTTCTAATCTTAGCCCCCCCCCACTCAGCCCATTTAAGGTCCTAGCCCCCCTTCCTCGAAAAGCCCAGCAGCTGGCTTTAGAGGCCCAGGCTCAGAAACAGTTCCCTACAGCCGCCGAAGTGAAGAGCGTTGGTTTTTTTCACTTCGGCAGCTGTCTTGTAATGTAGATCACTGGGGCGCTGAGTGCCAAGACACAGGAAATGTCCTTTGACCTCCGGTGCACCAGCGATCTACATTACAACACAGCTGCCAAAGTGAAGAAGAACAACTCTCTTCACTTTGGCGGCTGTAGGGAGCTGTTTCTGAGTCTGCCGGGAGCCGCTGTAGAGAGGTGAGCCAGGAGCCGAACATGTGCACGATGTTGTTGGCGTGGGGCCTCCTGAAGCACAGAGCCCTGTGTGAACAACGTTCTCGCACAATGGACGGGCCGGCCCTGGTGAGAGAGCACTAGTGGAAGTCAGGGCTGGCCCAACCACTAGGCAAGATGGAATGGAAAGACAGAGTCCTTTATTGAGCCTTTGACCGCCCGACACAGGCCGTGCTTCGTCACCCTTCGTCAGGGGCTAGCCAGGCAAAAAACTAAAAACCATAAATATACAAACACTTAAAATTATTGTAAAAGACCAGACAGCAAACCATTAGATAAATACAATAAAATCAACAAAATAAGATATCTAAAACAATAAATACGTAAACCAATAATAATATCATATCTTAATCAAATAAAACTAGTGTGCTCAGGACCTGATACACATATAAAAATGTATATGACGAAATATGTGAATGTATAAAAACTTATAAATGTATGCATATACGTAAATACTAACCTCTGTTGAAGGCCGTTAACAAAATCTTACATCATACTGTTAGGAAACTGACTAGGTAAACATTCACACGAAAAAACATAAATAATTAAATACAAATGCATATTAAAATAACCTATAACATAAATATATAAATGTATGAGTCAAAAGGTGGAGAAAAACGAGAGAGAGAGAGGAGGAGGAGGCAGGATATAAACTGAACATAAAATGTATACCAAAACACATTGATATGACAACAAGCAATGCAAAGGATTCTACTTGTTTTAAAAAACAGGAGTGAGTCAGTGAACCAAACTATGAGGGACAAGGAACATAAAATGACCATTAAATCTTGCCAAAAAAGGAGAAGAAAGATAGCTGCAAAAAAATGACAGATTACACTTGCAGCTATAAACTTTGTAATAAGTAACTCTATAACACAAAGCTCATAATTTGACACAACGCGTCTTAAAAAAGCTTAAAACACTGCTAGATTTATTTCGCATGGGCTACTTATATCTAAAAAATGTGTAATGACGCTATTAAAACATGAATATGCCTAAAAAGGCACAATACTTAAAAAATAGAACACAAAAACTAAGGGGTATGTTTACTAAACCGGGCTAATGGTTAACCCGGGCTATCTGCCACTACGTCCCATATTATTCAATGGGACTTAGTTGCAGATAGCCCGGGTTAACCGTTAGCCCGGTTTAGTAAACATACCCCTAAGAGTTTCGCAAAATTTTGACAAAAAATAAAATTAAAACCAATCGGGACCAAAACCACATGTGAACCATGCACTAAAGAGAATAACTCCGACTTTAAAATCATCTCACGTTAGAAAATTGGGGATGCCCAATCCAGAATAAACAATAGAATCGTAAAATAATAATAATAATATATATGAATAAAAGTCTAAGCACTGCGAGGGAGAAATTACCTGTGAAAGCTGCTGTCTATACTCTGGAGACCCGCAGCGGACTGAAAAATCGTCGGCACATGCGCTTATAAAGCAAAAGATGAGAAAGGGGCGGAAAGGACCAGTACGGCGGGACTAGTAAAAAAAAAACAAAAAAAACCCCATACGGAGACGAAGTATTATTTTAAGATACTTGCAGGGGAAGATTGATACTTAAGGTGCAACGAACGAAACTGACATGGAAATATATCATAATAATCCTTCCTAGATGATTAAAAAGGATGTAGTTATATTAAAAACTGTGGAACCACACAAAGTATATAACTTCTTGATTGGGCATGCCAAATTTTCCTACGTGAGATGATTTTAAAGTCGGAGTTATTCTTCCATATTCTTTTTAGTGGCTGCTGCAGGTCCACAGAGTATAGACAGAGTATAGGCACTCCCAAACGAGCGGTTGCTTACTGACCATAGGCAGATGGACGGATCTTATTGCTTATTGCTTTCTATCCTCTATCTTTCTAATTAGATACATTCCTTGTATGTAGGCACCTCCTGCTTTCTACCTGAACTGAAGCAGCCACAAACCTATATGTAGTTTTTTTTTTTTTAAAATGCTTGGTCAATGTATCAGAGTGTTTTTTTTTTAAACACATCTTTATTCCTGTCTCTGTCTATCAGATCCTTCTCAGGAGAAAAGCCACCAAGCATCAACCGTTTAGATCCCCTGACCAGGAACGCAGTACTCTGAAATCTGCGTGGTAACAACCATGGCCAATCAGATTAGGCCTTTCCCCACCTGTCTGCATCAAGCTATTGTGCACTGAAAAGGTTTTGAGATGCATAACCTCAGGAATGCTTAAAGATTAGGTGGGAGACACATCCTTTGATATCCTCCCATACCAGGTACTGTGGTCTGGCCGGAATGGTGAGAAGGGTTGGGAATACTCCCCAGAAGCACCCTCTGGACCCGGGCCTGTAATCGGATCCCCAGCACAGTGCACTTCCACAGACTCAGTGACATAGCCTTTGAAGTAAATAAAATAAAACCTAATTAACTGAAACTAAAAAAGGAAACTGCAAATGTCCCCCTAGGACGAAACTGCTCCGTCCCGCTTCACTCTCCGGTGGCTGCCTCCCTCCGGCACCTAAACACAGCAAGGGGAAACACATATGGGCCTGAATAAGAAGACATCCAGCCTAAATGCAGCGTGGGACTTTCCCATGCAACTACTGCCCTGTTTCAATCCTACCAAAAACGTATCAAACCCGGGCCAAGGAAAAAATATGAACAACCAAAAGGTTTAAATATATACCTGCACGAACAACCATGAGGCGGAGCCTCACTCAGAGAAAAGGCCCCAAGTAAAACACTGGATGTGTGTATCTCTCTGAGTATTAGAGCTTTAGAATGAGTAATGAAAATACATGCAATTCTTCCAGCGAAATACCTTTGATAACGTCCTATAGGAAACAGAAGATTTCACTCCAGGATCATCTGCCGCTGCAATTTTAAATTTGAAATAAGTGCAGCCAGAGATCTAGAGAAAGATTTTCCTTCCTGAGATGCAGAACTTGTAATATATTGTCCATATAGCTCCAGCAAGCCTGACACTTCCCTTGTCATGAGGGACGCGGTTCCCCCTTCTTAACCAATTTTTTAGCCCTAAATATTCCATTATCTGATTTGGAACACCCCGTCAGCCCGGTAACAACAAAGGAAATCTCCGGGCAGACTTTACCCTTATTGCTTTCTGTATACTGAAACTTAGTTGTCTGCACATACTCCTAGCTGGGGCCAGACTAAACCCAGGTAAAGAGACTGCCCCAGCTCTTGTTCTGGTGGCAACCTCCAGAGAATCCCACCTTAGTTAGGACGGGACAACGGAACAGCAACAGTGCTTTGCCTTAGCGTATCGAACATACAGCCCATGGAACTGATAAATAAATAACAGGCCTATACTAAAATATATAATATATATTAATAAAATAAAATCATCAAAATAAAGGAAGTGAATATCACTTGACTAATGTCTTCTACACGCAGGGCCTGTCAGCGCACCTGAAGATAAGGCCCCATCGCTGCTCCCGTGTTTTTTTTTTTTTTTTTTAACCAACAGATAAGTGGAAAAAGAAAACCCAAACCAAAAGACACTAAGCCCACTGGCTTCCTTAAACAACTGCCCCCCCAGGAAAGAGAGGCTCCATGAGATCTCAGTTGACTGTAGGAACTGCTTCACTCGCTGACTCGCTGAGCCGTGCTATCCCTGCCACGCGACTAAAAGGCGCGGAAAACCACCAAGAACCATCTACATATCACAAATCCAAAATTTCTTAAGCCTTCTTTCAAGCTTACTTGAATTTAACAAAAATGAAAATGAAAAAAAAAATTAAAGTAAAATAACTTAATCTAGTCTAACCTACCGTAAATTAAGTTAAATAAGCCTAATTCACACTGAATTTAAGCTCCTGGCAATGAGCTTCATCTGCCTCGCAGCCAGAAAAACTGCGGGAAGAAAAGTCCGCCAAAACGCGTCGGGCCTGATTGTCACCGCGATCCGCGATGCGGCAGTAAAACTCTTCCCGCCAAGCTGCAGCTCCCGAGGCACTTACCTGCCTATTGGGAACTGCAAGACAGCAGTTTTGACTTTGCCAATGCGATTGGCAGCCCTACTATCCACGATGCTGCTCACACAGTATTGTAAGCAGCGATTGCGGAGAGAGCTCTCTTACCCCGACTGCTCAGCCAACGCCGAAAATAGCACGTTGTGATCACCGGAGCTGACATCAGAACCTGCTGCCCTGCTGCCCAACTCCCCTCCGTTCAATCTAGGGGGGGAGAGTAGCTCACCAAAAGCAGAGAAATTGGGAGGTGAAGGGCATCAACTTAAGCAGGATCGAGCCTTGCCAGGTTTTTTTTTTTTTAAAGTAACAGCGCAAAATAAATGAATAAAGTAAAGGGGAAGAAAATAAAGGAACCTCAATTACCTACTCTAACTAACTAATGCTCCTTATCAGACCTTCAAGTGAGCCCAGCACCTAGGCTCACTATGTCCTCCTGCTGCACGGAGACTGGATACACTGGGGCTGATGGGATCTCCAGCAGCATACAGCCGGTGAGGACAAGATTCTGATTGGTCCAGTCTCCATGCTGCAGGAGGAGGTGCACTACCCAGAGGTGGAGGACTAAACTGGAGGACCGATCAGGAACTAGATTTATTGGGGATGGGTGAAGAAAACCACCAGGTAAGTAAAAGCCCTTAGGTAGATAGAACATAAAATGCCTCTGTAGAAATGGGAAAAAGGGACAACATCTGGAAAGCATAAATGCTCATAGTATGGGAAATAAGATCCTTTAATAGAAGAGGCTGACTTGGACTTAGAGGTGGTTACGGAGACATGGTTCACAGACAACCATGACTGGGATGTAATTATATCAGGCTATAGATTATTAAGGAAGGACAGGGTAAGAAAAAGGGGAGGAGTGACACTATATGTAAAAAATAATATTAAAGATATAGAATTCCAAAGCTTAAAAGGGAGCGAGGAGGCACTGTGGGCTAAAGTAGAAAGAGAGACTGGGTAATCCATTTGCATTGGTGTGATATACAGATCCCCTTCACAGGGAGAGGAAGTGGACAGAAATTTAATAGAAGACATATTGTCAGGAGAGTAGAGGTGCTACTGATAGATAATTTCGATATGCTGGATGTTGATTAGCACATCCTTGCTGTGGTGTCATCTAGAAGTAAGGAGATCCTGGATTCTCTAAAGGGAGAACAAGTCCAGCAATGGTAACAGAATCCACACACGAAGGGGCTATACTAGATCTGGTGCTTACCAATGGGGAAAGGGTTTCTGATGTTATAGTGGAGGAGTAGCCTAGTGGTTGGGGCAAAGTACTTCAGGCCGGAAGGTCGGGGGTTCAAATCCCACTAGAGGACAGCAACCTTGGGCCGGAAGGACTGGGGTTTCTAGTCCCACAGGTGCTCCTTGTGGTCTTGGGCAAGCCACTTAACCCTCCATAGCCCATGTTCCCTGTAAAATAGTTATCTCCAAGTTATAATGCCCTGTTCAATGTAATTTCAGTTTGTTCAATGTAAACCGCACTGATGCAGAATAGCGCGGTATATAAGAGAATGTAAATAAATAAATAGTGGGAGATCATCTTGCATCCAGTGATCACCAGATAGTTTATGTTTATTGAATTTGATATACCGCCCTTCAGAGGAAGCAGAGCAAAGTACAAATAATCCAAGAAGCAATAGGCTAGAAAAGAAGAAAAGGAAGTTACAATCTTAAACAGGAACGCAGGAGGAGGAGAGGGTACAACACGAGACTTAGAAAGAAAGGACTACACGAAAGGGGAGGGAAGGTCAAAGGCAAGGGAGAAGAGGTGGGTCTTCAGGTTACGCTTAAAAGTAGGATGGTGGGGCTCGAGACGAAGGGAGGAGGGGAGGGAGTTCCAGAGGGCGGGGCCTGCAAAGAAAAAGGCTGAAGAGCATGTGGACTGGAGATGTGGTTCTCCATGGTGAAGAAAGCAAATAGAATGCTAGGAATCATAAAGAAAAGAATGGAGAATAAAGGATATTATAATGCCTCTGTATCGTTCCATGGTGCGACCGCATCTTGAATATTGTGGGAAATGTTTACTAAACAGCATTAAGGCATTGGTTGTTTACACCATGAAAAAGTAGAAAGACTAGTGGGACATGCAATGAAGCTACAATGTAACCCATATAAGACTAATAAGAGAAAGTGTTTTTTCACTCAATGCTCTGTTAGTGTAGCTGGGTTTAAAAAAGGTTTGGATACATTCCCAGAGGAGAGGTCATAAACCATTATTAAAGCAGACGAGGGAAGTCCACTGCTTATCCTGGGATAAGCATTGTGGAACTTGTGTACCTTTTTGGGAACCTTACAGGTACTTGTGACCTGGATTGGCCACTGCTGGAAACAGGATACTGGGCTTGATGGACCTTGGTCTGACCCAGAATGGCATTTCTTATGTCACAATTTATCAAGATCTTTAGAGGCATGAATGGGTGAGCCTTTGATGTAGTAGTAACTGTTCAAGATTTCCAAACTTGAGAGGCACATGTGCTGGAACAGTCAGCAAAATATAGAGGATAGGTGGCGAAGAGTATGAAAGAGACTTTAGTAAACTACAAAGCCGGTGGGAGCTGAAAATGCCAGAAAAGCAGCAAACTATTTGGAGGACAGGTGTGGTAGCCGCTTCTCTTCAAGCCCTTAGCTGAGGAGAAGCATCAGATGCAGACAGCCAGAGCTCCCTTCCCTTCTTCTCTGCGTACCATGCACTTATCATCCCAGGTGCCCACGTTTCCCAGAAAGAGAGCGCACAGCAATTGAACGTTCGAGTGCACCTTCTCCAGCATAGCAGGCACTAATCTTGCCTATTGCATACTAGTCCTCTGTAGCATGCACTAACCACACTTAGGATGCACCATTTCTTCATTCCAGGCATAGTTAAGCTTTGGAACTCGTTGCAGGAGGATATGGTAAAAGGTGGGTTAAAAACAAAATTGAACAAGATCCTGCAGAAAAAGTGAATTGACCGCTATTAAGGGAAACTTGGGGAAAACCACTGCTTATCCTGAGGGTAAGTAGCATGGGATCTAGCAAGGTACTTGTGATCTGGATTGGTCACTGTTGGAAACAGGATGCTGGGTTTAATGGACTTTGGTCTCACTTAACATGGCAATTCTTATGTTCTTGTGTTCTTAGTCTAAGCGCATTTCCAGCCTGCTGAAAGGCTTCTCCCAGCTCACTGACTAACTGGAACAGCATCGGGAATGCAGGGCAGAGAGCAGCAGTTGGTACTCTGGGCACTGAAGATGTCTGGCAGGCTCTTAAAGAGAGCTTAGCCATACCTACCTCTCAGAAAACCACCTGTCCTCTGGATCCCATTCCCTCATCCTTGATCAATTCTGACTCACTTCATATTCTCCCTTTTTCTCTCACCATCATTAATCCCAGTTTCACCTTTGGTATTCTTCATTCTCCTTGAAGAGGGCATTATCTCGTCCAACACTTACAAAACCATCACTTGATTCAACTATGACAGCCAATTAGAGACCATTCTCCAACCTCCAAAATTATGGAAAAGGTAGCCTTTGCCCAACAATGGGACCTCTTGAAAAAAGTTAATACCTTGCATCCATGGCAGTCGAAGTTCTGCCATGGATATAGTACTGAAACAATTCTTGCTTCTTTGTTAAGTGAAATTCATAACTCCCTTGATCAGGGTAACATCACATTAGCTGTGCCCCTCGACCTTTCCACTGTCTTTGATTTAATTTATCACTCCATTCCATAGGTGTTAGAACGGGGTGGGCCGCACAAGCCCTGGCCTCACCAAAATTTTGCCTGCCAGCCACATGATGGGATCCTTGTGGGCAGACAACCTGCATTGAGGCCATGATTGTGGCTTTCACCTCTTGTTCTGCCCACTGGGATCCCATTTCCTGCAGGCAGAAGAGAATAGAGCAGACAACTCCTGTCTTCCAGGGGCAGATCAAATCCTCATCGGCAGAACAGGAGGGGAAGGCTGTGATCACAGCCAGGGCTGTCTCCAGAGTTGGCTCAAGGTGTTGTCACCCTAGGCAAACCTTAACCCTTATTGCCCCCCCCCCCCCACACTCCATCAAAATTTATTTTTTAGCTTTGAATGACCTGCTTTTTGCTGCCTCCCACCCCCAGAAGTTGTCGCCCTAGCTGACTGCCTAGCTTGCCTGATATTTGGGCAAACTGTGATGGCAGCCTTGATGCAGGTTGTTGGCCCGCGAGGAATAGATCAGAGAAGCAGGCAGAGGTTAGGTATATTCTCCGTATAGAAGTGCATGCAGCTGGTCTTGGCAGATACAGAATCAGATGAATCCTACTCATATGGATTTGCATCAGAATCATCAGATATTCAAATGGCTGCAGAGGATCTTGACGATCTTGCGGTCAGCATGCTAAGTGATGAGGAAGTAACAGAGAAACAGAAAATGATGGCAGCTAAAGACCGTGAGGCTGATCCAGTTTGCCCATCCATATAAACTACTAAGCTCTACAGTTCCTTCCCCTTCTACAGAGATCCTCTGTGTTAACCCCATACTTTTGTGAATTGAGGTACAGTTCTTGTCAGTACCATCTCCAGTGGGAGACTGTTCCACATATCTACCACCCTTTCCATAAAAATATATTTCCTCTACTCCTGAGTCTATCCCTTTTCACCTTCATCCTCTGCCCACTCATTCCAGAACTTTCTTTCCATTGAAAGAGGCCCAACTCCTATGCATTTGTACCAAGGAGGTATTTAAATATTTCTATCATTTCCCTTCCCCTACCTTTCCTTCAAAATATACATATTGGGATCTTTCAATCAATCTTCATAGGCTTTATGATGAAGACTACTAAGCATTTTAGTAGCCATGCTCTGGAGCGGCTCTGTCCTGTTTATATCTTTGAAGGTGCGGCCTGCAGAATTGTATACAGTGCTCTAAGTGGAGTCTCACCAGAGACTTCTACAAAGGCACAATCACCTCCTTTTTCATGCTCTCCATTCCTCCCCTTGCGTGCTTCTAGGTTTGCTGTCAAAGTTTCTTTTTTTTTATATATTCATACATTTCTAACAATAAATCAAGCAAAAGCTTGTACAGAAAGATGCAACTTGCAGCAACATACAAAAAGAAAATTAATCAAAAATAATAATAATAATAATAATAGGAATGAGCGCATCGAGACCTTCCATCATTCTTTCCCGTCTTCTGCTGAAGAAACGACTGACTTTCGCGGATTGAAAAGTTGCCATGAGATCCATTATTGGTGGGCCCCAAACGACGCACCACTAGGTCGAACACTTGGGGATGAAGACCCCACTCTCCTGGATCCGCTCGTACCCGACTTAAAAAATTGGCCTCTACATTCTCCACTCCGGCAACATGCACCGCGGACAGATCGAGCAGATGACACTCTGCCCACTCCAACAACCGATCAGCCTCGGTCTCTAGCGGAATACTGCTCGTATCCCCCTGCAGATTGATATACGCTACCGCCGTCGCATTGTCGGAAAACACACGAACTGCTTTCCCCTGTAGATCGCCCTGAAACTCTACCAGCGCCAGAGTCACCACCCGCAACTCCAACCTGTTGATCGACCAGGCCTTTTCCTGCTCTGTCCAAAACCACTGTGCAAACCGACCCTGGACATGAGCCCCCCAACCGGAGAGACTGGCATCCGTTGTCAGGGGAATCCAGTCCGGGGCTTCCAAAGGCATTCCCTTCTCCAGATTTCCTGGACGCAACCACCAGCGAAGGGAGTGCCATGTCTCCTGTAGGCAGGGCAATACATGAGACAGCCTGTCTTCTTGGTGTGACCACCGCTCTCTGCAATGGTCTCATGTGGGCCCTCGCCCAGGGCACTACCTCGAGGGTCGCCGCCATCATCCCCAGCAACTGCAGATAGTGCCAGGCCGTTGGACTTCGGTTGAGCAGAAAACGGCGGACAAACTTTCTCAGATTCTGAGCCCTCTGCTGCGGCAGAAACACCTTTCCGACCTTCGTACTGAACCGAGCCCCTAGATACTCTAGCCTCTGTGATGGACTCAACCTACTCTTGGCCACATTTACTACCCATCCGAGTTTCTGTAAGAAGGCCACCACCCTGGCAGTAGCCGCCTTGCTCTCGCCCTCAGATTTTGCTTGAATCAACCAATCGTCTAGATAAGGATGCACGAGGACTCCCTCTCGTCGCAACGCAGCGGCCACTACCACCATCACCTTGGTGAAGGTTCTCGGGGCCGTAGCCAGACCAAAAGGCAACGCCTGAAATTGAAAATGCTCCATCAGGATGGCAAACCTTAGAAACCTCTGATGCTCCCGCCAAATGGGAATATGGAGATAAGCTTCGGACAAATCGAGAGACGTAAGAAACTCTCCCTGCCTTACTGCTACAATGACTGATCTCAAAGTTTCCATCCGAAAATGGGAGACTCAAAGACAGCGATTTACCTTTTTGAGATTGAGAATCGGATGATAAGTACCCTCTTTCTTTGGTACCACGAAATAAATGGAGTATCGACCGCAACCGCATTGGTCCGGCGGTACAGGAACCACCGCCTTCAGAGTGAATAGCCTTTCCAAGGTGTCTTTTATCGCTGCGTACTTGGAGCGCGCTTTGCACGGGGATTGCATGAACGAATTGGGCACTGGATGTTGAAGCTCCAACGCATAACCCTCGAGGATGACCTCCAACACCCACTGATCGGACGTGATCTGGACCCAGGCAGGATAAAACTCCCGCAGGCGACCTCCTATCGGTACCTGCCCCGCCTTGTTCTGCCTGGCTTCATTGCGACTTCCGGAGACTGTAAGCCGAGGAGGCCGCAAAACCTCTGCCTGCCCCCCTGAAACCTCGAAACCTTTGGCTACGATAGGGAAACCGTCCTCTTTGTCCCTGACCAAACCTGGGAGAATGAAAATGTTGAAAATCCCTCTGTTGACCTCTACCAGTCGGGACCTGACGACCCTGTTTCAGCTTATCCTCCGGCAATCTGCCGCCCTTGGACTCCCCCAAATCCTTCAGCAGCTTATCTAGATCTTCACCAAAAAGTAGCTTTCCCCTAAACGGAAGCTTACTTAACCTTGATTTGGAGGAACCATCTGCTGCCCAATTCCGCAGCCAAAGACAGCGCCTGGCCGCTACCGCAGATGCCATGCTATCTGACAATCCGCGAACCAGGTCATAATGGATATCCGTCAAATACGCCACGCCCGTCTCTATTCTGGCCGCCTCCACGGCCGTGTCCCCTACCTGATCTCCCTGAAGGTGTTGAGCCCAACGAAGGCAAGCCCTGGCTACTGTCAGACGGCTGCCTGGGTGAGAATGTTCACAGTCTTGGCAAGTGCATATATCAATATGATTTGCAAGGGATTGTGGGAAATGCAGTCCATTCACACCAGACACAGCTGCTCACAATAATTAGTTGTGCTTAAGGGTAAAGCCAATAAGATATTTATTTATGGGGTTATTTCTCCCAACACAGATATGCTTGGTAGCACATAAAACAGGATACTTGCTTTCAGTGTTAAACTTAGAAAAACAAAATCAGGAAAACAACAGTTGAACTTTGTCAAGCAATCAAAGCAAAAGAATAAAGACCTGGTTGGTAACAAACTGGTCTTTTCTGTAGGCTTTAGCTAATATTTTCTTAGCAGTGTTTCAAACAACAAGAAAAACCCACAAAGAAGGGAAAAACTGTTCTTTTCAGGTTAACTTCTTATATCTTCACACATAGATTCAGAAGTGATTCCCTCAGAGCTCACAAGCAATTAGGTAAGGCTCAATTGCTAGCAGTTATCCAGCTGAAACCCCTTAGCTGGCTTGCTTTCTACTGCGTGGCCCAAAATCCTACTCAGGAGCTTTTCTGAGTAGATTAAAGAACAAGTTTGTATTTCTTTGTGATGGTTGCTGTACTTTGTAACAGTAAATCACCAAAGGAGTTTAGACAGAGAGCAATCCATATATTCACAGCCTATATCTAAGACTTCTCCTTCTTCTTCAACAATCATGGGTTCAATATCAGGGATTGGCACAGAGGAATTTCTCAATGGAGCACTTTCAGGAGAATACTTGTTTCCCTGCTGTCTTTCAAGGTTATAGCTAGGGCATAGATCAGTGTTCATACCTGAGCTTCCATTGCTGTTAGAGTTCCTCTCTAAATAGCCTGGCCAGTATGTAGTCCAGTTCTTATGTCCAGCCTTCCAATCCAGATCCCTGGACAATGGATCTCTCTTCACATACCTTCTGGCACGGGTCTTAGGGTCCCTTCCACGTGCAGCCGTCTCCCTCACAGGTACCGTCTGGAGATTCCTAGCCCTGCAGCACCACTCCTCTGGCTTTCCCCAGTCCAATGGTGTATGCTGGCCTTTTGAATGTCTCCCAGTATACGTACTGCTCTGGACTCCTCTAGACCTTCCAAATGCTTTTCTCTTCTTTCTTCCAAAGGGTTTCTTGCCCTTTCTGTCCGTCCGCTCTGGCTTCTGCTTCTGATGATCCTCCAGATGATGAAGCTGTCCAAGATCATGAAGATGATTCTCTGTAGAATAAACTCTACCTTTATTCTGCTTGGATGAGTGCTCCACCCTAACACAGCGCAGCTGTGCTGAATCAGGCCCTGCCCTTTGAGATGAGTGCTTGGGGATTACCTCATAGCCCTCTTGATTGAACACACATTTCCCCACTTCAGCTCCTCTAATGGCTGTTGGAAACCTGGTGCATTCTGGGACTGGTAGTCTTTTATGGGAAAATTCTGTTTTCTTATTTCTACCAGAACTGACAGGTTGCTTGTTCAGAGTCACTTCACCTTTTCTATAGCTCCTTCCTGAGCTATGATAAGCTTCCTTATCACATACCCCCCTGCTTAAGTTATTACGGACTGGTGTAACTGGTGAAACTTCTTCTCTACAGTCCGTAATACGGGAAAGGGCATCCGCATTCTTGTGTAACTTCCCAGCACGATGTTCCACTTGAAAATCAAATGCCTGTAAGGCCATGTACCAGCGTGTCAACCTGGCATTGTGGTTCTTCATTTGCTGCAACCACTTAAGTGGGGCATGGTCTTTGACCAACTGGAACTTTCTCCCTGTAAGGTAAAACCTTAACGCCTCCACTGACCACTTGATAGCTAAACATTCTTTTTCTATTGTGGAATACTTTTGTTCAGCCGGTGACAACTTCCTGCTCAGGTACATCACAGGATGATCCTCCCCTTCATGACACTGGGATAGAACCGCTCCTAGCCCTACATCCGATGCATCTGTTTGAACCAGAAAGGGTTTCCTGAAGTCCACCCCTTTCAGTACCGGTCCTGTACACAATTTTCCTTTAAGGACTGAAAATGCTTTTTCAGCTTCAGGTGTCCACTTTAGCTGGTTTGGACAATTCTTCCGCAGCATATCCGTGAAAATTGCACTTTTCTCTGCAAATTGCGGTATAAATTTGCGGTAGTATCCAATAAGTCCCAAGAAACTTCTTAGTTGTTTCTTTGTTGTTGGAGGAGGAAAATTCCTGATGCTATCTACTTTACTCATTAGAGGTTTAATTTTTCCTCTTCCCACTAGGTGGCCCAGGTATTTTACCTCCCTTTTTGCAAAGGCACACTTCTTCGGGTTTAAAGTGATTCCCGCTTGCTTCATGGAGCACAAGACTGCCCTGATCCTCTTTAGATGCTCCGCCCAGGTGTTACTATGGATTATGACATCATCCATATACGCAAAAGCATAATTTTGGTGGGGTCGAAGTACCTGATCCACTAACCTTTGGCAGGTAGCCGCTGCTCCATGCAGTCCGAAAGGCATCCTCTTGAACTGGAAAAGGCCAACGGGGGTGCTGAACGCAGTCTTCGGCTTCAACTCCCTGGTTAGAGGGATTTGCCAACATCCTTTTGTCATATCAAGGGTGGTTAAGTATTGAGCCTGTCCCAGCTGGTCCAACAGCTCTTCAATTCTTGGCATTGGATATACATCAAAAACTGATATTGCGTTTACCTGCCGGAAGTCAATACAAAATCTTAAAGATCCATCAGGCTTCGGCACCAGGACTATGGGGCTATTCCAGGGACTCTTTGACTTCTCTATTACTCCCATGTCCAACATCTCCTGGACTTGTGCCACTACTTCCTGTCTCTTGGCTTCAGGCAAGCGGTATGGCCTTTAACGAATTAATTTCCCCGGTGGAGTTATTATTTCATGGGCAACCAAATGTGTCTCCCCAGGTATGGGTGTCAACACATCTGGAAACTCTTTGAGCAATTTCCTAATTTCTTCCTGTTGTACCACTGTCAGGTCCTCACCTATTTGGGGCTCTGATTTTTCTTTACAATCAGATACCTGGGGTCCCAAATCTTCCTCTTCATTCACCTCCCTCTCTCGGGCACAGGTGGCAGCTAGGCTTTTAACCCCTTTGACGTCAGTAGAACCAAAGCCTTTGGTTCCACGCTCAGAATTTTCCAGGGATGTGACCTCCTCCACAGGTGGAAAACCCAGTCTCTCACAGATCAATTGGGCAATTCTGTCTCCTGTCTTCACGTGATAATCATTCTGTCCAAAATTAAATAACTTTAATATTGCCCTATAATCGGGATCAATTACTCCCGCACCCACATCGATGAAATATTTAAGGGCTAATCCGGACCTTGGGGCTACTCTCCCATAGCATCCAATAGGTATTTCCACTTGGAGACCAGTGTCCACCAGGGCTCTCCCTTGGCTAGGTACAGTCACATTTTCTATGTTGCACAGGTCAAACCCAGCAGCTTGTGGGGTTGCCCGCTTAGGAGCTTGGGCCTTCTCTGTGACCCCATGGTACTTTAAGACAAATGTTTGCTTTGGGGTAGTTTGGTCTTCTGGACGCTTAACCATCTTTTTAACTGGGGTCTGAGGACTTCCAAATAAAGGCCCGGGAGCTATTACCATTAATCCTTCTCCCTCCTTCTTTCCTAGTCCTTCTACTAGACCCTGTTTAAATCTTGGCCAGTCTCTTCCTAGAACCAAATCAAAGGGTAGCCTAGGCACCACTGCTAACAGGACTTCCTCTTGTTTCCCCAGGCACTTAACCTTTAGCCTATAGGTGGGATATGATGTTGCAGCACCATTAATGCATCTGATGTGAACTTGGCTTTCAGGGGTTCTAGGCACAAATCCTTCTTGGGCCTCTATTCTCTTCCAAAGCCTTTTTGACATCATACTCTGGTCTGCCCCAGAGTCTAACAAAGCATTTGTGGTAATTCCTTGCACATCAACCATCAAAAGAAATCCTTCTTTGGGCTGTTTTAAATCCACACCCATTAAGCTAGTGTGTGTCTGGCATCCTTTTTCTAAATGTCCCCATTTTCCACATTTGAAACATTTCTTTCCATTCCACTGTGTCATCTGGTTTGGCACAGTACATTCATTTTCAGAAACATTTTTAATTATTTTCTTTTCTGATACAGCACAGCTTGCCTCAGCACCCATCTTCAGAGGGCCATCCATTCTATGGCAAGCCTGCGTGGCTTCCAAGAATCTCTCTGCCAGCATGGTTGCCTCTCCAAGATTTTGGCAATTTTGCTGTATAAGGAAAGTGTGGAAATCTTTAGGCACCGTAGACATAAATTGTTTAAGCATAATAATGTCTAATAACATTTCTACCGTCTTTTGCTCAGGCTCCAACCATTTTACAGCTAATCCTCTGATTCTCTGACTCAGAGCCCTGGGTGTTTCACCCACTCTCAATGTAGTAGCTCTAAACATTCGCCTATACTCTGAAATAGACAACCCTAGGCGATCTCTAATAGCAGCCTTTACATCCTTATAATTCAAAGCCTGGGCTGCTGGCATTGCTCTATAAGCTGCAAGCGCCTCTCCAGTTAATGAGGCTGCCAGCCTTACTGCCCACTGGGTCTCTGGCCATGCTAATGCTTGTGCCACTCTCTCAAAAGACTCTAGAAAATCATCAACATTATCATCTGGAGTTAACTTCCCAAAACTAAATACCCCAATTCCTTGATTGAGTCCCACACTGTCCACATGTGGTGTACCAGTATTTACTGCTGGTCTTGCATCTGGTCCACTTTGGTTCTGCAGTTTAACTAGGGCTTGCACCAGATCAAGCACTGGCTTCTGCTGGTCCATTAAGGCTTTCATAGCAGTGTCCTGAGCCTGCTGTGCTAGCTCCTGTTGCCTGCTAAACTGGGCTGCCATCCAATCAGCTAGTTCCCTTGGATCCATCTTGATTCCTGCAAGAAAACACACAAAAAAAACCCCCACCGTGCACCACCTTCCAAACAGGGGTTTTTTCCTACACTTTTTTTTTTCAATTACCCCTGTGCCTTACTCCCATCCACCACTAGACATGCCCAGGTACTTGTTACCTTATGCCAGTGATGAATCCAGCTCTGCACAGGGTCTTTTCTTCCTGGAACAGCTCCTGGAACAGCCACCCCTCCTCCAAAGTGCAGTTGAGGGAAAATCTTTTCTTTCAGCTTTTAAGCTTGAACTGTCTTTTCCTTCAGACTTGAGTTGTAATCCTTTAGCAAGTAAATCCCTTTGCGCAAAAGCAATCCGAAAAACTACGCCATTTGTCAGACGGCTGCCTGGGTGAGAATGTTCACAGTCTTGGCAAGTGCATATATCAATATGATTTGCAAGGGATTGTGGGAAATGCAGTCCATGCACACCAGACACAGCTGCTCACAATAATTAGTTGTGCTTAAGGGTAAAGCCAATAAGATATTTATTTATGGGGTTATTTCTCCCAACACAGATATGCTTGGTAGCACATAAAACAGGATACTTGCTTTCAGTGTTAAACTTAGAAAAACAAAATCAGGAAAACAACAGTTGAACTTTGTCAGGCAATCAAAGCAAAAGAATAAAGACCTGGTTGGTAACAAACTGGTCTTTTCTGTAGGCTTTAGCTAATATTTTCTTAGCAGTGTTTCAAACAACAAGAAAAACCCACAAAGAAGGGAAAAACTGTTCTTTTCAGGTTAACTTCTTATATCTTCACACATAGATTCAGAAGTGATTCCCTCAGAGCTCACAAGCAATTAGGTAAGGCTCAATTGCTAGCAGTTATCCAGCTGAAACCCCTTAGCTGGCTTGCTTTCTACTGCGTGGCCCAAAATCCTACTCAGGAGCTTTTCTGAGTAGATTAAAGAACAAGTTTGTATTTCTTTGTGATGGTTGCTGTACTTTGTAACAGTAAATCACCAAAGGAGTTTAGACAGAGAGCAATCCATATATTCACAGCCTATATCTAAGACTTCTCCTTCCCCTTCTTCAACAATCATGGGTTCAATATCAGGGATTGGCACAGGGGAATTTCTCAATGGAGCACTTTCAGGAGAATACTTGTTTCCCTGCTGTCTTTCAAGGTTATAGCTAGGGCATAGATCAGTGTTCATACCTGAGCTTCCATTGCTGTTAGAGTTCCTCTCTAAATAGCCTGGCCAGTATGTAGTCCAGTTCTTATGTTCAGCCTTCCAATCCAGATCCCTGGACACTGGATCTCTCTTCACATACCTTCTGGCACGGGTCTTAGGGTCCCTTCCACGTGCAGCCGTCTCCCTCACAGGTACCGTCTGGAGATTCCTAGCCCTGCAGCACCACTCCTCTGGCTTTCCCCAGTCCAATGATGTATGCTGGCCTTTTGAATGTCTCCCAGTATACATACTGCTCTGGACTCCTCTAGACCTTCCAAATGCTTTTCTCTTCTTTCTTCCAAAGGGTTTCTTGCCCTTTCTGTCCGTCCGCTCTGGCTTCTGCTTCTGATGATCCTCCAGATGACGAAGCTGTCCAAGATCATGAAGATGATTCTCTGTAGAATAAACTCTACCTTTATTCTGCTTGGATGGGTGCTCCACCCTAACACAGCGCAGCTGTGCTGAATCAGGCCCTGCCCTTTGAGATGAGTGCTTGGGGATTACCTCATAGCCCTCTTGATTGAACACACGTTTCCCCACTTCAGCTCCTCTAATGGCTGTTGGAAACCTGATGCATTCTGGGACTGGTAGCCTTTTATGGGAAAATTCTGTTTTCTTATTTCTACCAGAACTGATTGGTTGCTTGGTCAGAGTCACTTCACCTTTTCTATAGCTCCTTCCTGAGCTATGATAAACTTCCTTATCACACTACCCAAACTCCACATATGGACGCTTGAAGTGACAAGGCATTCACATCAAACACTTGTTTCAGCAAGGTATCCAACCTTCTATCTTGCGTATCCTCAGAGCTGCGCTCCCTTCTCCTGTGATGGTAGTCTTCTTAGTCACTGCTGAGACTGTTGCATCCACCTTAGGGGACTTAAACAACTCGCAGTCTTGTTCTACTAATGGGTAAAGCCAAGCCATAATTTATTTTATTTATTTATTAATAAGAACATAAGAACATAAGATATGCCATACTGGGTCAGACCAAGGTCCATCAAGCCCAGTATTCTGTTTCCAACAGTGGCCAATCTAGGTCATATGTACCTAGCAGTTTCCCCAAGGGACACAGGTTCCACAATGCTTGTATTGGTTCAAGCATTGATATCATGGGTCCCTTCTTAATAATGGCTTATGGATCTTTCCTCCAGGAACTTGTCCAAACCTTTTTTAAACCCAGCTACACTAACAGCCTTTACTACATCCTCCGGTAACAAATTCCAGAGTTTGATTACACGTTGAGTGAAAAAATATTTTCTTTTATTAGTCTTAAATAGTTTACCCTGTAGCTTCATTGCATGTCCCCTAGTCTTTCTATATTCTGATAAGGTAAACAATCGATCTACGTTTACCCGTTCCACTCCGCTCATTAATTTATAGACTTCTATCATATCTCCCCTCAGCCGTCTCTTTTCCAGGTTAAAGAGCCCTAACCTTTTTAGCCTTTCTTCATAGGAGTATCCTTCCATCCCCTTTACCATTTTGGTGGCTCTTCTCTGAACCTTTTCTAATAACTCTATATCCTTTCTAAGATACGGCGACCAGAATTGCACACAATATTCAAGGTGCGGTCTCACCATGGAACGATATAGAGGCATTATAATATCCTTTGTTTTATTTTCCATTCCTTTCCTTATCATACCTAGCATTCTATTTGCTCTCTTGGCCGCCACTGCACACTGGGCCGAGGGTTTTAACATGGTATCCACAATTAGCTGTATTTATATCCCGCTTTTCACCGGGTCAAAGCGGTCAATTGGGGGATACATTTAACACGTGGGGATATGAGAAACATATACTAATACTTACAGGGAACATGGGCAATGGAGGGTTAAGTGGCTTGCCCAAGACCACAAGGGGTGCCTATAGGACTAGAAATCCCAGTCCCTCCAGCCTGAGATTGCTGTCCCCAGGTGGGACTTGAACTCCTGGCCCTCCAGCCTGAAGTACCTTGTCCTAACCACTAGACCACTCCTCCCTCATAACCCTGGAGCCCTTCAGGCCAGCCTCAGGCATATCCCATTCCACCTGTATCATTTCTCTAATCACTCTGTGCACCGGAAAGGCCGTTTGAGACTTCCGAAAAGCCTGCAACAATGGGTCTTCCAAGGTGGCATCCTCCGCCGGACCCCCCTGCCGGCATCTTGAGCGCCTTAAGCGTCTCGGATATGAGTGCCGGTAACTCATCCCTTCTGAAAATTCTAACCACTCGGGCCTGATCTTCCTGCTCAGGAATTTCTCCTTCCTCGAAATCCTCTTCCAAACCTAAGTCCTGCTCCAAGTCCTCTGAACAGACCCCCTCTGATGCCACAGACTGATCAGACTGGTCTTTGTCGGAGCGCTCTCTCTTTGCCAGAACTTCTATGCCAGCCGAGCTCAGAGGTGACCCGACCTCTTTTCACCAAGGACTCCTACTGTAGCCCCGGCCGCGTCCTTCCTCTGCGTTCCCCCGAACACTTGCTGGATTAAAGACACAAATTCCGGTGAAAAAATCGCTGCCAACCCCCCTGAAACCTGTACCTGCGGGGATGGCGTAACCGGTGCGGACGACGGCCCCGCCACCGGTTCCATAAGGGGCTCTGCTGAAGACTTTGCCTCCTGGATACCCGAAGTGCTGGTACCCCCTGTACGGACCTTCAGCTCTTCCTCTAGCTCCTGCTCCATTGAGACTGCCTCCTAAGTACAGTCCCTGCACACACTGGCCTCGGACACTGCTCCCCTTCTAGAACCACAAACTAAATAGTGTGGCCTCGAAGGCATGCTGTCTGAGCAGACACTGAGGGTACTCTTACTCGCAGACCTGTTGAGTCACTCATCCGTGCCCCCTGTAAAGTACGGCCAGAGTGACCAATGACAATTTTTTTTTCAAACGTGAATAAACTGCTTCCCAGGAAGATCACCACGGCTTATCTGCAGTCAGAATCCCAAAACGAAGCTTCCTCTCTAATCCAGACGTCTGCCAACCACACTTGATCCCCAACGGCGATTTTCTTTCCCGCGCGCCACGGTCTACCCCGTTCTGAACACGTGGTCCTGTCTCCCGCTCTGCCAATGATCAGGGCCCCCTTACCTTGAAAATGTGCCTGTCCACTCTGTTCCCTCTCCCGGGATCGCGGCTTCAGCGTTGGGGGAGAGCCGGAACGGCACCTCAATCGCAGCCGCAAGCTGCTGGAATGAGCCCTCAGCGCTTCAATGGCAATGCGATCCTGCGATCTTCGTAGCGTGCTTTCTTTTTGCTGCCTTTAGACTTTCAGCTCCTCACCCATAACAGTGGGTTCGGGAGCCGGAGCCTTTTTCTCGCTTTCCCCCAAACCTACCCGATGTCTGTAACCTCGCAAAGAAAGGCAGATAGGAAGGGGGTGGGGGGTGGGGTCAGGAAAAGAATAAGCAGCTCAGCACAGTACCGCTTTTCTTCCCAACTACCTTCAGCCAATCTGTTAAACGAAAACTTCAAAGAAAATGCTTTTGCTAACCCCACTAACAACCACTTAATTGAATCTCTAGTGAGCCCCTATTTCTGGGCTCACCAGCCCTCCAGCTGCTTGGAGACTGAGATAACTGGAGTCAGGAGGCGGATCCTGGGTATTTATACTGGTGTCATCAAAAGGATGAAGTTTCTCAGTCTCCAAGCTGCTGGAGGAGGAGCAAGACCCCAGATGTTCAGGACTAGACTGGAGTGACGCTAAGGAATATCTCTTCTTTTTGGGATAGAAAGATTTCTTTGGATTAGTTCTCCTCTTAGAGAGGTCTGCAGTCTTCCTTGAAAGGTACTTGAGGGTAAGATCATCTGTCCCAATCTTTGTGGCTTTTTCGAAGAGGTGTTCTCCAGAGCAGGGAATATTAGCGAATTTTCTTGGACCCACTGTTCAAGATCTGATAACTGTAGCCAGGCTATCCTGCGAGCACTGATGCAGATTGCTGAAGATCTGCTGGATGACTCAAAGGCATGACAGGATGGTCTGGTAAGAAATTTGGATGTATTTTGATTCTGCCTGATTAGGGCTTGGAATGCAGTTCGTTTGTCATTGGGACGGACAGATACAAATGTCTCCAGATCTCTGGACACATCCTTGAGGAACATGCCCATGTAGAGCATGTAGGAGGTAATTCTAGATGTGAGCATCCATGCCTGAAAACATCAATGGCCAAAGGCATCGAGAGTTTTGGAGTCCTTACCCTGAAGGCATAGAAGAGTGAATGTTCTGAAAGCCTGGACATGCCAGAACTTGGTACATAGTAACGAGTCATTTGTTGATAGGTGGAATCTTTAGAGGAGCCTCCCACATATGGAACATTAGATCTTGCAAAATGCAATGCACCAGTAAAGTGGCAGCCTCCTTAAGTGATGAGGGGTATTGAAGGATTTCTAGCTGCACAGGGAGCAAAGTACATGGCAGTGGTTGCAGCCTACCTTCACACTTTGGGGCTCTTTGTCTTCTCCTTCTAGCTGCACAGGGTAGTGCATGCTGCCACTACCTTTTGTTTTCTTGGCGTTGGCAGGGCCAGCAGCAGTGGAGCAGACCTGACTTCAAATTTAAAAACAAAACACGTGGGTCTTTCCGACTCCAAGCTCTATGTCAGAGGAGGGAGGGATCAGACCAGCCATTCAAACGTCGGTCTTTGCAAATCCACACTTGAATAGCTGGTCTGGCCCTTCCCTTCTTTGACGTGACTTATGTCAGAGAAGGGAGAGAGGGACCAGACCTGCGTACAAGCTTGGAGTCAGAAAGACCCACGTGTTTTTTTTAAAATTTGAAGTCAAGTCTGTTCTGTTGCTGCCAGCACCGGCACCGTCGAGAAAACAAAAAGTGGCGACGGCAGGCAACCGGATGGACATGGAGGTATGGGTAAGATGGGGAGATGGGGAGGGGGGGGGGGGGCGTGACAGATGTGTAAGTTGCACAGGGTGCAATTATGGCTTGGAATGACCCTGCTGCCCCAATCCCGCCCCAACCCGTTCTAAGAACTTAGCAAAGGTTTTTTACTGTGGTGGTATTTTTAGCATACGGTAATCATTAGCGCAAGCTCACACTAATGGTTAATATGCAATATTATTAGACCTACACTGTGCTTATTAGCTTTTGGTGAAAGGGCTCCGAAGAGTAGGAATAATTGGTCATTTTTCTCAATGGAGAATGGTAAATAATGAAGTGCCCAAGGGATAAGTGCTAGGACTGGGGCTTTTTAACATATTTAAAAAACAACAGCTAACAGAGCCTTCCAACTCTGTGCCCCAAGTCTATGGAATACCTTACCAGCACATATCAGAGCAATCCCCAACTTGAGCCAATTTAGAAAGGCCCTTAAACATTTCCTCTTCACCAAATATCTCAATGACATCTCCGATCCTCAGTCCCACTCGAATAACGAGCACCTCAACAATAATAGTAGTCAACTAGGCAAGCCCTCGCAACAGGCGTCCCCTACAATGTAAACACCAAACATTATCCTTTCTCAGTACACCTCATATGTATATGGTGTACCCTTTTTTCCAAGTTGCATTTCCTGTTTAATGTAATGACCAGACATATTTAAGTTGTCGGATGTTTCTGTTCCATGTGAACCGCGCTGATTGCAAATAGTGTGGTATATAAGAAATATAAATAAATAAATAAATTTAGAGATGATCTGGGAAAAGAAACAAGTAAGGTGATCAAATTGCAGATTATTCCAAGTTGCTAAACCACAAGTAGACTCTGAGAAATTGCAAGATGACATACAGTATAAAGTGGACAACAGTAAAGTGAGGCACATCAGGAAGGGGTTCTTAACCCAGTCCTCAGGGAACACCTAGCCAGTCAGGATCTTAAGAAAATCACAATGAATATGCACGAGATAGATTTGCATACAATGGAGGCAGTGCATGCAAATATCTCTCATGTATATTCACTGTGGATATTTTGAAAACTGGATTGGCTAGGTGTGCCCAAGAACCACTAACAGGGAAAATAATCCACACTATAGTTAAGTGATGCTAGATTTCATACTACGAATCATCACCCGGGAAAAGGATCTAGGCGTCAATGTGGACAACACATTATACTCCTGGGCTCAATGTGTGGTGTCAATCAAAACAGTAAATAGTATTTTAGAAATTCTTAGGAAAGGAATGAAGAATAAAAAGCACCTATTTTACGCCTATTTCATAAAAGCACAACAGGAACATACTTGCGTCTTTATAAAATAAGCCTGTACCGTGAATCCCAATCACGCACAAATGCTCTTGCACAAATTCATGCCTGTTCTGAAGCAGCTGTAGGTGTGCATGCGTCCCCTATTTTCTAAAATGGCTGCATCTATCCCAACTCCATTCCTACTACATTCAAACTCTGCCCCAAGAATACCTTAATGCAGATGACATTAAAGTAGGCTCTGACTTTCTATGTGCCTACTTCTTACATAAATGATAATTACACTTACCTGGTAATTGTAGTTCCTTTAGTGACTCCAGTTTAGTCCTCCACCACTGGGTAGTGCACCTCCTCCTGCAGCTTGGAGACTGGGCATGTCAAAAAAGTGACATCACTGGATGTAGTCTGTTGGTCTCGCCCATCGGCCCCAGTGAACTATTGACAAAGCACACTCAAAGGAGCAACAAATAAGTAGCTAATATAGTAACATAATTACCAAAAAAAACAGTAAACGGATATCAACTAACTATGTAACACGGGATTCTACCCTAAAAAGCCAGGCCTTTTCACTTGCGCCTTTTCCTTCTTCTCCAAGGAGAATCACAGCTAGAAAGATTAGAAATATGTATACCTACCGGTAATCTCACCCTTCCTCCACCTGAACCTCCACTGCTAAAGACAACAGCCTGGGAGGGACTGAGGACTAAACTGGAGTCACTAAAGGAACTACAATTACCAGGTAAGTGTAATTATCATTTCCTTAGTGTTCCTCCAATTTAGTCCTCCACCACTGGGATGTAACAGAGCAGTAATTATTGGGAGGGACCCTTCCAGCCGGCGTTCAACACCGCCGACCCGAAAACGGCATCATTTGCTGCAAGCACATCAAGTCGATAATGCTTACTGAAAGTATGAAGAGATGACCAGGTGGCCGCTCGACAAATATCCCCTGGAGGAACTAAAATGTGCTCCGCCCAAGAAGTCGCTTGTGCCCTGGTAGAATGCGCCCACAGCCCCGCAGGCACCGATTGGCCCCCCAGAAGATAAGCCAAACTAATCGCTTCTCTAATCCACTGGGAAATGGATGCCTTCGCCGCCGCTTCCCCTTTTCGAGGACCTCCAAACAACACAAACAGCCGATCCGATTTGCGGTAAGTCTCAGAAACCTTTAAATAACGCCGCAGCACTCGCTTTATATCCAAATAGCGCAAGTCCCGGTCCAACGTGCTGCCCTCCAGCGAACCTAGCATCAGAAGGGACACCGTCTGATTAACCCTGGGAGTACCGATGGGGTCAAAAGCGACCCCATTGCAATTTTCACAACGCGTATCTCGGAAACTAGTTGCTCAAGAATGCAATCTTTTTATGACTTTTCACATGTCAATATTCTCTTTATATTGCACCATGAGAGGAATAATTTTCATCCGCTAGGTGACGCTAGTGATGAATTGCAGCACAGAGTATCAGTGGGGTCATTTTTGACTCCAGTTGCTTACGTCCGGTTTGGATCGTGATACAATTTGCAGTTTTGTGAATTTTTTGATCTGACAAAGGTTATTTATCATTAATTATGTATCATTTATTTTTTGTATTTTATGAAAATTACACATTTTCTGTAATTGATATCATAAGTTCTCTCATTATTTCTGATGAAATCTAAAGGCTTTCACCTCGTTCATCACGAATATTGCACACCTATAGTAAAACTGCTTTGCATTTTATTTAACTTTATCTTTGTTTATTTATTTTAGGTTATTGTTTATGATGTCAAAACGAAAGCATTCAGCTGCCCAAGTAATAGAAATATTACAACGAGATGCTGACAGTGACGGCTCTGAGTCGTCTGATGATGCAGCACATTCAGCCAGTGAAGAAGCATAGCAGCCAAGTTCGGGCGATAAATCTGATGATGTCAGTCATGATTCAGATGGCGACAGCAGTTGGTCGCCAAATGAATGTGAGACTGATGTTGAGCCAGTAACATCGCCTGCAGCAAAGAGTCAAATTACAGGTCAAGGCAAAGGTCGAGGATGTGCTGGACGGGGAAGAAGGCAGAAGTCCTCGGTGTCAGTATCATCTGTGAGGAATCTTAGTTGTGGTCGTAGAGGAGCTAAGAGGTCATCAACTATAAGCACAAATGTTGCCATTGAAGCCTATGTATCTAAGGATGCCACATCATGGAACAGGAAACCTATAAAGTAAGCTGCTGGAAGATTCGTCAGAGCTAATGTCATACTCGTACAACAAGGTCCTACAAGGTATGCTGTACGAAATGTTGATGGCCCTCTCGCAGCATTCCACTTGTTCATGAGGAAGAACTTATTGAATGAAATCATGATGTGGACAAGCAAACAAGGAAGACACATTTATGACGACACCTGGAAAGATTTGACAGACAGAGAATTTCAACGTTTTCTTGGACTTCTGATCCTCTCAGGCATGTACAAGTCACGAAATGAATCCATAGTTCAGTTGTGGAACCTTGAAGATGGTCGTTCTGTTTTCGGCAAAAATATGGCCTGTAACCGTTTTCAGCAAATTTCTTGTGCTCTCAGATCTGATGACGCAACCAACAGACATGAACAACGAGGCATGGATAAGCTTGCTCCAATCAGACATGTTTTTGATACCTGGGAAGCAACTCTAAGTAACGCCTTTGTTCCTGGTGAAAATGTTACCGTGGATGAGCAACTGCTTATATTTCGTGGCCGTGTTCCGTTCAGACAATATATTCCCAGCAAACCTGGGAAATATGGCATAAAGCTATGGATGTTGTGTGACAGTGCAACATCATATGTTCTGTGTCTTCAAGAATATACAGGAAGGGAACTCGGACAAAACAGGGAACAGAATCAGGGTGAAAGGGTTGTGCTGCAACTCACTGAAGGATTGACGCGATCTGGCAGAAATGTTACTGTTGACAATTTCTTCTGCAGTTTATCCCTGTCACGGAAATTGCTAGAAAAACAAATGACACTTTTGGCGACAATTTGAAAGAACAGAAAAGAATTACCTCCAGAATTTGTAACAGCAAAGGGCTGAGAGATATTCACTTCACTGTTTGCCTTTCGCGATGATTCCACTCTGGTTTCCTATTGCCCGAAGAAAGGAACAGTGGTTGTTCTTCTGAGCAGTTTGCATGATCAAGAAGAAGTAGATAACACACGTCCAGACAAAAAACCACGCATGATCTTGGACTATAATTCTAGTAAAGGTGGAGTAGATACGGCAGATCAAATGTTGCACACGTATACCACAAAACGAATGACAAGATGCTGGCCAGTGACAATCTTCTACAACATGTTGGACATCAGTGCTTTGAACGCCTTCATTGTTTGGATGTCACTAAATCCAGAATGGCAGTCCAAGTCAAAGCACAGATGTCGTCTATTCCTCTTGGAATTAGGAAAGCAGCTGCTTCAGAGTAATTGCAGCGAGACTTCTTCCAGCATTGAAGAAGCCACTGATGCTGTTTGCAATGTCGGGATCCCAAAGAAAAGGGCAAGGTGTCACTGCTGTTCCAGAGAAAAAGACAAGAAAAGCAACATAGTTTGCACCTCCTGCAAGCGCAGTGTTTGCAAAGAACATTCAGAAATTGTCCGTGTCTCATGTCTGTAGTACTTTACTGTGTTCATCAATTGCATGCAAAAACTGCTTTCATGGCAACTCTTCTTCATGTAATTTTATGATAAAGCATTAAATTTCAAAACATTTAACCTTCATATAATAAATAATTAATTCGGAATAATATTTTGTCTGTTCAGTTTAAATTTTTCATGGTTAACAATTAAAATTTGTCATGAAGTCATTTATGAACACGACGGTATTCAGTGTGTGCAAAAAATCTCGGTAATTCCAGGGTTAAGGTGAAAAGGGGAAACTACCTTGGGTAAAAAGGACGGTACCGGACGCAACACCACCAGCTCTCTACAAGACAACGCCTGTAATTCCGAAATGCGCCTCGCCAAACAAATAGCTACCAAAAATACCGTCTTCAAAGTGAGATCTTTCACTGATGCTTTGTGCAAAGGCTCAAAGGGTTCCTTGGTCAACGCTCCTAAGACCAAATTAAGATCCCACATAGGCACCACGATTCTACAAGAGGGCCGCAACCTGGTAACCATTTTCAAAAAGTGCAACACGTCCGCATTGGCACCGAGTGATAGTCCCTGCACTTTGCCTCTATAGCAAGACAAAGCTGCTAACTGAACTCTCAAGGAACTGGCCGCCAGTCCCTTATCAAATCCTTCTTGCAGAAAACCACCAGCACTGACACCATCACTGCACGCACCTGCCTGCGTGAGCACCGATCCTCAAACAAGTGCCATATATGAACATATGCCAGAGATGTGGACGTCTTCCATGCCTGAAGCAAAGTCACGATGACTGCGCTTGAGAAACCTTTTTTCTTCAGCCTCGCCCTTTCAATGGCCAGACTGTAAGCGAGAATCAATCCACCTGGGGCATTCGAAGCGGCCCTTGTATTAACAGATTTTCCGACACTGGCAACCTCCACGGCTCTCCGTCTAGCAGCCGGATGAGGTAGGTGTACCACGGTCTCCTTGGCCAGTCCGGAGCCACCAGCAACACCCACCCCCAAAGGGCCTTGATACGCTGAAGCACGCGACCTATGAGTGCCCATGGTGGAAAGAGATGTAGAGAAGACCCGACGTCGGCCAACATTGCATCAACGTGTCGATCCCCTCTGACATCCGTTCCCGTTGTCTGCTGAAAAAACGACTCGCCTTGGCTGAGCGAAAGGTCACCATGAGATCCATGACCGGCGGTTCCCACCTGCGAATCACCTGTGCAAATACATTTGGATGCAACTCCCATTTGCCGGCATTCACCTGAACCCTGCTGAGAAAATCTGCCATCACATTGTCTTTCCCTGCAATGTGGGCTGCTGAGATCACCAGCAATCGTGTTTCCACCAAAGCGAACAACGCCTCTGCCTCCTCTTCCATGGCCGCACTTCCCGTACCGCCTTGACGGTTGATGTAAGCCACCATTGCGGAATTATCCGACAGAACTCGCACCGCTCGACCGGTGATCGCTGCCTCGAACAATTGTAGCGCCAGAAACACCGCTCGCAGCTCCAGTCGATTGATTGACCATTGGCTCTCTTGAGCGTTCCACATTCCTTGTGCGAATCTCTCTCCGCAATGCGCCCCCCCCAGCCCACGAGACTGGCGTCTGTCAGCAATGGGAGCCACTCCGGCTGTTCCAGAGGCATTCCCGTCTGAAAGGTGCTCAGAAGGAGCCACCACAGCAGATAGCTCCTGACCCCAAGAGGACAAGGAAGTCGCTTGTTCAGCGTGTCGTCCTGATGTGACCATTGGCAAAGTAGTGCCCTCTGCAATGGACGCATATGAAATCTGGCCCATGGTACTGCTTCCAAGGCTGCCGCCATCGTTCCCAGCACACGCAGGTAACTCCATGCTGAAGGTGCCCTGAACTTGCTTACCAGCTGTCGTAGGACTTGAACTCGACGGGTCGGAAGGAACACTACACCCGTCCACGTGTTGAACCTCAGCCCAAATATTCGAGCTCCTGGGTTGGCACTAGATGGCTTTTTGACACATTGACTACCCAGCTGAGACTCTCCAAAAACCTCACCACTTTGCTTGTAACTGTCACGCTCTTGGCTTTGAACTTTGCTCGTATCAAGCAATTGTCGAGATAGGGATGCACCAAGATCCCTTCCTTTCGCAACGCCGCTGTTACCACCACCATGATCTTGGTAAAGGTGCATGGCGCCGTCGCCAGCCCGAAAGGCAACGCTTGAAACTGATAGGGCCCCCAAGGAAGAGCGAAGCGTAAAAACCTTTGATGGGCCTCCCTGATCGAAATGTGCAAATACGCCTCCGTAAGATCGAGGGACGTCAAGTACTCTCCTTGTCGAACTGCCACTATGACGGACTGCAACGTTTCCATCCTGAAATGAGGCACTCGGAGACAATGATTCACACATTTTAAGTCCAAAATAGGACAAAGTGATCCGTCCTTCTTTGGCACCACGAAATAAATGGAGTATCGACCCCTGCTGTAATCTTCTATTGGCACCGGAATGACCGCTCCTAACTGCAACAGTCGATTTAGTGTGTGTCGAACCGCCAGAGTTTTCCTCTGCCCTTTGCAGACAGACATCACAAATGAGTCTCTGATGGGCTTTGCGAACTCCAGCACATAACCTTCGCAGATTATCTCCAACACCTACTGATCTGTCGTTATTTGGACCCAGGCAGGAAGGAAATTCCGAAGGCGCCAGCCTATCAAATTGCTTCCTACCGGGGCCCACCTCACTTCATTGAGTCTTTTGAGAGGTTCCTGCGGCCGCCGATGCAAAACCTCTACTTGCGCCAAGGAACCCCCGAAACCCCTGGGTTCTAAGAGCAAATCAGCCTCTCTGAAATCCACCCAAGCGAGAAGACCGAAATCTCCGAAAATCTCTAAACTAACCTTGAAACACCGGAGAGGACTTTCCCTGCTTAGGCTTATCCTCTGGGAGCCTACCACCTTTCGACTCCCCTAAATCCTTAACCAACTTGTCCAGATCCTCTCCGAACAACAACTTTCCTTTGAAGGGGAGCTTACTGAGCTGAGCCTTAGATGAGCCATCTGCCGCCTAATTACGTAACCACAGGGATCTACGAGCGGCCACCAGGGAAGCCATGCTGTTAGCCAGAGCTCTAATCAGGTCGTAATGCACATCCACCAAATAGACCGACCTCGACCCGAGCCGATTTAGCTCTTCCAGACTCTCTTGTTCCAGTCGCGGCGACTGCCGCAAGCTTTGGGACCATCGTAGGCATGCTCTTGCCACCCACACTCCACAAATGGACGCCTGCAATGACAACGCATTGGTTTCAAAGGATTGTTTCAATAAACCATCCACTTTCCTATCTTGCGCATCTTTTAAAGCCATGCTACTTTCCACCGGAATCATGGTCTTCTTGGTCACCGCTGACACTGCCGCACAAACCGGGGAGACTGAAACCGCTCTCTGTCTTTCTCCGATAAAGGGTACAACCTGTTCATCATCTGCATTCCTCTCAGCCCAGCTTCAGGCTGATCCCATTCTTCCTGAATCATGCGGTCCACCACCTGGTGCACAGGAAACACTACCTGTGTTTGCTGCACCACCTGGATAATAGGATCTTCCCCTTAGTCCTCTTCTGCAGGCTGTTCCGCAGTCAGCTTTAGCTTCTGGAGGGACTCTCTGACAAGTGCCGATAACTCCTTTCGAAATATGAGAATAATCTTTGCCTGATCCTCAGACTCCGGGATCTCACCTTCTTCCAGTTCCTCCATTCCTGTCTCAGGTGTATGTCGGCGTCCTCCGACTCCTGCCACTCTACTTCTGATGGTGAAGATTCCCGAGGTCTCAGCCTCTTATCAGGCCTCAAAGAGCAGCCACCCGCCTCAGCGGAACCAGCCTGCTGAGGCAGTGTAGCCAGAGATAAGGATTCCGGCATTTTCCCCTTGCATCTCAAACAAAATGCCTGATGCATAATTAACACAAAGTCTGGACAGAAATCACAGAGTTGTGAGTCCGATCCCCCAGCCGCAGCCACCCCCAAGGGCCCGCCTGGAGTTTCTGAACCAGTTGATGGCGTAACGGGCAACAGAACCTCCCCAGCCGCTCCAGCTGAAGTCCCGGGAAGGTCCTGCCCCACCTTAACATCCATCTGCTGCTCCACGCTGGTAGAGACTGCCATGCAGCCCCGACAAATCACAGAGTCAGCGATAGCTCCCCTGCGAGTACCACAGACTACACATTGAGGGCATGAAGACATCACTCCGCTCCCAAACTGTTTTACAAGGGTCACAAAACTCCCTGCGTTGAAACACGGGTTTAGTTAGTTATTTACTCTCCCTTTTCTTTTTCTTTTTTTTTTGATCAGAGACAGTCCCAGCAATCACCCCAGGACCAAAACAACCTTCTCCCCAAGTCAATTACACATTAACTGCAACCGCAGCACTTACTGTGTCCTGCACTCTCAGCCTTTCCGAAAATGCACAGAGAGCCCCAGAACCGAAACGAAATCAAACAGAAATCAAAGAAATCCCCCGAAATCAAAGAAAAAAAATGAAATGAAATAAAATGAATGAACTGCAAAGAAATCCGAAAATAAATAACCCCTGCGATTCTTGCCGCGCCTGCCCGCCACACGGCAAGAATGCCGCTGTGACCAAGATAAAATGGCGCCAAAAATGCCGCGCCGAGCCTCACCTCACACTGCTCTGGCGCTGTCTCTGCTTGTCAGTCCCAATTCACTGCCCCTGAAACAATAATGACTCACCTCCTGAACCCCAGTTCACCGGCCGATGCAGTGGCGCTCCTGTCCACGAGGCTCCGCTCACCCGTACAGTGAACAGAAGAGCCTCCGATGAGCTCCCACCACCGGCTGCACCGACTAAATCGGGTCACGGCTGATCAAATCGCCGCTGACCCGCTGCTGCTGCCAAGTGATGTAGAGCTCTCCCCCGTCCATTCAAGGAGGAGAGATCTGACCTGCGCCTGAAAGATGGTAAGTAAAGAGAGACGAGAGGCAGGAACCCGCAGCAAGGTACAGGCAGCTTCTTTTTTTTTTTTAAAGGGACAGTAACCAAATCAAGGGAAGAAAAACAGAATACAAACAAATCAAGTAGAAACTAATCTATAGCTACTCTAATAGCTCCTTATTCGTTCCTCAAGTGAGCCCAGCACCTAGGCTCACTACGTCCTCCTGCTGCATGGAGACTGGACACACTGGGGCTGATGGGAGAGACGAGTAGATTACATCCAGTGATGTCACTTTTTTGACATGCCCAGTCTCCAAGCTGCAGGAGGAGGTGCACTACCCAGTGGTGGAGGACTCAACTGGAGGAACGCTAAGGAAGTAGACCTTGCACATTATTATAAGACATGCTTTAGATAAGGAAAATGCTTTATACAGTTCCCCATATTGTGCACAGTTCTAGTTGCTGCATCTCATAAAAGATAAGGTAGAACTAGAAAAAGTACAGGGAAGGAAAACCCAAATGATAAAAGGGACAACACCGTTTCCCTATAAAGAACAGCTAAACAGATTAAGGATCTTCAGCTCAGGCAAGAGGTAGCCGAGGAAAGTTTTAATTTAATCTAATTTAGTTTCATCATTTATAATCCACCTTTTCAATCAATATGAAACAACACAATGCAGTACAAAATTCAAAATACAAAAACAGTATACAAAAATAAATAAATAGAAACATAAAACTATTCAATAACGATCCCACAAAATATAAACCATGCTGATTTAAAAAAGACATAAAATAGCCCCCTACCCCAAAAAATATATGCACAGGTCATAGAAGCAGCGGAGAGCCCGGCAATATGATTGGATCGAGCGCCCAGGACCCTTGAGCCCTGAAGGGAAGAAAGGCCCTGTGACATTATTATGTGCTTTCATTCATTTGTTGTGAAATAGTTTCTCTCAAAAGCCAAAGTGGCAGGGGAATAATATCAAGGTGGAAGTTTTTCAGGATCTTTCAAATGGGACCCTGCAAAGGCACATAGTTTCGGGAATAAACAAGATTCCTGAAAAAGGAAGAGCTAAGGTACAAATGGCTTTTCTCCTATGGACTGATAACGATTAAGGGAAAGCATCAAAAACTGACAATGGAGGAAGCCTAAACAATGATATTCAAAGTGGGATATCAACGGGAGGAATTAGTGAGGAAAATGACTTCAAAGCAGAGACTTGCAGTTTCAATGGCGATGAGTTGAGGGCGAACACCTATGATTTCAGCGGAGTATGGAGAGAGCGGGTCACAGTCCGGAGGAGCAGGCCGAGATGGTGAAGAAAGATGGGACTTGAGTTCTGGAATGTACTGCAGATGATGCAGATGCTACATAGGGTTTTTAAGCTTGAGATCACGTGAGTGATTTGAAAGGGTGTGGTATGAGGGTTTGTGCATATTATTTTTGAAGATGTAGGGAAATTTGGTTTAAGGGAGTGGGGGTGTGATGTGGGCTCTTGGGTTATGGAGTTGCGTGAATGGTGTTGATTGAGAGAGGTTGATAAGGGGGGATGCTGGTTAATGGTTGGTAAGGGTGTACTTTAAGAAGGGAGGGGGGACATTTGTGTTGGATGACTGGGTCTGTGTGAGTCATGGGAATTGGTGGATGGATCAAATGTGGAAGAAGGATGTAATATTCGTGGGTAGTCTGGAAGTCCATGAAAGGGAGATGGTCTAAGATGGAAAGACCACAGTTGGGCAGGTGGTGGGGGGGGGGGGGGGAAGCATTTGGGATGTACATGGAAGGTAACAAAAGTGAAAAGAGCATGGGAAAGTTTGCACGAGGTATGAGTGTATGTGGTTGGGTGCAACCTAGAAGGGATGTGGTTTGAGTGTGAAGTAAATGGGTGAGCTCAAGATATTGAATTTCAATGTGAAGGGGCTCAATTCATATTTTAAACAGCAACAAACATTTAAGGAAATGTTGAGGATAAATGGTGACATTGGTTTTATTTGAGAAATGCATCTTTTGGTTAAGCATAAAAAGATGTTTTCTCACCCAAAATTTGGTAATGTGCTTTTTGGCATCGAACAGACCTTAGAGGAAAAAAGGGGGAGTGGGGATGATCCTAACTAATAATTTGGAAGGATAGTTATTGGAGATATGAAAGGATAAAGGGGGATGGTATATACATAAACTTATTATTGGGTGAGGTATAGTACATGTTAGTATGTATATATGGCACTAATTGTCAGAAAAGGGCATTTTGTGATATGAAATTGTTAGATTTTGTGGAAGAGAGGGCGATATTGGAAGGGGGTTAATGATCCAAGAATGGATGCATCTAGAGGTGAAACTTCAGGGCTGAGAAGGCTACTCCTGATCTGACCCACCTTAGTGACTGTCTCCGAGTTGTCTCTAACTGGATGACCTCAAAATTTCTCCATATCAACTCTTCAAAAACATTCACCATCTAGTTCACCTTCTCTGCCCTGGTTCCTTCTGTGGCACCCTCCCTTGCATCGACTCCTATCCCTCTGGCCTCTTCCCTTTGCTATCTGGGTGTCACATTTGACTCCTCCTTATCTTTCCGTGATCACCTTTCCTCAGTCATTCAAAGCTCATTCCACTCCCTTCACCAGATCAGCTCCGTCCATCCCTTTCTTACCCCCTCCTCTTTGTCCACTCTTCTCCTCTCTCTGGTCATGACCCGCACTGATTACTGAAAGGTTGTCCTAGCCATCCTTCCCCAGTAGCCACTCTGCAGACTACAGCTCCTTCAGAATACCGCCACCCGCTCCCTGATGAACGATAAAGGAGATAAGGAAAAAATTGCTCTAGATTTGGAGGAATATATAGCCTTGACTGATGTTGGGGAGCAGAGTCCTGGGGTGGTGTGAAAGTGCCCTAAGGCAATGATCTGGGGGAAATTAATATCATTGGAGGCCTATAGGAAAAAGGTAAAGAAAACAGAGGAATTGTGCAATAGGATCTCTAAACTGGAAAGTGATCACAAGAGGGGAAAAGGGGGCAGGAAGGTCTGGGAGGGGGGAGTTTGTGAAGGCAAGGGAAGCTCTGACAAGAGCTGCAACTGGAGAACATCAATTTTGCAATGCTAAAAATGAAACTAGTGGTATATACCATGACAAAGAAGCTGCGGAAGCTTAAAGTTATTAACAATATTAGGACAAATAAGAATGCCCAAGGAGTAGAGTTGAGGGTTGGTGGGGGGAAGATTAGGGAAGAGTTTGTGGAATTCTACAAGGGATTGTACACACCAGAAAGAGAGTCAAAACAGGAGGAAAGAGAGGATTATTTATTGGTGGTAGATCGTCCCTGCCTGATGGAAGAGGATGAAGAATTACTGAATCGTTCCATTTCAGATTTGGAGGTATTGTCAGCAATTGGTTCTTTCTCAACTGAGAAGGTGCCTCGGCTCGATGTCTTTACAACCAAATTTTATAAATACAACAAATAATGGCTAGTGAGGTTATTGGTGCAGCTGTTTACTTCTGTTATGGAGGGCAAACAGCTTCCCAAACCAATGTGTGTGGTAGGAATTACTGTAATCTTGAAGGAGGGTAAAAACCATACATGCTGTGTGTCCTACAAGCCCATATCCCTCCTGGGTGTGGACTACAAGATCTACAGTAAGATTCTGGTTAATAGGTTGCTGAAGGATTTGCAGAAATTGACTCATATGGACCAATCTGGGTTTGTGCTTGGGAGGCAAGCTTCTGATAATATCAGGAGGGCTCTGAATTTAATTTGGTTGGTCACAGGCAGAAGAAACCAAATGTAGATTGATGCATAAAAAGTGTTGATAGGGTCTTGTGGTCCTATATGTCTGCAACCTTAGAGAAAATGGAAATTACAGGGAAATACCTATGGGGGGGGGGGGGGGTGCAGGTACTCTATGAGGCACATGAAACATGTGTTAATGTAAATTTGTAAATTAGGACTATACTGAGAAACTGGAGCTACAGAGGGAGACCCGGCAGGGATGCCCCCTGTCACCCTTAATGTTTATACTGGCATTATCCAGGGAAATGGGAAGATGGAGGAAGTAGTGGTGGGGGGTAAAGAATATAAGGTCTCTGTTTGCAGATGATATTTTATTTACCCTAACAAACCCGGGAGAGTTCCTGAGGGAGATAATGATGGAGTTAGATAAACTGGGGGAAGTGTTAGGTTTTAAAGTAAATATGGAGAAGTCGGAATTATTAAATATATATTCTGGGGTGGGAGGCAGAAGGAGACTGCAGCGTGAGAATGCATTTAACTGGGTGAACGACATGATTTGTTATCTGCTTAAGATTTTATATACCGCCTTTCGACATTATAAGCAAAGCATTTTCCAATAAAAACAATATGCAAATGAAAAGGAACTCAATCATAATTCAAGAACAGGATAGAACAAAGGAAAGCAGAGAAGCTGGCAGGGTCTCCCAAGATGGACAGATCTCAGCTGAGGTGCCAGACCAAGACAAACCACCCATCTGGGCAGCAGCAGAATGGGATAGTGTTGACGGCGGAGGATCACATTTCTGTGACAACGTCAACAACACCAAACTTAAACTGCGCGGAAGAAAGGCCCAGCAATCTACTTCTGTATCTTGCCATGAAAACCCAATGCATCAACTAACAATAAAGAAGCAACAAGCAGTCAAGAAATCAGATGACGCATTGCTCTTGGCAGAATGGCTATGAAAGACCTAGATAAGATCCTCAAGAGCAGAGATGTCTCTCTCCATACAAAGATTTGACTTGTTCAAGCCATGGTATTTTCAATAACATCATATGGATGTGAAAGCTGGACAGTGAAAAAGATAGAAAATTGATGCCTTTGAATTATGGTGCTGGCGGCGAATACTGTGTATACCATGGACTGCCCGAAGAACAAACCAGTCGGTACTAGAGATCAAACCTAAGCTTTCTTTAGAAGCTCAGATGACAAGACTTTGACTTTCATACTTTGGACACATCATGCGAAGAGAGAGATCATTAGAGAAAGACATCATGCTTGGCAAGATAGAAGATCAGAGCAAAAGAGGAAGGCCAGCAATGAGATGGATCGATACAATAACAGCAGCTACGGATACCAGTCTGTCAACAATGAGCCACCTGACTCAAGACCGAACACAATTTAGGATAGCTATCCAGAGGGTCTCCATGAGTCGACTCCGACTCGACGGCACTTAACAACAACAACAGCTGGGATGTACTGCATTTTAAATTATTTGCATATATATTTTATTTTATTTGCACTTATTTTTAATTTGAAAGCTAATAACTAAATTTTGCTACTTACCTGTTGGTTGGCTCGGGGAAGTTTCTCCAAATGGGTTAGTTTTGCGCATACCATGACAGTCCTGAATCTCACTTCTAAACCAGGGCATGGGGAGTATGATCTCAAGTCTCTCAAGTTTACTGCTAACGCTCAGTGTGGTGCTTGCATTGTGCCAAGATGTGCTTGGAAATTCTTCTTTACCCAGCCTGTGGTACCCAACATGATGGGAAATATTTCTGTATCTTTCTGCCACATTTTCTTAGTCTCTTGACTACATTTCGTGCTATTTCAGGATCTTCTGCCTCTCCACATGATTGCTATGTGTCATGGCAAATAATTCTGTTGCCATGGGCAAGGCTAGAAGGAATTGGCAAGCTAGGAACATACCTACATTCCAAAGTTCAGGGGGATCATGTTAGATGTGCTTTGTTCTCAAGAGATTAGGATTGACAGCTGTTTGTTTTTTTCCAGGATTATGCAGATTTTTACACAAATGTCTAAAAGCTAAAAGGATGGCTAATGTCTACACATTTTTCAGGGCTTAAGACCTGTATTTGAAGTTCTCTAATCCTTCCCTCCCCCACCGTGTGAATGATCCTGCCCTTCCTGCTTCTAGTGTGATTAGCAGCAGAGACCAGGGATAGGATCCAGCCAATGGGAAAGCTGTTGGGGCGGGGCACTGGAATTCTGCTCTAGTCACAAGAAGGGAGCAATACTGTCATGTCTGCAGTCCTGTTGCATGGGAAACATTTGCAGGCTTTAGGAGCTACAGCCTGTGCTGTGTTGGGCAGGAAAACCACAGAAATAGAATAGAAATAAAGCCCTCTAAGGCTTTAAGTTTCACCTTTTTCCGCTTCTTTTCTGCCATGGGAGGAGGTGGGAGAGAAAGAGAAACTCCAACAGGCAGCCAATTAAATACTATGTCCCAGATGCCAAGCTTTGCTATTGGTTAGTCCGGGTGCTGGAAAGCTGCCAGTAGCAGAGCAGAGCTTCTAGGAGTGTTGGCCAGCAGCCAATAAGATGCAGTATTTCGGACAGCAAAGAAAGCTAGCAACAAGTAATTTTACTCGTTCTCTGAGTGGCTCTGCTTTGCTATTGGTTAGTTCAGGGATGCCAAAAAAACGGAGCAGGGCCTCCAATGCGATGCAGCTGGTGGGACAGGAAGAAAGCCAGCCAGCCAGCCAGCAAGCAAGCAAGTTTACTTGTTTTCTACTTTGCTATTGGTTGGCCCAGGGAGCTGTAAAACAGCCATTAGCAGGGCCGTGCCTGCAGGAGTGTTGGCCAGGAGGAGGTTTCTCTTTCTTTCTGGCCTGTTAGCTCAGAGAGAAAATGTCACCATGTCTGACTACAGCCCTCTCCAGAGCTCGAGCTGAGACGGCAAGTGGTGCAGGTAATAAACACCAACAGAGAATGCCAAGGAACAAGTTGGCGGGCAGTGGTGCCAATGGAGGGTGGCAGAGCCCTAGCTTGTACAGCAAATGTCAGTGTGCTACTCGATAAAGAAATCTCCACTAATAAATTCTTTATGCAAAAATCTTACTCTAGTCAGTGAGATGTACAGGACTGGAGGAGTAGTTTAGTGGTTAGAACAACTACCTAGTATCCAGAAGATTGAGGGTTTGATTCCCCTGGCGCTCCTTGTGACCTTGGACAAGTTACTTTACTCTCCATTGCCTTGGAAGAAAAGGCCTGGCAATCTACTTCCAGTGATACATTGCCAAGAAAACCCAGAAGTAGCTGACTCAGCAGGAGGCTGCATTGAAAAAAAAGAATATTGAGAGGGATTTTTTTTAAGTGAAGAATTTATTAGTAGAAGTTTTTTTAATTGTTTGCATCATTGGATGTGGAGGGGGTGTTATTTGCAGGTTGCTGCTTTTTAAAACTCAGAATCATGTGGGAAGGGAAGGGGAGTTTGGGGTGAGAAGATATTTATTTCAGGTGAAGGCAGTCAGACTTTCTTTCCTCATCCCACTCGGTCACTTGTATATGCTGCTGTGTGCAAGGCAAGGGAAGCCATTTTGTGTGCTCTACTGTTTGTGAGAAGTGGCTGGAGAGTAAAGGAGTTTACTTGTCTTTTTCTGTTACAGTTTCTGCTATTGCCTTTTTTAAGGGCTAAAGTAACTGTGGGGTATGTTTACTAAACCGTCTTAACTGCGCTCTGACACGTTATCGCGCGATAAGGTATCTTATCGCGCAATAATGGCGCTTTATTGGGCGCAGAGTTACCTTAGCGGGCGATAACGCCCGCAGCGGCGCTGAAGGTGGGGAAAGGCTCCCGGAGGGCGGAGGAAGGCTCCCCAGGGGCGGAGAGAGAGGGTCAACGGGCGGAGAGTGGGAGGGGTGAGGCTCCCTGCACAAAAACGCTGTGCAATTCGAGGCTGAAAACTAACGCCAGTGCAACCCTGGCGTTAGAGCTGATTTAAAGGGAAAATAAACCATTTCCGTTAGCAATGTACAGCAGAACCAGGGAAACCTACAAAAAGTGTGATACATGTGCACGGAACAAAAGGGCAAATAAACAGTGAAAATGACCTGAACAAAATTGAAAAAAAACATAACCAAGCTGGGCAATAGTGATATTAATGGGAAACATCAACCCCCCCCCCCCCCCCCGAGAAAGCTCCAAAAAAAAGATATGAATTTTGGAAGAGTCTATGCTTCGTCCCCATACAAGGTGAATGAGCCCACAGTGAAACTGCACTGAGCAGGGTTTTCCCTCTCCATTGGGCAGGTTTCCTATGGCGTGCACATGTTCCACAACAGCAGGGCGGGCATGTCGGAACGGGCAACTGGACAGATGCTTGAAAAGAGGACACAGAGGGCTGCAGGCGGCACATGCTGTGGTGCAGCTGGGCCACAGTGCGGACTAGGGTGATGCCTAGGTGGCCCATAGGAATGCTGAAACAGTAGTGCAGCCAGACAGCAACTGATGAGGGCCCAACATGGGCACGAGTGTGCTTCCCACAGTGTCACAGGGGATAGTACCCAGCAGGTACCCCCAAGGGCACAGAACATTGGCAGGCGGTGCTGGGGAGAAGCGTGGACAGCTATGCAGGCACCCCTACCCCAGAACCCGCACCATAGGCAGCCTCCTACCCACACACTGGATGGCCTGAGACTGCGCTCCACCAGCACCAGGGCATGTCAGCAGGGTGGCACTGGTGGGGGAGGGGGCAGTGGCAGCTGCCCAGAGCAGACCGTGGCCTAGCCCTGTGTAGGTGGGTGCCATGCCCTGCAACAGACAGGCCCTGTCTGACGAACAGTCATGGTATTACCAGGGAATGCACCATCTCTGTGGCAAGAAGGTGGTGCAGTGCACACAGCCAGTGTGCTCAAGCAGAAGGTCACAAGTTCAAGTCCCAGCTGTGGTTCCTGCTAACCCAGTCCCCATATTTTACCCACTACTGAAACGTGCTAATATAGACAGAACCTTTATTTCAGATGATGTAAACATGCCCAAAACACCTACATTTTACCCTACAGAGCACAGACACCATAAACATGTGCATTACCTAGAGCAGTCTCCCAAATTTATTTTATTTTTATTTATTTACATTCTCTTATATACCATGCTATTCTGCATCAGTGCGGTTTACATTGAACAAACTAAAATTACATTGAACAGGGCATTATAACTTGGAGATAACTATTTTACAGGGAACATGGGCTATGGAGGGATTAAGTGGCTTGCCCAAGACCACAAGGAGCACCTGTGGGACTAGAAACTCCAGTCCTTCCAGCCCAAGGTTGCTGTTCTCTAGTGGGATTTGAACCCCTGACCTTAAGTACATTGTCCCAACCACTAGGCCACTCCTCCACTCCAAATGCAGTCCTGGAGGGCCAAACACCATTCAGATTCCATGCTGCCTCTAATAAATATGGCTGTGCAGCATTTCTATGCACCACCCCCATGGTATGCAGATGTATCTCATGCATATTCATTAGGGACAGCATGAAAACACAAACAGTGTTTGGCCCTCCGGGACTGGAGTTGTGAACCTCTGCCCTAGAGCAGCGGTCAACAGGGGCAGACACACACGCACCCACAGGCTCCATTATCAAGCCTCCTGGAGAGGCTTACCCCATCTTGTGACTGCTGATTTGCATGTGCAGTGCATCATGGGTATGGGTGGGTTAACCCTATCCTGGTAACCAGCAGACAGTTTGTGTGGTGACATGCAGTCCTTCTGCAGCCAGCCAGGGGTTTGTTGGCAGCTCTAGCCCACTGGTTACTTCACTGCCTGTAAAACCAGATGTCATGGGTTCAAACCCATGGTGGGGTTATTTGATAGGGCTGTCTGAGGCATTGTCCATTTTTAATGTACATTAGGGCTGCCAGCAAAAACACCCTCAGAGTACTGTAACCTTAAGGTGCCCCATAAGGCACCTTATAGGGCGCCCTATAAGGGACATTATAGAGTGCCTTGGCGGACAGTGCACTTTATAATGTGCCCTATTGGGTGTGTTATGGGGTGCCTTATGTGGCACCTTAGGTTACGCCACCGTGAGGGTGTGATTGCTGGCAGCAATAATTAAAATACAAAGAAAATGCCTCAAGAAGCACTACTTAAACATAAAGGGTGATGCCTCAGCCAGCCTTATACATTAGGCACACTGGAGGATCAAACTCATGACCCCTGTACCATCAGTCATTATATTAACCATTGTGCTACACCTCTGCTTCTATGTTTGTATGTCTGCGCACCTATGTAAGATTATCGTGCGTTAACGTGCTTAGCGGCGTTTTGCCCGATAATGTGCGCAGCGCGCGTTATCGTGCGATAATCCCGTTTTGCTACGTTAAGACCGAAACGCCCACTCCTTTTATGGCATCCTGCACACTATCGCTGGGCGCATGTTAAGACGGTTTAGTAAACATACCCCTGTATTTTTGTCCTTGGTTAGCAGATGTTCTCTTTTGCCGCCCCCATCTGCTCAGATTCTGTATGTGCAGTGTGGGGCTTCTGTTCTTCTTAATAACTACAAGGAGAGAATTGACAGGTGTTTCTTTTTTTTTATTTTTAACTTGCTTTCAGAAAAATATGCTAGAATTGTTTCCATGATAAAAAGAATATCCCAGGACTAATCCCAGCAAATCCTTCAGGTCTGTTAGTCCCTCTGTGATAAAAACCTCACCATATGGTGCCTTGCACATGCTGCTGTGCAAGGCAGGGGAGAGACAGCCAACTCTGTGTATTGCTCCCCATCGGCTCATTCAGGTCTGGTGCACTACAAGGCAAATGGCGCTGGGGGAACCATGTTGCGCACTGGGCCTCAGATTCCAGGGATGCAGTCAGATTCTGTGAGAAATCTGTCAGAATTATTTCTATGTGGGGGGGGGGGGAAGCCCACTTTACTGCTATAAAGTTCCAAAAAATGACCCCAGCAGCCCAGTTAAATCCATACTTGCATTGCAGATGTTTTAATGGATAGTTAATAACTGTGCTGCTGGTTGTAATTCTGTCCCATTCGGTGGAGAAGCTGCTTTGGCACTTAAGAGAGCAAGATTCAGTGCCAACAGCTGAATTAATAGCTCAGTACTGTATTGGTTCTCTTTGTAAGGATTTTGTATGTATGAGGAGTAGACCCAATTCTGAAAGCTTTTGTGAAGTAAATAATTGCTTAAGTAACTTCTTGCAAAGGCAGATAGTAATTATATATCATAAACCACCTTGCTGAAACAAAAGTAGTATGTTATGGTTCATTTAGTCTTAATTTCCAAATTTTGTTGGCAAACTCGTGCTTTATAAAGGAACAAGTGATTAGAGGCTTATATAGTATTGTAGTTTTCCCATTTCATTTATTTAGATAGGCCAAGCAAATGGGTAAATGGGCACTGTACTGAAAATGCTTTTTAAACTATGGGAGAAAATGATGCATTATAAAGCTGGCGTGCCTGATGACGAATCAAAGGCCTATTGCAAATACTGTAAGTGCCACATGCTGGTTTGGTTTCTCATGTTTCAGCCTTGAAACACAAAGGTAATGCAGCTCCGTTTCTCTGACGCGTGCACTTCATTTGAATTTGGTTGCCACTCTAAAACCCTAGATAGCTGAACTGCGATTAGCAGTGCATATTGTGTGTCACTCCAGCATCCAGATGGATTTGACTAGATTTACGTACTTGTTTAGATATACTCACTGTACTCTAGGAGTTTACATGTATAATGTTGCCAGCCTAAAAGCACACGCGTTGGGTGAACCGAGTATACTTTCATTGTGGGCACCTTTGTCTTTATCTTTATTGTCATTTGATATACCGCCCTAAGCAGCAAGGCATCAGAGTGGTTTACAAAATCCTAAATTAAAAATAAGAAAAGAATGCCAATCATATATAGGACAAGACGGAAAAGAAAGAGAATGAAGAAGAGAGCAATGGGCGGAAAAGAAGTTGAGGAGAAGAACTTAGACTAGGAAGAGAGCGAGCTAAGGGGGAGACTGGTAAGAGCGTAGAGCGGTTCGGGGGTTGAAGGGGTTTGCAATAGCTTACTAGGGAAGAGGGCACAGGGTAGTGGGAATTTCTTTAATTGATATTAGAGGCTTGTTGGGAGGTAAGGAGTTTTTATGGAACATAAGAGCCTGGTATATATGCATCATGGATGGTATCTGCTTCAGGAGTTGGCATGCACATGGGTTGAGCATGGGCAGAACACGTATTTGTGTGCACATTTTATAGTATATGGCTGAACACGCATAAAATAGGTACAATCATTTATACCTGTTCTAGAGATGCTGCAATGACTGAAGCTTTATTTATGCACATTAACGGCCACTTACGCTACTATTATATAAAACCAAATCCTGGCTATCCATAAAGAAGATGCCATCCTTGATAACCGCTCTTCATGAATTACAGATCCCCCATCTCCAGACCCACCCCGATATCCATTAAAGAACCCTCCCACCCCCCAGACCACCGAATCAAAGAATACCAATCCGCAAACAGCCCCTTCAACATCAATTAAAGAACCTCTACCCTAGACCCCTTTTGACATTACTGATACCAAATAAAGAAACCCCGTACCCCTTGGCTCTTACTGAAGTGGCCATAGTGGCAAACTAGTGACATGAATTATCTTCAGATTCTTCTGCCATTTCGGTGGCCTGCGTTCAAAATGGTGGTTCTGATCCCATCAGTAGGCCTGCAGTACTAGAGCTAAAGGACAGACTGCCAAAAAAGGAGAGTAGGCCCTTATTTGGCAGTTTCACACCTAGTGGTAGTGCTGTGAGACAACCAGTTAGAGGCAGAACTGCTTCCAACAGGGTGGAAGTATTTAAACATCAATCCTGTCCCCCACTAGCTACCAGGGCCCCCCTGGTAAGAGTGTAGAGGAGTCCAGGGGTTGAAGGAGTTTGCAGTAGCCTACTAGGGAAGGGGGTATAGGGTAGTGAGAATTTCTTTAATTGATGTTGGAGGCTTGTTGGGAGGTGAGGAGTTTCTATGGAATATGAGGGCATAGTATATGTATCATAGATAGTACAGATGCACTTACCTGAAGTAGATGCTATCTGCTGCAGTGATGGCTCACACTAATTTAGCATGAGCTAACTGCAAGTGCTGTCCATGCTCATAACCCTCCCATTCTCCATACCTTTCTGCATGAATTAGCACAAGCTAAGTTCCAGGACCAGGCGATAACTTATCATAGCCATGTAATAATTGTTATTGCATGCTCATTCATATGGTAACTACTTACTGTGCCTTAATAAACAAGTTTCTACATTGAAGGTTATGTTTACGTTTATCATTTATTTGAAACGTTTTTCTATACCGCCCCTTCCAAAGATCAGGGGCGGTTTACATTGAAACATAAAACTTTTACAAGGAACGAATTGTAAGAATTCGAACAATTACATAAAACTTGCAATTGGGTTGTAGTATCATTAATGACATTATGGCAATTAAAGATTAACTATTTACATCAACTATATACATTCCCATTGTATGTAATGAGTATGGCTTGTATTGAGTGGTATATCAAGGGGCTAGTTTGTGTGGGCATTTCTTGTATTTGAATGTGTGGAGGGAATAAGGAGTAAATCCTGTGTGTTCTGGAGAAGGTTTATAAGTACTTTGTCAGTCTTGAGGCCTGTATGAGTTTAATGTAGTTAGGGGGTGGGGGGAGATCTGTGTTGTGGGTGGGTTGCTTTTGAAGGGTTGGGAGTCGTAGTATTCAATGAAGAGGCGTGTTTATCATGATGCTTGATATACTGCTTTTCACATACAGGCCAAATTGTAACTGTACAAATTTGGATTATGACAATATCAACATTTATTTTATTTATTTATTTTATTTACTTCTCTTATATACCGTGCTATTAAAATCAGTGCGGTTTACAATTGAACAAAAAACATACTGCAATGTCACACGACAATTGAGTTTTTACATTGAACATGGATGAGATAACCTGGAGGTAACAGGGGTAATTAATTACAGAGTAATTATTCATGGAGTATGGTGAGAAATTATACATATAGTATGGTGAGAAATTATACATATAGTATAGCTTGGTTTCAACATATTTATAAGAGGTTTAATCAATAAGATGTGTGATCAGTACCAATAATAAATAAGAGAGGGGATATGGTGGTAGAGCTAGTCATTTTCTTTATGGTGTTGGATTTTGGGTGGGGTGGAGTAGGGTGTAGGACAGCGATGGCGAACCTATGGCACGCGTGCCAGCTGTGGCACGCGAAGGCCTTGCAGCTGGCACGCGGGAAGGTCCGCAAGTAAAATTTAAAAAAAAAAAAAAAAAGCTGTCTTCTCCCGCTGCCGGGGCCGCCGCGGCAGAATCGAGTGTGCCGCGGGGCCCCCCCTGCCCAGCACAGCCTGCCCTCCCCCTCTATCCGCTCTCTCGTCGCAGCTCACAGTGACACGCGCCGGCTTTCAGAGAGCGAGGGAAGAGTTTCTCCCTCGCTGCTCTGTTAAGCCCGCGGGGGCTGATGGGAAGTTCCCATCAGCCCCCGCGGGCTTAACAGAGCCGCGAAAGGGAAACTAATCCCTTCGCGCTCTGAAAGCCGGCGCGTGTCACTGTGAGCTGCGACGAGAGAGCGGATAGAGGGGGAAGGCAGGCTGTGCTGGGCAGGGGGGGCCCCGCGGCACACTCGATTCTGCCGCGGCGGCCCCGGCAGCGGGAGAAGACAGCTTTTAAAAAAAAAAATTCCCTTGGCTGGGCTGGGCTGGGCTGGGCTGGGGGGGGGGGTTAGGATTGCTGATGGGCTGGGCTGGGCTGGGGGGGGGGTAGGATTGCTTATGGGCTGGGCTGGGCTGGGGGGGGTTAGGATTGCTGATGGGCTGGGCTGGGCTGGGCTGGGGGTGGGGTTAGGATTGCTGATGTGCTGGGCAGGGCTGGGCTGGGGGGGGGTGAGGATTGCTGTTGGGCTGGGGTGGGGGGGGTAAGGATTGATGATGGGCTGGGGGGGTTAAGATTGCTGATGGGCTGGGCTGGGGGGGTTAGGATTGCTGATGGGCTGGGGGGGTTAAGATTGCTGATGGGCTGGGGGGGGTTAGGAGTGCTGATGGGCTGGGGGGGTTAGGATTGCTGATGGGCTATGGGGGGGCTGGGGGGGTTAGGAGTGCTGATGGGCTGGGGGGGGTTAGGAGTGCTGATGGGCTATGGGGGGGCTGGGGGGGGTTAGGAGTGCTGATGGGCTGGGGGGAGTTAGGAGTGCTGATGGGCTATGGGGGGGCTGGGGGGGGGGGTTAGGAGTGGTGATGGGCTATGGGGGGGCTGGGGGGGGTTAGGAGTGCTGATGGGCTGGGGGTTAGGAGTGCTGATGGGCTATGGGGGGGCTGGGGGGGGTTAGGAGTGCTGATGGGCTGGGGGGTTAGGAGTGCTGATGGGCTATGGGTGGTGGGGGGGGGTTAGTAGTGCTGATGGGCTGTGGGGGGGTTAGGAGTTCTGATGGGCTATGGGGGGGCTGGGGGGGTATGAGTTCTGATGGGCTATGGTGGGCTGGGGGGGTTAGGAGTGCTGATGGGCTATGGGGGGGCTAGGACAGGAAATGGGCTGATGGGGAGTGGTTAGGACTTGAGGTGGGTTGATGGGGTTAGGACTGGTAATGGGCTGTGGGCTGTTGGGGTTAGAACTGGTAATGGGCTATGGGGGGATAAGACTGGTAATGGGCTGTTGGCTGATGGGGGCTGTCTGGTAATGGGCTATGGGGGGGTTAGGACTGATAATGGGCTATGGGGGGGGGCTAGGACAGGAAATGGGCTGATAGGGAGGGGTTAGGACTTGAGGTGGGCTGATGGGGTTAGGACTGGTAATGGGCTGTGGGCTGATGGGGGGTTAGGACTGGCAATGGGCTATGGGGGGCTGACTGGAAATGGGTTGATGGGGTTAGGACTGGAAGTGGGTTGATGGGGGGGGCTAGGACTGGTATTGGGTTGGGGGGTTGCTAGGACTGGAAATGGGCTGATGGGGGGCTAGGACTGGAAATGGGCTGATGCAGGGACTAGAAGGGAATGGATGCTGGGTGAGGCTGGAACTAGAAGGGAGCTGATGTTGGGGGAGGATTAGAATGGGATGGGGCTGGGAGAGTAAAATGGAGAGGGGAAAAATATTTTGTGTGGGAGGGATAAAAAATCTACAATTGGCCGGGTATTGGGAGAGTAAGTGGGGATTGAGGATGGAGGGGTAAAATTTGAGTGGATGAAATAGGAATGAGGAAAGAGCAAAAGGAGAAAGATTAGTATGTTAAAGCGGATGTAGAGAGAGAGAATGGAAAAAAAAACTAGAAGAGAGAAGAAAGGACAAATGGACAGCAGATGATGGAGAGTTAGCAGAAAACATGAAGAAACCAGAAGAAAGTGGCTGGAGCAATTGCAACTGAAAAAAAATGCACAAAAGGTAGAAAGATATCTCTTTGACAAGTTATCAGCATGCATGCAACAACAAACATCACATTAATTTTTTTCATGTATAGATTCTTTGGGAATACACACCGAGTCCTGACACAGTTAACAGTTTTAAGAAGTTTATCTTTTTTTTACTCAGGATACATTTGACATGTTATGTGAATAATACATTTAAAATATATTGTGTAACTGAATCAAATTCTTCCTAAATTCATTAAATTGAATGAAATCATTAAAACATTATAAATTGCCAATAAATTGAAATGAAAACCAAAGGATTGTGAATCAAATTGATTCTCTGACAATACAAAGATTCCAACCTTTACAAATGATGTTACATAGTTCAGGCAACTTTATAAAGAGTTTTTAGATACTAAAATCTTGTTGTTAAGGTTTAATTGACGTGCTGGCACTTTGAGGAAATTCTTTGGTTTTGTGCGGCAGTTTGGGCACTCGGGCTCAAAAAGGTTAGCCATCACTGGTGTAGGATGTGAGGATGGGTGGTTGTTTCTGGGATTGGATTCTGGGTAATGGCTGAGGAAAAGGTTGTTTGAGGGCTTTTCTAAATGACAATAGGTCTGGGGTTGAACGGAGCTCAGTGGGGAGGGCATTCCAGGTCATGGGTGCAAATAGGGAGAAGGCTCTATTGGCAGTAGCCTTTTTGCACTTAGTTAGAATGTTGGGGATCTCTAGAGTGTTTGCTTGATTAGATCTCCTGATCCTGTTGAACGGCTGTCTTTGAATGAGTTTGCTGATGGGTGAGGTGATCTGGTTCCTTAGGGCTTTGAATGTTAGTACTAGGGACTTATACTGGATTCTAGCCTGAAGTGGAAGCCAGTGGAGATCCATCATGACTAGGGTTATATGTTTAGCTCTTGATGTACCTGCAAGTACCCTTGCTGCAGCATTCATTGCAAGGCAAAGAGGTCCTAGTGTTGACTGAGGGAGGCCATGAAGGATAATATTTGCAAAGTCTAGATGTGGGAGCACCAAGACTTGGAAGATAGTTCGGTAGTCATTAAAGTCCAATAGGGGGCGCAGGTGACGTAGTATCCGGACCTTATGGTAAATTGCTTTCGTGATGTTCTTCACATGTGTAAACATGTCGAGTCGTTGGTCAAGCGTGATGCCGAGATAGCGGATAGTTGATTTTGCTATCAACTCAATATTGTTTACTTTTAATGTGGGGGGTGGGGAGAACATCTGGTTCTTGGTGAGGAATAAGACATCTGTTTTACTATGGTTGATCCTTAAATTTTGTGTTGTAAGCCATTGTGATACAGCTTCGAAGCAGCTTGATATAGGTGAAAAGTCAGGTTGATCAATCAGGAATGGTGAGTAGATTAGGACGTCGTCTGCGTAGACTAGGCACTGGATGTTGAAGGAGCGGATTAGGGTACAAATTGGTTGCATATATATGTTGAACATTAATGCAGATAGGGATGAACCCTGAGGTACACCTTGATTGAGAGGGAATGGGTCAGACGTCATGGGACCTGTTCTGACTTGTTGCCATCTGTTAGATAGGTAGGACTTGCACCATGCTATAGCTGAGTCTTGTATTCCTTTCTCCACAAGACGGAGTATCAGAGTTTCATGGTTGACTGAATCAAAGGCTGCAGCAATATCCATGAAAATGAGGACAAATCCCTGGCGGATGTTATCAAGTCCTGTAACAAGATCATTGAAGAGAGTTGTGAGGATGGTGTCGACACCATGAGCTTCTCTGAAGCCATGTTGAGATGGATCCAGTGGAGCTACATCGTCAATATGTTGTTGGATTTGTCGTTGAACTACCTTTTCAATGATTTTGGCGAGTAGGGGGATGTTTGATATTGGGCGAAAGGATTCAACTTTGGAGGAATCAAGTTTGTTGTTTTTTAATAATGGGCGGATTGAAGTAAATTTCAGGCTTTGTGGGAAAGATCCTATGGAGAGGGATTGGTTTGTGATTCTGCTTATAGCGGGACTAAGTTCTTGGCATAATTCTTTGATCCAACTAGCTGGACATGGGTCACTAGGGGCAGTGGTAAGATTAATGGATGTGATAATATCTTGTATTTCTTTATTGGATACTTCGCAAAATTTGAGTAGAGGGGTTTTACATGTAGTAGAGGAGATTGTGCAGGTTGATAACTTGTTGGCTTGGATTATCTTTGATTGTAGGTAGTTTGCATAATCTGCAATTGTAGGTAGTTTGCATAACATTACCATGATTTCTAAAACTATTCATTTCAGTTTCATGTGAGATATTTCCTGCTATTCATATCAGGTCTCAGTAGAATAATGTAACACTTAGGGAGAAAAATAACTCCCAGTAGTCCAGCACTTGAAGCTTGAATAGCAAATATTTCTACTGCCACCGTGTATTTTCCCTTTGTGCTTAGATATGTTGGGATGAAAGACATCCAAACGCTGCAGAACACCAGCATGCTGAAGGTGATGTACTTGGTCTCATTGAAACTGTTGGGTAGATCTCTTGCTAGGAAAGCTGTGACGAAGATGATACCAACCAGAAATCCCAGGAAACCCAAAACACAGTAAAATGCAATAATTGACCCTTCATTACATTCGATTAGTATTGTTCCAGTTTCTGTCTGCATGTTAAGATGTGGGAATGGGGGAGCAGTACACAACCAGACAAGACATAGAAGGACTTAAAAAAGGGAACTGGAAAGAACTATAGAATGTGAGACCCTGGAACCCATCCATTTCCGGAGCTTGCTTCCAGGCTTGATGGCATGACAGGCCATGACCACGGTGGTGTTTTTTGACAATATGGAAGAGAGAGAGATGGAGAAAGTGATCCCAAAGGCAGTCTGTCATAACATACAGGTCATGTGCTCAGGGTGGCCAATGAACATCAAGGAGCAGAGGAGGGAGATGAGGAGGATACAGCTGATGCCCCTGTTGTTGACTCTCACAATGGGAGTGTCTCTGTAATTAATGAAAATTCCCAGAATAGCAACATCAATAAGAAAGCTTTGGACTTCCAGATGCATTTTTTTTTATCCCCAGAGCTTCTTCATAAGACATTACCTTTCACATTAACCGTTTGGGGAAGGGCCAAAATCAAATGATTTGAGCAGCAACACTTCTTACGGTGATGTTAACTGTTCTGCATCTGCCACCTTAGCAATTAACATACTAGAATGACATTAACAGTCAGAGCTGCTCCCTGCTCATTCCAGCACCCAGATATGAATTCCATGTCAATCGGAGAAGTTAACAGCATGGTGCCACTTGAACAATACATGCTAACACACATTAAAACCCGTATTAAACAACTAACACATCTTAGTAAATTGCGGCCTACTTATTTGAATGAGAAGTAGGAGACAGTACCTTTGTTCTTTCTATTGATCTTAAACATCCCCCCCTCCCCACACCGGCCCCTCCACGAGAAGAGGCAAGGTATAAAAATAGGGCATGTGGGTACTGACTTTATTGCACTCTTCGTGACTTCAAAGTTCACGTGTTTATTTCATGAACTTGACAGTGCCACAAAAGGAAAAACTGCTATTGGAAAGTTAGGTAGGAATGCTTGGGAATGGATAGGCTGCATGCTAAATTCTCTTTTGGATCTGAATGAGAACAAAGGGCTACGAAGGGAAGTAAAGGTTGATCAGACAGCAGTGCTATGCCAATTCTGAGTCCTTTGCCAATTTCTCGATGCTTCTGCACAACATACACTTGTGTTTAGGCAGAAGGCGTGGGCTAGTGGATGGGACAAGTTCCTTCAGGTCAGAGGGCCAGGGGTTTGATTCCCTCTCAGGGACAGCAACCTCAGGCCAGAGGAACTGGGGTCTCTAGTTCCATAGGAGCCACTTGTGGCCTTGGGCAAGCAAGTTGGCCCTCTGTTGCCTCAGGTACACCTGTAGGTTGTGAACCCTTGGGGGACAAGGAAATATATCCAGTACTGTTTGTAAACTGTTCTAATGCTTCCAAGTCATACTGCTAGACCAGTCCAGACAAATAGGTTGTGTCCCCCTGCCAGCAGATCTTGGAGACAGAATTCTACCAGAGCTCTGATAGGCTGGACTCTGGTGATATGGTCCTACCCCTAGGGGTCTCCCTCAGTATTTCTCTGTCTCCAGCAGATCTGGTTGCTTTTGTTCTTTTTCCCTCAAAATCTTTAAAATTATTTAGAATCCCTTTGGGGACTGATATTTCCACTTGCCTGTTACTGCCAGTATAGTTTCACTGTGCACCAGGTTGTTTGCAGCTGAGCTCCTGTTTCTGACACAGTAGAGCTCGCTGACAGGGAAGAATCCCCAGCATCTGGCCATGAGGGCTTGTTAGCTGGACGAAGGACTCCCCTAAAATCAGGTTTCTCTGTCTCAGCAGATGAGGGTGTTCTTCAAGCTTGTTCTACAATTTATATTTTTCACTGTATCTTGAGGCTCCTGGATGCACCCAGAGTACACAAGAGGTGTTACTCTGGGTTTCCCATCAACTTGATTCCCCAGATAAACTTGTGGAGCTCCTGAGCCTGGCTTCAGTAGAGCTCCCGATTTTCTTTAAGCAGCGCTGAGTCTTTGCCACGAGGGCTTAGACATCAGCAGGAGGATCAGGTATCAATTTCTGAGAGAAACTGTAAGTAAACTGTTTTCTTACTTGCCTCAGCTGCCCTGGATTTATTTCAACTGCATCGGGACTGGCTGTCTCTGACCTGATTCCTTCACTTCCGGTTTCATCAGGGTCTGTTCAACTGGGGTTTGAAGTTCCTATTTTCTTTTCTTCATTTTTATTTCCTGGATGCACCCAGAGCACACAAGAGGTGTTTCTCTGGGTTTCCCAGGCTTCCCTCCTTAATAGCTGGATTTTCTGTAATCAGCAATACAGCAAGGTTTGAGCTCCTGATTTCACTGTCTGTGCAGCTCCCCTTCTCTCCAGAAACACCTTCCAGCCCCTGCCATGAGGGTCTAAGTGGCTGCAGAGGGATCAAACTCTAATTTCCCTACCTTTCAGTCGCTGTAATTACCTTACACTGATTTTGAAAGTTTCTCTTCTCCTCCATGGGAGCTCAGCTCCTCTGTACTAGCACAGTGAATAACTGACAGTTTCCTTCTCTCCTCCGTTTCTGGTGATTCAGGGTTCGTCAGGATTTGAAGGCGTCAGGCGGTTCGAATTCTGTCCGACAACGCTACGACAGTGGCATACCTCAACCGCCAAGGGGGGCACGAAATGTCCAGGTGTATCGAAGGAAATGAGTCTTCTCCTTCCATGGGCGGAGAGGCATCTGCAGGCGATCTCGGCGCAACACATCGCGGGGGTAGACAATGTAAAAGCTGATTTCCTCAGCCGACATGCTCTGGATCCGGGGGAGTGGGCTCTGGTGCCAGAGTCCTTTCAGTCCATTGTTCGACGATGGGGTCTACCGGCAATGGATCTCAAGGCTACGGCGCAGAATACCAAGGCACCGATCTACTTCAGCCGTTGGAGAGACAACGGGTTGCACGGGATAGATGCACTGTCTCAAAGCGTGGCCAACCCATCTCCTTCTGTATGTCTTTCCTCCCTGGTCCATGATCAGCAAGATTCTCCAAAGAGTCAGGGAGCATTGTGGCCCGGTGATCCTGGTGGCACCGGATTGGCCTTGCAGACCGTGGTATGCGGATCTCGTCCGGCTGTCTCGGGTGTCTCCTCTGCGCCTGGGGGTGTTCCCAGGGCTCCTGCTCCAAGGGCCGGTGGAATTGGAAAACCCTGCTCCTTACTCGCTTACGGCCTGGCTCTTGAACGCCGCAGGTTAGTTCAGAAGGGATATTCGTTGAGTGTGGTGGCGACAATGCTTAAGGCACGGCGGTCTTCAACGTCGCTGGCTTACGCTCGCGTGTGACGTCTCTTTGACATTTGGTGTTCGCTACGTCACATCTCGCCCTGGCGTTGCAACATCCCGGATATTCTTTCCTTTCTGCAGGCCGGTCTAGATAAGGGTCTGGCGCTCGGGACCTTGCGCGTGCAGGTTGCTGCGCTAACTTGTTTTCGAGGGCCGATAGCAGGGCGTTCTCTCGCCTCGCATGTGGACGTTTCGCATTTTCTTAAAGGGGTTCAGACATTACGGCCCCCGATATGTCCTTTAGTTCCTTCTTGGGATCTCGCTCTCGTTCTCCGTCCCTTGTTGCTCCTCCCTGTGAGCCCCTGAAGGCATGTTCCCTTAAGGATTTAACGCTAAAGACAGTTTTCCTAGTGGCCATAACCTCGGCACGTCGGATTTCCGAACTTCAGGCTCTCTCTTGTCAAGACCCCTATCTCTCGTTTTCTTCGGCGGGAGTTTCTCTTCAAACTGTTCCATCCTTTTTTACCTAAGGTGCTTACCCCGTTTCATGTCAAGCAGCCTCTTTTCTTGCCTACCTTTGAAAAAGAGCAGTGTTCCGGTCGCCTTCGTCAGTTGCGTGCTGTGGACCTGAAGAGAGTGCTTTATTGGTATCTTAAGATCACGAATGCCTTCCGTAAGACCGATCATCTTTTTGTCCTGTTTGCGGGCCCTCGATGGGGGTCCGCAGCCTCCAAATCCACCATTTCTAGATGGTTGCGAGGAGCTATTGAGGCAGCTTATATACTGCAAGGCAAGCAGGTTCCAGCAGGGCTCCGAGCTCACTCCACTCGGGCTCAGGCTTCGTCTTGGGCCGAGTGGTCTCAAGTAGCCCCTCTCGACATTTGCCAGGCAGCGACTTGGTTGTCGTTCTCCACGTTTGTCCGTCACTATAGATTGGACGTTCACGCTCGGCAGAAGGGCCAGTTTGGAGCTGCAGTGCTGTTGTCGGCATTGACCCCCCCTTGAAAGCAGGTAGCCCGTTTGTCTGGACTGGTCTAGCAGTATGACTTGGAAGGAGAAATTTCACTTACCGTTAATTTCCTTTCCTGGAATACTGCTAGACCAGTTCAGGACCCACCCTGCTGTCAGTTACGGTGCTGCTAGTGCGGTGAAGCCGCCGGCCTCTGTTCCTTCCTTGTCAGTATGCCTCACCATGGGGGGCCGATGACTGCGTTATCGGTTTTAGCAGCCTTCAGTTCAGGGGATATTTTCAGCTCCCTTGTACATAGTTGAATTAAACGTCCACTATGTGTGGTCTTATGGTTAAGTTGCGTTACATGTTTGGGTTCGCTTTACAGACAATACTGAGGGAGACCCCCAGGGGTAGGACCATATCACCAGAGTCCAGCCTATCAGAGCTCTGGTAGAATTCTCTGTCTCCAAGATCTACTGGCAGGGGTACACAACCCGTTTGTCTGGACTGGTCTAGCAGTATTCCAGGAAAGGAAATTAACGGTAAGTGAAATATTTCTCCTTTTCAGCTGAGCAGTATATCAAGAAATTAAATAAAGATTGTTTGTTCAGGTATATTCCAATCTGAATCAAAACAACTTCAAACCATCTAAAATATTGTTCAAATCCTGTGCCATGCAAGTACATTTTCATCATGCTACCCTACTCTTATTCCAACAACACTAGCTCCCAGTCCGCTACCGTATTAATTTTAAAATTCTGACTCTGACCCACCAAATCTTATATAAGGAGATTCCTTTTTGCTTAGCATGCATGATCTCCTTCCACATCCTGCTAGGGTCCTCCGAGCTCTCCACGAAAATCATTTGAAGATTTCATTGGTATTTCAAGCTAAATTTAGTGATTACCAGGCACTCAACCTCTTTCATTCCTGCCCCTACTCTCTGGAATACTCTTATGCTCAATTTGTGAACAGAGCCATAATACAGTAGAAGGCTTTGAAAGCTGTTGTTAAAACACATCTTTTCAATATAGTGTTTGCAGGACCCAAAAGGCAGGCAGAGCTCCAGAGTCTCAATGCGTGGATGAGACGATGGTGCAAGGATGAGGGTTTTGGATTTGTTAGGAACTGGGGAACATTCTGGGGAAAGGAGGGGCTCTTCCGAAGGGATGGGCTTCACCTTAATCAGGATGGAACCAGACTGCTGGCATTAACCTTTAAAAAGGAGATAGAGAAGCTTTTAAACTAGAAAATAGGGGAAAGCCGACAGTCGCCCAAGAGCGGATGGTTCAGAAGAAGGTATCCTTGAAGGATACTACCAAAAGCAGTGAGGTTCCAAAAAAGAGTATAGTAGCCCAAATGCCCTTGCGTACGGTGCAGACAGAGCCTAAGGATTCCAAATTATCCATGCCTACCAATAGCCAGATTAATATTAATAAAATACAGTCTCTAAAATGCTTGTATGCAAATGCTAGAAGTCTAAACAATAAGATGGGAGAGTTAGAATATATAGCACTAAATGAGAGGTTAGATATGATTGCAATCTCAGAGACATGGAAGGAGAATAACCAGTGGGACACTGTGATACCTGGATACAAACTATATTGTAATGATAGAACTGATCAAATTGGTGGAGGTGTTGCGCTCTATGTTAGAGAGGGCATTGAGTCAGAAAGGATTAAAGTTTTGCAGGAAACAAAATTTGCTGTAGAATCTCTATGGATTGAAATTCCATGTATGAAGGGGAAGGTGATGGCAGTGGGGGTGTACTATCGACTAATGAACAAATGGATGATGAAATGTTCAAAGAAATCAAGGAAGCTAACAAAAGTCACAGCAGAGTAGTAATAATGGGTGATTTCAATTACCCCGGTATCGACTGGGTCAGTGTCACAGCAGGACATGCTAGGGAGATAAAGTTTCTAGATGAAATAAATGACTGCTTCTTGGAGCAGCTGGTTCATGAACCGACCAGAGGGGAAGCCATACTGGACCTAGTCCTTAGTGGAAAAACAGATCTGGTGCAAGAAATAAGGGTGTTGGGACCACTTGGCAATAGTGATCATAGCATGATCGTGTTTGATTTAATTAGTGGAGGAGGGATAGTAAAGAAATCCACAGTACTACCTTTTAACTTTCGAAAGGGAGACTATGATAAAATGAGGAATATAGTTAAGAAAAGACTAAAAGGAGCGGTTGCAAAGGTTAAAGACTTACAGCAAGCTTGGGTGTTATTTAAATATACTATCCTGGAAGCCCAGACCAGCTGTATTCCACACATTAAGAAAAGTGGAAGAAAGTCCAAAAAACTGCCAGCATGGTTTAAAGGTGGGGTCAGAGAGGCTGTTGCTGCCAAAAAAGCATCTTTCAGGAAATGGAAAAAAGAGCCAAACGACGAAAACTGGAAACAGCACGAGCACTGGCAAGTTAAATACAAAGCATTGATAAGGCGGGCAAAGCGAGAATTTGAGAAGGAACTTGCTATGGAAGCAAAAACACGAAATAAAGACTTTTTCAAGTACATTCGTAGCAAAAGGCCTGTGAGAGAGTCAATTGGACCATTAGATGATAGAGGAGTAAAAGGGGCAGTAAGAGGAGACAAGGCTATAGCGGAGAGACTGAACGAATTCTTTGCTTCGGTCTTTACTGAGGAAGATGTAGGGATGTTACCTAAGACTGAAGTAGTATTTAAAGGTGATACTGCAGAGGAATTGAGAGAAATATCGCTTACACCGTGAAGATGTATTACAACTATTTGATAAACTGAATAGTAGCAAATCACCTGGACCAGATGGTATACATCCAAGAGTGTTGAAAGAATTGTAATATGAGATTGCAGTCCTGCTATTGGTAATCTGTGAATTTTCATTAAAATCATCTGTAATACCTGAAGATTGGAGGGTCGCCAATGTAACGCCAATTTTTAAAAAGGGTTCCAGGGGTGACCTGGGAAATTACAGACCGGTGAGCCTGACGTTAGTACCAGGGAAAATGGTAGAAACCATCATAAACAGGGGTCGGCAACCCGCGGCTCCGGAGCCGCATGCGGCTCTTTCTCACCTTTGCCGCGGCTCCGGAGCACACTGCCCGCTTTAAACGTCGCGTTATGGGCTCCCTCCATGTCAGCTCCCTCCCTTCTTCTGCAGCCGCGGTTCCCTGTCTCTTAGGGAACCGCGGCTGTGCTTTTAAAATCATCTCGGAGCCCTTCCTGTCTTGACGGGCTCCGTGCAGCATTGTCCCGCCTCTAAAGGAAGTTTTGGAGGCGGGACAATGCTGCACGGCGCCCGTCATGCCAGGAAGGGCTCCGAGATTATTTTAAAAGCACAGCCGCGGTTCCGTAAGAGGCAGGGAGCCGCGGCTGCAGAAGAAGGGAGGGAGCTGACATGGAGGGAGGGAGCAGATTTGAATGGATGGAGGGGGGGGAGCTGACATGGAGGGGGCTGACATGGAGGGAGGGGGGCTGACATGAAGGGAGGGAGCTGATATGAATGGATGGAGGGAGGGGGGCTGACATGGAGGGATGGAGGGGGCTGACATGGAGGGAGGGGGGCTGACATGGAGGGAGGGAGCTGATATGAATGGAGGGAGGGAGGGGGGCTGACATGGAGGGATGGATCAGTTATGAATGAATGGTGGGAGGGAGGCTGACATGGAGGGATGGAGGGGGCTGACATGGAGGGAGGGAGAGCAGATATGAATGAATGGAGGGAGGGGGGCTGACATGGAGGGAGGGGGGCTGACATGGAGGGATGAATCGAGGGGGGCTGACATGGAGGGATGGAGGGGGCTGACATGGAGGGAGGGAGCAGATATGAATGAATGGAGGGAGGGAGGGAGGGGGGCTGACATGGAGGGATGGAGGGGGCTGACATGGAGGGAGGGGGGGCTGACATGGAGGGATGGATCGAGGGGGGCTGACATGGAGGGATGGAGGGGGCTGACATGGAGGGAGGGAGCAGATATGAATGGATGGAGGGAGGGGGGCTGACATGGAGGGATGGAGGGGGGCTTCCATGGAGGGGGCTGACATGGAGGGAGGGAGCTGATATGAATGGATGGAGGGAGGGAGGGAGGGAGGGGGGCTGACATGGAGGGAGGGAGCAGATATGAATGGATGGAGGGAGGGGGGCTGACATGGATGGAGGGAGGGGGCTGACATGGAGGGAGGGGGGCTGACATGGAGGGAGGGAGCTGATATGGATGGATGGATGGAGGGAGGGGGGCTGACATGGAGGGAGGGAGCTGATATGGATGGAGGTAGGGGGGCTGACATGGAGGGATGGAGGGGGCTGACATGGAGGGAGGTGGGCTTACATGGAGGGGGCAGACATGGAGGGGGCTGACATGGAGGGATTGGGGAGGCGGGCTGACATGGAGGGAGGGAGCTGATATGGATGGAGGGAGGGAGGGGGCTGACATGGAGGGATGGAGCACTGGTAATGGGGTTGAGGGGACGAGCACTGGAAATGAGCTGATTAGGGGAGGCTAGGACTGGTAATGAGCTGATGGGGGGTAGGACTGGTATTGGGCTGATTAGGGGAGGCTAGCACTGGTAATGGGGTTGAGGGGGGATTAGCACTGGAAGCGAGCTGATTGGGGGGCTTTGACTGGGCATGGGCTGATTGTGGGGAGGGGAGGATAGAGCTGCTGGCCCTGGAAGATAACTGGGGGCTAAGGCTACAAATGGGCTGATATGAGGGGATGGGAGAATGGAACTGGATCTGAGAGGGGCTGCCATGGTATTTGTACTAGAAGGGACTGGTCAGTGGGGAAGGAGGGGGACTGGAAGGAAATGGACACCAGTGGCAATCATGGGAATGCAAGTTGACATTGGAAGGTACTGGGAGTGAGGACTGGAAAGGGGCTGATATTGGGGAGGGTTACTGGGACTGGAAATAGGCTGATGGAAAGAAGTGAAGAAAACAAAAGAAGAGATAAGAACTGGCAGATGGACCATAGACCACAGAAAGAGAGCTAAGAGAAGACAGGAAAGCAGAAGCCTCAGATCGGGACCAGCATGATCAAAGAATAAATTGGTCAGACAACAAAGGTAGAAAAAATAATTTTATTTCATATTAGTGATTTGACTACAAAATCATCATAATTTTGAAATCAAATATTGTTACTTCTTGTTGTTATATTTTTTGGCGTATTTTTTTTGGTGTGCGAAGGAAGAGGGGTAGTCTTATACGGCGAGTATAGGCCAAACACCTATATTTTAACAGGAAAAGTAGGGGGTCGTATATAGCATTAAGGTAAGAAACAATATATGCAGTGTTAGATTTGTTTTAAATGTCGCAATGGTTTTGCGGCTCCCAGTTTTTTTTTTCCCTTCGGAAACGGGTCCAAGTGGCTCTTTATGTCTTAAAGGTTGCAGACCCCTGATCATAAAGAACAAAATTACAGAGCATGTAGATAGTCATGGCCTAATAGGAGACAGCCAACATGGCATTAGACAAGGAAGATCTTGTCTTACTAATCTGATATGTTTTTTTGAAGATGTGAATAAACAGGTAGACAAAGGTGAGTCAGTTGATATAGTGTATCTGGACTTTCAGAAAGCCTTTGAGAAGGTCCCTCATCAGAGACTTTTGGCAAAACTAAAAAGTCATGGGATAGGAGGCAGTGTACTATTGTGGATCGGGAACTGGTTAAAAGATAGAAAACAGAGGGTAGGGCTAAATGGCCAATATTCCCAATGGAAAAAGGTGGATAGTGGAGTACCCCAGGGATCTTTACTGGGTCTGCTACTTTTTGACATATTCATAAATGACCTAGAAAAGGGAATAACTAGTGAGGTTATCAAATTTGCAGACGATACAAAACTGTTTAAAGTTGTTAAAACCCAAGAGGACTGTGGAAAACTGCAGGAGGATCTGGATAAATTGGAAGACTGGGTATCCAAATGGCAGATGAAATTTAATGTGGACAAGTGCAAAGTTATGCACCTAGGAAAGAACAACCCACACTATGGTTACACGATGCAAGGTTCCACATTGGGAACCACCACCCAGGAAAAAGATTTAGGAGTCATCGTGGATAACATGTTAAAACCCTCCGCCCAGTGTGCAGCGGCGGCCAAGAAAGCAAATATCAATGCTAGGTATCATAAGGAAAGGAATGGAGAACAAAATAAAGGATATTATAATGCCTCTGTATCGTTCCCTGGTACGACCACACCTTGAATATTGTGTGCAATTCTGGTCGCCGTATCTTCAAAAGGATATAGCGTTATTAGAAAAAGTACAGAGAAGAGCCACCAAAATGGTAAAGGGGATGGAAGGCTACTCCTTTGAAGAGAGGCTACAAAGGTTAGGCTCTTCAACCTGGAAAAGAGACAGCTGAGGGGAGATATGATAGAGGTCTATAAATTAATGAATGGAGTGGAACGGGTAAACGTAGATCGATTGTTTATGCTATCAGAATATAGAAAGACTGGGGGACATGTAATGAAGCTACAGGGTAAACTATTTAAGACAAATAAGAGAAAATATTTTTTCACTCAACGTGTAATCAAACTCTGGAATTTGTTACCGAAGGATGTAGTAAGAGCTGTTAGTGTAGCTGTGTTTAAAAAAGGTTTGGACAAGTTCCTGGAGGAAAGGTCCATAAACCATTATTAAAAAGAGACCCAGGATAATCAATGCTTGACCCAGTACAAGCACTGTGGAACCTGTGTCTTTTGGGGATACTGCTAGGTACGTATGACCTAGATTGGCCACTGTTGGAAACAGGATACTGGGCTTGATGGACCTCGGTCTGACCCCGTATGGCATATCTTATGTTCTTATGTTCAGATGGATTATGTACGGTATAAAGGCTAGATATGTGAGGTGGCACCTTTTAACCTGTGATCAATGATTTGTAGTCTTTGATTTATTTTCTTTATTCCTTTTCTGTCCTCTATTAATTGTAGTTTTTTCAATTTTCTTTATGTAACAATTTGATTGTAAACTGCTTTGCTGTTTTCTCTGGGAACAAGCAGGAAGTCAGTCCTCACATACGTGTGATGTCGGCACTGACGGAGCCCTCGCAGAACCTTCATAAGAACATAAGATATGCCATACTGGGTCAGACCATGGTCCATCAAGCCCAGTATCCTGTTTCCAACAGTGGCCAGTCTAGGTCACAAGTACCTAGCAGTTTTCCCAAAAGACACAGGTTCCACAATGCGTGTATCGGAGCAAGCAGTGGATATTCCAGGTCCACTTTTAATAATGGTTTATGGACCTTTCATCCAGGAACTTCTCCAAATTTTTTAAACCCTACTACACTAACAGCTTTTACTACATCCTCCGGTAGCAAATTCCAGAGTTTGATTACACGTTGAGTGAATTTTTTTTTCTCTTATTTAGTCTTAAATAGGTTACCCTGTAGCTTCATTGCATGCCCCCTAGTCTTCTATATTTTGATGGCGTAAACAATCGATCTGTGTTTACCCGTTCCACTCCATTCATTAATTTATAGACCTCTATCATATCTCCCTTCGGCAGTCTCTTTTCCAGGTTAAAGATCCCTAACCTTTTTAGCCCCTTTCCATAGGGTATACTCCCATCCATTTTACCATTTTGGTGGTTCTTCTCTCTACCTTTTCTAATAACGCTATATCCTTTTTAAGTACGGCGACCAGAGTTGGACACAATATTCAAGGTGCGGTCACACCATGGAACGATGCAGAGGCATTATAAATATCCTTTGTTTTATTCTCCATTCCTTTCCATATGATACCTAGCATTCTAAATGCCCTCTTGGCCATCGCTGCACACTGGGCGGAAGGTTTTAACATGTTATCCACTATGATGCCTAAATCTTTTTTTCCTAATTGGTGAATCCTAATGTGGAACCTTGCATCGTGTAACCATAGTTCGGGTTTTTCTTTCCTAGGTGCTTAACTGTGCACTTGTCCACATTAAATTTCATCTGCCATTTGAATGCCCAGTCTTCCAGTTTATCAAGATCCTCTTGTAATTTTCCACAATCCTTATGGATTTTAACAACTTTGAATAGTTCTGTGTCGTCTGCAAATTTGATAACCTCACTCGTTATTCCCTTTTCCACGTCATTTATGAATATGTCAAAAAGCAGCGGACCTAGCACAGATCCCTGGGGTACTCCACTATTCACCTTTCTCCATTGGGAAAATTGGCCATTTATTTATTTTATTTATTTAAACAGATTTGTATACTACCTTATCCTACAATCAAAGTGGTAACATCACAATTGGAGGGTTACATTTGACATAGGTGTACTTAACAACATCTAGACAGTACAATTGGAGGGTTGCATTTATCATAGGGGTAACATTTAGACAGTACGAGGTAATTAACAATGTTATATAATGTTTGTTTAGGGTGAGTGTTTGGGGTGAGTGGGTATTGAGTTGATGTTATGTCATTAACTTATATGCCTATTCGGGATGAGTGAATATCGAATTATCGGCAGTAGATGTATTACTGTTTGGGTGCGGAGTGTTTTCCGTCTGCTGATAAGTTTCAATAAAGAGATAAGTTTTGAGGTCCTTTCGGAAGTCCATTAGGTCATCTAATGCTCTCAGGCTTGTTGCTATCTATCTTTTAACCAGTTCCTGATCCACAATACTACACTGCCTCCTATCCTATGACTTTTTAGTTTTGCCAAAAGTCTGATGAGGGACCTTATCAAAGACTTTTTGAAAGTCCAGATATACTATATCAACTGACTCACCTTTGTCCACCTGTTATTCACACCTTCAAAAAAACATAATGGATTAGTAAGACAAGCTCTTCCTTGTCAAAAGCCATGTTGGCGGTCTCGCATTAAACCATGACTACCTACATGTTGAGTAATTTTGTTCTTTATGATGGTTTCTACCATTTTTCCCGGTACTGACCTCAGACTCACTGGTTTGTAGTATTCCAGATTATCCCTGGAACTCTTTTTAAAAATTGGTATTACATTGGCCATCCTCCAATCTTCAGTTATTACAGATGATTTTAATGATAGTTCATAAATTATTATTAGCAGGTCTGCAATCTCATATTTCAGTTCTTTCAACACCCTTGGATGTATACCTTTCGGTCCAAGTGATTTGCTTCTCTTCAGTTTATCAAATAGTTGTAATACATCTTTCTGGTGTATCGATATTTAAATTCTTCCGCAGTATCACCTTTAAATACCACTTCAGTCATGGGTAACATCCCGACATTTTTCTCAGTAAAGACCAAAGCAAAGAATTCATTCAGTTTCTCCGCTATCGCCTTGTCGCCTCTTAGTGCCCCTTTAACCCCTCTATCATCTAATGGACCAACTGACTCTCTCACAGGTTTTTTGCTACGAATGTACTTGAAAAAGTCTTTATTTCGCGTTTTTGCTTCTACAGCAAGCTTCTTCTCAAATTCTCCCTTTGTCTGCCTTATCAATGCCTTGCATTTAACTTGCCAATGCTTGTGCTGTTTCCAGTTTTCTTCATTTGGCTCTTTTTTCCATTTCCTGAAAGTTGCTTTTTTGGCAACAACAGCCGCTCTGACCTCACCTTTAAGCCATGCTGGCAGCTTTTTGGATTTCCTTCCACTTTTCTTAAAGCGTGGAATACAGCTGGTCTGGGCTTCCAAGATAGTATTTTTAAACAACACCCAAGCTTGATGTAAATCTTTAATCTTTGCAACTGCTCCTTTTTAGTTTTTTTAAACTATTTTCCTCATTTTATCAGTCTCCCTTTCGAAAGTTGAAAGGTAGTACTGTGGATTTTCTTATCATCCCTCCTCCATTAATTAAATCAAACGCGATCATGCTATTTGTTTATTTAACTAGTCTTCTATACCGCCTTATCCTTCAATCAAAGTGATTTACATTATGTAATTACTACAAACAGGTACTGGATATATTCCCTCATCCCCAAGAGCTCACAATCTATGTGTACCTGAGGCAACGGAGGGTTAAGTAGCTTTCCTAAGGCCACAAGGAGTGCCTATAGCACTAGAAAACCCAGTCCCTCTGGCCTGAGATCCGGCTATGATCACTGTTGCCAAGTGGCCCCAACATCTTTACCTCTTGCACCTTATCTGGTGTTCCACTAAAGACTAGGTCCAAAATGGCTTCCTCTCTGGTCGGTTCATGAACCAGCTGCTCCAAGAAGCAGTCATTTATGTCATCTAGAAACTTTATCTCCTTAGCATGTCCTGCCGTGACACTGACCCAGTCAATACTGGGGTAATTGAAAACACCCATTATTATTACTGTGCTGTAACGTTTAGATTTCCCTGATTTCTTTGAGCATTTCATCATCCATTTGTTCATTTTGGCCAGGTGGGCGATAGTACACCCCCATTGCCATTGCCTTCGCTTTTTTACATGGAATTGCAATTCGTAGAGATTCAACAGCAAATTTTGTTTTCTGCAAAACTTTAATCCTTTATGACTCAATGCCCTCTTTAACATATAGCGCAACCCCTCCACCAATTTGATCAGCTCTATCATTATGATATAGTTTGTACCCAGGTATCACAGTGTCCTGCTGGTTGTCCTCCTTCCACCACGTCTCTGATATTCCAATCATATCTAACCTCTCATTTAGTGCTATATATTTTAACTCTCCCATCTTATCTTTTAGACTTCTAATATTTGCATACATGCATTTTAGAAACTGTATTTTATTCATATTAATCTGGCTATCTGTTGACAGGGGTAATTTGGAATATATAAGTTCTGTCTGCTCCGTACTCAAGGGCATTTGGGCTACCTTTGTCTTTATTGGAACCTCTGTGCTGATGTGCCCTAACTTCATTTTTTTGTTACATTCAAGGATACATTGTTCCGAGACAAGCGCTCTTGGGCGACTGTCGGCTCTCCCCTATTATCTAGTTTAAAAGCTACTCTATCTCCTTGTTAAAGTTAATGCCAGCAGCTTGGTTCCATCCCGGTTAAGCTGAAGCCCATCCCTTTGGAAGAGCCCCTCCTTCCCCCAGAATGTTCCACAGTTCCTAACAAATCCAAAACTCTCATCCTTGTACCATCGTCTCAGGCACGCATTGAGACTCCAGAGCTCTGCCAACCTTTTGGGTCCTGCGAGTGGAACGTGAAGCATTTCTGAGACTTCTACTCTGGAAGTTCTGGATTTCAACTTCCTACCTAAAAGCCTAAATTTATCCTCCAGAATCTCCCTACCACATTTTCCTATATCATTGGTACTGACATGTACCAAGACAGCAGACTCCTTCCCAGCAGTATCTAAGACCTTGTCTAGGTGGTGCGTGAGGTCCGTAACCTTCGCACCAGGCAGGCATGTTACCAGGCGATCCTCACGTTCACCAACTATAACGGTATATTGAATCACCAACTATAACGGTTGTCCTACCCCTTCCCTCCTGGGCTCATGTCTGTGGAGAAACATCTTCAGTGCGAGAGGGTTTTACATCACCCAGAGGACAGGTCCTAGCTACAGGATCACTTCCTGTCACACCAGGGTGATGCTCTCCTTTCACGTGACCTCTCTTCTCCATGGCAACAGGGATGTTGCTAGACTGGAGGTGGGACTTCAGGACTATATCCCTGTAGGTCTCGTCTATGTACCTCTCTGTCTTCCTTATGTCTTCCAAGTCTGCTACTCTAGCCTCAAGAGATTGGACTCTTTCCCTGAGAGTAAAGAGCTTCTTGCACCTAGTGCACACATAAGACCCTTCACCAACTGGGAGAAAATCATACTTGTGACACTCAATGCAAAAGACTGGAAAGCCCCCATCTCACTGCTGGACTGCTGTCTGCAATTTAGTTTAGGTTGTGTTTAGATATTTAAGTTCTTTACTTACTAAGGGTTGCTGGGGATACTTATACTAATAAAACTATTCCTAATACGTTTAATGTACTTTGTTCACCTGAAGCTTAATTAATCTCAGGTCCTTAATGTATGCCTGATGAGGAAAAACAGTTGCACCTGAGAGTGAATATGGCACCTCCTTTCCTTTAAGAGGTTTAAGCACTTATAAAGCTATGATTATGCCATGGGTGGGTGGGAGGGAGGGAGGGAGGGAGGGAAAGAAGATCTATGAAAAGCTGGCTGCTACACAGTACCCTGTTTTGTGCTTCTAAGGTAATCTGTGACCAATTTCCAGGGGGAGTCCCACAGCCCTTGCTTGGAAAGAGGGGTCTTGGGGTCTAAATTTAACCAGAAAGCTCTCTGCTGCTACCTGACTGATTTAACAAATACACTGGGTTCACAGATTTATCAGCTTTAATCTAAAGAATTCCTTTTTCCCCAAGATTTAGAAAAATTCCCAGAAGTAAATACTTAAAATTGCCAATCTCTCTCCCCCCTCCCCCTCTCCAGAAGTAGCATTCCCCTTTTGTAGTCCTTGTTTTGATGTAACGTTGCTGTGGTTTATATTACATGTCTTCCATTATGGTAGATGATACTCTAACTGATGTTGTTTACTGGTTAGGTTATTTCCCTTGTTATGCCTCAAGATATTTGTTTGGAGGCTCATAATTGTATTTTGGGTATGGTGGAAGATGCATTCGAAAGGGTGGATAAATGGCTCTGTTGGGAAAAGAGGGTGATTGGTTGGGGAGGTGGGAGGGACTGGTAAGGCAGGAGCTCTCTAGACTCTTCTTTGCCCTCTTAGAGGCTAGTATGCCTCTTTTGGTTCATTTGCGTGGGGGAGGGAATGACTGGCCCTCTAAATTCAGGGCCGGTGGAGGGGGAGGGAGGGAAGGGGACTGTTTTTGGGGGTGTTCTGGAGGGGGGGGGGGATGGTCTGATGACACTTTGGACCTGGGGAAGCAGTACAGAGATATACTGTTATACTTTAGCAGGCAGGGGATTCTTGCAAGGGAGGTGGGATGGGGTGGTGATCCCGATCATGCTTCATATTCAGTATAAGCTGAGTTTCTATTGGGCCAATGCTTAAACTTATCCCATGGAACATTAGAAGGCTCCATCACCCTGTTTAAAAGACGTAGGGTTCTTGATCAACTACTCATAAAATGGGCGGATATTGTGTTTCTTCAAGAAACGCACTTTGCTCTTGGGGAGCATTCGTACCTAATATCTCGGAAGTTCTCGCAAGTATTCTCCTCTGACTTCACCTCCCACAACCGAGGCGTAACCATATTGATTTCACAAAATGTCTTTTTCTACTTTCTGATCAATATTCGGATCCTTTTGGCCACTTCCTCATTGTATCTGGTTTGATACCAAATTTCATTGATTAATGTCTACATTCCGCCCAAAGAAATAACTAGCTCACTGAAAGAACTACTTGAAGCGATTAGAGCTCATACTGCAGGAGAAGTACTGTTAGGGGGTGACTTTAATAGTGTACTCTCAGATTTGGATAGGTCAGGTTCAAGGGTGGGCTCAATCAGGGGCTCTCAATTTTTGTTGGATTTTGTTTCGGAAGTAGATTTAGAAGATGTATGGAGGGTTTTGCACCCTGGGGAAAGGGATTATACTTTCTTTTCCCCAGAGCATCATTCCCACTCTCAAATTGATACTTGGCTTGTATCCAGATCATTGCTTTCCCAAATCCCACATGTCCACATTGGAGTCTTAGGGCCTTCTGACCATCATTTAGTAGCCTTGGATTGGATGATTAGTGACGCAGAGCCGCCCCCTATGTCCTGGACGCTGCATCGTTATTTACTGAAAAACAAGGAATTCATTGAACAACTAAGAAATAGTTGGAAAGAATATCTGCAGTTTATTGATCAAGTAGGTACTCCAAGGGCTATGTTTACTAAACGTGAATAACGCGCGTAGTATGACGTTAACGACCGTAAGTGCCGTATAACGCGCGTACCGACGCGCTAACGACCGTTAACGTCATACTACGCGCGGTAACCGTAGTTAACGATCGTAAAGCTCCGCGGCGCGTTAAAACAGCGCAGAAGGTGGAGAGTGGGCGGAGAGAAGGGGTCAATGGGCGGAGAGTGGGCGGAGAGAGGCTCCCCTCATACTAACGCGCGGAGTGTCAGAGCTCACCTCCAACGCAAATGAAAACCTGTCGTTAAAGGCATTTAAAGGGAAGAGAAACCATTTACGTCAGCAATGTACAGAAAACCGGGGAAACCCACAAAACGTGAGCAGTGTGATACATGTGCACAGAACAAAATATCACATAAAACGATAAAAATGACCACAAGAAACATTTTAAAAAGCAGAATTCAGCTGGGCAACAGTGATAGCAATGGGCAACAAGAAACAACACTCCCTGGAAAGCACCAAAATAAAAGGAAATGATGTGTGGAAGGGTCTACGCTCCGCAGACCCTTTCAAAGAGCATTACATTGTAAAGGAGCTGTCCTGGGTGTGTGGTGTAATGTTTCCCAATGATATCATTGTTGCCCAGCTTGGTTATGGGTGTGTGCCCCTTTTGTGAGGTCATTTCTGCGGTTTATGTGCACCTTTGTCTGCATACAAGGTAAATGAGGCCACAGTAAACCTGTTGCAGAGCAGGGTTTCTGACTCGTCAGGCTGGTTTAACTAACTCCAGGGACTGCACGGTCTCTGTGGCCACAGTGTGGTGCAACAGACACAGCCAGTGCCTGTAAGACCAGAGGGTCACAGGTTCAAATCCCAGTTGGGGCTCCTGCCAACCCAGTCCCCATAGTTCTACCCACCACTAAACAGTGATAGGAAAGACACTCCTGTAGTGCAGAGAACATACGCATGGCCTATATTTTACCACACCAAACACAGACACCAGAAACAGGCACATTACCTATAGCAGAGTCCCGCAAATGCAGTCCTGGAGGGCCCCACAACATTCCGGTGTCATGCTGCCTCTAATAAAGATGCCTGTGCTGCATAGCTATGCACCACCCCCATGGTATGCAGATGTAGCTCATGCATATTTATGAGAGACAGCATGAAACCCCGAACCGTGTGTGGAACACCAGGACTGGAGTTGGGGAACTCTGCCGTAAAGCAGCAGCCAACAGGGCCACACACCCACCCACAGGCCCCATTGGCCAATGCCAGCTGGAGAGGCAAGACATTGGGCCCTGCCTGTATCTCCCAATACTAGCAGTTGCATACCTTAGCAATGCCACCCTACACCTGGGTATATGGTACACAGCTATCAAACGTTTCCTCTGATAACTGGCAGATAGCACTTCCTACGTTAAGCACATTTTGCTCATTGAGCTCCACCATAACAATCATTCTGATGTCTGCGGTGTGTGCTGCAGGTCTGGTCTCTGACAGTGTTCACAACCCTGGGGAGTGACCCCCCAGCAGTCTTGTGTACCATATCCATGCCTGTACTATGCCCAGGACTGGTGTGGTGGTATGGCTGCTGACCACCTCTATAGTAGCACAATGCTGGCATAGGTGTGGGGGTGGCTGTCTGTCTATCCAGTGTGTGGTGGCTGCAAACACCTTCAACAGCCCACACTGCCAGCACTGTTGCCAGTATTGGGCTGCCAATGTGCATAATGAGGAGCAAGGTACCATGGGTATAGGCCGGACAGGGTGGCCTGGCCAGGGTGCATCTGCACAGGGCATAGGGCAGTGACAGGCACATTGTAGTGCCCGGCCACCAACTACACAGACAGGGTGACCTCAGTATATCCTGCTGAGAGATCACTCTCACCCTGACTGTGCAGTGACCACAGCATGGCTAGGCACTCCCATAGTGCTATCTAGTATTTCTCTCATGTGATACATATGGGTTTCCTTCTGGGGCCCAGTCACTGATGTATCTGCCTGCTGTGTATGCTGACATCCCAGTTCTGGGTGCAGGCATCTCCACTGGGCACTAGCAGACTGTTTGCAGCTGGTAGGTGTTGTGATGGAGTGGCTTGCACCAGGGGAATATCAGATAGTGGTGGGGTGCAGCATACCATATCCAGGCCTAATGTCTGTCTGCTATTGTGTTATGGCTGTGTACAGAGCTGCATTGACTGCCCTGTGGGGTGTCTGTTCCCCAGCAGGACTGGGGTTCATGTTCCCCTCTACTGCCACCGTTGCAGCACGGTAGACTGTGGATCTTTTGATAGGAGACCCTGTTTGCCTCCCTCAGCCCTGGGGGAGGGGTGTGGTGGTGGTGCATGGGGGCTGTACCTGACTGAAACAGACAGAGATGTCCAAGGTGTTCCTGCAGAAACTACCTATCTCACACAGTAACACTGCTTTGGACCTGCGCTATGGCCGGTGCTGTGGACCTAGTGCTGGGCGCCTCACTGCACCCTCAGGGTGAGCACAGTACCCGCACAATGTGACGGTGTGTAGCTGCTCTGTGCCAGTACAACACACAGTCGGTACCCCTACCAGGCCGAGGTGCTGTGGGGGTGCATTCCCCATGGTGTGTATCTGTGGACAGCTGCTTTGCATGTGCAGTGCATCATGGGTGTGACTGGCCCAATCCAACCCTGTGAAACACCAGCACCTGCTCACAGGCTCTGATAAGCCATAGGCCATCACACGTACATCTGTTAGCATAATGCATAGGTGCAGGACGCCCTACAAAGTCTGTAATATAAGATGCCCACACTGGTAAAAACACACGTACCCACGCACGTAAGCAAACACGTACCCATGCACGAATGTACGCGCGTCGCTACGCACGTACCAACGTACGTGGCTAGGCACATTCCGAGGGTGTTTTTCTGACACCAATACTCAGCGTAACGAAAAGCATGCCTCCTCTTTCCTTCTGTAATGTACAGGGTGATGCCTGAGATAGCCTTCTGTGTTAGGCACACTGGGGGCTCGAACCCATGCTGCCTGTAACAGCGGTCAGTACCGTAACCATTGTGCTACAGCTCTGTTTCAGTGCTTTGTGTCTGTACGTCTTCTTATGCTTAACGCGCAGTAACGTGGCACGGCGCCCGGTAGCGCTCGTTAATTTTGCTAACGCGCGGTAGTGTTAACGATGTACCGCCCATGTCCTTATTTGGGGTTTCTTTCACTACCGCGGCTCCTACCGCGAACTGCACTAACGCGATTTAGTAAACATAGCCCCAAGTTTTCTTCTTGGGAAAGTGGTGTTGGGAGGGCAATTAATTTCCTTATCAAAGGCATTTAAATGTAAGGAAGTTGCCAAGCAGGATGAGTTGCGACAACAGATCCCTTTACTGGAGGAGAAACATAGGAAGGGACATAATGTTAAAGTGTGGCATCGTCTGATGGCCTTACGAAGTGAACTAGCAGCACTGGAAATAGATCAGCATCTCAACTACAATACATATGTATGGTGATGAAAGTGAGCAGGAGAAAATGGAAGTAGAAGAAAAAGACACTTGTACCTTTAAAACTACTGACAGCCCAGCTCTACACAGAGGTAGGAAAGCTACTATGAAAAAAAGCCAAGCCAAGCCACGCCCTAGCTCTAATGAGGAGGCAGGCTTAGCTGCTGATTATGAGCACACGTGCCAAGAGGAAGCTCTGATAGGAAGGAAACAGGTTTTCCTTGTCGTCCCTCTAGTCTAGTCCCGGACATCTGGGGGTATAAGCACCTCCTCCCACAGCCTTGGAGACTGAGCCCGCCACTGTCTTTGATGACACCAGTATAAGTAGCTGTGGGACCGCCTCCTTGCTCCAGTAAGCTCAGTCTCCAAGGCAGCTGAAGGAGGTGTGAGCCTCAGGGGGCTCACTAGAGGAATCATTTAGGGTTTTTGTAGCATTTTTTGTTCATTTACTTCAATCAAAATCAACCTTAGGAAACAGGGGATGGACACAGCACTTCAGTGATCCTGTCGTTTCAATTTCCCAGCCACAGCCTCGGGCTGGCTGGAGGACGAATAACGATCTCACCAAATTTGCTCCCCCTCTCTCCCCCCTCCCTGGAGGTACTGTGTTCAGGGGGGAGTGTGGGAGTGGTTGTTGGGGCTTCCGTCTCCCGAACCCGTAGAGCGGGTGAGGAGGCGTTGAGGGAGAGCTCACCGCGACGCCGGCTGCTTCAGCTACCGCGGCGGCGGTTTTGGAGCCGAAGGATCGCTGGTCTGCGGCGCTGTCAGAAGGGCGGCAGGCTGCTGTCCGTGCGGTGAGTGGATCGCCGTGCTCGGGCAGTTGTTATCAGCCTTGGGGCGTTGCAGGCCTAGCGGGACAGAAAGCGTGGCAAATTTCGGCTGCTGTCTTGAGTGGCGCGCAGGCCGTACGCACACAGCGTTTTCGGCGGGAAGCGCTGTGGGGGCTGGGGCAGGTTGTTGGCGGGCCGTAGCGGGCTCACAGCTCTGTCGGCAGCTCCCCTCTTCTTAGCCTGCATAGTTAGTTTTTCGAGCTCCAGAGGGGCACTACAAAACAAAAAAAAAAAAAAAAAAGAGAAAGACAGACAGACCGAAACAGTCACGCTCCTCATAAGAGAGGCAGGCCTCTTGGTGCTATAGTGGGGGCTCTCCGGTATGCCTTCCAGGCCCCAGTGTGTCATGTGTGGAGCGAAAAGGGGATCGCTTTCGGAGATGGGGATCTGTAAGGGCTGCGCGTTGGAAGCGGAGTCAAAGGTTGTAGAGACGGATAGAGTGGATCCGGGGGAGGGGACGTCAGGCTCTCCTGAACCACTCTCTCCAGCAGGACCTTCGTTAGGGCCCTCCCAGGGGCCTCCCTTGTCAGCCGAGCCCTCCACGTCCCTTTCGGGTTTGCAGGGGGGGCTGGCGCAAATTTTCTCCCAGGATTTTCTCTCCTTACTGCAGCAAGCCCTAGGGGGTAAGCAGGCTGCTGCGGAGGTGGGGAGTGGCCTTAAACGCCAGGAACCTCCCTAGTCGAGGGCAAGGAAGGCACTCCTTCTAAGAGAGCTAAATTAGCTGCGGTGGTTTCGGAGGAGGTCTCAGACGGTCTGGATTCGGACGTGGATCTGGAGCTGGAAGAGGGCGAGATTGCAGAGCAGGAGGACCAGGCTAGGGTGGTTAGGGTCTTCCGCCGGGAAGAACTGGCAGCTCTGATTTATGAGACTCTGAAGGCTCTTAATATGCCGGTGGCGGAGAGTTTGCCGGATTCGTCCTTAGAGGACCCGTTGCTTCAGGCAACAGTCCCAAAAAGTGTTTCCGCTGCATAGGATTTTTAAGGAAATGATTCAGGAGCAATGGGACTCGCCGGATGCTGGTCTTAAGGGTTCCAGGGTGATGGCTCAGTTGTATCCCTTGCAAGAACAAGATAGGGAACTGTTTAAATCACCTAAGGTGGATGCAGCGGTTTCGGCGGTTACCAAGAAGACCACAATCCCAGTGGAAGGCAGTGCGGCCCTTAAGGATGTGCAGGACCGTCGGCTGGATACTCTGTTAAAGCAGGTGTTTGATGTCAACGCCATATCCTTGCAAGCTGCTATTTGTGGGGCTTGGGTAGCTAGAGGATGTTTGCGATGGGCTCAGTGGATTTCGCTGGGTCGGGAAGACGAGATGGCGGAAGAGGCGTCCCGGCTGGAGTCGGGAGTGGCCTATCTAGCAGATGTTCAGTATGACCTTCTTCGCGGTCTGGCTAAGAGTATGGCATCCGTGGTGGCGGCGTGGAGGTATCTCTGGTTGCGAAATTGGGCGGCAGACAGTGCCTCCAAGGATAGGCTGGGAAAACTTCCTTTTCGGGGCAAGCTTCTTTTTGGAGAGGATTTAGACAAGTTGGTAAAGGATCTCGGGGAGTCTAAAGGGGGTCGCCTGCCGGAGGACAAGCAGAAGCCTAATAGGCCGCTAGCGCCTTCCAGGAGCCAGCAGAGGGAGTTTCGCAAATTTCGAGCGCCCCGGTTTGGTCAGCTTCAGAGAGGTCGTTTTCCGTATCGGTCCCAGAATTTTCGAGGATTTCGGGGAGCGGGGAGAGGTTTTGGAGCCTCCTCCTCCTCGGCCCTCAAAAAGCCGCAATGAAACGAGGGGGACCCGGGCAGAGGTAGTGGCCGTGGGAGGGCGACTGCGGCAGTTTTACCCTGCCTGGGTCCAGATCACATCGGATCGTTGGGTTCTGGAGGTAATAAGGGAAGGGTATGCCCTAGAACTTCATCGACCCATTACGGAGTGCTTTGTCCAGTCTCCTTGCCGAACAGAGCCCAAGTGTCGGGCGGTGCGGGAGACTTTACAAAGGTTGCAAGCTTTAAAAGCGGTGGTGCCGGTTCCTACTGCCCAGTACGGTTGCGGTCGGTACTCGATATATTTTGTGGTACTCAAAAAAGAGGGTTCTTGGCGGCCAATTCTAGACCTCAAAGGAGTCAACAAGTGCCTCCGGGTTTCTCATTTTCGCATGGAGACACTGCGGTCAGTCATTGTGGCCGTCCGGCAGGGGGAGTTTTCACCTCTCTGGACCTCTCAGAAGTGTATCTGCACATTCCCATTCGCTTGGAGCATCAGCAGTACCTGCGGTTTGCGGTTCACATGGGTCATTTTCAGTTCCAGGTGTTACCGTTCGGCTTAGCGACGGCTCTGCAGATTTTTACCAAGGTGATGGTGGTGGTAGCGGCGGCGTTGCACAGGGAAGGGGTGTTGGTTCACCCGTACCTCGACGATTGGTTGATTCGAGCAAAGTCCCGGGGCGAGAGCGAGGAGGCCACTGGTCGAGTGGTTCGCTTTCTTCAAAGCTTAGGGTAGGTCGTCAACATGGCAAAAAGCAAGTTGACTCCGACCCAGGAACTGGAGTATCTAGTAGCTCGGTTCGACACAAGGACGGGCAGAGTGTTTCTTCCACTAGCCAGAGCCCAGGGTCTGCGCCGGCTCATCCGAGCGTTCCTGCGGAGAAAGGCACCTTCCGCGTGGCATTATCTACAGCTTTTGGGGACAATGGAGGCCTCGTTGAACCTCGTGCCTTGGGCCAGGGCTCACATGCGGCCGTTGCAGGCGGTGCTGCTCCGGCGCTGGTCCAATCAGTCCGATCCCTTGTCTCGACAGTTGACTTGTCCGGAGCCGGTGAAGCTCTCTCTTCAATGGTGGCTGAATACCGGGAATCTAGAGAAGGGAATGCCCTTAGAGTCGCCGGACTGGCAGCCCCTGATGACGGATGCCAGTCTTTACGGCTGGGGGGCGCACTTCGAGCGACAGTTTGCCCAGGGACAGTGGTCGGATCAGGAAAGGCAATGGTCCATCAACCGGTTGGAGCTCCGAGCAGTCTACCTCGCGTTAAGGGCCTTCCAGCCCCAGGTACAGGGCGGGGCGATTCGAGTCCTGTCGGACAACGCCACAGCGGTAGCTTATGTCAACCGGCAAGGGGGAACCAGCAGTGTAGCACTGGAGGCAGAGGCGGAGGAGCTTCTCGCGTGGGCCGAAGGACATCTCGAAGCATTAACGGCGGGGCATGTGGCCGGGGTGGACAACATGACCGCCGATTATTTGAGTCGGAATGCAGTGGATCCGGGGGAGTGGGTCCTCAATCGAGAGGTCTTCGAGATGATCGTGGAACGCTGGGGTCTCCCTGTGATGGATCTCATGGCCACCTTTGCTTCGGCGAAGGTGGAGCGGTTCTACAGCAGGCGGCGAGAGAGGATGTCCGAGGGCTTAGATGCACTTTTGCAGAGGTGGCCGACAGAACAGCTCCTTTACGTCTTCCCTCCTTGGGCTTTGATAGGTCGCTTGGTTCAGAAGATAGAGACGCACAGAGGGCTCGTGATTCTAGTAGCGCCGGATTGGCCAAGATGCCCGTGGTATGCCGACCTGGTGCGGCTTCTAGTGGAGGCGCCGTGGCGACTGCCGTGCAGGGAGGTCTAAGAACATAAGAACATAAGATATGCCATACTGGGTCAGACCAAGGTCCATCAAGCCCAGTATTCTGTTTCCAACAGTGGCCAATCTAGGTCATATGTACCTAGCAGTTTCCCCAAGGGACACAGGTTCCACAATGCTTGTATTGGTTCAAGCATTGATATCCTGGGTCCCTTCTTAATAATGGCTTATGGACCTTTCCTCCAGGAACTTGTCCAAACCTTTTTTAAACCCAGCTACACTAACAGCCTTTACTACATCCTCCGGTAACAAATTCCAGAGTTTGATTACACGTTGAGTGAAAAAATATTTTCTTTTATTAGTCTTAAATAGTTTACCCTGTAGCTTCATTGCATGTCCCCTAGTCTTTCTATATTCTGATAAGGTAAACAATCGATCTACGTTTACCCGTTCCACTCCGCTCATTAATTTATAGACTTCTATCATATCTCCCCTGAGCCGTCTCTTTTCCAGGTTAAAGAGCCCTAACCTTTTTAGCCTTTCTTCATAGCAGTATCCTTCCATCCCCTTTACCATTTTGGTGGCTCTTCTCTGAACCTTTTCTAATAACTCTATATCCTTTTTAAGATACGGCGACCAGAATTGCACACAATATTCAAGGTGCGGTCTCACCATGGAACGATATAGAGGCATTATAATATCCTTTGTTTTATTTTCCATTCCTTTCCTTATCATACCTAGCATTCTATTTGCTCTCTTGGCTGCCGCTGCACACTGGGCCGAGGGTTTTAACATGGTATCCACAATGACGCCTAAATCATTTTCCTGGGTGGTGGTTCCTAATGTGGAACCTTGCATCGTGTAACCATAGTTTGGGTTGTTCTTCCCTAGGTGCATAACCTTGCACTTGTCCACATTAAATTTCATCTGCCATTTTGATGCCCAGTCTTCCAATTTATCAAGATCCTCTTGCAATTTTCCACAATCCTCTTGGGTTTTAACAACTTTAAATAGTTTTGTGTCATCTGCAAATTTGATAACCTCACTCGTTATTCCACTTTCCAGGTCATTTATGAATATGTCAAAAAGCAGCGGACCCAGCACAGATCCCTGGGGTACACCACTATTCACCTTTCTCCATTGGGAAAATTGGCCATTTAGCCCTACCCTCTGCTTTCTATCTTTTAACCAGTTCCTGATCCACAATAGTACACTGCCTCCTATCCCATGACTCTTTAGTTTTGCCAAAAGTCTCTCATGAGGGACCTTGTCAAAGGCTTTCTGAAAGTCCAGATACACAATATCAACCGACTCACCTTTGTCCACCTGATTATTCACTCCTTCAAAAAAACATAACAGATTAGTAAGACAAGATCTTCCTTGTCTAAAGCCATGTTGGCTGTCTCTCATTAGTTCATGACTATCTACATGCTGAGTAATTTTATTCTTTATGATGGTTTCTATCATTTTTCCCGGTATTGACGTCAGACTCACCGGTCTGTAGTTTCCCGGATCACCCCTGGAACCCTTTTTAAAAATTGGTGTTACATTGGCGATCCTCCAATCTTCAGGTATTAGAGATGATTTTAATGATAGTTCACAGATTACTAATAGCAGGTCTGCAATCTCATATTTCAGTTCTTTCAATACCCTTGGATGTATACCATCCGGCCCAGGTGATTTGCTACTCTTCAGCTTATCTAATAGTTGTAATACATCTTCTCGATGTATCGATATTTCCTTCAATTCTTCTGCACCTTTAAATACCACTTCAGTCATGGGTAACATCCCTACATCTTCCTCAGTAAAGACTGAAGCAAAGAATTCGTTCAGTCTCTCCGCTATCGCCTTGTCGCCTCTTAGTGCTCCTTTAACCCCTTTATCATCTAATGGACCAACTGACTCTCTCACAGGTTTTTTGCTACGAATGTACTTGAAAAGGTCTTTACTTCACGTTTTTGCTTCTGCAGCAAGCTTCTTCTCAAATTCTCCCTTTGCCTGCCTTATCAATGCCTTGCATTTGACTTGCCAGTGCTTGTGCTGTTCCAGGTTTTGTCGTTTGGCTCTTTTTTCCATTTCCTGAAAGATGCTTTTTTGGCAACAACAGCCTCTCTGACCTCAACTTTAAACCATGCTGGCAGTTTTTTGGACTTCTTTCCACTTTTCTTAAACCGTGGAATACAGCTGATCTGGGCTTCCAAGATAGTATTTTTCAACAACAGCCAAGCCTGATGTACGTCTTTAACCTTTGCTCCTTTTAGTTTTTTCTTGACTGTTTTCCTCATTTTATCATAGTCTCCCTTTCGAAAGTTAAAAGGTAGTACTGTGGATTTCCTTACTATCCCTCCTCCACTAATTAAATCAAAGGCTATCATGCTATGATCACTATTGCCAAGTGGCCCCAACAACCTTATCTCTTGCACGAGATCTGGTGTTCCACTAAGGATTAGGTCTAATATGGCTTCCCCTCTGGTCGGTTCATGAACCAGCTGCTCCAAGAAGCAGTCATTTATTTCATCTAGGAACTTTATCTCCCTAGCATGTCCTGACGTGACACTGACCCAGTCGATACCGGGGTAGTTGAAATCACCCATTATTATTACTGTGCTGTAACTTTTGTTAGCTTCCTTGTTTCTTTGAGCATTTCATCATCCATTTGGTCATTCTGGCCAGGCGCTCAATAGTACACCCCCACTGCCATTGCCTTCCCCCTTTTACATGGAATTTCAATCCATATAGATTCTACAGCAGATTTTGTTTCCTGCAAAACTTTAATCCTTTCTGACTCAATGCCCTCTCTAACATAGAGAGCAACCCCTCCACCAATTTGATCAGCTCTATCATTACGATATAGTTTGTACCCAGGTATCACAGTGTCCCACTGGTTGTCGTCCTTCCACCTTGTCTCTGATATTCCAATCATATTTAACCTTTCATTTAGTGCTATATATTCTAACTCTCCCATCTTATTTTTTAGACTTCTAGCATTTGCATACAAGCATTTTAGAGAATGTATTTTATCCATATTAATTTGTCTGTTAGACATGAGTAATTTGGAATCTTTAAGCTCTGTCTGCTCCATACTTGAGGGCATTTGGGCTACTTTACTCTTTTGTGGAACCTCTCTGCTTTTGGTAGTATCCTTCAAAGATACATTCTTCCAAACCATCTGCTCTTGGGCGACTGTCGGCTTTCCCCTAATATCTAGTTTAAAAGCTGCTCTATCTCCTTTTTAAAGGTTAATGCCAGCAGCCTGGTTCCATCCCGGTTAAGGTGAAGCCCATCCCTTTGGAAGAACCCCTCCTTTCCCCAGAATGTTCCCCAGTTCCTAACAAATCCAAACCCCTCATCTCTGCACCATTGTCTCATCCACGCATTGAGACTCCGGAGCTCTGTCTGCCTTTTGGGTCCTGCGCGTGGAACAGGAAGCATTTCGGAGAATGCTACCCTGGAAGTTTTGGATTTCAACTTCCTACCTAAAAGCCTAAATTTAGCCTCCAGAACCTCCCTACCACATTTTCCTATGTCATTGGTACCAACATGTACCAAGACAGCAGACTCCTTCCCAGCACTATCTAAGACCTTATCTAGGTGGCGCGTGAGGTCCGCTACCTTCGCACCAGGCAGGCATGTTACCAGGCGATCCTCACGTCCACCAGCCACCCAGCTATCTACATGCCTAATGATCGAATCACCAACTATAACGGCTGTCCTAACCCTTCCCTCATGGGCACATGGCCCTGGAGAAACTTCCTCGGTGCGAGAGGGTTTTACATCACCTGGAGGACAGTCCTAGTTACAGGATCACTTCCTGCCACACCAGGGTGATGCTCTCCTGTCACGTGACCTCTCTCCTCCATGGCAACAGGGATGCTGCCAGACTGGAGGTGGTACTTCAGGACTATATCCCTGTAGGTCTCGTCTATGTACCTCTCTGTCTGTCTTATGCTTTCCAAGTCTGCTACTTTAGCCTCTAGAGAACGGACTCGTTCCCTGAGAGCAAAGAGCTCCTTGCACCTAGTGCACACGTAAGACCTCTCACCAACTGGGAGAAAATCATACATGTGACACTCAGTGCAAAAGACTGGAAAGCCCCCATCCCGCTGCTGGACTGCTGTCTGCATCTTAGTTTTAAGTTTGTGTTTAGATCTAAGTTCTTTACTTACTAAGGGTTGCTATGGATATTTATACTAATAAAACTGAACCTAATACGTGTAATATACTTTGTTCACCTGAAGCTTAACTAATCTCAGGTCCTTAGTGTATGACTGATTTGGGTAATGAGCTTCACCTGAGAGCACCTCCTGTCTTTTAAGATGTGTAAGTACCTATAAAGCTACGATTATCCCAGGGGTGGGTGGGTGTGGGGAGGGTGGGAGGGAATTAACACTTATTAAAAGAGGGCTGCTACACAGTACCCTGTCTTGTGCTGCTGAGGTAAGCTATATTCTGATTTGATTTAAATTATAGCTCTTAGCTGCTGCTAGGCTCTAACTTCTTATGAAATTTAAAGTACAAGCTCTCTGCTGGGTTCTAAATTTAACCAGAAAGCTCTTTTCTGTGTTGTAAATTTAAGCTAAAAGAACTTTGCTGATGCTAGGCCCTGAGTGACTATTAAATGTAAACTACAAGCTCTCTGCTGGGTTCCAAATGTAACCAGAAAGCTCTCTTCTGTGTTTTAAATTTAAACTAAAAGTACTTTGCTGTTACTAGGCCCTGAGTGACTATTAAATTTAAAGTAGAAGCTCTCTGCTGGGTATGAAATGTAACCAGAGAGTTCTCCTCTGTGTTTTAAATGTAAACTTAAACTGCTGCTACTAGGCCCTGACTGATTTAACAAAAATAGTGGATCACAGATTAATTAGCTTTAATACACAGAATTCCTTTTAGAAAATTACCAGAAGTAAATACTCACAGTTGCAGATCTGCCTCCAGAAGCAACAGTCCCCCTTACCAGTCTTTCAAGACTGTTAGGGCAAGGTCCCTTATTAATGCCTCAGGTGGATTGGTTCTCTCTTACGGCTTGGCTATTGAAAGGGCGCGGTTGACGGCCAGGGGTTATTCGGCGGCGGTGGTAGCCACTTTGCTGAGGTCCCGGCGTCGCTCTACTTCGTTGGCTTATATCCAGGTATGGCGACTCTTTGAGTCTTGGTACAACCTGCGGAAGATTAGGGCGCTGCAGGCCTCTATTCCGCTGATTCTTGACTTTTTGCAGGACGGTTTTGACAAGGGGTTAGCGGCCGCGTCCTTGAAGGTTCAGTTGGCAGCCCTTTCTTGTTATAGGGGAAAGGTGCAAGGTGTCGCGCTCGCAGCTAACCCGGACGTGAAGCATTTTTTGAGGGCGACTTCCCTGTTGCGTCCACCCTTCCGGGCTCAGGTGCCGACTTGGGATCTCAACTTGGTGTTGGAGGCGTTGGTGCGTGGGCCTTTTGAGCCTTTGTCTAAGTCGACTTTGAAGGATCTCACGTTGAAGGCAGTGTTCTTGGTGGCCATTTCTTCTGCGCGCAGAATCTTGGAGTTGCAAGCGTTGTCGTGCAGAGAGCCGTTTTTGATCTTCCATGACAAGAAGGTGGTTTTACGCACAGTGCCCTCCTTTTTGCCAAAAGTGGTGTCGGTTTTTCATATGAATCAAACCATTTCTCTGCCGGCCTTTGAGAGAGAAGTGGCGGTCCGGACTGGAACGAGGTTGCATCGGTTAGATGTAAGTCGGGTTTTGCGGATATATTTGCAGAGAACGGCGGTTTTCCGTAAAACGGATAGATTGTTTGTTTTATTTGGCGGACCAAGGCAGGGAGAGTCTGCGTCCAAGGCGTCGATTGCTAGATGGATTAAGGAGGCGATTTCGTCGGCGTATATTCTCAAAGGCAGGGCTGTGCCGGCTGGATTGCGAGCTCATTCGACTAGAGCGCAAGCGGCTTTCTGGGCGGAGTACAATTTGGTGCCTGCGGCTGAAATTTGTAAGGCGGCGACCTGGTCGTCGTTGCATTCTTTTGTCAAGCATTACCGGAGGGAGTGGTGGTCTGGTGGTTAGGACAAGGTACTTCAGGCCGGAGGGCCAGGGGTTCAAGTCCCACCTGGGGACAGCAATCTCAGGCTGGAGGGACTGGGATTTCTAGTCCTTTAGGCACTCCTTGTGGTCTTGGGCAAGCCACTTAACCCTCCATTGCCCATGTTCCCTGTAAGTATTAGCGTATGTGTCTCATATCCCCTCGTATTAAATGTATCCCCCAATTGACCGCTTTGACCCGGTGAAAAGCGGGATATAAATAAATAAATAAATAAATTACCGGATCGATTTTCACTCAGGCAGGGATGCGCGATTTGGATCAGCGGTTCTTCAGGCTGGTCTAGCGGCTCCCTCCCGTTGATATGTTACTGCTCTGTTACATCCCCAGATGTCCGGGACTAGACTAGAGGGACGACAAGGAAGGTGAAATTAGACTTACCTGCTAATTGTTGTTCCTTGTGGAACTCTAGTCTAGTCCCGTGACCCTCCCTTCTGTTAATGTGGATTCGTGGCCTGAAGAATTTTTAGCGGTAGGTAGCTCTGGGTTGCAGTAGCGCCTGTATGGCCGGCGATCCTGACGGGGGGGGGGGGGGATGAGTATGTAAGGGGCAGTGGATACAGTACCTCTCGGGAGGTCCTAGACGGAGGGCCACACAAGGCGGAGCGCATGCTGACATGCGCCTTGGGTGGTGCCGGACAGACCTTGATTATTACGAATATGTTTACTGTTAATTTTTTTCAACTGTTGTATCCGTTTACATATTCCTCTGGTGAGTCTGCTTTGTCAATAGGTTACAGGAGCAAGGAGGCGGTCCCACAGCTACTTATACTGGTGTCATCAAAGACAGTGGCGGGCTCAGTCTCCAAGGCTGCGGGAGGAGGTGCTTATACCCCCAGATGTCCGGGACTAGACTAGAGTTCCGCAAGGCACAACAATTAGCAGGTAAGCCTAATTTCACCTTTAAACCCGTCTTCAAACAGAAGAAGGGAGTTCATAGCTCTAGTTTGAGTTCAGCTTGGAGGAACAGGAGTGCAAGTTCCAGGAGTTCATCTGGCTCAAAGAGTTCTGGCAGTGGGAAAGAAGGTGCCAGTTTGAGTCCAGGTCCTAGGAGCTCATGGATACCTGAGAGACGTGAGTGTGCTGATTTCCAGCTGCTGAAAGCTAAGAGCAGAGAAAGAAACACTCCATGTCTGGGAAAGCTTCCTAAACGAAAGGCCAGCCAACGTTCTGTGAGAAAGGCTGCAAACCTGTGGGAACAGGTACCTTTATCCTGTATTCAGAATCCTAAGCTGAAAACTTCAACTGACAAAAGGTGGGTGAATTCGTTTCACTGGAGAAAGAACCAGGACCCAACCGTTAGCAGGGAAGTTAACTTGAACTCAGTAAAAGCTTTGAAGCAAGCACTTCAGGGAGGAGAAGCTTACTCTCCTTATGTAAATGTTTATGACCAAAAGGAGAAATTATGGAATGAATTTTGGGAATTCTTACAAGCCAAAAAGCCTGAAGAAAGTGCTGAGGCCAGGAGTAGAGATAAACCAGCCGTAGTACCTGAGCCCATGCAGATAGAATTACCTGAGTCACAATCTTCCCCAGAAGATTGCCAGATGGATTGCTCTCTCTGTCTTAGGGAAGCATAAGTTCCTGTGTGCAAGGCTAAGGAAGCTTTTGTAGAAGAAAGAAGGTATTTCTGCTAGAAGGAGCTCATGAGGTTGTGTTATATTTATTGTCATGAAGACAGCTGCTTGTGTTTGAAGAGACTTGTGCTGCATTTACTTCAAGTACAATTTCCTTTTGTTTACTCTTCTGTTACTGCAGAAGTTATCCATTTTTGTGTTTGTGTACAGAACTTTAATGCGTGTGGAAATCCACAATAATAAAAAATATTCTTGTTTGCCTCAACCTTCGGTTGCGCAACTACAGTTTGTCTTTTTGAATACAATTTTCTCAAGTACAAGTCCCAGAGTGCATTGCTGGTGGCAAAGGGAATATACAGTTCATTTAAGGATGCAAGGCAGCTCATAGCTGTAAGCCTCTGGCCCAGGCTAGGGTACCACAATATGTCGTGATTTCTATAAGCAAGGGAATAAAGGTAGCAAGCTATTTCTATGGCAGCTGAAATGTCAGCGTCTACATTGAAGAGTCTCTGCTATTATGGATGAGGAGGGGCGGAAACATAGAAAGTCTGTAGACATTGCAAGGTGTTTTGCACGATTCTATGAAACGCTATAGGCCTCTCAGCTTTCTGTGGATAATCAGAGCATTCATAATTGACTCTTGAAAAATGCTAAAGACTCGGGCCCTGATCTTTTTCCTGCAGAAGTTATATCTGACCTTGTTGCCCCAATCCTAGTCAGAGTTTTCAATGATATCGTACCTCCCAGACTCTATGTACCAAGCTTCAGTCATAGTGATCCCTAAGGAGGGCAAGGATTCTAAGATGTGTAGCAGTTATAGACCTATCTTGCTACTGAATTTAGATTATAAAATCTATACCAAGATTCTGTCAATGTGTCTCAATTCTAAAATCCAGGAAGTCGTACACCTAGACCACACCAAGTTTATAAAAGGATGTTATGGCTTCGAAAACATAGTAGGCTAATCGATGTGCTAGTTAGTCTGTGGTGGAAAGTGGGAAGATTTGCTGTCCTCTCTCTGGACACTGAAAAGGCCTTTGATAAGGTGGAGTGGCGATATTTATTAGCAGCTCTGCAACATTTTGGTTTCGGACCGTGTTTCTATGATTGGATTGCCGCTCTTTACAAGTCTCCTAGAGGGGTAGTTCAGGTCAATGGGTTTTGCTCTTCGCCCTTTGTTGTAGGATGTTGCATGAGACAAGGCTACCCGCTCTCCCCACTTTTTTTTGCTCTTGCTCTTGCTCTCGGCTCTTGCTCTTGCTCTCGGCTACAAAAACATGCCTCGTCCATTGGGATCCCTTTGGGAAATCATTATCACGTAATATCTGTCTATGCGGACGACACTTTGATTTTCCTTCAGAATCGAGATGTGTCGCTGCCCATAATTGTTAGCATATTTCTTACCTTCTCTCACTTGTTGGGATTCAAGGTGAACTTTCAAAAATCTGTTCTGTAACCATGTCGATCCGCTTCTGACAGTGGAGGGAGGATGGACTCCAATGGCTTTCTAATAGTGTCGCAGTTTCGTTACGTGGGTGTCATGATTCCCTAGCGACTGGAAGGTTTATATGTTACGAATTACCAGCCTCTTCTGTCTGCTCTGAAGGAAGACTTCACAGATGGCTGCATCTTTCAGTTTCATGGTTGGGAAGAGTTAACGTGATAAAAATGCTTTTCTTACCGAAACTGTTGTTTCTATTCCAACAACTTCCTATTATTGCTCCCCGAATCTTTTTACGAAACTGCTTCAGCTGCTTACTAAATTTATCTGGCAAGGTCGCGGACCGAGGATCAGTGGCAAACAATGACTCGCCTTAAGCTGCTAGGAGGTATTGGGCTTCCAGACTTTGAACTGTATTACAAATGTTCCTGTCTACGTATTATTCACTTTTGGTCAAATAATACTGTGTCACCTTGGAAGGCTATAGAAGATGACTGGATCACACCAATACCGTAGTTGGCCACACCCTTTGCCCTAGATTGCAAGGACACTCAGATCATTATACAACACACTTTCCTGGGCCCAGTATGGAGGGCATGGAGAAAGGTATCTAAGATCTTCGCTGTACCCTATTCTGTCTCCTTATACGACACTCGGGACTTTGCCCTTTATTAGGGACCTTGGATGTCTCTTTCAAGTGATCAGCACAAGGGTGCGCTTATCATCTCATTATTATCACTCGACCTTCCTACCTAAGCAACGGTTGGAACAACTGCTTGGAGCCTCCATTTCTGATTTTCAGTATTACCAATTTAAACACTGTTTCGGGGGCAACCAATCATAACCGAGGGATCACTGGTCAACAAATTTTTACAAAAGTCATGTTACTGAAATAAAAGTAGTCATTTCTTATCAATTTTTATATGTTGAACATGAATATGATAGTGAAATTGCAAAGTTGGCTCTAGTTTTTTTGTAATCTACAAGACTTAATGTTTACATCTAGAAATGTATGTCAATAGTAAATATAATAGGCCTTCGGTTAATACTTGTAAAAAACCAAGTCATAGACGACTACTTAGATTTTTTCGCCTGTCTCTTGTACAGCTGTTCGGGAGCTTTTCTGGGGAGTGTCCAGCAGTAGTCAGCCAGCATTGTAGTGGACCATTTTCCCTGGTAGCTTTGCTCCATCATTGTGATATCCTGGTGAAAACGTTCGCCCTGTTCATCACTAACCATACCACAGTTGTCAGGAAAGAAATCGAGATGAGAATCAAGGAAATGGATCTTTAGAGACATATTGCAACCAAGTTTTTGATACTGCATCAGCATGTCTTCTACTAGTTCCTTATAGTATTCTGCCCTAACATTCCCGAGAAAGTTTGTTTGACACTAGGTGAAAAGCATTCCATGCTTGTTTCACATCACCCTGCAGCAAGTTGTTGAACCGGTCATCTCTGAAGAGCTCTCGAATCTGAGGACCCACAAAAACTTCCTCTTTAATCTTTGCTTCGCTGAGTCGAGGGAATTTTTCATGCAGGTATCAGAAAGCTGGTGAAGTGCGGTCCATGGCTTTCACAAAGTTTTTCATCAAACCTAGTTTGATGTGAAGGGGTGGTAGCAGGATTCTGTGAGCCTCAACCAGAGCTGGGTGCTGGATATTCTTCTCTCTAACTGTTACATTTTGTCTGCGATTCCATTCCTTCCGCAAGTAGTGCCAATCCCTTGCTCGGCTATCCCACTCATATAAGAAACACATGTATTTTGTATATCCCTGCTGCAGTCCCATTAAAAGGGCATCTTCCTTCAAGTCACCACAGAGGTGCCAGCTGTACTTGTTATAGTTAATGGAAGTCAGTAGATGCTTTACGTTATCTGTCTCTTTCACGTGGACGGCATGCGCTACTGGAATAGATGGAAGACATTTTCCATTGTTCAAAAGCACAGCCTTCAGACTCAGTTTTGAAGAGTCTATATAGTCTCCAGTTTTGTGGGTCATGAGTGATTTTTAGGGCATTCATGAGGTTTTCAATATCGGAGCAGAATACCAGATTACTTTCCTTTCTGAAGAAAGGCTCCAACTGCTGATGGCGCTTTCGATATGAAGTAATGTTGACATCTTCTTCTAGAAGATTCCATTGTTGGAGTCTTGATCCTAGCAATTCTGCCTTGTTCTTGGATAAGTCCAAATCATGAACCAGGTCATTTAATTCTTCCTGTGTTATTCTGTGTGGAGTTGATAATGCATCCCAGTGAAAATCTGGGTCACTGCATGCTGATGGACCAGGAGAAGAACAGGTCGGCTCACCTTTTGTCCTCATCAGATGAATCAAGAGAATATTCTGATGGTGGTTCTGGAATAGGATGTCCCTCACCATGTGGAACTGGTCTCAATGCAGACAGAATGTTTGGGTAGACTATGCTTGACTTCTTTTGCTTCGTTATTCCACTGGAAAGAGGAGGAACCAAGCAGAAGTAACAGTCATTTATGTGGTTGCTTGGCTCTCTCCACCCATGGGGACTGCAAACGGCATTGATGATCTTTTGCAATTCAACCACTGTGAAAGCTGTGTTGTACATGTAGCGCAGCATATATGCGGGGCCCAAGGCTTGTCTTGGTCACCAATCTTGCATTCGAAGTAAAGATGATATGCCTTCTTCTTCAGCTGAGAAATGATACTTTTCTTCTGGTTGGCAAATGTCACTTCCCCACAAATGTAGCAGAAATTGTCAGCGGTATTAATGCACTTTTGCGGCATTACTGTTCTGTATTATACCTAAATGGCTAAAATTATATGATTAATAAAAGTTACATGTAACAGTAGCTTAAACTGTCTCGCACACAATCTGAAATATTTTAAATGCTCAATCTTTCCGACTGCGTATAGTACACTGCTGACGTCAGATGGCTTCAGCAGCCATCTGGCAGTAGTATTGCATTGCATCAGAAAATGATGCCATCAACTCTGGATGATGTGTGCATGCTGGTATTATGCAATGTGATGCAATATTACATCATTCAAGGCTTATTTGGGATGTTGTTGATGTCCTACTGGATAAATTTACACGGTGAATCGTCAAAAATGAACTACTTTCAATATCTTCAAAACGAGAGCCAATAACATTTTTTTAATGTTATATTTGTGTTAAGCTCCCCAAGATACTACAGATTAGGGCCTTTTAAAGTCGGTAACGATTTCAATGTTGACCAGTGTATTCAGCCATCTAAAACCTGGGAGCATATATACTCTGAAAGTTCCCGTTCTAGAGGTATTATGGCTCATTTCTACAAGGCTCTTTCTACAGATTTACCATCTTCCTCCTCGGTTTCTAGTTTCCGTAGACATTGGGAGTGGGATCTTCCAGGCAAATAGGTTTCAAACCAGAAGTCATCCATTCACTACTCTCATAAGTGTTTCATCTCATTGTTGCTGGTTAACACCCAATTGTGGATCTTATTTTGTATGTCTATCACTCCCGAGGACCTACAGTAGTATATCAATGGGGCTGAGTTGATGACTTTTTGTGTTGGCGGTTATGTGGCAAGCGTGGAACTTTTAAGTACATGTGGTGGGAGTGTTGGAAGATACAGGAGTTCTGGGCCGCAGTCCACTCTCGGATTATTAGCACTATTGGGGTTGACTTCCACTGTGAGCTAGACTCCTGTGTCTTGGGACACCTTCCTTTGGAGATCCTTTTTCCTAATGTTGCTATACTGATAAATTGCTTATTGCTAGCAGTCCGTTCAGTGATAAGCCAGTACTGGAAAAGATCCTGTGTTTCTTATTTAAAAGAGTGGCTGGTGAAAGTATGGGATGTTTATAAGATGGAAAAATTAACAGCTGATCCAAGGGGACAACCAGATAAAGTGGAACACCTTTGGGCACGTTTTCTTCCTCTTATTAGCTAAGCGTGAGAGAGTAATGCAGGCTTTTCCATCTAATTTCCATACAGGAGAGAATGCTAGCTACTCCATGCTACCCCTGCATTGGGGTACTTCCGCGCTGCCCTTCTCCCTGCTTGAGTTCGGACTTAGGGATCTATCTCTTTTCTTTTCTTTTTTCTTGCAATCTCCTCTGCAATATGTCGTCATGGGTGGGAGGATGGGATAGTCCGTCCTCCTCTTCAGAAACTGCTGATAATGTGGAAGAGTTAGGGGGAAGGGGGGGAAGAAGGATTAGTTAGGATTTGTAGGTAGCTTTCATTTTTAGTCCTCAATCTCTCTCATACGGTGTGGAAGTCTTGAGGATATTGATGAACAGTTTGGTTACACTTCCTGTGTTGTTTGTTTCACATAGTGATCTTACAGATTGAGTTCTGGTTCCTGCCTCTCTTAACCATTCACTAAAGAGGAGGCCAACTTTTGATTTTCACATTCTGATGAGACTCAGGGTTATGTTATCAGCACACTTCTTCCTGGACTGATACTCTGTGACTATGTATGCGTAGGATTATGTGCCTTCATCATCATTGTATGTGAATGTGGGATGATTTATTCTGGCATGTCCAGATTTTGTTATTATGTCTCTTTTGTCTTTATTTGTATTTGATGCTTTTGGCAGGGGGAATGGTGGGTTATTATTATAAGAACATAAGATATGCCATACTGGGTCAGACCAAGGTACTTCAAGCCCAGTATCCTGTTTCCAGCAGTGGCCAATCTAGGTCATACGTACCTAGCAGTTTCCCCAAAAGACACAGGTTCAGCAATGCTTGTATTGGGTCAAGCATTGATATCCTGGGTCCCTTCTTAATAATGGTTTATGGACCTTTCCTCCAGGAACTTGTCCAAACCTTTTTTAAACCCAGCTACACTAACAGCCTTTACTACATCCTCCGGTAACAAATTCCAGAGTTTGATTACAAGTTGAATGAAAAAATATTTTCTTTTATTAGTCTTAAATAAGAACATAAGATATGCCATACTGGGTCAGACCAAGGTCCATCAAGCCCAGTATTCTGTTTCCAACAGTGGCCAATCTAGGTCATATGTACCTAGCAGTTTCCCCAAGAGACACAAGTTCCACAATGCTTGTACTGGGTCAAGCATTGATATCTTCGGTCACTTCTTAATAATGGTTTATTGACCTTTCCTCCAGGAACTTGTCCAAACCTTTTTTAAACCCAGCTACACTAACAGCCTTTACTACATCCTCTGGTAACAAATTCCAGAGTTTGATTACACGTTGAGTGAAAAAATATTTTCTTTTATTAGTCTTAAATAGTTTACCCTGTAGCTTCATTGCATGTCCCCTAGTCTTTCTGTATTCTGATAAGGTAAACAATCGATCTACGTTTACCCGTTCCACTCCGTTCATTAATTTATAGACTTCTATCATATCTCCTCTCAGCCGTCTCTTTTCCAGGTTAAAGAGCCCTAACCTTTTTAGCCTTTCTTCATAGGAGTATCCTTCCATCCCCTTTACCATTTTGGTGGCTCTTCTCTGTACCTTTTCTAAAATCGCTATATCCTTTTTAAGATACGGCGACCAGAACTGCACACAATATTCAAGGTGCGGTCTCACCATGGAACGATATAGAGGCATTATAATATCTTTTGTTTTATTTTCCATTCCTTTCCTTATCATACCTAGCATTCTATTTGCTCTCTTGGCCGCCGCTGCACACTGGGCCGAGGGTTTTAACATGGTATCCACAATGACGCCTAAATCTCTTTCCTGGGTGGTGGTTCCTAATGTGGAACCTTGCATTGTGTAACCATAGTTTGGGTTGTTCTTCCCTAGGTGCATAACCTTGCACTTGTCCACATTAAATTTCATCTGCCATTTTGATGCCCAGTCTTCCAATTTATCAAGATCCTCTTGCAATTTTTCACAATCCTCTTGGGTTTTAACAACTTTAAATAGTTTTGTGTCATCTGCAAATTTGATAACCTCACTCGTTATTCCACTTTCCAGGTCATTTATGAATATGTCAAAAAGCAGCGGACCCAGCACAGATCCCTGGGGTACACCACTATTCACCTTTCTCCATTGGGAAAATTGGCCATTTAGCCCTACCCTCTGCTTTCTATCTTTTAACCAGTTCCTGATCCACAATAGTACACTGCCTCCTATCCCATGACTCTTTAGTTTTGCCAAAAGTCTCTGATGAGGGACCTTGTCAAAGGCTTTCTGAAAGTCCAGATACACAATATCAACTGACTCACCTTTGTCCACCTGTTTATTCACTCCTTCAAAAAAGCATAACAGATTAGTAAGACAAGATCTTCCTTGTCTAAAGCCATGTTGGCTGTCTCCCATTAGGTTGTGACTATCTACATGCTGAGTAATTTTATTCTTTATGATGGTTTCTACCATTTTTCCCGGTACTGACGTCAGGCTCACCGGTCTGTAGTTTCCCGGATCACCCCTGGAACCCTTTTTAAAAATTGGTGTTACATTGGCGATCCCCCAATCTTCAGGTATTAGAGATGATTTTAATGATAGTTCACAGATTACTGATAGCAGTTCTGCAATCTCATATTTCAGTTCTTTCAACACCCTTGGATGTATGCCATCCGGACCAGGTGATTTGCTACTCTTCAGTTTATCTAATAGTTGTAAGACATCTTCCCGACGTATCGATATTTCCTTCAATTCTTCCGCACCTTTAAATACCACTTCAGTCATGGGTAACATCCCTACATCTTCCTCAGTAAAGACCGAAGCAAAGAATTCATTCAGTCTCTCCGCTAACGCCTTATCGCCTCTTAGTGCTCCCTTAACCCCTTTATCATCTAATGGACCAACTGACTCTCTCACAGGTTTTTTGCTATGAATGTACTTGAAAAGGTCTTTATTTCGCGTTTTTGCTCCCGCAGCAAGCTTCTTCTCAAATTCTCTCTTGGCCTGTCTTATCAATGCCTTGCATTTGACTTGCCAGTGCTTGTGCTGTTTCCAGGTTTCGTCGTTTGGCTCTTTTTTCCATTTCCTGAAAGATGCTTTTTTGGCAACAACAGCCTCTCTGACCTGACCTTTAAACCATGCTGGCAGTTTTTTGGACTTACTTCCACTTTTCTTAAAGCGTGGAATACAGCTGGTCTTGGCTTCCAAGATAGTATTTTTCAACAACACCCAAGCTTGATGTATGTCTTTAACCTTCGCAACTGCTCCTTTTAGTTTTTTCTTAACTGTTTTCCTCATTTTATCATAGTCTCCCTTTCGAACGTTAAAAGGTAGTACTGTGGATTTCCTTACTATCCCTTCTCCACTAATTAAATCAAAGGCGATCATGCTATGATCACTATTGCCAAGTGGCCCCAACACCCTTATCTCTTGCACTAGATCTGGTGTTCCACTAAGGACTAGGTCTAATATGGCTTCCCCTCTGGTCGGTTCATGAACCAGCTGCTCCAAGAAGCAGTCATTTATTTCATCTAGGAACTTTATCTCCCTAGCATGTCCTGACGTGACACTGACCCAGTCGATACCGGGGTAATTGAAATCACCCATTATTATTACTGTGCTGTAACTTTTGTTAGCTTCCTTGATTTCTTTGAGCATTTCATCATCCATTTGGTCATTCTGGCCAGGCGCTCGATAGTACACCCCCACTGCCATTACCTTCCCTCTTTTATATGGAATTTCAATCCATATAGATTCTACAGCAGATTTTGTTTCCTGCAAAGCTTTAATCCTTTCTGAGTCAATGCCCTCTCTAACATAGAGCGCAACCCCTCCACCAATTTGATCAGCTCTATCATTACGATATAGTTTGTACCCAGGTATCACAGTGTCCCACTGGTTGTCCTCCTTCCACCATGTCTCTGATATTCCAATCATATCTAACCTTTCATTTAGTGCTATATATTCTAACTCTCCCATCTTATTCTTTAGACTTCTAGCATTTGCATACAAGCATTTTAGAGAATGTATTTTATTCATGTTAATTTGGCTATTGTTAGACATGGGTAAATTGGGATCTTTAAGCTCTGTCTGCTCCATACTTGAGGGCATTTGGGCTACTTTACTCTTTTGTGAAACCTCTCTGCTTTTGGTAGTATCCTTCAAGGATACATTCTTCCGAACCATCCGCTCTTGGGCGACTGTCGGCTTTCCCCTAATATCTAGTTTAAAAGCTGCTCTATCTCCTTTTTAAAGGTTAATGCCAGCAGCCTGGTTCCATCCCGGTTAAGGTGAAGCCCATCCCTTCGGAAGAGCCCCTCCTTTCCCCAGAATGTTTCCCAGTTCCTAACAAATCCAAAACCCTCATCTCTGCACCATTGTCTCATCCACGCATTGAGACTCCGGAGCTCTGCCTGCCTTTTGGGTCCTGCGCGTGGAACAGGAAGCATTTCATAGAATGCTACCCTGGAAGTTCTGGATTTCAACTTCCTACCTAAAAGCCTAAATTTTGCCTCCAGAACCTCCCTACCACATTTTCCTATGTCATTGGTACCGACATGTACCAAGACAGCAGACTCCTCCCCAGCACTATCTAAGACCTTATCTAGGTGGCGCGTGAGGTCCGCTACCTTCGCACCAGGCAGGCATGTTACCAGGCGATCCTCACGTCCACCAGCCACCCAGCTATCTACATGCCTAATGATCGAATCACCAACTATAACGGCTGTCCTAACCCTTCCCTCATGGGCACATGGCCCTGGAGAAACTTCCTCGGTGCGAGAGGGTTTTACATCACCTGGAGGACAGGTCCTAGTTACAGGATCACTTCCTGCCACACCAGGGTGATGCTCTCCTGTCACGTGACCTCTCTCCTCCATGGCAACAGGGGTGCTGCCAGACTGGAGGTGGGACTTCAGGACTGTGTCCCTGTAGGTCTCGTCTATGTACCTCTCTGTCTGTCTTATGTTTTCCAAGTCTGCTACTTTAGCCTCTAGAGAACGGACTTGTTCCCTGAGAGAAAAGAGCTCCTTGCACCTAGTGCACATGTAAGACCTCTCACCAACTGGGAGAAAATCATACATGTGACACTTAATGCAAAAGATTGGAAAGCCCCCATCCCGCTGCTGGACTGCTGTCTGCATCTTAGTTTTAAGTTTGTGTCTAGATCTTTAAGTTCTTACTTACTAGGGGTTGCTATGGGTATTTATACCAATAAAACTGTACCTAATACGTTTAATATACCTTGTTCACCTGAAGCTTAATTAATCTCAGGTCCTTAGTGTATGACTGATTTGGGTAATGAGCTTCACCTGAAAGCACCTCCTGTCTTTTAAGATGTGTAAGTATCTATAAAGCTATGATTATCCCAGGTGAGGGTGGGTGTGGGGAGGGAGGGATGGAAATAACACTTATTAAAAGATGGCTGCTACAGAGTACCCTGTCTTGTGCTGCTGAGGTAAGCTAAATTCTGATTTGATTTAAATTATAGCTCTTAGCTGCTGCTAGGCTCTAACGTCTTATGAAATTTAAACTACAAGCTCTCTGCTGGGTACTAAATTTAACCAAAAAGCTCTCTTCTGTGTGTTAAATTTAAACTAAAAGTACTATGCTGTTACTTGGCCCTGAGTGACTATTAAATTTAAACTAAAAGCTCTCTGCTGGGTATGAAATGTAACCAGAAAGCTCTCCTCTGTGTTTTAAATTCAAACTTTAATTGCTGCTACTAGGCCCTAACTGATCCAACAAAAAACAGTGGGTTCACAGATTAAGTAGCTTTAATACAAAGAATTCTTTTTAGAAAATTACCAGAAGTATATACTCACAGTTGCAGATTTCTCTCCAGAAGTAACAGTCCCCCTTTCTAGTCCCTGTAGCTTCATTGCATGTCCCATAGTCTTTCCATATTCCGATATCGTAAACAATCGATCTAAGTTTACCCGTTCCACTCCGTTCATTAGACTTCTATCATATCTCCCCTCAGCCGTCTCTTTTCCAGGTTAAAGAGCCCTAACCTTTTTAGCCTTTCTTCATAGGAGTATCCTTCCATCCCCTTTACCATTCTGATGGTTCTTCTCTGAACCTTTTCTAATAACGCTATATCCTTTTTAAGATACGGCGACCAGAATTGCACACAATATTCAAAGTGCGGTCTCACTATGGAATGATATAGAGGCATTATAATATCCTTTGTTTTATTTTCCATGCCTTTTCTTATGATACCTAGCATTCTATTTGTTCTCTTGGCCGCCGTGCACACTGAGCCGAGGGTTTTAACATGTTATCCACAGTGACGCCTAAATCTTTTTCCTGGATGGTGGTTCCTAATGTGGAACCTTGTATCGTGTCACCATAGTTTGGGTTGTTCTTTCCTAGGTGCATAACTTTGCACTTGTCAACATTAAACTTCATCTGCCATTTTGATGCCCAGTCTTCCAGTTTATCAAGATCCTCTTGCAATTTTCCGCAATCCTCTTGGATTTTAACAACTTTAAATAGTTTTGTGTCATCTGCAAATTTGATAACCTCATTCGTTTATTCCCTTTTCCAGGTCATTTATGAATATCAAAAAGCAGCGGACCCAGCACAGATCCCTGAGGTACACCACTATTCACCTTTCTCCATTGGGAAAATTGGCCATTTAGCCCTACCCTCTGCTTTCTGTCTTTTAACCAGTTCCTGATCGACAATAGTACAATGCCTCCTATCCTATGACTCTTTAGTTTTGTCAAAAGTCTCTGATGAGGGACTTTGTCAAAGGCTTTCTGAAAGTCCATATACACTATATCAATCGACTCGTCTTTGTCTACCTGTTTATTCGCACCTTCAAAAAAACATAACAGATTAGAAAGACAAGATCTTCCTTGTCTAAAGCCATGCTGGCTGTCTCCCATTAAGCCGTAACTATCTACATGTTCAGCAGTTTTGTTCTTTATGATGGTTTCTTCCGTTTTTCCCAGTACTGACGTCAGGCTCACTCCTGAAACCCTTTTTAAAAATTGGCGTTATGTTCGCCATCCTCCAATCTTCAGGTGTTACAGATGATTTTAATGATAGCTCACAGATTACTAATAGCAGGTCTACAATATTATATTTCAGTTCTTTCAACACCCTTGGATGTATATCATCCGGCCCAGGTGATTTGCTACTCTTCAGTTTATCTAATAGTTGTAATACATCTTCCCGATGTATCGGTATTTCCTTCAATTCTTCCGCACCTTTAAATACCAATTCAGTCATGGGTAACATCCCTATTTCTATTATTCTTAATCCTCAATAAAATTGTTTACAAAAAAGAAAAATGCTTCTTTCTAACTTTTTGCCCTTTTTTATTTATGTTGGTCTCAGATTCTCTCTTCTGCTTTTCTTTTGGCAAACTTCTTTTCCAGGGTTTCTTTTCCAGTTTCATTTTCTTCTCTCTCCGCCTGTGTTCACTTTTTCTGTAATAGCTGTCTGTGATGATGGTCTCTTGCCTTTGAAAAAGGGTATAGGAAAAATACATGTAAAGCAAACATTGATGGTAGTGATCCATCCAGTGGTGCAAGGGCTCAGAAGCAGGGTCAGCACATCCCATTAGGTGAACTAGGCAATCGCCTAGAGCGGCAGCCTTCTGGGGAGAATCCATTGCTGCTGCTGTTGCCTCTCTATGTGGCTTGTAGCAGTGGCAATAGCATTGAAATTGTAATGTAGCGCTTACCTGCACTCTCCTGTTGTGCATCATGGTTCCTGCCTTCTATTATTTGCCACTTTTACCCCCTCAGACACAAACCTCCTCCATTCTTTTCCCACCCAACAGAAGAAGCAGTGCTTCCAGCAGCAGCTGTTCCTGAGAGGAGTAGAGCCAGTCTCGTGGTATGAGTCATACTGTGAAAACAGCTCTTTTTCTCACGGAAAGCGGAAGCTGAATTCAGTATTGCTTCTCCTGCCTGTTGAGAAGTTACTGAGGGGGCAGAATGAGAGCAGTGTGACAGGGATGTTTAAAACAGTGACAGCCTGAGTGCCATTGGAGAGAAGAGTGTATACAATCGTACCTCCATATAACCAATGACTCAAATAACTCAATGTAAACCAAAGGTCATCAATGAACAAAACCCCAAGCTACCTCTTTCTTCTTTTCTTTTTTTGTTGGGACCAACAGGCTGGGGTTGGAGAGACCAAAACTCTCCACTCGGTGTCTGAAGAACCCTTTTATTCAGGTGAAATAGTGTAAAAACACTCATGCCTTAAAAGTGAGGTAGTGTAAAACCCTTATCTTAATTCATGGCGAATACGCATACTCCAGAATAATGACGCCGGGTTAAATACTGCACGACATGCATGTTTCAGGACCCTGAAGCGACCCTGCTTCAAGTGTATTCCCTCTGAACATCAAGAGTGATCGCCAATAGAACGCTGAACGCTAACGGTTTCCTTATGTAGCTGAAATGATTGCTGATTGACTGATAAGATGACGTCAATCACAGAGGGAGTGGCCCAGCACCAGGGGAAACCCTAGATCATCTAGACCAAACCAAACAAGGATTGGCTATTTAAAATGACGTCACTCACAGAGGGAGTGATCCAACAGTAGGGGAAAACCCCCTGATTGTCTGGCCTGAACCCCTCAAACAAAAATTGTCGCCCAATGTTTAAAGGAGGCTCTACCACTCTTGCTCCAAATTTAGACCCTTTCGTGATGACTGTATTAAGGCAAAATATCCACTGTTGTTCACACCACTGCAGCTGACGTTCCCGATCACCACCGCGAGAGTCAGGAGGGATCCAATCTCTAACTCTCCATTTCAAGTCCCAAAAGGTATGACCTTCGGTAATACAATGTTCCATTACTGGTGCAGAGAGATTGGATGATCTAATTCTGGAGACATGTTTGCCCAAACGGATTCTCACAGGGTGTATGGTACGTCCTATGTATAACAAGTTGCAGGGACATAACAGCATATAAACTACAAAGCTGGTTTGGCACGTGCTGGCCCCCAGGAACGTATATGTCCGGGTGGTATTTGGATGGATCCATTGGATCCCCTCCATAGTGTTGCTGCAATAATTGCAGCTATGACATGCTCAATGGTCCTGGAGAGATGTCATTCTAGAGCTGTCCTGTACTGAAACGGCATGTACCAGCTGGTCTCTAATATTCTGGCCTCTTGTATAAGCAAACCATAAAGGTTTCTGAAAACAAGAGTGCATGTGCAAAACCTGCCAATATTTTTTCAACAATCGAGTTACCTCTGCTGTGAATTGCAAAACCCCCATGACACGATCCTGGCACAAAGCTTCCCTGGCCATGTCCGGTGCTCCTCCAAGATCACTAAGTGGTGGCGATCGGGAATGTCGGCTGCAGTGGTGTGAAGAACAGTGGATATTTCGCCTTAATACAGTCATCCCGAAGGGTCGAAATTTGGAGCAAGAGTGGTGGAGCCTCCTTTAAACATTGGGCGACAATTTTTGTTTGATAGGTTCAGGCCAGACAATCCAGGGGTTTTTCCCCCTGCTGTTGGGTCACTCCCCTCTGTGAGTGACGTCATTTTAAATAGCCAATCCTTGTTTGATTTGGGCTAGATGATCTAGGGTTTCCCCTGGTGCTGGGCCACTCCCTCTGTGATTGACATCATCTTATCAGCCAATCGGCAATCGTTTCGGCTATATAAGGGAACCGTTAGCGTTCAGCGTTCTCTTGGTGATCACTCTTGATGTTCAGTGGGAATACACTTGAAGCAGGGTCCCTTCGGGGTCCCAAAACATGCATGTCGTGCATCATTTAACCCGATGTCATTATTCTGGAATATGCGTATTCGCCATGAGTTAAGATAAGTGTTTTTACAATACCTCACTTTTAAGGCATATGTGTTTTTACACTATTTCACCTGAATAAAAGGGTTCTTCAGACACTGAGTGGAGAGTTTTGGTTTCTCCAACCCCAGTCTGTTGGTCCCGACTAAAAAAGAAAACAAGAAAGAAGAAAGTGGCAGCTTGGGGTTTTGCTCACTGATGACCTTTGGTTTACATTTGGAGAGAAGAGAGCAGCAGTGGGCATAGGAAAGATAGTCATTCTAGCTTGTTAGATGCAAAAGGAAGCCGGCATCCAGGGGAATGGATGTGCAAACGGCCTCGTAGCGCTAGAGAGTTAGGTAAGCACTATGGGTTTTTTTTTTAAAGCCAATGCCACCACTGCAGGTCCTAGAGAGGGGGCGTCAGCATTGGGGAAGGTAGAGGGAATAAGAGCGGGAGCAGGGGGGGGCACAAGGTTTGAGGTTCGCCTAGGGAGGAGTAGCCTAGTGGTTGGGGCAAGGTACTTCAGGCCGGAAGGTCGGAGGTTCAAATCCCACTAGAGGACAGCAACCTTGGGCCGGAAGGACTGGGGTTTCTAGTCCCACAGATGCTCCTTGTGGTCTTGGGCAAGCCACTTAACCCTCCATTGCCAATGTTCCCTGTAAGTATTAGTGTATGTGTCTCATATCCCCGCGTGTTAAATGTATCCCCCAATTGTGTTGTGACCGCTTTGATTGAAGGATAAGACGGGATACAAAACTGTATAAATAAATAAATAAATAAATAAATATCCTTGCACTGGCCCTGGAAACAGCTGTGAACATCAGCAGAGGAAGGCAGGGGAAGGGGGGGGATATACGTGTGACTAAGGGGCATGTTTACTAAACATTCCTAACGTGCGGGGCCGCGGTAGTGTGCCTGTGCCATATAAGGAGTGGGCGTTCCGGGCCCAAAAAGAAAAACCCGCGATTTACATTTGCGCCAAGGTGCGCGGCGCCCATGTGAGCCCTGCACATTAGTGCGTGGGAAAGCTGCGCGGGAGGCATAAGTGGCGCGATGATGTGGAAGCAGAAGAGCAGAGCCACAGCACAATGGTTAAAACGCCGACCTCTGGTAGAGGGATCAGGGGTTCAATCCCCCGCAGTGCCCAATGAAGACGGCTGGCTGAGGCACTATTTTAGGAGGCACAGAAATATTGGGCAGCAGAAGGCGGCGCGCTAATATGTTACGAGGCATATCAATAGTGTGCGGCATAAGGCGGCGCGCTGATGTGGGAGCACAGGAGCAGAGCCACAGCACAATGGTTAAGACGCCAACCACTGGTGCAGGGGCCATGGGTTCAATCCCCCATTGTGCTCCACAAAAACAGCCAGCTGAGGCATCAACTGTAATGGGTAAAAGTGGTTGAGGAGGCAAAATAATTTTGGGCGTCAGAAGGCGGCGCGCTGTTAATTGTGGGCGGCAGAAGGCGGCGCACTGTACATTTTGGGCGTCAGAGGGCGGCGCACTGTTAATTGTGGGCAGCAGGAGGCGGCGCGCTGATGGGCATCAGGCTGCGTGTTGTTGTGTGCGGAGGCATTCAAATAGTGGGTGGCAGAAGTGGCGCGCTGATGCTCATGCACAGGAACAGAGCCACAGCACAATGGTTTGGACACTGACCAATGGTGCAGTGAGCAGGGTTTCAATTCCGTACAGTGCCCAGTAAACAAGGCTGGCTGAGGCATTATATATTATGGGGATGAGTGCTTTAGGGGGCAAGTTAAGTTTATTTTAGTACTCACGACTAGCAGACGCACACGCAAAGCGTGTTAACATAAGGCGGCCCATACGGCACATGTTACAGCTCACTGTCCGCCAAGGCACCCTAGAATGTCCCCTATAGGGCACCATATATGTTGCGGCACAGGGTAAGGTATAGTGCACCTTATATGGACGGCAACCATAAGGTGGCCAATAGGGCGCCCAATAAAGCACCCGCAGAGGCACCCCATGGGTACAGTACGCTGAGGGTGTTATTGCTGGCAGCAACATATGTACAAGAAATAAAACAATGCTGTGGACAACCCTACTGTGGGTTTGAACCCATGACCTCTGGCATCATAGGCAGTGTCTTAACCATTGGGCTACAGCTCTATAGCTGACAGCAAGCCCCTGGCTGGCTGCAGAGAGCCTGCATGTCACCCCACAGACAGTCTGCTGTTGTAGACAGGATAGGGTTAGGCCACCCGTACCCATGATGCACTGCACATGCAAATCAGCTGTCCACAGATGCACACAAGATGGGGACTGCACCTCAACAGCTCCTCGGCCTGGCAGGAGGAAGTGTCCATGTGCACCCACACAGCACCCCGGCCTGGTAGGGTGTAATGAGCGGGTGTTCCACTGGCACAGAGTAGCTACACCCCGTCGCATTGTGCGGGTACTGTGCTCACCCTGAGGGTTCGATGAGGCGCCCAGGACCAGGTCCACAACACCCTCCATGGCTGAGAGAGGCCATGTCAGAGCTCCAAAGCAGTGATAAGCTGTGAGATAGGTTGTTTCTGCAGAAACATCCTGGATATATCTGTCTGTCTCAGTCAGGGGAACCCCCCATGGACCCCTAGGTGGGCCATGTACCACCAACCCTTCCCCCCCCCCCCCCCCTCGGCTGAGGGTGGCAAACAGGGTCACCTATAAACGGATCCACATTCTACCCCCCTGCAATGATGGCAGTAGAGTGGACCATCAACCCCGGCCCTACTGGGGAACAGACACCCCACAGAACACAATATCACACAGACATTAGAGCTGCACCCCACCGCTGTCAGATATTCTCCTGCAGCAAGCCATCAGCCGCTGCACCCTGCATGGCACCCCTTCAACACACAGACCAGCTGAATACAGTCTGCTAGTTAGTCCTGGTGGAAATGCATGCACCCAGAACTGGGATGGCAGCACACACAAGCAGTTACATCAGTGACTGGGCCCCAAAAGGACACCCATATATATCACATGAGAAGAATATTATATAGCACTATGGGGGGGCCTAGCCATGCTGTGGTCACTGCACAGTCAGGGTGGAGTGATCCCCCAGCAGCACATACAGAGATCACCCTGTCTGTGTAGGTGGTGGCCGGCCATTACAATGTCCCAGCCAGTGCCCAATGCCCTGTGCAGATGCATCCTGGGCAGCCCACCCTGTGTGAGCTATACCCATGGTACCTTGCTGCTCATTATGCACATTGGCAGGCCAATACTGGCAACAGTGCTGGCAGTGTGGGCTGTGGAAGGTGTTTGCAGCCACCACACACTGTATAGACCAGGGGTGGGCAAACCTGGTCCTGGAGGGCCGCAGACCAGTCAGGTTTTCGGGATATCCCTAATGAATATGCATGAGATATATATGCATTAGAGATATCCTGCCAACCTGACTGGTTTGTGGCCCTCCAGGGCTGGATTTGGAGACCCCTGCCTTACACCTCTGTCATTTAAGATTGTGAGTGGACAAGGTGCAGATGTCCAAGACATCAAAAAGGTTAGATAGAATTTGTCACAGTCCTCCTCACTTCTCACCACCACCAAAAAATTGTCTATTAGACAACTTTTTGGTGGTGGTGAGAATCGAGGAGGAATGTGACACATTCTATATACCCTTTCGATGTCTAGGACATCTGTACCTTGCCCACTCACGATCTTAAATGACAGAGGTGTAAGGCAGGGGTCTCCAAATCCAGCCCTGGAGGGCCACAAACCAGTCAGGTTGGCAGGATATCTCTAATGCATATATATCTCATGCATGTTCATTAGGGATATCCCGAAAACCTGACTGGTCTGTGGCCCTCCAGGACCGGAGGTGCCCACCCCTGGTATAGACAGACACCCACACCCACACCTATGCCAGCAATGTGCTACTATAGAGGAGGTTAGTAGCCCTGCCCACCACACCAGTCCTGGGCACGGTACAGCCATGGATATGGTACACAGTACTGCTGGGGGTCACTCCCCAGGGTGGTAAACACTGTCAGGGGCCAGACCTGGAGCACGAACCGCAGACATCAGACAGCTTGTTCTGATGGAGCTCAAGAAGCAAACAGTGCTGAACGTAGGACTGTCTATCTGCCAGTACCCACATCAAACATTTGAGGGCTGTGTACCGTGTACCCAGGTATAGGGTGGCATTGCTAAGGTTCGCAGGTGCTAGATCTGGGAGATGCACGCAGGGCCCAATGTCCTGCCTCTCCAGGAGGCATTGGCCAATGGGGCCTGTGGGTGTGGGTGTGTCTGGCCCTGTTGTCTGCTGCTTTACGGCAGAGTTTCCCTACTCCAGTCCTGGTGTTCCAGACACTGTTCGGGTCTTCATGCTGTCCCCTATGAATATGCATGAGCTACATCTGCATAACGTGGGGGTGGTGCAGACATATGCAGCACAGGCATCTTTCTTAGAGGAAGCATGGAACCTGAATGGTGTTTGGCCCTCCAGGACTGCATTTGCGAGACTGTGCTCTAGATAATGTGCCTGTTTATGGTGTCTGTGTTTGGTGTGGTAAAATATAGGTGTATTAACCATGCCTATGTTCTCAGCAATAAAGGTTTGTCCTTACTATCACGGTGTAGTTGTGGGACAAATATGTGGACAGGGTTGGCAGTAGCCCCAGCTGGGATTTGAACCTGTGACCCTCTGGTCTTAGAGGTACTGGCTTTGTCCGCTGCACCACACTGTGGCCACAGAGACAGTGCAGTCCCTGGAGATGGTAAACCTGGCAGGATGGGGTCGTAAACCCTGCTCTGCACATGTTTACTGTGGGCTCATTCACCTTGTCTGGTGACATACGTGCAGATAAACCCCGGAAATGACCTTGAAAAGCAGGGGCTATACTTTTAACCAAGCTGGGCAACAGTGCTATTAATGGGCAACCATAGGGAACACTCCCAGGAAAGCTCCAAAGTTGGCAATTATTTTTGGTGGAGTCTCCGCTCCGTAGACCCTTCCAAAATTCATTTCTTTTTTCTGGAGCTTTCCTGGGTGTGGTTTTTATATTTGCCCATTACTATAACTGTTCCCCAGCTGAATTACTATTTTTACTATTTTTGTTGTGGTCATTTTCTATTTCTATTTTCACTTTTGTGCTGTGCACATGTATCACACTGCTTACGTTTTGCAGGTTTCCCCGGTTTTCCTGTACATTGCTGACAGAAATGGTTTCTCTTCCCTTTAACTGCCCTCTACCGCGAGTGTTTCACTCGCGCTATTTTTTACTTGTAAATTCGGGCCCGATAATGTGCGGGGAGCCTCTCCCCTCCCCTTCCCCGCCCATTCTGCCCGTCTCTCCGCCCCTCAGGAGCCTTCCTCCGCCCTCCGTTAGCCTTTCCACGCCTCTCTCGGACATTTGCGGACCCGTACTTGTGCGGGGCCCGTTAGTGTGACGCGCACGTGTGCGGGGGTTCGTCGCACGTTTGCGGGGGGCTTAAGAGCACTTAAGTGCTGCTTTTAGTGCGCTATTGTGCGGCGCGCAAATTAGCAGTTTTTAGTAAACATGCCCCTAAGAGAATCAGTGCGAATGAATTAGAGTCAAAAGACTGAGTCATCAAAGGGGGTTTTGAAGATTAAAGGTGGTGAAATTGTTCAAGTCACTGCACTACATGGTCAGTGTCTACAAGCTCATAGTCAAGAGAGAGAAGCAGAAGGGACGGAGACGCTGATGTTATAAATGTGTATAATCAGATGAAAGATTAATTACTGCTAAATCTTTAACATTGATGGAAACCAGTTAGCTACTCCCCTTTACTGACAATGAGAAATAACCTTGATAGAGAGACCCCTACAATCAAAGATATTGCTCCATATAATGAGATTCCAACTGGCCCAGCAAGGAATCATATCCCAATAGAATCTGATCTCACATACATCTTTTCTACTTTTACTTGTACTTTTGGTCCATAGTCAATAAAAAAAAATTAACTTACTTATTTAATATTATTTTACTTTTACCAAGCATTCTTATAGAAATAAATATTTTCATCTGTGTTCGTAAGTGCAGAGCTTTGCTGAGATTATAATTTATAAACTCCAACCTAATACTTAATATCATTAGGAAAGATCAGAAGAAGATATCTCTGGAGGCTGAACCTTTGAGGAGACGGTCAGCATAAATACCGCCTGCTGTGATCAACTGCTGCTGAATCTCAGCTGCTAATATAGACTTCGCCACAGCAACAGCATTAGACATGTTCTGACTAGGAATATGTGTGATTGTTTTTTTCTTGTTAAGCTTTTAACCCTTTATTCTAATATGTAATAGGATGGGGTCATCAAGACCCTTGCAACATGCCCTACCATAGCAAGAAATGAGCCAGCGTCAGAGTGCAGCTGCAGATGTATCATAGGTCATCTTCTTTACTACTTGAATAATGGAAATTCATTTGCTTCAGATTTTATTTCTATTTTGTCTCATATGGAAGAAAACTGAATGCCAGTGTGATTCAAGCACCTCCGAGTTCTTCATTCCAGGATATCACAGAGATGGGGACATCATAATTGGAGGAATTGTAAATGTGAAGGTTGCTCAAATAGACAGACCACTGTTCTTCACAGATTTTCCCAATTGGGGATTTGATTTTAAGTATGTAGCATCATCATTTCACTCCACTGTTTTTGAGTCTCCTTTTGGGGCAGCTGCAGACTCCAGATGTAACTTGTGCCTGTAAGGCATATTTTAAAGGCTAAAGGGTACCATTCATTGGGGGACAGTGTATTGATTCATGATCTGAAGATTCAGTCTATGGGTAAAGTACTTTCCATTGCAATGCATGTTTCAAATCTGTGATATATTTAAAAGAACAAAATGGATGGCTTGAGGTGATGGGACGGGTGATTCCCGCTTATCAAGCTTTCCAACAAAAAAATGTTTAAAATTGCATTTGCAGTTCCTCTAGTTTCTTGTTTTTCTTTCTTTTGAATTAATAACTGTATGGGTTACTTAACGTTTTGCTAAGGGAGTTTACCATTACATTACATTACAATGCATGTGGCAGGTAATTTTACAACAGATCTCTGAAACTGTCAAAGTATATATGTTGCATCTGTTTCATGAAAGAAATCAAACAAATAGAAGTCTGTGACACTGAAATCCTTCAATTAACACAAAATCCCAAACTACGTCACTAGTGATACAACTTATTTGGGACCATCAGATATATTCACGCCCTTTGCCATACAGTGATCTTGACTAATCAGGAGATTACACTTGTAAGTAATTGTAAGCAAGGATTTTAAGACCAAAGTTACTTTTGTAAAATTCTTGCTAAGCTGAAGTAGTAGTTAAGCTATGTGAAAGCGATCAGGGCTATAGCCCTCCAGCTCTTGAGGTAGTGTTAGCACGAGAAACCATCACTGAGTTGGGCATGAGAGGGGCTTGTGGACAGATGGAGACAGAGACATTTTTGAGATTAGTACATTTTGATAAATTTTGGTGCAAGCAGCAGTCATTAACAATTTGTGAGCTGAAATAAAATAATAAAAATAAAAAAGGTTAAAATGTGGACTTGATGGACTATATGGGACTGATGAATGCTTTAATAAGCCTCAAATTAGCCAAGTTTACTATGTGGTTCAGGGAGTGAATATATCTAATAGCCTACCCACCCTCATCCCTAATTGCTTAAAATGTACATAGTTTCCCCAATTATAATTTCAATTCCATGTTACTTTCCCTGTTATATGTAAACACAGGACAGTTCTGTATTGCCCTGGAGTCAAATTGTTAATTTGTAAACCGCACTGATAACAAAGAGCGCGGTATAGAAAAGCTTTTAAATAAATAAAATAAATCTAATGCCTCAAATAAAAAATTGCCATCTGTAGTGTAGTTTAGCATTTTTGTCATTTTATAAAAGAAACATACGAGGTGCGATCAAAAAGTATCGAGACTTGTACAATAACACAAGAAGTATAACACTGGCAATGCACTCTGTCTCCTTCAAAGTAGACCCCTTCCGATAAAGCACACTTCCTCCAGCGTTCCTGTCATTGCTGGAAACAATTTTGAAATGCCTCTTTCGTTATGCTGTGAAGCTGCTGTGTCGAATTTTGCTTAATGGTCTCCAAATCATCTAATCACCTTCCTTTCAGTGGTAATTTCAGTTTTGGAAACAAGAAAAAGTCACAGGGTGCGAGGTCAGTTGAGTACGGAGGCTGACAGACTTGCTCAATTTGGTATTTGACGAAGAACTGCTGGACATGTGATCTGTGAGCTGGGGCATTATTGTGATGAAGCAACCGTTCACCATTCCTGTGCAACTCTGGCCTCTTACGATGAACTGCATCTCTCAAACGAGTCAGAACTTGGCCATAGTACTCCTTATTGATGATTTGGCCTTTTGGATTATACTCATGATGAACAATACCCTGGTAATCAAAGAAAACTGTGAGTATGACCTTGACATTGCTCCTCACCTGACTGGCTTTCTTGGGTCTGGGAGAGTCTGGAGTCTTCCAAAGTGAGAATTGAGCCTTAGTTTCCGGTTCATAACCATAAACTCATGATTCATCACCATCTGAGTCATTTTCAATGCATTCCAACAACTCCCTGGCTGCAGACAGTCTATCTTATATTTGGACAGGGGACCGGAGTTTCTGTGTGAATTTTCCAGACATACGTCTCGTCCCCAAATCGACAGAAAGAATGGATTGTACCAGCCCGAAACTGATATCCATGTCCTTATCAAGCTCCCTGATAGTCAATCGACGTTTTGCACATATTACGGCATACACTGCTTCATCTTTGTCATCTTTCCTGCTCATAGATGGCCTTCCAGAACGTTCGCCACTGTCAACACTTTGGCAGCCTTCTTGGAATTATTTGTACCAGTCATAAACTCAAGCACGACTCATGCATTCATCGCCAAGCACTTGCTGTAACTTGTCATAAGTCTCTTTGCATGAATCTCCAAGTTTCTGGCAGAATTTAATACAAATTCATTGTTCAGTTTTTTCACTCATTGTAAATCTGACAAACTGCTTTTACACGATACCAAACATCACATTAAAAAATAGTATTGGTGTGCTGCAGCCATACTACACTCTGCACATGCAGAGCACATAACTAGGTCATTGCATGCTTAATAGCATTATGTTGTGAGGTATTGTTATGCAGCTACATAAGTCTCGATACTTTTCATATATACTTTCATAAAGTTACCCCACTGAAAATAGGTGGATGTGTTTGTACCTGTGTGTGTATGTGCTGGTAAAACTAGCTGCATGTTCGTATTTTATAAGGTGTGTGCATAAGTACCTGTCCTGCCCCTCCTTCACTTCTTCTGTGCTCTCAGGAACGTCTACATAAATATCATGTAAAGGTTTCTGTGCATTGACTTCCTATGCCTATATTCATCAGATACTTTTATATGAGATTGAGTGCATAAAAGTCTCTTCCACAGGTTCAAGATTAAAAACAGCCCCTACTGTCCAGATGGAGAAATAAGAAGCTGCCCAAGATGAATTCTTAAGATATAGGGGGATGTTTACTAAACAGCAGTAGTAGACTCTATGCGATATCGGAGTCTGCTACCGCTGTTTAGTAAACATCCCCCATAGAATATGATGTCAAAAGTTGCCCAGAACTCTAAAGTATACCAAATTTAAATTTGTATTCCACACCTTTACTATTATTGGGCACAAATTTATTTTTTTATTGACTTGTTATTGCATGCCGTTCATTTACACGGGCTTTAGGGCATTGTGTTATTATAACGTAGTAGCCTGGAATGGCTCTCTTGGTCTGCTTAGTAAGGTGATTTAGGCTGTAGCTGCTGCTTTGTGCAGGTCATCCTTGTCTGATTAGAAGTGCAAAAGTAATTTCACTGCTGTTTTGAATTGAGATGTCAAATTCTTGGTTTCGGTCCCCTTCTCATCTTTTGTGTTTATCCCATACCCTTTTTGAATTCTATTGCTTTTTTCCCCCACCATAACCACTTCCAGGAGGGAGGGCATTGCAGGCTTCAACTCGCCTTTCTGTAAAGAAATGTTTCTAGACATTGCTCTTATGTCTTCCTCCCATTGGAAAGTGTTAGTATCTTGTGCATTAATTCCTTTTAAGAACTGAAATATTTGTATCAAAGGTTTGCTGAAATATAAATAAATCATAGTCCTGATGTAATTCTCTAGCCACCCAATTGAAAAACAATCACGCAGGTTCATTTGAGACTATCTGCTTCTGATAAAGCCATGCTGCCTCAGTTTTGCAACCCATTTTAAGCAAGTTAACAGACTGTGGCTATGCTTCTGTTTGTCTTTCATTGTGTTCTGTTCTGCATTATCTGAAATTGTATTCTATTACAGTATATATCCAACATACTACTACAATTTCCTGGCCTTTGTTTCTGCGGTGGAGGAGATTAACAACAGCTCAGAGCTCTTACCCAGCCTTACTTTGGGAATACGTCTGTATGATTCTTATAATGATCCACTTTTGACACTTAAGTTTGCCATGAATATATTTTCAAGAATGGACAGTTTGATACCTAATTACATCTGCGAGACATCTGAGATACTGGCTGCTATAATTGAAGGCCTGGCATCTGAGGAATCAAGTATGATGTCCAGTATATTCGGGATATATCACTACCCACAGGTCCGTAGGGGGTGTACGTTCATGAACGTACATTTCATTGGTTTAAGGTACCTTAAAACATTTAAGGGCATGCTTACTAAGCTGTACTAGCTGTTAACTCATGCTTGAGCGTGTGCTAATGGGCTGTGTTAATAGACTATGTGCTAAACATACAATACGGGATTAATTCTGCACCATCTGCTTAGCGCACAATGGGGAGGGAAATGGGCTGGGGAGGGGCAGAGCACAGGTGTGCCAACACAGTATGGTTAGGGTGGGGATTGACAGCATGCGTTTGCCGTCAGTTTTGCAGTTAGCACAGATGCACTTAAAGCCATCTCAGAGGGTGGCATTAAATGTATCCGCATTGCAGCCAGCAGACACTACGCCATGAATCAGTATGGTATCTGCTGGAGAACATGCTGTACATTTCCTCAGTAGGTAGTGCACATCTGTTGCAGTATTGCACATTGATTTCCACCCTCAACGCATGCTACCTGCAAAACCTTTGTGCACCTTTTGCAAACATGCCTTGTACTGTGCACTAAATTGATTTAATACACATTAAGGGGGTTATTTTAAAAGCCCCTTTCACGCTCTAGATGTCTGAAAACAGTTTAGACATGTCCAAAGTATGGAGACACCTCCAGAGGCATTTTAAAAGCCGGGTATGTTTATGTCCCCTGTGTGAGGATGTCCAAGTATGAACAGGGGTGTGGCCAGGAAATTCTCAAGAACCTGGACATCACTTCCTGATCTCGGAAAAGTACTGGACATCTGGAGTTGCGTCTAAGATTATATCTGCTCCAGGCATGACTAGGCATTGGGAAAGTGCTCTTTTTGGCCATAAAACATCTAGACGGTGTACAGAAGATGGTACCCCACCATCCCTAGTACACTTCATAAACATGATAGCAGCAATAGGAGTTGAACCCTGGCCTAGCCTACCACTCTAACCATTACACTATTCCTAGACATCTGTAGTCTGGAATACTATTCCTGGGATGTTTATGTAGATGCTCCCACAGATGCCCATATTTGTGAAACAGTGTCTGAACCTGGACATGCTGCTGCTTTTTCTGATGTTCTAGCTTGGACGTCCCAGATTGCACTTGAACGATATTTGTAAAATGCCACTTTAATTCACCTAGTGCACTTTAATTCATCAGTTAGCATGTGTTAAATCACTTTAGTTGCATAAAAAATCCCCATTATAAAGGATGTGTGAAACTAACCCCAAAATACCCCAAAATCATGAAAACTTTGGAACAAAACCACCCCCAAACTAATCAAATTTGAACTGTTAAATAAATAAACTGTCTGTGCACATCCCTGCAGATTAAGGATTCTTATTTTTTTATTCTCTTTTTCCAAGTATGTTCCTTATCGGTCCTACAGTTCAGTCCTCCACCTCTGGGTAGTGCACCTCCTCCTGCAGCATGGAGACTGGACAAGTCAAATTCGTGACATCACCGGGTATATCTTGCTGGTCTTCTCCCATCATCCCCCAGTGTGTTCAGTCTCCATGCAGCAGGAGGACTTAGTGAGTCTAGGTGCTGGGCTCACTTGAGGGCTGATAAGGAGCAGTTAGGACAGGATTATTTGTAAATTTCCCTTAGTTAATTTTTATTTCTCTTTCTTTGTTGGTACATTTTATAAAAAAAAAAAAAAAAGTTCCACAGCCGCCGGTGCCTCTCTTGTTTTCCCCTCTTTGCTTCGGCAGTTCTAATTAGTGGGACGGCTCTCCCCTCCCAGACCATACAGAGGGGAGCCAGGAAGAGCACAAGGCAAACGGCACGAACGCTGCCCAAAGTTCCTCGGGGCAGCGGGGAAAAGCCATTCCCCTGGAGGAGCACAAGGCAAACGGCACGAACACTGCCCCAGGGCCCTCGGGGCAGTGAGGAGAGCCGGTGAGACAGTGTGATCGGCCCTCACCACGCATGCTGCTCACAGCGGGAACGAGCAGCATAGCGGTTTGCAGGGCGGCGCTGAGATCCGCTCTCAGAAGGGAGCAATGAGTCAGGGGAATCCCGAGGTCAGTGCCGCTGTGGCGCAGTGTTGTTTTCGGCAAAGCTGTGAGGGGGAGATATTTTTGGCGTGAAGCAGCATCGGTCGACCCTGAGCCTGTTTCCCGCTCTCCGCAGCCATGCAGCATCAGCGCTGATCGGCTTGCTAGCAGCAAATTAAACACGTTAAACTAGGAATGGAGGTGCTAGCAGTTAGCGAAGCGGGGAACGTGCTCCAGTTGGCCTCTAGTTCTCGGGAAAACATGCAGGCCTTAATTGCATGCATAGGGGCGGAAAAGCAGATTCTCACTTTTTCCTTTAAGTTGCCTCAAGCGGGGCTAACTAGAAGGCCTTCTGCAATTTAATTTTCTGTAATCCCTTCTAGGTGTTCCTTTTGGGAGTTTGTTTATTTGTTTGCCTTTCTTTTGGGTGGATTCTTGTGCCCTACAATATTTTTTTTTTAAAAAAAGGAGGTTGTCTCTTTTTGGCTGGCAGATATTGATTTTATATTGATTTTGTCTTGAGTTTCCGGTGAATATTAGTGCAGTCACTAAAATTCAGAGCTTTCAGGTAATAACTCCATTGATATTCATTTCAATAACTTCGCTTTGTTAATTTATTTCTTTATTGTCCTTTTTGGTGAGGTAATTGGATATAGTTAATTTAATTAAGGCCTGTGATTCTGCCATTTTGGTTATGGAGCCCTTAGGGAGTTGAAAAAAAAAAAGAACACGCTTTTATTTTATTTAGCTTGAAAGTTATTGATTTTATTGTATATGGCTAAGGCCTTCACGCCCACAGTGTTGCTGTGTGGCGCAATTGTGGACGGGGACAACTGCAGAACCTGCATGTTGGCTCCCTTGTCTATGGAACGAGAAATTCAAGGGAGAGCGTGTGGAGAGACTCAGACCCCATCGGCGAGAGGAGCTGGGGAGTCCCGGTTGGAAGTCCCCGCCGTACCTTGTCTAAAAGGCCAAGAAGGGGCATCTGGATTAGGTGGCCCTATAGGATCTGGAACAGATAATTCTCACCAGCTGATGTTCCCATAATGCATCTTTGGCAGAGCCACTGATGCTGGGAGCGACGGTGCTGCAGTCAGACTTAGAAAACGTTGACAGCAATTGGGTGAGACCTCTTGGGGGGCTGACTTTCTTGAGGATCAGCCCTTGGCCACGGATTGGACAAAGAAGGAAGATGTGGTTTTGGAACCGCAGTTGGATGATGGGATTCCGGAGTCTGAGGATCAGGCAAGGAGCATGAGAATACTTCACAAGGAAGTCCTGACTCGCCATTGCAGAGCCCCTTCAGCCGTTTAGCCTCGCTTCGGTCCAGGAGGACCTCTTCATTCAGGTGGGGGGATGAATGGCTGGTTCACTGTGTGTTAGAGCAGACAATTCAAGACGCATGGGAAGTGCCAGAAGTGGGGTTTCGAGACATAAGAGCTATGAATAGGCCATACCGCTTAGCGGACAAGGAGACGGGGAGTGTCCGTTTTCCCAGTATAGATGCAGGAAGGTCTCAGTCCCAAGTTACAGTTCCAAGTCCCTACTCTGGCCCAAGTTGATATACCTGTTCATTGTAAGTACAGTGCAGATTCTGCCTGCATTGTACAACTCTGAGTTAACTGTAAAGTGCCCTGAATTTAGAGAGAGCGGTATTTAGGAGAAATAAATAGATAAATAAATAAATAGGTCACGGAACCGTCGATTATTCTGGGAATATGCAGTGCAACGTTGAAGAATGTGCAAGTTTGGAAGGTGGACAGCTTCTGGAAAACACGCCTTTGCGGTTTACGCTCTCTCTTGGCAAGTTCCTTTTGGTGGAGCTTAGGTCACGAGAACTACCTCAGGTGAGGCAGCGATACAGTTGCTGTATCAGCAGGTACGGGAGCGTTTTATTGTAGGTGTCGTGGTCTTGATCAGGTGCGGCTTATTTAGAGGAAGTCCATGGTGATTTGGTTAGGCCGCTGGCGAATCATAGGGATTCCTTGGTAGCCCTGCGCTGGTACCTGTGGTTAAGAGATAGAGGGGCGGATGCTTCTACAACGCAGCTTAGTAGATTTCTTTTTAGGCCTGGTACGACGATGGTCGTTGCTATGTTTATCTGGGAGTACCGGAGAGGACGGGTCTTCCCATCCTATTCTGGATTTCACGGGAGTGACTTCCGGTCTGATCATCCCTTGAACTTTCAGGGGCGTAATGGTGTGCCTCCATCAGACCACTTTATCCGAAAATGGTTAAGGGTCGCGCTTCCATGGGGACATTGTCAGTTTCAAGCTTTGGCCTTCAATCAGGCAGCGGCACCACAAACCTTCACCTAGGTTATGGTGGGGGTGGCGACGGAGCTGCGAAAGGAAGGAATCTGGGTTCACTCTTGTCTTGACGGTGGTTGAGTAAAAAAAAAAAAACAGAGGCGAGGAGCTTGCACGTTACAAGCACAGTAGTCAAGTTGCTACTGAGCCTCGGCGGGGTGGTCAGTGCGACCAATAGCCGGCTAGTCCAGGCTCAGGCCCTAGAATACTTAGAAGTACGGTTCAACACTCGTTTGGGAGCAGTAGGTCTGACGGATCAGCGAGGTCAGGCTTTGCGGCTCATAGCATGCAAGTGGATGTCGACACCAGCTCTGTCGGCTTGGAGTTGTCTTCGTGTGCTACGGTCAAGGGCGGCGACCCTGAAGTTAGTACCATGGGCCAGATCTCACATGCATACTTTGCAAGAGGTCCTCACGCCACCGTGCTTCGCATCAGAGCGATTCTGTGTACAAGCATTTTCCCTGTCTTGGCAGGTCAGGTAGTCCCTTCAGTGGTGGTTTACGTCTGCAAAATCTGGCAGCAGGATTGCCACTGGAGCAACCTCAGTGGATCCCAACGTGGCCAGAGGTAGGTTGCGCCGACGGGGGAGCCCATTGCAGCGATCTCTTCGTACAAGGAACCTGGAATGGGCCGGAGGCCCAGTGGTCGTTCAACTGTTTGGAACGGCGAGCGGTGTTTCTAACACTTCAAACATTCGGAACCGCGGTGAGAGACTGGACAGTTAGGGTATTGTCGGCCAACTCCGCGGCAGGGATTAGGGACCTCATGACAAATTTTCGGCCGGCCAAGGCAAATAGCTTCTACAACAAGAAAGGGGTTTTCACCCAATCTCCTCTGTATTTTCCCCGTGGGTGCTCATAGGACGAGTGGTTCAACGCTTTGGGGCGCATCGGGGAAGAGTACTGTTAGTGGCTTCAGATTGGCCGAGGCGTCCATTGTAGGCCGAGTTAGTCGGGCTTCTGGGCGGGGACCCTGGTGATGGCTGGCAACAGCAAATATTTTGGCCCAGGGCACTCCTCGATTACCTCTAGTGGATCGGTTCGTGCGTATGGCTTGGCCATGGACTGGGCGAGAGTAAGGGTTCAGGCTATTATAGAGCCATGCTTCATCCTTACTTCGAGTTGGAAAGGCCAGTTCGTTAAGGTTACAGCTAGCAGGGCTGTCGTATTACAGAGATAAAGTACAAGGAATATTCTTGGGGCTATCATGTCAACGTGGTGCGTTCTTGTGTTTCTATCTGCGGTTCTAGGCTACAACTTTGCGCAGTATGAGGTGGCATCCGTTGGATCCCATCCTGGTTTTAAGAGTTTTATCTATGGAGCCTTTTGAACCCTCGCAGCAAACTTCGAACAAATATTTTGCCTTAGACGGTGAGTTTAAGGGCCATCGGTTCGTCAAAACGTGTTGTGGAGCTGCGGGTGTTGTCCTGTCGAGAGTCATGTTGTCCTTTTCTAGGGAAAAGGTAGCGTTGAGGCCCGTACCGTCGGTTGGTCAAAAACTAGCTTTGTCTTTCTTATGAATAAAGCAGTAGCAGTGCCGGTATTAGGAACTGCGGGTAGGAGTGCCTCAGACCGTAGTTTACGTTGCTCGGACATTCAGAGAGTTCCGCGTTAATTTTTAACAGTTTCAGAGTGTTTGTTTCTCCTCTTTGGAGAGCTCTATAAAGGGGCAGCGGTCCCTAAAGCGGCAATTTACAGCTGGGCCCGGGCAGGCTTAGGGGTTGCGGGCTTGCCCTTCTGGTGCACTAGTGACGCCTGGTGCAGGGCACAGTGTACTTTCGCCAGTGAAGAGAGTCAAAGTGGCCTCTTGGTCGTTTCTTCATACTTTCAGTAACATCTATTGTCTGGAGGTGCAGGCAGTGTACGGTGCCTGTTCAGTTCGGCGGTGTGGCGAGCCGGTTGGAAAGGTCCCTCCCAATGATTACTGCTCTGTTACATCCCAGAGGTGGAGGACTAAACTGTAGGACCGATAAGGAAATGGAATTTACACTTACCTGGTAATTGTTGTTCCTTGAGGGAATACAGTTCAGTCCTCATTCCCGCCCGGGGATGAAACTCAGACTCAAGGCGTTGGTTTGGAGGGGGTTCCAGTCCAGAAGGGAGCAATGTGTTCTGTCATGCCGGTGATCACGGGAGTATCTTTCTTTATATGATCTCTTTTAGTCCTCCTTCCTTCCCTCTGTCTGTCTTTCTCTGATCTGCGGGTAAGAAGATAGGGTCAAGGAGGAGGGTGTTCTTTGCCTTTTATTTCAGCGCACTGTAGTTTAAAAGTTGAATTTTAAGCATAGAAATGAAACTAATTCCTTAACTGCTCATTTGTTGCTCTTTTGAGTCTGCTTTGTCAGTAGGTCACTGGGGGATGATGGGAGAAGACCAGCAAGAAATACCCGGTGATGTCATGAATTTGACTTGTCCTGTCCCCATGTTGCAGGAGGAGGTGCACTACCTAGGTGGAGGACTGAACTGTATTCCCTCAAGGAACAACAATTACCAGGTAAGTGTAATTTTCATTTATAAACTATTTGTAGTAACGTGGCATGTGGTGGGAAGGGGTTTTCTTTAAAACATGGACTGGACAGCAGTTCAGGGAGCACAAAAGCAGTTCTTATTCTGTCCCAACTTGTTAAACCTCCACAAAACAAAACACAGGACAGCAGTTCAGGGAAACAAAATCAGCTTTAGTTCTGTTCCAGCTTGTTTAAACTCTACCAGCTGGTTCTCCCAGCCCTTCCTCTAGCCCAGGGGTCTCAAACACGCGGCCCGCGGGCCGCATGCGGCCCGCGAAGCACTTACCGGCATCTAAAAAAAAATAAAAAATTCCAAACTTGCCGCCGCAGTATTAAGCGTCCCGCGGGCCCCTCTGCCTGCTCTGAGTCCTCTCCTCCCTGCAGCATCAGCTCCAAAAGCGGCGGCTTTCAGAGCCGCGAAGAGAGAGAGTTTCTCTCGCGCGGTTCTGAAGACTCTCTCGCTGCTCTTCAGAACCGCGCGAGAGAAACTCTCTCTCTTCGCGGCTCTGAAAAGCCGCCGCTTTTGGAACTGATGCTGCAGGGAGGAGAGGACTCAGAGCAGGCAGAGGGGCCCGCAAAGTAGTAAATAGTGGAGTGCCCTAAGAATTTGCATTAGGACCAGTGCATGTTAGCATATTTAGAAATGAACTGGAAAAAAAAAATGAGATGACCAAATCTGCAGGTAACACAAAAATGTTCGGAGCCATTAGATCGCGAGCAGATTGTAAGGAACTGCAGTGGGACCTTATGAGACCGGGCATCTGGATGGCTGATGAAATTTAATGTAGATAAGTGAAAACTAATCATATAGGGAAGAATAATCCAAATATTTGCTATAAAATGCTAGGTACCACATTAGAAGTCACCATTCAGGAAACAGAATCCTCAGCATAGTGTGCAGAGGTACTTAAAATGCAAATAGAATGCTATAAATTATTAGAAAAGAAATGGAGAATAAATTAAAGTGTATTATAATGCTTCTATTGCTTCATAGTGCTACCGCACCTTGAGTACTGTGTACAATTATGGTCACCACACATCTGGATCTGCTGTTGCTCATGGGACTGGCTGACGGCATCAGGACTTACAGTAGTAGATGGTGGCAGGATAGGGGAGCAGCATTGGGGGCTCCAGAGCAGGAGAATGCAGGCAATGCTAGGCACGGCTAGGTCTAGTGAATTCTGGAGGGGGAGCCAGTCTTAAAGGGGCCAGCAGACTCTTCTGGGTGCAGGGTTCAGGTGCCGCGGCGGCAGGGTGAGAGCGATCGGGACAGCAGTAGTAGTTCCTAATGTGCCTGGCGGTTGGCACTGGATTATAGTAATGTAGAAATCTTTTAGTCTTTCTTTATTCATGCACTCATTAAGAGGCATGTTTACTAAAAGTTAGGGTATGGTAACATTATGCAAATATTTATGCAAATGAGGTCTCTTATGCAAATGAGGTCCCACATCTCATGCGGCCCCCGGGTTATTTTAGAAGTCCTCATTTGGCCCTCAAAGCAATTTGAGTTTGAGACCCCTGCTCTAGCCCCAGTTAAAGCTCCAACCTCGGAGCTCCTTCTAGCTCCATGAGCCTTTCTCCCTCCTGCAGCTTGCCGGGTTCTTACATAAGAACATAAGATATGCCATACTGGGTCAGACCAAGGTCCATCAAGCCTAGTATTCTGTTTCCAACAGAGGCCAGTCTAGGTCATATGTACCTAGCATTTTCCCCAAGAGACACAGGTTCCACAGTGCTTGTACTGGGTCAAGCATTGATATCCTGGGTCCCTTCTTAATAATGGTTTATGGACATTTCCTCCAGGAACTTGTCTAAACCTTTTTTAAACCCAGCTACACTAACAACCTTTACTACATCCTCCGGTAACAAATTCCAGAGTTTGATTACATGTTGAGTGAAAAAATATTTTCTTTTATTAGTCTTAAATAGTTTACCCTGTAGCTTCATTGCATGTCCCCTAGTCTTTCTATATTCTGATAAGGTAAACAATCGATCTACGTTTACCCGTTCCACTCCGTTCATTAATTTATAGACTTCTATCATATCTCCCCTCAGCCGTCTCTTTTCCAGGTTAAAGAGCCCTAACCTTTTTAGCCTTTCTTCATAGGAGTATCCTTCCATCCCCTTTACCATTTTGGTGGCTCTTCTCTGAACCTTTTCTAAAATCGCTATATCCTTTTTAAGATACGGCGACCAGAATTGCACACAATATTCAAGTTGTGGTCTCACCATGGAACGATATAGAGGCATTATAATATCTTTTGTTTTATTTTCCATTCCTTTCCTTATCATACCTAGCATTCTATTTGCTCTCTTGGCTGCCGCTGTACACTGGGCCGAGGGTTTTAACATGGTATCCACAATGATGCCTAAATCTTTTTCCTGGGTGGTGGTTCCTAATGTGGAACCTTGCATCGTGTAACCATAGTTTGGGATGTTCTTCCCTAGGTGCATAACTTTGCACTTGTCCACATTAAATTTCATCTGCCATTTTGATGCCCAGTCTTCCATTTTATCAAGATCCTCTTGCAATTTTCCACAATCCTTTTGGGTTTTAACAACTTTAAATAGTTTTGTGTCATCTGCAAATTTGATAATCTCACTCGTTATTCCACTTTCCAGGTCATTTATGAATATGTCAAAAAGCAGCGGACCCAGCACAGATCCCTGGGGTACACCTCTCTCTATGAACCACACCCTCTCAGTCCTGAACTCTGGGCTGAAGACTCTCTCTTAAAGGAGACTTTTGATAATCCCTTTGGAGACGGACAATAACAATGTATAGACACCATCCCTATCGAACAGCATCTTTCATCTAAAGAAACTAAAATTTTATACCAAAACATCTAAATATGACACAGCGCATTAATGTAAAGGTGAGGAAGGGCTTATTCAATAAACCTTATTTTAAAAGTTTTTATGTTAAAATAAGGCTTATCACATCAGTACTCATACACCTTCCTCGCCTTACGAACAGAACATAAACTCTGGACACTAATGTGATGGTAAATCTTGACCACAGCTTCATTCCATGAACAAACCCCTAATCTCGCCCTCATCATCTCTAAGGTTTCCCTTCCCTGACTATTCTTTGGTACCTTTTCACCTCTGTCCCCCATGTATTCTCTATCTCTCTACTTCCCCAATCACACTCAGCCGCTCAGCTAATTGGTGCCGACCTACTGTAGCTATAATGAGGTCCATGAAGAACCCTGTGGAAGACTGTTCCTATATAGCTTGCAGTAACTCCAGGCAATACCCCTCAGTTTCCAGTGGTGATACACATTAGCCAATGCATGTTTTCAAACACTTAAGCCAAAATCAGTCCAATCACTTTTTATCTTAGGCCAACACTAGGAGGAACGTGTTTCTCCCCCCAAATCCCTCCACCACTCAGACCCCCACAGTGCCTCATCCCCGCACCAATATGCAAAAAAATAGAAGGGAGGCAAATGGAAGAGTAAACCCAAATCTCCCCTGCTGCACCCTTGTCCGTGGCCTGTCCCCCACCAAATGGACCTCTAGCCTGCCAAGTGCCTTCCTGCCTACCACCCCTATTGCTCTTCCTCGCCTTCAAACTATCCAGTCACTGGCCCACTATCTCACCTTCATTGCATCGCCACTGCTCCTCAGAAGTGGACTCGACCTATGTTCTAGGGCCAGCTGTTTAATCTGCTGACCCTCTATACTACTAAAAACATTTCTAACAAGTGTAGGGTTATCATTAGGAGGAGAGGAGGGACAGGGGAGATATGATTCAGACCTTTAAATACTTAGAGAAATATTGAACAAACAAACCTCTTCCAAAGACGGGGAAGCTGTAAAACTAGAGGGCATAACATGAAGCTGCAAGGGGGTAAATTGAAAGGCAATGTCAGGAAATACTTTTTCACTGAAAGGGTGGTGGATGCTTGGAATGCCCTCCCGATAGAATTGTTGGGGGCAAATACAGTGACAGAATTCAAAATGGCATGGGATAGACACAGTGGATCCCTTTACAGCAACAGGATAAAATCAAAATAAACTTAACTAATTTCTCAACATACAGGGGTGTCCTACACGGAGTGGTGGGTTCACCCCTTAAACAAAGACATGGGGAGGGGTGGCCTGCATGGAGCGGCAGGTGTACCTACTCTTGCCATCTTACTGGGCAGACTAGATGGACCATACTGGTCTTTATCTGCCGTCATTTACTATGTTATTATTACTCTTACATAGAAACATGACAACAGAAATAGACCACATGGCCTATCTAGTCTGTCCTTCCATATCAACCACTACAACAGTCCCCCTTTTTCCTTTAGAGATCCTCTGTGTTTGTCCCATGCTTCTTTGAATTCAGATACTGTCCTTATCTCTACCACCTCCACTGGGAGACTATTCCACAGATCCACCACTCTTTCCATAAAGAAATAGTAATGCATGTTACTCCTGAATCTATCTCCTTTCACCCTCATCCCATGTCCCCTTGTAGCAAAGCTTGCTTTCAATAGAAAGAGGCTCTCCTCCTGTGCATTTATGCCACAGAGGTATTTAAATGTCTCAATCATATCACCTCTATCCTGCCTTTCTTCTAAGGTGTACATTTTAAGATCCTTAAGTCTGTCCTCATATGCTTTATAATGAAGACCACTAACCATTTTAGCAGCCACTCTCTGTACTGATTCCAGCCTGTTTATATCCTTTTGAAGGTGCGGTCTCCAGAATTGCACACAATACTTTAAATGAGGTCGCACCAAAGACTTATACAGAGGCACTATCACCTCCTTAGTTCTGCTGGCTATTCTTCTCCCTAAGTACCTAAGCATCCTTCTAGCTTTTGCTGTCATCTTTTCTACCTGTTCAGCTACTTTAAGATCATCAGACACAATCACACTTAGGTCCTGCTCTTCTTTAGTGGACAAAAGTACTTCACCCCCTATACTTTATCGCTCCCTTGGATTGCTGCAGCCCAAATGCATGACCTTGCATTTTTTAAGATTAAATCTCAGCTGCCAAGTTCTAGACCATTCTTCAAGTTTAGCTAGATCCCTCCTCATGTTAGCTACACCTTCTTGGGTGTCTACTCTATTGCAGGTTTTGGTATCATCCGCAAAGAGGCAAACCTTACCCAACAGCCCTTCCACTATATCACTAACAAAGATGTTAAAAAGAATCAAACCAAGGACAGATCCCTGGGGCACGCCACAGATAACCTTCTCAGAGTAAGCTTCATTTACTTGTACCCTTTGTTGCCTCCCACGCAACCAATTTCAAACCCAAGCAGTAACTTTAGGGGCCATCCCTAGGGTGCTCAAGTTTGTTTATAAGTCGCCTGTGAGGAATGGTGTCAAAGGCTTTACTGAAATCTAAATACACCACATCTAGGGCTCTCCCTTGATCCAGCTCCCTGGTAACCCAGTCAAAGAAATCAATCAGATTTGTCTGACAAGACCTGCCTCTGGTGAATCCATGCTGCCTCGGATCCTGTAATCCGCTGGACTCCAGAAACAATGAACTCATTATTAACAAGGCATTAATCCATGTTAATTGCTACCCAGTTGCTCATGCCATCAAGACCTTTCACTGTGGTGCTGAAATTGCATCCATTGATTTTGCCCATCACCATCACCCTTTATATGACACCGGTAACCCCCTTTTTATCTAACCACCAACACCCTTGCGCCATCAAACACAAAAGATCTCTAAAGAAATAAAAGGGACTGTAGTAGTTGGTATGGAAGGACAGACTGGATAGGCCATTTGGTCTTTTTCTGTCATCCTGTTTCTTTCATCACCAATAAACAGTGCACTGTGCTATTTGAAACACTGAAATACAGATAGATGGGCAGTGAAACTCACACTAACAATCAGACTCATACCACAGGCCACTCACACACACCACCTCTCCAGGACACAGACACAGACATGCTCACAGTGTCACGGCATGAGCACAAGCAGGTACGGATTGAAACATGACTGTAGGGGAGCACTGGGGACACAAAGCTGTTAGGCAAGGGGGGCATGGGATTTACGGAGGGAAGGGGATAGTGGCAGACTGGGAGTCGGGGAGTGGGCAACAGTGGGATGTGGTGAACACTGCTGGGGGAGAGGGGTGCACAGAGGAGACACGGGGATGTTACTAAGGCTTCTTAATAAATACAGACAACCCCGATCTCTATTCCTTTTCACCCACTGCTTACCATCCGCTCCTCTCCTGACATTTTGTCTTCTACATTGTCATCTGCTCTTGAGCTTCACCATTTTCTTTGAGGTCTCCACAGGATCACCTCTTCACCCCCTTTCTCCTTCTTTACTCCCAAATCCTTCCATCAACTTCTGTCACCTTTTTTTTTTCCTTTTGTAAAATCATTGAGGAGGAAATCACTCTTCTCACCTCCTCCAAACTCACTATCTGTTCCTCTGATCCCGTCTCCACCCCCTCTACTAAGCTTTATCTCTTACACTGTCAATCCTAAACTATTGCTTACCACTACAGCTGTTCCTGCAGCCTTCAGACATGATGTGGTTACAGCCCTTCTCAATAGTCCTTCACTAAGACTCTACCTATCCTTCTACTGGCCTATATCCCTCCTTCCCTTTGCTTCTAAACTTCTTGAATGTGCAGTTCACCACCTTGTCTGGACTTTCTGTCCTCGGAAGCTCTTCTGGATCCTCTGCAATCTGGCTTTCATCCTCTACGCTCTATTTGGTTCTTGCCAAAGTCTCCAATGACTTTTCCTTCCATATCCAAGGGCCTTTACTCAGTCCTCGTCCTTCTGGTCCTTTCTGCTGCTTTTGACACTTGAGTTCTACTCTGTCCTGGTTTTCTTATTCTCTTCCATTGCACTTCTAGAATATGTTTTGGTGGATCCTCTACTATTAGTAACAGTCACAAGGAGCAGAAATGGAATGATGACCAAACACCTAACTTGGTCAAGTTTCAGCTCATAGCCTTTGTCAGGGGTCAGACTGTAATAAACAATGACTAATCTCTGAATATGAGATGGTCACCAATGGTAGCAAAGAGTCTGCCCAGTAAAAGGAGGTCATCACAATATGACACTGCATGCAGTATTGCTAGCTAGTTATTCATTTAGTAGGTATACCTGGGGTCTGATCTTCAGAAGAGCCAATATTTAAACGCCATGGTGGTCAGTTGTGGCAGTTAAACAGGATACTAAGCAGAAACAGCCGGATTGGAGCTGCTGCAGCATAAATATCTGGGTCAGTGTCAGTAATTGAACAACTGCCGACATTTATTTGGTTAATGCAATTTTCCGCCAGCCCATGTCCAGATTACGACTTAGCCAGCTTTTCATGCTGCATAACGTCTCCGAACTGGCGCTGCTGAAAATCGTGCCAACCAGGCAAGTGTTGGCATTTGCCTGTACCACCCAGGGACCACCTTGGCACTAACCAGATGATCTGTGGAGATATTCAGTGGCACTATCAAAATAATGCTTCTGGATATTGTGGGTCTAATGCCCTTAGCCAGGGGTCAGCATGCACAAAATAAAATGCTCAGGGGAGGAATTTGGGTGGAGATACAGTTTGCACTCATATTTTATAAAAATTATGTGTATGTCTATACTTTCTGATAACATTTATGCCTACTCCCAAAAAGATAGACATATCTGTGGCTTCAAACAAGCTGCTATTTCTGCAGAATTTGTCCTAGTGCTTTATAAAGATATAGAGGCATCTCTGCCTTTATAAAATAGACTAAAATTAGCCAACTATTGCTTTTTCACACATAAGCAACCTGTTAGAAAATTAATGCCCACAAGACAAACGTGGAGTGGAGGAGTGGCCTAGTGGTTGGGGCAAGGTACTTCAGGTCAGGGGTTCAAATCCCACTAGAGGACAGCAACCTTGGGCTGGAAGGACTGTGGTTTCTAGTCCCACAGGTGCTCCTTGTGGTCTTGGGCAAGCCACTTAACCCTCCATAGCCCATGTTCCCTGTAAAATAGTTATCTCCAAGTTATAATGCCCTGTTCAATGTAAACGGCATTGATGCAGAATAGCACGGTATATAAGAGAATATAAATAAACATGGTAATGAATTAATTATTTTTCTCAACAGATCAGTTACAGCTCACAGAGTCTTTTTATGAGTGATGCTGTTAAGTTTCCTTATTTCTATCGGACTGTCCCCTCTGAGTTATCCCTCTGCCCTGGAATTGTCAGGCTACTGAAACATTTTAACTGGACCTGGGTTGGTATCGTAGCGTCTGATGATGAAAGCAACATGAAGGCTGTCCAGATCCTGAAAGAGAGGATTGAGCAGAACAGTGGCTGCATTGAGTTCATAGAAACCTTCAGTTTAACCACTTTCATGTCAGCAGAAAAGATCCGTAAAATAAATGAGAGTATCCTTACATCATCAACCAATGTGATCATTGTCTGTTCTAATGTAGATTATACAATACATCTAATGCATTACATAAATATTCTGCAGATACCTGGGAAGGTCTGGATTGTTGCAGCTGAACTGGACTTACCCTTGAATGAGGACGGTATGAGTTTTAAAAACAACACCTTGTTCTTCTCGGTGGTTATGAAGAAGATTTCTAGTTTTTCAAAATTTGTTCAGGAGGCAGATCCTTCCCAGTTTCCCGAGGAATACTTTTCTCTGCCATGGTGGAGGGGTCTGTGTGCCAGCGAGTGTCCAAAGGACATCAGAAGGACTTGCAAGTCTAACAATATATATCCCTATCTCAGTCACTGTGACACCAGATACTTAGGGAGCAGCTACAGTATATATAATGCTGTTTATGCCCTGGCGCACGCATTACATGACATGATCACGGCTGACTTTGGAAACACCACCACATGGAATGGAGACATGCTGAGATTTTTGGATTTTTCACCATGGAAGGTAATACAATTTGTTAGGAGAATGTTACGTCTAGAGCAGAGGGATAAGAACCAGGAAGGCTCAGTCTGAATCCGATTGTCACTCACTGTGACTTTGGCAAGTCGCTTAACCCTCCCTTTCCTCAAGTACAACCTTTGATTATAAGCCTTCTAGGGACAGGAAGATACTTACTACTCCTGAATGTACCTTGCCTTGAACTCTAAGAAAAGGAATGAGCTAAATCCAATTCCCTCCTCCTCTTCCCAAGAAGAAAAGGAGTGGTATTCAACAGAAAAGTCTTACTATTTAAAGAGATTTTGATATTGAAGCTATATGATCACACTGATACTCAGCTCCACTAGGTCTTTGCTTTCACTGATTTTCTCTTTTTTTTTTCTGTGCACATGTAATTTTTTTCACATGTGCACTATTAATATGAAGGCACATTTTAGATAGGACGTGGAGATACGTCAAAGTCAGGATGTGCTCAGTTCTGATGATATTTTAGGAACAGCTCTGATAAATGTAGAGCCATTTCTAAAATACACATCTACCTGCAGCAGGATGAGCCATTTCAGAAATACAGATATGAGAAAAATGAATGGTAGAAACCCGGCAACTCACATATGCAATAATGGCATTTGAGGATGGCTCATTTAAATGTCAGCACTTACACTTCTATCTAAGACATTTGCAAACTCAGACATGCAGATACTACTATTCAATTACAGAGGGCCCTCTCTTTAAGTCATTCCAGTTTGGAGGGGAGAAATAAACATAGGGGGATTAAAGGGGTAATCCTTCTCGACCCCTCCTGTAAAGGGAGGGCAAACGGTGCACTTTTTCCATACTTGTTTGTGTCAGGGAGCAGGTATAAATCCGGATGTGGGCAATTTTGGGCTTGCAAGTACATTCTCTATATAGTTTAGTTTTCTATTAAAATTTGATATAATATCCCTTTGAGGTCAGCAGGGAGGTTTACATAAAATAAATAAACAGATGAGTTTTGGGACTAGTTTTGAATTTCTGGTGATTGGTCTCATTATTACTACTACTATTAATCATTTGTAAGCGCTACAAGTCATACACAGCGCTATACAAGCACATATAGAAGACAGTCCCTGCTCATAGAGCTTGCAGTCTAATCTAACCAGACAGTACAGAACAAGTGAAACAAGGGGTTTGATAGGAAAAAGAAGCACAAGTAGAGTGGAGGAGTGGCCTAGTGGTTGGGGCAAGGTACTTCCGGCCAGAAGGTTGGAGGTTCAAATCCCACTAGAGAACAGCAACCTTGGGCTTGAAGGACTGGGGTTTCTAGTTCCACAGATGCTCCTTGTGGTCTTGGGAAGCCACCTAACCCTCCATAGCCCATGTTCCCTGTAAAATAGTTATCTCCAAGTTATAATGCCCTGCTCAATGTAATTTGAGTTTGTTCAACATAAACCACACTGATGCAGTAAATAAAAAAAATAAGGGATCCAAAAGTGGCTAAAAACAAATACGTTTTTAGCATGGACTTAACTCTTTGAAGGCCTACTTTAAAATTTTAATCCACATTCTGCAGCCGGGTTAATTTTTGCTGATGTAGCTATGCATGAAATGAGAGTCAGAAGCTGTAAAGATGTCTTACACATTGGAATATGGAACATACGAAGCATGACCCAAGGGAAGTTGGAGGTGGTCAGGAATGAAATGGAACGTGTACAACTTGATCTGTTGGGTGTCAGCGAACTGAAATGGACTGGCATCGGGCTCTTTGCATGAGATGATCACATGGTCTACTATGCTGGAAATGAAAGACAAAGAAGAAATGGTGTTGCATTTATAATAAAGAAGAAACTTGCAAGAACTGTAATTAATACAATGCAGTCAGCGAACGCTTAATCTCTATTTGTCTACGATGAATGCCTATCAACACAACTGTAATTCAAGTATATGCCCCAACAACAGCTGCAGAAGAGAATGAAATTGAAGAGTTCTATGAACAAGTACAAGCTGAAATTGACAGAACATGCAAACAGGATATCCTGATAGTCATGGGTTACTGGAACGCAAAAGTTGGCAACAAAGAAGGCGGCAAAGTAGTTGGAAAATATGGACTTGGCAACAGAAATGAAGCTGGAGAAAGACTGATAGAATTCTGCAAGACCAACGATCTATTCATCTCAAACACCTTCCATCAACAGCGGCGACTGTACACATGGACTTCACCCAGTGGATTGTATAATTGACTACATCTGTGGAAGTCAACGATGGAAAAGTTCTATAACATCAACAAAGACAAAACCTGGAGCTGACTGTGGTACAGATCATCAACTACTAGTATGCAAACTCAAGCTAAAATTGAAAAAAAGCAAACCACTCATGAATGCAGCAAAATATGACCTTGAGAATAAACCACTGGAATTTAAAGACTGCCTGCAAAATCGATTTGCTGCTTTAGATACAAATGACAGAGCTCCAGAAGAGTTATGGAATGACATCAAGAAGATTTTGTTGGAAGAAAGCGAGAAGTCTCTACAAAAGGTGAAAAAGCAAAAACGGCCAAAATGGATAATGGAAGAAACTCTGAAAATTGCCCAGAAACACAGAGAAGCTAAAGCCAGAGGAGAAAGAAAGACAATCACAGAACTCAACTGCGATTTCCAACGTTCAGCAAGACAGGACAAGGAAAAGTACTATGACGACGCATGCAAGGAAATAGAAGCAGAAACTATTAGAGGAAGAACAAGATCGGCTTTCCTAAAGCTACGAGAGTTAAAGAAAAAGTTCCAGCCTCAAATTGGAATGTTACAAGATGCTCAAGGTTCTATGTTGAATGATGCCGAGAAGATCAAGAAAAGGTGGAAGGAATATACAGAGTTTTTATATGATAAAGATCAAGTGGACCAACAGACATTTCAATCTGTACCTTATGATCAGGAACCATTGGTGATGAAAGAAGAAGTTGAAGCAGCATTGAAAGCCTTGTTGTTGTTGTTAAGTGCCATCGAGTCGGAGTCGACTCATGGCGACCCTCTGGATAGCTATCCTAAATTGTGTTCGGTCTTCAGTCAGCCTTATCAAAGAACAAAGCACCAGGCATTGATAGCATTCCCATAGAAGTATTACAGCAATCTGATGCAGCTGTTACCGTACTTACTAGGCTCTGCCAAGAAATATGGAAGACAACATCATGGCCAACTGACTAGAAAAGATCTGTGTTTATACCAATACTAAAGAAAGGTGATCCAACTGACTGGAAATTATCGCACAATTGCTCTGATCCCACATGCTAGCAATCAAAGAACATAGTCACAAAATGGGCCTGCACCTTAATGTAAATAAGACAAAGATTATAACAACTGGCATATTCAACAGGTTCATCGTTGAAGGACCTACTTGGAGCAACTATCAATTAAGAAGCAACAAGCAGCCAAGAAATCAGACGACGCATTGCTCTTGGCAGAATGGCTATGAAAGACCTAGATAAGATTCTCAAGAGCAGAGTTGTCTCTCTCCATACAAAGATTCAACTTGTTCAAGCCATGGTATTTTCAATAACATCATATGGATGTGAAAGCTGGACAGTGAAAAAGATAGACAGGAAGAAAATTGATGCCTTTGAATTATGGTGCTGGCGGCGAATTCTGTGTATACCATGGACTGCCTGAAGAACAAACCAGTCGGTACTAGAGGAGATCAAACCTAAGCTTTCTTTAGAAGCTCAGATGACAAGACTTCGACTTTCATACTTTGGACACATCATGCGAAGAGAGAGATCATTAGAGAAAGACATCAGGCTTGGCAAGATAGAAGGTCAATGCAAAAGAGGAAGGCCAGCAATGAGATGGATTGATACAATAACAGCAGCTGCGGGTACCAGTCTGTCAACAATGAGCCGCCTGACTCAAGACCGAACACAATTTAGGATAGCTATCCAGAGGGTCGCCATGAGTCGACTCCAACTCGACGGCACTTAAGAACAACAACAACAGAGCTCTGAGCCAATCAGCATTTTTCTTCTAGGGCTGACATCACACCTGACGCTTCCCACAACAATGTAGGTTTTTCTCTAAGGAATAAAAGGCATGCTGGATGCTTCCTGTGCTGCAGGAGCACGTCCAAAGAGCAGGTCCTGCTCCTCGGCGGCTTAATGTCGCATTGATCATATCTGACTTTAGTCTCTGGTACTCCACTTCGCTCTCCTACTAAGGTACAATTTTTCTTTGCTTTCTGATTCTTGTCTGTTGCTCTGGTAATCCCTGTCATTTGAGGCAACCATCCAATCTCCTTTGCTCACGTTGTCCCAGTGCAGTGCCACCCTTGGGTTCTTGTGACCCGTCCTACGTCCTCCGCCTCAAACTTATGTGTCACCTCCCCTGTTCTGTCTTTCACCACTGCTTGTGTCCTTCTTAACTGTTGCTCGGTCCACTCCAAGACTGTTCTTATTCATGATTTCATACTGTATTATTCTTTGGACCTTTTATTCCTAACAGAGACATGGCTACATGATGGAGAGGAAGCATTTCTCTTCCATGGTCCGCTCCCAGTTTTTACAGCTCTATTTGCCTCGCGCATCTCTAAGTCAGGCGGTGGGGTGGCGGTCTTCAGAGATTCTCTCCACATCATAGAGGTCTCCTTTCCTGCTATCCATTTTCTGAGTGTCTTCTCCTGCACTGCGGCACATCAAGACATTTTTACTTATTAGTGTATGCCCCTCCTACTCTATTTTCCAACCTCTGGGACTCTCTTCTCACTATCTTGATAGAATCCTCTATTGCTTTTCCCAATCTGCTCATTTTAGACAATTTTAACATGCACGTTGCTGCTCCAAGCCTCATGACAAAGCATTTCTTTCCCAGATCTCTCATCTATCTCTCACTCAACATGTTCCCTTCCCAACCCACTCTGCTGGTGATATCCTTGACCTCCTCCTTACCACCCTTACCTTTCACCTACAGCTTACCCACCTCTGGCATCTGCCTTTTGACTGGACAGACAATTACTCTCTTTTTCAATCTATCTGGTCCTTACCACCTGTTCCCAGATCTTTTTGTCTCATCCCTCCCCCCTCATCATCGTATCATTCCTTCTACTTTATTAGCTTTCCCACCCTCTGATCAGTTGTTCCCTTCACATTTCAACTCTTTAACTATTGATGAATAAGCATCTTTCTGGAACTGTATCCTAAAAATAGCACTTTATTTCATTGCCCCTCTATCCTTTGCCCCCTGTAACTCACGCAGGCACCCTTGGTTTCGTCCTGGGTTGCATGTTCTTCGGTGCCAACTTCGGAGTGCAGATTATCTGTGGCATCAACGATACTTCTCTTCCTCCTCTGCCTTTTTCAATCAGGTTCATTCATCCTACAAATAGGCTTTTCTCCAGGAACATGCTTGAAATCAGCCCTCACATATGGATGACGTTGGTGCCGCCGGAGCCCACAAGGAGCATTTTCCCAGCTTTCAAAGAAAGCTTTTGGGAATGCTACCACTCATGCATGGTCCCCTTCCTGCCCAATAGTTCCATCTTGCTCAGTCTCCTTTTTTCTGCGGAGCCCAGCGGACGCATGTCCTGTGTCCCCAGGAAAATTCCTTAAAATTTCCTTCTAGTTGAATTTTTTCTGGTTTGTGTATTGGTTCCTTTTCCTGCCTCAAGTCGGCGCCTCCCTGGTGCTGTTCTCTGCTCTCACTCTCTCTCTTGTTTTTTACCGAGGCTTGCCTTGACTAACGTTCATGCCTTTTTTCGCTTGGAGGTAGTTGACCCCGTCTGGGTGTCAGCCACCATGTTCCTCGGTGGCTTCAAAAAATGTGATTGCTGCGATCAAACCATGTCTGTCACAGACACCCACAACTGCTGCTTGCACTGCCTCGGCTGGGACCACGACAGTAACTCTTGCGATCTGTGCTAGGCCATGACTCTGCAAACCAACAAGAAGAGGTCGGAGTTGCAGGAGAAGATGTTCCTGCAGTCCGACTCTGCTCCAGCCTCACTGACACTGAGTCCACGGCCAAGTACCTCCCGTGAAGTCTAGGCATCTTTGGAGTCCCGCTGCAGCGGCTCCTCTGGGAAGACGTTGGACTCTGGCAAGAAAAAGGAAAAAATCCTTGAAGCCGGGGGAGGTTCCACCGGGGAAACCCGGTAAGGTCCCGTGGTGGGACTTGGGTGATCCGAGAGCGCTCTCCTAAGGTCTCTAGGAAGGAATCCCACACGCTGACAGCTGCAGAGCCTTCTGGCATTGAGGCCAGAATGGCGGTAATGGAATAGAGTATCTCTGTTATCCTGGCCATGCAGCAGGCAATGATGTCAGGTTTGTCTGCATCATCTACTCTAACAACCGGGCCACCGACTGCAGTGGCATCCTTGAGTGTCTGCTCCTTCCTGGCAAGTTTGGGAGTCTGTCCTCAGTTCCTCAACTGAGTCCTTGTGGCACGGGAGCTCCGAGAATCGGGCTTCTCGATGCTGTCTGAATCAGACTGGGAGACCGACGTCGAGGCCTCTCCCGAGATCTCTCTACACCAGGACATCCCATCAGAGCCATCTCCCCCAGTGCCATTCCCCACCCAAGGATGTGGTGTTCCATGATTTTGTCTGGGACATAGTCTGAGCACTCTCGGTCCCCACTGAGTCCGAGGAGGAACCACGCACAGAGGAACTGGAAAACCTTCAGTATGCGTCCCAACCAAAGGAGTCTGTCTCGGTGCTGGAGCTACCAATACAGGGTGCTTTCATTCGGCCTGGCCTACTCACCCAAAGTCTTCACAAAGTGCCTAGTGGTGGTAGCTGTGCATCTATGACTAAAAGAAGTGTTAGTCCTCCCCCTACTTAGACGACTGGCTGATCAGAGGTGGCACAGCCGCAGAGGCCAGCCAGGGCACAGAACGCACCATTCTCCTCTTGCAGCACCTGGAGTTTGTCATCAACTCCCCAAATCACATCTCTCGCCGGTGCAAGACCTAGAGTTCATCGATGTTCAGCTGGACACGGTGCGAGCCAGAGTTATCCTCCCTTGGGACAACGCAGAATGCCTCAAACAGCTGGCAGGGGAGGTCCAGCCCTCAGAACGATGCTCGCTCACCTGCTCCTCCGTCTGCAGGGGAAAAATGGCTTCCATGATCCATGTCACATCCCTAGCCTGCCTACATATGCGGGCAGTCCAGTGGTGTCTACTTGCCCAGTGGACCCAGGCCATGGGCAGGCTCCAAAACAGGGTCAGGGTCTCCCCAAAGTTGACAAGCTCCCTCAGTTGGTGGCAGAATCTAGGCCTCCTCCGGGCAGGGATGCCTTTCCCGGTGCCTCCACCGCAGAGGATCCTGACTTCAGATGCCTCTCTCCAGGGCTGGGGAGCTAACTGCGGAGCTCACCACACTCAGGGCTGCTGGTCCAAGGAGGAGTCTTGACAGCAGATCAGTCTCCTTGGAGCTCCGGGCAGTATTCCTTGCCCTACTTGTATTCTGCACCCTTCTGCGGAACAGATCTATCTTGGTTCAGACAGACAACCAGGTCACAATATTCTACATAAACAAGCAGGGGGGCATGGGCTCAAACTCCCTCTGCCAGGAGGCTGTAGCCCTCCTCTCCTTTGCAGTATGCAATGGCATGCTCCTGCAAGTAGCCTACCTCCCGAGCCATGACAACTACCTAGCGGACAGACTCAGCAGAGTCCTGTGCCCTCACGAATGGTGCCTCAACCCCGCAGTGGCAGAGAGACTCTTCTGCCTTTGGGATCAGCCTGAGATGGACCTGTTTGCCTCTCTGGACAACACACAACTGGACCGCTTCTGCTTCAGGCAACCGCACCTGTGGAGGGTAGTGGCATACGCATTCCTGATCTCCTGGTCCGAGAGACTGCTGTATGCATTCACACAGACTCCTCTGGTCGCCAAGACTCTGTTCAAGATTCAGAATGAGAGGGCATCAGTGATACTGATTGCCCCCAGATGGCCCAGGCCACCCTGGTTCCCATTACTGCTGTAGCTGACAGCAATGGTCCCAGTACCTCTGGGTCAGGCCCTGGACCTCCTGACTCAGGAGGAGGGCTCCCTCCTGCATCCCAGTGTGGGGTCATTGACTCAGCCTGGCTGCTGAAAGGGTAGCCCTGGCCCCGCTCAACCTAACACAAGAGGTTGAGGAGATCCTGCTGGCCTCCAGGAAGTCTTCCATGAGAAGGGTCTATGCTTTTAAGTGGCACAGGTTCGCCCTGTGGTATGCGGATAGGAAGGAGAACCCATTCTCCTGTCACATATAGCTGGTACTCCAGTACATGGTGCATCTGTCGCACACAGGGCTGAAATCGAACTCGGTCCGGATGCATCTATGCCATAGTTGCTTACCACCACACAGTAGGGGGCAAGCACTTATCCAGCCAGCCCCTGGACTCCCGGTTTCTGCAGGGCTTGCTACTATCCATGTCCCCTATCTGCCCTCTGGCGACAGAATGGAACTTCAATGTGGTACTCTCCCAGTTGAGCAGGCCACCATTTGAGCCCCTGGCCACCTGCCACCTCAGGCCTCTCCCTGGATCACAATATTTTATTAATTTTTTATCGTGTGCTCCTGTTTTGCTGGGAATGGCTCCTGGCATTTTCTATTTTTGTTTTTTATTCAAGTCTGACCATTGGGTGTTTCAGTTTTTTATGAGTTCATTTTCTTTGTGACTGTTAACAGTGTTTGGCATTGTATCATGTTCAACAGATGTCATAGTTCCCCATGTTTTGTTTTGTTTTAATTTTTAGTTACAAAGTTCTTATACATGTTTTAAGGGATTTTATTGATATGTAATAAATCAATGTAATAAATATGAGGTTCCATATTTTAATAATAGTTCAGCAGATTTGTTCAGTACCTCTTTGCTCTCTACAATGGGTTTGGGTTTCCCATTATTTTTGTTTCTTTTTTATGTACACTATAGGATGACTTATTGATATTCATTTACTCGTGTGTGTGTATATAAATATTTTTTAGCTGATTCATAGTTTATCCTATGATATACATTATCCCTGTGCGCTTCAGCTGATGTAAGACACATTGAACAGTGAGTATCTTTTCATGTTATATTTCCTGTCCTTAATGATGTCAGTGTGTATATGTCATCCCTTCTTTTATCTGTTTTATTTATTTATTATGATATGTTCATTTGAGTTTATATTTATATTATTATACTTATTATATACATGGTTATTTTTAATAATTAATTTTTAATTTCTTATTGTTCATAATATTTTATATGTATTTGATGTTTATTTATGCTTTTAATTTGTTTATGTTTATTCATTTTAATATGTTTGCTTGCAGTTCTCAGCCCCCTGAGGAAGGCATTGCCGAAACGCGTTGGGGCGTTTTCTAATAATAAAGCGCAGTGACCACATTACTTCTTGCTTTGTGTGTTTGTCTTGGCTGGTTGCAAGTAGGTGCTCTTTTTTTCTGGTTGCTCTGAGTCAGCTTTACAGAAGTTGCTGCCCATTCACACTGGCACCTGTTGAAGCTGCAGTCAGGCCTATGGTCCAGGTACCGGCCAGGCTGACATGATTTCCCCCCCTCCCCCCCAGAGTTGCAGATCTGCACCGGGGCCTTCTCTGCAGCCCTCACACCACACACACACACACTCCTGCTTGCGGGCACAAATTGCATACCTCTACTAAAACCATGCACTGCAACTTTAAACAGCTGCTGGTAATACATAATAGCATGGCATCTCAAGACACCACATCTGATCTGCATTTTTCAGCCAAACAAGATTCCACTTCGTACTAACTCTTTTTTTTTTTTTGAAACTTTTATTTTCATTTTGCAACAAACAAAGAAACAACACACCGAAAGAGACAAAACAAGTATACAATAAGGAAAAGTAAACCCATTACCCCCCACCCCGGTGCTTCTTCTCTACCCGTTTGTATCAGCATGTGAGCGCTTCCAATTAACAGTGATTATACATCAAACGATCAAAAAGTATCCACAATACAGCATGATCATGAGACAGAGATATATACAAAGTTAGACAGTCAGATGAGAGCATTTAGCAAAATGTACATATTCATTGAACATCTTCCATTAAGACCAATAAGAAGGAGTCTGAACGGAGGAAGCGCACAGACGAGGTATTTGTTCATATTTACTGTAGAGACAGGCATGATTCCACCATTCATTGAGGCTCAGATGGGAACTAATTTCCCAGTATTACTTAATGAGGGAAACAGCAATGCCAAGCATAAAGTTCAAAAGGAGATAAGCCATTTCTTGGGAGAGAGGGGATCCCCGCAACTGGGCGAAGTCCCACTATCCTCCGAGAAAGGAACTCCTGAGAGTGCAATATAGACTAAATACGACCCCAGACCCGACGCCAGTTATACTGTAGTGCGGGATATTCATGCATAACATGAAATGAAGTAATAAACCAATGGCCACAGGACGTGTCCAGCAACCATTACCCTGAGTAGTGTTCCATTTGTCTAAACTGTGAGGAGTGTAAAAACACCGGTGGGCTAGAAAGAAGAGGGTCTGAGTGAGTGAGGCGGGTCAGAAACCCGTGTCCCTCTGCTCCAGATAAGGCTCCATTGCTCCGAGGTTAAAGTCACATGCAATTCTCTCTCCCATACTTTCTGCGCTATATAGGTATCTCTAGTGATAGCATTACATAAGGTTTAGTAAAATTGGATGCTACACCCGGTAAACTACCGAGAGATCGGAAGTTTCCAATCAACCTTATGCAGAGAGTGCCGATGGCGGGAGTACTCTAGTGCTCCGAATGCAATGCTGAAGTTACACTGACCAGAGTCGGGAGTCGAAAGGTTGCATAGGAATATTAAAGGCACCTAAAGTGTCGAAAAACATTGGTGGATAGTGGGAGTCTAATGGGAGAGTCATACCAGGGAGTAAAGTAAGAGGAATCGGTGAGCAAAGGCCCGCTACTATATCTAGCCACACAGGTCTGCTCGGTACTGGAGCTTCCAACCAACAAGCACCTTGTTTGAGAAGAAAAGATTGAGGGAACACTTGAGTAAAATCGCCACCAAGTATTAATGGAGCATTGGCGGAGGCCGAGGCCAACTGCGCAAAACTTGCATAGTGAGCAGGGTTGTCCACATTCGGGACATAGTGCAAATACACGTGAATTCACTATCTCCAACCTCAAGGTGTACACGGGCCCATCTACCCTCCATGTCAGCGCTAATATCAGGTACAGTAGCGTGCTAAGACTTCTTAACCAGAATGACTATCCCGTACCGTTTGGAAACGGTGGGAGAATAGGCAGCTACCATGTGAGGCCTAGCATTGAGTTTCAGTGTTTCAGCAGAGTGTAATGCGTTTCCTGAAGAAACACCTAATCAACGTGCTCGTGGCTAAGATAGCTAAGGGTTTTCTTTCCGCTGAGTGGACCGGCAATGCCTTGTACGATGAATAATAAGATTTTACATGAGGCCATTCAGAAAAGTTAAAATTCTGAGCATGATAGCACACATAATTTCACTATGTCCCTCAAACTGACTGTATCTGGCTGTACACATGACATAGGAAAATAAGCTAAGATAATACAATGAAGCGCCCCACATTAACAAAGATAACCGCAGTACGGTAGAGGAGAAGCAGAACCCCAAAATTACTGGCGACCATGTGTCTGCGGGGAGAAACCCCAGAGAAGGCCGAAATTGAAAAAACATATAACCTGTAGGACTGTGCGTGCTCCGAATCCGACCGAGGCACACATCATGAAGGGATAGGAGACCAAAGACAAAAGTCATACAGAGAAAGAAAGAAAGTCCAGGCTATTTCTGTGCTGGGCTATGACCGCCGCATCGGGCCCTTCAAAATGGCGGACAGAGCCGGCAGATAAGAGTCCAAGATTTGGGATTAGCGCATCTGTTCTGCTTCTTTGGAGTCCAAAAATGTTGATAATAGATCAGGATCCTCGAACGTCCTGGTCTGGTTGTGGAGAGTCACTCGGAGCTTCGCTGGATACAACAGGCCAAAGCGAGCCTGTAGCTGTTGAAGTCGAGGGCGAAGAGCAAGGAGTTTCTTCCGACGGTCAACGGTAGGCTTTGCCAAATCAGGAAAGAAGGAGACCTTACGACCTTCATATTCCAAATGATGATTCGCTCGGGCAGCATGTAAAATTTGTTCCACTTGTTGATATCGTAGCAAGCTAAAGATAATAGGCCGGGGGGTCGTGCGGTTGAGCGCCATGCGGGCAGGAACACGGTGTGCTCGATCGATTTCCAGTTCTCTGTGAAAAGTGATCTTCAGCAAGGAGGGAAGAGTTTTGAGCAAGAATTCTCTTATATCTCCTGCTTCCACCCCCTCCGGCATTCCGAGGAGCCTCACATTGTTGCGACGGGCGCGATTATTGCTATCTTCCAACTCCTTTTGAAGATTCTGTATCTGGCGCTCAGCCTCGTCCAGTTTGCCCAAGCGCACCTCGTGCGAGTCGAGGACCCCCGCCATATTGTCCTGCCGTAATGAAAGACCTTCAAGTCGGTCTTGGAGCACTCCAAAGTCTTCTCGCATGGCTCGAAGCGCTTCTCCATTAGACTGCACCAATTCCTTCACGCCGCGTATTTCCTCCAAAATCTCCAGGTGCATTGCGGGGTTTTCACGAAATGGAACCATCTTCTGCGGGGAGGATACCTCCGTTTTGGAGCGTTTTCCGTGAGAAGAAGAAGGAGACCCGAAGTCCAAGCGCGCTGGTTTGTGGGCCGCCATCCCCCCCGAGGTGCCCCGGTCAGCTCGGAGCAAAATAGTAAATTTATATAGGTATTAAGTCAGGATTCTGAGTAGGCCTCTCGGGAGCTTCAACGCAAAGCGTCCTACCCGCTGGACATCAGGCTCCGCCCTTCGTACTAACTCTTATACCATCCCTATATCAGTGTTGCCATTTTTCTGAACATATGAATTGTTAGGGACGCCTAGAATAGCACAAACAGCAAATGTCAGCATTGCCAGAATAATGACTATTGCAGTGCTTCATATTTCTGTAGAGGTGCTTTTTATTCTTATTTAACCTTACAAATGTCCCTCACCTGTGCGTTCTATGCTTTACATCTGCATCTTCTGCTTTGCCAAATAGCAGACACACCCGTAAGGCTTCTAGAAACATCAAACAATTGTTAAAGCTTAGTACTTTTTTAAGCAAACTGTAAATAGAACAATAAGCCAAATACAGTCAGGCTCATAACATCCCAGACATGCAGCCCCTCTGTACGTCCAGTTTGAACCGGACTTACAGATGGTGTTGCGATTTTGATCCTGCGGAGCATGTCTAGCCCCGCAGGACCAGAATCGTGAACAGCCCTGTACGTACAGGCCAGGACTGCGATTCAGCCCAGCCTGCATGGACAGGAAAAGCCCGACTATCTCAGTTAGGGCTTTACAATGGAGCCGCGGCACTATGACGTCCGGTTGCTGTAGCACCGCGGCTCCATTGTAAAGCTGCGATCCTGGCCGCCGGCTTCACAAAGGCTTTCCCCGCAGCCCGACCCCTGATCTGGCCATCTAAGGCTGTGGGGAATTTCCTTGGGGAGGGGGGGGCCCTGCCCCCCTGCCCCATCCATACCCCAGGCCCGTTGAAAAAAAAAGGTCCAGGGAAGTTATTCCACCTTGGAGGTGGAATAACTTCCCTGCACAAGTAGCCAGCCCTGGACATACAGAACTGATATTAGAATCTGTCCTTTACGTCCAGGGCCGGTGACCACCCACTGCCTGCCCGAACTCTGCCCCGATCCTCCCCTTCCCTGCCCCCGTCTAACCTCTGGCGGGTTGGGCACGAATAGTGGGGTCGGACATCCATCCCCGCTATTTGTGGGACAGAATCGGGCCCAGTTTAAATAAACAATGCCTAGTTTCCACTAAACTTAATTGGTCTAGCAACAGGTGGAAATGTGCTCCTAGCAACTGTAAATTATTTTTTCCACAACATTTTATAGCAACAATTTCAATAGAAATGTTGTGAGATTTATGTAGTTCCGCAGGAAGAGCTTTCTACAGCTTAAGCATGAGATGGCGGCTGGAGAATTGTTCTTTTTGCATTTTCCCTGCAAATGTCTAGGAGTTCATCAGGGAGATAAATATGTTGTTTTGGATTTGTTACAACTGTAAACCTTTTTGCCTGATAAGTGACTTAGGGGTATGTTTGCTAAACCTTCTTAATGTGCGCCCAGCGTTAGTGTGCAGGATGCCTTATAAGGAGTGGGCGTTTCAGTTTAAAGTAGCAAAACAGGATTAGTGCGCGATAACGCGCGCTGCCGCGCACATTATCAGGCAAAGCGCCGCTAAGTGCGTTACCGTGCGGTAATCTTAAGTAGGCGCACAGACATACAAACATAGAAACAGAAGTGTAGCACAATGGTTAATACACTGACTGATGATACAGGGGTCATAAGTTTGATCCCCCAGTGTGCCTAATGCATAAGGCTGGCTGAGGCATCAGCTTTGACATGTAAGTATTGTTTCCTGAGGCATTTTATTTATTGCTGCCAGCAAACACACCCTCACGTGCCGTAACCTAAGGTAACCTAGGGGGAACTGACCGTGTGTGGTACTGGCACAGAGTAGCTACACACCGTCACATTGTGCAGGTACTGCACTCACCCTGAGGGTGAGGTGGGGCGCCCCGCACCAGGTCCCCAGCAGTACAAATGTGTGAGATAGGTAGTTTCTGCAGACACACCTTGGATATATCTGTATGTCTCAGTCAGGTTTAGCCCCTACGGACCCCTAGGAGGATTATGTACCACCACCCTCCTCCTCCTCCAGGGCTGAGGGTGGTAAACAGGGTCTCCCACCAACAGATCCACATTCTACCTCCCTGCAATGGTGGCAGTAGAGGGGACCATCAACCCCAGTCCTGCTGGGGAACAGACACCCTATAGGGCAGTCAATGCAGCTCTGTACGCATCCATAACGCAATAGCAGACAGACATTAGGCCTGGATATGCTAAGCTGCACCCCACCACTATCTGATATTCTCCTGCAGCAAGCCTTCAGCCGCTGCACCCTGCAAGGTGTTCCATCAAGACACATACCAGCTGCAGACAGTCTGCTAGCTAGTCCATAGTGCATGTTCCTGGTGGAAATGCATGCACCCAAAACTGGGATGTCAGCATACACACCAAGCAGATAAGTCAGTGACTGGACCCCAAAAGGGAACCCACAAATATCACATGAGAGAAATACTATATAGCACTATGGGGGAGCCTAGCCATGCCGTGGTCACTGCTCAGTCAGGGTGAGAGTGATCTCCCAGCAGAACATGCTGTGGCCACCCTGTCTGTGCAGGTGGTGGCTGGGCACTACAATGTCCCAGCCAGTGCCCTATGCCCTGTGCAGATGCATCCTGGCCAGGCCACCCTATCCGGGCTATACCCATGGCACCTTGCTCCTCATTATGCACATTAGCAGGCCAATACTGGCAACAGTGTTGGCAGTGTGGGCTGTGGAGGGTGTTTGCAGCCACCACACACTGGATAGACAGACACACACTCCCACACCTATGCCAGCATTGTGCTACTATAGAGGTGTTTAGCAGCCCTGGCCACCACACTAGTCCTGGGCACAGTGCAGGCATGGATATGGTACACAGTACTGTTGGGGGTCACTCCCCAGGGTGGTAAACACTGTCAGAGACCAGACCTGAAGCACACTCCACAGACATCAGAAAGGTTGCTATGATGGAGCTCAATCAGCAAACTGTGCTTAACGTAGGAATTGCTATCTGCCAGTAATCATAGCAAACTTTTGTTAGCTGTGTATCGTATTCCCAGGTGTAGGGTGGCATTGCTAAGGTATGCTAGTATTGGGAGATGCACGCAGGGCCCAATGTCCTGCCTCTCCAGGAGGCATTGGCTAATGGAGCCTGTGGGTGTGGGTGTGTCTGCCCCTGTTGGCTGCTCCTTTACGGCAGAGGTTCCCAACTCCAGTCCTGGTGTGCCAAACACTGTTCGGGTTTTCATGCTGTCCCTCATGAATATGCATGAGATACATCTGCATACCATGGGGGTGGTGCATAGATATGCAGCACAGGCATCTTTATTAGAGGCAGCATGGAACCTGAATGGTGTTTGGCCCTCCAGGACTGCATTTGGGAGACTCTGCTCTAGGTAATGCGCCTGTTTATGGTGTCTTTGATCTGTAGGGTAAAATGTAGGTGTTTTGGGCATGTTTACGTCATCTGCAATAAAGGTTCTGTCTGTATTAGCACGTTGTAGTAGTGGGTAAAATATGGGGACTGGGTTGGCAGGCACCATAGCTGGGACTTGAACCTGTGACCTTCTGCCTCCAAACACACTGGCTGTGCGCACTGCACCACCGTGTTGCCACAGAGACAGTGCATTCCCTGGTGATACCATGACTGTTTGTCCGGCAGGGCCTGTCTGTTGCAGTGCATGGCACCCACCTACACAGGGCTAGGCCATGGCCTGCTCTGGGCAGCTGCCACTGCCCCCCTCCACCACCAGTACCCCTGTGCCACCATGCTGACATGCCCTTCTGCTGGTGGTGCTGGTGGTGTGCAGTCTCAAGCCATCCAGTGTGCAGGTAGGAGGCTGCCTATGGTGCGTGTTCTGGGGTAGGGGTGCCTGCATAGGTGTCCACGCTTCCCCCCAACACTGCCTGCCAATGTTCTGTGCCCTTGGAGGTACCTGCTGGGTACTATCCCCTGTGACACTGTGATAAACACACTCGTGCCCATTTTGGGCCCTCATCAGTTGCTGTCTTGCTGCTGTACAGTTTCAGCATTCCTAAGTGCCACCTAAGCATCTGCCTAGTCCGCACTGTGCCCCAGCTGCACCACAGCATGTGCCACCTGCAGCCCTCTGTATCCCCTTTCCCAGCATCTGTCCAGTTGCCCATTCCGACATGCCCGCCCTGCTGTTGTGGAACATGTGCATGCCATAGGAAACCTGTCCAAAGGAGAGGGAAACCCTGATCAGTGCTATTTCACTGTGGGATCATTCACCTTGTATGGGGACGGAGCGTAGACCCTTCCAAAATTCATATCTTTGTATTTGGGGCTTTCTTGGGAGTGTTTTTTTATGTTTCCCATTACTATCACTTGCCCAGCTTGGTTATGTTTTTTGTATATTTTGTTGGGGTCCTTTTCAATGTTTATTTGTACTTTTGTTCCGTGCACATGTATCACACTTATCACTTTTTTGTAGGTGTCCCTGGTTTTATTTATTTTTTATTTATTTATTTATTTATTTAACATTTATATACCGCATCTTCCAAAGTTCAGTTGTGGTGTACAATTAACAACAATTAACAAAGCGCAGTTTGTTTTACATAGAACGTCATAACTTTTACATAGAACATCATAAATTAAAATTAAAACAAACACAGTTTAATAAACAAACAGTATATTTAAGCTAGAACCGTGTGTAACAAGTTAACTAACGTAGTGTAGTGTCGAACAGCGTAAAAAAGATCATAACATATGCAACTATATACATGTGGAGGTATTTGAGCATAAGAGCTTGGATCGTCATTTCGTTTAAGCTATAAGTGTTGTCCGGATAGAGTTAGGTTTGTACTTGATGTGAACAGGTGGCTATTTAGCCTTTGTCTAATATGGGTTCTAGGGTTTCCATTGTATTATAGTGTTTAGTGAATAGATATGTTTTCAATTTTTTGCGGAATTCCACGATCTCTGTTAGTGATCGTAGATCCTCTGGTAGCGAATTCCAAATGGTTGGAGCTATGTGAGAAAAGGCTCTATTATTTGTTAATTTATGTGCTTTTATGAAGTCTTTTGGAATCTTTAGTTTATTTGATTGTCCTTTTCTGTGGGTAGGTTTAGAAAGTTCTTTGCATATTAGACTACATAGAGTAGTCGGGGCCATGTCATGTAAGGCTTTGAATGATGTTATTATTATTTTGTAAATTATCCTGCTTTGAATAGGTAACCAGTGAAGGGATGCTAGAATTGGTGTTATGTGTTGGAGTGAGTTTATTTTTAGTATAATTCTAGCTGTTGCATTTTGAGCAAGTTGAATCCTTTTAATGTTTTGTTTTGAAATGCCCATTAGTATTAGGTTGGCGAAATCAAAGTGAGGGGTTATGGTAGCCTGTATTATATTAATAAAATCCTCTATAAATACTAGCGGGCGTAGTTGTTTGAGTATTTTGAGTTTAAAATAGATTTTCTTTATAGTATTTTTAATGTGGGTTTCCATTGTAAGGTGTGAATCTATGATTACGCCTAGATATCTTATTTCGTTTTTTATTTTAATTTCTTGGTCTTGTAGTGTTATGTGGGTTGGAGGGATATATGATTGATTTTTTGTTACAATTAGGACTTCTGTTTTGGCATGGTTTATGTGGAGATTTTGAGTTTTTAGCCAAATTGTGATTTCGTTATAGCAGTCTGATAGGCGTTGTAGTGGTAGGTTAGGGATCGTAAATGGAATGTACAACATAATATCATCCGCATAGAGGTGATATTGTACTCCAAATTTCTTAAAAATGTTGCAGACCGGTTTTATGTAGATATTGAAAAGTAGGGCTGATAATGCTGAGCCTTGTGGTAAACCTATTTCTTGCTTATATGTAGTGGAGGTTTGATTACCTATTCTTATATTTTGCGTTCTGTTATTTAGATAGGAGGTGAACCATTTATGTACTGTGGAGTTTATGCCTAACTGCCTTAGGTTGTTAAGTAATATTGTGTGATGTACACTATCAAAAGCTGCTGATATGTCAATAAACAGGAGGATGAATGCTTGTTTATGGTTGTCAATACCTCTTAGGAGAGTATCAAATAAAACTGCTAGAAGTGTTTCTACTCCGTGGCGTGGCCGGAATCCATATTGTTGTTCAAGTGGGTAAGATGCATCTATATATTCCTGTGTTTGTAATTGTACTACTTTTTCAATTATTTTGGCCAAAAATGGTATGCTCGAAATGGGTCTGTAAGATACCGGAGATGTTTTGTCTAGATTGCAATTTTTTAGGATTGGGCGTATTTGAGCATGTTTAAGCGAGGGTGGAAGGTAACCTTGGGTTAATGAGAGGTTGACTATTGTGAGAATGTAGGATAGGAGTGTTGGCAGTGTGTTTTTTATCCAGGATACAGGGCATGGATCTAAATGGGAAGTTGTAGTGTTGAGTCCGGAGATGATAGTTTTTAATGTCATTTTTGTAACAGGGTAAAAATCTGACCAATCATCTACGGATTGGTGAGAAATGTTAAAGGTATCTACGGGTATTGATGGTTTCTTTGATTTGTTTTGGTAGTAGTTAGCTAGGGTTTGTGGTGATATGTCTGTGATTTCATTGCTGGAAGTTTGAGCGTTATTGGTTAGATTTCTGACGATGGAGAATAGCTCTCTAGGTCTGTTATATGATTTTGATAGGGTTGCTGCATAGTAGTTTTTCTTAGTAGTGTCTAATGTTTCCTTATATTTTGTGAGATGGTTATTGTATATTTCCTTGTGTATTGTCAACTTGGATTTTCGCCATTTAGTTTCCAGTTTTCTTAGTTCTCTTTTCATTTGTTTTAGTGTGTTGTTAAACCATGGTGTACGGTTTGTTTTAGAGTGTACTCTCTGTTTATTTGTGCAATTATTTTTAGCTGCATTGCTGATAGTTTCATTCCAATTGTTAACCGCATCATCCAGGTCTGCTGTGGATAGTAAGAGGTGTGGGATAGTTGAATCGAGGAATTCAGTTTCATTAAATTTTTAAATTTTGAGATAGGGCCACTACTTGTGTAATTTTTGATGCTAGTGGTAGGATATGTGAGTTTTATTTTGATAATATAATGATCTGACCAAGGCGTCTCTATGCATTCTACGGAGTTTGAGTTGACTAGCTTGAAGAGTGTATCAGGGAGAAAAACCATATCAAGTGTTCCTCCTCTAATATGTGTTGCTGTGTTAATTATTTGATGATAATCTATATCTGATATAGTGTCCAGAAATAGTTTGGAGTCTAGTATTGGTAGTGATGGAAGATTAAAATCGCCTAGCATGATTATAGGGTTTTGTTCGGTGGATGAGCTAAGGAGTTCAATAAGAGAGTCCAGGCAATCTGATCTTTGGTCTGGGGGTCTATACATTAAACAAATTCTCAAGTGGTTGATTTTGATCAATAATGTGTCTATGTTACTAGGGATGTTTGATTGGATTGGTTTGGCATTTAATATCTTTTTTGTCATCATTAGTACTCCACCGCCTCTTCTATTGGATCTATGTTTGTAAAATATGTCATAGTTTACATTATCAAGTTGATTTAGGTAGATTGTATCTGTTTCAGAAAGCCAGGTCTCTGTGACACATAAGATATCTGGTTTTAAGTCTGTTATCAGATCATTAAATATAGGGAGTTTGTTTTTCATTGAACGTGCATTGATGAGGATGCATGATAGGGCGGATGAATTGTTGGCGCAGATTTCCTTGCATGTTTGAAGTTTTGTTTGGTTTATTTGTATTAGTCTACAGTCAAACCTCGGTTTTCGGTTGCCCCGGTTTTCGTCGGTTTCGGTTTTCGACGTGTTTTCAGACGGCGATCTTGTCTCGGTTTTCGTCCATCGCCTCGGTTTTCGTACTGCAATACAGTACACGCTTGCCTGCCCAGTCCCGGCAGCACTACCCCCCCCCCCGACTCACCAATCGCGTGTTGAAATGGAGCAACATCCTCGAGCCAGAGATGCAAGGATTGCAGAGAGGAAGGCCCCGATCTCTCCACCGCCTGCCTGTTCTCTGGAGCGCCCCCTCAGGCTCGGAGGTAGCAGGGTAGCAGGAGATATTGAATGGGTAAGCAGGAGATGTTGAATGAATGTGGCAGGCAGTTCTTTCTCTTGCGGGGTACGCTGTTGAGACGGAGTCAGCGATCAGATTAGTGTCCTAGGTTATCTGTGTGTTTGCTGTGCTGAGCGGGAGAGTGGTGTTTCCGGTGGCTGTGGCTGGTGCCTTTTTTTTTTGTGGATCCTTCTTTTTTTTTCTGTTTTCTTTAAAAATTTCTGGATGTTTTTTTGCTGAAGATTTGCATCTTGACTGTGCTATTAATCTTTCTCCCTTCTCAGCAGTTTAAACAATTTGTCTGCCAAAAATACCTCTGGAGCACCATCTTGTGGCCAGAAGTGGGATTGACTCTCTATAAAATGTATTTTTTGTCAATATTTTTGGGTGTCTGGACGGATTAATTGAATTTACATTATTTCTTATGGGAAATCTTGCTTCGGTTTTAGTCCGTTTCGGTTTTAGTCAGACTTTTTTGAACGGATTAATCATGAAAACCGAGGTTTGACTGTATTATAATTTATTTTTGGGCGGTTGTGAGAGTGGGTGTGTTCAAAATAACATACATTTCTGGTGTGTGTGTGTATTATAGGAATGGTCATATGATTATTGCTGTTTAAGCTTAGGGATAGATTGATTATTATTATCATTAATAATATGCATGTGTATGATATTCTTAGTAGCATGATGTTAGGGTGTGACATTTTCAGTATCTGGCTCAGTGGTATGTTTGCTTGGGTGTTAAAGACTTAGGTTCTTGGTTAGAGTGGATGGACAACCATTGAGAGGAGAGATAATGGTTAGCGTGGGGAACATAGGAAGGTTTACAACTGTTGAGCTCTCAGCTGTTACATAGTAGCAAGGTAGTAAGTAGTAAGCAGTACTAGTAACAATAGTATTTCTGGATTGGCTTACTGGCAACAGTAATATTTTGAGAGGAGTTGCTGATAACAGTAAAACTGAAGTGATTCATGAACAGCAGTATTGAATCAGAGAGTAAGTTACTGAGATGAGTTACTAACAACAACTATTCTGAGAGGAGTTACTGACAACAGTAAATATGAAGTGAGTCAAAAACAGCAGTATTCAATCTGAGAGTAAGTTACTAAGTTACTGACAACAGTAATAGTTAATGCATTGCTAAGGCTGGTTTTTGGCCACAGTTATAAACACTAACGCAGTTGGGAAGAGACGTGGTATTAGTTACTAGTACATCTCTAGAGTCATTTAGGTAATACTTGCAGTTCAGAGTAAGAGACAGATGGATTTCTTGTTGTTTTATGGACGTACCACCGCCTAAGGGCCACGCCAAAGGGCCCTCTGGCGAGGCCCTCAGGCGCGGGCCCGCAAGGCGCGGGCGCGCTCTGTCGGCACTGTTTTTAAAGGCCTGGTGCCTCGTGCCCCGATTGGGTGATGCTGGTGGGAGGCTCCGGGCCTGCTCGATCCCCGCCGGGAGAGCTCTTCAGGAGGCCGGAAGGAGGAGAAGGGCCGAACACTCTGTCGGCGCTGTTTTAAAGGCCTAGTGCCTCGTGCCCCGATTGGGTGATGCTGGTGGGAGGCTCCGGGCCTGCTCGATCCCCGCCGGGAGAGCTCTTCAGGAGGCCGGAAGGAGGAGAAGGGCCGAACACTCTGTCGGCGCTGTTTTAAAGGCCTGGTGCCTCGTGCCCCGATTGGGTGATGCTGGTGGGAGGCTCCGGGCCTGCTCGATCCCCGCCGGGAGAGCTCTTCAGGAGGCCGGAAGGAGGAGAAGGGCCGAACACTCTGTCGGCGCTGTTTTAAAGGCCTGGTGCCTCGTGCCCCGATTGGGTGATGCTGGTGGGAGGCTCCGGGCCTGCTCGATCCCCGCCGGGAGAGCTCTTCAGGAGGCCGGAAGTTTTGCTGTACATTGCTGACAGAAATGGTTTCTTTTCCCTTTAAATCAGCTCTAACGCGAGGTTTTCACTTGTGTTAGTTTTGGCCTCGGATTTCACATCGTTAGTGTGCGGGGAGCCTCTCCCCTCCCATTCTCCATCCATTGACCCCTTCTCTCTGCCCTTGGGGAACCTTCCCCCGCCCTCCGGGAGCCTTTCCCTGCCTTCAGCGCTTGTTTGCGCCGCTGCGCGCGTTAGCGCGCGCTAAGGCACATTTGTGCTCCGTAAAGCGTCATTATCACGTGCTAAGGTACCTTAGCGCGTGATAATTGCACAGCGCGCACATTAAGAAGGTTTAGTAAACATACCCCTTAGTGTTTTTCTGCTGGGTGATGTTGATCTTTCAATATCTGCTTTTTTCAATATATATGGGTTTTTTGTTGTTTTTTTTTAATTTTACATGGAAGAGTGATAATTAGAGTCATTTTAAAAGCCTTAATCATGATTTGGATATCTAAAAATGTGCATATCTATGTCCATGTCCAAAGCACAGAGACATCCCCAGAGTTATTTTACGTGTCTGGTGCAAGAATGTCTTGATAGGCAGGGAGAAATGCTAGTTTTGGCTTTAAACATCTGGAGGGTGTAGAGAGGATGGAAAAAGAAGTGATTTGTCTAAGACCACAAGGAGCAGCAGTGGGATTTAAACCCTGGCTTCCCTAGCCCTAGTAAAATACTCTAACCATTTGATTATTAGACACCCCTGTGTTTTGAATGTTCTTCCAAGGATGTCTATGTAGATGTCCCTATCAGGCATGGCCACTTTTGTGAAATCATGCCTGAACTTGGATGTGCCTGGTTTTTTTTTTTCAGACATTCTGGATTGGACATTGCAGATTGGGTGTCCTTTGTAAATGTGCTTCATTTATGTAGGGAGTCAGACCCAAGCCAGGACAGGGCTCCTGTAGCTAGGCCTTTGACATAGGCCTGGATACAGGCCTACGTAGGCCCTTGACTACTGTTAGGCCAAAGAAAGAATCAGGGGAAAAGAAAGGAATGAGCTGCTGACTTAGCATGAGAAGCTCTGGGAGTAGAGTGGTATGGAATAATGGAATGTTACTGATATGGTGTGCATCTGCTGAGAAAACCAGATAACACAAATGAAACAAAAACGAGACATGAGGAGGAACCGGGGAGTAAGATTTAATTAGGCACAGGTCTTGGGAAGGTGAGATGTTGTCTCCATGGTAGCTTGAACCTTGGGAAATGTAAAAGTGTGCCAATATTGTTTAGAAAAAAGTATTGCTGAAAACCAACTGCATGAAAAGAAATAACCTTTGTAGTCATGCCAGCCTTACAGAAAAACTGTATAAAAAGAACCAGGACAGGCATTTATTCATCTTTGCCATGGAGGTGGCAGTGTGCTGAATTGCCCCATTAACCTTTCTCTTCTGTCTATTCTCTATACAGTAACTACCTTATACCTGTAAGTAACCTTCTTAGAGAATTTGTGTGTGAAGAATGTATGCTGAAAAAGGGATATCCTCTAGTAAAGATTTTGTGCATATTGCTGAGAAATTGTTTTCTGTGTATTTCCTTCGTGTAAAGGTGAGATAGTGGCCCAGTAGGCTCCTTACACATGACTAGTTTAAATCAATCTATTTTCAATCTTGTTAAGTGGAATAACTTACTTTCTGTTGTAGCAGCAGATAAGCATGCAATAAATAAATCCAGGAGTCTTTTCAAGGATCCAAGCCAGTTTAATGTGCACATGGCTCAAGCAAAAGCAATTTCAAAATGGCTGAGCAATGGCTTCTAGTAAAACAACAACTTTTATAGCTTTCTTGTCCATTCTAAGCATAGGCAAACTTTTCATTGGTCCCAGTACCCCTCTCACCCATCTATTGGTCCCAGTACTGATATGGCTACCCAATCGGGACTCTGGTCTGGGCCCAGCACCTGGTTGCCCCCCTTCTAGTCCCAATTACAATGGTCAGTGTCTCCAACTTGTTACTTCTCTCCTCCAAGGTCGCTGAGCTTGTTAAAACATATGGGAAGCAGAGGCACTGTGACCTTGCTCTCTGCAGAGTTAATTAATTCCATAGAAGCATAGCACACCTTATCAGTACCAATTAAACTTGTTTTTCTTCTATTTTCCAAGTTTCGTTTCTGCTTAGCTATGTTCAGTTAAACTGAGTTAAGTTTCGATTCTTATAGCTACAGTATTCACAAGTGGGGGTTGGGACTCAGGCCTCACTTATAGGCCTTTCACAATAGTAAACCATACTAGGCCATAGCCTACCATATTCCTAGGCCATAGCCTACCACATTCCCCCCTTTGATTATTCTCACCCGCATGTTAATAAGGTGTGAGAATCAAATCACATAATACTAGGTAAAGGTATCACTCTGTGGTATAGGGTAGTAAGTTCACATAGCTAATATCTTTGTAGCTGCCTTATGCTCTACAGTGTTATTAATAACTGAAGTTATCATTCGCAAGCAAAGTAGCAAGAAACAAGGGAGCAACAAGCAGATAGTCAAAGTCCATAGTTTGGCAAGAGTGGGAAAAAGAACTAAAGGATTAGAAGGTTCGGTTACATCTTTGTTGTGCTGTCGTAAAGCTTCTGATTTAGACAGACCAGCTGTCCATCCTTCGTAGTAGATTGTGGTCCAGTCCGAACAAAACACAAACTGTCAACAATGGGGTGGGCCAATACCCACTCACTAGTAGTATTATGTAAATCAGTCTGATTGTATAGGATAGAATAGTTCAGTTCTTGCGTCTCCCAGGGCCACTGATCTCCCATCTTAGTTCCTCCACAATAGAAACAGTCAGAAGTGTGGAGACTAGATGCTATTGCTCCAGCAAGTTCAAGAAACAAGTTCTGGTGGTGGTATGAGTAATTGCAACGGTGGCTTGCATAGCCTTGTAGAAAGTCAAGATCTAGAACAACTTTTGGATTGGAGAGTATACCAATGCAAGTATAGGGAGAATGATAAATCAAGGTCTGAGTGACCTTCGGTCCAGTTCATGTTGTACTTATACAGGCTGCCCAGGGAGATAAGGCAAAAGTCATTTCAAAGCACTCCAAGGCTGCTGCCAAAATAAAGCAATAATAATAATTCATAATGGGCATAGTCTCTGGAAAATTGGTGGAACTGTCGACTTCCACAACAGATAACAGATGTAGGGTTGATTGTAGATCCTCAAGCTTCTGCCGTACGTAGACCTACCAGCTTTTTGGCAGGAGTAGGGCTGTAGATTCCAAAGTATCACTGTCCTCTGGGATGTCTCAATTTCTTAAAAATATCATAGCATAGTCTCTTAGGCTATTATTGCTTCCTTAGAGCAGTTCACTCTTTAGGAGATCAAAACAGTCTTTTCAGAGTATTTAAACATAGTCTCTTAGAAGATTCAATTTCTTAACACAACACAGTCTCTTTCTGATGATTGCAGTTTTTTTCAGATGCGAGGCTTACCTTCAGATAAACAAACAGTCTTGAAACAGTGCAGTTTCTGAGGGACCAATAAGTCTTAGATCCGTGGTTGTTGTCGTAGGGTGAGGTGCAATGGAGTCTCAGGATGCTATACAGTAGTCCAGTGATCAGGTTCAAGAGCAGCTGCTGGCTTCACTTGATTATGATGGGTCCAAGGATCAAATTCTGCGACTTTTACTGCAGTTGGAGTTGTTGACAGGATGACGACATAGGGTCCCCTCCAATGCAGGGCTAACAGTATCTTTCTCCACTCTTTGATCCACACCGAGACTCCAGGCTTGAAAGGATGCAGGGGTGCAGGCAAATTGATGAGTAATCGATTTTGTACTCAGGTATGAAGACTTCTGCAAAACAGAACTTAAAACCAATAGTTCATGTCTAATAATTTCAGATCCTATCTGTCTCATATCTCCTTTTATTTCCTATACAATAGGCAGGGGTTGCCCATACAGAATCTCAAAAGGGGAAACTCCTAAAGACTTAGCAGGGGCTAAGTATATCCTAAGAAGGGCTATGGGAAGAACCTGGGGCCACTTCAGGTAAACCTCTTGGCAAAGTTTAGACAACTGAGATTTCAGGGTTCTATTCACACATTCTACTTTTCCTAAATTCTGAGATCTATAGGCAGTATGTATCTATTAATATCAATATCTTGGGGCTATACTTAATGGACTTGCTTCCTAAGGTTATCCACCCTCATTCTTTGTACAGGGCCCCATATGCATGCAAGGTTGTAAGGGTATACTTGAAATCTGGGTACACATTTAGACAGGGCTCTTTTCCTATTGTTAGTGCTCTAGTGAGGACTATCAGTTCAGCTTTCTGTGGTGAAGTTTCTGGGGCCAGGGCTGAGGACTCAACTACCAAATCAGGGGTCACCACTGCATATCTAGCACAACAATGTCCATTGATGATGAAACTGCCTTCAGCCACAAAGAAAGTCTGTTCAGGGTTCTCCATAGGGACATCAGTCAAATCCAGGTGGCTTGAAAATACAGTGTCCATAATCTCTAAACAGTCATGATCAGGGGATCAAGACTAACTGATAACATAGCAGGATTGAAAGCTTGACTGACCCTTCAGTTGTATCTGGGGTTTTCACACAACATACTCTAATATTTCAACATTCATAGATTTGTTAGCTAGTAATTTCCTTTGTGTTTCATAATGGTTAGAACAGAGTGTGGTACAGTAACTTGAAGATTCTATCTCAAAGTGATTTTTCTTTTAGTTTTTGCTTACTAGGAAGGCTATAGCTGTAACAGCTTCTCAAATAAGGTCCAAGAGATTGAGTCAACACTCCCAGAACATTTCCTTGCGACTCATGAACATAGAGACTGCAAGGTTTTCTGGACATCGGGTAGACCCAGAACTGGTGATAACATCAGAGCGGTTTTCAAAGATCAAAAGACTGCATTCCTATTCAAGTCCCCATTCCAATGGAGACTTTTTCATTCCTTTGGTAGCTTGATACAATGTGATACAATGGTTTTGCTAGCAGCGCAAAATTGGGGATCCATATACAACAGTACCCTGTGGCACCCAAGAAGGCTCTCACTTGCCTCCTGGTGGTTGGAGTAGGAATACTGCATACAGCTGCTTTGCGTTCTGGTAAGGGTTCCAGGCGTCGAATTCCGCTGGACAACTGGAATCCTAGGTATTTAACTTATTTGACATAATTATGCTTTGGCTCTTGAGACTTTGTATCCAGCCTCATTAAAAAGGTGCAAGAGTTCACTGGTGGCTGGTGGACATTCACTTTCTGAGTTGGTGGTTATGAGCAAGTTGTCCACATATTGAAGTAGAATTTTTTCTTTTTTTTTTTTTTTCTCTGGAGTTTCTGGATAACTTGTCAAATCTTTTGCTGAGTGAGGCGAGTTCTTGAATTCTTGAGGTAATCTTGTCCAGATGAGTTGGCCCCGCCTCCTTGTAGTGGGGTCTTGGGCTAAGCGTATGCAGAAAAAAACATCTTTTTAAGTCCAGAATGATGAAATGTATAGCTTCAGCAGAGATCAGTTCCAAGAGAATATAAGGATTTTGGTACCACTGGTTGTATAGTTTCAGCTGCATCATTCATTCTTCTTAGATCCTGCACTGGGCGGTAATCACCTGTCCCAGGCTTCTTGACTGGCTTGAGGGTGACAATGGCAGGGGCTATGTTCTTCGCTAGGCCAGGTGGATTATCTTCTGCCCATCCTCCAGGTGGGGCTATGAGGTTGGTAAGTGTACAGCTTGTTGCTTTGGATGCAGGTGAATAGAACCGCCATTCTTCTTCTTGGGGACAGTTTGAGTTTCATTTTTTTCTTCCTTCAACAGAGGATATCTGTGCTTGAAGCTTTGCAAGCAGATCTCGGCTCCAAAAATGGAATAGGGCATTCAGGCATATACAGGAACTGGTACATTATTATTATTATTTTTTTTCTAGTTCACACATGTGGTTCTGCAGAAAAGGCTTTGCGAGAAAAACACAGGGGCTACTGGCTTTAGTATTCTGCTCCTGTATCCCCCATAAAAGTCCATATATTGGTCCCCTATTTTTCAGACTGACTCCTGGGGACCCAGGGAAACTGGAGAGTCCGGTCTGGCCTAGTCTTCATCCATGCTGTAGCCCTCTCAGGCTGCCACTCACGCTATAGCTGCTCCACTCTCGTGCTGAAACACTGTGCTTGGTTTTATTCTGTCTATGATTCTACAATCAAGTACTCCCTCCTGGGGTGGAGTCAAGATACGGGCATTCACTTCTCTAATGTCCTTCTTTTTCTATAATGGGCGTACTCACACCCAGTTTTTCACTTCCTCTGTTCCTTCGATTAGGATAACCTCACATCATCCAACTAAAATATCTGTTCTCTTTTTCCATCTTATAATTTTTTTACATTCTCTGTCCTTCTTCAACATCCACACACTTTCAAATCAACTCTTCCAGTAACTATCATGCCCGCAAATCCATCCAGTTTCATTTCTGTTTTGTATCTCTCTGGGACTGACTGACAAAAACACAACTTCTCCTGGGCTACTGGTCTGCATTATACTGTTCATTAGTTCAATCAAATCCTAAGGCTTCTCAGTGTATAATGCAGGTTTTTTTTTTCAGTTCTAAACAAGTCTGGTCAGCTGACTTTCACTTCTGGTTCAGAGGGGGTGCACATCCCCCTCCTGCGGAGGTGGCTGGCAAACTAGGGAATCTACAGGGTGGATTTCCCCCCCTTAAGCACTCTGAACAGAACTACTTACAGAGAGAGAGAGAGAGACGAGACAGGATATCTAGAAATTCTGGGGCAAAATCCTGATTGGGACAGAGACATTTCATAATCTTCAGTAAATCCCTTACTGAAATTCTTGATCATACTTGAAAAGACACTTATTATTTCTGTATACATAGGGCAGGCAGGAAACACTTAGATTGAGCACATACATCCATTATGCTTCTTATAGAGAGAACTATAGCTATCTGTCAGCATGTCTCTGCAAAAGAAATTATTTTTTAGTTCAGGAAGCAAATATTTAAAAGACATTCCGGATATTTTTCATAAAATACAGTACACCTTTCCTTTTTTTTTTTTTACAGAAAACAGATTAATTTATCTTAAAAGCCAATATTGTAAAGGTCAGTGTAGCTAACTGATTTGTTCATTAGTTAGCAGCACAGAGGGGAAGCATGCATTCAAATGACTTATACTCATTCATAAAAAGATAAACTTTGTTTTTAAAACTTTTGGTTAAACAGAGCTAGTGAAACCAGAGAAAAAACTAATTATAAATTCATCACGCTTCGATTAAATGAAGAGACTTTTCAAATCGGGAGTCCCTTTTCATTCCTAGGAGAAATCTCCTGCAGTCTCCAGCTGTCTCTCCAGAACCTTTTTTTTTTTTTTTCTGCAGGCTATGTGGAAGCCACACCCCTCTGCTCGCGGGGAAACAATTGAACTGTGCTCATAAAAAGAGACTTCTCATTCACATGGACAGAGAGATGCCAGAAAAAAACAATTTAAATCAATGTTAAGTCGTGATCTAATTACTTTGTAGATCAAAGGAAAAACAAAAACAGTTCTTTATCATTTCCTATTTAAACTGTTTCAGTGCTTACTGAAAATTTGAACATACAGCCGACAGAAATTCCTCTCACTTGGTCCGCAACCCATAAGGGATTAATACAAACTTAATCCTTTTCAGGCTAAACCCAAAAACTATCGGGACCCACAATCCTGACTAAACATTCTTATTAAATGATAAATAAATGATATATTACATAACCACAGCAGAAGGAACAAAAACATATTAAATAAAACAGGTACAATTTGCCTGAAATAAGCACAAACTACCAGCATTGAGGTTTAAGCCTGCACAGGATTAGAAAGACGACACTTACATTCTTTCCTTCAGACACGCCCCCTGTCAGTTTTTCACACTGCAGTAGAAAAACTAACTGGGTCAGACCAGCTTTTTGATTTCTAAAAATGACTGTAGGTGTTTTGGGTCTTCATTCTGCTCTATTAATACAATTTCTTAATCAGTGAACTGTCACAAATTACTCAACAGAATAATCTCACACTTATAACAGAAGGGAAACTCGCAGTTTCAACAGATAGCAAAAATCAAATACACAGGACGGACAATACACCAAACGCTTCATCCGTTTCGCGACCTAGACGCAGTCACCCGACTAGGAACTGCGCTAGTCCAGAGTCCACTCTCGCTTGGTCCGTGCTGCCAGACCTCTCATTCACACTTCATTCACACAATCATGCTAGCAACGTATCTCAGAATGCATTCCTTTCTATCTATTCTGACTAGTCTTTTTCCCAATTACAAAAAGGATGAGGGTTTCACCCGGCGAATTCCCATGCGGGGTTACTCGGCCCTTCCTTGAGAGCTCTCTTACCAATTCCCAATATCTCGAGATTACAAATTCCAAGTTCCACTGGCAGTACTGCTCTTTCTATTTCTGTCTAGACATACCAAAAACCCAGTCCTGTCTGCTCTGACCAGGCTGAATCATGATTCTCTATAACAGCTGTACCTAGCGAATACTCATGCAAGGATTTTCAAACAAAGACTTAAGTCTTACCAAAGTTTTCAAACTGCAGTTCTAACTCATCTGTCTAGACAGGTTTTCAAAACTATACTTACCAGATCTGGTTCCCAAGCTTCTGAGTTGGATCCTGGACTCCCCCGGGTCGGAAGTGTTGGCCAGCTGGACTCAGTGCCTGCCGAGGCCAGGCAGAACTCCCTCCGATACAAGAGGATCGGTGGGCCCAGGGAAATTCCCCTGCGTCGGATTGGCATGGTTCCAACTGGACCAAACCTCAAGGCGAATTACGTGGATTTATTCACTTGAACACTATCCACCACTCGCACTTCCAGGCCAACGCACCAAGAATGTAGCAGCAGATAAGCATGCAATAAATAAATCCAGGAGTCTTTTCAAGGATCCAAGCCAGTTTAATGTGCACATGGCTCAAGCAAAAGCAATTTCAAAATGGCTGAGCAATGGCTTCTAGTAAAACAACAACTTTTATAGCTTTCTTGTCCATTCTAAGCATAGGCAAACTTTTCATTGGTCCCAGTACCCCTCTCACCCATCTATTGGTTCCAGTACTGATATGGCTACCCAATCGGGACTCTGGTCTGGGCCCAGCACCTGGTTGCCCCCCTTCTAGTCCCAATTACAATGGTCAGTGTCTCCAACTTGTTACTTCTCTCCTCCAAGGTCGCTGAGCTTGTTAAAACATATGGGAAGCAGAGGCACTGTGACCTTGCTCTCTGCAGAGTTAATTAATTCCATAGAAGCATAGCACACCTTATCAGTACCAATTAAACTTGTTTTTCTTCTATTTTCCAAGTTTCGTTTCTGCTTAGCTATGTTCAGTTAAACTGAGTTAAGTTTCGATTCTTATAGCTACAGTATTCACAAGTGGGGGTTGGGACTCAGGCCTCACTTATAGGCCTTTCACAATAGTAAACCATACTAGGCCATAGCCTACCATATTCCTAGGCCATAGCCTACCACACTGTGACGTGGACTAAGGGAGAGTGGTTTCAGGGTTTGTGGTAGTGTATCCAGTACTGTGGAAATTATTGAACAATTGATTTGATTTTACATGTGAGCAAGATTCCACTGGATGACCTTCAGGAGTAACTGCAACCCTATGTGAAAACAGAATAACCTGTTAGCGGTTACCTTCCGCTCAGGTATGGAGGCAACACTCCTTTAGACACTCATCTAGTGACGCCGAAGTTTGGGGAATTACCTGGGATAGTCTTCCCTTGCTATACCCTCCTCTCCCCCCTCAGGCAAACATACATGTTAATAAACATACTAAACAATTATTGCAGTACTTAAACAAGAAATCTTTATTATAAAAGCTTTGACTATAATATCTAATTGCACCTAGCAAGCAGATAGTATAAGCTTACCTAATAAGAAAGAGAGAGGTCGGTGCAGCCTACCTTCGTGGTCTGTTCCTACTAACTCCATCCCATGCAGTTCTTCTCCTACTTCCTTTATAGGCCTTCCAGCATATACTCATGCGAACACACATATATTCTTATTTCTATTTTCCCTCTTTCTCATCATTTTGTAGTTCATTTCCAGACTTCATGTCTCAGTTCTTTCTGCAATACGTTTCTTTTTTAATTAACACATACCCTGCCCTTGGTGTGTTACATTTCAGTTACGATCAACTCCCTCTGCACATTCCTGCCTCCTTTCTTCAGTGCACTTTGTTTTCCATATCTGTAGATCTGTCCTTGAAGGTCAAAGACAACTGTGCTGAACTTATTCACACAGTTTTTCTATTAACCATTATGCTGATGTTATAGAAAACAGATTGGTAGACCCTTACATACCTGATGTGTGAGACGTTTTCAGGAAAAGAACGATATCCTAGAGATACTATAACAGACATGAGACGGATTTTGGAAAAGACAAAAGAATACCAAAAAGGTCTTCATGTGTATATTATCGATTACAGCAGGACTTTTGATTGTGTGGACCATGAGAAGCTTTAGACAACATCACAAAAAATGGGAATACCAGAACTATTTAGTATTTTTGTATGCAAGATGTGTGTTGGAAAAGAAGCAACAGTTCAAATAAAACAGGTCGAAACAGAATAGTTCGCTACTGTCAAAAATGTATATCTTTTCAGTCTTTACACAGAATATATCATCACAGAATGATGTCTCACTAAACACTTCGGTCTATGGCTGCAAAAGCTAGTCAGTGAAGAGATAAAAGACAACTTTAAAGTATGGTGTTGGAGAAGATTACTAGCAGTATCATGGACTGAAAAAAGCCAGATCAGTTAATTTTGGATGAGGTACAACCAAAATGCTCCCTACAAGCTCCAAGGGCTAAACTTAGATTTTCATATTTTGGGCATATCACAAGAAGAAAAGATTCACTGCAAAGGGTGGTTAGGTTATGCTGGGAAGGTGGAAGGAGAACATATAAAAGACCAAGAGCCAGATGGATTGATTCAGTAACGACAATGATGAACATCACCCTAGTAACAATCAGGCACATCACAGAGAACTGAATGTTCTGTCTGAGGATTGTTCAAAGATTTGATATGAGTCAGATTGAACTTGATGGCACGCAATCACTCAATCAATAGCTTCTGTTGTCACAGTTAATTACGTTTCATCAGGGTTCAAATAATACAAACAAATGTATCTGGGATAAAATTTACTTCCACTTCTTCCCTCATCTGTACCCTTCCCCAATCAAGAAATGTCTTTTGTTCATCAATTTTCCTCAAAAGCGAAGGCTACTTCCAGGGGGAGCTTCTTTGTCTTTCTTTCTTTCAGTTTTTCAGATAATGAAAGCTAAGTTTGTATATGAACTCCCATTTTAAATAACCAATATTATATTTCTATGGTCCTACCTAGATATATTTTAAATTAATAACAGGATTATTTAGTGGTTAGAGCAACTTCCTAGTACCCAGAAGATCAATGGTTCAATTCCCACTGGCACTCCTTGTGACCTTGGGCAAGTCACTTTACCCTCCATTGCCTCGGAAGAAAAGGCTGGCAATCTACTTCCAGTGATACATTGCCAAGAAAACCCAGAGGTAGCTGGGTCGCTATGAGTCAACACTGAATTGATGGCACTAAAAAAAAATAATAATAATTTGATTGCTTTTCTAGCTGCTTGAAAGAAGGGGAGTTATGTTGAAAGTCCTATCGTGCTTTGGACGTCTGCATATGGGCATAGAGATGTCCTAAGTTCAGAGATGTCTTTAGAGCCATTTTAGCAGATGGGTCTGTGGATGTCCCCAGCACAAGGACATCCAAGTCTGAACAGATGTGATGGAGGTATGGGCAGGATGTTTCTAAGAACCTGGACATCTCCGCCTGATCTCAGAAATTCCCTATACATTCTGAAGTCTCGTCTAAGATTAAACCCACTGCAGGCATGAATAGGTAGCTGAGAAGTGCTTATTTTAAAGCAGATGTCTGGAAACAAAGAAACATGACGACAGAAAAAGACCACATGGCCTATCTAGTCTGTCCTTTCATATCAACCACTACAACAGTCCCCTTTTTTCCTTTAGAGATCCTCTGTGTTTGTCCCATGCTTCTTTGAATTCAGATACTGTCCTCATCTCTACCACCTCCACTGGGAGACTATTCTAAGGATCCACCTCTCTTTCTGTAAAGAAATATTTCCGCATATTACTCCTGAATCTATCCCCTTTCACCCTCATCCAATGTCCCCTCGTGGCAGAGTTTGCTTTCAATCGAAAAACGCTCTCCTGTGCATTTATGGCATGGAGGTATTTAAACTAAGCGCCCGTCCAAGCATTATCCTAACCTCTCCCACACCAAATTCCATCACTGAGTGGAGCTCATTCCATACAATCTCCAACAAACAACTGCTTGAGATTATATCAAACCTCAATACTACCACTTCACTACTGGACCCATGCCCGGTATCTTGGGTTAAAGCAACAAAATCCGAACTAGCTCCATACATCCTGAAACTGGTAAATCAATCCCTACTTCAAGGTTACATGCCAGATGATCTGAAATATTCGGCGATTCGCCCTTTACTAAAAAATAAAACCCTTAACAGTTCAGACCCATCCTCATACCGCCCCATTGCCAGCATACCTTTTTTAGCCAAAATCATTGAAAAGGTAGCCCAGATACAACTCCAAGATCATATTGATACCAACTTCCCTTTGGATGAGTACCAGTATGGTTTCCGCTCTTATCACGGAGTAGAAACCTTACTCATATCCCTTCTTGATTCACTTATCCGAGGTATTGATAACACAAAGCAGACCTTCTTACTCATATTCCTCGACATTTCCTCAGCTTTTGACAGTGTTGACCATAATACCCTCTTATCTAGGCTATCACAACTAGGTTTGAAAGATACCACTTTGAACTGGTTTAAGTCCTACATTTCTAATCGCTTCCAATATGTCCATTTAGACCACTCCCCCTCACTACCATTCCCACAAGAACGTGGTATCCCACAAGGATCCTCACTCTCTGCATTACTTTTTAACCTCTATATACAACCTATTTGTGCAATCTTCCAACGTCACAATCTAAGATATTTTATCTATGCTGACGACATCATGCTGTTCGCTCCTTTAGACATAACTAACCTTAATTTCCTCAATATCGCCTCCTGCCTCTCTGAAGCTGAAAAATGGCTCCACTCTATCCATATGGATATTAATTACAAAAAGACTGAAGCACTCTTCGTAACAAGAAATACCACCTTCACCCCCCCAACTTCCATCAACATTCTAAACATTACTCTACCAGTCAAATCTGAAATTAAATACCTTGGAGTGACACTAGACAAAACCCTAAGCATGACTAACCACATAAAGCAGACTGCCAAAACTATATTTTTCAAACTGAGAACCATACAGCAACTCCGACCCCTCATTGACATCAACGATTTCAGAACAGTTGTTCAGGCTCTCATCATGCCACACTTAGACTTCTGCAATGGCATCCTCCAAGGAACATCCAAAAAGAATTTACACATCCTTCAAAGAGCTCAGAATGTCACTGCTCGAATCATTGTTAAAGCTAAAATATTCGATCATATTTCTCCTATCCTATACGCTCTTCACTGGCTACCCATTTATAGTAGGATTCAATATAAAACACTTGTCACAACTTTTAAACTCATTAATGACCTAGCCCCATCACAGTTGGCAACTCTACTTCAAACCCCACAAGAAAACAGGACTAGAAGAAAAACTAACCTCAACATGCTACTAATTCCCATTGCCGTGACAAAATCAAAACAAATAACCTCCAACACTGCCTTTTCGTTTTATGCTCCCAGCCAATGGAATAAACTGCCCCTAAACCTAAGAGAGATTAAGGATCTCACATCTTTCAGGAAGGAACTAAAAACCTACCTCTTTACTCAACACTATAGCAACCTACAACCTGAAATCAAATTTACTACACAAGAACATACAACTAACCAAACACAAGTTTACCCCACCTAAATCCAGACTTCATTTGAATATCCCCTCAAGTCAGCATCCTCCCAATATTGTACTTATGACTGCAAATAACTCTTGCTAACCATGTAAATAACTTGCCATTTTTGGTTCCTTGTAACATAGTTATGTCCTTTTATTAATAGCTTACACACTGTTTCCCATGTATCATAGTTCTTATGTAATACTTAATGTTTAATGTAATGCAATATTGCACTGTTCTGCTGTATTGTTTTAAGTTCCTTGTAAACCGCCCTTGATCTCTGGAAGGGGCGGTATAGAAAAGCACATAAATAAAATAAATAAATAAATAAATTTAAACGTCTCAGTCATATCTCCTCTATCTTGCCTTTCCTTTAAGGTGTAGATATTAAGATCCTTAAGTCTGTCCTCATATGCTAACCATTTTAGTAGGCACATTCTGTACTGACTCCAGCCTGTTTATATCCTTTTGAAGGTGCGGTTTCCAGAATTGCACACAATACTCCAGATGAGGTCACACCAAAGACTTATACAGAGGCACTATCAACTCCTTTCTTCTGCTGTCCATTCCTTTCCATATGCACCCAAGCATCCTTCTAGCTTTTGCTATCACCTTTTCTACCTGTTTAGCTACTTTAAGATCATCAGACCCAATCACACCTAGGTCCCGCTCTTCTTTAGTGGACAAAAGTACTTCACCCCTCTATACTGTATCACTCCCTTAGATTGCTGCAGCCCAAATGCATGACCTTGCATTTTTTAACATTAAATCTCAGCTGCCAAATTCTAGACCATTCTTCAAGATTAGCTAGTTCCCTCATGTTATCTGTTCTTTCCTGGGTGTCTACTCTATTGCAGGTTTTGGTATCATCCACAAAGAGGCAAATCTTACCCAACAGCCCTCCTGCTACATCACTAACAAAAATGTTAAAAAGAATTGGAACAAGAACAGATCCCTGGGGCACACCACTGGTAACCATCTTCTCCTCAGACTGAGTTCCATTTACTTGTACACTTTGTCTCCTCCCACTCAAACGATTTCTAACTCAATCAGTAACTTTGGGGTCAATCCCTAGGGTGCTCAGCTTGTTTATAAGTCGCCTGTGAGGAACTGTGTCAAAGGCTTTACTGAAATCTAAATCTGACTGACTAAATAAATAAATACACCACATCTAGGGCTCTCCCTCGGTCCAACTCCCTGGTCACCTAGTCAAAGAAATCAATCAGATTTGTCTGACAAGATCTGCTTCTGGTTAATCCATGCTGCCTTGGATCCTGTAATCCGCTGGACTCCAGAAACCTCACTATTTTATTTATTTATTTATTTAATGGTATTTATATACCGCCTTATTCAATCAAAGCAGTTTCCACGGCAAACAGTCATGGGGGCAAATGTTTTCATGCAGTGTACAGTGTAGTGTGTATGTGTTGGCGGGGAAGTGATTAGAGTTGGTTTATATACATAATGCGCTATTATACATCATGAGCTATTATACAGTCTTATATACAGTCTCGGGGTGGTGGGGCGGGGGGCTGATGATCTGACTTGTAGCTGGTTCAGGGGGTATGTCCATAGTATTCGATGAACAGGGTTGTCTTCAGCTGTTTTCGGAACTCCTTGATTTCTGTGGTTAGTCTCAGATCATCTGGGAGGGAGTTCCATATGGATGGAACTCTCTCTCTTTCAACAGCGTTTCTAATAATTTACTCAACACAGAGGTTAGACTAATCAGCCTGTAGTTTTCAACCACATCCTTATTTCCATTTTTGTGTAAAGGGAACGCATGTGTCTCTCCCCAGTGCTTTGGCAACACACCCGACTCCAATGAGAATCATAGAAACATGACGACAGAAAAAGACCACATGGCCTATCTAGTCTGTCCTTCTATATCAACAACCACAACAGTCCCCTTTTTACCTTTAGAGATCCTCTGTGTTTGTCCCATGCTTTTTTGAATTCAGTTACTGTCCTCATCTCTACCACTTCCACTGGGAGACTATTCCATGGATCCATCACTCTTTCCGTAAAGAAATATTTCCGCATATCACTCCTGAATCTATCTTCCTTCACCCTCATCCCATGTCCCCTCATAGCAGAACTTGCTTTCAATTGAACGAGGCTCTCTCCCTGAACATTTATGCCACGGAGGTATTTAAACATCTCAATCATATCACCTCTATCCCGCCTTTTCTCTAAGGTGTACATATGAAGATCCTTCAGTCTGTCCTCATATGCTTTATAATGAAGACCACTAATCATTTTAGTAGCCACCCTCTGCACCGACTCCATCCTGTTCACATCCTTTTGAAGGTGCGGTCTCCAGAATTGCACACTATACTCCAAATGAGGCATTGAAAAGTGCTAGAATGTCCCCTAAGTTCCCTCAGTATTCTAGGGTGTATCCCATCCAGTTCCATCGCTTTTTCTACTTTAAGTTTAGCTAGTTTCTCACAAACACAGTCTTCTGAAAATTGTTCAAGATGCCCCTTGCTTCTATTTCTGTTTGTGGGTGTTTTCTGAGGTCCTGCTCCTGGTTCTTCATCTGTGAACACAGAATAGAAATATTTGTTAAACAATTCCGCTTTATCCTTCTCATCAGTTTCTACATATTCCTCCCCTTCACCCTTGAGTCTGACAATACCACTTTTGCCCTTCCTCTTCTCACTAAAATATCTGAAAAACGTCTTATCCCTCCTTTACATTGCATTGGCTGTTTCCTCCTCTTTTTGAATCTTTGCTTTCCTAACTACTTTGCTAGCTTCTCTTAAGTTTTTCCAAATATAGATGCCTGTCTTCCTTTCTCTATTTCATGAAGGCCTCTCTCTGTTTCTTCACCTTTTCAGCTACTTTTGAAAAGTATAGCGGTCTCCTTTTTCTTTTACCTTTATTTACCATTTTAACAGAAAGGTTGGTTGCCCTTAAAATATCCCCTTTCAGTTTTGCCCACTGTTTTTCTACATCCCTCAGCTGTTCGCATCCTGCTAACGTCTCCCTGAGGTAGTGGCCCATTTTTTTTTTAAATATGAATTTTAGCCATATTACAATAACCAAAATAAACTACAAGACAATTTTCAGCTCCTCAAAGCAATATACAAAAACTTAAAGAAGAAAGTTCCACAGGAATACAATACATAGAGGACTAATAATTTAGACCACAACAAGAGAACTCAGCTGCAATACCTATAAGTAAACAATCAACCAAAAACCAGGTCAAAAATAAAAAAGACCACAATAATAGTGACGATTCAATCAAGCATTACCCTCCCCTTCTAAACCCTCCTTGTCTAATAGAAATTTTTCGAGATGAGATAGGTCTACAAAAACATAAGAGGCATTCTGATAATTAATGATACACTTGCACGGAAAGCATAAAAAAAGGAAGCACCCAAGGCAGAAACCCGGGGCTTAAGAGACAAAAACTGCCTTTGGCGCATTTGAGTAGCACAAGAAACATCTGGAAATATACTATTTATTTATTTAAAATTCTTTTCTATACCGCGCTCTTCAAATCAGCTCGGTTCACAGATAACGGTAACTTTGTCCATGAGTAAGGAGAAACCATACTGGACTTACATAAAACAGGGTAGAAAACCTTGGGTTGAACTGGGGAAACTATCTACATACTCTAGGCTAAGGCAGGTTACCGTCTTAGCTTGCTATCTACATGCTCCTGCTGGGAGAAGGCGGTGCTATTGTGTGGCGCTGGTGTCATGTGTGGTAGTTGGGATGGGGTGACTGTTATGGTGTCTGTGGAAGGGTGGTTGCTGGGTGATACCGTAATGCTGTAGGAAGAGGTGGTGCTTGAGTGCTTTCCTGAACTTGGTGAGGTCTGTGATTGCACGGATGACAGATGGGAGTGCGTTCCAACATGAGGGAGCATAAAACACGAAGGCCCTCTTTCTTGTTGCCTGTGAGCATTTTGTGATTTTGCTGGGAATAGATAGGGTATTGGCTGTGACTGATCTTCGGGTTCTGTTTGGAGGAGTGGGGTGGATGAGGTCGGTGATGGAAGGGGAGGTGAGACTGTTGATGGCTTTGAAGGTGATGAGGAGGATCTTAAAGTGAGTCTAGAGTGGACTGGCAGCCAATGGAGGTGCTTCAATATTGGTGTTATGTGGTCCTTCCTGGCAGCGCCATGCCGTATTCTGGCTGCTGCGTTCATAGCCAGCTGTAGTGGATTCAATGTACTCTTTGGTAGTCCCTGTAGAATGGCATTGGCATAGTCGAAGTGGGGGTGACTAAGGCCTGATAGATTGTCATGAAGTCATCTGGTTCCAGTAGGGGGCGTAGGGGGCGGATTTTCCGAATCTTGAGATATACTGCATTAACGGTGTTGTTTATATGTGTTTTCATATCAAGCTGTTGATCAAGTGTTACCCCCAAGTAGCGTATTGTGGGCCTGGTTTGGAGCTCAGCGCCTCTTACTTTTAGTGCATTTGGTGGAGTGAATGATTGGTCTCTGGTGATGAATAGAGCCTCAGACTTCTTGTGGTTTATTCTTAGGTTTTGGGAGTGGAGCCAGTCAGTTGTAGCGTCAAAGCAGGCAGTTAACTGTGAGAGGTCCGGCTGGTCTGTGGCAAACGGCATGTAGAGTAACACGTCGTCCGCATACATAAGGCATGAGATGCCGAAGGAGCGGGCGATTGCGCAGATGGGCTGCATGTATATATTGAAAAACACCGCTAAGAGGGAAGATCCCTGTGGGACACCCTGTTTTTGCTGGAATGGTTTGGAGGTCGTGTGTCCTGTCACATGCTGCCACCTGTCTGAGAGGTAAGATTCACACCATCTCAAGGCTGAATCCTGTATCCCCTTCTCTGCCAGATGCTCTATGAGCAGCACATGGTCAACGGAGTCAAAGGCTGCCGAGATGTCCAGGAAGATTAGAGCATAGCCACTTCTGGGTTTATCTAGTCTGGACATTAGTGTGTTGAAGAGTATGGTTAGAAGCGTCTCAACACCGTGTGCTTCTCTGAAACCGTGTTGGCATGGGTCTAAGGGTGCAGCGGTCTCAATGTGGTTCTGGATTTGGTGTAGGATGATTTTTTCGATTATTTTGGCCATTAGTGGAATACTTGAAATTGGCCGATATGAATCGACTTTCTGGGGGTCCAGTTTGCTGTTTTTTTAGGAGTGGTCTGATGGACGTTTGTTTCAGGCTTTGTGGGAAAGCTCCTGTGGTGAAGGAGAGGTGGATGAGTTTGGTAAGGAATGGGCTGAGTTCCTTACACAGTGACTTTATCCAGAACGCAGGGCAGGGATTGTTTGGAGCTGTGGTGGTGTTAATCGAGTTGATGGTGTCTTCAATGTTCTTCGCTGATGGTGAGGAGAAGGTGGATAGTGGAGATAGATGGTGTTGTCTGTTCATAGGGGTGGATGATGTCGTTTTGACGGTCTGAAAATACTAATAGGCTGTCCACAAAATTTAGCAGACCTAACTTTAAAAAAGGCTTTTAAAATACGCTGTTTGACTGCTATTGACAAAAAAGGTTACAAAGTAGACCATGTAGTGATTTCATCTAGGGAATCCTCCAGAAACGCTGTAAGATTAGTCAAGGAAGGAACAATCTCATCAAGTTCATCCTCTACAGGATTGACCTTTTTGGACCCAGCAGGGAGATAATATATCTGAGCAACTTCAATTGACTCTGATATGGTGAGAATTTCTTTGAGATATTTGTCCAAAAGAACCTTAGATGACAACAATGGAGACTGAGGAAAATTTAAAAATCGTAAATTTTGAATACGCAAAGAATTCTCGAGTCTCAACTTTAGAATGCAACAATAGGGAATCCTTAATACCAACCACATTTATAGACTGAAGAGGGAGAACTTGAGATTCTAATTTTGTAACAGCCACATCAATGAGAGAAACCTTTTCATCAAGCTGCTGCAAGGATATTGCAGCTTCCTGAGAAAATTTACATAAAGAACCAACAGCCAAAGACACTTTAGAATCAATATATTTCAAAGCCCCCAAAGGTCTTTCAAGGTGACTTGCGCGTCTGAGGGCAAAACTGGAAGTTCAAAAGAACCTCCTGTGTCGCAATATGAACAGGAGTTGGCAAACACACTAAATTAAACTTAAACTTAAACTTGCTACTCCTGCCCAAGGTGATGGACCATCTTGGCAAAGTTAGTTTTCCTAAAGTCTAAGACCCTCGCTTTTGAATGGATTTTAACAGCCCTAGTCCTAATACGGAACTACACCATCTGGTGATCACTGGATGCAAAATATCTTACTAATCATTTATGTTTTTTTGAAGGTGTGAATAAACAGGTGGACAAAGGTGAGTCGGTTGATATAGTGTATCTGGACTTTCAGAAAGCCTTTGACAAGGTCCCTCATCAGAGACTTTTGGCAAAACTAAAGAGTCATGGGATAGGAGGCAGTGTACTACTGTGGATCAGGAACTGGTTAAAAGATAGAAAGCAGAGGGTAGGGCTAAATGGCCAATTTTCCCAATGGAGAAAGGTGAATAGTGGAGTACCCCAGGGATCTGTGCTGGGTCCGCTGCTTTTTGACATATTCATAAATGACCTGGAAAGTGGAATAACGAGTGAGGTTATCAAATTTGCAGATGAGACAAAACTATTTAAAGTTGTTAAAACCCAAGAGGATAGTGGAAAATTGCAAGAGGATCTTGATAAATTAGAAGACTGGGCATCAAAATGGCAGATGAAATTTAATGTGGACAAGTGCAAAGTTATGCACCTTGGAAAGAACAACCCAAACTATGGTTACACGATGCAAGGTTCCACATTAGGAACCACCACCCAGGAAAAAGATTAAGGCGTCATTGTGGATACCATGTTAAAACCCTCGGCCCAGTGTGCAGCAGCGGCCAAGAGAGCAAATAGAATGCTAGGTATCATAAGGAAAGGAATGGAAAATAAAACAAAAGATATTATAATGCCTCTATATCGTTCCATAGTGAGACTGCACCTTGAATATTGTTTGCAATTCTGGTCGCCGTATCTTAAAAAGGATATAGCGATATTAGAAAAGGTTCAGAAAAGAGCCACCAGAATGGTAAAGGGGATGGATGGATACTCCTATGAAGAAAGGCTAAAAAGGTTAGGGCTCTTAACCCTGGAAAAGAGACAGCTGAGGGAGATATGATAGAAGTCTATAAATTAATGAACGGAGTGGAACGGGTAAACGTAGATCGATTGTTTACGTTATCAGAATATAGAAAGACTAGGGGACATGCAATGAAGCTACAGGGTAAACTATTTAAGACTAATAAAAGAAAATATTTTTTCACTCAACGTGTAATCAAACTCTCGAATTTGTTACCGGAGGATGAAGTAAAAGCTGTTAGTGTAGCTGGGATTAAAAAAAGTTTGGACAAGTTCCTGGAGGAAAGGTCCATAAACCATTATTAAGAAGGGACCCACGGTATCAATGCTTGACCCAGTACAAGCATTGTGGAACCTGTGTCTTTTGGGGAAACTGCTAGGTACTTATGACCTAGATTGGCCACTGTTGGAAAGAGGATACTGGGCTTGATGGACCTTGGTCTGACCCAGTATGGCATATCTTATGTTCTTAATGTTCTCCCACTATAACATCAGAAACAGTTTCACCATTGGTAAGCACCAAGTCCAGTATGCCCCTTCATGTGTGGGTTCTGTTACCAGTTGCCGGAATAGCTCTCCCTGTAGAGAATCCAGGATCTCCTTTCTTCTAGATGATAGTGCAGCAGGAATGTGCCAGTCAACATCTGGTATATTGAAATCCCCTATCAGTAGATGTGGAGATGGAGCTACACTAATACCCCCTGTTGTTTACAGTATGTCGACGGACCCTGACAGGGAATGGGGGCTTATGTTAACAATTTGCTGTGCTACTCGATGACCCATTATGCTAGCTTACCTGAGATAGGTATCCCCGACCCAAACTTTTCTATTTACTTTATTTTTATTTAGCAAGGTTTATATGCTACCTTTCACCATGGTCAAGGTGTTTTACATAGAACAACTGATACAAGATTACATTGAACAAATTAAACTTATGTACAGATAACAAATTAAAACTTATGTACAGTTAAGCAAATGGGTATATCTATATGGTCACCCACATGCAAGTCCATATCGGGGGACATCTATGTTCTTGATATTGGCTAGAGACATAGATGTGCCTAGTGTGTTTCTCCCTTTTCTGCCCTGGACAAGCCCGATTGGATCTGGATGTCCTTTCTAAAATGCCACTTTAGATGTGTAACTCGGCACTTTTAAAAAAATTGCCTTTAATTCCTTAGCTCAATCGTTATCTGAAGAACATCTACTTTAAGAACAGCATGGGCGAAGAGATTTATTTTGATGAGAATGGGGGCCTTGCCACTGGATATGATATTATTAATATTGTTGTATTACCCAATGAGACAATGAGTTATACAACTGTTGGAAGTTACAACCCTGCTGCTCCCCCAGGGCAGGACTTTGCCATCAAGGAGGAGGCGATCGTGTGGGAGAGCGCATTTACCCAGGTTAGAATTAAGTGTCTTTAGAGCATGGTGGAAGACACCGAACCAGGCTGCTATCTTGTATATTATAAAATTTTTATGGAACTGATGCTTTGCGATTTCCTGTCTAAAGTTCTGTTGGAATTAATAAGGGAGAGGATGCTTATAGATAAAGGGCCTGATACGGAGTCAGCCGTATTTTGGAAGGGCTGTGCGCCTTGTCGGCGCATAGCCCTCCCTGCAGACCTCTAACCCGGATATTCATTGCTACAGCGACAGCATTGAATATCTGGTGATTGCCGCAGATCTAGGAAGCTGACGAGGCTAACTGTGCAGCAGCGATATTGTATGCTGTCCGGTTAGCTCCTCTGCCTTAAAGAAAGGCAAGGATTTTCCTTGTCTATATTTTAGGTGCAGGTCACTAACCGAATAGCATTGGGGCATGTAAGGGACTTAGTAAGGGATATTCAACGGCACTGTTTATTTATTTATTTAGACAGTTTTGTATACCACCTTATCCTTCATTCAAAGTGGTCACACCACAATTGGGGGATACATTTAATATGAGGGGATATGTGAGACATACGCTAATACTTACAGGGAACATGGGCTATGGAGGCTTAAGTTAACCATGAACGTGCCATTGAATATCCCTGTCTAAGTCATTTACATGGTTTAATGGGCTGTAAACTGTGTAAATGCCTTTCAAAAATCAGGCCCAAAGAATATTATTTTTTTTAAACTATAGGGAATCAGATAGAAGATGAATATCAAGGGGGGCGGAGCCTGATGTCCAGCGGGTAAGACGCTTCGCGCTGAAGCTCCCGAGAGGCCTACTTAGAATCCTGACATAATACCTATACAAACTTACTATTTCGCTCCGGGCTGACCGGGGTACCTCGGGGGGATGGCGGCCCATAAACCAGCGCGCTTGGACTTCGGGTCTCCTTCTTCTTCTCACGGAAAACGCTCCAAAACAGAGGTGTCCTCCCCACAGAAGATGGTTCCATTTCGGGAGAACCCCGAAATGCACCTGGAGATTTTAGAGGAAATACGCGGCGTGAAGGAATTGGTGCAGTCCAATGGAGAAGCGCTTAGAGCCATGCGAGCAGACTTTGGAGTGCTCCAGGACCGACTTGAAGGTCTCTCATTACGGCAGGACAATATGGCGGGGGTCCTCGACTCGCACGCGGTGCGCTTGGGCACACTGGACAAGGCTGCGCGCCAGATACAGAATCTTCAAAAGGAGTTAGAAGATAGCAATAATCGAGCCCGTCGCAACAATGTGAGGCTCATTGGAATACCGGAGGGGGTGGAAGCGGGAGATATGAGAGAATTCCTGCTCAAAACTCTTCCCTCCTTGCTGAAGATCACCTTTCATAAAGAACTGGAAATCGATCGAGCACACCGTGTTCCTACCCACATGGCGCTCAACCGAACGACCCCCCGGCCTATTATCTTTCGCTTGCTACGATATCAACAAGTGGAACAAATTTTAAATGCTGCCCGGGCGAACCATCATTTGGAATTTGAAGGTCACAAAGTCTCCTTCTTCCCTGATCTGGCAAAGCCTACAGTCGACCGACGGAAGAAACTCCTTGCTTTTCGCCCTCGACTTCAACAGCTACAGGCTCGCTTTGGCCTGTTGTATCCCGCGAAGCTCCGAGTGACTCTCCACAACCAAACCAGGACATTCGAAGATCCTGATCTACTATCAACATTTTTAGACTCCAAAGAAGCAGAGCAGATGCGCTAATCCAACGACTTGGACTTTTATTTGCCGGCTCTGTCCGCCATTTTGAAGGGCCCGATGCGGCGGTCATAGTTCAGTACAGAGACTGCCTGGACTTTCTTTCTTTCTTTCTATGACTTTTGTTATGTGGTCTCCTATCCCTCCATGATGTGTGCCTCGGTCGGATTCGGAGCACGCACAGTCCTACAGGTTATGTGTTTTTTCAATTTCGGCCTTCTCTGGGGCTTCTCCCCGCAGACACATGGTCGCCAGTAATTTTTGGGGTTCTGCTTCTTCTCTACCGCGCTGCGGTTTTTCTTTTTTCATGTGGGGCGCTTCATTGTATTATCTAAGCTTATTTTCTTTTATGCCATATGTACAGCCAGATACAGTCAATATGAGGGACATTGTGAAATTATGTGCGCTATCATGCTCAGAATTTTTAACTTGTCTGAATGGCTTTATGTAAAATCTTATCACTCAACGTAAAGGGCATTAATAGTCCAATCAAGAGAAAGAAAATCCTTAGCTATCTTAGCCATGAGCATGCTGATTTAGCGTTTCTTCAGGAAACGCACTTAAACTCTGCTGAAACACTGAAACTCAATGTTAAGCCTTACATGGTGGCTGCCTATTCTCCCGCCGTTTCCAAACGGTGCGGGGTAGCCATTCTGGTTAAGAAATCTTTGCAAGCTACTGTAATTGATACTAGCGCTGACAAGGAGGGTAGATGGGCCCGCGTACATCTCAAGGTTGGAGATAGTGAATTTACATGTATTTGCATTTATGCCCCGAATGTGGACAACCCTGCTTACTATGCAAGTATTGCGCAGTTGGCACAGGCCTCTGCCAATACTCCATTAATACTTGGTGGTGATTTTAATCAAGTGTTAGACCCTCTGATAGATAGACAGCCGCCTAGAACGAGTAGTCCACCCAAGAGTCTTGCTACCCTTACAGCTCTGATGCAAGATCTTGCGCTGGTAGATATATGGAGGCTGCTTCACCCCTCCGACTTAGAGTTCACTTTCTTTTCTGCCCCCCATCACTCCCAATCTAGAATAGATTTCTTTCTCATTTCCAAAGCACTGATTTCTCAAGTAGACACGACTAGGACTCATCCTCTCCATATTTCAGATCATGCTGCCATATCTTTATCATTACGTGTCACTGCGCGGGACGATTCTCCCCGAGCTTGGTTTTTTGATAGATCCCTACTGGGTCAAAAAGATTTTCAGGTTGATATAAAGGCCGCTATCCAAGATTATTTTCATTTTAACTCACCCCATGACACAGCGAGCTGGGCTTGGTGGGAGGGTTTTAAAGCATCTATCCGCGCCACTATAACTAGCTATCAAATTCGGCAGGGGAAACAAAGAAAGCAGCATTTACTGATTCTAGAGCAGCAGATACAAGCTGGGGAGCGTCTCCTCACGTCCCGTACTGACCCATGTATTTTACTCCGTTTACAACGCTTGCGTTTTCAATACAATCAGCTTTTGTACACTGCTGCTGTTAAAAATATCGAATCACAACAAGGGCTATATTATCGGGAAAATAATCGTGCTGGCAAATTATTAGCAAATGCCCTAAAAGGTCAAAAAGAAGCCAAGCGTGTTACCGCCCTCCGTAATCCGTCGGGGGGGGGGGGGCTTGGTCACTAAAGATACCGAAATCTTAGAACTCTTTCGTGATTTTTATACTCGGCTTTATCAATCTGAATGTGATTTTGAGCCAGATGTATTTGAACGCTTACTTTCAGGGGTACAAAGACCGACCCTATCTGACGAAGATAGAGTGGCCTTGGACACACCATTTACTGTCTCAGAAATTCATACTGCTATCAAGAAATGTGCCTCAGGTCGAGCCGCAGGCCCAGACGGTCTCCCTGCTGAATTCTACAAAACTTTTCACGCTGACTTAGCTCCAGTTTTGAAAATTTATTTTTCTGCTCTGGCCGAGGAGGGTTCTCCTTCTGGGTCCTTTTCAATGGCAAATGTAGTAGTTTTTGAGAAAGAGGGGAGAGACCCGCAACTACCAGCTAATTATCGTCCAATTTCCCTCCTAAACGCGGACTATAAAATATTTGCCACCATTCTCTCTACCCGGCTCTCGGATAGGATGCCTACCTTAATACACCCAGATCAATGCGGTTTCATTCCTGGTAGATCAACTGCTGACAATGCTCGGACTCTATGCCATGTACTGACTACCGCAGTCAATCTTGATCGCCCATTTGTTGGCCTCTCACTTGATGCTGAGAAGGCCTTTGATCGCTTAGAGTGGCCCTTCCTGTTTGCAGTCCTCCGCTGGTACGGATTCGGGGAAGGTTTTCTCCGTTGTCTTCGCACCATGTACGCACAGCCTACAGCCAGTATATGTGCCAATGCTTTAAAGTCTCAGCCTTTTCCCCTTCAACGCGGCACTCGCCAGGGATGCCCACTGTCTCCACTTCTCTTCGATCTTGCACTTGAACCCTTGGCTTTACTAATCCGGCAATCGGAGGAGATTCATGGAGTCCCCTTCACCCATAGGGAAATCAAAATTTCAGCGTATGCTGATGACCTTATGCTTTTTGTCTCTATAGACTCAGTACCGGCTGTCCTAGAGCAAATTGGTAAATACTCACAACTGTCCGGTTATAAGATAAATTGGACCAAGTCGGTAGCCTTTCCATTAAATCCTTTGCTTCATCAGGCAGATATGCAACCCTTCCCCTTTTTATGGCAACCTCGCATGGTCAAATACCTTGGGGTTCACTATTGTTCTCCTTTGGAAGACACTATCTCCTTCAATGCCAAAGACTTAACCTCTAAAGTCCGGGCGCTTACTCACCGCTGGACTCCTTTAACACTTACCTGGTGGGGTCGATTAGAAACCATAAAAATGATGATTGTTCCGAAAGTGAATTATATCTTAGAAATGTTGCCCTGTCTCTTCCCTCGACGTACATATAAAGATATAGAGGGCCTTCTGACTAGATACTTATGGCAAAACAAGACCCCTAGGATAGCGAAACATAAGCTGCAAGCAGATAAGGAAAATGGGGGTGTCAGATTCCCTGATTTCCTGAAGTATCATCAATCTTTTCTTCTCAAACAAGGCGCTCGCTGGCTGGAAGATCCCGTACCGAGTAGACCTGTGTGGCTAGACATAGAAGAGGACCTTTGCAAACCGATTCCTCTTACTTTTCTCCCTGGTATGACTCTCCCATCAGACTCCCACTTTCCACCAACGCTTTTAGACACCTTAGGTGCCTTTAATAATCTTATGCACTCTTTAGACTCCCGACTCTGTCCGTTAGACAAGCTCCCACTTTGGTATAACACTCGATTTCGAATACAAAATAAGCCGATGGCGTGGAGCCCCTGGTACACTAGGGGCATTTGGACTCCTAGTCAGTTGTTCCATGAAGGTCGCTGGAAAACTTTTAGTGAATTGCAACTTGAATTTGGTCTCCCAGCGAAACACTACTTTCAGTTGGTGCAACTTCAGCATTGCCTTCGGAGTGCTAAGGTGCTCCCGCCATCGGCCTCCCCTACACAAGGTTGGTTGGAGACTATCCGATCTATCGGTAGTTCACCGGGTGTAGCATCCAATTTTTACAAAACCTTATGTAATGCTATAATTAGAGATACCCCTATAGCGCAGAAAGCATGGGAGAGAGAATTGCATGTGACTTTGACCCCGGAGCAATGGAGCCTTGTCTGGAGTAGAGTGACACGGGTCTCCCGATCCGCCTCACTCACTCAGACACTCTTCTTTCTAGCCCACCGGTGTTTTTACACTCCTGACAGATTAGCCAAATGGAACACTACTCAGGGCAATAGTTGTTGGACATGCCATGCGGCCATTGGTTCACTACCTCATGTTATGTATGAATGCCCCGCACTACAGTATTACTGGCGTCGGGTCTGGGGTCGTATCCAGTCTATTTTGCACTTTCAAGAGCCCCTTTCTTGGAGGATAGTGGGACTTCGCTCAGCTGCGGGGATCCCCTCTCTTCCAAAAACGGCTTACTTCCTTTTGGACTTTATGCTTGGCATTGCTATTTCCCTAATTACGAAATACTGGAAAAATAGCTCTCAGCTGAGCCCCAATGAATGGTGGAATCATGTCTGTCTCTACAGTAAATATGAACAAATACCTCGTATGTTTGCTTCCCCCATTCAGACTCCTCATCATCGGTCTAAATGGAAGATGCTCAATGACTATGTACATTCTGCTCAATGCTCTCATCTGACTGTCTAAATTTGTATATATCTTTGTCCCATGATTATTCTGTATCGCAGATACTCTTTTGATTGTTTTGATGTATAATCACCGTTGTTTGGAAGCGCTCACATGCTGACATAATCAGCTAGAGAAGAAGCGTGGGGGTGGGGGGTAATTGGGTTTACTTTTCTTTATTGTTGTTGTTAAGTGCCGTCGAGTCGGAGTCGACTCATGGCGACCCTCTGGATAGCTATCCTAAATTGTGTTCGGTCTTCAGTCAGGCGGCTCATTGATGACAGACTGGTACCCGTAGCTGCTGTTATTGTAGCGATCCATCTCATTGCTGGCCTTCCTCTTTTGCGTTGACCTTCTATCTTGCCAAGCATGATGTCTTTCTCTAATGATCTCTCTCTTCGCATGATGTGTCCGAAGTATGAAAGTCGAAGTCTTGTCATCTGAGCTTCTAAAGAAAGCTTAGGTTTGATCTCCTCTAGTACCGACTGGTTTGTTCTTCGGGCAGTCCATGGTATACACAGTATTCGCCGCCAGCACCATAATTCAAAGGCATCAATTTTCTTCCTGTCTGTCTTTTTCACTGTCCAGCTTTCACATCCATATGATGTTATTGAAAATACCATGGCTTGAACAAGTCGAATCTTTGTATGGAGAGACACATCTCTGCTCTTGAGAATCTTATCTAGGTCTTTCATAGCCATTCTGCCAAGAGCAATGCGTCGTCTGATTTCTTGACTGCTTGTTGCTTCTTTATTGATAGTTGATCCAAGTAGGTTAAAGTTGTTCACAATTTCAATTTCTTCTCCTTCAACGATGAACCTGTTGATTATGCCAGTTGTCATGATCTTTGTCTTCTTTACATTAAGGTGCAGGCCCATTTTGAGACTATGTTCTTTGATTGTGAGAAGCAAATGTTTCAGATCATCTTCGCTTTCAGCCAGTAATGTGGTATCATCAGCATAGCGAAGGTTGTTGATGAGTCTTCCACCAATCTTCACACCTCTGTTGTCTTCATACAGTCCTGCTTCTCCTTTGGTGTGTTGTTTCTTTTGTTTGTTGCAAAATGAAAATAAAAGTTTAAAAAAAAAAGAAGATGAATATCAATTTTGATTTAGAAGATGTTGACATTTTCTACCCCTTCTATAAAGTCCACCTTGGATCTCACAAGTACAGTAAATTCTGTAGTTACAAAATACTAAAAGGTACATTTTAGAAAAGAATAGGGGGATTGGAATTGAGATTTACAATGGTGCTAGTATTTTAGAGAGGCTAAATATTGAGCTTTTTCTAAAATATGTATAAGATACAGGATTGTATAGGTGCTGATATATGGAGCCAGTGTACACATTTTGCAAGTGTACACATTGGAAATATCAGTGGTCCCACTGGGCACTTCCCACGTGGAGACTGGTATTTCAGAACTTCCTGTGTAAGTGCTGGAACTTACAAGTGTAAGCTGTCTAGTTTGCAAAGTTCTCTCTCCCTACATCTCTCCTTGGGCACTCCGCTCTTCTGGCAGATCCTTTCTATCCATGCCTTTCTTTTCCACTAACAATTCTAGAATTTGATCTTTCTTCCTTGCTGCTCCTTATGCTTGAAACAAACTACTAAGTCTGTACATCAGGCTCAAATCCAAGCTAAAAACTCGCCTCGTTAAGACTGCTTTTGGATTGCTATCGCCCTAGTGTCCTGTTCACATCCCATGCGTTTCCCTACCATTCCCCTAGATATATCCTAGTCCCCAGTAGTTGTGTTGGCTGTCTTGACCGTTGTATTTTCTTTCTTGACTAGACTGTAAGCTCTTATGGGCATGGACTGTCTCTTACATGTCTCTATATGGTGTTGCATACACCTTATAGCACTATATAAATGATAAGTAGTTGTGGTAGTAAAAGCCACAAAGGCCACTATTTTTATCTAGGTAAAATTTGGAGAAATAAATAAATTGGGGGGGGGGGGATAGGGGATTGAGGATAACCCCCTTAATCCTTGCTGTAAAGGGATGGTTGAAATATACATTTTAAAACTTATAGATACCAGGAAGCATACAGATGTATTCCCTGTCTGAAATGGAGAATAAATACATCTGTAGATTAGGGTGGTCCAGAAACCAATGTAAAAAGTTAATGTTTGTAGAATGTTTTCTCCACAAAGCTTATTTTTGACCATTAGGGATAGCTTGCTTACCTTTGATATTTCAGTCCGATTCTGAACATTTTATGGATGGGAAAAGGCATTTATGCAATGAAAAAAATTCCTTTTTAAGGCTCAGTTCAGGATGACTGCACGTGAGTCCAAGAATTTCATAGATTTGGCTCTGTTTGTCAGTCTTGTTTGTCAGACAGTGGAGTGAAGCACCATTTGCAATCCGAGCGCCTCCTGATGACATAGAATTTTCAACAATAATTAAGACTTACCCTAACCACGCTATTGCATTTTCAAGGCACCTGTGGTTTTCGTTTGAACATCTGGCAGGCTTAGCCCTTTTTGATGACAGAGTCTCAGCAGAAACAAAGAAAAAGATGGTGCAGAACCTTCGGTGGCCACCATTACCAGACATTCCAGTGGTGCTGTTTAGTTCAGATGTCATAAAACTGTCAAATGGGGTGACCTCTAAGGGGCTTGTTTACAAAGATGCGGTAGTGGTTTCCGATCGTTATCGGAGCCGAGGCCCTGAAATCAATGGGGCCGCGGCCCCGATAACGATCGGAAACCGCTACCGCGGCTTTGTAATCAAGCCCCTAAGTGTTGTTTATGTTCATTAAAATTTTATGTGTGTTATAAATATGATATATAGATCTGTGCACTGTGTAAATGCCTTTAGAATATCGTGCCTATACTGTATATGCCTGATTATTAGGGATATGCATTTGTTTGAAAAGACATGGGAAATATCAGTTACATTTCCTATATCATTTCATATTGTTTTTAATTTGAAAAATATGCAGAATGCAATGTGTGCCTTGGAGTCAATGCTGACTCCTGGTGGCCCAGCAGCTCCTGGGTTTTCTTGGCAGTGTGACCAGAAGTAGATCACCAGGCTTTTCTTCTGAGGAAATGGAGGGTTAAGTGACTTTCCCACGCCACAAGGAGTGTTAGTGGGAATCACATCCTGATCTCTTGGTTACCAAGTCAGTGCTCTAACCATTAGGTTACTCCTTCACTCCTTAACCTGAAAACTGAGATGAAAAAAGTGAAATGCTTGATTTTTTTAGTGTTACAAACTGGCAGTTGATTTGAAAATGGAGGGCTTTGGATTAGCAGATAAGCATCGCGCAGGAGAAGCTATTATCTCTTCAGGGATCTGGCTGCAGACAGGCTACTCCTCATTTTGGAGCTCTGTAGAAAACCTTCCTGGATTTTTTAACTCATGAGTTTGTTGACTCGTGCTCTACGTGTAAAGGCTTATTACAAAGACTTTTCTTATGCCATGTTTTTGTGCCAGAAGCCATATCTAAGTATACTTTTACATCCTGGTAAATGTCTCCGATAGTATACTTAGATGTGGTTTCACAGAATTTATAGCACAAGAAAATGGCAAAATCTTTGGAGTAAGTCTCTATCTAGGGCAGGAGTCAATAAATTCACAAGGAAAAAAGTTCAGGAAGCGTTTTGCACAGAGCTCCAGACCAGACAAACTTTGGGTCAGTCAGGAAACAGGAACGAAGATTACCAGCAATACAAGTCACAGTTAAGTTCAGGCTAACTATAACTAGCTTCTAAGGAGATTTAGTATCTCTTTTTGCAAGATGCCTGGTTCTTAAACCAAAGATCACTGGTTCCAGGCCAGCCTCTGACTGTGAGAAAAAAGCAGGTTGGGTTTTTTTATTTGCCTAAAACCTCTAGTAACCTTTTAGCTATGTTTTTCATTTGGACAGCAGCCACAGCCAAAGCCACCTGTTTAACAAAATTGCCCATAGACAACATTTTAAATATTTTTTGATTCTCTACTGGAATTCAGTGAAGGATTTTTATTAATGGCGAAACATGATATGTCACTCTCAGGCCCCCTGTCAGGTGAGGGGCCATATTTTGTAATATTTGGAGCTGAATCAGAGATTTCTTAGTTAACCCTACTAATAGGGTGTTACCATAATCAGGGCATGAAGGGATGAAAGCATGGACTACACTAATCAAATTTTCTAAGATTAATAAAGACCTGATCTACCAATGCTTGTTAATAAACATTAAATATGGTGGGCAGTAAAAAAAGCCCTGTGCAATCCCAGAACCCACACAAATCCAGTCCGACATCTCACTTCCCCACCATATCTGCTGTTCACAATCCTACAAATAAGATTTAAGCCATGCAGCCACAGATCCCTTACAACCCATATGATGCAAATGGTGCAGTAAAATATCATGGCTTAAAGTATAAAAAGCTGAAGAAATATCTAGTGAAGCCAGTAAATGCAACCTCCCCAAATTCAGTGCCCACTGTGACCTATCCAAGAGGGAAACCAATAGTCTCATTACTTTAGCCTTGCTGGAAACCCAAGTTCCTAGAGTGAAGAAAATCTTGTAGTAGCCCTAACATTAACGCATCCAATAACTTTGCCAGAAAAGGCTAGCTAGAGGTAAGTTACTATGACTCTAGCTGCATAACATGTCAAATCGGCTTACTTCAGCACCGGTCCCACTGTACAATGCTTCACAGCAGCAGGAAGAGAAGTTTGTCTCAAAAACTCAATTATTACTGTTCGCATTTTCTGCCATGATAATCGTTAATGCATGGTAACGAGATGTAATCCCCGCCCATAAGCTACCCCAGAATGGTGAAGCCATGTTAGCTGTTTAACGTGGCAGTCGGTGGTACTAACCATTAACTAGTTGTGTTAGCCCACCATTGCACTATTAACACATTCCAAAATCTATGTTAAACAGCTAATACAGCTTCAGTAATAAGCCTCCAAAGTATTACAACCTTCTAATTTTCATTGTACCAGCACTACTGCTTTATCCTTTCTAGAACACTACAAGGCGTACTGTACACAGTACTGAATAGGTACATTCAAAACATAGTCCTTACTCAATAGACATCACAATCTATCCTAAACAGACAAATACAACAGGGACTAGAGTAGAACTAAGGTGAAATGGTGTAGCACACATGGGTGTTAAAAGGGAGAATAAGGGAGGGGGGTGGCAGGATCCAAAATCAGCCTTGAAGAAATGGGGTTTGTGATAAGGAAGCTTATCATAGCTCAGGAAGGAGCTATAGAAAAGGTGAAGTGACTCTGAACAAGCAACCTGTCAGTTCTGGTAGAAATAAGAAAACAGAATTTTCCCATAAAAGACTACCAGTCCCAGAATGCACCAGGTTTCCAGCAGCCATTAGAGGAGCTGAAGTGGGGAAACGTGTGTTCAATCAGGAGGGCTTTGAGGTAATCCCTAAGCACTCATCTCAAAGGGCAGGGCCTGATTCAACACAGCTGCGCTGTGTTAGGGAGGAGCACTCATCTAGGCAGAATAAAGGTAGAGTTTATTCTACAGAGAATTATCCTTATCCTGAGAATCAGCTTGAGCTTGATCATCTTCATCATCAGAAGCAGAAGCCAAACCGGACGGACAGAGAGGGAAAGAGACCCTTTGGAAGAAGGAAGAGAAAGGCCTTTGAGAGGTTTAGAAGAGTCCAGAGCAGTACGTATACTGGGAGGCATTCTAAGGGCCAGCATACACCATTGGACTGGGGAAAGCCAGAGGAATGGTGCTGCAGAGCTAGGAATCTCCAGACGGTACCTGTGAGGGAGACGGCTGCACGTGGAAGGGACCCTAGGACCCGTGCCAGAAGGTATGTGAAGAGAGATCCAGTGTCCAGGGATCTGGATTGGAAGGCTGGACATAAGAACTGGACTACATACTGGCCAGGCTATATAGAGAGGAACTCTAACAGCAATGGAAGCTCAGGTATGAACACTGATCTATGCCCGAGCTATAACCTTGAAAGACAGCAGGGAAACAAGTATTCTCCTGAAAGTGCTCCATTGGGAGATTCATCTGTGCCAATCCATGATATTGAACCCATGCTTGTTGAAGAAGAGGGGGTGATAGCAGATGAAGAATCTGTTTACATGGACTGCTCTCTGTCTAAACTCCTTTGGTGATTTTCTGTTATAAAGTACAGCAACCATCACAAAGAAATACAAACTTGTTCTTTAAAATCTACTCAGAAAAACTCCTGAGTAAGATTTTTAGCCACGCAGTAGAAAGCAAGCCAGCTAAGGGGTTTCAGCTGGATAACTGCTAGCAATTGAGCCTTACCTAATTGCTTGTGAGCTAGGAGAGAATCACTTCTGAATCTATGTGGGAAATTATCAGAAGTTTACCTGAAAAGAACAGTTATTTTCTTTCTTTGTGGCTTTTGGTTTGTTGTTTGACATTGCTAAGAGAACATTAGCTAATGCCTACAGAAAAGACCAGTTTGTACCAACCAGGTCTTATTTCTTTTGCTTTAATTGCTTGACAAGCTTAAAGGTTGTTTTCCTGATTTTGTTTTTTTCAAGTTTAACACTGAAAGCAAGTAACCTGATTTATGTGCTACCAAGCATATCTGTGTTGGGAGAAATAACCCCATAAATAAATATCTTATTGGCTTTAACACTTGAGCACAACTAAATTATTGTCAGCAGCTGTGTCTGGTGTGAATGAACTGCATTGCCCACAATCCCTTGCAAATCATATAGATATATGCACTTGCCAAGACTGTGAAGATTCTCACCCAGGCAGCCGTCTGACAGGTTTCAGCCTGAACTTGAATAAAACCAGAGATGGAGCCTGACACTCTAACTCAGGAAATCTGTTCCAGGTATATGCTGCAACAAGGTAAAACAAAGTCTGGAGTTGCCAGTGGAAGAGAAGGGCACAGATGAAAGGGCTTTGTCTGAAGAGGAGTTCCCAAGCGGAGTTCATATGCATATGATAGTCTTACATCTTGGACCCATGTCTGAGAAGTAAGACTCTTTCCCCTATCAGAGAATCAAGGTGTGTGCAATCAAGTGTTTACACGTAGAAATGACATCCATGTGTAAATGGTCATTTTAGAAGTGACTGAGGTTACATGTGGGAATACAAATGTATGACTGCAATTCTACACATTGACATTTACAGTTGCATTTTGGCACATTTAGGATTTTTAAAAAGTGTTCATGTCCACCAGCCTTTTCTAGGTAGGATTAAGGGGTTTATCATCCTTAATCCCCCATTGTTTATTTCCCACTCCAAATCAAAATTAGGATAAAGATAGAGGCATCTGTAGATAATTGGTGGTATTTATATGTGTTGCTTTGCAAAATGTCTGCATGATTTGCATATTGTCTACGTCCTTGTTACACTTGCTGTACACCACTTTGAGTGAATTTCTACAAAAAGGTGGTAAACCAATCCTAATAAATAATAAAATAAATTATTCTTGAAAGAGGACTGATCTAAATCCAAACTCCCTTCCGTTTAGTATTAGAGCAATTTATCTACGTGTTTTTCTCAATATTTAGACACCTCCACAGTCCAAATGCAGCCAGAGCTGCCTTCTGGGCTTCAGGAAATTAACCAGGAAAGGAGAGCCCAAATGCTGCTATGACTGTACGCCATGTCCAGAAGGAGAAGTCTCCAATAAAACCGGTGAGTGATATGTAATAGATTATGTGTTCAGAGCTTCGGATATTCATTGTGACATCTGGCCTGTGAAACTCGGGCAAAACCAAAGTCGCAGGAGCACTACTACTTTCCAGGTACACCAACCATAGGATGCAAGATGAGAATGATTACAACCCACAACACACATAAATTGTATGGGGATGTGTTTATTGTGCCTGATCCACTCTACATGGCCGTGTTTCAATGTGTGGTCTTCATTGGGGGTGCAACTTAAAATGCAAACAACATAAATAGTAAATTAATACATATGTCAATTTCCACATATATGGAGATGACATTATGATTTATGGTCCCATAACTACCACAAACCCACAGTTAATAAATTGCTTCAACGATGTATCCAGGTGGCTTCAAGAGAATAACCTCACAATAAACCTCAAAAAGACAGAAACCTTATTTGTTACAAAAGATCAAGAATTCACCCCATCAACACACCTTGTACTAGGAACAATCCAAATAAGTTTAACCACAAATAAAATATCTGGGAATCATCCTGGATCAGATGCTGTCGTTCAAGCAACAGATTACAAAAATTGCAAAGACAGTATTCCTCTTCATCTCTCCAGGCCAGTCCAGGAAATGTAGGGTTGTCAGCCCCCTCCAGCAGCTGAGGACTGAAAAGCTTGAGTCTTGCTGACACTCTATCTCCCTCTAGTGCCAGAGACTCAGTCTTCAGTCCTCAGCAGCAGGATAGGACAGGGTTTTCACTGGCTCCCTTTAAGAAAGCACAGAGTGAGGAGAAATTGGCATAATAAAAAGAGAAAAAGGGAATTGATTGTCCAAGAGGCTCTGGTGTGCCCTAGCAGGGCAATAAGTCCAGGGGTGGTAAAATGGTATCTGGTTGAGGATCGGAACCGCAGGGCAGCAGAGGCAGAGCCTGCCTCGTGGAAGACAGAGACACCGGGTCTGCTCACATAGAGAAGTATTTGGGAGCCCCAGATCACTCTCTTTGGCCTCCTCCTCCTCCTCTATTAATTGTTTTCAGGCCTCGCTAGCAGTGAGGGAGGTAGCATTAGTGAGCTCAGCAGTGGAACCGCAGGTAAGCGGGGAGTCGGTTGTTCGGTAGCGATTTCGTCAGGGGCAGTGATCGCCTCGGTCAGGCTTCCATGGCAGTCAGTTTTTTGCAGTTTGTAGCGCATGCTGCCGATTGCGGCAGGCTGCGCTCAGTGTGGAAGTGGACCGGGGCTTTGTCGCTCCTTTTTTCTTTGGGGGAGTTTGCTCGAGCGGGGCTCAATGGAGGAAAAAGCTTTCGTTGAAATGGCGGGAGCGGCTCCAGATGCGGCAAAAAAGGCGGGAACGGCAGCCATATTGCAGAAGACTGCCGATTCTCTAAAAAGTCAGGCAAAAGTAAAACAAAGTAAAAAAAGACATTGCCGCAGCACTGCAGATCTCTTTATCTGGAGCAAAAGAAGTAGCTGAGCCATTGTTTTCTGCAGATTTTATATTGGAATTGCACAAGGCTTATTGTTTAAAGAGAGGTCAGTCTCAGAGCAGGGGATCGGTGCCTAGAGGGTCAGGGTCCCAACGAAATGCGTTCCCTGAGGAGGAGGATCCAGGTGAGGGTCCCTCTCAGTTAAATCTAGAGTTGGAGCATGGTTTAGACTGGTTGAGCCAGCCAGCAGAGCTTGTGGCAGGAGAGGATGGAGAAATCCTCTCAGATTCAGGACAGTATCCCTGGGCCGGGGACGTAGAAGAAGGGGTGATCCTTCCAGGGGAAGACCCCAATATGTTCAGGGTGTTTCGCAAGGAGGAGCTAGGAGCTCTCATTGCGCACACTTTGGCTGCTTTCAAGATCGCACTACCAGTGGCCCAGGAAGAACCACTAGAGAATCCTCTGCTTTAGGGGTTTAAAGTGGAGTAGAGGTGTTTTCCGGTTCATAGGGTGATCAGACAGATGGTGGAATCGGAATGGGAGTGTCCCGAGGCTTCCTTGAGGGAAGAAGGGCTATGAACCACCTGTACCCGGTGCCACAGGAAGAGAAAGAGCTGCTGCGCATGCCACAGGTGGATGCCCTAGTTGCCGCCGTGACAAAGAAGACCACTATTCTGGTGGAAGGGAGCACAGCTCTTAAGGATTTTCAGGACTGCAAGTTGGAATCCATTCTCAAGCAGGCCTTTGAGTCTAGTGCTCTGGCGCTGCAAGCCTCGATTTGTGGGGCTTTTGTATCTAGGGCTTCCATTCGGTGGCTCCAGGGCGAGAGGTAGCAGGAAGGAGAGAAGATGGTCTTCCAGGAGGGGGCTAAATTAGAGTTGGTGTCCGCGTTCTTGGCTGACACGTTTTATGACCATGTCAGGATTGCGGCTAAGTCGATGGCCTCGGTGATTGCAGCTCAGCGATTTCTCTGGCTGAGGAATTGGGCAGCGGACATGTCCTCAAAGGCACAGCTTAGCAAGCTCCCATATAAGGGGAAACTGCTCTTTGGGGAGGCCTTGGAGAAGATCTTTAAGGATCTAGGGGACTCCAAGGGCGGGCAGCTCCCGGAAGACAGGCCGAGAGGGCAGCGACCAGGAGGTCCGCAGAGAGGTCAAGGAAGAGATTTCCACAGATTTCGGGCATCCAGATATACGCCATATCAGAGAGGCCGTTTTATGGCCAGAGGACAACCCTTTCGAGGGGTGTGGGGGTTTGGCAGGGTGTATTTCTCCTCTCAGCCAAATCAGTCCAAAAAAACACAATGAAGTCAGGGAGGCCCAGTCGGACGTTCCGATAGGAGGGCGTTTGCAGGAGTTCTATTCCGTCTGGGCCAAGATAACAAAGGATCAGTGGTTGCCCGAGATAATACGTGATGGCTATGCTCTGGAATTCTGTCGGCCACTAAGAGAAGCATTTGTGGTGTCGCCCTGCAAGGCGCCGAACAAACAAAAAGCTGTGCAAGAATGCGCGCGGTGGTTCCTGTGCCTCCAGAGCAGTACGGGTGCGGTCGGTACTCAATTTATTTTGTGGTCCCAAAAAAGGAAGGGACTTTCGGCCAATCCTCGACCTCAAGCACGTGAATCGCTGCTTGCGCGTGCCGCATTTGAGGATGGAAACCCTGAGATCGGTCATTCAAGCAGTAAAGCCGGGAGAGGTGCTCTCTTCTATAGACCTGTCAGAGGCCTATCTGCACATTCCCATCAGACAAGGATCATCAATGTTTTCTGCGGTTTGCAGTTCCTTTGGGGTATTTTCAGTTCTGGGCCTTGCCGTTCGGACTCACTACGGCGCCCCGTACGTTCACAAAAGTCATGGTAGTTGTTGCGGCGGCTCTTCGTCAGGAAGGTATTCGGGTGCATCCCTACCTGGACGATTGGCTGATTTGGGCTGGGTCCGAGACGGAGTTGGTTGGAGCGACCAGGCGAGTGGTGGAATTTCTGGAACAGCTGGGTTGGGTAGTCAACCAAGAAAAGAGCCGACTCCGGCCAGTACAGCAGCTGGTGTATCTCGGAGCCTTGTTCGATATGGAGGTTGGTTGAGTTTTTCTGCACGAGGACAGAGTATGGAAGCTGATGGGGCAGGTTCAGAGATTTTTAGGCTTGAAAGCGCCGACGGCATGGCGGTACATGCAATTGTTGGGCTCAATGGCTGCGGCGCTAGACTTGGTGCCGTGGGCCAGGGCTCATATGCGGCCCCTTCAATGGGCCTTGTTGTCCCGGTGGTCGCCCCAACATCAGCCTTTGTCTCAGAAGTTGGTCTGTCTGGCCGACTTGGGGGACAGTTTTAAATGGTGTCTGGATGTGGTCCATCTGCAGGCAGGTATGCTGCTCGTTCAACCGGAATGGATGTTGGTGACCACAGACGTCAGTCTCTCAGGCTGGGGGGCGCACTGTCTTTCCCAGGTGGCACAGGGATGCTGGTCAGGGGAGGAAGTCGAGTGGTCGATCAGTCTTTTGGAGCTACGGGCGGTGAGGCTGATGTTCCAACAGTTCAAGCAGTTATTAGTCGGCAGGGCTGTTCGAGTGTTTTCTGACAATGCGGTGACGGTGGCATACATCAACTGGCAAGGGGGCACAGACAGTGTGACTATGCTGGAGGAGAGTTTACTTTTGTTTCAGTGGGCCGAAGATCATCTGGATGCTTTGTCAGCGGCGCACATGGCCGGCAAGGAAAATGTTCAAGCCGATTATCTCAGTCGGTATGCCTTGGATCCGGGAGAATGGGAGTTGAACGTGGCAGTGTTTCACGACATCATGGAACGCTGGGGACAGCCAGTCATGGACTTGATGGCCACCCTCGCCTATACCAAGGCCTCACGGTTCTTCAGCAGGCGCAGGGAGCACATGTCGGAAGGGCTCGACGCTCTGGTCCAGCCTTGGCCGGTAGACGGCCTGATTTATGTGTTTCCCCCTTGGCCGATGATCGGTTGACTCCTTCAGAGAATAGAGGGTCACGGGGGACAGGTAATTCTCATAGCACCTGATTGGCCACGGAGACCGTGGTATGCGGATCTGAGGAGGTTGCTGGTAGATCATTCATGGAGGCTGCCCAGTCGGGTCAACTTGCTGTACCAAGGGCCGATCCTGATGCCGCAGGTGGAGTCATAGCGATTATGTTGCGGTCCAAGAAGCGTTCCACATCTTTGTCATATATCCGGGTTTGGCGCATTTTTGAGGAATGGTGTAAGCAGAAGAATATTAGACCCTTTGTCGCTACATTGCCAGACATTTTGCTTTTCTTGCAAGGGGGGCTGGACAAAGGCCTTCCCTTGAGCTCTTTGAAGGTGCAGCTGGCAGCGCTGGCGTGTTATAGGGGCCGGGTGCAAGGGAGCTCGCATCCGGACGTGGTTCATTTTTTTAGGGCAGTTAAGAACCTAAGGCCGCCAGTCAGGGAGGTAGTTCCTCCTTGGGACTTGAATTTGGTTTTGAAGGCTCTAGCAGGGTCTCCCTTTGAGCCTATGGCATCGGTAAGTTTGAGGGAACTTTCCTGGAAAACGGCATTCCTAGTGGTGTTGTGTTCGGCAAGGAGGATTTCGGATCTGCAAGCGCTGTCGTGCAGGGAACCGTTTATGCAGTTTTCGGCCGAACAGGTGGTGCTTCGTCCATTACCTTCCTTTGTACTGAAGGTGGTTTCCCGTTTTCATTTGTATCAATCTATTTCGCTTCCGAATTTTCAGAGTCTGGGGAAAGCTGAAACGGGTCGTTCCCTGCGGAGACTGGATCTCGGAAGAGTTCTCCGTCGGTATCTGGCAAGAACGGAGTCGTTTCGTAAGACAGATCGCTTGTTTGTGATCTTTGTTGGGCCGTGTAACGGACAAGCGGCGTCTAAGACCTCCACTGCCCGATGGGTGACACGGGCTATAGGGGTAGCATATGTAGTAAGGGGTAAGGAACCTCCTCGGGGGCTCAGAGCTCATTCGACTCGTAGTCAGGCGACTTCTTGGGCGGAGCACGCGCTGGTGCCACTGGTGGATATTTGTCGAGCGGCGACATGGTCTTCCCTACATACTTTTGCAAGGCACTATCGCTTGGATGTTCTGGCAAGGGGAGACGCAAGTGTTGGGGCCTCAGCTATCTTAGCGGGATTGGCGGGTCCCTCTCAAATTTAGGTACTGCTCTGGTACATCCCTACATTTCCTGGACTGGCCTGGAGAGATGAAGAGGAAGGAGAAATTAGACCTTATCTGCTAATTGTCTTTCCTTGAATTCTCTCCAGGCCAGTCCAGGGCCCACCCTATTGGTTCTTGCAGGTGCTTGTGGCGAGGATTATGTTTCTTTGGAGTGTTTCGGTCAGGCATTCATATGCATGCTGGTTCTGGAGGACTCATGGAGGAGCGACATGGCACTCAGTTTTTTCCTCGGGGGGGGGGGGGGAGGCTGAGGCTTTGCCTTCCAATTGCTCTTCTCTGAACAGGGGGAAGAGTGGGACAAAAAAATTAAGGGGAATACTTCAGTGGATCCATATTAGGAGTTTATTGTTCCAGTTTATTGTTCAAGTTGGTTTTGGAAGTTTTTTGTTTTTCTCACAATTTAGGCAGGGCAGAGTGGAAGTTAGTATTGTGCTGCTTTGTCAATAGAAGATTGAGTCTCTGGCACTAGAGGGAGATAGAGTGTCAGCAAGACTCAAACTTTTCAGTCCTCAGCTGCTGGAGGGGGCTGCCAGCCCTACATTTCCTGGACTGGCCTGGAGAGAATTCAAGGAAAGACAATTAGCAGTTAAGGTCTAATTTCTCCTTTTTCAAAGCCAGAATGGTACAATGCCTTAGACCACTCCTAGATGCCCAGGACTTCATATCTGTCATACAGGCTATGACACGCCCACATTTGGACTATTGTAATTCAATATACCACGGTCTCCCAATTGCCGCACGCAACCCATTTCAAACTGACCTCAATACAACAGCCAGGATTATCCAAAAAGTGAGAAAATATGACCACATAACCACAGGTCTAAAAGATCTACACATCCTCCCAGTAGAAGCTCATCAAATATAAAACATTAGTACTGATCCACAGAGAATTTTATCAATGGCAGCCATCATATCTACATACCCTTCTCATGAAACCAAACTCAGGAAGACCTACCTGGCAGATCACAAACAATGTACTGATTGTGCCACATGAAAGAACTGAATTCAACCAGCAAGCCTGTAACCGTGCATTTGACTTATACGCACCTTCCCTATGGAATTCTCTCACAGCTATAATCCGATGCAACAAGGAGCTATCCATATTTAGAAGACAGTTAAAAACACCTCTCATTCAGAGCACGTCTAGGCTTCCATCAGAACAATACCTGTTGATATTCCTCCCAATATGAACACCAAACCCTGAGACTGAGAGCTAATCTTAAGAACTGCTGGGCAAACAAGATTGTAAATATGTTAAATATATAAACCGATGGGAAATTCTCAATTGTAAATATCCCACTCCCTCCTGGTGATGGGTTCCCACTTCCTCCCTGCTAAGGGAATGTTGCTGTCTGTTTAATGTAGCCCCCCCCCCCTTCTGCTTATTGTAAATCACTCTTGTTTAATTGTAAATCGTTTTGACCAGGTGAACGGTGGTATATAAGCACAGCTAAATAAATAAATATTTAAACAAATATATTTATATTAACAAAAGGATTAAAACATACAAAATATAAAAACAAAATATCAAATTGTACTATGAGTCAAATCAATAAATCTAATAATAATTCGAAATCAATAAAATAAATAATAGATACTAAAATCCATTAATAAAAATCATAATAATGATTGTCTATAAAACATGTTGATGGAACATCCCATCTACACAAAATAGAAAAAAAAATACATATATAGGTGTCTATATTTATCTATATGATAAGTTATATACAATATATATCTGACAAACTGTATCCTATTAATGCAATGTGGACAAAACTTTGAATAGGCTGTTATTTGATAAACTTTGACTTATGGACATTATAGGACCATAGTTAACTTACTAGATTAAGAATTACCCATAAGAGAAGTGCATGTATGGCTGTATATGGAATTCTCATAAACTAGAACATAAACACTCCTCCGATGCTCTAAAAATGTGAAAGTTGTTGTCAGAAACCGTAATATAGAGCTAAACGTGCCTTATGATGTGTCGTAAATGCAAAATCTTACGGTAGCTTAGTAGAAAGGCCCGTAAGTTATCAGGGTTCTTTTTAACACAGACCTAAAATTCCATTTTCTGACCTGGACGACTGGATATAATGTTTAACTTGGGGATTGTATTTTCAAGTGTCTATATATGTACCTTCTTTTCAAAGAAAACAATATATGCCAAAAGAGAGGTGAACGTGTTTGCTACTGTCTTTTCAGGGGTAATTTTACTACTACTACTGAGCATTTGTATAGTGCTACAAGACGTACACAGAGCTGCACAGTTACATAAGAGACAGTCCCTGCTCATCAGAGCTTGCAATCTAGTTAAGACAGACAACACAAGGGAAGCACGAGTTCATGTGAGTTAAGATCCAAAAGTGTCAGCAAAGAGGTGAGTTGTCAGCCTGGATTTGAAAAGGGTCAGAGAAGGCGCCTGACATAAGACTTAGGTAGTTTGTTCCAGGCAGCAAGGTGAAAGGAGCGAAGTCTGGAGCTAGCAATAGATGAGAAGGGCATGGATAGACGCAGTTTTCCAGAAAAGCGGAGTTCCTGAGGAAGGGTTTTCGGAGAGTTAAGAGAGGAAAGGTAGTGAGGAGCTGCAGAGTGAATGCACTTATAGGTCAGCAGGAGAAGCTTGAACTGGATGCGGAAACAAATAGGAAGCCAATGAAGTGACTTGAGAAGAGGGGTAATATGGGTATGACGAGGCTGGCGGAAGATTAGCCATGCAGCAGAGTGTTGAACAGATTGAAGGGGAGAGAGATGATTCAGTGGGAGACCAGCAAGGAATAGGTTACAGTAGTCAAGACAGGAGGTCATTAAGGAGTGGATAAATGTCTTAATAGTGTTCAGAAAGGAATGGGCAGATTTTGTTGATGCTATAGAGAAAAAAATGGCAGGTCTTAGCTATCAGAAGTATATGTATGGAGGAGAGAGAGGAGTCAAAGATGACGCTTTCCTTTTGAAAACTGGGGCAAAGCCAATGGCTATAAGTACTTCTGAAAAGCGCCTCCTCCCCCATGACTAACACTACCATAATCAGCCTCAATAAATGAAGACACGTGATAATTCCTCAGTTCCCCCCCACATGTCACTATAATTGTAATTAATCAAGGAACTGATACCCATAGCATTGTAAATAGTGCACACTGTAAATAGCACCACAAGAATCAACGTCCAGACACGCTCACACGCATACACTACTCACTGCATGTACACACTATACACTATCTTATTGATTGTTTGCTGTTCAGACCGCCTTCATTGCAGGATAAGGCGGTATAGAAATATGTTTAAATAAATAAATAATTTTTTGAAAAACGTGGCCCACAAATGGAATAAATACTTTCACCTTCATTTATGCTCCTTTGTTAACATATGGAATGTTTTAATAATAAATATGCATAAATCAGACTAAGAAGCTTAGAGCCATTGCATCATTCTAGATCCTTGCCATGTCTTCTCTTTTGCCAGCTGAAAGAGTCTGGTGTGATCATTTCCCCATAGCTCCTTATCTACAAAATAATTAAAAATTACAAAACACTTGAGTTAGGAGTGGCCTTTATCAAGGTCACAGATCACAACTGCAGCTGTCAGAATGTCCACGGATGGCAGATCCTAAGTCACTGCCGAAACCAATCCTTCTGTCCATAAGTATGAAAAAATAGTGTAATTGTTAGGAGTGTCCATGCTCTCATCAAAATATGACAAAATTTCACAGCCATATTCAGCTCTAGGAAATGAGAACTACATGCTTGCCAGGAGGAGGATTTTATTAAAATGTTAAAAACAAGGACACATTTATTTTCAGTTGTGTTTAGTTGATTTGTTAACTAAAGTGCAGTTAACGTTAATTTCAGATTTTATATATGGAAATATTGGAGCCTATATTCAAAAGTGTTTTAGCCAGTTAACAGGACCTGCTAACTCAAACTGATATTCCGCGCACTAACCGGTTAGTATGCTGACTAACCCCACAGATTGCCCTGAAAATGTCCAGTTAGGTTTGGGACAGTTCGTGGATGGAGCTGGGGTAGACCTTTCACCTATATGGTTAGCAGTGATACTCTGTCACTAACCAGATAAGCAGACCACATCAAGTTAGGACAGGCCAATGGCGTTTATAATTTTTATGCAGATGTTCTTTTACAGTTAGTGACTGAATATGACCGTTAACTGGATGGCAAGATGAATCACTGGAAAAAACTGGATATTCAACGCCAGATGCCGGTTTCATTGTGTCCATCACAGGCTCTGTATCGGGCTGGTTAATTTTAATGTATTTTTCATATAGCACTAGTAAAGTGTAAATTTTTAAAAAATATTTTCTATATTACTTTGTTACTCACTTAGAAATTTTTGGATAGATCAGATATAAATGGAAGGAAATGAAATGAAAAGAAATACTGGCTCATCAGAAGGATCTTGACGTGTTTGAAATGCTCTGCATTTTCAACCCTTCATCTACCTTGAGATGGTCCCAGCCTCATCATATTGTCTCTGTTCCTTCTCTTTAATTGTTAATGTTTGGTTGGTCCGTATTATCAGTGATGTCCTAGATATTACAGCACACATTCTTCTTCTCCCAATCCTGTGTTTTTAAATAGTGAATTAGCCTGATTGTTTCCAGCCACCTTCATCCATTTCTGATCTTTTTAAATGTTGAACCTGAAGCATTCTTAGTATTTCCTTTGTTCACTTTTAGAAATTGGAACAACAGAATCATAAGTTGGGAAATGATTTGAGATAAGAGGGCAACTATTGTCTCCATTCCAACCTTCATTTGGATGAAGTGAGATGGACAAAATTATCCTGGAAAATATGTTGAAATTCTCAGTTTAATGTATAGTGGTGGGGGCGGCAGCATAAAAAAAGCAAAAGATTTTAGGTACTTTTAGGAAAGCAATGGAAAATAAAATGGAGGCAATTATAATACTAATGTATCACTCCATTGTGCAACCGTGCCTTGAGGATTTTGTGCAATTCTGGTAAAAAAAATGAATATATAAATATAAATATATATAGCGGAATTGAAAAAGCTACAGAAAAGAGCAACCATAATGGTCATGAAGATGGCACTGCTCACATATAAGGAAAAAAAAATAATCAAATCCCTGAAAAGGTTCTTAGGCTATGACTGATAACGATAGATATCTATTAACCTATAACATTCCTATAGCCACATGAACACTAGTGTTAGAAAAGGAACCTAAAGGTCTCAGACTGGAACAGGCACTATGGCATGGACAATGTCCTGAACTTCTTCCTCATATACATCAACGACCTTGGTTCTTTCAGTCTATTATTTTGTAATCCGATGTCTTACTATTCTGTGTTTACGAGCCAATTAGTTATTACATTTATATTATTTTCATAATTCACAAAATAATAAAACTTATCTCATGTGGTTTTCTCGATTCTTATCTCAAAAATGATTGTAGTTGTCTCAACCTTATATGAGATATGATCGTAATTGTCTCGTCCTTGTAGGAGATATGATGGTAATCATCTCATGTTGTTCTCTTTATTCCCCGACGCCTCCAGTTGGTACTGTGTCGCGTTTCACAGCCAGCGGGTTTCTTCAGGGGGTTTTATAATCAAAACTCCTATTACTTCATATGCGCCCCATCGGTGGCGAATCTCTTCATGAACACTTTTGAAAGCCGATGGATAAAAATATCTCCGTACGCGCAACAGATAGTTCTTTGGCGGAGATATATTGATGACATTTTTATGCTGTGGCAGGGATCTACTTTTTCTCTACACAGTTTTGTAGCGTGGTTGAACACATGTGATCCTAACATTCAGTTTACACATGCTTTTCACGAAGAGAAAATTGTTTTTTTAGATGTCACAGTAGAAAAAGATGCAACGGGCTGGACTACCTCAATTTTTAAAAAACCAACTGAACGCAACACACTTCTTCATTACAGCAGTGCTCACCCGAAACAACTACGAGATAGCCTCCCGCTGTCACAATTTATCCGGTACCGTAGAAACTGTTCGAACCAACGTGATTTCAAAAGTAAGTCTAAAGGATTAATGGAGGATTTTAGACAATGGGGCTACGCTGAGAACACCATAAAACTGGTGTAGGTTCCTTTTCTAACAATAGTGTTCATGTGGCTATAGGAATGTTATAGGTTAATAGATATCTATCGTTATCAGTCATAGCCTAAGAACCTTTTGAGGGATTTGATTATTTTTGTTCTATAGCTTGACCCTCAGTAAATTGACCAAACAATACATAAGTGATTATCCACATATAAGGAAAAGTTAAAGAACTGAGGGCTTTTCAGCTTGGAGAAGGCTGAGGGGAGACATGATAGAGTCCATAAAATAATTAGTGGAGTGGAACGACCAAATGCAAATCTGTTGTTCACGCTTTCAAAGAATAGGGGCGATGCCATGAAGTTACTAAGGAGAACATGTAAAGCAAATAAGTGCAGAAGTAAGCTCTAGAAGTCATCACTGGAGGATGTAATAAAAATGGTTAATGCAGCTGGTCTTAAAAAAGGGCTGGACAATTTCCTGCTGGAAAAATCCATAAACCATTATTAAGGCGGACTTAGGGAAATCTGATCCTTATCCCTGGGATAAGTAGCATGGAATCTGTCGACTTTTTAGAATCCTGCCAGGTACCTGTAACCTAGATTAGCCACTGTTGGAAACGGAATACTGGACTTGAAGAATCTTTGGGTCTGATCCAGTATAGCAATTCCTAGGTTCTTGTGGTCTTCTCTTGAATAGCAGTATTCCATACCCTGGGACTGGTTGATATGTATCAAAATCACCTCTAAATTGTAATCATTAAGATGAGTATACTACAGGGAAATTTAAGATGAAATAAAACACCAATGGCTAGAACACGTGGACGAATCTCCAGGAAAACTTTACGGCATTCCTGTGTGACCTTTGCCACGTCCGGAAATATCTGGATACTCTGACCACAAAATTTTTCAGACTTCTTTTGAAAATAAGCCCACAAAATCCTATCTTTATCCATCTTCCGAACAAGGGAGACTAATAGTGTATCTCTATTGGCTATATCATCAGAAGAAGATTCAAGAAAACCAGATAGATCCAGCGTGGAAGAAGCCAACTGATCATATTGACCTCCTACAGATGCAACTATAAGACAACTGAATTTATTCATTTGCTAAAATGGATGATGATAATATACTGAGGAATTATTCTTTCTTTTCAGATATGGACAACTGTATAAAGTGCCAAGAGAGCAAATGGCCTAATCAGAAGAGGGATACCTGCATCCCGAAAAGGATAACGTTCCTGTCATATGAGGAACCTTTGGGACTGTCTTTGACTTTCACCAGTATTTTTTTCATTCTTATCACTGCTGTTATTCTGGGGATATTCCTTAAATATCAGCACACTCCCATAGTGAGAGCCAACAACCAGAGCCTCAGCTATATTCTCCTCATTTCCCTCATCTTCAGCTTTCTCTGCTCCTTATTATTCATTGGCCGTCCTGAGAAAGTAACCTGCATTCTCCGGCAGACAACCTTTGGGATCACTTTTGCCATCTCTCTCTCCTCCATATTGGCAAAAACCATCACTGTGGTCATAGCTTTCCAGGCCACCAAGCCTGGAAGCAAACTCCGGAAATGGATAGGTTCCAGGTTCTCAAACACTTTAATCCTTTCCTGTTCTCTTTTTCAGATTTTTCTATGTCTCATCTGGTTATGTATTGCTCCCCCATTCCCATATTTTAACATGCGATCAGAAACTGGAACAATACTAATTGAATGTAATGAAGGGTCAATAACTGCATTTTATTGTGTTCTGGGTTTCCTGGGATTTCTGGCTGGTATCAGCTTTATTGTAGCTTTTCTAGCAAGAAATCTCCCTGACAGTTTCAATGAGGCCAAGTACATCACCTTCAGCATGCTGGTGTTCTGCAGTGTTTGGATCTCCTTCATCCCAACCTATCTGAGCACCAAGGGCAAGTACATGGTGGCAGTGGAGATATTTGCTATCCAGTCCTCCTGCGCTGGACTGTTAGGTTGTATCTTCTTACCCAAGTGCTACATTATTCTATTGCAGCCTGATATGAATAGCAGGAAATATCTAACAAAAAAGTGAAGTGACCAATATTTGCAGAAATGAGGGTATAGTTAGAACTGTCAGTCTAAGTTGGTGGCGTTACATTTTTCCTCAGTGATGCAGTGGTGATTTGATTGCATATGTTTTTATTTAATAAAGACACAACAAGAAGAAAAGGGAAGACAGAAGTGGGGTGAGAAAACTTTGAATGCACTCGTAGGACCTTAGTGCTGCTGCTGATGTCCGTCACTCTGTGATGATCCCATTTGTAATGAAGGAGATGCTGAGTTGCACATGCTTTTAACATGAGAATGTAGATACAATTTCAATTCCCTAAGATAAATAATAGCATGAACTTTTATCTGCATATGTTTTTGTATTTATTTATTAAGAAATTCCACTCAAAGTAATTTGCTACTTTCCAGTGTTATCTTATAACTCACATTTGTCTGTATAAAATGCTATTGGAAAAGTAAAACATTAAACTCAAAATCTCTAGCTGAGACCCAAAGGTTTAGGATTTATAAATTGAGTTCCTCCCATAATTTTAAGACAAGGCTGCATACTTTCCCCCTACCTGTTTAATTTATATGCAGAACAAATCATCAGAGAAGCAGGACTGTATGAAGACAACAGAGGTGTGAAGATTGGTGGAAGACTCATCAACAACCTTCGCTATGCTGATGATACCACATTACTGGCTGAAACTGAAGATGATCTGAAACATTTGCTTCTCACAATCAAAGAACATAGTCTCAAAATTGGCCTGCACCTTAATGTAAAGAAGACAAAGATCATGACAACTGGCATAATCAACAGGTTCATCGTTGAAGGAGAAGAAATTGAAATCGTGAACAACTTTAACCTACTTGGATCAACTATCAATAAAGAAGCAACAAGCAGTCAAGAAATCAGACGACGCATTGCTCTTGGCAGAATGGCTATGAAAGACCTAGATAAGATTCTCAAGAGCAGAGATGTTTCTCTCCATACAAAGATTCGACTTGTTCAAGCCATGGTATTTTCAATAACATCATATGGATGTGAAAGCTGGACAGTGAAAAAGACAGACAGGAAGAAAATTGATGCCTTTGAATTATGGTGCTGGCGGCGAATACTGTGTATACCATGGACTGCCCGAAGAACAAACCAGTCGGTACTAGAGGAGATCAAACCTAAGCTTTCTTTAGAAGCTCAGATGACAAGACTTCGACTTTCATACTTCGGACACATCATGCGAAGAGAGAGATCATTAGAGAAAGACATCATGCTTGGCAAGATAGAAGGTCAACGCAAAAGAGGAAGGCCAGCAATGAGATGGATTGCTACAATAACAGCAGCTACGGGTACCAGTCTGTCAACAATGAGCCGCCTGACTGAAGACCGAACACAATTTAGGATAGCTATCCAGAGGGTCGCCATGAGTCGACTCCGACTCGACGGCACTTAACAACAACAACAATCTAACTGTAGGTGGGAGGTTTGTTTTTCTCTCTACAATACCTCCACCTGCACCATAGAACATCCTCACCCACATTGTCTCATTTAGCTGAGTCCCAATGAGGAATTGCTTATTAATTTTTAGAAAATCCCCCTTTTAAGCTATTATTTTTAAACATTCCAAAGATACAGGCTTACGGCTCTGTAAATGAATTGAGTTACTTCATATTCAGGCTGCTGTTTTACATTTCTTGGATCTTTTAAATACAAAGGGCCTAATTTTCAGAGGAATATTCAGTAGCACTAATTGGACAGTGACATTGAATACAGTTGTGGCCAACATTATTAGCACCCTTGCAGTTCAATCCCTTAATGTCCACTATCTCCTAAAAAAAGAGTGAAATGGCTTTGGACTATATATGCGCACATATTTGACACACAAAAGAATCAAATAAAACAAGACCAATTAAAAAAGAAAATGGTAGGAAATAGTATAAAAACTGGAACATTGCCAGCACATGATTATGGGCACCTTTAGAAACAATTCAGTTGAACAGAAGAACCCCATTCCCATTGCAGTAAAACACCAAACAGATCCAGGAGAACACACCGTTAATGCTCTACACACCCCTTCAACAATTAGCAAGACTAACCACACAACTTCCAAAAGATCCTTCTCCCTGTTTGTGCCAACCCTCTGGAATGCAGTGCCGGATGACCTTCGTGCCACAAATGACCTGGCAAACCTCAGAAGAAAATTGAAAAGCCACCTCTTCCTTGGACACTTTACTGACCCACCTTAACTGATTGGATTTAATGGGCCTCTCACATTCCAAGCAAAATTCACCCCCCCCCCCCTCTTTACCCAACTTGCTTACTCATGTAACTATAAGAATATATTATAGTTTAATGTTACAATGTTCTGCTGTTAGCTCCCTAACCATAACGTTCTTATGATGTTATAATTAATAGAAGGTTCTGTGTCAAGCCCTGTTGGCCATTTCTGTTATCATGTAAACCGCTTAGACTTGGAGATGCAGCGGTTTCAAAAAAATGGCTAAATACATAATTAAATAAAATTAGATCCACCTGTGATCAATTGTCAGTATTCACATAACTTGAATCAACCCATGGATGATGGTTCTAATGTTTAAAATGTTTCAGCACCTGTTGTTTGATTAATTGTTCAATGTATCTGTTTTAACTTTAAACTGTTTTGATTGCAAGATATTTCAGTATAAAAAAACCTCAGAAATAAATAAATAAAATAAAATGGCCACATTCACTCCCTGTTCCATTTTCACAAATGAAGAAGTCAAAAGAGCTGCCTGAGACAGTCAGAAAAGCCATTATCATTCAACTCAAAGGGGTACAAGGTCATCTCCAAAGACCTTGGGATTCATGTGTCTACAGTTCGCAATGTTGTTTAGACGTTTTCTGCTCATGGAACTGTCAAGAATCTCCCAGGACATGGTGAGAAGAAGAAAATGAATCCAAGGTTAGTGCAAACTGTTGGAAAAACACCACGTACAACATCCAAAGAGCTTAAGGCTGACCTAGAGTAATCTGGAGTGGTGGTTTCACATCATATGCCGCTCACTAAAAAAAGAAGGACTTCATGGGCGAAGGCCAAGGAGGACCCTACTTCTCAAAGACGGACATAAAAAAAATTAAAACTCACTTATTCTAGGAATTCTTTTGACCAGTCACATAGCACATCTAAAGAATAATAAAAATCAACATGAACAAGCATATTTACATTGGGGGCATTCTCATCGGCGAATAGCCCGATTGTATGTGCGGGCCAGACGTCCAATAGGAGTTCAGCAGCCCCAGTGTATTCTGTAGTCAGTGCTTCCCGCACATGCACAGCATTTGTGCGGGGAGCGCCGCACGTGGGCAGGAGGGGACAGAGCGGGGGCATCTCCAGGTGTTAGAATGTACAGGACCTATTCTGAAGAGGACTATGTACATTCCCTGCCACTTTGGGGCTCACCAATCACATGCCGCAGCCTCCTGCTGCCCATGCTGGTGGCCCAGCTGCGCTCTGACAGCCATGATCCGGGCATAGGGGCCTCTAGTTTGCAGGGGCTGATGGGGGCTATAGTATTCCGAGCCATCAAGTAGACGACTCATTGCCAAGATGCGCAGACGCCACTGCTCCCTCACCCCAGCAGTGCCGTTCTGGCATAGGGACAGGCAGGTTCTTTTACACCGATCTTCTTGGCATATGGGGAGCACCTGGACGTGCATCCCTCCTTCCCCCTGATTCTGTCAGTGCAGGTACATCTGGAGCTCATGGCAGCGAAATCGGGTTCATCTCAGCCCTGGCTAAGTTATGGGCAGGCACGGCAGCCATTCATGCAGGGCACAGAATCGGCCTCATTGTATATAAGTTCTGTCCCAATCCCCTTAACTAATTAATTCCTGTACCACTAAGTAGCTGCTGTTTTCTAACTCCCTGTTTATGTAACCTTGAAGATGTTATATAAATTCATGTTCCATGTAATGCATTTGATAGGTTCATGTAAACCACTTTGATATTATGAAAAGTGATATAAAATAATTGTTAAATATAAAGGCACACCTGCTCTTTGCTCAAACCCACCATGAGAAACCGCACAAATCTGGGACAGATGAAACCAAACTTGAGCTCTTTGGCAATGCAGACCATCTATACAAAGGAATGAAACTTATAAAGAAAAAAATACCCTTCTACAGTTACATATGGTGGTGGTTCCATGATTTGGGGCTGTCTTGCTGCCTCAGGAACTGGAGCATATTAAAGGAATCATGAAGTCAGACAACTACTAAGGTATTTTGGAGTGAAATGTGTTACCTAATGTCAGAAAGCCAGGTCTGGGTCTAAGTACCCCAAATGCCCTTGAGTACAGAGCAGACAGAGCTTAAAGATTCCAAATTACACCTGCTTACTGATAACCAGATGACTATGAATAAAATACAGCCTCTAAAATGCTTCTATGCAAATGCTAGAAGTCTAAAAAATAAAATGAGAGAGTTAGAATATATAGCACTAAATGAGAGGTTAGATATGATTGGTATCTCAGAGACATGGTGGGAGGAGGACAACCAGTGGGACACTGTGATACCTGGGTACAAACTATATCATAATGACAGAAAAGAGCAAATTGGTGGAGGGGTTGGACTCTGTGTTAGAGGGCATTGAGTCACAAAGGATTAAAGTTTTGCAGGAAACAGAATTTCTCCAGGACCAAGCAGGAAGTCAGTCCTCACATATGGGTGACGTCGGCGCCGACGGAGCCCTCGTGCGGAGCATTTCCCCAGCTTTCACAGAAATCCTTTGGGAATTGCAGCGGGCATGCGCGGTCCCCTTCCCGCACAAGGGTGCCATCTTGCTCAGTCTTCTTTTTTCCGCGGAGGCCGACGGACGTAGTTCGTTTTTCCTCGAGGAAAAAGTTGATTTTCTCTATTTTTCTATTTTTTCTCCGGTTCGACGCCGGATCCTTTTCCCGCTCGGACCGATACGCCGGTATCGAGTCCTTTCTCTCTTTTTCGGTTTTTGTCCTTTGTGACTGGCGTTCGCGCCTTTTTTCTTTTTTCCCTGGCAGACCGGTCTTTTGACCTAGCAGGGGCCCTTTTTCCCCCGATGGCTGCCAGCGTGTTTAAGAAATGTGATCGGTGTAAGAAAGTTATGTCTCTTACCGACACACATGACTGCTGCCTCCGTTGCCTCGGACCCGATCATGACCCGATGATCTGTGGTCCGTGTGGCAAAATGTCCTCGAAGGCGTTGAGGAGTCGGCAGCACCAGAGGGATAGAATTTTTTCTGACTCCGCGTACGGCCGGGCCCGGACCTCGTCAGAGGCCTCGACGTCTCGGGACTCCGGCCCCGAGCAGCGTCGGGGTTCCTCTGAGCGGGGGTCTCCTTCGCGGGAACATCGCAGGAAGAAGAAACCCGCGAGGGCGGCGTCGGTGGACGCTCCTGGTTCCTCGAGGGCCAGGTCGCATAGCCCCGATAGCCGTCCCGGGTCTTCGGAGTCGGAGAGGCCTGCGAAGCATCCTCGTGTCGAGATGGAGTCTCCTGGACACGTAAGTGCTGTTGTCCTCGTTGACTCTCCTCCGAGGGAGCCGACGTCGGGCCCGACACCGTCGGGGCCCGAGTCGGGGGCTCCTGGGTCTCCTGAGCTCGGACAGGTTGACGGCCTTGGAGAGCAGCTTTGCTGCCTTCATGGAACAACAGCGGGCATTGATCGCCGGTCTCACCGGTGCATCTGCCCCGACCACCGGGACCTCGACGTCCAAGTCGACCCCGGAGGCCGAGCCGATCCTCGAGTCCATGTGGGCTCGAGTCGATCCTCGGCCATGGTCTCCCTCGACCTCCCGTTCAGGGCCGAGGTCGTTGTCGCCGATACCCTCGGCGTCGGGGCGGAGGGCATCGGTGCCCGCCCGACTGGAGCCGCTCGATTCCTCCTCCGAGAAGTCGGGCTGGGAGACGGAGGACGAAGAGTCACCCGACACCCATTGGACTCGGTGTGTCCCCTCAGACTCACCCGAGTTCGAACCTCGGAGATGGTCCCCACCGGAGGATACCCGGTTCTCGGACTTCGTGTGGGATATGGCCAAGGCCTTGGTCTTCCCCGCGGATCCCGAGGAGGAGCCTCGAGCCGAGGAGCTTGAGGCCCTCCAGTATGACCTCCGAAGGAGGCCTTTACTGTTCCGGTTCCTCTGATGCTGGAGTGGCTACTCTTCCGCATGTGGGAGACCCCGGCTTCGACGCCGGTGTTAAGCAAGCGGGTCGATTCCATTTATCGAGTCCGCAAGAGCCCCGGGTTCCAAAAAGCGCAATTACCACACCACTCCATGGTTGTGGAATCGGCCATGCATCGACTGAAAAGTCAGAAGATGTACTCCTTGGTGCCTCCCGGCTGGGAGGCCCGGAACCTGGATGCCCTCGGTAAGAAGTGCTTCTAGGGCTCTATGCTTGCTTGCCGTATCCAGACCTACCAGCTCTACATGGGCATGTACCTCCGAGACCTGGCAAAGGAAATTGCCGGGTTCTCTGCTGGTCTCTCCGAGGAACCTTTGCAGAGGTTCCAGGCCTTGTCCACCGGTATTCGAGAGTGCTCAAAGTTTATCTCTCGAGCAGCCTATGATGGCTTCGAGGCTTCGGCCCGAGTAGCTGGGGCCGGCATCGGTGCCCGCCGACAGGCTTGGGTACAGTCATCCGACCTCGAGCCATGATTCCATGACAAGTTGGTCGATGTCCCCTGCCGAGGTGAAAACCTCTTTGGCAAGTCCATGGCTGAAAAGGCTGCAGAACTCGATACCGAGACTCTCACCAGGACTAGGCTTTCCAGGAAAACCTCTGCCCCTTCTCAGAAAAAGAAGGGCTCGGGAAAAAAGACCTTTAACCCGAGGAAGTCATCTGCCTACAAACAGTACCCTCATTATCAGGCCTCTGCAGCTCCCCAACAGGGTCAGCAGGCCAAGGGGCAGGGTCAAGGTCCCCGTAGGCCGAAGACCCCCAAGCCACCAACACCGGCCCCTGCTCAGCAGGGTGGGGGTTTTTGACTCAAACAGCATAGCCTCTTCTCCTCAGCTGGCTTCTCTCAGCACAGGAGGCCAGCTGGCCCTCTTTGCCCACAGGTGGTCAGCCGTCACATCAGATACCTGGGTTCTTCATATAGTCCAAAAGGGCTATCTTCTCCATTTTCACCAGGTACCTCCCTCCTATTTTCCAGGGGAGCCTCCAAGACTCCCTCTGCACCGGGACCTACTCCTTCAGGAGTTGACAGGTCTACTAAAGGATCAGGCTGTGGAACCGGTGCCCCACCACCTGAGAGGTCAAGGCTTTTATTCCAGGTACTTTCTGGTACCAAAAAGAACAGGAGGCCTCAGACCCATCCTAGACTTGCGAAACCTCAACAAGTTCCTGCAGAGGGAAAAGTTCATGATGCTTACCCTTGGAATCCTGCTGCCCTACCTCCAGCAGGGAGACTGGCTATGCTCCTTGGATCTAAAGGATGCGTATACTCACATCCTTATCCGTCCAGACCACCGACAATATCTCAGGTTTGTTGTGGGAGGAAACCACTATCAGTACAGAGTGCTTCCCTTTGGCCTCTCATCCGCTTCCAGGGTGTTCACCAAGTGCCTGGCAGTGGTGGCGGCCTACCTGAGGCTTCAGGGTCTCTTTGTGTTTCCGTACCTGGATGACTGGCTCATAAGGGGCCAATCTTCCCAGGAGACCAACCAGGCCACCCTTCGCACTGTGGCTCTGCTTCAGCACTTGGGGTTTGTCATAAACTTCACAAAGTCCACTTTGCTCCCGTCCCAGAACTTAGAGTTCATAGGGGCCAGACTAGAAACTCTTCAAGCAAAGGCTTTCCTGCCTCTGGACAGGGCCCACATGCTAATGGATCTGGCCAGCCAGTTTCGCAGCAATTCCCTGGTCTCTGCCAGGCAATTCCTGAGACTACTCGGCCATATTTATTTATTTATTTATTACAGTTTCTTATATACCGCGCTATTTAGAATCAGCGCGGTTTACATCATAACAAAACGACCATAACGACAAACTGTCAGGTTTTACATTGAACAGGAGCAAATCACCTGGACCGGATGATATACATCCAAGGGTGTTGAAAGAACTGAAATATGAGAACTATCATTAAAATTAACTGTAATACCTGAAGATTGGAGGATCGCCAATGTAACGGCAATTGTTAAAAAGGGTTCCAGGGATGATCCGGGAAACCATAGACCAGTGAGCCTGACGTCAGTACCGGGAAGAATGGTAGCAATCATAAACTTGGATAACTGGGTTAACTATATACAAACTTGGATAACTGGGTTAACTATATACATAAACTATCTACACTGCAGTGTGAGGGCATTTCTAGATTGGCTCATTTCTTGGAGGGGATATCCACTGTCCATGTCACCCCCAATGCCCGCCTGCACATGCGTCCTGCTCAGTGGAGCCTTCGCACTCAGTGGAATCAAGCCACTGGAGGCCTAAAGGACTCAGTGAGGATTTCCGACTTTCTGATCTCCTCCCTGCAATGGTAGCTTCATCTTCCAAATCTGGTGCTCGGAGTGGTTTTCCAATCCCCTCCGCATACTCAGGTGCTGACAACCGATGCCTCTTTTCTTGGTTGGGGAGCGCATTGCCAAGGGGCATGCACTCAGGGTCTCTGGACCCCTTGGGAGGCTACTCAGCAGATAAACTTCCTGGAGCTACGGGCGATACGCCTAGCTCTGAGATCCTTCTCCCACCTCGCCTCTCACCAGTCTGTACTGGTCCAGACGGACAATTAAGTTGCCATGTTCTATGTGAACAAACAAGGAGGCACAGGTTCCTTCCTTCTTTGTCAGGAGGCACAACGACTGTGCTCTTGGGCTGTCGATCACGGAATCCTTCTCAAAGCTGTCTACCTCCCAGGTCAGGAAAATTGCCTGGCAGACAGACTGAGCCGGATCCTGCAACCACACGAATGGAGATTGAACCCATTGGTGGTTCAGCAGGTCTTTCTCAAGTGGGGGCTCCCCACCATGGATCTTTTCGCCAGTACTCTGAACCAGCAACTCCCGAGATTTTGCTCCAGACAACCGCATCCTCTCAGAGTAGCAGCGGATGCGTTTCTGATCTCGTGGTCCACAGGCCTACTGTATGCGTTTCCTCCCACACCACTAGTGTCCAGAACGCTGTTCAAAGTCCTCCAGGACGGGGCTTCATTGATTCTCATAGCCCTCAGGTGGCCGAGGCAGCCGTGGTTCCCACTTCTGCTACAGCTGGCGGTGGACACACCTCTTCCTCTGGGGTTTCAACACGATCTCCTGTCACAGGATCAGGGGACTCTCTTGCACCCCAACCTCCAGTCCCTTCATCTGATGGCCTGGCTGCTGAAAGGGTAGTCCTCGCACCCCTACTACTGCCTCGAGAGGTGGAAGATGTAGTCTTGGCCTCTTGGCGTCAATCCACCAGAAATTCCTACGCTCTTAAGTGGCGTAGATTCTCCGCCTGGTGTGAGAATCCGCCTGGTGTGAGAATCCCTTCTCGTGCTTGGTTGCGGTAGTGTTGCAATATTTGCTCTACCTCTCCAATCTGGGCCTTAAGTCTAACTCTGTCCGAGTTCACCTTAGTGCTCTCTCAGCACACCACTTGCCGGTGGACGGCAGGCCTCTTTCCAACCACCCTTTGGTGGCTCGTTTCCTCAGAGGCCTTCTTCTGCTTAAGCCTCCTTTGCGTCCACCGGCCCCTGAGTGGGATCTGAATGTGGTCTTGCAGCGGCTTACTTGTCCGCCTTTTGAACCTATGGCTACCTGCCCTCTCCGTTTTCTCTCCTGGAAAACTTTATTTCTGGTAGCTCTCACCTCTGCTAGGCAAGTGAGTGAACTGCAGGCACTAGTGTCTGATCCTCCTTACACTAGGTTCTATCGGAATAGGGTAGTCCTACGGACTCACCCTAAGTTTCTTCCTAAAGTTGTCTCACCTTTTCACCTCAATCAGGAGGTGGTTCTTCCGACCTTTTTTCCCAGGCCGCATGCCAACCGGGCTGAGATGGTCCTGCATACCCTGGAATGTAGGAGGGCGTTATCCTTCTACCTCGACCGTACGCGGGAGCATCGGAAGGCTGTTCAGCTTTTCGTTTCTTTTGACCCCAATAAGTTGGGGCTCCCTGTCTCCAAGCGTACGTTGTCCATATGGGTCGCTGACTGTATTGCCTGGGCTTATGGGGCAGCCGGCCTCTCGTTGGAGGGTCGAGTCACGGCTCATCGTGTCAGGGTGAAGGCTGTGTCAGTGGCTTATCTCCGCTCTGTTCCGTTGGCAGACATCTGCCGGGCCGCTACTTGGTCTTCAAGCCAGACTTTTGCGGCCCATTACTGCCTTGAGAGGATCCCGCAGGGACAGTGCTTTCGGACAGGCAGTACTCCATAATCTCTTTGGGGTTTAGGCAACTCCTACCCTCTGGCCCTGGTGTTGGGCTACCGTTCAGGGGCGTTCTCAGAGAAGATTCCTTCCTTCTGTGCTGACGAGCTAGAGGGAGTTCATTTTTCTGCTTGGGGTCTCCGGTAGCCTTAAGCTGGGGAGTCCCATATGTGAGGACTGACTTCCTGCTTGGTCCTGGAGAAAGAGTAGTTACTCACCTGTAGCAGGTGTTCTCCAGGAGCAGCAGGAATCAGTCTTCACAACCCTCCCTCCTCCCCTTGGAGTTGCAGTCATATGATTTATTTTTGCTAATTTTTTTGCTGTCTTTTAGCTATGTCATCAGACTGAGCAAGATGGCACCCTTGGGCGGGAAGGGGACCGCGCATGCGCGCTGCAATTCCCAAAGGCTTTCTGTGAAAGCTGGGGAAATGCTCCGCACGAGGGCTCCGTCGGCGCCGATGTCACCCATATGTGAGGACTGATTCCTGCTGCTCCTGGAGAACACCTGTTACAGGTGAGTAACTACTCTTCACTGTAGAATCTCTATGGATTGAAATTCCATGTACAAAGGGAAAGGGGAAGGCGGCAGTGGGGGAGGGGGGTGTACTATCAACCGCCTAGCCAGAATGAACAAAATGGATGATGTAATGCTCAAAGAAAACAGGGAAACTAACAAAAGTTACAACACAGTAATAATAGGTGAATTCAATTACCCCGGTATCGATTGGATCAGTGTCACGCTAGGACATGCTAGGGAGATAAAGTTTCTAGATGAAATAAATGACTGCTTCTTGGAGCAGCTGGTTCATGAACCGACCAGAGGGGAAGCCATTTTGGACCTAGTCCTTAGTGGAACACAAGGTCTGGTGCAAAAGATAAGGATGTTGGGGCCACTTGGCAATAGTGATCATAGCATGATCATGTTTGATTTAATAATGAAGGAAGGACAGTAAGAAAATCCACACTACTACCTTTTAACTTTCAAAAGGAAGACTATGAAAAAATGAGGAAAATAGTTAAGAAAAATCTAAAAGGAGCTTTTGCAAAGGTTAAAGATTTACATCAAACTTGGGTGTTGTTTAAAAATACTATCTTGGAAGCCCGGACCAATTGTATTCCATGCGTTAAGAAAAGTAGAAGGAAGTCCAAAACACTGCCAACATGGTTTAAAGGTGAGGTCAGAGAGGTTGTTGCAAAAAGGCATCTTTCAGGAAATGGAAAAAAGGTGCCAAATGACGAAAACTGGAAAGAATACAAGCATTGGCAAGTTAAATGCAAGGCATTGATAAGGCAGACAAAGAGATAATTTGAGATGAAGCTTGCTGTGGAAGCAAAAACGCATAATAAAACCTTTTTCAAGTACATTCATAGTAAAAAAAAAAGAAAACCAGTGAGAGAGTCAATTGGACCATTAGATGATAGAGGGGTAAAAGGGGCACTAAGAGGGGACAAGGCCATAGCGAAGAGGCTGAATGAATTCTTTGCTTTGGTCTTTACTGAGGAAGATGTAGGAATGTTATCCATGACTGAAGTGGTATTTACAGGTGCGGTAGAATTGAAGGAAATATCGATACATCGGGAAGATGTATTGCAACTATTTGATAAATTGAAGAGTAGCAAATCACCTGGACCGGATGATATACATCCAAGGGTGTTGAAAGAACTGAAATATGAGAACTATCATTAAAATTAACTGTAATACCTGAAGATTGGAGGATCGCCAATGTAACGGCAATTGTTAAAAAGGGTTCCAGGGATGATCCGGGAAACCATAGACCAGTGAGCCTGACGTCAGTACCGGGAAGAATGGTAGCAATCATCATAAAGAAGAAAATTACTGAACATGTAGATAATCATGGCTTAATGGGAGACAGCCAACATGACTTTAGGCAAGGAAGGTCTTGTCTTACTAATCTGTTATGTTTTTTTTGAAGGTGTGAATAAACAGACAAAGGTGAGTCAGTTGATATAGTGTATATGGACTTTCAGAAAGCCTTTGACAAGGCTCGTGAGAGACTTTTGGTAAAATCAAAAAGTCATGGGATAGGAGGCAGTGTACTATTGTGGATCAAGAACTGGTTAAAAGATAGAAAGCAGAGGGTAGGGCTAAATGGCTAATTTTCCCATTGGAGAAAGGTGAATAGTGGAGTACCCCAGGGATCTGTGCTGGGTCCACTGCTTTTTAACATATTCATAAATGATCTGGAAATGGGAATAACGAGTGAGGTTATCAGATTTGCAGATGAAACAAAACTATTCAAAGTTGTTAAAACCCAAGAGGATTGTGGAAAATTGCAAGAGTATCTTGATAAATTGGAAGATACGGCATCCAAATGGCAGATGAAATTTAATGTGGGCAAGTGCAAAGTTATGCACTTAGGAAAGAAGAACCCAAACTACAGTTACACGATGCAAAATTCTACATTAGGAACCACCACCCAGGAAAAAGATTTAGTTGTCGTCATGCATAACATGTTAAAACCTCCGCTCAGTGTGCAGCAGTGGCTAAGTATCATAAGGAAAGGAAAGGAGAATAAAACAAAGGATATTATAATGCATCTGTATCATTCCATGGAGTGATCGCACCTTGAATATTGTGTATAATTCTGGTCACCCAATCTTAAAAAGGATATAGTGTTATTAGAAAAGATACAGAGAAGAGCTCCCAAAATGGTAAAGGGCATGGAAGGATACTCCTATGAAGAGAGGCTAAAAAGGTCAGGGCTCTTCAACCTTGAAAAGAGACGGCTGAGGGGAAATATGATAGAGGTCTATAAAGTAATGAATGGAGTGGAACGGGTAAACGTAGATCGATAGTTTATGCCATCAAAATATAGAAAGACTAAGGGGCATGCAATGAAGCTACAGGGTAACCTATTTAAGACTAATAAGAGAAAATATGTTTTCACTCACCGTGTAATCAAACTCTGGAATTTGCTACCGGAGGATGTAGTAAAAGCTGTTAGTGTAACCGGGTTTAAAAAAGGTTTGGACAAGTTCTGGAGGAAAGCTCCATAAACCATTATTAAAGTGGGCCCAGAATATCCACTGCTTGCTCCGATACACGCAATGTGGAACCTGTGTCTTTTGGAGAAACTGGTAGGTACTTGTGACCTAGATTGGCCATTGTTGGAAACAGGATACTGGGCTTGATGGACTTTGGTCTGACCTAGTATGGGATATCTTATGTTCTTATGGTCATAAGTCCTCCAGCAGGACAACGACCCAAAACATACATCCAAAAGTACAAACGAATGGTTAACAAGTTAAAAATAGACTATTTTTAAACTGGCCAGCAATGAGTCCTGATCTCAGTCTAATCAAGGACCTTTGGAAGGAGCTGAAATCTGCCGTTGGTAAAAGAAATCCTGGAAAATTCATGATCTTGATCAAATTGCATTTGAATAGTGAGAGAAACTACCAGAGGACAGATGTACAGAACTTGTAGTTGGCTACAAGAAACATTTGGAGGCTGTCATCACTGCCAAGGGTTGTGCAACCAAATATTATTGAAGGGTGTCATTAATCCTGTCCAGGTCATAATTTGTGTTTTTCTCAGAAATTGCAACCTCTAAGTTCCATAGACATCTTTTTTTTTGTATACCTTTGAATATACTATTATAATATTATGATGACTCACAGTTGGAATATTTCCAATTATTTCTCAAGATATTGTACACAATATACCTAAAATACAAGAGTACTAATAATGTTGATCAGAACTGTATCTCCTCTAACCAGCATGGTATTGTCTGGAGAGTGCCAGGATGGTCTGTGGGCGGGGTGAGGACAGTTCCAGCACTTATTGGTTAGTGGTGATTTTCAGTCTGCTGAATGATAAGTGCCCGCATAAAGTTAGGTTATTTCAATAGCTGTCCCAACTTGATGTGGTTGAGCTGTCCAGAGAGCAGCTGAATAGTGGGCGGGAAGTTGACCACGCATGCATGTTGGAACTCCCAAAAGCTTTCTCTGAAAGCGGGGGAGTGGATACCATACAGGCTTTGTCGGTGCTGATGTCATCCATTTGTGAGGACTGATTCCTGCTGTTCCCAGAGAACACCTGCTGCAGGTGAGTAACTATACTTTCCTCCGATTAGTCTTAAATATGCCACAATGTTGGCTCATTGAGTGTCTCCTAGGCGTTCTACTTTTTGAAGGTGTAAATTACTTATCTGCATTCAACTTAACAGCATTCAGTGGCCTTGTGGTTGGGGCAAGGTACTTCAGGCCAGAAGGTCAAGGGTTCAAATCCCACTAGAGGACAGCAACCTTGGGCCAGAAGGACTGTGGTTTCTAGTCCCACAGGTGCTCCTTGTGGTCTTGAGCAAGCCACTTAACCCTCCATAGCCCATGTTCCCTGTAAAATAGTTATTTCCAAATTATAATGCCCTGTTCAATGTAAACCGCACTGATGCAGAATAGTGCAGTATATAAGAGAATATAAATAAATAAACCGTTCCACTCATCTTGTTATTTTATAGACCTCTATCATATCTCCCTTCAGCTGTCTCTTTCAAGCTGAAGAGCCCTAATCTTTTAAGACATTCCTCGTGGGGGTATCCTTCTATCCCCGTTATTATTCTGGTCCTACTTCTCTGTACCTTTTCTTATTTTGTTGTATCCTTTTTTTAGATATGGTGACCAGAATTGCACACTATTCAAGGTGCAGTCACAGTATGGAGCAATACAGATGCATTATAATACGCTTGGTTTTATTCTTCATCTCCTCTCTTATGATTCCTAGCATTCTATTTGCTTTCTTGGCTGCCGCTGCACAATAAGCAAAGGGTGTAAATGTCTTATCCACAATGATACCAGATCCTTTTCCTGGTTGATGACTCCTAACGTGGAATCTTGCATTGTGTAACCGTAGTTTAAGTGTTCATCTCTAAGTGCACTTGTCCAAGTTAAATTGCATCTACCATTTGACATTCAATCTCCAAATTTGTGAAGGTCTTGCAATTTTTCACAATCTTCTGTTAGTCTGCCACATATCAGAGAATACTCCTTCTGCTAAGTCAGGAGGTGATCAGAGTAGTCTGAAAAAACCAAGACCTTGTGTACTTTGCACTCAATTGGATTCCCCAACCTTGCAGTGTGGAGCATGACCTTTTTCTGGACATAGTTCAGAAATTGAGCCAGAACCACACACAAAGCTTTTCTCCTTCCCTTCTTGTTTCCACCCAATGGGTTCTCTAGATTCACAGCATACTCAATTACTTATCAAGGGTTAGGCTCATGGGCAATCATGTCTCCAGCAAGCGGCAAAGTTCTGTGTCCTGCAGGCTCTCTGATAGTGCCATAAAATGCAGATTTTTCCATCTACTATGAATTCTCCAAGTCTTCTAATTTTTTGGCATGATGTGCTATTGATTCTTTTGGTTGTTTCACGGCCTTGGCCACTTCCATCTCCAAATCTTCCAGTTCAGATTCTCTCATATCCACCTCTACTACATGCTGTTGCGGTTGCCTTTATTACAACCCCTCTTTTATTTTGCCTTGACTAGTGCGTAGGGGCTTCACTTTTGTTACCTTCAAGCTTTTCATCCTGTATCCAACTGGGCCAATTTACATCAGAAGTATCTAAGAGCATCCCAAGGAAATTATCAATTTCTTATTGTTCATATCCAGAGTTAAGTTGTGACCCTGTCAGTGGAGTAAGCTACAATGCAGGGCTCACAAACAAAATTTTGCTGAGGGCCCTCATTGTTGCAGAGATGCATGCCCCTACATTGTGCAGCTCTTCTGTGCATCCGTCCCATATGGCGGCGGTGGCTGCAAACTTACTTCATTGTGTTTTACGCGCTGCTCCACTTTTGTAAGTTCACCATGGGCCCAGCAGTTGTTCCCTGCCAGCCAAAATCTGGCAATGTGGATGTTATCTCAAGACTTCGGCCTGGCGAGGAACAGCTGTCAGTCCCAAGGCAGATGTCCAACAGAGAAGCAGTTCGGCAGACATGATAAAGTAAGTTTGCTGCCGCGACCGCTGTGTTGGGCCACTTTCGGCCCGGGCCCCTTGTATTGTGGAAGCTGCTTGGGTGGAATTTATGCCACTGGGTGCCACCCAGACCTACATGGGTGCCACCCAGGCCTAATAATGGTTTAAGGACCTTTTCTCCAGGAACTTCTTTAAACCTACCTTAATAGAAATGACATAAATAATATTCATGAATAAATAGAATGAACAGAGAAAAGATGTGTATGTCATGACAAAAATGGGAAATTAACTGACATTACAGCATGAAAAACCATTTACATACATGACATTATGCTCCATTTTGCAGCAGGTATATTTAACTTCCTGGTATCATGTTCAAATTTTTATTTTTTTCACCTTATATTTTTAGTACTATTCCAAAACAAAGGCAAAACTCCATATAGTCAAATTTATGCTTGCACCTTAAAATGATACAAAATAATTCCAGCATGCAAAATATAAACTATTAGTTACGAATAATAGTAAATGAATATGACTTTTATACCTTTTCAAAATCTGAAGTATTCTCTTCCCTGTATTTAAACTCCACAGTCAGTGTTTTCATTTTATACGCCAGCTACAGAGCTTAAATAGAAAGCAGTTATTTATCGCCAGATAGTGACCAATGCTGACTATTCGGATTGAGTACTGATGGCCCAATGTTGTCTATTATCTGTCTAATGCTTAGGACGCCTATTTTGGTATCCTAACTTATACGAAGATTTATCAGTCTAGCAGTGCTGAAAATCACCACTGTGCTGAAATGTTCCTGCTTCCACACTGCCCCTACACAATCCAGATAGTGCGAAGATGATCTGTGGTGATATTCAGTGGTACTGTATGGATTACATTGCTTAATATCATGCTGATAAAGCCTTCTAAATATTGACCCATCTGTCCTTAGTTGCAAAGATATTCAGAATCCCTGAGCAGTTTGCAAGTACCTTGTAACAATCGCTCTGCAAAATTATGTTCATCAAGACTGTCCTTGCCGATGTCCCTTTTCAAAGAGACAAAGTGCCCAAGTACAAAAGATCCACAAAGTTGCTCCTGCTTTATAGATGGTGGGTAAAGCATAGTTGCCTGTAACCGGTGTTCTCCAGGGAGAGCAGGAATTGGTCCTCACATATGGGTGACGTCGGCACCGACTGAGCCCTTGCGAAAGCATCCCCCCAACTTTCAAAGAAAGCCTTTGGGAGATGCCACCACGCATGTGTGGTCCCCTTCCCACCCAAGAGTGCCATCTTGCTCAGTCAGATGACATAGCTAAAAGACGGCAAACATAAAAGATGGTACAGAAGCAACTCCAAGGGGAGGAGGGAGGGTTGTGATGACTGATTCCAGCTGTCCCCGGAGAACACCTGTTACAGATGAGTAACTATGCTTTCTCCAGGATCAAGCAGGAAGTCAGCCCTCACATATGGGACTCCCCAGCTACAGGCAACCGAAAGTCCATAGCCAAAACAAGGCTCCTGCAAGTGGAGCTACAAGCAGCAGCAATTGAGCCGTGTACACAGACCACAGTTGGACCCTGTGTCCGATGAAACCAGCACTCCGGTAGCCTGAACACAGAAAGGTCAGAAGGCAGGAGTTGCCTAGACTCCAAAAAGGTTACAGAGCACAGCCTGGCCGAAGGCATGATCCTGTTGGGACTCTTTCTAGGTAGTAATGGGCTGCAAAGATATGGACTGAAGACCAGGTGGCGGCCCAGCAGATGTCCTCCATCGGGATGGAGCGCAAGTTTGCCACCGAAGTCGCCATGGCCCTGACATGGTGTGCCATGACACGGCCTTCCAAGGGGAGCCTTGCCGGCTCATAAGCAAGGGTGGTACAGTCCACCACCCATGTGGACAGCGTACGCTTGTTCACCGCCTCCCACAGCCTACTGGGGTCATAGGAGATAAAAAGCTGAGCTTTGCAGTGGCCCTGAGTGCGTTGGATATAGAAGAACAAAGCCCTCTTACAGTCCAAGGTGTGAAGGACCATCTCTGCTTGCCTGGAGTGAGGTCTTGGAAAAAAGGTTAAGATGGAAGGGCGACACAACCTTCAGCAGTAATTTGGGGTATGTGCGAAGCACCAATCTGTTCTTCTAGAACCTGGTTTAAGGCACCTCTGCCACAAGGGCTTGGAGCTTGCTAACTCTGCGAGCGGAGGTGAGTGCAACCAGGAAAACCACCTTCCAAGAGAGATAGTGAAGGTGGCAAGTAGCCAGAGGCTCGAATGGCAGGCGAGTGAACTTCCCTAGCACAACGTTGAGGTCCCATTCAGTTGCTGGAGGGCGAACCGGGGGTTTCGATAAAAGCAGGCCCCAAAAGAAACGGGTCACCAAAGGTTGGACCGAGAGGGGCTTACCATCCACTGGATGGTGGTGCGCTGCCAGGGCACTCAGGTACACTAGGACAGAGTTAGATTTGAGCCCGACTGAGAGAAATGGAGAAGGTACTGAACACCAGAACCACCAGAAAGGAGAAAGTATCAGCCCCATATTCAGCGCACAACGTGGAGAACCTGCACACCTCGGCTGCAGTGGTGTGAAGAACAGTGGATATTTTGCCTTAATACAGTCATCCCAAAGGGTTGACATTTGGAGCAAGAGTGGTGGAGCCTCCTTTAAACATTGGGCGACAATTTTTGTTTGATGGGTTCAGGCCAGACAATCCAGGGGTTTTTCCCCCTGCTGTTGGGTCACTCCCTCTGTGAGTGATGTCATTTTAAATAGCCAGTCCTTGTTTGATTTGGGCTAGATGATCTAGGGTTTCCCCTGGTGCTGGGCCACTCCCTCTGTGATTGACATCATCTTATCAGCCAATCGGCAATTGTTTCGGCTATATAAGGGAACCGTTAGCATTCAGCGTTCTCTTGGTGATCACTCTTGATGTTCAGCAGGAATACACTTGAAGCAGGGTCCCTTCGGGGTCCCAAAACATGCATGTCGTGCAGCTTTTAACCCGATGTCATTATTCTGGAATATGCGCATTTGCCATGAATTAAGATAAGTGTTTTTACACTACCTCACTTTTAAGGCATATGTGTTTTTACACTATTTCACCTGAATAAAAGGGTTCTTCAGACACTGAGTGGAGAGTTTTGGTCTCTCCAACCCCGGTCTGTTGGTCCCGATTAAAAAAGAAAACACGAAAGAAGAAAGTGGCAGCTTGGGGTTTTGTTCACTGATGACCTTTGGTTTACATTTGGAGAGAAGAGAGTAGCAGTGGGCGCAGGTAGGATAGTCATTCTAGCTTGTTAGATGCAAAAGGAAGCCGGCATCCAGGGGATGTGCATCCAGGGGATGTGCAAACGGCCTCGTAGCGCTAGAGAGTTAGGTAAGCACTACGGGGATTTTTTTTAAGCCAATGCCACCACTGCAGGTCCTAGAGAGGGGGCGTCAGCATTGGGGAAGGTGGAGGGAATAAGAGCGGGAGCAGAGGGGGGCACAAGGTTTGAGGTTCGCCTAGGGCACCTCATATCCTTGCACTGGCCCTGGAAACAGCTGTGAACATCAGCAGAGGAAGGCAGGGGAAGGAGGGGGGGGATATACGTGTGACTAAGAGAATCAGTGCGAATGAATTAGAGTCAAAAGACTGAGTCATCAAAGGGGGTTTTGAAGGTTAAAGGTGGTGAAATTGTTCAAGTCACTGCACTACATGGTCAGTGTCTACGAGCTCATAGTCAAGAGAGAGAAGTAGAAGGGACGGAGACGCTGATGTTATAAATGTGTATAATCAGATGAAAAATTAATTACTGCTAAATCTTTAACATTGATGGAAACCAGTTAGCTACTCCCCTTTACTGACAATGAGAAATAACCTTGATAGAGAGACCCCTACAATCAAAGATATTGCTCCATATAATGAGATTCCAGCTGGCCCAGCAAGGAATCATATCCCAATAGAATCTGATCTCACATACATCTTTTCTACTTTTACTTGTACTTTTGGTCCATAGTCAATAAAAAAAAATTAACTTACTTATTTAATGTTATTTTACTTTTACCAAGCATTCTTATAGAAATAAACATTTTCATCTGTGTTCGTAAGTGCAGAGCTTTGCTGAGATTATAATGTATAAACTCCAACCTAATACTTAATATCATTAGGAAAGATCAGAAGAAGATATCTCTGGAGGCTGAACCTTTGAGGAGACGGTCAGCATAAAAACCGCCTGCTGTGATCAACTGCTGCTGAATCTCAGCTGCTAATATAGACTTCGCCACAGCAACAGCATTAGACATGTTCTGGCTGGGAATATGTGTGATTGCTTTTTTCTTGTTAAGCTTTTAACCCTTTATTCTAATATGTAATAGGATGGGGTCATCAAGACCCTTGCAACATGCCCTACCATAGCAAGAAATGAGCCAGCGTCAGAGTGCAGCTGCAGATGTATCATAGGTCATCTTCTTTACTACTTGAATAATGGAAATTCATTTGCTTCAGATTTTATTTGTATTTTGTCTCATATGGAAGAAAACTGAATGCCAGTGTCGTTCAAGCACCTCTGAGTTCTTCATTCCAGGATATCACAGAGATGGGGACATCATAATTGGAGGAATTGTAAATGTGAAGTTTGCTCAAATAGACAGACCACTGTTCTTCACATCTTTTCCCATTTGGAGAATTAATCTTAAGTATGTAGCATCATCATTTCACTCCACTGTTTTTGAGTCTCCTTTTGGGGCAGCTGCAGACTCCAGATGTAACTTGTGCCTGTAAGGCATATTTTAAAGGCTAAAGGGTACCATTCAGTGGGGGACAGTGTATTGATTCATGATCTGAACATTCAGTCTATGGGTAAAGTACTTTCCATTGCAATGCATATTTCAAATCTGTGATATATTTAAAAGAACAAAATGGATGGCTTGAGGTGATGGGACGGGTGATTCCCGCTTATCAAGCTTTCCAACATAAAATGTTTAAAATTGCATTTGCACTTCCTCTAGTTTCTCGTTTTTCTTTCTTTTGAATTGATAACTGTACGGGTTACTTAACTTTATGCTAAGGGAGTTTACCGTTATATTACAATGCATGTGGCAGGTAATTTTACAACAGAGCACTGAAACTGTCAAAGTATATATGTTGCATCCGTTTCATGAAAGAAACCAAATAGAGGTCTGTGACACTGAAATCCTTCAATTAACACAAAATCCCAAACTACGTCACTAGTGATACAACTTATTTTGGACCGTCAGATATATTCACTCCCTATGCCATACAGTGATCTTGACTAATCAGGAGATTACACTTGTAAGTAATTGTAAGCAAGGATTTTAAGACCAAAGTTACTTTTGTAAAATTCTTGCTAAGCTGAAGTAGTAGTTAAGCTATGTGAAAGCGATCAGGGCTATAGCCCTCCAGCTCTTGAGGTAGTGTTAGCACGAGAAGCCATCACTGAGTTGGGCATGAGAGGGGCTTGTGGACAGATGGAGACAGAGACATTTTTGAGATTAGTACATTTTGATAAATTTTGGTGCAAGCAGCAGTCATTAACAATTTGTGAGCTGAAATAAAATAATAAAAATAAAAAAGGTTAAAATGTGGACTTGATGGAATATATGGGACTGATGAATGCTTTAATAAGCCTCAGATTAGCCAAGTTTACTATGTGGTTCAGGGAGTGAATATATCTAATAGCCTACCCACCCTCATCCCTAATTGCTTAAAATGTACATAGTTTCCCCAATTATAATTTCAATTCCATGTTACTTTCCCTGTTATATGTAAACACAGGACAGTTCTGTATTGCCCCGGAGTCAAATTGTTAATTTGTAAACCGCACTGATAACAAAGAGCGCGGTATAGAAAAGCTTTTAAATAAATAAAATAAATCTAATGCCCCAAATAAAAAATTGCCATCTGTAGTGTAGTTTAGCATTTGTGTCATTTTATAAAAGAAACATACGAGGTGCGATCAAAAAGTATCGAGACTTGTACAATAACACAAGAAGTATAACACTGGCAATGCACTCTGTCTCCTTCAAAGTAGACCCCTTCCGATAAAACACACTTCCTCCAGCGTTTCTGTCGTTGCTGGAAACAATTTTGAAATGCCTCTTTCGTTATGCTGTGAAGCTTGTCATCGGGGACGCTGGGTGAGAATGTTCACAGTCTTGGCAAAGGCAAATATTAATATGACTTGCAAAGGATTGTGGGAAATGTAGTCCATTCATACAAGACTCAGCTGTTCACAATAAATTAGTTGTGCTTGCTCAAGTGTTAAAGCAAAGAAGATATTTTATTTATGGGGTTATTTCTCCCAACACAGATATACTTGGTAGCACATAAAACAGGATACTTGCTTTCAGTGTTATACTTAGAAAAACAAATCAGGAAAAACAACAGCTGAACTTGTTAGGCAATCAAATCAAAGAATAAAGACCTTGATGGAAACAGAAAGGTCTTTTCTGTAGGCTTCTGAGGAGGAGTAGCTTAGTGGTTGGGGCAAGGTACTTCAGGCCGGAAGGTCGGGGGTTCAAATCCCACTAGAGGACAGCAACCTTGGGCCGGAAGGACTGGGGTTTCTAGTCCCACAGATGCTCCTTGTGGTCTTGGGCAAGCCACTTAACCCTCCATTGCCCATGTTCCCTGTAAGTATTAGTGTATGTGTCTCATATCCCTGTGTGTTAAATGTATCCCCCAATTGTGTTGTGACCGCTTTGATTGAAGGATAAGGCGGTATACAAAACTGTCTAAATAAATAAATAAAATAAAAATAATATCTTCTTAGCAGTGCTTCAAATAACAAACAAAACCCACAAAGTAGGGAAAAACTGTTCTTTTCAGGGTTAACTTCTTGTATCTTCACACACAGACTCAGAAGTGTCCCTTCAGAGCTCACAGGCAATTAGGCAAGGCTCAATTGCTAGCAATTACCCAGCTGAAACCCCTTGGCTGGCTTACTTTCTACTGCGTGGCTCAAATCCTACTCAGAAGCTTTTCTGAGTAGATCAAAGAACAAGTTTATATTTCTTTGTGATTGTTGTTGTATTTTGTAACAGCATATAACCCCAGAAGTTTAGACAGAGAGCAATCCATGTATTCACAGACCTCATTTACAACATCTCCCCCTTCTTCAACTATCATAGGTTCCATATCATGGATTGGCACAGAGGAATTTCTCAATGGAGCACTCTCAGGACAATACTTGTTTCCCCTGCTGTCTTCCAAGTGAAAAGCTAGGGCATAGATCAGTGTTCATACCTGAGCTTCCATTGCTGTTAGAGTTCCTCTCTAAATATCCTGGTCAGTATGTAGTCTAGTTTTTATGTCCAGCCTTCCAATCAAGATCCCTGGACACTGGATCTCTCTTCACATACCTTCTGGCACTGGTCTTAGGGTCCCTTCCAAGTGCAGCCGTCTCCCTCACAGGTGCCGTCCGGGGATTCCTGGCTCTGCAGCACCACTCCTCTGGCTTTCCCCAGTCCAATGCTGTATGCTTGCCTCTGGAATGCCTCCCAGTATACGTACTGCTATGGACTCCTTTAGACCTCACAAATGCTTTTCTCTTCTTTCTTCCAAAGTGTTTCTTGCTCTCTCTGTCCGTTCGCTCTGGCTTCTGCTTCTGATGATCCTCAGGATGATGAAGCTCCTCAAGACAATGAAGATGATCCTCAAGATAATGAAGATGATGCTGATCCTCCAGATGATTCTCTGTAGAATAAACTTTTCTTTTATCTTGCTTAGATGAATGCTCTACCCTAGCAAAGCGCAGCTGTGCTGAATCAAGCCCTGCCCTTGGAGATGAGTGCTTGGGGATTACCTCATAGCCCTCCTGATTGAACACACGTTTCCCCACTTCAGCTCCTCTAATGGCTGTTGGAAACCTGGTGCATTCTGGGAATGGTAGTCTTTATGGAAATATTCTGTTTTATTATTTCTATCAGAACAGACAGGTTGCTTGTTCAGAGTCACTTCACCTCTACTATGGCTCCTTCCTGAGCTATGATAAGCTTCCTTATCACAAGCTGCTGTGTCGAATTTTGCTTAATGGTCTCCAAATCATTGAATCGCCTTCCTTTCATGGTAATTTCAGTTTTGGAAACAAGAAAAAGTCACAGGGTGTGAGGTCAGTTGAGTACGGAGGCTGACAGACTTGCTCGATTTGGTATTTGACCAAGAACTGCTGGACATGTGATCTGTGAGCTGGGGCATTATTGTGATGAAGCAACCGTTCACCATTCCTGTGCAATTCTGGCCTCTTATGACGAACAGCATCTCTCAAACGAGTCAGAGCTTGGCCGTAGTTCTCCTTATTGATGATAAGAACATAAGAACATAAGATATGCCATACTGGGTCAGACCAAGGTCCATCAAGCCCAGTATTCTGTTTCCAACAGTGGCCAATCTAGGTCATATGTAGCTAGAAGATATGGCCTTTTGGATTATACTCATGATGAACAATACCCTGGTAATCAAAGAAAACTGCGAATATGACCTTGCTCCTCACCTGACTGGCTTTCTTGGGTCTGGGAGAGTCTGGAGTCTTCCATAGTGAGAATTGAGCCTTAGTTTCCGGTTCATAACCATAAACTCATGATTCATCACCATCTGAGTCATTTTTAATGCATTCCAACAACTCCCTGGCTGCAGACAGTCTATCTTCTTTTTGGACAGGGGACCAGAGTTTCTGTGCGAATTTTCCAGACATACGTCTCGTCCCCAAATTGACAGAAAGAATGGATTGTACCAGCCCGAAACTGATATCCATGTCCTCAGCAAGCTCCCTGATAGTCAATCAATGTTTTGCACATATTATGGCATGCACTGCTTCAACTTTGTCATCATTCCTGCTCATAGATGGCCTTCCAGAACGTTCGCCACTGTCAACACTTTGGCAGCCTTCTTGAAAACATTTGTACCAGTCATAAACTCGAGCATGACTCATGCATTCATCGCCATGCACTTGCTGTAACTTGTCGTAAGCCTCTTTGCATGAATCTCCAAGTTTCTGGCAGAATTTAATACAAATTCATTGTTCAGTTTTTTCACTCATTGTAAATCTGACAAACTGCTTTTACACGATACCAAACATCACTTTAAAAAATAATATTGGTGTGCTGCAGCCATACAACACTCTGCACATGCAGAGCACATAACTAGATCATTGCATGCTTAATAGCATTATGTTGTGAGGTATTGTTATATAGCTACACAAGTCTCGATACTTTCATAAAGTTACCACACTGAAAATAGGTGGATGTGTTTGTACCTGTGTGTGTATGTGCTGGTAAAACTAGCTGCATGTTCGTATTTTATAAAGTGTGTGCATAAGTACCTGTCCTGCCCCTCCTTCACTTCTTCTGTGCTCTCAGGAACGTCTGCATAAATATCATGTAAAGGTTTCTGTGCATTGACTTCCTATGCCTATATTCATCAGATAATTTTATATGAGATTGAGTGCATAAAAGTCTCTTCCACAGGTTCAAGATTAAAATCAGCCCCCACTGTCCAGATGGAGAAATAAGAAGCTGCCCAAGATGAATTCTTAAGATATAGGGGGATGTTTACTAAACAGCAGTAGTAGACTCTATGCGATATCGGAGTCTGCTACCGCTGTTTAGTAAACATCCCCCATAGAATATGATGTCAAAAGTTGCCCAGAACTCTAAAGTATACCAAATTTAAATTTGTATTCCACACCTTTACTATTATTGGGCACAAATTTATTTTTTTATTGACTTGTTATTGCATGCCGTTCATTTACACGGGCTTTAGGGCATTGTGTTATTATAACGTAGTAGCCTGGAATGGCTCTATTGGTCTGCTTAGTAAGGTGATTTAGGCTGTAGCTGCAGCTCTGTGCATGTCATCCTTGTCCGATTAGAAGTGCAAAAGTCATTTCACTGCTGTTTTGAATTGAGATGTCCAATTCTTGGTTTCGGTCCCCTTCTCATCTTTTGTGTTTATCCCATACCCTTTTTGAATTCTATCGCTTTTTCCCCCCCCCCATAACCACTTCCAGGAGGGAGGGCATTGCAGGCTTCAACTCGCCTTTCTGTAAAGAAATGTTTCTAGACATTGCTCTTATGTCTTCCTCCCATTGGAAAGTTTTAGTATCTTGTGCATTAATTCCTTTTAAGAACTGAAATATTTGTATCAAAGGTTTGCTGAAATATAAATAAATCATAGTCCTGATGTAATTCTCTAGCCACCCAATTGAAAAACAATCACGCAGGTTCATTTGAGACTATCTGCTTCTGATAAAGCCATGCTGCCTCAGTTTTGCAGCCCATTTTAAGCAAGTTAACAGACTGTGGCTATGCTTCTGTTTGTCTTTCATTGTGTTCTGTTCTGCATTATCTGAAATTGTATTCTATTACAGTATATTTCCAACATACTACTACAATTTCCTGGCCTTTGTTTCTGCGGTGGAGGAGATTAACAACAGCTCAGAGCTCTTACCCAGCCTTACTTTGGGAATACGTCTGTATGAGACTTATAATGATCCACTTTTGACACTTAAGTTTGCCATGAATATATTTTCTGCAATGGACATTTTGATACCAAATTACATTTGCAAGACATCTGAGATACTGGCTGCTATAATTGAAGGCCTGGCATCTGAGGAATCAAGTCTGATGTCCAGTATATTCAGGATATATCACTACCCACAGGTCCGTAGGGGGTGTACGTTCATGAATGTACATTTAGTTAGTTTAAGGTACCTTAAAACATTTAAGGGCATGCTTACTAAGCTGTACTAGCTGTTAACTCATGCTTGAGCGTGTGCTAATGGGCTGTGTTAATAGACTATGTGCTAAACATACAGTACGGGATTAATTCTGCGCCATCTGCTTAGCGCGCAATGGGGAGGGAAATGGGCTGGGGAGGGGCAGAGCACAGGTGTGGCAGCACAGTATGGTTAGGGTGGGGATTGACAGCATGCATTTGCCGTCAGTTTTGCAGTTAGCACAGATGCACTTAAAGCCATTTCAGAGGGTGGCATTAAATGTATCCGCATTGCAGCCAGCAGACGCTAAGCCATGAATCAGTATGTTATCTGCTGGAGAACATGCTGTACATTTCCTCAGTAGGTAGTGCACATCTGTTGCAGTATTGCACATTGATTTCCACCCTCAACGCATGCTACCTGCAAAACCTTTGTGCACCTTTTGCAAACATGCCTTGTACTGTGCACTAAATTGATTTAATACACATTAAGGGGATTATTTTAAAAGCCCCTTTCACGCTCTGGATGTCTGAAAACAGTTTAGACATGTCCAAAGTATGGAGACGCCTCCAGAGGCATTTTAAAAGCCGGGTATGTTTATGTCCCCTGTGTGAGGATGTCCAAGTAGGAACAGGGGTGTGGCCAGGAAATTCTCAAGAACCTGGACATCACTTCCTGATCTCGGAAAAGTACTGGACATCTGGAGTTGCGTCTAAGATTATATCTGCTCCAGGCATGACTAGGCATTGGGAAAGTGCTCTTTTTGGCCATAAAACATCTAGAAGGAGTACAGAAGATGGTACTCCACCATCCCTAGTACACTGCATAAACATGATGATAGCAGCAATAGGAGTTGAACCCTGGCCTAGCCTACCACTCTAACCATTACGCTATTCCTAGACATCTGTAGTCTGGAATACTATTCCTGGGATGTTTATGTAGATGCTCCCACAGATGCCCATATTTGTGAAACAGTGTCTGAACCTGGACATGCTGCTGCTTTTTTCTGATGTTCTGGCTTGGACGTCCCAGATTGCACTTGAACGTTATTTGTAAAGTTTTTATTTATTTTATTTAATGGTATTTCTATCCCGCCTTTTCCTTTAATCAAGGCGGTTAAATGCCACTTTAATTCACCTAGTGCACTTTAATTCATCAGTTAGCATGTGTTAAATCACTTTTGTTGCATATAAAATCCTCATTATAAAGAATGTGTGAAACTAACCCAAAAATACCCCAAAATCCTGAAAACCTTCGAACAAAACTACCCCCAAACTAATCAGATTTGAACTGTTAAATAAATAAACTGTCTGTGCACATCCCTGCAGATTAAGGATTCTTATTTTTTTATTCTCTTTTTCCAAGTATGTTCCTTATCGGTCCTACAGTTCAGTCCTCCACCTCTGGGTAGTGCACCTCCTCATGCAGCATGGAGACTGGACAAGTCAAATTCGTGACATCACCGGGTATATCTTGCTGGTCTTCTCCCATCATCCCCCAGTGTGTCCAGTCTCCATGCAGCAGGAGGACTTAGTGAGCCTAGGTGCTGGGCTCACTTGAGGGCTGATAAGGAGCAGTTAGGACAGGATTATTAGTAAATTTCCCTTAGTTAATTTTTATTTCTCTTTCTTTGTTGGTACTTTTTATTTTAAAAAAAAAAAAGTTCCACAGCCGCCGGTGCCTCTCTTGTTTTCCCCTCTTTGCTTCGGCAGTTCTAATTAGTGGGACGGCTCTCCCCTCCCGGACCATACAGAGGGGAGCCAGGAAGAGCACAAGGCAAACGGCACGAACGCTGCCCCAAGTTCCTCGGGGCAGCAGGGAAAAGCCATTCCCCTGGAGGAGCACAAGTCAAACGGCACGAACACTGCCCCAGGGCCCTCGGGGCAGCGAGGAGAGCCGGTGAGACAGTGTGATTGGCCCTCACCACGCATGCTGCTCACAGCAGGAACAAGCAGCATAGCGGTTTGCAGGGCGGCGCTGAGATCCGCTCTCAGAAGGGAGCAATGAGTCAGGGGAATCCCGAGGTCGGTGCCGCTGTGGCGCAGTGTTGTTTTCGGCAAAACTGGAAGGGGGAGATGCTTTTGGCACGAAGTAGAATCGGTCGGCCCTGAGCCGGTTTCTCGCGCTCCGCGGCCACGCAGCATCAGCGCTGATCAGCTTGCTAGCAGCGAATTAAACACGTTAAACTAGGAACGGAGGTGCTAGCGGTTAGCGAAGCTGGGAACGTGCTCCAATGGGCCTCTAGTTCTCGGGAAAACATGCTGGCCTTAATCGCAGGTGTAGGGGCGGAAAAGCAGATTCTCACTTTTTCCTTTAAGTTGTCTCAAGCGGGGCTAACTTGAAGGCCTTCTGCAATTTAATTTTCTGTAATCCCTTCTAGGTGTTCCTTTTGGGAGTTTGTTTATTTGTTTGCCTTTCTTTTGGTTGGATTCTTGTGCCCTACAAAATTTAAAAAAAAAAAAAAGGAGGTTGTCTCTTTTTGGCTGGCAGATATTGATTTTATATTGATTTTTCTCTTGAGTTTCTGGTGAATATTAGTGCAGTCACTAAAATTCAGAGCTTTCAGGTAAATAACTCCATTGATATTCATTTCAATAACTTCGCTTTGTTAATTTATTTTATTTCTTTATTGTCCTTTTTGGTGAGGTAATTGGATATAGTTAATTTAATTAATTGGTTCTGGAGGCCTTAGGGAGTTTAAAAAAAAAAAAAGAACACGCTTTTATTTTATTTAGCTTGAAAGTTATTGATTTTATTGTATATGGCTAAGGCCTTCACACCCACAGTGTTGCTGTGTGGCGCAATTGTGGACGGGGACAACTGCAGAACCTGCATGTTGGCTCCCTTGTCTATGGAACGAGAAATTCAAGGGAGAGCGTGAGAAGAGACTCAGACCCCATCGGCGAGAGGAACTGGGAAGTCCCAGTTGGAAGTCCCGGCCGTACCTCGTTTAAAAGGCCAAGAAGGGGCATCTGGATTAGGTGGCCCTATAGGATCTGGAACAGACCTTCATAGTTCTCACCAGCTGATGTTCCCATAATGCATCGTTGGCGGAGCCACTGATGCTGGGAGCGACGGTGCTGCAGTCAGGCTCAGAAAAAGTTGACAGCAATCGGGTGAAACCTCTTGAGGTTCTGACTCTCTTGAGGATCAGCCCTTGGCCACGGATTGGACAAAGAAGGAAGATGTGGTTTTGGAACCGCAGTTGGAAGATGGGATTCCGGAGTCTGAGGATCAGGCAAGGAGCATAAGAATACTTCACAAGGAAGTCCTGACTCGCCATTGCAGAGCCCCTTCAGCCGTTTAGCCTCGCTTCGGTCCAGGAGGACCTGTCCATTCACGCGGGGGTATGAATGGCTGGTTCACCGTGTGGTAGAGCGGACAATTCAAGACACATGGGAAGTGCCAGAAGTGGGGTTTCGAGACGTAAGAGCTATGAATAGGCCATACCGCTTAGCGGACAAGGAGACGGGGAGTGTCCGTTCTCCCAGTATAGATGCAGCGAGGTCTCAGTCCCAAGTTACAGTTCCAAGTCCCTACTCTGGCCCAAGTTGATATACCTGTTCATTGTAAGTACAGTGCAGATTCTGCCTGCATTATACAACTCTGAGTTAACTGTAAACTGCGCTGAATTTAGAGAGAGCGGTATTTAGGAGAAATAAATAAATAAATAGGTCACGGAACCGTCGATTATTCTGGGAATATGCAGTGCAACATTGAAGGATGCGCAAGCCTGGAAGGTGGACAGCTTCTGGAAAACACGCCTTTGCGGTTTATGCTCTCTCTTGGCAAGTTCCTTTTGGTGAAGCTTGGGTCATGAGAACTACTTCAGGTGAGGCAGCGATACAGTTGCCGTATCAGCAGGTGCGGGAGCGTTTTATTGTAGGTGTCATGGTCTTGATCAGGTGCGGCTTATTTAGAGAAAGTCCATGGTGATTTGGTTAGGCTGCTGGCGAATCATAGGGATTCCTTGGTAGCCCTGCGCAGGTACCTGTGGTTAAGAGATAGGGGGGCGGACCCTTCTACAACGCAGCTTAGTGGATTTCTTTTTAGGCCGGGTACGACGATGGTCGTTGCTATGTTTATCTGGGAGTACCGGAGAAGACGGGTCTTCCCGTCCTATTCTGGATTTCACGGGAGTGACTTCCTGTCTGATCATCCCTCATACTTTCAGGGGTGTAATGGTGTGTCCCCATCAGACCACTTTAGCTGAAAATGGTTAAGGGTCGTGCTTCCATGGGGACATTGTCAGTTTCAAGCTTTGGCCTGCGATCGGGCAGCGTCACCACGATCCTTCACCTAGATTATGGTGGGGGTGGCGGTGGAGCTGCGAAAGGAAGGAATCTGGGTTCACCCTTGTCTTGATGGTGGTTGAGTAAAAAAAAAAACAACAAAAACCCGAGGCGGGGAGCTTGCACGTTACAAGCACAGTAGTCAAGTTGCTTCTGAGCCTCGGCAGGGTGGTCAATGCGACCAATAGCCGGCTAGTCCAGGCTCAGGCCCTAGAATACTTAGAAGTACGGTCCAACACTCGTTTGGGAGCAGTAGGTCTGACGGATCAGCGAGGTCAGGCTTTTTGGCTCCTAGCACGCGAGTGGATGTCGACACCAGCTCTGTCGGCTTGGAGTTGTCTTTGTGTGCTACGGTCAAGGGCGGCGACCCTGAAGTTAGTACCATGGGCCAGATCTCACATGCATCCTTTGCAAGAGGTCCTCACGCCACCGTGCTTCGCATCAGAACGATTCTGTGTACAAGCATTTTCCCTGTCCTTGGCGGGTCAGGTAGCCTCTTCAGTGGTGGTTTCCGTCTGCAAAATCTGGAAGCAGGATTGCCACTGGAGCAACCTCAGTGGATCCCAACGAGGCCAGAGATAGGTTGCGCAGACGGGGGAGCCCATTGCAGCAATCTCTTCGCACAAGGAAACTGGAACGGGCCGGAGGCCCAGTGGTCGTTCAACTGTTTGGAATGGAAAGCGGTGTTTCTAACACTTCAAACATTCGGAACCGCGGTGAGAGATCGGACAGTTAGGGTATTATCGGCCAACTCTGCGACAGGTGCTTCCTCAGTCGTCAGGGATACGCAGGCAGCGCTACCATGAAGGAAGAAGCGAGAACCCCGTTGGAGGGGGTGGAGCCAAGACTACAGACGATCTCGGCCGAGCACCTTGCAAGAACATAAGAACATAAGATATGCCATACTGGGTCAGAAAAAGGTCCATCAAGCCCAGTATTCTGTTTCCAACAGTGGCCAATCTAGGTCATATGTACCTAGCAGAATGGATGATGTGATGGCAGATGTTTCAGCAGAGTCCGGGTGGATGCCAGAGAATGGAAGCTTCATTTGAAAGTGTTGGCACAGATAGTCATCCAGTGGGGTCATCCGATTAGGGACCTCATGACAAATTTTCAGCCAGCCAAGACAAATAGCTTCTACAGCAAGAAAGGGGTTTTCACCCAATCTCCTTTTGATAATCCCTTTTGAGACGGACAATAACATTGTATAGACACCATCCCTATAGAACTGCATCTTTCATCTAAAGAAACAAAAATTTTATACCAAAATATCTAAATATGACACAGCGCATTAATGTAAAGGTGAGGAAGGGCTATTCAATAAACCTTATGGTAAAAGTTTTTATGTTAAAATAAGGCTTATCACATCAGTACTCATACACCTTCCTCGCCTTACGAACAGAACATAAACTCTGGACACTAATGTGATGGTAAATCTAGACCACAGCTTCATTCCATGAACAAACCCCTAATCTTGCCCTCATCATCTCTCAGGTTTCCCTTCCCTGACTATTCTTTGGTACCTTTTCACCTCTGTCCCCCATGTATTCTCTATCTCTCTACTTCCCCAATCACACTCAGCCGCTCGGCTAATCGGTGCCGACCTACTGTAGCTATAATGAGGTCCATGAAGAACCCTGTGGAAGACTGTTCCTATATAGCTTGCAGTAACTCCAGGCAATACCCCTCAGTTTCCAGAGGTGACACACGTTAGCCAATGCATGTTTTCAAACACTTAAGCCAAAATCAGTCCAATCACTTTTTATCTTAGGCCAATACTAGGAGGAACGTGTTTCTCCCCCCAAATCCCTCCACCACTCAGACCCCCACAGTGCCTCATCCCCGCACCAATATGCAAAAAAATAGAAGGGAGGCAAATGGAAGAGTAAACCCAAATCTCCCCTGCTGCACCCTTGTCCGTGGCCTGTCCCCCACCAAATGGACCTCTAGCCCGCCAAGTGCCTTCTTGCCTACCACCCCTACTGCTCTTCCTCTCGCCTTCAAACTATCCAGTCACTGGCCGACTATCTCACCCTCACCCTCATTGCATCGCCACTGCTCCTCAGAAGTGGACTCGACCTATGTTCTAGGGCCAGCTGTTTAATCTGCTGACCCTCTATACTACTAAAAACATTTCTAACAAGTGTAGGGTTATCATTAGGAGGAGAGGAGGGACAGGGGAGATATGATTCAGACCTTTAAATACTTAGAGAAATAATGAACAAACAAACCTCTTCCAAAGACGGGGAAGCTGTAAAACTAGAGGGCATAACATGAAGCTGCAAGGGGGTAAATTGAAAGGCAATGTCAGGAAATACTTTTTCACTGAAAGGGTGGTGGATGCTTGGAATGCCCTCCCGATGGAATTGTTGGGGCAAATACAGTGACAAATGGCATAGGATAGACACAGTGGATCCCTTTACAGCAACAGGATAAAATCAAAATAAACTTAACTAATTTCTCAACATACAGGGGTGTCCTACACGGAGTGGTGGGTTCACCCCTTAAACAGAGATATGGGGAGGGGTGGCCTGCATAGAACGGCAGGTGTACCTACTCTTGCCATCTTACTGGGCAGATTAGATGGACCATACTGGTCTTTATCTGCCGTATTTACTATGTTACTATGTTACTATTACTCTTACAAAGAAACATGACGACAGAAAAAGACCACATGGCCTATCTAGTCTGTCCTTCCATATCAACCACTACAACAGTCCCCTTTTTTCCTTTAGAGATCCTCTTGTGTTTGTCCCATGCTTCTTTGAATTCAGATACTGTTCTTATCTCTACCGCCTCCACTGGGAGACTATTCCACGGATCCACCATTCTTTCCGTAAAGAAATAACAATGCATGTCACTCCTGAATCTATCCCCTTTCACCCTCATCCCATGTCCCCTTGTAGCAAAGCTTGCTTTCAATAGAAAGAGGCTCTACTCCTGTGCATTTATGCCACAGAGGTATTTAAACGTCTCAATCATATCACTTCTATCCTGCCTTTCTTCTAAGGTGTACATTTTAAGATCCTTAAGTCTGTCCTCATATGCTTTATAATGAAGACCACTAACCATTTTAGCAGCCACTCTCTGTACTGATTCCAGCCTGTTTATATCCCTTTGTAGGTGCGGTCTCCAGAATTGCACACAATACTTCAAATGAGGTCGAACCAAAGACTTATATAGAGGCACTATCACCTCCTTACTTCTGCTGGCCATTCTTCTCCCTATGTACCTAAGCATCCTTCTAGCTTTTGCTGTCGTCTTTTCTACCTGTTCAGCTACTTTAAGATCATCATACACAATCACACTTAGGTCCTGCTCTTCTTAAGTGGACAAAATTACTTCAACCCCTATACTATATCGCTCCCTTGGATTGCTGCAGCCCAAATGCATGACCTTGCATTTTTTAAGATTAAATCTCAGCTGCCAAGTTCTAGACCATTCTTCAAGTTTAGCTACATCGCTCCTCATGTTAGCTACACCTTCTTGGGTGTCTACTCTATTGCAGGTTTTGGTATCATCCGCAAAGAGGCAAACCTTACCCGACAGCCCTTCCGCTATATCACTAGCAAAGATGTTAAAAAGAATCGAACCAAGGACAGATCACTGGGGCATGCCACTGGTAACCTTCTCAGAGTGAGCTCCATTTACTTGTACCCTTTGTTGCCTCCCACTCAACCAATTTGGAACCCAAGCAGTAACTTTAGGGTCCATCCCTAGGGTGCTCAAGTTTGTTTATAAGTCGCCTGTGAGGAATGGTGTCAAAGGCTTTACTGAAATCTAAATACATCAAATCTAGGGCTCTCCCTTGATCCAACTCCCTGGTAACCCAGTCAAAGAAATCAATCAGATTTGTCTGACAAGACCTGCCTCTGGTGAATCCATGCTGCCTCGGATCCTGTAATCCGCTGGACTCCAGAAATAATGACCTCATTATTAACAAGGCATTAATCCATCTTAATTGCTGCCCAGTTGCTCATGCCATCAAGACCTTTCACTGTGGTGCTGAAATTGCATCCATTGATTTTGCCCATCACCATCACCCTTTATATGACACTAGTAACTCCCTTTGTATCTAACTACCAACACCCTTGTGCCATCAAACACAAAAGATCTCTAAAGAAATAAAAGGGACTGTAGTAGTTGGTATGGAAGGACAGACTGGATAGGCCATTTGGTCTTTTTCTGCCATCCTGTTTCTTTCACCAACAATAAACAATGCACTGTGCTATTTGAAACACTGAAATACAGATAGATGGACAGTGAAACTCACACTAACAATCAGACTCATACCACAGGCCACTCACACACACCACCTCTCCAGGACACAGACACAGACATGCTCGCAGTGTCACGCATGAGCACAAGCAGGTACGGATTGAAACATATGGACTGTAGGGGAGCACTGGGGACACAAAGCTGTTAGGCAAGGGGGGCATGGGGTTTAGGGAGGGAAGGGGATAGTGGCAGACTGGGAGTTGGGGAGTGGGCAACAGTGGGATGTGGTGAACACTGCTGGGGGAGAGGGGTACACAGTGGAGACACAGGGGGATGTTACTAAGGCTTCTTAATAAATACAGACAACCCCGATCTCTATTCCTTTTCACCCACTGCTTACCATCCTCTCCTCTCCTGACATTTTGTCTTCTACATTATCATCTGCTCTTGAGCTTCACCATTTTCTTTGAGATCTCCACAGTATCACCTCTTCACCCCCTTTCTCCTTCTTTACTCCCAAATCCTTCCCTCAACATCTGTCACCTTTTTTTTTTTCCTTTTCTAAAATCATTGAGGAGGAAATCACTCTTCTCACCTCCTCCAAACTCACTACCTGTTCCTCTGATCCCGTCTCCACCCCTCTACTAAGCTTTATCTCTTACACTGTCAATCCTAAACTATTGCTTACCACTACAATTGTTCCTGTAGCCTTCAGACATGATGTGGTTACAGCCCTTCTCAACAGTCCTTCACTAAGACTCTACTTATCCTTCTAAAGGCCCATATCCCTCCTTCCCTTTGCTTCTAAACTTCTTGAATGTGCAGTTCATCACCTTGTCTGGACTTTCTGTCCTCGGAAGCTCTTCTGGATCCTCTGCAATCTGGCTTTCATCCTCTACGCTCTTTTTGGTTCTTGCCAAAGTCTCCAATGACTTTTCCTTCCATATCCAAGGGCCTTTACTCAGTCCTCGTCCTTCTGGACCTTTCTGCTGCTTTTGACACTTGAGTTCTACTCTGTCCTGGTTTTCTTATTCTCTTCCATTGTACTTCTAGAATATGTTTTGGTGGATCCTCTACTATTAGTAACAGTCACAAGGAGCAGAAATGGAATGAAGACCAAACACCTAACTTGGTCAAGTTTCAGCTCGTAGCCTTTGTCAGGGGTCAGACTGTAATAAACAATGACTAATCTCTGAATATGAGATGGTCACCAATGGTAGCAAAGAGTCTGCCCAGTAAAAGGAGGTCATCACAATATGACACTGCATGCAGTATTGCTAGCTAGTTATTCATTTAGTAGGTATACCTGGGGTCTGATCTTCAGAAGAGCCAATATTTAAGCGCCATGGTGGTCAGTTGTGGCAGCTAAGCAGAAACAGCCGGATTGGAGCTGCTGCAGCATAAATATCTGGGTCAGTGTCAGTAATCGGACAATTGCCGACATTTATTTGGTTAATGCAGTTTTCAGCCAGCCCATGGAGCAGCGTTCTTCTCGACAGATGGTGCGCTTGGCTGGAGAAGAGAACTTGATTGAGGTAGAACGTGGGCAGCCGAATAGTAAAAGCAGAATTGCGTAGATTGGCCCCTGAAGAACCGGAAGGAGAAACGCGTAGGCAATGCCATTGATCAGCGTTGGGATGTTTTCAAGTTGAGAAGAGATTTTTTAAATGGACTTGGTTAATTACTGCATAATAGAGAACAGTTAATAACAGCATCTATGATCAGCATTCAGCTTTACTAAGAAGGATTTTGTTATAAAAACGTTTTAAAAAAAGTTTTTTCACAATGATATCACTTTTCTAGTGGGAATTGCTTGTATGAAAATGAAAATTGAAATCACACTTCAGTTATCCAATGGGTGGTCGTTGATGCAAACAGAGATTTGATGAGGGTCAGATTCTGGCCTCGTTATTTATTCTCCAGTCTGAGACCTCGTGGGATATACCAAGTGTGAAACATGTTGAAAATATAACCCGCGAGAATAATATCATAGTTTACCAAAAGCCTATCTGTTTTGATAAATTAGAAAAAGTTGGAGTGTAATAACATTTTAGTAACCAGGCAAGTGTTGGCATTTGCCTGTACCACCCAGGGACCACCTTGGCACTAACTGGATGGTCTGTGGAGATATTCAGTGGCACTATCAAGATAATGCTTCTGGATATTGTGGGCCTAATGCCCTTAGACAGGGGTCAGCATGCACAAAATAAAATGCTCAGGGGTGGAATTTGGGTGGAGATACAGTTTGCACTCATATTTTATAAAAATTATGTATATGTCTATACTTTCTGATAACATTTATGCCTACTCCCAAAAAGGTAGACATGTCTGTAGCTTCAAACAAGCTGCTATTTCTGCAGAATTTGTCCTAGTGCTTTATAAAGATATAGAGGCATCTCTGCCTTTATAAAATAGACTAAAAACAGCCAACTATTGCTTTTTCACACATAAGCAACCTGTTAGAAAATTAATGCCCACAAGACAAACATGGTGATGAATTCATTATTTTTCTCAACAGATCAGTTACAGCTCACAGAGTCTTTTTATGAGTGATGCTGTTAAGTTTCCTTATTTCTATCGGACTGTCCCCTCTGAGTTATCCCTCTGCTCTGGAATTGTCAGGCTACTGAAACATTTTAACTGGACCTGGGTTGGTATCGTAGCGTCTGATGATGACAGCAACATGAAGGCTGTCCAGATCCTGAAAGAGAGGATTGAGCAGAACAGTGGCTGCATTGAGTTCATAGAAACCTTCAGTCACACCACTGCCATGTCAGCAGAAAAGATCCGTAAAATAAATGAGAGTATCCTTACATCATCAACCAATGTGATCATTGTCTATTCTAATGTAGATGATACATTAAATCTAATACGTTACATAAATATTCTGCAGATACCTGGGAAGGTCTGGATTATTGCAGCTGAACTGGACTTACCCTTGAATGAGGACAGTATGAGTTTGAAGAACAACACCTTGTTCTTCTCGGTGGTTAAGAAGAAGATTTCTAGTTTTTCAAAATTTGTTCAGGAGGCAGATCCTTCCCAGTTTTCAGGGGAATACTTTTCTCTGCTATGGTGGAGGGGTCTGTGTGCCAGCAAGTGTCCAAAGGACATCAGAAGGACTTGCAAGCCTAACAATATATATCCCTATCTCAGTCACTGTGACACCAGATTCTTAGGGAGCAGCTACAGTATATATAATGCTGTTTATGCCCTGGCGCACGCATTACATGGCATGATCACGGCTGACTTTGGAAACACCACAACATGGAATGGAGACATGCTGAGATTTTTGGATTTTTCACCATGGAAGGTAATACAATTTGTTAGGAGAATGTTACGTCTAGAGCAGAGGGATAAGAACCAGGAAGGCTCAGTCTGAATCCGATTGTCACTCACTGTGACTTTGGCAAGTCGCTTAACCCTCCCTTTCCTCAAGTACAACCTTTGATTATAAGCCTTCTAGGGACAGGAAGATACTTACTACTCCTGAATGTACCTTGCCTTGAACTCTAAGAAAAGGAATGAGCTAAATCCAATTCCCTCCTCCTCTTCCCAAGAAGAAAAGGAGTGGTATTCAACAGAAAAGTCTTACTATTTAAAGAGATTTTGATATTGAAGCTATATGATCACACTGATACTCAACTCCACTAGGTCTTTGCTTTCACTGATTTTCTCTTTTTTTTTTCTGTGCACATGTAATTTTTTTCACATGTGCACTATTAATATGAAGGCACATTTTAGATAGGACATGGAGATACGTCAAAGTCAGGATGTGCTCAGATGTGATGATATTTTAGGAACAGCTCTGATAAATGTAGAGCCGTTTCTAAAATATACATCTACCTGCAGCAGGATGAGCCATTTCAGAAATACAGATATGAGAAAAATGAATGGTAGAAACCTGGCAACTCACATATGCAATAATGGCATTTGAGGATGGCTCATTTAAATGTCAGCACTTACACTTCTATCTAAGACATTTGCAAACTCAGACATGCAGATACTACTATTCAATTACAGAGGGCCCTCTCTTTAAGTCATTCCAGTTTGGAGGGGAGAAATAAACATAGGGGGATTAAAGGGGTAATCCTTCTCGACCCCTCCTATAAAGGGAGGGCAAACGGAGCACTTTTTCCATACTTGTTTGTGTCAGGGAGCAGGTATAAATCCGGATGTGGGCAATTTTGGGCTTGCAAGTACGTTCTCTATATAGTTTAGTTTTCTATTAAAATTTGATATAATATCCCTTTGAGGTCAGCAGGGAGGTTTACATAAAATAAATAAACAGATGAGTTTTGGGACTAGTTTTGAATTTCTGGTGATTGGTCTCACTATTACTACTACTATTAATCATTTATTTATTTAATTTATTTTTTATTTAACTATTTTCTTTTATACCGCCCCTTCCAGAGATCAAGGGCGGTTTACATATAACAGTTTAACAGTCTTGTACACGTTTGTATACATTTTACATTGAACAATAGAAGTCAACTATTTACATTGAACAGTAAATTTAACTTTGTAGGTAATTAAAGCAAAACAAACATCAAACCTTTTACAAATGTATATTTACAGTGGTTGTGTGTGGTGTATAGGGCAGATACTGGTGTAGGTGCTGGAATTTAATTCCTTTTATGTCGTAATTGGGGCGTGTATGGGGAGGGGGACAGACATGTAGTTAGAATTTTTGGGATTAAGGGAGTTTATGCATGTATGACCACGTTTGTTGTGGAGCTGGCTTTGGGGGAGTAGGGGATTTCAAAGTGTTCGGTGAACAGGTAGGTCTTTAATTCTTTCCTGAATTGGGTGAGGTCTTTTATGGTGCGAAGGTCTATAGGGAGGTCGTTCCAGAGTGTAGGAGCAGTGAATGTGAATGCTCTGGAGCTAGTGGTTTTCTTAGTTTTCTGGATGGCTTTTGGTATGATAAGGGAGTGGGCTGTGTTTTGTCTGTGGGCTCTTGTCGAGGTTGGAGAGTGCCGTAGTGTAGATAGGTGTGAGGGGGCTATGTCATTTATGAGTTTATAGGTTGTTAGGATAATTTTGTATATAATTCGGCTGTTTATAGGGAGCCAGTGGAGTTCTAGCAGTATTGGGGTTACGTGGTCTGTTAGGCGAGCTTTAGCAATTACTTTTGCACAGATATTTTGAGCTCTTTGTAGAAGGTATGTGCTTTTTTGAGGAAGGCCTATTAGGAGACTATTGCAATAGTCGAAGTGAGGGGTGATCAGTGTACTTACTACAGATCTAAAGTCTTGTGTTTCGAGGAGTGGCCTTAGGTGCTGAATAGTTTTAAGTTTATAGAAAATGGTTTTTACTGTTTGTTTTATGTGTGGTAGCATGGTGAGAGTTTGGTCTATTATTACTCCTAAGTATTTTACCTGTTTTCTAACAGGTATGGTGGTTTTGTTGATTGTGATTGTTTCCGGGTAAGTGTTCTCAGTCATAGATGACCTTGTTACGAACATTGCCTCTGATTTTTTGAGGTTGATGCTGAGGTAGTTAGATTCCATCCAGGAGGAGGTCTCAGCCATGCATTTGGATAGTGAGTCATATGTAGGGTTTTTAATGGTAATGGGGATAGCAAGCATGATGTCATCGGCATATATAAAATGGTTAATCCTGTGTTTTTTAAATATGTTCGTTATCGGTTGCAGGTACAAGTTAAATAGGAGGGCTGAAAGGGCTGATCCTTGGGGTATTCCTTGTCCTTGGGGGAATGTGTCTGATGCTTGTTGGTCAATTTGGACGCGTATTAATCTATGTGAGATGTAGGATTTGAACCATTTAAGGACAGTCCCGCCTATTCCTAGGTTCTCTAATCTGTTGATCAGTGTCGGGTGATTGATGTTATCGAAGGCGGCAGAGATATCTATGAATAGGAGTAGGAAGCCTTGGTGTTTGTCATCTGTACCCTTGATGAGGAAGTCCATTAGGGTGATTAAGAGGGTTTCTACTCCATGGGATGGGCGGAAACCAAATTGGTGTGAGTCAAGTGGTTTGTGCTCATCAATGTGTTCTTGTAACTGAATTTGAATTGTTTTCTCTATTATTTTGGCTATGAAAGGAATGCTGGCTATGGGTCTGTATGAGTTTGGGTCTTTTGAGTCGAGCTTATTATTCTTTATTATTGGTCGGAGTGTTGTGAGTTTTAGGGCATCAGGCATGATGCCTTGTGAAAGGGATTGGTTGACTATGTGTTGTAGGTTTCCAGCCAGTTCATCTTTCGCACACTTAATCCATGAAACAGGGCATGGATCGAGTGGGGAGGTGGTGGTGTTGATCATTGTTATGATTTTGAGGAGTTGCTTTTGTTCTATCAAATGGAAACTTGTCCATTCTTGTGTGGTTTTTGTGTTTGATAATAGTTTAGTCGGGGTAGTGGTCTTGCTTTTTAGTTTTTCTGCAAAATGTTTTGCTAGTGTTTGTATACTTATTGCTTGTTGTTTAGGTTCGGTGTTATTTGTCTTGGTTAGTGTTCTTACTATCGCGAATAACTCCCTAGGGCGGTTGATGGTTGAGTTTATTACTTTAGAATGGTAGTCTCTTTTTGATTTGTTGATTGCGTTTTTGTATTCTATAAGTAAGAGCATGTATTGGGATTTGTTTTCCTCTGATTTTAGTTTTCTCCATCTCTTTTCTTGTCTCCTCAGTTGTTGTTTTTTTTTTATTTATTTATAAGTACTACAAGTCATACACAGTGCTGTACAAGCACATATAGAAGACAGTCCCTGCTCATAGAGCTTGCAATCTAATCAAGCCAGACAGTGCAGAACAAGTGAAACAAGGAGTTTGATAGGAAAAAGAGACACACATAGAGTGGAGGAGTGGCCTAGTGGTTTGAGCAAGGTACTTCAGGCCAGAAGGTTAGGGGTTCAAACCCCACTAGAGGACAGCAACCTTAGGCTGGAAGAACTGGGGTTTCTTGTCCCACAGGTGCTCTTTGTGGTCTTGGACAAGCCACTTAATCCTCCATAGCCCATGTTCCCTGTAAAATAGTTATCTCTAAGTTATAATGCCCTGTTCAATGTAATTTCAGTTTCTTCAATATAATAAGTTATAATGCCCTGTTCAATGTAATTTCAGTTTCTTCAATATAATACAGAATATTGCAGTATATAAGAAAATGTAAATAAAAAAAATAAGGGATTAGGATCCAAAAGTGGCTAAAACAAATAAGCTTTTAGCATGGACTTAACCCTTTGAAGGCCTACTTTAAAATTTTAATCCACATTCTGCAGCAGGGTTAATTTTTGCTGATGTAGCTGCGCATGAAATGAGAGTCAGAAGCTGTAAAGATGTCTTACACATTGGAATATGGAACATACGAAGCATGAACCAAGGGAAGGTGGAGGTGGTCAGGAATGAAATGAAACGTGTACAACTTGATTTGTTGGGTGTCAGCGAACTGAAATGGACTGGCATCAGGCACTTTGCATCAGATGATCACATGGTCTACTATGCTGGAAATGAAAGACAAAGAAGAAATGGTGTTGCATTTATAATAAAGAAGAAACTTGCAAGAACTGTAATGAAATACAATGCAGTCAGTGAACGCTTAATCTCTATTCGTCTACGAGGAATGCCTATCAACACAACTAGAATTCAAGTATATGCCGCAACAACAGCTGCAGAAGAGAATGAAATTGAAGAGTTCTATGAACAAGTACAAGCTGAAATTGACAGAACATGCAAACAGGATATCCTGATAGTCATGGGTGACTGGAACCCAATGGTTGGCAACAAAGAAGGCGGCAAAGTAGTTGGAAAATATGGACTTGGCAACAGAAATGAAGCTGGAGAAAGACTGATAGAATTCTGCAAGACCAACGATCTATTCATCTCAAACACCTTCCATCAACACAAACGGCGACTGTACACATGGACTTCACCCAGTGGATTGTATAAAAATCAAATTGACTACATCTGTGGAAGTCAACGATGGAAAAGTTCTATAACATCAACGAAGACAAAACCTGGAGCTGACTGTGGTACAGATCATCAACTACTAGTACGCAAACTCAAGCTAAAATTGAAAAAGAGCAAACCACTTATGAATGCAGCAAAATATGACCTTGAGAATATACCACTGGAATTTAAAGACTGCCTGCAAAATCGATTTGCTGCTTTAGATACAAATGATAGAGCTCCAGAAGAGTTATGGAATGACATCAAGAAGATTGTGTTGGAAGAAAGCGAGAAGTCTCTACAAAAGGTGAAAAAGCAAAAACGGCCAAAATGGATGACGGAAGAAAATCTGAAAATTGCCCAGAAACGCAGAGAAGCTAAAGCCAGAGTAGAAGGAAAGACAATCACAGAACTCAACAGCGATTTCCAACGTGCAGCAAGACAGGACAAGGAAAAGTACTACGACGAAGTATGCAAGGAAATAGAAGCAGAAACTATTAGAGGAAGAACAAGATCGGCTTTCCTAAAGCTACGAGAGTTAAAGAAAAAGTTCCAGCCTCAAAATGGAATGTTACAAGATGCTCAAGGTTCTATGTTGAATGATGCTGAGAAGATCAAGAAAAGGTGGAAGGAATATACAGAGTTTTTATATGATAAAGATCAAGTGGACCGACAGCCGTTTCAATCTGTACCTTATGATCGGGAACCATTGGTGATGAAAGAAGAAGTTGAAGCAGCATTGAAAGCCTTATCAAAGAACAAAGCACCAAGCATTGATAGCATTCCCATAGAAGTATTACAGCAATCTGATGCAGCTGTTACCGTACTTACAAGGCTCTGCCAAGAAATATGGAAGACAACATCATGGCCAACTGACTGGAAAAGATCTGTGTTTATACCAATACTAAAGAAAGGTGATCCAACTGACTGTGGAAATTATCGCACAATCGCTCTGATCCCACATGCCAGCAAGATTCTACTGAAGATTATTCAAAAGAGACTACAGCCATACCTGGAACAAGTACTACCTGAAGTGCAAGCAGGGTTCAGGAAAGAGCGAGGAACGAGAGACATCATTGCAGATGTGAGATGGATCCTTGAAAAGACTAAAGAATACCAAAAGGATATCTATTTGTGCTTTATCGACTATAGCAAGGCTTTTGACTCTGTAAAGCATGAGAAACTCTGGGCCACATTAAGAAGCATGGGTATACCAGAACACCTGATCGTACTCTTGCACAATCTGTACATTGATCAAGAAGCAACAGTTCGAATGGAACAAGGAGAAACAGAATGGTTTAAAATAAGCAAAGGTGTAAGACAAGGCTGCATACTTTCCCCCTACCTGTTTAATTTATATGCAGAACAAATCATCAGAGAAGCAGGATTGTATGAAGACAACAGAGGTGTGAAGATTGGTGGAAGACTCATCAACAACCTTCGTTATGCTGATGATTACCGCATTACTGGCTGAAAGTGAAGATGATCTGAAACATTTGCTTCTCACAATCAAAGAACATAGTCTCAAAATGGGCCTGCATCTTAATGTAAAGAAGACAAAGATCATGACAACTGGCATAATCAACAGGTTGATCGTTGAAGGAGAAGAAATTGAAATCGTGAACAACTTTAACCTACTTGGATCAACTATCAATAAAGAAGCAACAAGCAGCCAAGAAATCAGACGATGCATTGCTCTTGGCAGAATGGCTATGAAAGACCTAGATAAGATTCTCAAGAGCAGAGATATCTCTCTCCATACAAAGATTCAACTTGTTCAGGCCATGGTATTTTCAATAACATCATTTGGATGTGAAAGCTGGACAGTGAAAAAGATAGACAGGAAGAAAATTGATGCCTTTCAATTATGGTGCTGGCGCCGAATACTGTGTATACCATGGACTGCCCGAAGAACAAACCAGTCGGTACTAGAGGAGATCAAACCTAAGCTTTCTTTAGAAGCTCAGATGACAAGACTTTGACTTTCATACTTTGGACGCATGATACGAAGAGAGAGATCATTAGAGAAAGACATCATGCTTGGCAAGATAGAAGGTCAACGCAAAAGAGGAAGCCCTTTTGATCTGGTGGTTGTTGTCCCTTTAGTTTACCAACCTTTAGTTCCTTTACAGCAGAAGGGTTTATATGGTCTTGTTTTCATCATGTTTTTTATTTAGGGTTGAATTTTTCTTTTTCTTTTTTCTTTTTATGTCACATATGTGTTATTTATATTGGCCAGAGACATAGACGTGCCTAGTGTGTTTCTCCCCTTTCTGCCCTGGACATGCCCGATTGGATCTGGATGTCCTTTCTAAAATGCCACTTTAGATGTGTAACTCGGCACTTTTAAAAAAATTGCCTTTAATTCCTTAGCTCAATCGTTATCTGAAGAACATCTACTTTAAGAACAGCATGGGCGAAGAGATTTATTTTGATGAGAATGGGGACCTTGCCACTGGATATGATATTATTAATATTGTTGTATTACCCAATGAGACACTGAGTTATAGAACTGTTGGAAGTTACAACCCTTCTGCTCCCCCAGGGCAGGACTTTGCCATCAAGGAGGAGGCGATCGTGTGGGAGAGTGCATTTACCCAGGTTAGAATTAAGTATCATTAGAGCATGGTGGAAGACACTGAACCAGGCTGCTATCTTGTATGTTATAAAATATTTATGGAACTGATGCTTTGCGATTTCCTGTCTAAAGTTCTGTTGGAATTAATAAGGGAGAGGATGCTTATACATAAAGGGCCTGATACGGAGTCAGCCGTATTTTGGAAGGGCTGTGCGCCTTGTTGGCGCATAGCCCTCCCTGCAGACCTTTAACCCGGATATTCATTGCTGCAGCGACAGCATTGAATATCTGGTGATTGCCGCAGATCTAGGAAGCTGCCGAGGCTAACTGTGCAGCAGCGATATTGTATGCTGTCCGGTTAGCTCCTCTGCCTTAAAGAAAGGCAAGGATTTTCCTTGTCTATATTTTAGGCGCAGGTCACTAAACGAATAACATTGGGGCATGTAAGGGACTTAGTAAGGGATATTCAATGGCACTGTTTATTTATTTAGACAGTTTTGTATACCACCTTATCCTTCATTCAAAGTGGTCACACCACAATTGGGGAATACATTTAACATGAGGGGATGGGGGGCGGAGCCTGATGTCCAACGGGGTAGACGCTTGGTGCTGAAGCTCCCGAGAGGCCTACACAGAATCCTGACTAAACTCCTGCAAAACTTCACTATTTTGCTTTCAAATCGCCGGGGCGCATCGGAGGGATGGCGGGACCTAAACCACAGCGCTTAGATTTCGGCTCCCCCACTTCGTCGCACGGCAAACGCTCCAAAACGGAACTGCCTTCCCCGCATAAGATGGCGCCGCTCTGTGAGAGCCCTGAAATGCAGCGGGTGATACTCGAGGAGATTCGTGGTGTAAAGGAACTGGTACAATCCAACGGAGAAGCGATCCGCGCCATGCGTGAGGACCTTACCATGATGCAGGAAAGGCTCGAGGGCCTCTCGTTGCGCCAAGACAAAATGGCGGAGACTCTTGAATCGCACGCGGTGCGAATGGGGAAGATCGATAAAGCTGAACGCCAGATTTTGCTCCTTCAAAAGGAACTTGAAGATAGCAATAATAGAGCTCGTCGCAATAACATTCGACTCATTGGAGCTCCAGAGGGCGTAGAAGCAGGAGATCTGCGGGAATATCTGGGCAATATTCTACCCTCTCTATTGAAGACGACGTTTCTTAAGGACCTGGAGATAGATCGGGCACATCGTGTCCCCACTAATATGGCGCTCAACCGGACGACTCCCAGGCCCATCATTTTTCGGCTACTGCGCTATCAACAAGCTGAGCAAATTCTGGCTGCTGCCCGGGCTAATCATCACCTCGAGATAGATGGGCATAAAGTGTCTTTCTTCCCTGATCTCTCTAAGCCCACGATGGACCGCCGAAAGAAGCTTCTTGCTTATCGCCCTCGTCTTCAGCAACTGCAGGCCCGATTTGGTCTCCTGTATCCGGCAAAGCTACGCGTTACGCTGCATAACCATACCAGGACCTTCGAGGATCCTGACCTCCTCGCTGCATTTTTGGACTCTAAAGAAGCTGAACTGATGCGTTGATGTTACCATCAAGCTGTGTTGCTGTTCAAAGCTCTCTTAAATCTCTACCTCATTGGGGCCTATCGCAGTGATTTCGCTGCGGACGCGGTTGGACTGCTCTCCTGACCTACTTCTTTGAACCGCCATCCTGCTTCTCTGCACCCTTCGGTGGCTCCCGGGACTTGTTCCTGCTGCAGGGAGTATGGCCAGTATCGGGCCTTCTCTGGGGCTTCCCCCCGCAGACTCATGGTCGCCAGTAATAGTTGGGGTTTTGCTTCTTCTCTAGTGCACTTCGGTGCCTGTCTCTTTTTTTTTTGGGGTTATTTATGCTTTCTACCAAAAGTTTATTATTTCATGTCGTGTGTACAGTCATTTGCTACCAATATGCATAGTTTAGGGAATAATGTGCAACTTCATGTTCTCTCAGAATTTTGTATATTACTAGATGGCTTTCTGTAAGCTCTTATCATTGAATGTCAAAGGTATCAATAGTCCAATCAAAAGGAAGAAAATTCTTAGCTATTTGAATACTGAGCATGCTGATTTAGTACTGCTTCAAGAAACGCATTTAAATGCTAAAGAAACACTAAAGCTTAATGTCAAGCCTTATGCTGTTGTGGCGTATTCTCCCGCTGTTGCTAAACGCTGTGGTGTTGCCATACTTGTTAAGAAATCCCTGCAGGCCACCGTGCTAGATATTAGCTCAGATAATGAGGGTAGATGGGCTCGCGCTCATCTCAAAGTGGGGGATCTAGAATTCACGTGTATTTGTATTTATGCTCCAAATGTTGACAATCCTGGTTTTTTTGCTAAAATTGCACAAGCTGCGCAAGCCTCCGCTCATACCCCACTAATACTGGGAGGAGACTTTAATCAGGTCCTCGACCCTTTGGTGGATCGGCAGCCGCCTAGAACCTGTGGTCCACCCAAGAGTCTCTCCATACTTACAGCTATGATCGCTGATTTGGCTTTGGTGGACATATGGAGGTTATTGAATCCTTCTGATTTGGATTTTACCTTTTTCTCCGCTCCTCACCAATCACAATCCCGAATAGATTTTTTTCTTTTATCTAAAACATTGGTATCGCAGATTGGTATGGCTAAGATTCACCCCTTGCACATTTCAGACCATGCTGCCATATCTTTTACGATACACACTGCTGCGCAAAATGCAAGTCCCCGAGCATGGTCTTTTGATAGGTCTCTCCTAGACCAACAGGATTTTCAAACTGTAATACGGGCTGCCATACAAGATTACTTTCATTTTAACTCTCCCCTTGACACAACGAACTGGGCCTGGTGGGAGGGTTTTAAGGCGTCTATTCGAGCCACGGTGACTAGTTATCAAATCCGTCTTGGGAAACAAAGAAGGCAACAATTGGTGATCCTTGAACAACAGATACAGGCTGGTGAACGTATTCTTACGTCCCGAACAGACCCATGTGTTCTGCTTCGTTTGCAACGTCTCCGTTTTCAGTACAACAAGATTTTGCATAATGCCGCTGTTAGAAATATAGCATCCCAGCAGGGATTGTACTACCGGGAAAATAATCGCGCTGGTAAACTACTAGCTAATGCTTTGAAGGGGAAAAAAGAAGCCAAACGGGTAGCAGCTCTCCGAAGCCCATCTGGGAATGGCCTTGTCACAAAAGATCATGAGATTTTAGAGCTTTTTCGCGATTTTTATGCTAGCTTGTATAAATCTGAATGTGAGTTTGTTCCTGAACATTTCGACCGCTTGTTAGCTGGTGTACAGCGTCCTACTCTCTCGGCTGAGGAATGCACGGCCCTTGATCATTCGTTTACTCTTGTGGAAATACAGGATGCAATTAAAAGATGTGCCTCCGGCCGTGCTGCGGGTCCAGACAGCCTTCCGGCTGAGTTCTTCAAAACTTTCAGCTCTGATCTGGCCCCGTTTTTGCAGCAATACTTTACTACCCTAGTAGCCGACGGATCCTCCCTTGGTTCCTTTTCAGAGGCCAACATAGTGGTCTTTGAGAAGGAGGGGAGAGACCCACACCTGACAGCCAATTACCGACCCATCTCCCTGCTTAACGCAGATTATAAAATCTTCGCCACTATTCTTTCTACTCGGCTCTCTCACAAAATGACCACTTTAATACATCCAGATCAATGTGGATTTATTCCCGGCAGATCAACTGCTGATAATGCCAGGACTCTTTGTCATGTACTAACTAATATGGCCTCCCACGATCGTCCATTGGTTGGCCTTTCCCTAGATGCCGAAAAAGCCTTTGACCGGCTAGAATGGCCATTCCTATTTGCGACCCTCCGTTGGTTTGGTTTCGGCGATAATTTTCTCCGTTGCCTTCAAGTGCTATACTCTCAACCAACTGCTAGTGTCTGTGCCAACACATTGAAGTCCCAGCCATTTTTACTGCAAAGAGGCACCCGTCAGGGGTGCCCACTTTCCCCCTTACTTTTTGATCTTGCGTTAGAACCCCTAATCCTGTTAATCCGTCAGTCTCCACATATCCACGGCGCTCCCTTTCCCCGTCGGGATATAAAAGTCTCAGCGTATGCAGATGATCTTATGCTTTTTGTTTCCTTAGACTCCGTATCTGTTGTTCTGGATCTAATTGACCGCTATTCTCAACTTTCAGGTTACAAAATTAATTGGACCAAATCAGTCGCCTTTCCCCTAAACCACCAGGTTCACCAAGCAGACTTGCAAACCTTTCCTTTTGTATGGCAGCCCCGTATGGTAAAATATTTAGGGGTACATTACTGTTATCCTCTCGAAGAAACCGTCGCTTTTAATGTCAAAAATTTAATCACCAAGGTCCGTGAGCTCACCCAACGTTGGTCTCCACTTACTCTTACGTGGTGGGGCCGTATGGATACCATAAAGATGATGATTGTTCCCAAGGTTAATTATGTCTTAGAAATGTTACCGTGCCTTCTCCCTCGACATACCTACAAAGATATCGAGGGCCTGTTGATCAGATTTTTGTGGCAGAACAAACCGCCTAGAATAGCGAAACATAAACTTCAGTCAGATAAGGAACATGGTGGGATAAGATTTCCTGATTTTTTCAACTATCACCTCTCTTTTCTTCTCAAACAGGGTGCCCGTTGGTTGGACGCTTCTTTCCCGTCCAGACCAATATGGTTAGATATAGAAGAAGACCTCTGTAAGCCCATTCCACTTAGCTATCTCCCTGGAATGACTTTCCCACTGGATGCCCACTATCCACCAATGCTCCTGGATACACTTCGCTCCTTCAATGTTCTCATCAGCTCCCTAGATTCCCTAGCTTGCCCACTAGATAGGCTTCCAATTTGGCATAATGCTCGATTCCAAATTCAACATAAGCCGGTGGCCTGGAGTCCCTGGTATTCCAGAGGCATCTGGACTCCCAATCAACTGTTTCACAATGCTCGCTGGAAGTCCATTAATGAGCTCCATTGTGAGTTTGGCCTTCCTTCTAAATACTATTTTCAACTGCTTCAGTTGCAGCACTGTCTCAAGAGTGCTGGGGTTTTTCCCCCACTAACTCCTCATGACCAAGGGATAACTGAGGTGGTCTCCTTTATTGGGGCTCAGTCCGGTGTTGCTTCCACCTTTTATAAAACTCTTTGTGCTCCTCAGAATGCTGTCCCCCCTTCTGCACAGCAGACTTGGGAGCGAGAATTGGGTGTAACTCTAACCCCTGAACATTGGAACCTCTTCTGGAGCAAAGTGGTTCGTGTTTCCCGCTCGGCTTCCTTAACCCAGACGCTTTTCTTCTTTGCCCATCGCTGTTTCTATACCCCTGATAGACTGGCCAAATGGACTTCCACTCTGAGTAATCAATGTTGGACTTGCCATGCAGCTACAGGCACCCTCACTCATGTCATGTACGAATGCCCCGCACTACAACACTACTGGAGCCGGGTCTGGGGTCGTATTCAATCTATCTTACACTTTACTGAACCACTCTCCTGGAAAATAGTGGGACTCCGTTCTGCAGCGGACATCCCCTCTCTTCCGAAGTCTGCTTACTTCCTCCTTGACTTTCTAATGGGTATTGCCATATCGTTAATCATGAAATATTGGAAAAATAGCTCTTCACTGAGTCCTCTAGAATGGTGGAATTGTGTCTGTCTATATAGTAAGTTTGAACAAATTCCTCGTAGGGCTACCCCTTCCCTTCAGGCCCGCTACCAGGTGTCTAAATGGAAATTACTCACAGATTTCGTGCAGTCGGCCAAATGCTCGCACTTGACTGTCTAGTTATATCTCTCTCTTGATCCATAGTATATCATGACTGTTATGTTTATGTTCTAACATAATTGCTATGGACCCCATGCCTGGGTTAATATCTTTTCTTTTCTTTTTTTTTTTTTATTATCTAGAGAAGAAGCATAGGGGGGGAGGGTTGATGGGGTTATTTTCCGGTTTATTCCATTTTATTTTGATGCAATCATCCTTGTTTTATTACTGTGTGTATTGTTATTGTTATAAAATGAAAATAAAAGTTTAAAAAAAAAAAAAAGAATTGTATCGGAATTAAAAAAAAAAAAAAAAAAAAAAAAAAAAAAAAAAAAACATGAGGGGATATGTGAGACATACACTAATACTTACAGGGAACATGGGCTATGGAGGCTTAAGTTAACCATGAACGTGCCATTGAATATCCCTATCTAAGTCATTTACATGGTTTAATGGGCTGTAAACTGTGTAAATGCCTTTCAAAAATCAGGCCCAAAGAATATTATTTTTTTTAACTATAGGGAATCAGATAGAAGATGAATATCAATTTTGATTTAGAAGATGTTGACATTTTCTACCCCTTCTATAAAGTCCACCTTGGATCTCACAAGTACAGTAAATTCTGTAGTTACAAAATACTAAAAGGTACATTTTAGAAAAGATATGGGGATTGGAATTGAGATTTACAATGGTGCTAGTATTTTAGAGAGGCTAAATATTGAGCCTTTTCTAAAATATGTATAAGATACAGGATTGTGTAGGTGCTGATATATGGAGCCAGAGTAGTCGTTTTGCAAATGTACACATTGGACATATCAGTGGTCCCACTGGGCACTTCCCACGTGGAGACTGGTATTTCAGAACTTCCTGTGTAAGTGCTGGAACTTAGAAGTGTAAGCTGTCTAGTTTGCAAAGTTATCTGTCCCTACATCTCTCCTTGGGCACTCCGCTCTTCTGGCAGATCCTTTCTATCCATGCCTTTCTTTTCCACTAACAATTCTAGAATTTGATCTTTCTTCCTTGCTGCTCCTTATGCTTGAAACAAACTACTAAGTCAGTACATCAGGCTCAAATCCAAGCTAAAAACTCGCCTCGTTAAGACTGCTTTTGGATTGCTATCGCCCTAGTGTCCTGTTCACATCCCATGCGTTTCCCTACCATTTCCCTAGATATATTCTAGTCCCCAGTAGTTGTGTTGCCTGTCTTGACCGTTGTGTTTTCTTTCTTGACTAGACTGTAAGCTCGTATGGGCATGGACTGTCTCTTACATGTCTCTATATGGTGTTGCATACACCTTATAGCACTATATAAATGATAAGCAGTTGTGGTAGTAAAAGCCATAAATTAACTACAAAGGCCACTATTTTTATCTAGGTAAAGGGATGGTTGAAATATACATTTTAAAACTTATAGATACCAGGAAGCATACAGATGTATTCCCTGTCTGAAATGGAGAATAAATACATCTGTAGATTAGGGTGGTCCAGAAACCAATGTAAAAAGTTAATGTTTGTAGAATTTTTTCTCCACAAAGCTTATTTTTGACCATTAGGGATAGCTTGCTTACCTTTGAAATTTCAGTCCGATTCTGAAACATTTAGAGGTCGTCTCAATCTGAACATTTTATGGATGGGAAAAGGCATTTATGCAATGAAAAAATTCCTTTTTAAGGCTCAGTTCAGGATGACTGCACGTGAGTCCAAGAATTTCATAGATTTGGCTCTGTTTGTCAGTCTTGTTTGTCAGACAGTGGAGTGAAGCACCATTTGCAATCCAAGCTCCTCCTGATGACATAGAATTTTCAGCAATAATTAAGACTTACCCTAACCATGCTGTTGCATTTTCAAGGCACCTGTGGTTTTTGTCTGAACATCTGGCAGGCTTAGCCCTTTTTGATGACAGAGTCTCAGAAGAAACAAAGAAAAAGATGGTGCTGAACCTTCGGTGGCCACCATTACCAGACATTCCAGTGGTGCTGTTTAGTTCAGATGTCATAAAAACTGTCAAATGGGGTGACCTCTAAGGGGCTTATTTACAAAGCCGCGGTAGCGGTTTCCGATCATTATCGGAGCCGCGGCCCCATTGATTTCAATCATAACGGCGCCAATAGTTCAGCAATAATGATCGGAAACCGCTACTGCGGCTTTGTAAACAAGTTCCCAAGTGTTGTTTATGTTCATTAAAATTTTATGTGTGTTATAAATATGATATATAGGGATGTACACTGTGTAAATGTCTTTAGAATATCGGGCCTATACTGTATATGCCTGATTATTAGGGATATGCCCTATGGATACAAATTACTCTATTGTAACAATAACATTAATATGGTAACCAGCTTGCTGCGAGAATTGTAATACTTTCAAATCTTGCCAAAATGCTCGGAAAGTCTCAGACTCGTCGGCACTCAAACAATGATACTAAGTATCTTTTAGTGGTGCCTGATAGCAACAATGACTATTTCGGGTATAAGTTTAATATTCTCACAGATAACGCTTTCAACCGTACTTAGATTGCATTCAACTTTGAGTGCTTTTCACTTAGCTTTATGTGCTCCCCAACACCATCCATCGGCGCCATCCCTTGCGTTTCACTCAATTATGAGTTCCTTATCGTTCCTCCAGCTTAGTCCTCCATGTATGGGTAGTGCACCTCCTCCTGCAGCATGAAGACTGGACCAATCAAATTTCAGCACCACTGGATACAGCATAGCAGCCATCCCTTCAACTCCAGTGTGTCCAGTCTTCATGCAGCAGGAAGATGTTAGTGAGCCGGGCTGGGCTCACTAGTTCGTCAATTTAGGTCTTCATTCTCTAGGTAACCTTTTTGTTGGTTCTTTTTTGTCCTATTAGGACTTATTTTGATTTACTATTTTCAGGAGTACCTGTTTCTTTAAATTTAAGCTTTTCAAATCGGCACTCCGTAGGGGGGGGGGGGGACCTGAGGGAGGTCTCGCTCCTGCCCAGCCTAAGCCGCTTGTCTTTGCTTACCTGTCCCTCTTTACTTCTTAGGATCTCTGTCCCAGAGCTATTCGGGGCAGAGCTCCTGCGGCGGCTGTACAGCTGCACATCTCCGGTGAGTGGAGAGTGCGCTTGGGAAGTACCGGTGAGTCCTCGCGGCTGAGGGCAGTCAGGACGCTGCTCCTATCCGGGGCCCCTTCGCGTCTGCTCATGCAACGTTGTTTTAATTTTCTTTATTTTTCGGGGTGTTCCCGGGTTGCTTGAGCTGCGGATGTGCGGGGGACAGTCGGCAGCGGGGTTTTTTTCATCCGGGCTGTCTTCCCGGCGCCGAGCAAAAGCGCACCAAAGCTCGTTCTCTGCCGCGGCCATTTTGGGAGCCGCGGCTTCTTCAGCGTGCAGCACACGCGGCGTTTTTTTGTTTCTCCGTGGGCCAGGGCAGCAAACTCAGTTTCTCTCCTCGGTTTCTTTTCTTTTCTTTTCTTTTCATTTCTTTCTTTAGTTTTGTTTTCGGAGGGCGACGGTCCCTCGGCTGGGGGGGAGGGGGTCGCTGTTACTCTCTGTCTCTTCACTGTTTAGAGGGGCTGTCTGCAAATCATCAGCTGTTTCTGCCATTAGGCAGCACACGGGCAAAACCATATTGTAGACTATAGAAAGTACAGAACACATAAATCTGAGTCTCTGATTACTGGCTGCTGCCCAGATCCCAGCTTGTGTGCTGGTTCTTCTGGGAAAGTGCGGTATTTTCCCTTCAGGATTGAGGGGTCACTTTCTTACGCTTGTGGATCTAGGTGGGTGCGGTTCCATGCCAGCGGGGTCCATCTGTGTTATTTGTGGATCTCGGAGGGGCGCTGCAACGGAGACAGGCGTCTGTCAACGCTGTGCCTCTGTGTCTCTCAGTATGGAGCAGCACCTGGAGAGTTCCTTGGCTTCTTCGGCGCAGCCAGGTTCCGCCGCTGGAGAGTTGGACTCGCCCCTGGAGGGACCATCGGGGATGGCTTCTGCTGTTACTTTGGGTGCAGGGGAGCAGTCAGACCTCGGGGGTGCTTTGCCCTTGGAGGATTTTTCTCCCGATTTCATTTTGCTGATGCATCAGGCATTCTGTCGTAGGCGCCAGAGCATGGGCACTGGTTCCCTTCCTGTTCCAGTGGCGGCCGCCCAGTCTGCTGCGGCGGAGAGTGCGTTGTCCGGCGTCAAGGCGCCCAAACGACAACGACTGCACGAACCCTTCCAGTCTGAAGCAGATTGGCCAGAGGGTGAGGATCCGGATTTAGACCTAGAGGCGGATGGGGAGGCCTTCGAGGAAGGCGAACTCCCTGAACCGGAGGATCAGGCTAAGATTATTCGTGTGTTTCGCCGGGAGGAGTTGCCCGCGCTCGTTTCTGAAGCACTTCAAACTCTTGGTTTGGCTCCGGCACCGCTGGTCGAAGAAGCAGACGGAGCGGACCCCATTATTCAAGCGGTGCGTCAAACTCAGGTGGTTTTTCCCATTCACAGAGTAATTGATCAGATGATTCAGGCAGAGTGGGATAGTCCTGAATCGGGTCTCAAGGGTGTGAAGATCATGCGCAGGCTGTATCCTATGGCAGACAAAGACCTTGAGCGGTTCCGATCTCCTAAAGTTGATGCGGCGGTTTCGGCTGTGACTAAGAAAACCACGATCCCGGTGGAAGGTAGTGCGGCGTTGCGAGAGCTGCAGGACCGGAAAATGGACGGTCTCTTGAGACAGTCCTTTGAGGCTGATGCAATTGCATTGCAGGCCTCCGTTTGTAGGGCTTGGGTTGCTCGTGCCTGTCTGCACTGGGTTCAGCGGCTCCGACAGGCGCCCGCCTTGGAGGCCGAGGAGTTAGGTGAGCTCCAGCGCTTGGAATCTGGTTCAGCGTATTTGGCGGATGTCCATTATGATCTTATCAGGGCGCTGTCCAATAGCATGGCTTCCGTGGTGGCAACGCGCAGAGCCCTTTGGTTAAAGAATTGGGCGGCGTATGGTTCTTCCAAGTCGCGGTTAGGCAAGTTGCCCTTTAAGGGTAAGCTGTTGTTCGGTGAGGATCTTGACAAGTTGGTCAAGGATTTGGGTGAATCCAAGGGCGGTCGTCTGCCGGAGGATCGCCCCAAGAGAGGGAAGTCCCTTCCTGCCCCTCGGGGTCAGTTTCGGGACTTTCGTAGGTTTCGATCGCCCCGCTTTGGAGGGTTCCAGCGAGGTAGGTATATCTCGAGGTCTTCGAGCTTTCGGGGCTTTCGAGGAGCCAGTAGAGGATTCGCAGCTGCAACCCCTGCAGCCGCTCGAAAGTCCCAATGAAGGGCAGCGGGCCCAGGCGGAGATCCCAGCGATCGGAGGACGTCTTCGACGCTTTCTCTCTGCTTAGGCCCAGATTACATCCGATCGATAGGTTTTGGAGATCGTTCGGGATGGGTATGCCCTGGACTTGGCCAGGCCCGTGCTCGATTCCTTTGTGGCGTCTCCCTGCCGGGGAGCTTGGAAGACTGCTCAGGTTCGGCAAACCCTCGATCGCCTGCTTCGGCTGGGAGCGGTGGTTCCTGTTCCTCCGGCGGAATATGGTCTCGGAAGGTATTCCATTTATTTCGTGGTGCCAAAGAAGGATGGTGCTCTTCGCCCCATTTTGGATCTCAAAGGGGTGAATCGCTGCCTGCGGGTGCCGCACTTTCGGATGGAAACCCTACGGTCCGTACTTGTCGCCGTCCGCAAGGGCGAGTTTCTCACCTCTCTCGACCTCACGGAGGCTTATCTCCATATCCCTATTTGGGAGGATCATCAGAAGTATCTCCGGTTCGCTCTGCCGTGGGGTCACTTCCAGTTCCAAGCATTACCCTTCGGCCTGGCGACAGCTCCTCGAGTGTTCACCAAAGTCATGGTGGTAGTGGCAGCGGCGTTGCGCAAGGAAGAGGTGCTGGTACATCCCTATCTGGACGATTGGTTGATTCGCGGAAAATCTCGCTCGGAGAGCATGTCGGCGACAACGAAAGTCGTAGAGCTACTGCAGTCTCTCGGCTGGGTAGTCAACCCGAGCAAGAGCCACTTGTTTCCGTCGCAGTCTCTCGAATATTTGTGGGTTCTGTTCGATACTCGCGTGGGCTCCGTCTTTCTTCCCGACCGCAGGGTGTTGGGTCTTCGGTCTCTCGTACACCGTTTTCGACAAATCCCAGCTCCGTCGGCTTGGCACTACCTTCAGTTGCTGGGAACGATGGCGGCTTCCCTGGAGGTAGTACCTTGGGCTCGCTTCCACATGCGTTCGCTTCAGAGAGCCTGGCTCCGTCGCTGGTCCAATCAGTCCGATTCGCTGAACAAACGTCTTCGCTGCCCGCAGGGGGTACGTCGGGACCTGAAATGGTGGCTGCGGCCGTCCTCGCTCCGGGCAGGGATGCCCTTGGAGCAGCCGGACTGGATTCCGCTGTTGACGGATGCCTGTCTGATGGGCTGGGGCGCGCACTGCGGCGTGCAAGTCACTCAGGGTCTCTGGTCTCCGGAGGAGAGCAGTTGGTCGATCAACCGCTTATAGCTCCGCGCCGTACGGTTGGCGTTGCAAAGCTTCGAGATCCAATTATCACACTGAGCAGTGCGGGTTCTCTCCGACAATGCCGCGACCGTGGCATACATAAATCGACAGGGCGGCACCGGAAGCGTGGGCATGGAGACGGAAGCCCGGACGCTGTTCAAATGGATAGAGACCCGGCTACAGGCCATATCGGCAGCGCACATTGCCGGGAAGGAAAACGTGACGGCAGATTTTCTCAGTAGAGTTCAGGTGGATGCCGGCGAATGGGAACTCAACCCAAAAGTGTTCGAGCAAGTGGTTCTGCGTTGGGGTCAACCGGTCATGGACCTGATGGCCACGTTTCGGTCGGCGAAGGCAGCTCGGTTCTTCAGTCGTCGTCGGGAACCGATGTCAGAGGGCATAGATGCTCTATTGCAGGTCTGGCCCTCGAGGGGCCTTCTTTACGTCTTTCCCCCGTGGCCGCTCCTGGGGCGAGTGATTCAGCGTATCGAGGCTCACCGGGGTCGGGTGCTGTTAATAGCGTCGGATTGGCCCCGTCGTCCCTGGTATGCCGATCTGATGCAGTTAGTGGACGGATCCCCGTGGCGTCTTCCCCTGGATACGGATCTGTTGTGTCAGGGCCCTCTTCGCATGCCGCAAGTGGGGAGATTCTCTCTTACGGCCTGGCTATTGAAAGGGCGCGGCTAAGGAAGAAGGGTTATTCGAAATCCGTCGTAGCGACTTTGCTTCAAGCACGTAAGAGATCCACTTCGCTGGCCTATGTCTGAGTATGGCGTATTTTTGAGGATTGGTGTTCCCGACGTCAGGTTCGGGCAGTTACGGCCTCTATTCCTGTGGTGCTAGATTTTTTGCAGGACGGTTTTGCTAAAGGTCTGGCTGCCAATTCCTTGCGGGTGCAATTGGCGGCGCTTTCCTGCTACAGAGGTAAAGTTCAGGGCATATCGCTGGGTGCCCATGCCGATGTGGTTCGCTTCTTGAGGGCAGTTTCTAGACTGCGCCCGGCCCGCAGGATTTCTGTTCCTTCGTGGGATCTCAACTTGGTCTTGCGGGCACTCAGTGCGGCTCCCTTTCAGCCTCTCTCTCGGAGTTCGGTGAAGGATTTGACCCTTAAGACGGTATTCTTAGTGGCGATTTGTTCGGCATGACGCATTTCCGAGCTTCAGGCTCTTTCTTGCAGGGAGCCCTTCCTTTCTTTCTCAGATCAGAAGGTGGTGCTGCGGCCAGTGCCTTCCTTTTTGCCTAAGGTGTCTTCCCCTTTTCATTTGAATCAGGTAGTGTCGCTCCCGGTGTATCCCGCGTCGGGGGAACAGGCTTCCGATCTCGGTCTTAGTCGCTTGGACCTTAAGAGAGTTTTGCGTCGCTATTTGAAGGTCACCAGCGTTTTCCGCAAATCTGATCGTTTGTTTGTCCTGTTTGGAGGTCCCCGGAAAGGTGAGGCGGCGGCAAAAGCCTCCATTGCTCGGTGGATTAAAGAGGCGATTGGCTTGGCCTATCTGTTGCAGGGTTGGGTGCCGCCCGTCGGTCTGCGGGCTCATTCTACCAGAGTGCATGCGGCGTCCTGGGCGGAGTTTAGCTTGGTTTCACCGGTGGAGATCTGTAAGGCGGCGACGTGGTCTTCCCTGCACACTTTCAGTAAGCACTATCGACTTGATGTCTTGGCGGCGGGCGATGCCAGTTTTGGTTCCGCGGTTCTGCGTGCCGGCTGGAAAAATCCCGCCCGTTAAGGCTGCTTTGTTACATCCCATACGTGGAGGACTAAGCTGGAGGAACGATAAGGAAATAGTAATTACACTTACCTGGTAATTGTAGTTCCTTGAGAGACGACAGCTTAGTCCTCCTTCCCTCCCTCTGGTGTTTTGGCTCGGCACGCCTTTGGTTCAGAGGTCAGTATTCACAGGTGAGTGTGTCTCTTGTTTCTTATTTTTTTCCCCGGTGTTTCCTTCTTTCTCTTGCTGTCTGCTTATGCTGCGGCAGGAGCGGGATATTCTGTTTGAGTTGTTTTTCAATTGACTAATATGTACGAAAAAAAATAAATAAAAATAAATAAATAAATAAATCTTTTTATGGGCATTTTTGAACGAAAATGGATTATTTCTTCACCCTATGTGGCCCACCATTAAAATGTGGTGTCATTTTATTGATGATGCCCTTATGTTGTGGAGGGGCTCACAGGAATCTGTAATATCTTTTTTGGAATGGGTCAATGGATTGGATCAGCATATCCAATTTACACATACCATGAGTAACAATAGTATAACGTTTTTGGATGTTCTGGTTGAGAAAGGACAAGCAGGGTGGAAAACGTCGATTTTCAGGAAATCCATTGATCGGAACACCTTTTTGCATTAAACCAGTGCGCACCCTTCATGTCTAAAGAACAGTTTACCATTTTCACAATTTTTGCGTTTTTGAAGGAATTGTTCTGATGTGCAGGAGTTTAAAAAGCAATTGCAAATTTTGTCAAAACATTTTAGCGAAAGAGGTTATCCCCCAAGGATAACACAGGTACACTACCAAAAAACTGCCTCCAGTTTTGCAACTGATTCCTATAGATTTTGGGGTGCTGAATCCAGGAAAAATAGCCAAAATGTTCCATCACGTCACGTTTTCTTGCAAAATTAGATTTCTTACCCATATAAGGAATGTTCACATAATTTCTTTTTAGCCGACTGCAGTTTATTTTTTTGGCCCAAAATAGAGGTTGTAATGGTTAACTAACTAGAAACACTCCCTCATGATATTTTAGAGTGTTTTGTATTCATTTTATACATTAACAGGACAATTGGGAGGCGGGGGGCTAAATCCAGTACTCGCGCTGGCGCATGTTCTTTCCTGTTCGCCTCGCCTCGTTCGCTCGCTCACTCGCTCAAACACGGTGGTTGCGACATGAACGTTCCTGTCAAATTTCAGTTTCTTGCAAGTTCATTATTACCTTTTGTTTGCTCAGTCGTAATCCAGCTTTATTCCGAAGTAGTTCACTACAGTTGTAGTTTGCAGTGCTGTGTATTTGTGATGGCTCACAGAGCCAGAGGTTGCGTCAACTCTCCGGACAGTTTTTGTTTTATTTGTGGGGAATATACCGTGAAAAAGCGGCAGAGGAACATTTCTGCATTTATTTAAAAGGTATATTTCGCCTATTTCGGTTTGAAGTTAGGCGATCAAGACAAACCGTGGGCTCCTCACAAAGTGTGCAAGACATGTGAGGAAGATCTACGCTTATGGATGAAAGGTAAAAAACAAGCATTTCGTTTCGGAATACCTATGATGTGGCGTGAACAAAGAGACCACAGCAGTGACTGCTATTTTTGCTCTTGCATTGTGAAGGGATACAACTTAAAAAATAAGAACGTAATAAGTTACCCCAACCTTCCCTCAGCAATTAGGCCTATGCCTCATAGCAACGAAGTACCTGTGCCTGAACCACCAAAATCTTTGGATCATATTTGTGTGGACGGTTCTGATCAAGATGAGACTCATCAGATGGCTTTTCCCGATGAGTCCAGTACTTCCGAGTTTGAAACTGAACCAGATCCGAAACCTGAACTTTTCTCTCAAGCTGAATTGAATGATTTAGTCCGGGATTTAGGACTCCCAAAAGATGCTGCCCAACTGCTAGGTTCTCGGCTTAAACAGAAAAATCTATTGTCACCAGGAACAACTTTTTATTGGTACCGCAACCGCGAGACACAATTTTTGAAGTATTTCAGCAAAGAGGAAGATTTGGTATTTTGCAACGATATATACGGAGTGATGGAAAAGTTTAAACTCAAGTATGATCCTGCTGAATGGCGGCTGTTCATTGATTCGTCAAAAGACAGCATAAAAGGTGTTCTTCTTCATAATGGCAACACATTCGCTTCAGTTCCTATTGCTCACTCTGTTATTCTCCAAGAAAAATACGAGAATTTGGCCCTGATTCTTCAGAAGATTCGTTATGATGAGCATAAGTGGATGATTTGTGGAGACTTTAAAATTCTATCCATGCTATTAGGGCAGCAATCCGGTTTCACCAAATATCCCTGCTTCCTTTGCTTGTGGGATAGCCGGGCCCGCGACCTACACTGGGGGAAAAAAGACTGGCCAATTCGGGAGTATTTGAGACCCGGTGAGAAAAATGTTCTTCATGAGAGCTTGGTACCTCGTGATAAAATTCTATTACCACCTCTCCACATTAAGTTGGGTCTCATTAAGCAATTCATCAAGTCCCTTCCAAAAGATGGTGAGTGCTTTCGGTACCTTTGCTCAAAGTTCCCCCGACTTTCTGAAGCAAAGCTAAAGGAAGGAGTGTTTGTTGGCCCTGATATAAGGAAACATTTCAGATGGAGCATTCGCTGAAACGATGTCTGAGAAGGAAAAAGAAGCCTGGGATTCCTTCAAGGATGTTGTTCTCAAATTCTTGGGGAACAGGCGGGATGAGAACTATAAGGATATTGTTGCCAGGATGCTCAATGCCTTCAAAGAACAAGGCTGTAACATGAGCCTGAAAGTCCATTTCTTGCACTCCCATGTGAACTACTTTCCCGAAAACTTGGGGGCGTACAGTGAAGAACAAGGTGAAAGGTTTCACCAGGACATCAAGGACGCAGAGAGAAGGTACCAAGGAAGATGGAACACCACTATGATGGCTGATTTCTGCTGGTTGCTGCTGCGGGAAACCCCAGATGAAAAATACGCCAAGCAGCGCACCAAGAGAAGCATTCGGGGGAAGAAGAAACGGGCCCACCAGGAGATTGATTGACCCAAGAATGACTTTAAAATCTAAACTGTGTTGACAAATATCGTGTTTTTACTAAACTTTGAAATAAAAATTTGCTAGTTATTACCACAGTGTCGGATCTCATTTATTAGAATTTTATTTTCACACCATCGGGTGTTTGTCTTCATGTATTGCAATGGTGCGGTTTGCGTTTTCTATTCTTACATACATACCTGTACAACATTTTTTGCACATTTCTTTGCTTTGCTTTGTGTCTAACCTCGCTCTTATATGCTCAGTGTTTGTGCACATGTATGTGGCTGTTTTAAGTGCAGACAATTTTGCTACCATCACAGTGTGTTTTGTTGACATTACTCTATTCTTATGTGCTGCCTTGTTACAATTTTCTTTATTCTTATTTGAATAACTACTAAACAATTAGTATAAAGAATTCATCCACGAAACCTTTATCTCGATCGCACTCAATCTGAAACGTTCACCTCAAACTGCTAACCCAATGTAGCAAAAAATCTGTACGTGATGGAGAAAATTGGTTACCAGATTTGGATTCAGCGCACCAAAAAACGTAAAAATCAATCGAAACATTAGAGGCAATTTAAAAAAATTTTTTTTAGTGTACCTGTGTAATTAAGCGTGCATACCATCGAGCATTGTATAATGACAAATCCTGGCTGGTTGGGGACAATAATAGAGATAGAAAGGCAATGGACATGGATAACATTAATTTCATCACAAAATATTCTCCTTTAAGCTTCAAAATTCAAAAAATAATCTCGAGACACATTAATGTTTAGAGTAATGTTCCAGGTCTCCAGGACAAAAGAATACGTTGTGTTTGGCAAAGGGATAAAAATTTAAAGGAAAACTAAGCCCAGCCAGCCTACAGCCTGAGATAACAGAGGAGGTAGTCACTTCAATGAAAGGCCATAGAAAATGTGGCCATTGTGGGATATGTAGCATTACTAGTGAGATTCAGAAATTTGTTTACCATGGAAAAGAATACATCCTGAATCACAGCACAACCTGTGACACCTCATTTGTGGTTTATGCGATTAGTTGTCCATGTAACCTGTTTTACATTGGGAAGACCATAAGATCTTTTAGAATACGTATGACTGAACATAAATTCCGTTTGAAGTGTGCAATCATAACGACGCCAATAGTTCAGCATTGCTTAACAATGAAGCACAAGTTCGAAGATGTACAATGTTTCTGTATTGAGAAGGTCCCCTCAGCAATGAATGGAAAGTCACGAGAGCAAATATTATTGTTACGTGAACAGAGATGGATATTTACACTTCAATCTTTGACACCTGGAGGTTTAAATACCTACATTGACTGGGGGGCCTGTCTGTAATAATGGAACAATAAGACAGTTCTTTTGAAGTTTCAAACTAATTTTTCCAAAAAAACAATTTAAAAAAGTGCATAACAGAGGTTGTTAAGTAGCACCATTAAACAAGAACTGTGAGAAAACAGCTCGTCATCTGATGGGTAGTTCCAAAGACTTGGCTAGAAGGTTTACCTTTATAGAAGAGATTTTGGATTCAAAGTGGAGAATGAAACGTGGTGTGGGGAAAACCAATCATCATTAGTGACATCAATGGAAGAGTGTATAAATAGTGGAAATCTCGGGCAGCCCGCATGCGCAGCATCTTTTGTTGAACAACTTTAAGGTTGATAGCGTCTGCAGCATCAGCACGAAAGCTTTTATGGGTATGGTAGGCTTTGGGTTCTGTTCTAATCACGACAACTTATATACTTAATGTGGGAAATAATACATAGGTTTTACTTGTTTTTATCATTTTTCCATTCGGTTGCAGTGATACACCCCCCTGATGAAACTCATAATTGAGTGAAACGCAAGGGATGGCACCAATGGATGGCGTTGGGGAGCACATAAAGCTAAGTGAAAAGCACTCAAAGTTGAATGCAATCTAAGTACGGTTGAAAGCGTTATCTGTGAGAATATTAAACTTATGCCGGAAATAGTCATTGATGCTATCAGGCACCACTAAAAGATACTTAGTATCATTGTTTGAGTGTCGAGGAGTCTGAGACTTTCCAAGCATTTTGGCAAGATTTGAAAGTATTACAATTCTCACAGCAAGCTGGTTACCACATTAATGTTATTGTTACAATAGAGTAATTTGTATCCATAGGGCATAGTCTGCATTACTCTAAGAATAGACCTCACGTTATTGTAGAACTACAGTGATTATTAGGGATATGCATTTGTTTGAAAAGACATGGGAAATATCAGTTACATTTCCTATATTATTTCATATTGTTTTTAATTTGAAAAAGATGCAGAATGCAATGTGTGCCTTAGAGTCAATGATGACTCCTGGTGGCCCAGCAGCTCCTGGGTTTTCTTGGCAGTGTGACCAGAAGTAGATCCCAGGCCTTTCTTCTGAGGAAATGGAGGGTTAAGTGACTTTCCCATGCCACAAGGAGTGTTATTGGGAATCAAATCCTGATCTCTTGGTTACCAAGTCAGTGCTCTAACCATTAGGTTACTCCTTCACTCCTTAAGCTGAAAACTGAGATGAAAAAAGTGAAATGCTTGATTTTTTAGTGTTACAAACTGGCAGTTGATTTGAAAACGGTGGGCTTTGGATTAGCAGGAGAAGCTAAAAAAAAACAGAATGTTTACCCTGTTTAAAATTGTTATATTGTAAACCGCACCTGATCTTTTCTGGAAGGTAGCGGTATATAAGCTCTTGTTAAATAAATAAAATAAAATAAAAATCTGGCTGCAGACAGGCTACTCCTCATTTTGGAGCTCTGTAGAAACCCTTCCTGGATTTTTTAACTCATGAGTTTGTTGACTCGTGCTCTACGTGTAAAGGCTTATTACAAAGACTTTTCTTATGCCATGTTTTTGTGCCAGAAGCCACGTCTAAGTATACTTTCACATCCTGGTAAATGTCTCCTTAGATGTGGTTTCACAGAATTTATAGCTTCACAAGGAAAAATGTTCAGGAAGTGTTTTGCACAGAGCTCCAGACCAGATAAACTTTGGGTCAGTCAGGAAACAGGAACGAAGATTACCAGCAATACAAGTCACAGTTAAGTTCAGGCTAGCTATAACTAGCTTCTAAGGAGATTTAATATCTCTTTTTGCAAGATGCCTGGTTCTTAAACCAAAGATCACTGTTTCCAGGCCAGCCTCTGACTGTGAGAAAATAGCAGGTTGGTTTTTTTTATTTGCCTATAACCTCTAGTAACCTTTTAGCTATGTTTTTCATTTGGACAGCAGCCACAGCCATAGCCACTGCCCATAGACAACATTTTAAATATTTTTTGATTCTCTACTGGAATCCAGTGAAGGATTTTTATTAATGGTGAAACATGACATGTCATTCTCAGGCCCCCTGTCAGGTGAGGGGCCATATTTTGTAATATTTGGAGCTGAATCAGAGATTTCTTAGTTAACCCTACTAATAGGGTGTTACCATAATCAGGGCATGAAGGGATGAAAGCATGGACTACACTAATCAAATTTTCTAAGATTAATAAAGACCTGATCTACCAATGCTTGTTAATAAACATTAAATATGGTGGGCAGTAAAAACAAGCCCTGTGGAATCCCAGAACCCACACAAATCCAGTCCGACATCTCACTTCCCCACCATATCTGCTGTTCACAATCCTATAAATAAGATTTAAGCCATGCAGCCACAGATCCCTTACAACCCATATGATGCAAATGGTGCAGTAAAATATCATGGCTTAAGGTATAAAAAGCTGAAGAAATATCTAGTAAAGCCAGTAAATGCAACCTTCCCAAATTCAAAGCCCACTGTGACCTATCCAAGAGGGAATCCAACATTAACGCATCCAGTAACTTTGCCAGAAAAGGCTAGCTAGAGGTAAGTTACTATGACTCTAGTTGCATAACATGTCAAATTGGCTTACTTCAGCACCGGTCCCACTGTACAATGCTTCACAGCAGCAGGAAGAGAAGTTTGTCTCAAAAACTCAATTATTACTGTTCGCATTTTCTGCCATGATAATCGTTAATGCATGGTAACGAGATGTAATCCCTGCCCATAAGCTACCCCAGAATGGTGAAGCCATGTTAGCTGTTTAACGTGGCAGGCGGTGGTACTAACCATTAACTAGTTGTGTTAGCCTACCATTGCACTATTAACACATTCCAAAATCTATGTTAAACAGCTAATACAGCTTCAGTAATAAGCCTCCAAAGTATTACAACCTTCTAATTTTCATTGTACTAGCACTACTACTTTATCATTTCTAGAACACTATAAGGCGTACTGTACACAGGTACATATAAAACATAGTCCCTACTCAATAGACATCACAATCTATCCTAGACAGACAAATACAACAAACAGGGACTAGAGTAGAACTAAGGTGAAATGGTGTAGCACACATGGGTGTTAAAAGGGAGAATAAGGGAGGGGGGGGGGTGTCAGGATCCAAAATCAGCCTTGAAGAAATGGAATTTCAGCTTGAACTTGAATAAAACCAGAGATGGAGCCTGACACACTAACTCAGGAAATCTGTTCCAGGTATATGCTGCAAAAAAAAAAAAAAAATACAGCTAAATAAACAACGTAACATGTCTGGAGTTGCCAGTGGAAGAGGAGGGCACAGATGAAAGGACTTTGTCTGATGAGGAGTTCCCAAGCGGAGTTCATTTATTTATTTTATTTATTTAACTATTTCTTTTATACCGCCCCTTCCAGAGATCAAGGGCGGTTTACATATAACAGATTAACAGTCTTGTACACAATTTGTATACATTTTACATAGAACAGTAGAAATCAACTATTTACATTGAACAGTAAGTATAAACTTTGTAGGTATTGTAACAAAAAAACAAGCAAACATATCAAACTTTGTACAAAAGTATATTTACATCGTGTAGTGTGTGTGGTGTATGGGGTAGAGATTGGCGTAGGTGCTGGAATTTAGTTCCTTTTATTTTTGTCATCTTTGGGGCGTGTGTGGGGGGGACAGGCTTGTGGTTAGATTGTTGGGGTTAAGGGAGTTTGTGCATGGGTGCCCACATTTGTGGTAGAGCTAGCTTTGGGCTATGCATATGATAGTCTTACATCTTGGACCCATGTCTGAGATGTAAGACTCTTTCCCCTATCAGAGAATAAAGGCACATGGGAGTAATGTTAGAAACCTTATTCACAGTTTCCATGTGTGCAATCAAGTGTTTACACATAGAAATGACATCCATGTGTAAATGGTCATTTTAGAAGTGACTGAGGTTACATGTGGGAATACAAATGTATGACTGCAATTCTACACATTGACATTTACAGTTGCATTTTGGCACATTTAGGATTTTTAAAAAGTGTTCATGTCCACCAGCCTTTTCTAGGTAGGATTAAGGGGTTTATCGTCCTTAATCCCCCATTGTTTATTTCCCACTCCAAATCAAAATTAGAATAAATATAGAGGCATGTGTAGATAATTGGTGGTATTTATACGTGTTGCTTTGCAAAATGCATGATTTGCATATTGTCTACGTCCTTATTACACTTGCTGTACACCACTTTGAGTGAATTTCTACAAAAAGGTGGTAAACCAATCCTAATAAATAATAAAATAAATTATTCTTGAAAGAGGACTGATCTAAATCCAAACTCCCTTCCGTTTAGTATTAGAGCAATTTATCTACATGTTTTTCTCAATATTTAGACACCTCCACAGTCCAAATGCAGCCAGAGCTGCCTTCTGGGCTTCAGGAAATTAACCAGGAAAGGAGAGCCCAAATGCTGCTATGACTGTACGCCATGTCCAGAAGGAGAAGTCTCCAATAAAACCGGTGAGTGATATGTAATAGATTATGTGTTCAGGGCTGCGGATATTCATTGTGACATCTGGCCTGTGAAACTCGGGCAAAACCAAAGTCACAGGAGCACTACTACTTTCCAGGTACACCAACCACAGGATGCAAGATGAGAATGATCACAACCCACAACACACATAAATTGTATGGGGATGTGTTTATTGTGCCTGATCCACTCTACATGGCCGTGTTTCAATGTGTGGTCTTCATTGGGGGTGCAACTTAAAATGCAAACAACATAAATAGTAAATTAATACATATGTCAATTTCCACATATATGGAGATGACATTATGATTTATGGTCCCATAACTACCACAAACCCACAGTTAATAAATTGCTTCAACGATGTATCCAGATGGCTTCAAGAGAATAACCTCACAATAAACCTCAAAAAGACAGAAACCTTATTTGTTACAAAAGATCAAGAATTCCCATCAACACACCTCGTACTAGGAACAATCCAAATACATTTAACCACAAATAAAATATCGGGGAATCATCCTGGATCAGATGCTGTCGTTCAAGCAACAGATTGCAAAAATTGCAAAGACAGTATTCCTCTTCATCTCTCCAGGCCAGTCCAGGAAATGTAGGGTTGTCAGCCCCCTCCAGCAGCTGAGGACTGAAAAGCTTGAGTCTTGCTGACACTCTGTCTCCCTCTAGTGCCAGAGACTCAGTCTTCAGTCCTCAGCAGCAGGATAGGACAGGGTTTTCACTGGCTCCCTTTAAGAAAGCACAGAGTGAGGAGAAATTGGCATAATAAAAAGAGAAAAAGGGAACTGATTGTCCAGGTGGCTCTGGTGTGCCCTAGCAGGGCAATAAGTCCAGGGGTGGTAAAATGGTATCTGGTTGAGGATCGGAACCGCAGGGCAGCAGAGGCAGAGCCTGCCTCGTGGAAGACAGAGACACCGGGTCTGCTCACATAGAGAAGTATCTGGGAGCCCCAGATCACTCTCTTTGGCCTCCTCCTCTATTAATTGTTTTCAGGCCTCGCTAGCAGCGAGGGAGGTAGCGTTAGTGAGCTCAGCAGTGGAACCGCAGGTAAGCGGGGAGTCGGTTGTTCGGTAGCGATTTCGTCAGGGGCAGTGATCGCCTCGGTCAGGCTTCCATGGCAGTCAGTTTTTTGCAGTTTGTAGCGCATGCTGCCGATTGCGGCAGGCTGCGCTCAGTATGGAAGTGGACCGGGGCTTTGTCGCTCCTGTTTTCGTCGGGGGAGTTTGCTCGAGCGGGACTCAATGGAGGAAAAAGCTTTCGTTGAGATGGCTGGAGCGGCTCCAGATGCGGCGAAAAAGGCGGGAACGGCAGCCATATTGCAGAAGACTGCCGATTCTCCCACTCTGACTAAAAAGTCAGTCAAAAGTAAAGCAAAGTCAAAAAAGACTTTGCCGGCGTCCGCAGCACCGCAGATCTCTTTATCTGGACCAAAAGAAGTAGCTGAGCCATTGTTTTCTGCAGATTTTATATTGGAATTGCACAAGGCTTATTGTTTAAAGAGAGGTCAGTCTCAGAGCAGGGGATCGGTGCCTAGAGGGTCAGGGTCACAACGAAATGCGTTCCCTGAGGAGGAGGATCCAGGTGAGGGTCCCTCTCAGTTAAATCTAGAGTTGGAGCATGGGCTAGACTGGCTGAGCCAGCCAGCAGAGCTCATGGCAGGAGAGGATGGAGAAATCCTCTCAGATTCAGGACAGGATCCCTGGGCCGGGGATGTAGAAGAAGGGGAGATCCTTCCAGGGGAAGACCCCAATATGTTCAGGGTGTTTCGCAAGGAGGAGCTAGGAGCTCTCATTGCGCACACTTTGGCTGCTTTCAAGATCGCACTACCAGTGGCCCAGAGGACAGCCCCTTCGAGGGGCACGGGGGTTTGGCAGGGTGTATTTCTCCTCTCAACCAAATCAGTCCAAAAAAACACAATGACGTCAGGGAGGCCCAGTGGGACGTTCTGATAGGAGGGCGTTTGCAGGAGTTCTATTCCGTCTGGGCCAAGATAACAACGGATCAGTGAGTGCCCGAGATAATACGCGATGGCTGTGCTCTGGAATTCTATCGGTCACTAAGAGAAGCATTTGTGGTGTCGCCCTGGAAGGCGCCGAACAAACAAAAAGCCGTGCAAGAATGCGCGCGGTGGTTCCCGTGCCTCCAGAGCAGTACGGGTGTGGTCGGTACTCAATTTATTTTGTGGTCCCAAAAAAGGAAGGGACTTTCGGCCAATCCTCGACCTCAAGCACGTGAATCGCTGCTTGCGCGTGCCGCATTTCAGGATTTTAACCCTGAGATCGGTCATTGAAGCAGTAAAGCCGGGAGAGGTGCTCTCTTCTATAGACCTGTAGACGCCTATCTGCACATTCCCATCAGACAAGGATCATCAATGTTTTCTGCGGTTTGCAGTTCCTATGGGGCATTTTCAGTTCCGGGCCTTACCGTTCAGACTCACTACGGCGCCCCGTACGTTCACGAAAGTCATGGTAGTAGTCGCGGCGGCTCTTCGTCAGGAAGGTATTCGGGTGCATCCCTACCTGGGCGATTGGCTGATTCGGGCTGGGTCCGAGACGGAGTTGGTCGGAGCGACCAGGCGAGTGGTGGAATTTCTGGAACAGCTGGGTTGGGTAGTCAACCAAGAAAAGAGCCGACCGGCCAGTACAGCGGCTGGTGTATCTAGGAGCCTTGTTCGATATGGAGGTTGGTTGAGTTTTTCTGCACGAGGACAGAGTACGGAAGCTGATGGGGCAGGTTCAGAAATTTTTAGGCTTGAAAGCGCCGACGGCATGGCGGTACATGCAATTGTTGGGCTCAATGGCTGCGGCGTTAGACTTGGTGCCGTGGGCCAGGGCTCATATGCGGCCCCTTCAGCGGGCCTTGTTGTCCCGGTGGTCGCCCCAACATCAGCCTTTGTCTCAGAAGTTGGTCTGTCTGGCCGACTTGGGGGACAGTTTTAAATGGTATCTGGATGTGATCCATCTGCAGACAGGTATGCTGCTCGTTCAACCGGAGTGGGTGTTGGTGACCACAGACGTCAGTCTCTCAGGCTGGGGGGCGCACTGTCTTTCCCAGGTGGCACAGGGATGCTGGTCAGGGGAGGAAGTCAAGTGGTCGATCAGTCTTTTGGAGCTACGGGCGGTGAGGCTGATGTTCCAACAGTTCAAGCAGTTATTAGTCGGCAGGGCTGTTCGAGTGTTTTCTGACAATGCGGTGATGGTGGCGTACATCAACTGGCAAGGGGGCACAGACAGTGTGACTATGCTGGAGGAGAGTTTACTTTTGTTTCAGTGGGCCGAAGATCATCTGGAGGCCTTGTCAGCGGCGCACATGGCCGGCAAGGAAAATGTTCAGGCCGATTATCTCAGTCGGTATGCCTTGGATCCGGAAGAATGGGAGTTGAATGTGGCAGTGTTTCACGATATCACGGGACGCTGGGGACAGCCAGTCATGGAATTGATGGCCACCCTCGCCAATACCAAGGCCTCACGGTTCTTCAGCAGGCGCAGGGAGCACATTTCGGAAGGGCTCGACGCTGTGGTCCAGCCTTGGCCGGTAGACGGCCTGATTTATGTGTTTCCCCCTTGGCCGATGATCGGTCAACTCCTTCAGAGAATAGAGGGTCATGGGGGACAGGTAATTCTCATAGCACCTGATTGGCCACGGAGACCGTGGTATGCGGATCTGAGGAGGTTGCTGGTAGATCATCCATGGATGCTGCCCAGTCGGGTCAACTTGCTGTACCAAGGGCCGATCCTGATGCTGCAGGTGGAGTCATAGCGATTATGTTGCGGTCCAAGAAGCGTTCCACATCTTTGTCATATATCCGGGTTTGGCGCGTTTTTGAGGAATGGTGTAAGCAGAAGAATATTAGATCCTTTATCGCTACATTGCCAGACATTTTGCTTTTCTTGCAAGGGGGGCTGGACAAAGGCCTTGCCTTGAGCTCTTTGAAGGTGCAGCTGGCAGCACTGGCGTGTTATAGGGGCCGGGTGCAAGGGAGCTCACTGGCTTCGCATCTGGACGTGGTTCGTTTTTTTAGGGCAGTTAAGAACCTAAGGCCGCCAGTCAGGGAGGTAGTTCCTCCTTGGGACTTGAATTTGGTTTTGAAGGCTCTAGCGGGGTCTCCGTTTGAGCCTATGGCATCGGTAAGTTTGAGGGAACTTTCGTGGAAAACGGCATTCCTAGTGGCGTTGTGTTCGGCAAGGAGGATTTCAGATCTGCAAGCGCTGTCGTGCAGGGAACTGTTTATGCAATTTTTGGCAGAACAGGTGGTTCCTTTCTACTGAAGGTGGTTTCCCGTTTTCATTTGTATCAATCTATTTCGCTTCCAACTTTTCAGAGTCTGGGGAAAACTGGAATGGGTCGTTCCTTGCGGAGATTGGATCTCAGAAGAGTTCTCTGTCGGTACCTGGCAAGAACAGAGTCGTTTCGTAAGACAGATCGCTTGTTTGTGATCTTTGTTGGGCCGCGTAAGGGACAAGCGGCGTCTAAGACCTCCATTGCCCGATGGGTGATACGGGCTATAGGGGTAGCATATGTAGTAAGGGGTAAGGAACCTCCTCGGGGGCTCAGAACTCATTCGACTCATAGCCAGGCGACTTCTTGGGCGGAGCATGTGCTGGTGCCACTGGTGGATATTTGTCGAGCGGCGACATGGTCTTCCCTACATACTTCTGCAAGGCACTATCGCTTGGATGTTCTGGCTAGGGGAGACGCAAGTGTTGGGGCCTCAGCTATCTTAGCGGGATTGGCGGGTCCCTCTTAAATTTAGGTACTGCTCTGGTACATCCCTACATTTCCTGGACTGGCCTGGAGAGATGAAGAGGAAGGAGAAATTAGACCTTACCTGCTAATTGTCTTTCCTTGAATTCTCTCCAGGCCAGTCCAGGGCCCACCCTATTGATTCGTACAGGTGCTTGTGGCGAGGATTATGTTTCTTTGGAGTGTTTCGGTCAGGCATTCATATGCATGCTGGTTCTGGAGGACTCATGGAGGAGCGACTTGGCACTCAGTTTTTTCCTCGGGGGGGGGGGGCGGGGGGAGGCTTTGCCTTCCAATTGCTCTTCTCTGAACAGGGGGAAGAGTGGGACGAAAAAATTAAGGGGACTACTTCAGTGGGTCCATATTAGGAGTTTATTGTTCCAGTTTATTGTTCAAATTGGTTTCGGAAGTTTTTTGTTTTTCTCACAATTTAGGCAGGGCAGAGTGGAAGTTAGTATTGTGCTGCTTTGTCAATAGAAGACTGAGTCTCTGGCACTAGAGGGAGATAGAGTGTCAGCAAGACTCAAACTTTTCAGTCCTCAGCTGCTGGAGGGGGCTGCCAACCCTACATTTCCTGGACTGGCCAGGAGAGAATTCAAGGAAAGACAATTAGCAGGTAAGGTCTAATTTCTCCTTTTTCAAAGCCAGAATGGTACAATGCCTTAGACCACTCCTAGATGCCCAGGACTTCAGATCTGTCATACAGGCTATGACACGCCCACATTTGGATTATTATAATTCAATATACCACGGTCTCCCAATTGCCGCACTCAACCCATTTCAAACTGACCTCAATACAACAGCCAGGATCATCCAAAAAGTGAGAAAATTTGACCACATAACCCCAGTTCTAAAAGATCTACACATCCTCCCAGTAGAAGCTCATCAAATATAAAACATTAGTACTGATCCACAGATAATTTTATCAATGGCAGCCATCATATCTACATACCCTTCTCACGAAACCAAACTCAGGAAGACCTACCTGGCAGATCACAAACAATGTACTGATTGTGCCACATGAAAGAACTGAATTCAACCAGCAAGCCTGTAACCGTGCAATTGACTTATACGCACCTTCCCTATGGAATTCTCTCCCAGCTATAATCCGATGCAACAAGGAGCTATCCATATTTAGAAGACAGTTAAAAACACCTCTCATTCAGAGCACCTCTAGGCTTCCATCAGAACAATACCTGTTGATATTCCTCCCAATATGAACACCAAACCCTGAGACTGAGAGCTAAACTTAAGAACTGCTGGGCAAACAAGATTGTAAATATGTTAAATATATAAACCGATGGGAAATTCTCAATTGTAAATATCCCACTCCCTCCTGGTGATGGGTTCCCACTTCCTCCCTGCTAAGGGAATGTTGCTGTCTGTTTAATGTAGCCCCCCCCCCCTTATGCTTATTGTAAATCACTCTTGTTTAATTGTAAATCGTTTTGACCAGGTGAATGGTGGTATATAAGCATAGCTAAATAAATAAATATTTAAACAAATATATTTATATTAACAAAAGGATTAAAAACATATAAAATATAAAAACAAAATATCAAATTGTACTATAAGTCAAGTCAATAAAACTAATAATAATTCGAAATCAATAAAATAAATAATAAATATTAAAATCCATTAATAAAAATCATAATAATGATTGTCTATAAAACATGTTGATGGAACATCCCATCTACCACAATAGAAAAAAAATACATATATATGTGTCTATATGTATTTATATGATAGTTATATACAATATATATCTGACAAACTGTATCCTATTAATGCAATGTGGACAAAACTTTGAATAGGCTGTTATTTAATAAACTTTGACTTATGGACATTATAGGACCATAGTTAACTTACTAGATTAAGAATTACCCATAAGAGAAGTGCACATGTGGCTGTTTATTGAATTCTCATAAACTAGAACATAAATACTCCTCCGATGCTCTAAAAATGTGAAAGTTGTTGTCAGAAACCATAATATAGAGCTAAACGTGCCTTATGATGTGTCGTAAATGCAAAAGCTTACGGTAGCTTAGTAGAATGGCCCGTAAGTTATCAGGGTTCTTTTTAACACAGACCTAAAATTCCATTTTCTGACCTGGACGACTGGATATAATGTTTAACTTGGGGATTGTATTTTCAAGTGTCTATATATGTACCTTCTTTTCAAAGAAAACAATATATGCAAAAAGAGAGGTGAACATGTTTGCTACTGCCTTTTCAGGGGTAATTTTACTACTACTACTGAGCATTTGTATAGCGCTACAAGACGTACACAGAGCTGCACAGTTATGTAAGAGACAGTCCCTGCTCATCAGAGCTTGCAATCTAGTTAAGACAGACAACACAAGGGAAACACGAGGAGATCATGTGAGTTAAGATCCAAAAGCGTCAGCAAAGAGGTGAGTTTTCAGCCTGGATTTGAAAAGGGTCAGAGAAGGCGCCTGACATAAGACTTAGGTAGTTTGTTCCAGGCAGCAAGGTGAAAGGAGCGAAGTCTGAAGCTAGCAATAGAAGAGAAGGGCATGGATAGAAGCAATTTTCCAGAAAAGCGGAGTTCCTGAGGAAGGGTTTTCAGAGAGTTAAGAGAGGAAAGGTAGTGAGGAGCTGCAGAGTGAATGCACTTATAGGTCAGCAGGAGAAGCTTGAACTGGATGCGGAAACAAATAGGAAGCCAATGAAGTGACTTGAGAAGAGGGGTAATATGGGTGTGACGAGGCTGGCGGAAGATTAGCCATGCAGCAGAATGTTGAACAGATTGAAGGGGAGAGAGATGATTCAGTGGGAGACCAGCAAGGAATAGGTTACAGTAGTCAAGACAGGAGGTCATTAAGGAGTGGATAAGTGTCTTAATAGTGTTCAGAAAGGAATGGGCAGATTTTGTTGATGCTATAGAGAAAAAAATGGCAGGTCTTAGCTATCAGAAGTATATGTATGGAGAAGGAGAGAGAGGAGTCAAAGATGACGCTTTCCTTTTGAAAATTGGGGCAAAGCCAATGGCTATAAGTACTTCTGAAAAGCGCCTCCTCCCCCATGACTAACACTACCATAATCAGCCTCAATAAATGAAGACACGTGATAATTCCTCAATTCCCCCCACATGTCACTATAATTGTAATTAAGCAAGGAACTGATACCCATAGCATTGTAAATAGTGCACGCTGTAAATAGCACCACAAGAATCAACGTCCAGACACGCTCACACGCATACACTACTCACTGCATGTACACACTATACACTGTATCTTATTGATTGTTTGCTGTTCAGGCCGCCTTGATTGCAGGATAAGGCGGTATAGAAATACGTTTAAATAAATAAATAAATAAATTTTTGAAAAACGTGGCCCACAAACGGAATAAATACTTTCACCTTCATTTATGCTCCTTTGTTAACATATGGAATGTTTTAATAATAAATATGCATAAGTCAGACTAAGAAGCTTAGAGCCATTGCATCATTCTAGATCCTTGCCATGTCTTCTCTTTTGCCAGCTGAAAGAGTCTGGTGTGATCATTTCCCCATAGCTCCTTATCTACAAAATAATTAAAAATTACAAAACACTTGAGTTAGGAGTGGCCTTTATCAAGGTCACAGATCACAACTGCAGCTGTCAGAATGTCCACGGATGGCAGATCCCAAATCACTGCCGAAACCAATCCTTCTGTCCATAAGTATGAAAAAATAGTGTAATTGTTAGGAGTGTCCATGCTCTCATCAAAATATGACAAAATTTCACAGCCATATTCAGCTCTAGGAAATGAGAACTACATGCTTGCCAGGAGGAGGATTTTATTAAAATGTTAAAAACAAGGACACATTTATTTTCAGTTGTGTTTAGTTGATTTGTTAACTAAAGTGCAGTTAACGTTAGTTTCAGATTTTATATATGGAAATATTGGAGCCTATATTCAAAAGGGTTTTAGCCAGTTAACAGGATCTGCTAACTCAAACTGATATTCCGCGCACTAACCGGTTAGTATGCTGACTAACCCCACAGATTGCCCTGAAAATGTCCAGTTAGGTTTGGGACAGTTCGTGGATGGAGCTGGGGTAGACTTTTCACCTATATGGTTAGCAGTGATACTCTGTCACTAACCAGATAAGCAGACCACATCAAGTTAGGACAGGCCAATGGCGTTTATAATTTTTATGCAGATCTTCTTTTCCAGTTAGTGACTGAATATGACCGTTAACTGGATGGCAAGATGAATCACTGGAAAAAACTGGATATTCAACGCCGGATGCCGGTTTCATTGTGTCCATCACAGGCTCTGTATTGGGCTGGTTAATTTTAATGTATTTTTCATATAGCACTAGTAAAGTGTAAATTTTTTAAAAATATTTTCTATATTACTTTGTTACTCACTTATAAATTTTTGGATAGATCAGATATAAATGGAAGGAAATGAAATGAAAAGAAATACTGGCTCTTCAGAAGGATCTTGACGTGTTTGAAATGCTCTGCATTTTCAACCCTTCATCTACCTTGAGATGGTCCCAGCCTCATCATATTGTCTCTGTTCCTTCTCTTTAATTGTTAATGTTTGGTTGGTCCATATTATCAGTGATGTCCTAGATATTACAGCACACATTCTTCTTCTCCCAATTCTGTGTTTTTAAATAGTGAATTAGCCTGATTGTTTCCAGCCACCTTAATCCATTTCTGATCTTTTTAAATGTTGAACCTGAAGCATTCTTAGTATTTCCTTTGTTCACTTTTAGAAATTGGAACAACAGAATCATAAGTTGGGAAATGATTTGAGATAAGAGGGCAACTATTGTCCCCATTCCAACCTTCATTTGGATGAAGTGAGATGGACAAAATTATCCTGGAAAATATGTTGAAATTCTCAGTTTAATGAGTGGCGGTGGGGGCGGCAGCATAAAAAAGCAAAAGATTTTAGGTACTTTTAGGAAAGCAATGGAAAATAAAATGGAGGCAATCATAATACTAATGTATCACTCCATTGTGCAACCGTGCCTTGAGGATTTTGTGCAATTCTGGTAAAAAAAAATATATATATAAACATTAATATATATATATAGTGGAATTGGAAAAGCTACAGAAAAGAGTAACCATAATGGTCATGAAGATGGCACTGCTCACATATAAGGAAAAAAAATAATCAAATCCCTGAAAAGGTTCTTAGGCTATGACTGATAACGATAGATATCTATTAACCTATAACATTCCTATAGCCACATGAACACTAGTGTTAGAAAAAGAACCTAAAGGTCTCAGACTGGAACAGGCACTATGGCATGGACAATGTCTTGAACTTGTTCCTCATATACATCAACGATCTTGGTTCTTTCAGTCTATTATTTTGTAATCCGATGTCTTACTATTCTGTGTTTACGAGCCAATTAGTTATTACATTTATATTATTTTCATAATTCACAAAATAATAAAACTTATCTCATGTGGTTTTCTCGATTCTTATCTAAAAAATGATTGCAGTTGTCTCATCCTTATATGAGATATGATGGTAATTGTCTCGTCCTTGTAGGAGATATGATGGTAATCATCTCATGTTGTTCTCTTCATTCCCCGACGCCTTCAGTTGGAACTGTGTCACGTTTCACAACCAGCGGGTTTCTTCAGGGGGTTTTTTCATCAAAACTCCTATTACTTCATATGCGCCCCATTGGTGGCGAATCTCTTCATGAACACTTTTGAAAGCCAATGGTTAAAAATATCTCCGTACGCGCAACAGATAGTTCTTTGGCGGAGATATATTGATGACATTTTTATGCTGTGGCAGGGATCTTCTTTTTCTCTACACAGTTTTGTAGCGTGGTTGAACACATGTGATCCCAACATTCAGTTTACACATGTTTTTCACGAAGAGAAAATTGTTTTTTTAGATGTCACAGTAGAAAAAAATGCAACGGGCTGGACTACCTCAATTTTTAAAAAAAACAACTGATCGCAACACACTTCTTCATTACAGCAGTGCTCACCCGAAACAACTACGAGATAGCCTCCCGCTGTCACAATTTATCCGGTACCGTAGAAACTGTTCGAACCAACGTGATTTCAAAAGTAAGTCTAAAGGATTAATGGAGGATTTTAGACAATGGGGCTACCCTGAGAACACCATAAAACTGGTGTAGGTTCCTTTTCTAACAATAGTGTTCATGTGGCTATAGGAATGTTATAGGTTAATAGATATCTATCGTTATCATTCATAGCCTAAGAACCTTTTGAGGGATTTGATTATTTTTGTTCTATAGCTTAACCCTCAGTAATTTGACCAAACAATACATAAGTGATTATCCACATATAAGGAAAGGCTAAAGAACTGAGGGCTTTTCAGCTTGGAGAAGGCTGAGGGGAGACATGATAGAGTCTATAAAATAATGAGTGGAGTGGAACGACCAAATGCAAATCTGTTGTTCACGCTTTCAAAGAATAGGGGCGATGCCATGAAGTTACTAAGGAGAACATGTAAAGCAAATAAGTGCAGAAGTAAGCTCTAGAAGTCATCACTGGAGGATGTAATAAAAATGGTTAATGCAGCTGGTCTTAAAAAAGGGCTGGACAATTTCCTGCTGGAAAAATCCATAAGCCATTATTAAGGCGGACTTAGGGAAATCTGATCCTTATCCCTGGGATAAGTAGCATGGAATCTGTCGACTTTTTAGAATCCTGCCAGGTACCTGTAACCTAGATTAGCCACTGTTGGAAACGGAATACTGGACTTGAAGAATCTTTGGGTCTAATCCAGTATAGCAATTCCTAGGTTCTTGTGGTCTTCTCTTGAATAGCAGTATTCCGTACCCTGAGACTGGTTGATATGTATCAAAATCACCTCTAAATTGTAATCATTAAGATGAGTATACTACAGGGAAATTTAAGATGAAATAAAGCACCAATGGCTAGAACACGTGGACGAATCTCCAGGAAAGCTTTACGGCGTTCCTGTGTGACCTTTGCTACGTCCGGAAATATCTGGATACTCTGACCACAAAATTTTTCAGACTTCTTTTGAAAATAAGCCCACAAAATCCTATCTTTTTCCATCTCCCGAACAAGGGAGACTAATAGTGTATCTCTAGTGGATATATCGTCAGAAGAAGATTCAAGAAAACCAGATAGATCCAGCATGGAAGAAGCCAACTGATCATATTGACCTCCTACAGATGCAACTAGAAGACAACTGAATTTATTCATTTGCTAAAATGGATGATGATAATATACTGAGGAATTATTCTTTCTTTTCAGATATGGACAACTGTATAAAGTGCCAAGAGAGCAAATGGCCTAATCAGAAGAGGGATACCTGCATCCCGAAAAGGATAACGTTCCTGTCATATGAGGAACCTTTGGGGCTATCTTTGACTGTCACCAGTATTTTTTTCATTCTTATCACTGCTGTTATTCTGGGGATATTCCTTAAATATCAGCACACTCCCATAGTGAGGGCCAACAACCAGAGCCTCAGCTATATTCTCCTCATTTCCCTCATCCTCAGCTTTCTCTGCTCCTTATTATTCATTGGCCGTCCTGAGAAAGTAACCTGCATTCTCCGGCAGACCACCTTTGGGATCACTTTTGCCATCTCCCTCTCCTCCATATTTGCAAAAACCATCACTGTGGTCATAGCTTTCCAGGCCACCAAGCCTGGAAGCAAACTCCGGAAATGGATAGGTTCCAGGTTCTCAAACACTTTAATCCTTTCCTGTTCTCTTTTTCAGATTTTTCTATGTCTCATCTGGTTATGTATTGCTCCCCCATTCCCATATTTTAACATGCGATCAGAAACTGGAACAATACTAATTGAATGTAATGAAGGGTCAATAACTGCATTTTATTGTGTTCTGGGTTTCCTGGGATTTCTGGCTGGTATCAGCTTTATTGTAGCTTTTCTAGCAAGAAATCTCCCTGACAGTTTCAATGAGGCCAAGTACATCACCTTCAGCATGCTGGTGTTCTGCAGTGTTTGGATCTCCTTCATCCCAACCTATCTGAGCACCAAGGGCAAGTACATGGTGGCAGTGGAGATATTTGCTATCCAGTCCTCCTGCGCTGGACTGTTAGGTTGTATCTTCTTACCCAAATGCTACATTATTCTATTGCAGCCTGATATGAATAGCAGGAAATATCTAACAAAAAAGTGAAGTGACCAATATTTGCAGAAATGAGGGTATAGTTAGAACTGTCAGTTGGTGGCGTTACATTTTTCCTCTGATGCAGTGGTGATTTGATTGCATATGTTTTTATTTAATAAAGACACAACAAGAAGAAAAGGGTAGACAGAAGTGGGGTGAGAAAACTTTGAATGCACTCGTAGGACCTTAGTGGTGCTGCTGATGTCCGTCACTCTGTGATGATCCCATTTGTAATGAAGGAGATTCTGAGTTGCACATGCTTTTAACATGAGAATGTAGATACAATTTCAATTCCCTAAGATAAATAATAGCATGAACTTTTATCTGCATATGTTTTTGTATTTATTTATTAAGAAATTCCACTCAAAGTAATTTGCTGCTTTCCAGTGTTATCTTATCACTCACATTTGTCTGTCTTATCACTCACATTTGTCTGTATAAAATGTTATTGGAAAAAAAAAAATTAAACTCAAAATCTCTAGCTGAGACCCAAAGGTTCAGGATTTATAAATTGAGTTCCTTCCATAATTTTAAGGTTACAATCTAACTGTAGGTGGGAGGTTTGTTTTTCTCTCTACAATACCTCCACCTGCACCATAGAACATCCTCACCCACACTGCCTCATTTAGCTGAGTCCCAATGAGGAATTGCATATTAATTTTTAGAAAATCCCCCTTTTAAGCTATTATTTTTAAACATTCCAAAGGTACAGGCTTACGGCTCTGGAAATGAATTGAGTTACTTCATATTCAGGCTGCTGTTTTACATTTCTTGGATCTTTTAAATACAAAGGGCCTAATTTTCAGAGGAATATTCAGTAGCACTAATTGGACAGTGACATTGAATACAGTTGTGGCCAACATTATTAGCACCCTTGCAGTTCAATCCCTTAATGTCCACTATCTCCTAAAAAAAGAGTGAAATGGCTTTGGACTATATATGCACACATATTTGACACACAAAAGAATCAAATAAAACAAGACCAATTAAAAAAGAAAATGGTAGGAAATAGTATAAAAAATGGGACATAGCCAGCACATGATTATTGGCACCTTTAGAAACAATTCAGTTGAACAGAAGAACCCCATTCCCATTGCAGTAAAACACCAAACAGATCCAGGAGAACACACCGTTAATGCTCTACACACCCCTTCAACAATTAGCAAGACTAACCACACAACTTCCAAGAGATCCTTCTCCCTGTTTGTGCCAACCCTCTGGAATGCAGTGCCGGATGACCTTCGTGCCACAAATGACCTGGCAAACTTCAGAAGAAAACTGAAAAGCCACCTCTTCCTTGGACACTTTACTGACCCACCTTAACTGATTGGATTTAATGGGCCTCTGACATTCCAAGCAAAATTCACCCCCCCCCTCTTTACCCAACTTGCTTGCTCATGTAACTATAAGAATATATTATAGTTTAATGTTACAATGTTCTACTGTTAGCTCCCTAACCATAACGTTCTTATAATGTTATAATTAATAGAAGGTTCTGTGTCAAGCCCTGTTGGCCATTTCTGTTATCATGTAAACCGCTTAGACTTGGAGATACAGCGGTTTCAAAAAAATGGCTAAATACATAATTAAATAAAATTAGATCCACCTGTGATCAATTGTCAGTATTCACATAACTTGATTCAACCCATGGATGATGGTTCTAATGTTTAAAATGTTTCAGCACCTGTTGTTTGATTAATTGTTCAATGTATCTGTTTTAACTTTAAACTGTTTTATTGCAAGATATTTCAGTATAAAAAAACTCAGAAATAAATAAATAAAATAAAATGGCCACATTCACTCCCTGTTCCATTTTCACAAATGAAGAAGTCAAGAGAGCTGCCTGAGAAAAGCCATTATCATTCAACTCAAAGTGGTACAAGGTCATCTCCAAAGACCTTGGGATTCATGTGTCTACAGTTCGCAATGTTGTTTAGACGTTTTCTGCTCATGGAACTGTCAAGAATCTCCCAGGACATGGTGTGAAGAAGAAAATGAATCCAAGGTTAGTGCAAACTGTTGGAAAAACACCACGTACAACATCCAAAGAGCTTAAGGCTGACCTGGAGTAATCTGGAGTGGTGGTTTCACATCATATACCGCTCACTAAAAAAAGAAGGACTTCATGGGCGAAGGCCAAGGAGGACCCTACTTCTCAAGACGGACATAAAAAAAATTAAAACTCACTTATTCTAGGAATTCTTTTGACCAGTCACATAACACATCTAAAAAACAATAAAAATCAACATGAACAACAAGCATATTTACATTGCGGGCATTCTCATCGGCGAATAGCCCCATTGTATGTGCGGGCCAGACGTCCAATGGGAGTTCAGCAGCCCCAGTGTATTCTGTAGTCAGTGCTCCCCGCACATACACAGCATTTGTGCGGGGAACTCCGCACGTGGGCAGGAGGGGACAGAGCGGGGGCATGGCCAGGTGTTAGAATGTATAGGACCTATTCTGAAGAGGACTATGTACATTCCCTGCCATTGTGGGGATCACCAATCACATGCCGCAACCTCCCGCTGCCCATGCTGGTGGCCCAGCTGCTCTCTGACAGCCATGTTCCGGGCATAGGGGCCTCTGTTTTGCAGGTGCTGATGGGGGCTATAGTATTCCGAGCCATTAAGTAGACGACTCATTGCCAAGGTGCGCAGACGCCACTGCTCCCTCACCCCAGCAGTGTCGTTGTAGCATAGGGACAGGCAGGTTCCTTTACACCGATCTCCTTGGCATAGGAGCACCTGGATGTGCATCCCTCCTTCCCCCTGATTCTGCCAGTGCAGGTACATCTGGAGCTCATGGCAGCGAAATATGGTCCATCTCAGCCCTGGCTAAGTTATGGGCAGGCACGGCAGCCATTCATTCAGGGCACAGAATCGGCCTCATTGTATATAAGTTCTGTCGCAATCACTTTAACTAATTAATTCCTGTTGTACCACTAAGTAGCTGCTGTTTTCTAACTCCCTGTTTATGTAACCTTGAAGATGTTATATAAATTCATGTTCCATGTAATGCATTTGATAGGTTCATGTAAACCACTTTGATATTATGAAAAGTGATATAAAATAATTGTTAAATAAAAAGGCACACCTGCTCTTTGCTCAAACCCACCATGAGAAACCACACACATCTTCTGGGACAGATGAAACCAAACTTGAGCTCTTTGGCAATGCAGACCATCTATACAAAGGAATGAAACTTATAAGGAAAAAAACACCCTTCTACAGTTACATATGGTGGTGGTTCCATGATTTGGGGCTGTTTTGCTGCCTCAGGAACTGGAGCATATTAAAGGAATCATGAAGTCAGACAACTACTAAGGTATTTTGGAGTGAAATGTGTTACCTAATGTCAGAAAGCCAGGTCTGGGTCGAAGTACCCCAAATGCCTTTGAGTACAGAGCAGACAGAGCTTAAAGATTCCAAATTACATCTGCCTACCGATAACCAGATGAATATGAATAAAATACAGCCTCTAAAATGCTTGTATGTAAATGCTAGAAGTCTAAAAAATAAAATGAGAGAGTTAGAATATATAGCACTAAATGAGAGGTTAGATATGATTGGTATCTCAGAGACATGGTGGGAGGAGGACATCCAGTGGGACACTGTGATACCTGGGTACAAACTATATCATAATGACAGAGAAGAGCAAATTGGTGGAGGGGTTGCACTCTGTGTTAGAGGGCATTGAGTCACAAAGGATTAAAGTTTTGCAGGAAACAGAATTCATTGTAGAATCTCTATGGATTGAAATTCCATGTACAAAGGGAAAGGGGAAGGCGACAGTGGGGGAGGGGGGTGTAATATCAACCACCTAGCCAGAATGAACAAAATGGATGATGTAATGCTCACAGAAATCAGGGAAACTAACAAAAGTTACAACACAGTAATAATAATGGGTGAATTCAAGTACGCCGGTATCGATTGGATCAGTGTCACGGCAGGACATGCTAGGGAGATAAAGTTTCTAGATGAAATAAATGACTGCTTCTTGGAGCAGCTGGTTCATGAACCGACCAGAGGGGAAGCCATTTTGGACCTAGTCCTTAGTGGAACACAAGATCTGGTGCAAAAGATAAGGATGTTGGGGCCACTTGGCAATAGTGATCATAGCATGATCATGTTTGATTTAATAATGAAGGAAGGACGGTAAGAAAATCCACAGTACTACCTTTTAACTTTCAAAAGGGAGACTATGATAAAATGAGGAAAATAGTTAAGAAAAATCTAAAAGGAGCAGTTTCAAAGGTTAAAGATTTACATCAAACTTGGGTGTTGTTTAAAAATACTATCTTGGAGGCCCAGACCAATTGTATTCCATGCTTTAAGAAAAGTAGAAGGAAGTCCAAAACACTGCCAGTATGGTTTAAAGGTGAGGTCAGAGAGGTTGTTGCAAAAAAGCATCTTTCAGGAAATGGAAAAAGGAGCCAAATGACGAAAACTGGAAAGAACACAAGCACTGGCAAGTTAAATGCAAGGCATTGATAAGGCAGACAAGGAGAGAATTTGAGATGAAGCTTGCTGTGGAAGCAAAAACGCATAATAAAAACTTTTTCAAGTACATTCGTAGCAAAAAAAAAAAAAAAGAAGAAAACCAGTGAGAGACTCAATTGGACCATTAGATGATAGAGGGGTAAAAGGGGCACTAAGAGGGGACAAGGTGATAGCGAAGAGTCTGAATGAATTCTTTGCTTTGGTCTTTACTGAGGAAGATGTAGGAATGTTATCCATGACTGAAGTGGTATTTACAGGTGTGGTAGAATTGAATGAAATATCGATACATCGGGAAGATGTATTGCAACTATTTGATAAACTGAAGAGTAGCAAATCACCTGGACTGGATGATATACATCCAAGGGTGTTGAAAGAACTGAAATATGAGATTGCAGACTTGCTATTAGTAATCTGTGAACTATCATTAAAATCATCTGTAATACCTGAAGATTGGAGGATCGCCAATGTAACAGCAATTGTTAAAAAGGGTTCCAGGGATGATCCGGGAAACCATAGAACAGTGAGCCTGACGTTAGTACCGGGAAGAATGGTAGAAATCATCATAAAGAAGAAAATTACTGAACATGTAGATAGTCATGGCTTAATGGGAGACAGCCAACATGACTTTAGCCAAGGAAGGTCTTGTCTTACTAATCTGTTATGGTTTTTTTGAAGGTGTGAATAAACAGACAAAGGTGAGTCAGTTGATATAGTGTATATGGACTTTCAGAAAACCTTTGACAAGGCTCGTGAGAGACTTTTGGTAAAATTAAAAAGTCATGGGATAGGAGGCAGTGTACTATTGTGGATCAAGAACTGGTTAAAAGATAGAAAGCAGAGGGTGGGGCTAAATGGCCAATTTTCCCAATGGAGAAAGGTGAATAGTGGAGTACCCCAGGGATCTGTGTTGGGTCCATTGCTTTTTAACATATTCATAAATGATCTGGAAATGGGAATAACGAGTGAGGTTATCAGATTTGCAGATGAAACAAAACTATTCAAAGATGTCAAAAACCCAAGAGGATTGTGGAAAACTGCAAGAGTATCTTGATAAATTGGAAGACACGGCAGCCAAATGGCAGATGAAATTTAATGTGGACAAGTGCAAAGTTATGCACTTAGGAAAGAAGAACCCAAACTACAGTTACACGATGCAAAATTCTACATTAGGAACCACCACCCAGGAAAAAGATTTAGTTGTCATCATGCATAACATGTTAAAACCCTCCTCTCAGTGTGCAGCAGTGGCTAGGTATCATAAGGAAAGGAATGGAGAATAAAACAAAGGATATTATAATGCATCTGTATCATTCCATGGAATGAGCGCACCTTGAATATTGTGTACAATTCTGGTCACCCTATCTTAAAAAGGATATAGTGTTATTAGAAAAGATACAGAGAAGAGCTCCCAAAATGGTAAAGGGCATGGAAGGATACTCCTATGAAGAGAGGCTAAAAAGGTCAGGGCTCTTCAACCTTGAAAAGAGATGGCTGAGGGGAAATATGATAGAGGTCTATAAATTAATGAATGGAGTGGAACGGGTAAACGTAGAAAGATAGTTTATGCCATCAAAATATAGAAAGACTAAGGGGCATGCAATGAAGCTACAGGGTAACTTATTTAAGACTAATAAGAGAAAATATTTTTTCACTCACCGTGTAATCAAACTCTGGAATTTGCTACCGGAGGATGTAGTAAACGCTGTTAGTGTAACCAGGTTTAAAAAAGGTTTGGACAAGTTCTGGAGGAAAGGTCCATAAACCATTATTAAAGTGGGCCCAGAATATCCACTGCTTGCTCCAATACACGCAATGTGGAACCTGTGTCTTTTGGGGAAACTGGTAGGTACTTGTGACCTAGATTGGCCATTGTTGGAAACAGGATACTGGGCTTGATGGACTTTGGTCTGACCTAGTATGGGATATCTTATGTTCTTATGGTCATAAGTCCTCCAGCAGGGCAACGACCCAAAACATACATCCAAAAGTACAAGCGAATGGTTAAAAAGTTAAAAATTGACGATTTTTAAACTGGCCAGCAATGAGTCCTGATCTCAGTCTAATCAAGGACCTTTGGAAGGAGCTGAAATCTGCCGTTGGTAAAAGAAATCCTGGAAAATTCATGATCTTGATCAAATTGCAGTTGAATAGTGAGAGAAACTACCAGCAGACAGATGTACAGAACTTGTAGTTGGCTACAAGAAGCATTTGGAGGCTATCATCACTGCCAAGGGTTGTGCAACTAAATATTAGTAAAGGGTGTCATTAATCCTGTCCAGGTCATATTTTGTGTTTTTCTCAGAAATTGCAACGTCTAAGTTCCATAGACATATTTTTTTTGTATATCTTTGAATATACTATTATAATATTATGATGACTCACAGTTGGAATATTTCCAATTATTTCTCAAGATATTGTACACAATATACCTAAAATAAAAGAGTACTAATAATGTTGACCACAACTGTATCTCCTCTAACCAGCATGGTATTGTCTGGAGAGTGCCAGGATGGTCTGTGGGCGGGGTGAGGACAGTTCCAGCACTTATTGGTTAGTGGTGATTTTCAGTCTGCTGAATGATAAGTGCCCGCATAAAGTTAGGTCATTTCAATAGCTGTCCCAACTTGATGTGGTTCAGCTGTCCAGAGTGCAGCTGAATAGTGGGCGGGAAGTTGACCATACATGCATGTTGGAACTCCCAAAAGCTTTCTCTGAAAGCGGGGGAGTGGATACCATACAGGCTTTGTCGGTGCTGATGTCATCCATTTGTGAGGACTGATTCCTGCTGTTCCCAGAGAACACCTGCTACAGGTGAGTAACGATACTTTCCTCCGATTAGTCTTAAATATGCCACAATGTTGGCTCACTGAGTGTCTCCTAGGCTTGCTACTTTTGAAGGTGTAAATAACTTATCTGCACTCAACTTATCTGCATTCAGTGGCCTAGTGGTTGGGGCAAGATTCTTCAGGTCAGAGGTTCAAATCCCAGTGGAGGACAGCAACCTTGGGCCAGAAGAACTGGGGTTTCTAGTCCCACAGCTGCTCCTTGTGGTCTTGGGCAAGCCATTTAACCTTCCATAGCCCATGTTCCCTGTAAAATAGTTATCTCCAAGTTATAATGTAATTTGAGTTTGTTCAATGTAAACCGCACTGATGCAGAATAGCGCAGTATATAAGAGAATATAAATAAATAAACCATTCCACTCATCTTGTTATTTTATAGACCTCTATCATATCTCCCTTCAGCTGTCTCTTTCAAGCTGAAGAGCCCTAATCTTTTAAGACTTTCCTCGTGGGGGTATCCTTCAATCCCCGTTATTATTCTGGTCCTACTTCTCTGTACCTTTTCTTATTTTGTTGTATCCATTTTTTTAGATATGGTGACCAGATTTGCACACTATTCAAGGTGCAGTCACAGTATGGAGCAATACAGATGCATTATAATACGCATGGTTTTATTCTTCATCCCCTCTCTTATGATTCCTAGCATTCTATTTGCTTTCTTGGCTGCCGCTGCACAATAAGCAAAGGGTGTCAATGTCTTATCCACAATAATACCAGATCCTTTTCCTGGTTGATGACTCCTAATGTGGAGTCTTGCATTATGTAACCGTAGTTTAGGTGCTCATCTCTAAGTGCACTTGTCCAAGTTAAATTTCATCTACCATTTGACATTCAATTTCCAAATTTGTGAAGGTCTTCTTGCAAATTTTCACAATCTTCTGTTAGTCTGCCACATATCAGAGAATACTCCTTCTGCTAAGTCAGGAGGTGATCAGAGTAGTCTTAAAAAACCAAGACCTTGTGTACTTTGCACTCAATTGAATTCCCCAACCTTGCAGTGTGGAGCATGACCTTTTTTGGGACATAGTTCAGAAATTGAGCCAGAACCACACACAAAGCTTTTGTCCTTCCCTTCTTTTCTCCACCCAATGGGTTCTCTAGATTCACAGCATCCTCAATTACTTATCAAGGGTTAGGCTCATGGGCAATCATGTCTCCAGCAAGCTGCAAAGTTCTGTGTCCTGCAGGCTTCTGATAGTTCCATAAAATGGAGATTTTTCCATCTACTATGAATTCTCCAATTTTTTGGCATGATGTGTTATTGATTCTTTTGGTTAGTTCAAGGCCTTGGCCACTTCCATCTCCAAATCTTCCAGTCCAGATTCTCTTGTATCCACCTCTATTACATGCTGTTGCTGTTGCCTTTATTACAACTCCTCTTTTATTTTGCCTTGACTAGTACGTAGGAGCTTCACTTTTGTTACCTTCAAGCCTTTAATCCTGTATCCAACTGGGCCAATTTACATCAGAAGTATCCAACAACATCCCAAGAAAATTATCAATTTCTTATTGTTCATATCCAGAATTAAGTTGTGACCCTGTCAATGGAGTAAGCTACAATGCAGGGCTCACAAGCAAAATTTTGCTGAGGGACCTCATTGTTGCAGAGATGCATGCCCCTACATTGTGCAGCTCTTCTGTGCATCCGTCCCATATGGCGGCGGTGGCTGCAAACTTACTTCATTGTGTTTTACGCGCTGCTCCACTTTTGTAAGTTCACCATGGGCCCAGCAGTTGTTCCCTGCCAGCCAAAATCTGGCAAGGTGGATGTTATCTCAAGACTTCGGCCTGGTGAGGAGCATCTGTCAGTCCCAAGGCAGATGTCCAACAGAGAAGCAGTTCGGCAAACATGATAAAGTAAGTTTGCTGCTGCGACCGCTGTGTTGGGCCACTTTCGGCCCAGGCCCCTTGTATTGTGGAAGCTGCTTGGGTGGAATTTATGCCACTTGGTGCCACCCAGGCCTACATGGGTGCCACCCAGGCCTAATAATGGTTTAAGGACCTTTTCTCCAGGAACTTCTTTAAACCTACCTTAATAGAAATGACATAAATAATATTCATGAGTAAATAGAATGAACAGAGAAAAGACGTGTATGTCATGACAAAAATGGGAAATTAACTGACATTACAGCATGAAAAACCATTTACATACATGACATTATGCTCCATTTTGCAGCAGGTATATTTAACTGCATGGCATCTTGTTCAAATTTAGATTCTTTTTCACCTTAAATTTTTAGTACTATTCCAAAACAAAGGCAAAACTCCATATAGTCAAATTTATGCTTGCACCTTAAAATGATACAAAATAATTCCAACATACAAAATATAAAATATTAGTTACGAATAATAGTAAATGAATATGACTTTTATACCTTTTCAAAATCTGAAGTATTCTCTTCCCTGTATTTAAACTCCACAGTCAGTGTTTTCATTTTATACGCCAGCTACAGAGCTTAAATAGAAAGCAGTTATTTATCGCCAGATAGTGACCAATGCTGACTATCCGGATTGAGTACTGATGGCCCAATGTTGTCTATTATCTGTCTAATGCTTAGGACGCCTATTTTGGTATCCTAACTTATACAAAGAGTTATCAGTCTAGCAGTGCTGAAAATCACCACTGTGCTGAAATGTTCCTGCCCCTACACAATCCAGATAGTGCTGAGGTGATCTGTGGTGATATTCAGTGGTACTGTATGGATTACACTGCTTAATATCATAAAGCCTCCTAAATATTGACCCATCTGTCCTTAGTTGCAAAGATATTCAGAATCCCTGAGCAGTTTGCAAGTACTTTGTAACAATCGCTCTGCAAAATTATGTTCATCAAGACTGTCCCTGCCGATGTCCCTTTTCAAAGAGACAAAGTGCCCAAGTACAAAAGATCCACAAAGTTGCTCCTGCTTTATAGATGGTGGGTAAAGCATAGTTGCCTGTAACCGGTGTTTTCCAGGGAGAGCAGGAATTGGTCCTCAGATATGGGTGATGTCGGCACCGACTGAGCCCTTGCGGAAGCATCCCCCCAACTTTCAAAGAAAGCCTTGGGAGATGCCACCACGCATTTGTGATCCCCTTCCCACCAAGGGTTCCATCTTGCTCAGTCAGATGACATAGCTAAAAGATGGCAAAAATAAAAGAGGGTACAGAAGCAACTCCAAGGGGAGGAGGGAGGGTTGTGATGACTGATTCCAGCTGTCCCTGGAGAGCACCTGTTACAGGTGAGTAACTAGGCTTTTTCCAGGATCAAGCTGGAAGTCAGCCCTCACATATGGGACTCCCCAGCTACAGGCTACTGAAAGTCCATAGCAAAAACAAGGCTCCCACAAGTGGAGCCACAAGCAGCAGCAATTGAGCCGTGTACACAGACCACAGTAGGACCCTGTGTCCGATGAAACCAGCACTCCGGTAGCCTGAACACAGAAGGGTCAGAGGGCAGGAGTTGCCTAGACCCCAGAAAGGTTACGGAGTACAGCCTGGCCGAAGGCATGATCCTATTGGGACTCTTTCTAGGTAGTAATGGGCTGCTAAGATATGGACTGAAGACCTGGTGGCGGCCCAGCAGATGTCCACCATCGGGATGGAGCTCAAGTTTGCCACCGAAGTCGCCATGGCTCTGACATGGTGTGCCATGACACGGCCTTCCAATGGGAGCCTTGCCGGCTCATAAGCATGGGTGGTACAGTCCGCCACCCATGTGGACAGCGTACGCTTGTTCACCGCCTCCCACAGCCTACTGGGGTCGTAGGAGATAAAAAGCTGAGCTTTGCAGTGGCCCTGAGTGCGTTGGATATAGAAGAACAAAGCCCTCTTATAGCCCAAGGTGTGAAGGACCATCTCTGCTCGCCTGGAGTGAGGTCTTGGAAAAAATGTTAAGATGGAAGGGCGACACAACCTTCAGCAGTAATTTGGGGTATGTGCGAAGCACCAATCTGTTCTTCTAGAACCTGGTATAAGGCACCTCTGCCACAAGGGCTTGGAGCTTGCTAACTCTGTGAGCGGAGGTGAGTGCAACCAGGAAAACCACCTTCCAAGAGAGATAGCGAAGGTGGCAAGTAGCCAGAGGCTCGAATGGCAGGCGAGTGAGCTTCCCCAGCACAATGTTGAGGTCCCATTCAGTTGCTGAAGGCCGAACCGGGGGTTTCGATAAAAGCAGGCCCCAAAGGAAACGGGTCACTGAAGGTTGGACCAAGAGGGGCTTACCATCCACTGGATGGTGGTGCGCTGCCAGGGCACTCAGGTGTACTAGGACAGAGTTAGATTTGAGCCCAATTGAGAGACGTGGAGAAGGTACTGAACACCAGAACCACCAGGAAGGAGAAAGGATCAGCCCCATGTTTGGCGCACAAAGTGGAGAACCTGCACCATTTGAGGGCATAAACCTTCATAGTAGAGACCTTGTGAGAGGCCAGCAGAATGTCCTCCACCTCAGCCGGAAGGTTGAGAGTGGCCAAAATCATCCTCTCAGCAGCCATGCTGTCAGTGAGAGGGACCCCAGGTTGGGGGTGCAGGAGAGAGCCCCCCTCCTGAGATAGGATTCCCGGGGCAGTCCCCAATGGGATGGAGGCCTCCACAGTCAACTGCAGAAGCAGTGGGAACCACGGCTGCCTGGACCACTGAGGAGCTATCAGGATGAACGAGGCCCTGTCGCAAAGGGTCCTGAACAAAGTCTTGGCAATCAGCGGCATCGGAGGCAAGGTATTTACATGAGGCCTTCTGACTATGAGACTAGGAATACGTCTGCTGCCACCCTGGAGGGGTGGGCCTGCCGGGAGAAGAAGTGGGGCAACTGAAAGTTGTCCAGACTGGCGAACAGGTCCATCACGGGTTCCCCCCAGAGCTGGAAAATCTGACTGGCTATACTGGGGTCCAGCTGCCACTCGTGCAGCTGGAGAACTCTGCTAGTCTGTCGGCCAGCAGGTTATCCTGGCCTGGCAGGTACATTGCCTGCAGGAGAATACCCTGTTGGATTGTGTATGAGCAGAGGAAAAGTGCCAACTGACAAAATGGATACTAGACCCCGTGCCCCTCTGTTTGTTCACGTAGAACATCGCCACCTGGTTGTCTGGACCATAACCAGCTGGTGATGCAAGTGGTGACGAAAGACCCTCATGGCTAGGTGTATGGCTCGGAGCTTCAGGAGGTTGATCTGCTGGGTGTTCTCATTACCCTACAACACTGGGTTACCAGTCACGCCCATATGCAGTTGATCATTGGACGCTGTCTTGAGGGTCTTATTTCGATTAATGGTTGCTTAAATCTGTGTGAAGCAGATTAGACTGGATATCGGTTTGAGCGCTTCACTTGTGATTACAGACTGGAGGAGCGGAATGGTCTAACAGCCGGGCCCGGAGCACCTAGGTCCCACAGCGGCTGAGGGTACAAATAATCACAGCAGTGAAGACCTTTCGGAATATACCAGCGGTGAATACCTTTGGGAGTTTGCCAGAAAATAGACAACCTCAAGTTAAGTACTGTTTCTGAAAATCATTAATTATTGGTTGGTATTGAGGGTCATGGTCCCTCGATCCTTTATTAGGGGTAAATCCCTAAATCTTAACAAAAGATAAAAACGGAACAACACACTATGAGAAGGGGAGGTTTCTTTCCTTCCTTCAATGTGTGCGTTCCAACAAAAAATTTGTAGATTAATTGGTTTCTCTTTCTTTTTTGGAAGGGTGTTCTCATCTGGCAACCAGTTGCTCTGAGTGCAGAGACCTCCACAGTGGGCTCCCCAGCCGAGCAGGGACCTTCGAGGAGCATGGGGCCTGAAAAGCATGCCTGCATCGAGATGCTGGGGCGACTGCTACCAGACCAGGGAGTCTGCCAACTGGTAGGTCACAGAAACTCTGTCTTGGAAGCAGCCTGTGGCCTAAGACCACTGGTCCCAGAGACATCACTGTGCCATCCTCATGGTGAAGTGAGCGTCTAGGGTGATGTGGACCATGCAAGCATGTGTCCAAGGAGGTGCAGAAGAAGCTGGGCGGGTACCAAGGGACAGTGCTGCACATCCCGAGCTAGAGATCTGAGACGATCGGCTTGGTCCTTGGGTAAGAAGGCTTTCGACTGGAGAGTATTGATCTTTGCCCCGATGAACTCCAGGCACTGTGTCAGGAGGTGAGACTTGGGGTTTTTTATGGTGAAGCCCAAGTGTTGCAGAACCTGGATGATGTGGACGGTGGCCTGCTGCACCTCGGAGGCTGTGCCTCCCTTAATGAGCCAGTCATCCAGGTAGGGAAAATTACAGACCCCCAGGAGCCGGAGGAAGGCAGCCACAACTGCCAGGCATTCTGAAGACCCTTGGGGCAGAGGCCAGGCCGAAGGGGAGAACCCTGTATTGAAAGCACCTGTACCCTACTATGAACTGCAGGTACTGCCTGTGGTTGGGGTGAATGAGAATGTGAGTATAAGTATTCTTGAGGTCTAAGGAGCATAGACAGTCTCCCTGCTAGAGGTATGGCAGCAATATTCCAAGGGAGAGCATCTTGAACTTCTCCCTCACCAGGAATTTGTTGAGGTTGCGCAGGTCAAGGATGGGCTTTAGGGCCCCCGTCCTCTTTGCTGCGAGGAAGTATCTGGAATAGAACCCCTTCTCCTTAAGATGGTGGGGTACCAGTTCCACCACCTTGTCCTCGAGAAGGGCTGCCAACTCCTTCAGAAAAAGGTCCCGGTGGAGGGAAGACCTGAGGGGCAGCCAGGCAATGTTCCCTCTAATTTTCTGTAGGCTGTGTGCACATAAAATATCAGCTGTGCAGCTTTTGAAGGAAGGTTAAATTTTTGTGCGGCACATAACGACACTCAGAGTTCTATACTTTAAAATTTGACTACACGTCAGAATACAGTATGTACACCACATTGATTGCACTAGATAATATTGTAGAACTTGTGAAAACTGTAAATACACAACAACTTTTAAATTTTAAGATGTCTATGTTGTTTTCTATCAGAATCAGAACCGTAATTTTTGTGCGCTCTGTTATAAAGTATGTGCGCTCGCTCGGCGAGGTGTGTGCGCGCGCAGACGCGCACAGCTTAGAGGGAACAGTGCAGCCAGGTGGAGGAGATAACCTTCCCTGACCACCTTTAGTGCCCAGGAGTCCATGGTGATGGCCACCCAACTCTGGGCATAGAGGGCCAGATGTTTTCCTGTGGGCTGATGATCTCCTTGGGGTAGAGAGGCTATGCTCAAGGAGTCAAAAGCTCCCCCTTGGCAGGGCCGGGGCTGGTGCCTGGAGTTTTGGAGCCTTCTGCTTATGCGGGCCATACCCGTGTCCCTTGGCCTGCTGACCCTGTTGGGGAGCCAGGGAGGCCTGATAGGGTGGGTAGTTTCAGTAAGCAGCTCAGGTAAATGTACGTTTTACCCGAGCCCTTCCGTCGGGGAGGGGCAGTGGTCTTAGAGAGTCTGATTCTTGTCATGAACTCAGTCTTCAGCTCGGCAGCCTTGTCAGTCATGGGTTTGCCAAAGAGGTTCTCTCCTTGGCATGGGACATTGACCAACTTGTCCTGAACCCACTGCTCGACGTCGGACAGATGAAACCAAGTTTGGCGGTGTGCACTGATGCCAGCTGCAGCTACCCGGGCCGCCGACTCAAACCCTTCATAGGCCGCTCGAGACATGAATTTGGAGCACTCATGGACGGCCTTTGCCAGGCTCCTGAACCACTGCAAAGGTTCCTTGGCGAGACCAGCCGAGAACCCGTAAAGTTCCTTCCCCGGGTCTCTCAAGTACATGCCCATGTACAGCTTGTAGACCTGGATGCGGCAGAGGAGCATCGAGCCCTAGTAGCACTTTCTGCCGAGGGCATCCAGGGGTCACCGAGGAGTGCATCTTCTGGCTTTTCAGCCGACGCATGGCCAACTCCACCACCATGGAGTTATGCGGCAGTTGTGACTTCTGGAAGCCCGGGCTCCGGCAGACTCGATGCATCCTGTCGAGCTGTCTGCTTATTACTGGCACCGACGCCGGTGTCTCCCACATGCAGAGCATAAGCTGTTCCAGGATGGGAGGGATGCGCACCGTGAGTGATTCCCGCGGAGGGGGCCTCTTATTGAAGGATCTCTAACTTATCCGCCTGAGGGTCCTCCTCCAACTCAGTCAGGAATGCCAGGGCTTTAGACATGTCCTTGACAAAGTCCAAGAAGCCCATGTCCTCGGGCGTGGACTGCCGCCAAGGTTCTGAGATGGGAGAATTTGAAGGGATGTCATGGTGGCGATGGGTATTGGGGGACGTCATCCCCTGTCTCCCACTCTGAGTAGTCCGTGGAGGACTCGTAGGAGGGCTTTCTCCGTGGGCTTCAAGGGGCCCGCTGCCCTAAGGCTGGCACCTGGTAAACTTTCCTGGAATGACCGGGGTCCCGTTGAGCGGGACTGAGAACGCGACCTTGGCCAAGGATGACTCGAGGCGAAGGACCTCGAGGATCAGCTTGGTCTCAGAAGACGTCTTGGACGTTGAGGGCCCGGTGGTCGGGGCAGTTGAACTGGTCGTACTGGACAACAGCGCCCGCTGCTGGTCCATGAAGGCAGACAAACTGTGCTCCAGTGTCGCCATTCTGGACTTCAGACCAGAAGTCTCTGCAGCCTTTGGCATGGGCACCGAGGGACTCTGGCTAGAGTCCAGCTCCCCCGAAAAGGAATCCTCGATGAGGATGGTGTCTGGGGACCGAGGCTGGTTCGTGGCTGGATCCTTCTGGAGGACCTTCGCTGGTTGCTCCTTCTCAGATTCCTCAGACGAGCGTTTCAGACTGCTGGACTGGGCCTGATGATCTCTCAGCTGGTCGGAACCATCCAGGGACACCGCTTTCGAAGGTTTTTTCTTCGTTTTTGGTTCCCTGGAGCAGACCCCTTTTCTGAGGACCCATGATGAGGCTCGGGTTCGGAGAGATCCACCCGAGATGTCATGGCATCAGAAGAGGCCCTGGCTTTTGAAACATCGGGGAAGAACTTATCGTGCTGCTGCTGGCGGCTCTTGAGGGCCTTGCTGGACATCCTCCTGCAGAGACTGCAGGCTGCCCGGTTGTGGTCTGGTCCGAGGCAACAAAGACAGCAGTCATGTGTGTCGGTCAAGACATGATTTTGGAGCACCCATCACACTTCTTAAACCACTGGTAGCCATGTGGGGAAAAAAGTACCCCTGCGAGGTTGAAGACTCTCCGGGCTGCCAGCTGGAGAAAAAACAGCACGAAGACGCCAGAAAAAGAAAATAACAAAAAGACTACAAAAATAAACTGAGCCCAATGCCGAGGCACTGAGGTCAGTAGGCGTGAAGAGTACCGGTGCAATATCGGAGATGAGTTTGAAACTCGAGGAACAAAAGAATCAACATTTTCTGGGGACAAGTCAGACAATGTCTGAAGGGCTCCGTGGGAAAAAGGAGACTGAGCAAGATGGCACCCTTGGCCGGGAAGGGGATCATGCATGTGTGGTGGCATCTCCCATAGGGTTTCTTTGAAAACGGAGAGGATGCTTCGGCGAGGGCTCTGTCGGTGCCGACGTCACCCCTATGTGAGGACTGACTTCCTGCTTGTTCCCGGAGAATGTCTCTCAAACTACAGGTAACAAATTAATTATGATTCTGTAGCACATTTGTTTCTTAACCTGAACCAGCCCTGCCCCTTTTCCCTGCACTGTTGCAAGATAATTTTACATACATTTAGCCACCTAATACCCTTTAAAAATTTACCTCCATGTGTGTAACTCTGCAATTAAGCACACAACTGAAAATATATTCTATATTCACTTATTCAACATACTTCCTGTTATGTTTAGCATCTCCCTCCTAAAAGAAAACATCCTCCAGAAAAAAACTTGAAAGCAGTTGTGTTTGCTGAGTCAACCAGTTAGCTCCACTATTGTCAGGTTTATCCAGTGCTGGTTTTACTACTGCCATTACTCATCATTTATATAGCGCTACAATGCATACACACTACTGCACATATAGAAGAAAGATACAGCCCCTCTTCATCAGAGCTTACACTCTAACCAAGACAAAACACACAGCAAAACTGGGGATTAGAGTATGATATTTATTTTGAGTATTTAGCTTATATCTTTCCAGGGGGAGATAAAGGCAAGTTACATCCAAGTACATTAAGGGGTATGTTTACTAAACCGGGCTAACGGTTAACTCCAGCTATCTGCAACTAGGTCCCTTTGAATAATATGGGACCTAGTGGCAGATAAACCGGGTTAACCGTTAGGGGTATGTTTACTAAACTGGGCTAAGTGTTTCCTTGTCCCCAAAGGGCTTACACTCTAAGTTTGCACCTGAACCAATGGAGGGTTAAGTGGCTTGCCCAAGGCCCCAAGGAGTGCCAGTGGGATCTGAACCCTGGTCTTTCTGGCTTTAGGCTGCTGCTCAAACCATAAGGTCACTCCTCTGTATAAGATACACATATATAGTCGACAAGAGAGTGAGGCGCATCAGGATCTTTAGGAGCCTCAGGTGACTTTTTATCTTATGTTCTTATTTTCACTCAACGTGTAATCAAACTCTGGAATTTGTTACCAGAGGATGTAGTAAAGACTGTTAGTGTAGCTGGGTTTAAAAAAGGTTTGGACAAGTTCCTGGAGGAAAGGTCCATAAACCATTATTAAGAAGGGACCCAGGATATCAATGCTTGAACCAATACAAGCATTGTGGAACCTGTGTCTCTTGGGGAAACTGCTAGGTACATATGACCTAGATTGGCCACTGCTGGAAACAGAATACTGGGCTTGATGGACCTTGGTCTGACCCAGTATGGCATATCTTATGTTCTTATGTTCTTAGTCTGAATTTGAATAGGGCTAGAGAAGGAGCTTGACATGCACACTCAGGTAGTTTGTTCCAGGCATAAGGAACAGCAAGGTAGAAAGATCAAAGTCTGGAGATGGTAGTGGAAGAGAAGAGTACAGATAGGGATCTGCCAGAAGAGTGGAGTTCCTGTGGAGGGATGTAGGATAAGATAAGAGAGGAAAGGTAATGAGGAACAGCTGACTGAAGGTACTAACTAAGGTAACCTGTACCCAGGGTCCCTTGCCTCCCTCTCCCCCCCCACCCCTTCCACCATCCCGTTCCCCTTTAGACGCGAGGGACTGATGGGAAATTTCCCATTAGCCCCTGCGGGCTTAACAGAGACGCGAGGGAGACGCTCTCCCTCGCGAATCTGAAAGCCCTTGCAGAGGGGCTTAGCGGGCGGCGGGGGCCCCGCGGGACCTTGTACTCTGGCGCGGCAGCACCCAGCGCCTGCTTTTTTTTTTAAAAAATTTGCCGGGGGGGGGGGGTTAGGACTGCTAATGGGCAGGAGGAGGGAGGGGGAGGAGAGGGAGGGGGAGGGGGGGTTAGGACTGCTAATGGGCAGGAGGGGGGGTGTTAAGACTGCTAATGGGCAGGGGGGGGTTAGGACTGCTAATGGCAGGAGGGGGGGGTTAGGACTGCTAATGGGCAGGAGGGGGGGGGGTAGGACTGCTAATGGGCAGGAGGGGGGGGTTAGGACTGCTAATGGGCAGGAGGGGGGTGTTAGGACTGCTAATGGGCAGGGGGGGGAGGGTTAGGACTGCTAATGGGCAGGAGGGGGGGTTAGGACTGCTAATGGGCAGGAGGGGGGGGGTTAGGACTGCTAATGGGCAGGAGGAGGGGGGTGTTAGGACTGCTAATGGGCAGAGGGGGGTGTTAGGACTGCTAATGGGCGGGGCGGGGGGGGGTTTAGGACTGCTAATGGGCTGGGGGGGTTAGGACTGCTAATGGGCGGGCGGGGGGTTAGGACTGCTAATGGGCAGGAGGGGGGGTTAGGACTGCTAATGGGCAGGAGTGGGGGGAGGTGTTAGGACTGATAATGGGCAGGAGGGGGGGTGTTAGTACTGCTAATGGGCAGGAGGGGGGGTGTTAGGACTGCTAATGGGCGGGGGTTAGGACTGCTAATGGGCGGGCGGCGCGGGCGGGCGGGCGGGGGGGGGGTAGGACTGCTAATGGGCTGGGGGGGTAGGACTGCTAATGGGCTGTGGGCTGATGGGGGCTGTCTGGAAATGGGGTGATGGGGGTTTAGGGCTGGAAGTGAGTTGATGGGGGGGGCTAGGACTGGTATTGGGTTGGGGGGTTGCTAGGACTGGAAATGGGCTGATGCAGGGACTAGAAGGGAATGGATGCTGGGTGAGGCTGGAACTAGAAGGGAGCTGATGTTGGGGGAGGATTAGAATGGGATGGGGCTGGGAGAGTAAAATGGAGAGGGGAAAATATTTTGTGTGGGAGGGATAAAAAATCTACAATTGGCCGGGTATTGGGAGAGTAAGTGGGGTTTGAGGATGGAGGGGTAAAATTTGAGTGGATGAAATAGGAATGAGGAAAGAGCAAAAGGAGAAAGATTAGTATGTTAAAGCGGATGTAGAGAGAGAGAATGGAAAAAAAACTAGAAGAGAGAAGAAAGGACAAATGGACAGCAGATGATGGAGAGTTAGCAGAAAACATGAAGAAACCAGAAGAAAGTGGCTGGAGCAATTGCAACTGAGCTGAGGTATTCTGTTTATGTAATTCCTTTTTGACATTGCCACTTGTTCTCTTTCCCCAGTAGGTCATGTATTGTTATTGTCTGAAATGTATTGGTTTAATATTTGCAGTGTTGCCTTTTGATAGGTATGGTGTGGTGCTTTGTGAGTCCTGGTAGTGCTGTTAGGATACGGCGGGTTTGCTATTGGTTCTAAATGGGCAGTGTTTGTAGTAGTTCCTAATGTGCCTGGCGGTTGGCACTGGATTATAGTAATGTAGAAATCTTTTAGTCTGTCTTTATCCATACACTCATTAAGAGACATGTTTACTAAAAGTTAGTGTATGTTAGCATTATGCAAATATTTATGCAAATTGACGTGCTGGCACTTTGAGGAAATTCTTTGGTTTTGTGCGGCAGTTTGGGCACTCGGGCTCAAAAAGGTTAGCCATCACTGCACTAGGCTATTCTTCCACTCCACAACTTAAATGTTAAGGTTATATGCATAAATGGCATATTTATGCAAATACGTGTAGGCTACATTTTGCAACAGCCCTTATAAAATTATCCCCAGTGCGCGGACATACCAGCCTAAATATCTTCAGATAAGCATCCGTAGTGAATGAATTTGAATGAAATGGCAGAACAGCAAAATAAATCCTTTTTTAGTATGGGATTCAAACATTTTCTTTAATGGATATAATGCTATAATTTCCAGACTTTTAAGTTTTTACATCTCTTCTTAGATACTTCCTGTTGTTCTTCTCTGGTCTCAGCAGAATTATGTAGCATTTGGGGATAAAAATACAGCCCAGTAGTCCTGCGCTGGAGGCCTGGATTGCAAATATCTCCACTGCTACCATGTACTTACCCCTAGTGCTCAAGTATGTTGGGATGAAAGAGATCCAAACGCTACAGAACACCAGCATGCTAAAGGTGATGTACTTGGCCTCATTGAAACTATCAGGTAGACTTCTTGCTAGGAAAGCTACAGTGAAGATGATACTAGCCAAAAATCCCAAATAACCCAGAACACAATAAAATGCAACTATTGACCCTTCATTACATTCAATTATTGCCACTCCAATTTCTGATTGAATGTTATGATATGGAAATGGGGGATCAGTGCTCAACCAGACAAGGCACAGAAGAGCTTGTAGAAGAGAACAGCAAAGGATAATAGAATATGACACACTGGAACCCAACCAATTCCGGAGCTTGCTTTTTGGCTTGGTGGCCTGGAAGGCAATGACCACAGTGATGGTTTTTGCCAGTATGGAGGACAGAGAGATGGAGAAAGTGATCCCAAAGGCAACCTGTCGTAGAATGCAGGTCAAATTATCAGGATGGCCAATGAATATCAGGGAACATAAGAAGCAGAGCATGAGGGAGACCAGGAGAATATAGCTGAGGTTCCGGTTGTTCACTTTCACTATAGGAGTATGCCGGTACTTAATGAAGATTCCCAGAATGACAGCATTGATAAAACAGAAGAATATGCTGATAAGAGTCAAAGCTATCCCAAGAGGTTCTTCATAGGACAGAAAGATTCTCATTTTTGCGATACAAGCATCTCTCTTCTGATTGGACCATTGGTCCTTTGGACATTTTATACAGTTATCCATGTCTGAAAAGAAAGAGAATTGTCTCAGTTTCTCACAAATTGCATCAAGTTTTGGACAGTGAATGAACATAGGGCCTGATATTCCAAGGCATTTACATGGTTCACAGAGTTATAAACCGTGTAAATGCTGCTGAATGGGATATTCAATGGCACTAACATGGTTAGTGCGGCTGAAAATCCCCAACCAACGCCTCTATATACTCCAATGCTAACCAATTAGCATCGGGGCGTGTCATGGGCAGAGACAGTAGATAACAGGGTAGCAGCGATATTGCACTACTATCTGGTTAGCTACTGTGGGTAAAGGCTAGGTGCAGCACAAGCTGTCCTGTCCTTTATCCACGGGAACTAACCAGGCAGCGGTGCAATTTTGTCACTACCCGGGTAACGTCTGCAGCTCCAGAGCATGTGTGGTGACCCTGGATATTCAATGCCAGGGCTGTATATGACCCCAGCATTGAATATCTGGAGTTGAGGTTCAGTGCCGATCTCTAGATGATGTGCTTGCACCTTGCCGCTGGCATTGAATATAATCTTTTATACTTAGGGAATTTTTTTCTCCCTAAATTAGACAAGACCATAATTTGTAGTGCTATAATAATTTAATGATAAAAAAGGTATGTGTCTTTTGATACATATCAACTGGTCACTTGGAAATAAGCATGACTGGTAGGGATGTGCTTTCATTTACAGCGAAAGCGGCTAATTGGGAGTAATAGGAAATGATGACATTTTCATCATTTCCTGGTTCTCATCAATACTGTGCACTATCGACAGGAAATGTTACAATATGAACAAAAATTAAAAATGAAACAAACATTTTTGGACTGCACAACCCTAATGATCGTTATAAAGATATATTCTAGATCATCCTTCTAGACCAGTCCAGACAAGTAGGCTGTGTCCTCTACCAGAAGATATGGAGACAGAGCTAGAAACTGTCAGTTACATCATCACTGCTACTAATGCTGATGCACCTAGTGTCACACTTTAGTATTTCTCTGTCTCCAGAAGATAGTGGATGCTATTTCTGATGCAGCTTGATTTTCAGATCATGTTAACTCCTGGGCAGCCATTCTAAAAAGTTCTCCCCACTAGAGCTCAATGGTGGATGTCTTCAGTGGGCACCTTGTATGGTGTTTCCTATGCAGAGGGAAGCGAGAAAGGATACGCTCCCAGTCAGGATTGTAGACCAGTTGAGCAGTCAGAACAATGGATCAAGGCCCTTATCTTCATACAGCCTTCAAGTACTAAAGCTTTGTATCCCTTCATCCCCATCCTGGTGCCCAGGACAACTGAACCAAAGAGAAAGAACTTCCTGGGTTGAGTGCAACCTCAACTTCTTTGATTCTACTGTGGTGAGTGGGCCAACATCATCAAAGGTTCGAGTCAATTGTCAGGTCTGGCAGGTGTGCCAAATTTCTACCATTGCAGAGCTTCCCACCGCAGCCATATTTTAGGCCTTGCCCACATATATGCATGCTGGCTACACAGTGGATTGCACCTTTGGACCACGTGTGGTTTTACACATTGTTGACAGTGCGAGTATGCCACATGCTTATTTGCATATGCCAGAGCTACATGACTTTTCGATGCATACAGGTTTCTCATGGGGTAGTTTCTCCAAATGGGTTAGTTTTGCACATACCATGGCAGTTGTGAACCTCACTTCTAAACCAGGGTATGTGGAATATGACTTAATCTCTCAAATTTACTGCTAATACTTGATGTAATACTTGCATCGTGCCAAAGAGAGCCTCCTGCTGGAGTTAGTAAGATGTAACATGTATGGATATTTTGTCAAGATGTGTTTGGAAATTCTTCTTTATCAGGCCTGTGGCTCCCAGTACAATGGGAAATATTTCTGTATCTTTCTGATACATTTTCTCATATAGGCTATGTGGGTTATCTGGGTGCACGATTCTCAAGTTTGCTTCTCATCCTCCTCCCTGTTCCTTCAAACAGGATGGTCCATGTCACTTTAGTGGATACAGTCTCTCCCAGGCGATGACCCTGCTGAATCTCAGGAGTCTGCAGCACCTTTCTTACCAAACACGATATATAATTCTGTTTGCAACCAAGGAGATTGTGGTGGCAACAGTAGTGCAGCATTGGCCTTTGTTACAATTTGGGTAGCAGACATGATTTCTTAATTCTTGGCAATTCAAGCTCGCCTTAGAGGAAAGCTGTTGTTTAGAGAGGACCTAGAGAAGTTGGTTAAGGAACTGAATCTACAATCACACATAAACAAAACCATCAAAAGCACATACCACAGGATGAGACTTATCCAACGCCTCAAGCCCCTCCTCGCCCCAGAGCACTTCCGTACAGTCTGCCAGGCACTAATAACCCCACTACTAGACTTCTGCAACCCAATATATATCGGTCTATCAAAACAAACCCTCAGACCACTACAATTGGCACAAAACACAGCAGCCCACATAATATCTGACACAACAAGACATGAACACATCACACCCATACTGAAAGACCTCCACTGGCTCCCAGTCATCTGATGCATCAAATACAAAACAGTCATAAACATCTTCAAGATCAAACAACAGTCATCAGCTCTCAGCCTACAAACACTCATACAACCAGACAGCAGCACACGACCAAGGAGGAGAGGCACTTCCAATCACATTAACACCCCAAAAGACATCACCAAGGTCCGCAAGGACACAGCAGAACAAACCCTTTCCCTGGCCGCATCAGCAATTTGGAACACCCTCCCAGATGAACTAAGACTAACAACAGACCTCAAAGACTTTCGGAAACAGCTCAAGACAACACTGTTCATTGAACACTTTGGACACATCACATGATCTACTCAAAAAGCAGGAACAAAAGACTAACCCCCCTCCCCTGTCCCTTGTACATAAGAATGTATATAGCTCATAATGTAAATAGCCCTGTACATAAGAATGTATATAGCTCAAAAGAATTTAATATACACCGACACATACACACAGTCTGCATCACTGCATGAACACACTTGAACCACCATTATGATTGTTTGCTGTGGAAACCGCCTTGATTAAAGGATAAGGCGGTATAGAAAAACATTTAAATAAATAAAATAAAATAAATTTTGGAAAGTCAAAACATCATGTATCTAAGGGGTCCTGGCAACAGCTAGCTTGTTGTCTTCGGCAGCTGTCCATCCTCCATACTTTACCAAACTCCTTTCTGAGTTAAGTAGCAGTCTTTTTGAGGTGCTCATAGGGCCCTTGACTTTTCCTCTTCAATGACCGGCCGTTCCCATTTGGTGTAATAATAGAATAAGAGGCCCATGCTAGGTTATTGCCAGTGAACCACTGGTTCTGCCTCTTCATTTGCTGGGTTCTGGACTTTATTCAATGTAATTGTGTTCTGGAGTGCAGAGAGCCCATTCTCGCCATATGGTTTTGCAGCCAATAAAGCCACCAGGCAGACCACATTGGAAGGTTGGTACATCTCCAGCCTGTATTTCCTGTACCTCCTGATGGACTAGGCAACGATTCTTATTCCATATTGTTCGTTGTGCCAAAAAAATGTGTCCATCAGGCCATTTCTCATTTGGAGGGACATCAATACATCTCTGCAAGTGCCACGCTTCTAGATGGAATCACTGATGTCTGTTATCCAGGCAGCTTGATGCAAGGAGGTTTTCACATTGCTGAATCTGGCAGAGGCTTATTTCACATTTCCTTTCGGGATGATTAACAGTGTTTCTTGTGGTTACCATGCTTGGCACACATCTCCAGCGCTTGGCTATCTAGGCATCTTCTCCAAGATCATGGTGGTTGTGACCGTGGCTCTGCATCACAAGTTCATAGATGTGCACTATATTCAACTCCTGGAATTAATGGTGGGAATGATAGAACTAGTTCCCTGGGCCTGAGCTCATAGGAGGTTGCTCCATATTACATCACTATCCTGTTGTATGCATCACTCTCAGAATTTTGAGGTCAGGCTTTCATGATGTCTTTAAGTCAGCCAGACAGTCTCAGAAAGGGCATGTCTCTGGATGATTCTCAATGGATGCCAGCCTGTCTAGCTATGGAGCTTATTGCAAGGGCCAAATGGTGCAGGGATGATGGAACTTATGAGGGCCAACTAGGCCTATAAATCGTTCAATGCTTGAACCATTTGGTTAGCTTCCCTGCAATTATGCCTTCAGGTCTAGGGAGGAGAGGTCCAGATCTTTTCAGACAATGCCATGGCGGTTGGGTATGTCAGCAAGCAGAGGATTACCAAAGCACTGGAGTTGCCAAGATGACCACTCTCTTGTTTCAGTGGGTTGAATGAAAATGCCTGGCAGTTTTTTTCAGCTCAGCACATTGCAGAGATCAGCAAGGTGGAGGCAGATTATCCCAATTGCTACTCCTGGAAACTGAACGAATGCTACTTGTGCTTCAGATGTTTTTTTGGACAGGTGGGTTCTTCCTTGAGTGAATCGGATAGCAGCCTGAACCAATGCCAAGATGTGAAGATTGTGCAGTCAATGCCTGAAGATCAGTTCCCTGTGGTCGACATCCTATTTTTTAAATCTTTGACTCAGACGCCACCGCTGTACAGATGTTTACCCTGTAGGGCATGTGCTTCATAGCATAGACCTCCTTACACTCCTAATCATGTTGGTGTTGTCAGATTGGTCATGAAGGTTTTAGTTTGTAGACCTGATCCAGGTTTTAGATGGCCTGCCCCTGTGCCTTCCACAGGAATGGGGCCTGTTATGTCAGTGTACAGGCCTCTGGAATGATCAGTCTCCCTTTTCACTTATGGCTTGGCCCCTTTAGAGGTGCTTTCTAGTCTGTGAAGGCAGTTCATTAGCCATATTCTTCACCTTTGAAGGTGAAGCACAATCCTACATGTCTTGCTAAGTGCGCATATTGTGTCTGTTTGAGGACTGGGAGTGTGAGCACCATAATTGTCCTCCTTCTTTGCCTTTCTCCATGATGGTCTTGAGGTTTCAGGTGGTAGTTTGACTTCTTTCTTGGAAGCTGTTGCTCCCTGAGTTTGCACCTTGATTTTGGACACTTCCTTCTAGGGTTGCAGTATTGTATCCTCTCTTGTGGTGAGTCATCTTCTTGAGACTTGGGGCTTGAACTTCATGTCTTGTTGGAGCCTTCAAGCCCTTATAACAGCTATGCTTAGTAATCTGTCTCTCAAACAATCTTTTAATGGCTATACATCAAGCGTTTTGCATGTCAGAGTTGCATGGACGCTCAGGCAAAGTCCCATGCCTGCCCTTCCTGCAAGGAGGATGTGCTGACTGCCTTTCACAGCAATCAGGCCATCTGGATCCCTTCAGTTTAGGTGAGGTAGTGTCAAGGAGAAGAGAGTTTTTTGCTTGGTCAAGATCCAGAGAGTTTGTGCCCTTTATGAGTCCTCTTAAGGGTGAAGTGGCTTCTTGAGCTAATGGATCAAGGAACCAGTAGCCTCAGCATACTTTGGCAGAACCTCCCAATTTTGAGATCTTCTGGGCGCATTCCACCAGGCACAGGCGTCATCCAGGGATCTGTCTCATGCAATCTTTTAGTGGTTATATGACAAGCATGTCAGAGTCGCATGCTCTCTCAAGCAGAGTCCCATGCCTGCCCTTCCATGTTCTAGCTTTACACTTTCAGCTGTATGTAAATCTGATTACCACAGCAAGGATTGGAGGTGTAACTGAGGGAATAAATTGTTGTTTGACTGCAATTTCTAGACCACCAATTAAAAAACTGCTGAGCTCAAGTTGTTCTACTGAAGTTGGTTATCCTTTTCCTCCTGGTGTTATTGGTTCCTCCTGGTGCATATTACAGTTGTGCACAAAAGACATATCTAGTAAACTATGCTAAGAGTTAGTGCGTGGTTTACCATACTCTAAGCGTACCGTGCTGACAGTTAATGCAAGGCAGCTGGATAAAAGTCCACATTAAAGGTTAGCTTGGGAAGGGGCTGTGACGGAGCAAGTGTAGAATGTGGCTGCTGATGGCACGTCGTGGTTAGTGTGGCCATCATTGGTGTGTTGCTAACTGCGATTACTGCTGTTAGCACAAGTGCACTTCCTGCCTCCTCAGTGGCTGGCGGCAAATGCATCTGCATTAGATGTCCTAGCCAGTAAGAGCAGTGAGGTGCCTCCTCCCATGGTCTGCAGGAGGATATGCTGGACATACTCCCAAAAGTTATCATGCACCTAAGTCACTTCATCTACTAATTTTGGGAGCTTACCATATGCTAACTTAACCCACTTTAGTAGGCATGTTCCAAAATAAAACATAAGAAATGCTTTATTATTTACAATGGCTATAAATTGTATTCATAAAATTTATATTGAAAATATACTGTAAGACGCAGCACACTAGGGGCAAGGGAGTATTTAATTTGTGTCCCTACTTTTTGTCCTGCCCATTTTCCTTATTGAAAAAAGTATTTATAATGTATATCTAAACTTGAGCTTACAGAATATATCACCCACCGCTTTGGTTGGCGATCTCTCCGTCTGGACATGGAACACAGTCATAGCAGCAGATGGGCTTTCCTTCCCTGGTCAATTTCCTAAAGCCCGGCGGACAGCTCTGGCTGCATCTGGACTGTGGAGGAATCTATACATCGAGAAACAAATGTGAATAACTGGAAAATGGTTTCTAAAATTCAGTGTTTCTTTTCTGTCCACTCATGGTTTTGCAGGTAGCGCACTTTGAGAGTAGAAATCAACATGTAACACTCGTGTGCTATGTGTTGGGAGCATGTATAGCATAGCCCCAGCATATACCATGCTGATTCAAATGAGCAGCAGCATGGGTGCCCCTAACGTCACCCTTTGAGGGGTATTAAGTGAATCTGTCTCAATCTTAAGAATTGGCTGACCATTTTTAGATATTTTAATTAAGAAAGATTGGCATGGGTTTTTGACTATTTATCAGAAACCGACAGACAGAAACAAATGTTTATACTATGAAAGTTGCCATGTCAAGAGTTTGAAAGACAACCTGCTGGTCAGCCACTTCTTAAGATTGAGACGTTTATGTTAAGGCTGATGTTGAAAAACAGGCAGTGGATATGCAGAGGTGTTTTTTAGATAGAGGTTACCCCTCTAGTTGTGTGCGATGTGCTTACTATCGAGCTGGTTGGTCTGACAGAAAGGTATTATTAGATGAAACACAACTAATGAAACCCAGTCACCCTGTCTGTACTTTGCAGTTTTTGTATCTGGCCAAAAAGTAGCTGTTCAGCTGTCCGAGCATTTTAAATGTGGCAATTCATTTTGTGTACAAATGACTCAGAATGATTTGTTCTGTTGCCCACATACTGTATGCAACTTTGCATTGCAATCTTTCTCTAACTGTTAACACCACAAACATCATATATGTGATACAATGTCCCTGCGATGAGATATACATTGGTAAGACAAATGGAATACTAAGAACACGGCTGGTTGAAACACAAGAGCAGCGTCAAAAGGAGGATCGTTGCAGCTCTCTGCATCAGAAGGAGGATCGTTACAGCTCTCTGTGTCAAAAGGAGAATCGTTACAGCTCTCCGAATCAGAAGGAGGATCGTTACAGCTCTCCGTGTCAAAAGGAGAATTGTTACAGCTTTACGCATCAGAAGTAGGATCATTACAGCTCTCCGTGTCAAAAGGAGAATCGTTACAGCTCTCTGCGTCAGAAGGAGAATTGTTTCAGCTCTCCGTGTCAGAAGGAGGATCATTACAGTTCTCTGCATCAGAAGGAGGATCGTTACAGCAGGAGGATCGTTACAGCTCTCTGCATCAGAAGGAGGATCGTTACAGCTCTCTGTGTCAAAAGGAGAATCATTACAGCTCTCCGTGTCAGAAGGAGGATTGTTACAGCTCTCCGCGTCAGAAGGAGGATCGTTACAGTTCTCCACATCAGAAGGAGGATCGTTACAGCAGGAGTATCGTTACAGCTCTCTGCATCAGAAGGAGGATCGTTACAGCTCTCTGTGTCAAAAGGAGAATCGTTACAGCTCTCCGCGTCAGAAGGAGGATCGTTACAGCTCTCTGCATCAGAAGGAGGATCGTTACAGCTCTCTGCGTCAGATGGAGGATCGTTACAGCTGTTCTTCCTATGTTTGTGGAGGCTTCTGACAACCTTTCACACTGCCTCCGCCGTGCCTGAGCAAATTGTTTAATTAAAATTGTGCCTCTGGCAAGTTGCCAGTGAGACTTTTGAGGGGCAAGAGGTGCTGACACCTGTGGAGAGTGTTAATCTGTCAGAGTTTTTGGAATCATCTAATGATGAGATTCCCACACACTTTTGGTTTCATTTAATTCTGAGTTAGTTAAGAATGTCATAGTGAAGCTTTATTTCTCTAAGAATAATGAACTATTTTGTGGGGAGAAGATAAGCTTGTTCCCTGACGTGTCCAGGCCTACCCAGCTCAGGCACAAAGCCTTTTTGGCTTGGAAGCCTCGTATTTTGGAGTTAGATGGTTACTTTTTTTCTGAAATTTTCATGTAAATGTCTTGTGATACTGAGTGGGAAGTTATATCTTCTTTGATGTATCTCTGCTAAAACGTTGCCAAATTCGCATACTGCCATCTGGGAATGTCTGTCTAGTGTGTTGGAGCAGCTGTGACAAAAGTAGACAGAAGAGAAAACTGTCTTCTCACTGCGGCTGCTCCTTTTAATACTTTTAAAGTGAACAAAAACCTAACACTTAGCTTTCGTTTTCCAAATTCATGAGATAAAGGAATTCACTTGTAACAACGTGTCACGTTTCGGGTCTCTGTCTTAACGACCCTGCTTCAAGTTAAGGAACTCCCGTTGTCATCCATTATGCAAAAGTATTAAAAGGAGCAGCCGCAGCGAGAAGACGGTTTTCTCCCAGGGCAAGCAGGATGAAGTCAGCCACAAAGTGGTGACGTCATCCGACGGAGCCAGGACGGAAGTACTCTCACTAGCCCAGAAGGCTTTTGCCTTCTGGGCTGGATTGGTAGCCCCACTTCCTGCTCCGCCCCTAGCTGGCCAGTTCTTGTCTTCCGCCTTGCCTGCAAGACGGTTTTTTATTTTCTCTCACTCAAATCAGTTGTTTAAAGTTTTTCAAGTTACCTCGAGACCGGGATCATGCCCGGTTTTAAGAAGTGCTCCGGCTGCTCGCGGAAAATGGCCCTATCCGACTCGCACCAGCTGTGTGTCCGGTGCCTCGGGTCTGAGCACGCCGTTGAGGACTGCACCGCTTGCGGTCGCATGTCCCCCAGAGCCAAGAAGATCCGTCGGAATGCATTATTGGAGTTCCTCGCAGTGAGTAACAATGGCTCCTCAAGTTTAACCTCCGATGCTGCTGCTCCGGCCGGGGACGCGCCTTGTCAGGCCCCCGTCCCCCGCCGTGAATCCGAGCTCTTCAAACCCACGTGTCAACAGATGGAGGCCGACATCTTAATTCATGAGGCTCCGGCGTCACTTCCGCCTGCTCTCCTCACTTCCGGCCATGCCTCCTGCGCTGATGCCTCCAACGCTGATGCCTCCAACGCGACCTTCCTCTCCATGCCGGCAACTCGCTAAGCATCCCCGGGGCTCCCCTTGAGGCCCCCGACCAGCAGCGCGATCCCTCCAACCACCGCCGGAGTCACCGCTCCCTTCGCTCCTGACGGCGTTCTGCTGAACGGAGCAGGAGCCGTTCCAGGGGATCACAGCGCAGCCGGAGCAGAAGCCGCTCCAGGGGATCACGGCGCAGCCATTCATGCCAGCGCAGATCGGGAACACGGCGCAGCCATTCATGGAGGCGCAGATCAAGCAGTCACCGAAGATCCCATAGCCGGAGGCACCGCGGTCGGCGTCACTCCAGGAGAAGCCACAGGACCGCTCATTCTCACAGGGATGGGAGCCGCAGTAGTAGCAGTTCTAGCCGGCGCAGCCCCCAGTCACAGCGCCGGAGCTATTCTGATCACGAGGAGGCATACAGCCAAAGTGGGATGGAGGAGCACTCCCACGGGGTGTATCTCCTGCCGGAGCCCCCTTTAAATGCAGAGGCACTGCAACCCGACCCAGCTCCGGACACCCTCAAGCTCCTCCAAAATATGCTGCAAAACTGGGCCTCCTCTCTAGCCACTCTAGCCTCGGGGTCCCCCTTGCAGCCACAGCCTTCAGTGTCAGCGCCTTCCACCCAAGAGCAGGAGACACCAGCTGCGCCTTCCCCTGTCGGTGCAGCGCCCTCCCGGGACCCTCCCCCTAACACAGACGGCCAGCCCGACCAAGCGGTCACCCCTGAGGATGCCACCTACTACAGATTCACTCAAAAAATCATTTCCTCGTTGGCCATCCCACCCTCGCTGACCCAGGACAACCGTGACGAGGTGCAGAATGCACTCAAGTTCATCGAGGTACCCAAATCCAACCCGGCACTACCCATCCATCAGCTCCTGCAGGACAACCTCACCAGAATGTGGCAGGCCCCAGCCTCAAATCACGCTTGTCCCCGTAGACTGGATAGCAAATACAGCGTCCAACCCATTCCTGCATTCGCGAAGACGCAGCTTCCGCACCATTCCATTGTCGTGGAGTCAGCTCTGAAGCGCTCTAAGTCCTCACGCAGTTCCAACAACGCTCCTCCCAGTAAGGACAACAAGCTCATAGATGACGTAGCCAAGAAGGTCTACCAAGGGGCCATGCTGAATGCTAGGATCGCGGCCCACCAATTCTAGCATGCGATCTACCAGGACCTACTTGTAAGCAACATCAAAACTGCTACCTCCCTCTTAACGGAGACCTCCTCATCTCTATCCTCTGCCCTTGCAGAATTGGATGACTGCACAAAACACCAAGGATGGGCCGCCCACGACGCGTTTGAAACCGCTGTCAGGGTAGCGGGCACGGCCATCTCCGCGCGCAGACTGGCCTGGCTCTGAGCCTCCGGTCTCCGCACAGACTCCCACGACAGCATTGCAGACACCCCCTGCTCCGGCGACTCCCTGTTCGGAGACAAAGTGAAGGACCCTGTCAATGACATGCGGGAGCGCTGCAACACCTTGCAAACCCTGGAGGAGGGCTCGGACCGCCCTCGCACCTACCGCAAGAATGACCAAAACAGCTCCAGCTCTAAGAGATACCAACCTTATCGCAAAGGGCATCCACAGCCACGGTACAAGCAGCAGCAACATTACCAGGCTCCATACAAACAGAAGCAACGACAGCGGGACCAAGGCCCTAAGAAACCTACGTCAGCCCCCGCGAAAAGCAACCCGGGGTATTGACTCGCAGCCCTGCCAGCACCTTCCGACCGGGGGACGCTTGTCCGCGTTCCTTCCTGCCTGGGAGAAGATAACTTCGGACCAGTGGGTGCTGTCAATCATAAAGCAGGGCTTCCGCATCAAATTCTCCTCGAAACCACCACTTCGGCCCCCTCCCCAGGACCCGGCTCCATCGGAGCACCTCGCCTCCATGGCTGCGGAAATACAGGCCCTCCTGGCATCAAGAGCCATCGAGCCTGTCCCCCCGTGCGAGATCGGCAAGGGTTTTTACTCCAGGTACTTCCTGGTCCCCAAGAAAAAGGGAGGTGTTCGTCCCATTCTAGATCTAAGGAAGCTCAACAAATGTATCGCAAAGGAAAAGTTCAGGATGCATTCTCTATCCACCATCCTGCCACTCATGCAGCCAAAGGAGTGGTTAGCCTCTCTGGACCTCAAGGACGCCTACACGCATGTCCCTATGCACCCACAACACAGAAAATTCCTACGCTTCCGTGTGGCCGACCGCCATTACCAGTACAGGGTACTTCCCTTCGGACGTTCGCCCGCCCCAAGGGTATTTACCAAGTGCGTAGCTGTAGCTGCAGCATCGCTCAGAAGACAAGGGATATGTGTCTTTCCCTATCTGGAAGACTGGCTGTTCTCGGCGAAATCCCCGGCGGGCGTACGGGAAGCAGTCAACGCAGCAATAGTCCTTCTGTCTTCCCTGGGATTCTTAGTAAACTTCAAAAAATCTCACCTATCACCAGTACAAAAGCTGGAGTTCATCGGTGCGTCTGTGGATACAAAACGGGTCAAGGCCTTCCTGCCCCGGGACAGGAGACAGACCATCTCCCAACTTGCTCAACAGTTCCTGAACAGACCTCGATCCCCGGCCAGGGCCATTCTGCGCCTCCTCGGGCACATGGCGGCCTCAACTCATGTCCTTCCCTTTGCGAGACTACACATGAGAGTCCTCCAATGGCACCTTCGATCTCACTGGTGCCAGCACTCTCAACGTCTCTCCGACAGGATCCCAAGGGACGTTACTTCCTCCAAGGCAGTACGCTGGTGGACCCTGCCCCAAAATCTTGCCAAGGGCGTGCCTCTGCAAGCCCCCCCCCGTATCAAATCACCATAACCACGGATGCTTCAAAGCAGGGGTGGGGAGCCCACTGTGTCAGCTCCAGTACCCAAGGAGCCTGGTCCCCCTCAGAGACAAACCTCCACATCAATGTCCTGGAACTCAGGGCTGTCCGCCTTGCTCTCTCAGCCTTCCGAGACCTGATCTCCGGCAAGATTGTCAGGATCCTGACAGACAACCAGGTCGCAATGTTCTACATAAACAAACAAGGGGGCACAGGATCTCGCCCGCTCTGCAGAGAAGCTCTCCTCCTTTGGAGCCTTGCATTCTCCCTCAACTGCAGCCTACAAGCATGCTACCTGCCAGGAGAGGAGAACGTCCTAGCAGATCGCCTCAGCAGACAACTCAATCCGTGCGAGTGGTCACTTCACCAAGAGGTAACAACGTCCCTGTTCAAGAAGTGGGGAACCCCGCAGATCGATCTCTTCGCATCGCAGAGCAATACAAAGTGCCACCTGTTCTGCTCGAAGAGACCCTCCCGACTCAGACTAGCGGCGGATGCCTTCGACCTTCCCTGGAACCAATGGACCCTAGCATACGCGTTCCCTCCGACACCCCTGGTGGCACGGACCATCCAACGCATCATCAGGGATCGCGCGATGGTTATCCTGGTGGCCCCTTACTGGCCCAGGCAAATATGGTTCCCGTATCTGCAGCGCTTGGCGGTAGTACCGCCAATCAGACTTCCCCTGAGATCGGATCTCCTGTCACAGGACGACGGGTCATTGCTACATCCCAACCTGCGGACACTATCGTTAGCGGCCTGGAAGCTGAAAGGCTAGCCTTGAGACCTCTCAACCTGTCGGATGAGGTCCAGCACATTGTCCTTGCCGCCCGACGACCCTCTACCAGAAAATGCTATAGTCTTAAATGGCGCCGGTTCTGCATCTGATGCGGGGCACGGCAACTCGATCCCCTTTCCTGCCCAGTGCCTCAGCTCCTGGAGTATTTGGCTTCCCTCTCCTCCCGAGGACTACGGACGCAATCCATCAAGATTCATCTCGCGGCCATAGCAGCCTTCCATCACCGCATCCACAATGCATCAGTAGCTGTCCTCCCGGTCGTCGCCAGCTTCATGAAAGGGCTGGCCAACCTACATCCCGCAGTCAGGGATCCGGTGCCCCCCTGGGACCTGAACATCGTGCTCGATCAGCTCACCAAGGAGCCCTTCGAGCCACTGATGTCCTCTGAGATGAAGTTTGTCTCGTGGAAAACCCTTTTTCTCATCGCCATCGCTTCAGCCAGGCGCATCAGCGAGCTGCACGTCCTCGTTGACTACCCGCCCTACACAGTCCTACTGCACGACCGTGCCCTCCTGCGGACGCATCCGAAATTCGTCCCCAAAGTCTCGACACCTTTCCACATCAACCAGGCCATTGAACTGCCCTGCTTCCTCCCCGGCCCGCACTCCGACCCAGAGCGGCGCCGTATGCACACTTTGGACTGCGTCAGGGCCCTTCGCTGTTACCTGCAGAGGACCGCAACAGTTCGCAAAGGGTCCCAACTTTTCGTCTCCTTCGACCCCAACAAGCCTGGCCACCCAGTCTCCAAGCGCACACTGTCTGGATAGATTTCAGCTTGCATTTCCTTGTGTCTCTCGCTCGCTGGGGTGGCCCCCCGGCGGGCGTCAAGGCACACCACCTGCGGGCACTGGCTATTACCATCGCAAATCTGCGCTCCACGTCCATCACTGACATCTGTAAGGCTGCCACTTGGTCCTCCATCCAGACTTTTCAGAGACATTACTGTCTAGACGGTGCAGGTCACGGCGGTCCGGACTTCGGCCTTTCCGCCCTGTCCGTATACGCTGGGCCGAGCCGTGTAGCCTAACTATCAAGTTTACTTTGTTATTGTAATTATTGCACGCTGCTAGTCCACAGATATATCGTGCTACCTTATAGCCCTATTGGATTCTGTTGCCTCAAGGTTTAGGCTCTATTTCATTGCTACTTTTGAACACCCAGTGGGGTGTCCTCACTCTTGTTCACATTGAACATCACTATGTTTGCACTAATTAACACTAGTTTTCTGTTATGCTGTATATTGCACTTTGTGGAACATGTTGTTGCACTCGTTGTTTGCACGAATATTTGCACAGTTTTCGATCAGGCCTACTACCCTGGCCGCATTAAACCTGTTTTGCACATTCAACATTGTGTCTGGTTCTCAGTCCCCCGCCGCTGCCTGTGTAGCTAGGGAGGCACCACTTTGTGGCTGACTTCATCCTGCTTGCCCTGGGAGAAATACGAGTTACTTACCTGTAACGTGAGTTCTCCAGGGACAGCAGGATAAGTCAGCCACACCTTCCCGCCCTCCTCCCCGGCGGGTGCCCTCTTACCGTTCCGCCTCCTAGCTGCTGGAATGCCTCAGCTGGGAAGATCTGGCCAGCTAGGGGCGGAGCAGGAAGTGGGGCTACCAATCCAGCCCAGAAGGCAAAAGCCTTCTGGGCTAGTGAGAGTACTTCCGTCCTGGCTCCGTCGGATGACGTCACCACTTTGTGGCTGACTTATCCTGCTGTCCCTGGAGAACTCACGTTACAGGTAAGTAACTCGTATTTCTCTTCTGTCTACTTATGTCACGGCTGCTCCGACAAAAAGAAAAGAAACTTTTTCATTCTGTGTGTGTTCAGGTTTTTATATATTGTTAGATTGTTTGATTCCTGACGAGGGTTTTTGTGGTTTGGATATGTCTAGTGTGTTGGCCAGATGTTTTGCTATTTTATTTAGTTAATTAGGGATTATAGTCTTAGTCTAGGCTCTTATATTGGTATTTTCTTGAATGTTTTATTCTTTGTGGGTCTAACTTCCCTTGACATGGGCTGTTTTGAGTATTTAATATTTGAATTTGAACCTTTTCCTGCATTTTTTTAAATTTTTAATTGAGAATTATAGCATACACATCCAAAATATTAATGAGTGAAGGAAAAGGAGTACATAATCATATAAACAAATTAACATTTATGAAGGAAAAAGATAAATCTCTAAAAATTAGTCCACAAATATAAGAAAATATAGGGAGGTACCAAGAAAAAACCTTAGCCGTGACAGAATCCCACCACAAGGCTACCAAAAAGGAAATAAACAAGCAGGTGGAGACTTAAATGTCAGTCATATGGGAAGGGGTGACAACCTGAACTGAACCTTCTTCTCTAGCAGATAAGAACTCCACAAGCTGTTTTGGGGCAAAGAACATATATACATTATCCTTATAGGTAACACAACACTTAACAGGAAATTTCAATTGGAAAGTAGCCCCCATGGCCAAGATCCTGGGCCGAAGACTTCAGGAGCCAGAGATCCCTGGCCATTGACCACAATGTTTTTTCCCCTCAGCCTGACCTCCAATCTGGCCTTCCATGGTCAGAGTCAGGCTGCAGTGAACCCCCTGCACCCTCTCACCTCACTGGCGCTGCCTGGGCCTGCCATCCCCGGATGTCCAGGGGGACTTATTCCATCTCCGAGGTGGAATAAGTCCCCCGTCCAGTCTGCCGACCCCAGGGTCGACTTCAGAATTGGCCCTGTTTGTCCGAGGCCATGGACCGCCCACTGCCTGCCATCACTCTGCTTCCACAACGCCCCGTCCCGCCACCGTCTAATCCTCCCCGTACAAATTCCTTGTTCATACAGGGAGGCTTTTGCCGGGGATGGAAGGGGGCGAATAGCGGGGATGGACGTCCCAATGGGACAGAATAGACCCCATAGCTAATAGCATGCAACTTCAGAACCGGATTTCTGCATTGGCCCCTAATTGCATAATTTTGTGCTTGTCTACATCAAATTTCATCTTGCTTTTGAATGTCTAGTCTCCCTATTTCTCAAGGTCCTCTTGCAATTTTTCACAATCCTCTTGTGATTTAACAATCTCAAATCATTTTTTGTCATCTGCAAATTTGATCACCTTATGCAATGTTCCCATTTTATCTCATTGATTTCATCCCTATTTGCAAAATTTACTCCTCTGTTATGCTGGTATAAAGCAGAATTTATAAGTTTCAATAACAGTGCAGTAATTCTCTCTACAGAAGGACATCATATGTGGTACTTGTGTGGTTTGGTGCCTTCCATCGTACTTTAATATTACTTATTTCTGACCTGAGTGAATGCGCTCTCCCACACAATCATCTTCTCATTGATGGTGAAATCCTGGCCTGGGCCACCATAAGGGTTATAACTTCCAACAACTTCATATGTCAGTGTCCCATTAGGTAGGTGGACTATACTTATAAGATCATATCCAATGGAGAAGTCGCCATTTTCATCTAAAAATAACTCTTCACCCAGAATATTTCTAAAGTGGATGTTCTTCAGATACTGATGAAGCTAAAAATGAGGGACAGATTTTCAATAGTTCTCGTAAATATCAGGTTATATATCACTAATCTACAAACAAATTTAAAAGTATAGATTGCATAGTCTGAGAAACCAGAGACAAAGAAATAAAAAAAAAATAGGGAGCACACAAGAGAAAAGCATAATGAAGGCAATATTCGAAGATTTGCAAGTGTAAAATACATTATTTAATTGTGTAAATTGACATACATATATAGTTAGCAATTTTAGCAGAGGTGTGACTTGCATGCATCGGACATGCACAGATTTAAAATAACAAAATTATTAACTACATAGACAGACACAGCTTATGGTAATGAGTCAGCATGGATTCAGCAAAAGCAAGTCTTGTTTAATCACTGTATTAGATTTTTTTGAAAGTGTAAATAAAGAAGTAGATAATGGCAATGGTTAAAAGACAGGGAGTCAGGGAAAATGGAAAGACAGAGAGTAAGTTATCCACATGGAAAAAGGTCAGTAGTGGAGTTCCCCAAAGATCTGTACTGGAACCTTTGCTGTTCAACATTCCTAAAGGATCTGGAAAAAGGAGTAGCGAATGAGGCAATCAAATTTGCATATGACTTGAAATTATTCTAAGCTGTTGAAAGGCTGAGGATAGTGAGGATTTAAGAGTACAAAAGGATCTTCTGAGGTTAGGAAACTGGGCATGTAAACCTCAGATGAGACCATCATTGTTAAAAGGCTATGTATGTGAAGAAATCTACATGGAAGTATCTACATGGAAAACTGCAGCACGAGGTGTGTCTGTGTAGGTGCAATACAATATCTTAAGATCTCCACCACTAGAAATGCATATATATGGGACAAACACATATTTAAATCATACCAAAATAGGTCCACATCCATATCCATGTATGAAATATCCATATAGCAAAGCGTGCAGAAGGCATGGAAGACGTGGTGAAGATGCACATCTACTTGTATCTTAGATCTGGGCACCACCTACACGTATGCAAGCTTCCTGCTGCAAAGGGGGCTTGCAAGAAAAGGCTACATGTGTACTTTACATATGTAATTGCTGCTTGGCTGTATAGTTCAGTGGCCTCTAGTGAGCCTTCATTAGAGAAATCAAACTGTCTACCAGGAGGAAGAGGGACTTTCCATAGCCTGAAAGTGCCTTTCTACTCTGTTTGGTGCTCTCGAATGATGACACCCTTTTCCATCCCACTGGGCAATGGCCTGACCATGTTGCAGCAAGAAGAATGTTGCACAGAATCTGGATGGCCCTGACAAGATAAGCAGAGCCAGTTTTCTATGCATCTATAGCATCTAGCAGAGGGATGTCACCCATGGGATGGGCTATACAGCACATGAATGCCAGGATGGACTCCCTCACTCTCTCCCCCCTAAAAATAGACAGTGCCATGCTGTCTAAGGGTCTACCTTAAGGTAGGTACGCTGTACAGGCAACACCCTATGGGAAGAGTGCAATATATACTAGATGATGCTTATATGCATAGCCACACTAAGCCTGTCCTCTGTCATGGCCCCATAAGGAACGAAGGTAGGCAGGCAGGCATTCCTAACCCCCTGGACAAAATAAATTGTGCAGTGATCGGTGTGGCATAGGGCATGAACATACTGTACACTATACACAACAATGTTATCTTCAGATACAGGGTCAACATATAGTGCATCCAAGGGCCCCCATCTAAAACAAGGGGCCAAAATGCAAGACATCATTTTCCCCACAAATGATTTTCTTCCAGTTGTCTAAGGCATGAGTATGATTCCAACTCTGCCTGTCTGCATAGCACTGCCCTCATTTGAGCCGATACAGTAAACCTTCTCTAGTAAGGTGGCCAACTCCAGTTGAAAACACTGGAAACCAAGTCTGAGGGTGGCACGGAGCATCAATGTGCGGGAGTTGTTGAGTAAAAATGTGCGCCTGCTCTGGACACTTTGGGATCATGTGTGATGTGAAGGTGCTTTCCTGAGAAGAATCTGATAATAGAAGAAGTCCTCGCAGGTAAATAAATACAGCTTTGCTTGTAAAATTGGTGAGTCCGAATCAGAGGCAAGATGGTGGCAGTGTGATTCCCCTAGTGTGAGGTCTGGTTCCTGTAGTGCGTAGGTGTCGGCATTTCTCCTTTCCTGAAGCCGGTATGGGCAGGAGGAAACGAAAACAAGCCTACCTTCCCTCGGGTGAGGCTGGATCCATCGGTGCGGACCAAAAGATGCTTCAGATGTGCGGATTCTCAGTGCCGAGGGAGCGAGCGGTGTCTTCAGCAGGTCTGGAGTGCTTTCCGGACCTGAGCACATCCGAGTTTTTTTTGTCCCCGGAGCAGCGGCCCCCCCGCCTTGTCCCAGAAGAGAGTCTCCTGCTGGCGTGGTGACCAGCACGCCGAAGCAGGGGATTGTGGAAGGCTCTATAGCTGATGCAAACGCTCCATGTGGGTCTCCTGGAGCTGTGGGAGGATCGGGGGCTGAGTCGAGGACATTGACCAGCCCTGCCCAGGAGAATTTGGCCCCGATAGTCAATACAGGAGTCGGCGGTTTGGTGAGGCCTTCAAAAATAATGCTTGAAGTGCTATGGGAGGCCATTTCTACAATGAACTCTTCTTTGGAAAAAATTGCCGTATCTGTGAGTACTGAGATTAAGACTTTAAGGGTTGATTTGCAGGAGGTTTCTAAGGTACAAAAGGAACAGGAGGGGAAACAGGCACAGCTGAGTGGAGATCTGGAGCGGCTCCAAGAATTACACCATGCCCATGTGAAGGATCGGAATGTGAAGACTAGGAAGTTGGAATATCTGGAGAACCAAGTCCAGAAGAACAATTTAAGACTGGTTAACTTTCCTAGGTCTCCCGTGCTTTCTCCTCTGGAAATGGTTTGTAGATACTTCCAGGAGGTCTTGAAGATCTCCAGGGAGGATCTCCCACCATTAACCAGAGTTCAGTATCTAACTATGGGTCGGGGTATTCAGGGAGTTAATAGTGCTCCTCTGGGTGTTCCTGGCGATCTTACAGGATTTCTAGAGAACTCCCTGGAATTGGTTACTGCTCGCATTACCCTCCTTATTACATTGGCCCTTGAGACCGATAAAGCTTTAATTCTTCGTTTGTATTTTCGGAATTTCAGTGAGCAGTTTATGGGCTCATATATACGCATTTTTCCTGATTTAGCTAGAGGTACCCAGCTGAGGAGGAAGGAATTTCTGGGTTTTAAGCCCAGAGTACTCTCCCTCGGTGGGACATTCTTGTTGAAATTTCCTGCTAGGTGTTGTGTTTCGTATAAAGAAAAATTATATATGTTTTTTGAGCCCTACCAGCTGCTGGAGTTCCTGATAGCTAGGGAGGAATGAACTGTGAATTTTGCTTCTCATACGGCTGATGTATAAATCTTGCACTGCTTTTTTATTGTTGTTGTTTTTTCCTACATTATATGTAAGTAATTTCCTGATGCCTCTTCTAAAGATTGTGGACTGATTATGGTAATGTATTGATATATATTGTTTACTTTGTTTATTATTTTGGAATGTTATTTCCTTGTTACCATTTTTCCTTCATTCAATTGTTTGAATGTATCTCAAAAATTCAATAAATATTAAATAAAAAAAAAATTGGTGACTCCATGCTTGGGACAAAAGTGATTGTTGATTATTTGGAAAATTCTTCATTTCTTTAAAATCACAAAGAAGTTACTGGCTTGGTTTAAAGCTTTAGATTTAATTTGCGATGGTTTGTAGATAGGCCTTTTAAAGTTTTAAAACAAAACAGACAAACATTTGCCTCAAGTAAAAGTTTTAAAAGGCTGCATACTTCTGGATGAGGATGCTCTGACACCTTCGTGACCTACTGCACCATAATGGCTTCAGAAGTGTCTGCTGAGCCCTCATCACCAGTGATACCATGGTATAAATTATATTGCAATGACAAGATTGATAAAATTGGGGGAGAGGAGATAAAATATGTTAGAGAGTATTGAGTCCAATAGAATAAATGTTTTGCTGGAACCAAAATGTGCCATTGAATCCTTATAGATAGAAATTCCATGTGTAAAGAGGCAAAAAAAAGTGGTAGGGGTTTATTACCGTCCACCTGGCCCAAATAAGTAGATAATTTCTGATATCATTTCATAATATAAGGAAGCTAGTAAAATTGGTAACATATAATAATGGGTGATCTCGATTACCCAAATATTAATTGCATAAACTTCATGTCAGGATATGCTAGGGAGATAAAGTTCATAGGTGAATTAGTTGACTGCTTCATAAAGCAGCTGGTTTGTGAACTAACTAGAGAAGGAACTATTTTAGACTTAGGGCCCGATATTCAGTTGGTCAATGTGATGTACCGTGTCGGCGTATAGCCTGTGCGCCATCCGTCTAACCTGTTTTTTCAATGCTGGGGGACACATCTGGCCCTGACATTGAAAATTCGGTTATCGCCACACAACCCAGAAGACCGCAGGAGCCAGCTGGGTAGCACCAATTTTCGATGCTACAGTTAACTCCATCGCCTTAAAGATAGGCAAGGGTTTTCCATGCCTTATTTTAAGGTGCTAAGGGCTAACTGGGTAGTATCAAAAATTGGTGCGACCTGGTGAGCCATTTCCTCCACTCCCGTTCCACCCTGGAATGCCCCCAACATGCTCTGATGTTGAGCGGATAACATCTGAACGCGTTAGGGACTTAACGGGGATTTTCCAAAGGCACTACCCATGTAGGTACCTTTGGAAAATCCCAGTTAAGGCATTTACACAGGTAACATGCCCTTAGTCCTTTGTGGAACACAGGATTTGTTACAGGGGCTAACCATGTTGGGAATACTCAGCACTAGTGGTCATGATATAATCATATTTGTCTTAATAGCTGGAATGAGTATGCAAAGGAAATCTATTCTGTCAATTTTTAATTTTCAAAAGGGAAACTATGATAAAATGAGGAAAGCGGGTAGATAAAATATGAAAGGAGCATCTGTGAAGGTCATGATTTTACATCAGGCATGAATGTTGTTTAAAAATGCAATCTTGGAAGCCCAGACTAGATGTATTCCATGCATTAAGAAAGGCAGAAGGAAAGTCAAAGGACTGCCAGTTTGGTTAAAAGATAAGGTGAAAGAAGCTATTTGATCCCTAAAACAATCTTCATTCCCTTCTGAGAAAGTGCAACCAAAGTTTCAGTCATCATGCTGTGTCTTTCTTGACCCTGAAATTTAATGTGAAAAAAGTGCAAAGTGATGCATATGAGCCCAAATTATAGATACACAATGCTAGGTTTCACATTAGGAATCGCCACCCAAGAAAAAGATCTGGGTGTGATTGTAGACAATACATTGAAATCTTGTGTTTAGTGTGCATACAGAATGCTGGGAATCATTAGGAAAGAAATTGGAAATAGAACAAAGGGTAGTATAATGCCCTTGTATTGCTCGATGGTGCAACAGCACTTTCAGTATTGTATGCAATTCTGGTCTACACATCTCAAAAACGATATAGCAGCATTAGAAAAAGTAGAGAAGGGCGACCAGAATGATAAAGGAGAGAGAAAGATTCTCTTATGGAGAAAGTTTAAAGCCGTTCGGGCAGCCTGGAGAAGAGACAGCTGAAGGGAGATTTGATAGAGGTCTATAAAATCCAGAGTGGAATGGAACAGGTAGATTTGAATCAATTATTTCCTCTTTCAAAAAATGCAAGAACTAGGGAATGCACTATAAAGCTTCAAATTAGTATATTTAAAACAGAAATGAGAAAATATTTTTTATCTAAGCATAAAATTAGTCTTTGAAACCCATTGCCAGCAGCTGTGGTCAAAGCAGTTAGTGTTTGTTAAAATTCCTGTTATTAAGGTAATCCATTATGCCTAATGATCTGGCTGGACACTGTTAAAAACAGGACACTGAACTCAATGTGTTAGTTCTCAAGTTCTTTGGTTCTTATTCTTAAACCACAGTTTCAGGACCATTGGGAGGAATCCAACCTGAAGTGCTGTAGTAGGAGCTGAAAGAGCTAGCAGAGCAGGAAGGTATATCACAGCTGTTGAATCATATATGCCATATAGAAAATGACACTCATGTGAATGAGGGCAGGAAAGGCTATATGTCTGTACTAGGCCAGGCCATGACATACACGCTAACACCACGTAGCTAAAGCACACACTCCACAGAAGTAGGGCCGGTCCATTACCAAGTCTAGGCAGTTGTTAGGATAGCATCTTCTTTCAGTGAGCAAAAAGTAGCCACCGTCTAAGCCAAAGAAGACTTCCAGATGTCACATTAAATCAAGAAACCAGCAGCATAATCCTTTACCTGCAGGAAGGGTGATCAGTTAGCAAATAGTCCCTTTATCTGGAGAAGGGACTTCTGGAAATTGTCTTAGTGTTATTAGTTGTGATACAAAATATTTTCTGAGGTGATCATGATAATTATCTTACAATCTTTGAAATCTGAGTGAGGCATCAGGTTTGGAATCAGAATTAATAGAAGAGGGAAAAGGCTGACAAGCTGTCAAGTAAGATGGAAGGGCTGTCTGGTAAGATTTGCCTCTTTGCAGATGATACCAAAATCTACAGTTGGATAGATACCCAGGAAAGTGTAGATAACATGAAGAGAAACATAGAAACATGACGGCAGAAAAAGACCATATGGCCTGTTGAGTCTGCTTCTCCATATCAGTTACTATAGTCTCATATTTTGCTTTAAAGATCTTTTGGGTTTGACCCATGCTTTCTTGAATTCAGAGACTGTCCTCATCTCTACTACCTCCACTGGGAGACTATTCTATGCATCTACCACTCTTTCCATAAAGACATATTTCAGCATATTACTCCTGAGTTTATCCCCCTTTACCCTCATCCTATGTCCCCTCATTGCAGAGCTTATTTTCAATCGAAAGAGGATCTCCTTCTGTGCATTTGTGCCACAGAGGTATTTAAATGTCCCGCCTTTCCTCTAACATATGCCACGCCCACTCCATTTCAAATAAACTTGCCTTTACTCATGATCTCTTTATCTCTAATGCTCTCCTTCTCCTTGCTGTAACTGAGACCTGACTCCTTCCTGAGGACTCTGCTTCAGTCGCTGCTCTCGGTCATGGAGGCTATCAATTCTCCCACACGCCTCCAGTATTGAGTCTCAGGTTCTTACTTTTTTTCCCTTTTTTGGCGCCTTTGCACCCTTTTTCCAACTGGCTGCACCACGGGTTTTCGACCTCGCTAGGGTACTTTTTTCCCCCATGGCTACCAGTGGGTTTAAGAAATGTGATCAGTGTGCCAAAATCATGTCCCTTACTGATACACACAACTGCTGCTTTCGCTGCATAGGGCCGAATCACAACTCCACGGCATATGGCCTCTACAAAAAGATGTCCACCATGGCCTCCAGCAGCATGATAAGTTTTTCCGGAGTCCCCAGTACCTCCAAAGGCCGAGGCCTCCTCTGAAGCTGCGGAAACTCTGGGCAGCCTCATGGACCCCAATCAACACCGTGGCTCTTCAGAAAGGGGGTCCCCCTTGAGGGAACATAAGAAGAAGAAGAAAACTTCAAAGGTGACATCCCTGGATGGTTCTGACAGGTCGGGTAATCCTCGAGTCAGGTCCCACAGTCCTAGATGCTCATCCAAGGGATCAGAGAGGGAGCTGCCTGCAAAGGTCCCCTGGAAGGATTTGACCTCAGACCTGCCTCAGTCGCCAGACCCTATCCTCATTGAGGGTTCCCCCTCGGGAGAACCGGTGTTGGGCCCGAGTCCCTTGGTGCCCGCACTGAGGGCAGTGGAGCCTTCTGGCCTGGAATCCAGAATGGCGGCCCTGGAGCACAGTTTCTCTGCTTTCATGGACCAGCAGCGGGCGCTGTTGTCCGGTACTACCAGTTCATCCGCCCAGACCACTGGGCCATCGACGTCGAAGACATCTCCGGAGGCCAAGCCAATCCTCATGACCCTTCAGCCTCGAGTCGATCCTCGGCCGATGTCTCAATCCAGTTCCCGTTCAATAGGGCCAAGGTTTTGCCCGACTAGCGTGTTTTGTGCCAGCTGTGGAACCTCTGAGGGACATGGGTGGGGCTCAGACCTGGAGTCTGCGAGACATTCTTCCCTTGAGTCTTCGATGGATTACTCTGAGTGGGAGACCGAGGATGAGGAGTCACCTGATACCTGTTGCCACCATGATGTCTCCTTGGACTCCCCTCCTTCAGAGCCCTGACATCAGTCCTCACCCGAGGACATGGCATTCCTCGACTTTGTGAGGGACATATCCAAGGTTCTAGCGCTCCCAACGGATTTGGAGAAGGACCCTCAGATTTAAGAGCTAGAAATCCTGCACTACGAGGCCCCCCGAGAGAATCACCTATGGTACTCATCCCACCCATCCTGGAATGGTTAATGCTCCATATGTGTGAGACACCGCCAACAGTGCTGGTTGTGAGAAAGCGGCTCGACTCAATGTACCGAATCCGCCAGATCCTGGGCTTCCAGAAGGTACAGTTGCCGCACAACTCCATTGTGGTGGAGTCGGCCATATGTTGGCTGAAGAGTCAGAAGATGCTGTCCTTGGTACCCCCCTGTAGGGAGGCATGCACCTTGGATGCCTTCGGCAGAAAGTGCTATCAGGTCTCGATGCTCATCAGCTGGATCAATGTACCTGAGAGACCTGGTGAAGGAGCTCACTGGGTTCTCAACTGGTCTTTCCGAGGAACCCCTGCAGCGGTTCAAGAACCTGGCCAAGGCCATCCACAAGTGCTCCAAATTTATGTCTCAGGCAGCCTATGACGGCTTTTGAATTGGTGGCTCGAGTAGTGGCAATGGTGCCAAACGCCAGGCTTGGCTACAGTCGTCCAACCTTGAGCAATGGGTTCAGGACTATTTGGTCAATGTCCCATGCAAAGGAGAGAACCTCTTTAGCAAACTCATGACCAACAAGGCTGCTGAGCTAAAGTTCATGAAGAGAACCAGGCTCTCTAAAAAGACTGCTGCTCCTCCCCAAAGGAAGGACTCGGGCAAAAAGCCCCCCTACCCGAGGAAATGGGCTGCTTACAGAAACTACCCACTTTTTCAGGCCTCCCTGACTCCCCAGCAGGGTCAGCAGGCCAAGGGACATGGGCAGGACCCTCATAAGCAGAAGGCTCCCAAACCCGAGGCATCAGCCCCAGCCCAGCCAGGGGGGAGCTTTTGACCTCTTGAGGATGGGCCTTAGACTCCCTGTTCTTTTTGGTATGAAGAAGTATCTGGAGTAGAACCCCTTGCCCCTGGAATGGTGAGATACTGGTTCTACCACTCTGTCCTCAAGAATGCCTGCGAGTTCCCTCGGTGAAGGGGAGACCTGGGGGGCTCCCCCCGGAAGAAAGGAGGGGGTGTCTGAGCCAGGCGCAGGAGGTAGCCCTCCTTGACCACCTGGAGTGCCCAAGAATCAGTGGTGATGGCTAGCCACTTTTGGGCATAATGGATGAGATGTCCCCCTATGGGTTGCTGACCTCCTTGGGATAGAGAGGCTAAACTCAAGAAGTCAAAAGCTTGATACCTTGTCCTCACTTGGTTTTAAGGGCTCAGTGCTATCCTGCTATTCTTATTTTTCCCATCGCTCTTTCAGTGTTTGTTCTTGTGGATCCTCCTCTACTGCTATCCTGCTCTCAGTTGGTGTTCTCCAAGGGTCTGTCTTAGGTCCACTCTTTTTCTCTCTCTATATTCAGTCCCTTGGTATAATCTCTTCCCATGGCTTTCAGTACCATCTTTACGCTGATGACTCCCAGATCTACCTCTCTGTATGTGAAATCTCTCCAGCAATCCAGGCCAGGATCTCTGCCTGCCTTTCTGACATTGCTTGGATGTCCCACCGCTGCTTGAAATTGAACATGGCCAAAACCTGAGCCTCTTATTTTTCCCCCAAGACCCTCCTCTCCCCTTCCTCCTTTCTTAGTCTCTGTGGATAACTTTTTACTCCTCCCTGTCTCCTCAGCTTACAACCTTGGGGTGATCTTTGACTCTTCTCTCTCCTTCTCCACACACATCCAACTGATAGCTAAAACCTGGATGTCAGACAACTCTACCCTAATGTGTTACAAATCTTTACAACATCAACAAAATTTGGCCATTCCTTTCTGAACACACTACTAAGACACTTATCCACTCCTTAGTCACTTCCCATCTAGGCTATTGTAACCTACTTCTTGCTAATCTCCCTCTGAATCATCTCTCTCCCCTTCAATCTGTTCAACACTCTTCTGTGCGACTAATCTTTCACCAGCCTCATCATGCTCATATTACCCCTCTTCTCAAGTCACTTCATTGGTTCTCTATCCATTTCCGCATCCAGTTCAAACTTCTCCTGCTAACCTATAAGTGCATTCACTCTGCAGCTCCTCACTACCTTTCCTCTCTTATCTCTCCCTACACCCCTCCTCAGAACGCCGCCTTTCTGGAAAATTGCTTCTATCTGTGTCCTTCTCTTCTATTGCTAACTCCAGACTTCGCTCCTTTCACCTTGCTGCTCCTTATGCCTGGAACAAACTACCTGAGTCTGTATGTCAGGCGCCTGCTCTGACCCTTTTCATATCCAGGCTAAAAACTCACCTCTTTGCTGCCGCTGTCAAATCTTGACTCACCTGTTTTCACTCGTGTTTTCTTACCATTCTTCCTAGATATATCCTACAGTATGTCTCAGCTACTGTGTTGTCCGTCTTGATTAAATTGTAAGTCTTATGAGCAGGGATCGTCTTTTACATGTGTCTGTGCAGCGCTGCATACGTCTTATAGCATTATACAAATGTTCAGTTGTAGTAGTAGTAATATACATATTAAGATCTATCTCCAGGAACAAGCAGGAATGTAGTCTTCACATATGGGTATCGTCGGTACCGACGGAGCCTGCGCGGGAACGCTCCCCAATGTCCAATAGGAAAGCTTTTGGGAGCATCCCACAGTGCCTGCATGCTGCCTTCCCGCCTTTCCCAACTGTCCCTCTCCAGTTCTTCAGTTAATCAAAACAGAACTAAATGCTATTGCTAGTGTCTGTAGCAACTGTGATGGAATAGATTTACTCAAAATTGAAAACAAAAGCCTAGCAATATGCCTCCTTTACAGACCACCCACCAAAAACCATCTCAACCTCACATCGATCCTTGAATCGGCCTGCACTTCCCCCACAAGGAAACCCCATATCATCCTAGGGGACTTTAATCTAGTTTTGCTCCCCTTGCATCAATCTATGGCCTTTCTGGAATTCATGGAAGATATGGGCTTCCAACAAACAATAAACACCCCTACCCATATCAAGGGTAACACTCTTGACCTGTATTCCTCCCTAAACCCCTCCCTAAACCCCCAAAATACTCCCCCCCCCCCCAGCTCAAGCCCGGTTCCTTAGTCTGACCATTTCATCCTACAAATATATCTCCCCATCCCCAAGGCCACTCAGAAACCCCCTAACACATCCCACGAAATTACTCTTTTCAAGCACTTCGACATCGATGCTTTCCTGAACGACATAATGCCTCAACTTGCTTCACCTCCAGGTGTTCTTAATGAGCTGGAATACCACAATCAACAAAGAAGCTATGCCCGCAAATACCCATACAAAAATCAACCGCAGACCCTCTGAAAAATGGTACTCACATGACATATACATTCCAAAGAAGGAGCTCCTTAAGCTCAAGAAAAGATTGAGGGACAAAAAAACCACTGACTACAAAGCACGTTACACTGCAGCTCTGAACACCTACAAAGAAACTATATACAGAGCAAAGAGGAGTCACCATACAAACATTCCGAATAAAGCCATTAATCGCCCCAGAGAGCTTTTCAAAATTGTTAAATCCTTAACCAAAACTCATCAAAATGAAACGCATAAATCTTCCATCAAACCTCAAACACTAGCCAACCATTTTGCAGTCAAACTAAAAAGTAAAAATCTTAAAACCAGTCCCCCCACTCCAGAATGTCAAACTACCCCTAATAAATGGCACACCTTCCACCTTATCAAGGAAAAACAATTATTTGAAACAATTACAAAAATCAACACCACCACCTCCACCTGGATCCATGCCCTGTAGCATGGATAAAAGCAACAAAAGCAGAACTAGCCCCATTTCTACTTAGCATAATCAGTCAAGCTCTCCTCCAGGGAATAATGCCAGATGAACTCAAACTCTCCATCATTCGCCCCATACTCAAAAACAAAACCCTTAACAAAGATAACCCCATCTCTTATAGGCCAATTGCCAGCATCCCATTTCTAGCTAAAGTAATTGAAAAAGTAGTTCAAATACAGTTTCAAGACTTCATTGACCTAAACACACTTCTTGATGAACATCAGTGTGGTTTCTGCCCATTCCATGGTGTTGAAACACTACTCTGGTGTTATTTGACTCCCTCATCTGTGGAATGGATGACGCTAATCAGGCCTATATTCTGATCTTTATAGACATTGCCTCTGTTTTCGACAATGTGGACCATAACATCCTCCAGTCTAGACTAACCCACTTAGGAATAACTGGAATAGACCTCCAATGGTTTAAATCCTATATGTCTAACCGCTCTCAATATGTAAAAATTGATCATGAATCATCTATTATCTTCCCCCAGGAACAGGGAATTCCCCAAGCCTCTGCATAGTTTGTTCTCCTCTTTAACCTTTATCTTCAACCATTTTGTGTAATTTTTAAAAAACATGAAATAAGATACTACATTTACGCAGATGACATTGTTATACTCCCCAATAAACATAAAAACCCCCACATACCACAACCTCACAGATTGTGTTTAACCAGGATTCTGCTTCGCGAATGCAAACAACCTTCTCATTAACTTCAAAAAAGCAGAAATACTCTTCACAACTAGAAATCAAAACTTTACTCCCCCAACCCAAACAATCCACATACACAACATCTCCCTCCCAGTAAAACAAGAAGTGAAATACTTAGGAATTATATTAGACAGATCCCTCAGTATGTCATCCCAAATCAAATAAACAGCCAGAGTGGTGTTCTTCAAGTTAAGAACCATTCTTTTATGGGGATCTTGTTGCATGTTACCCCAACCTATGTTTGTTACATGAGATCTCTGTAATTGGTTCTGTTCATGTGTTATACTGTAAACAGCTTTGATTCTAATGATAAAGCGGTATAGAAAACTTGTTAAAATAAATAAATACTGATCTGGAGTTGATGAGAACACATCTGATTGACTGGGTAGTGGGTGACCATGAGTAACCTGTATGTTGATTAGATTGTGGGTGTTCCTTGTTCTAGGTTTGAGTATAATAGGTTGAAGCTTATTGTTGTAGGGGTGATGGATAACTGGGATAAAAGAGGTTGTGAGAAGACCAGCAGTTTGGGTGAGGGAATGGGTGAGAAGGAGCAATATGGTGATATAAGAAGCTATGTGGAGCATTGTGCTTGAGTAGGTTCAGCAAGTTGTTGAGGTAGTTGTAGTTGTATATTAGTTTCTATGGCTCACTTTTGCACAGTGTAGCTGTTGAGGGCTTTCCAGTGCTGGGCACTGTTGTGGTAGATATTGGTGTAGTTGTTTAGCGTTTATGGTGTATTGGTATGTCTAGGCAAGTGGGGGAACTAAGTTGGAGGACAAGTTTATGTGTATGGACCAGTGAGTTAGAAGTTTAGTTGACCTGGAGCCTAATAAAATATTGGTGAAGTTGTCCATAGAGGGACGTAAGTGTCTTGTCTTGTGGTGTTGTTTTTGTGTCTGCCGCTGGTATAGGATAGAGATTCTGGATTCTGTGCGGTGAGGGGATGATCTGGTGGTGCAAGGAGGGTTTTTTTGACTGTCCAGCATGTGTAATGCGGCCTGTGCCTAAGGGCCAAGCCAAAGGGCCCTCTGGTGAGGCCCTCAGGTGTTGGCCCATCTGTCGGCGCTTGCTTTTAAAGTTGCTGGTGGCATGGTAGGCCTGGTCGGCCTTGTGGTGGCTATCAGGGAGGGGCTTCCCTTCCCGCTCATCTCTCTGATGCTGATCGGGCTGCTAAAGATGGAGGGAGTCCTTGTGTGCCTGTCAGCACCTGTTTTTAAAGTTGTTGGGGTGCAGTGGGCCTGATCAAACTTGTGGCAGCAATCGGGGAGGGGCTTCCCTTCCCATTCACCTCCTCGATGCCGATCGGGCTGCTGAGGGTGGATAAAAACCTCCTACACCTCGATTCAGCCATTTTACAAGGCAAGGCATCAGTGTTACTAGTTAGTTCAGGATGGCCTCTCAGAGGAAGATTCTCATTAGAAAGGGCAACTTCATAAATTGAAGTTACTGTATATGAGAGATGTGATTAAATCTCAGTCAGAGAGTGCTTACACCAAGCAAAAGTTGTGGTTAGGGTTTTGCCACAATAATCATGAGAGTGAAGACCTAAAAAACAAAATGGTGAGAAGTAAGGAGGGAAGCCAAGAAGAAGGCAAGTGACAGAAGTCTGGCAGCCTAGGCCAGGCAACTTAACTGACCAGGAAAGCAAAGTCCTTAAGACCATCACTCTGAGGGGTCAGGTTCTTGACCTGGACACATCTCAACCTATAGATGTCCTACATTCATCCCAAGCTTAAAAGCATCCTCCGTACCTAGCTCTGATGCTGTGTCATGCTGTTGGGTATCACTCCACTTGCTTGATTGTTTGCCCCTTCAAACAACATAAAAACAAGAGAACATGCCATGGAAACACCATGGAAATGGACTATGAAAAACAGATCTACTCTTTGGGATGTGCCGGGTACTTGTAAGCCAGACCAGCAACTGTTGGAGACAGGATGCTGAGCTCGATAGACCTTGGTCAGACTTAACATGACTTGTCTTATGTTCCTATGAAGAGCAGGTGCCAAGTAAGAAAAATGTGCCGTTGATGTCAATGGAAAAAAACGCACACATACACACATACATATTCTATTTCATTTGAGGGTGTTTTCTATAGTCCCATTTTTAATCAAATATGAAGCATCACAGGATATGTCATTGACATTTGCTATGCATTTCAAATGGCTGCATATCCCCAGCAATTTTAGCTGTAAGTAACCTCTATAACTATTTTTCCCGAACACAGTATTTCTCTAACAAATGATTTACCTTCCATGGCAAATAATCTGAAACTTTATGACTTTCTCTACTCCATGTGATGTCTTTTCCATAGGCAGAGGTAAGCACGCCATGCAATGCATGAGCCAGGGCATACACAGCGTTGTAGACACTGTAGCAGCTCGCAAAGGATATGGCGTCACAGAGTGGACTGAGGATCGGTGTTTCATTAGTGCTGCAGGATCTTCTGAGGCTTGTGGGGCAATGACTGTCACACAGGCTTTCCCACCATAGCTGAGTATACATATCACTTGGAAACTGGGTGGGATTCACCTCGCGGATAAATTTTGAGAAGCTTGGGATATTCCTCTTCATCACTGTGAATGCCAAGTTGCTGTTATTTATGCCAAACTCCATTGAATAAAATGAGCGAAGCACCCATTCGGCTGTAGTGATCCATATTTTCCCAGGAATGTGTTTATGTATATTCTGATTCACATTTGCTGCATATTCTTTATTACAATAGAGAATGATCACATTAGTCGATGATGTATAAATTGTCTTAAAAATTTTAATTATCTTATCTGGTGGCACGATACTGACATGAGAAAAGGTTTCTATGAATTCAATGCAACCTTTGTTCTCTAAAATCCCTTGTTTCAGGATATGGACAGCACTCATGCTGCTGTCATCATCAGATGCAATGATGCCGACCCAGGTCCAACTAAAATACTTTAGTAACTCGATAATTCCAGCACAGAGGTGCAGCTCATTGGGGACTGTTCGGTAGAAGTAAGGAAACTTAATAGTGTCACTCATGAAAGGATTCTGTGATGAATAACTGATCTGTTAAAAATAAATAAATCATCACCATCTTTGTCATGATAGGATTACGTTTCAAATAATGTACAATATTTAAAATATAAGTTTTATCATACATTTGGAGGGTGAAAAGTTGGAGCTGATGAAGCTGTTGTGCAGAGAGGCAAAAACTTATCAAATGCCGTTTAATGACTCACCCTGCAACGTAAGGGCTTACTTTTATCACTTGATTATATACTGATTGATGCTTTACTCTCGGTAGAACGGCATTTGATAAGTTTTTGCCTAGAGTCAACCGTTTAAAGAGATATAGACTATACACTAGTTGTGCAGAGAGGGGCAATATAGTCTTGTTGAGCATTTAGGAAGCATTGGCACAGTCATCTATCATGGAGAAATAGTAGGGAGGAAATATTCAGCAGAAAGGCCATTCATAAAGATATCTGGATAACTTATCTGGATTTTCTGTGTGGATTTTCAGTCAGTCTACGAGTATAAGTTGGACCATTGCATAACCATGCTTATATTTAAAAGGATAAGATATCCATATGAAGTTAGCACCACTGTTTATGCAGTCTACTTATACAGATAAAGTTATCTGAATAGCGACTGAATATCATCATTATGGGGGTCATTCTGAGCCACGAATAGCGGGGATGTATGCCCTGCCTGGACGTACATCTCTGCTATTCGTTCCCCTGCGGATCCTGCACAAAGGTTCCCTATACGAACAGCGGAGTTGTATGGGCAGCCTTAGACGGGAGTGGGAGGAGGTGGGCGGAGTGAGGGCGGGTGTGGGTGGGTCATCACCCTGGACGAACAGGGCTGATTCTGAGGTCAGCCCTGTATGTCCGGGGTAGGCTGGCTAGACAGGGGAATAGGTTCCCCTGGACATGGGGTGGCAGCAGCAGCCAGCGGGGACAAAACTGGGAGGCCTGCAGGAGGTTCCCCACAGCTAGACCCTGGCCATTGGAGGCCGGATCAAGGGTCTGACTGTGGGGAAAGGACATTCTTGGTGGTGGCCAACAATCGTGGCTCCATTCAAGAGCCTGACTGAGTTAACCGGTGATCTGTAGGGAATATGGCCCTTCAGAATCAGGGCCTAGCCTGCACATACAGGCTGGTAGACCTGATTCTGATCCCGCAGGGGCTAGATGCCCCTGTGGGATCAGAATCGGGTCTACCGCTGTACACTCAGATTCTGAGGGACCGTACCCGGGCTGGACATCCAGATGGGAATTGGCCTCTATGTGTAAAACTTTTGGCTTTGCCCTGGAATGCCTCTTAAAGCAAAGCATTTATGAAGTCAGTGCCCAATGCATGGCCTTCTTCTTGCACGTTTATATGATGTACTGTAGGTCTTTGTGGTACTGTCTTTTCCTGGTTCACCTCTTTCCTTAGTAACCATTCATATCCAATCCTCCAGCACAACTTCACATCTGCCCCTTACTCTCTCCCATACGATGTTCCACAAGGGTCGGCTTTATCACCCTTATTGTTCAAAATCTTCCTCAGTCCTTTGGCCACTCTTGTACAATCATTGGGTATTACGTTTGCGGATGATATCTTTCTCCTTGCAGGCACTGGCGGTGAGACTCCTGATCTCTCCACAATTTGTACTGCTTTAGACTCTATTTCCTCTTGGCTGCACAACAATCCTTTGAAGCTTAACCCCTCCAAGACCACAGCCATCTGGATCGTAGGCTCCAAAACTGCACCATCCCTGGTTCCTTCCCTTGACCTCACCACTATCACCTTAAGCTCTTCCTTTAAATACGTTGGAGTTTATATTGATACAAGACTTTCCTTCTCCTCTCACATCAGCTATCTCACCCGTTTGGCATTTTCTGCACTTCACAGGTTTTGAGCTCTTCCCCCCTCTTCAACCATGCAGCTCAGACTACTCTCCTCCTCAGTACCATCTCCTGCTTAAACACTGCCACCTCTCCACTAGATCCCTGCCCTGCAGAATGGATAAATAAATCCAAAGAGGACATAAGCACATTCCTAACCCACATTGTTAATGAATCCCTCAGGCAAGGACACATGCCAGACATCCTCAAAACCTCTATCATCCGCCCAACTCTAAAAAAACACAATTGGACCCTCTTGACCCCGCCTCCTTCAGGCCTATAGCAAGTCTTCCATTCACTGCCAAAATCATTGAGAAGATAGTTCAACAACAACTTCAAGACCACCTAAATACCAACAACATACTGGACCCGCAACAACATAGTTTCCGTCCATTCCTCATGACATCACTAATGAACACCCTCATCAAGGGCACACAGACCAAGCACTCTGGATATGCTATGCTGTTCCTGGATATATCCGCAGCCTTTGACACCATTTCCCACAACATCCTTCTACACAGACTCCAAGAAATTGGCATCAAAAACGTCGTACTTCAGTGGTTCCACTCCTACCTGACCAATAGACAACTGATCCGCACAAGCATAGCAACCTCCCCCCCCCCTTCAACAACACCGAGGAGTACCCCAAGGATCCACACTATTCGCCATGCTCTTCAACATCTACCTGCAACCACTCTGCTTGATCATACATGCACATAACACCAACTACCACATCTATGCAGATGACATAATGCTCTATGGACCGATCACAACCACCAACCCAACAAACAATCACCTATCAGACTGCTTCATAGAAGTCTCCAGCTGGCTACAAAAGAACAACCTATCCATCAACATAAAAAAAACAGAAGCCCTAATAGTAACCAAGGATCCAAACTTCACACCACCACCACACCTCAACTTAGGAACCACACAAATACAAATTCAACCACACATAAAATACTTGGGAATCATCATAGACCAAGCGCTCACACTCAAACAACAAATCAAAAAGACTACCGGAATAATATTCCACAAGGCAAAAACAGTACAACGCCTCAGGCCTCTCATTGATCCACAGGACTTCAGGACAGTCCTGCAAGCTATGACGCTCCCTCACCTGGACTACTGCAATATAATCTATCACGGACTACCCGCCACCCACACCAACCCACTATGAACTGCCTTAAATACCACAGCAAGAATTATCCAGAAAGCAAAAAAACAAGATCACATCACCCCAGTCCTGATATGAAGCAAGAATCAAATACAAATCTGCCCTACTTATCCACAAAACCCTCTATCAAACGCAGACTTCCCAGCTCCGCACTCTCCTGCCCCAACCCACCCACAACAGAACAACCAGACAAACCACCAGCAACACCCTCACCATTCCCCACGAACAAACTATATGCAATCAACGGACTTGCAACAGAGCCTTCGAACTATATGCACCATCCCTCTGGAACTCCCTACCAAGTCAAATCAGAAACAACGGAGATCCTTCAACATTCAGGAAACAACTAAAAACCATCCTGTTCCAGGAATACCTCGGACCAGAAACAAACATCCATCACTGACTACCCCCCAGACCTTCTAACATATCCATAGGTCTACCTACTAAGAGACCTATGTCCATTGTCTAAGTCCTTACTGTCTGTTCAGATCATTAATGTTGGCCTCCCCGGTGACAGCCCCTCCACCCTAAGAAATGATTACTGTCCCCCCCCCCCCACCCCCCGCTTTGTTATTAAACCGCTTTGACCCGGTGAAAAGCGGGATATAAATACAGTTAAATTTAAAAAAAATATATCAAACGACTCATTTATTGCAATATCATTTTTACAGGTCTCCCCAGCACCAATTAAAATTACTTCAAGCTATACAAAACACAGCTATCCACATTCTCAATCATGCCTGTCACTCATCTCGAACAGCAACCATAGCAATCATATGTTTTACCCAGGGCTAGTGCAAGAATATGAGGTGCCGTAGGTGAAACTCATCCTTTGCTCCCCATCCTCCAATGATGTCATTGCCACTGCTCTCTCTGAGACCTGCAGAAGTGGCAATTTCTTCAAACAGCCCCGCCAGTGCCATACCTAACCCTGTGTGAGCAGTGCAGTTGCACAGGGTGCAAAAGATTAGGGGCACATTTGGGGTTGCCGGCCTTGGCTCCCCCCACACTGCCTGTCCTTGCCCTGCTGCTGCTACTTTTTGAGTTCTTTTGGTGTCAGCGCTGACTCCACTCTTGCATGCAGGTCTGATCCCTCCCTCTGGCATAGGTATAGGAGGGAAGGACTAGACCAGTCATTCAAGATTGGAGTTGCAAAGACCCACATTTGAATGGCTGGTCTGGTCTTTCCCTCCTCTGATATAAACTTACATCAGAAGAGGGAGGGATCAGACCTGCGTGCAAGTGCAGAGTCTGAAATACCAGGGTGGGGGGGGGGGTGTTTCAGTTAGAGGTCAGGTCTGCTCCACTGCTGCTAGTGCCACCGACGATGAGGAAACAAGAGGCATCCATAGTAGCAATGGACCAACCCTGGACCACTGATGCTCTTAGCAGGCACCTAGTTTGCTTGATAATCACATCTGCCCTAGCTTTACCTATATCCAGTCAAGCCACTTTTCATATACATTTCAGTCGTATACACAAAATTATTAACACAATAAAATTTTAAAGCCCCAGATAACCCTTATCTTGGAAAATAAAAAGTACATGGATCATGTAAAATCTGTGTCTCGCCTTCTTTCTAAATGCCATATAGTTAGTTCATCTATAATTGAGTCTGGGGGCTGTGACAATAAACACTTGTCATCCATGGCATATCAAGTACGATTCCTATCTTGAAGGGATTATCATCAATGCCCCTGACTATACCTCTGTTTGTTTGTTTGTTTGTTTGTTTGTTTATTTATTTATTTCAGTGCACTTTTATACCGCTCCTTCCTGAGATCAGGGGCGATTTACATTAAACTTCGCATTGTACATTAAACATTGGTGAACATCAAACTAGGGAGGGGATAAATGTGGAGTAAACATCATGCTTAATGATGTACAGAATATGCAGTAAACAGTGATGTCATTCACTTACATGGGTGGGGGGGAATGGGAGGAGTAAGAGGGTTATATGGGGTGGGGGGACTGTGTGGTGTAATCGTTGTTGCTTATACCAAAATACTCGATGAAAAGGTAGGTTTTGATAGTTTTCTGAAATTCTGGAGATCTTTAATGGATCTTAGCATGTTGGGGAGAGCATTCCACAATGTGGGGGCCACATGGGAGAAGGCTCTATTGTTAGTGGCTTGATTGGATTTGTGGTAGTCATGTGGGTATTTGATGATGTTTCGGTGGCAACCTCTTTTGCTTCTATGTTCTGTGTCTGGTAGGATTAGTGTAAAGAGGTGTGAGGGGGAGATATTGTTAATGAGTTTAAAAGTGGTCATTAGTATTTTGTATTTAGTTCTACTAATGACTGGGAGCCAGTGGAGCATGTATAATATGGGGGTAATATGGTTGGAAAGGGAGGCTTTACATATAATCCTGGCTGTGACATTTTGAGCTATTTGAGCTATTCACATTACAATACCTAACCATGCCCTTCATATGATGTTTAAACCTCTACTTACACAACATTGTACATAGTTTTTCTCCCCTGTTCATCCAAGTTTGTATCCCCTGTTTTATTGTAAACTCAGTGTAACATGTTACATTGTTGTATATTTTGTTCAAATGTAAACTGCACTGATTGTAATAGCGCGGTATATAAGAAATGCAAATAAATAAATAAATATTTGAAGTTGATTAGTGACTTTTTTAGGTATTTCTTGGAGTAGGCTATTACAAAAGTCAATCTGAGGTGTAATCAGTGCCTGTACAACTGATCTCAAGTCATAAGGTTCAAGTAGAGGTCTTAGATGTTGTAGGGTGCAGAGTTTATAACATATATTTCTTGTGGTCCTTTTTACTTGGGAGGTCATACCGAGTGTCTGATCTAATATGATTCCTAGATATTTTACTTCTTTGCTTGTGGGGAAGTCCATCTCTCCAATAGATAGTTTCATTGGGAAGGGCGGGGGGTGAATTTTAGATTCCTGGTGATGTAGAGGACTTCTGTTTTATTGACGTTAATCCGTAGGTTCATTGCTGCTAACCAAGATTGAACTTCTTTGATACATGCGGTGAGTGTGTGTTGGTTAGGATTGTTTATGTCAATGGGGATATGCGCTGGCTGAGTTAAACGGCATAAGATAAGTTTTCAAGCATTTTATAATTATTAAAAAGGACCGACCCCGGCAAGGGGTAGGTTAAACTCCTGCTCTCTCTTGCTTGGTCATTCCGACAAAAAGAAAGTATTGAGTATATAACTTTTGATTTTGTGTTTCAATTACACGGTGGTTTTGTGAGATGGGGTATTTTCATTTTGGATTTTGCGTTTTGCCCTGAGCTAGGGGTTCTTTTTTTGAATGGGGATATAGAGCATTATATCATCTGCATATATATGATATCCTGCCTTGAATTTTGTGAAGATGCTACATACTGGTTGAAGATACAAATTGAACAAAAGTGCTGAGAGGGCGGAACCCTGAGGGATACCGTGTTCTTATTTAATGCATGGTGAGGTTTCTGAGCCAACCTGTACAATTTGAGTGTGGTTTTGGAGGTATGATATAAATCATTGTAGTGTGGTTCCTGCAATGCCAATATGCTCAAGTCTTTTGAGTAATATGTGGTGGTTGACACTGTCAAATGCCGAGGCAATGTCAAGGAAGACAAGTACATATGCTTGTTTTGGGTTGTCTATACCACGTAGAAGATTGTCAGTTAGAGTTAATAGAAGGGTTTTCTACACCTTGGAAGGGACGAAACCCGTATTGGTGTCAGTCAAGGGGGGCATTTAGGTCAATGTGGTCTTGTAATTGAGTTTGTTCAACTTTTTCAGTTTGGTTATGTATGAGATATTTGCTATGGGTCTATATGAGCTTGGGCTCATCTTGTCTAGGGCATTGTATTTTAGTAATGGACGGATCATGGATTGTTTAAGATCTGGTGGTATGTAGCCTTGCTCAAGGGATTGAATAATTTGTAGAAGGTACAGGGCTAGTTCTGATTTTGTTGCCTTATTCCAGCTAATTGGACATAGGTCAAGTAAGGAGTAAGGATGTTGTTGTGTTGGTTTTGGTGATTACATTTATAAATTGTTTTTGATCTATTAAATGAAAGGTGTTCCAGGTGGTGAGGTTTGCGTAAGATTGAAATGTGGGTGTGGGACTATTTATAGGTCCTTTGTTTAGTTTGTCTGCAAAATGGCTGACAAAGGTAATAGGGCTGATAGAGATGTTATGCATATCCTGATTGTGGGGTTGTGTGAAGGATTTGACTACTTCAAATAGTTCCCTTGGGCGGTTGAGAGACTTGTTGAGAATATTGGTGTGTAAGTCTTTTTTTCTTTTTAGTATGGCTTCTTTGTATTTCTGTAAGGATTCCATATAGGCAGATCTATTGTCTGGTGAATTAGTTGTCCTCCATTTATGTTCCTTCTTCCTGAGTTCTTTTTTGAATTGTTTTAATTCTTTTGTATACCAAGCTTGGCTGGGTTTGTGAGAATGGTTAATTTTTTGGGGTTTTGTGTTTCTTGTGATTTTTGCTATTGCAGTGTTCCATGATTTTACTGATGTGCTGATATCTGTAGTTGGGTTGTTTAAGTGGAGGAGTGTGTTATTTAGGAAGTTATCTTTGTCAAATTGGACAAATCTTTTTTGAAATGGGGTTCATTGTTTTGATGTAGGTTGCATGATTCTAGAGGTATGGTGATTCTATAATATAGTGATCTGACCATGGGACTTGGTTTGTTTTGGGAGGAGAGTATAGTGGGTGTGTAGTTAGGTGTTTAGGCATGAAAACAAGGTTCAAGGTTTTACCTTTGGTGTATGTAGGTGTTGTTACTATTTGCTGAAATCCCATGTCTGATAGAGAGTTGATAAATGAAGAGGCTTGTGTGTCTTGTCGAGATGGGAGATTGAAGTCTCCTAGTAATATGTGAGTTTTTCTTATAGAGGTTAGGCATGTGGTTTCTAGGATGGCTGGGGGGGGGGTGTCCTGGTTCGATGTGGGAGGTCTGTATAGAAGGCATATGGACAGGTTTTTGTTTTCTATTTTAATTATGTCTACGTCATTAGCATTGTTGCATATATTAAGTATAGGCTTTAGTTCTCTTTTGCAAAGTATGAGTACTCCTCCTCCCTTTTTTGCTTCCCTAGGACAGTTGAAAAGTTGATATCCGACTATGTTAAGGTGATTTAGTAGTATAGTGTCTGTGTTAGAGATCCAGGTTTCGGTGATGCAGAATAGGTGGGGGTTTTCATCTCTAATCATGTCGAGTATGAGTGGCATCTTATTTATAATGGATCTCATGTTAATAAGAATAAATGTTATTGGAATGGGGGTTATTGTGGATGTATGAATGAATGGTGTTAGGTTGAGGGGTTTGTATATGTATGAGTCTGCGTTGGATGGTAGTGTTCTTTTTTGCATTGTTTGTATTAGCATTTGTGTTGTAAGATTTGTATGGTAGGTGGTTGCTTGAGGTTTTGAAGTGAATTATGGGAATGTAGAATTGTCGTGTAGTGTCTGGGGGGAGGGGAAGGCCGTGGCGGGGGAGGTTGAGGAATTTAAGTTTAGGAGGAGAAGAAGTGTGTACAGTATCAGCTTAATATAGTCCATTTTGGTGATCCAATCTGAGGAGATAAGGTTTGTGTACTGTTGTGTTGTGCTGAGTAGTTGGGTTTCAAGCCCGGGGATGTGGGAAGGATGTCGGGGATGGGTTGGCAGAATATAGTACAATATTAGATGTTTTAAATTATTCAGTACATTATAATCGGTTGGTTACAAGCATTGAACGAGTATAGACAGTGTTACAAGGTACAACAGTTATTAGTTTCATTAACTAGCAGTTAATAGCTAGGTTACTTACATGGGTACGGTTGCAGCAAAAACAGTTGTGGTTAGTGTAAGGGTGGGTGGTCCAGTCTACAAAAACTTGGGCTTTGTTGGGAGTAGGGCGTGTTGAACTTCTGTTAATTTTGTTTTCTTTATAGTAGGGAGGAAGGTCTGTTCTGTGTGGAGGAGTTCCCGCCTAAGGGCCACACCCAAGGGCCCTCTGGCATGGCCCTCAGGCGCGGGTGCGCCTGTGCCGCGCTGGTTTTTATAGTCTTTCTGTGCCGGTAGAAGGAGTGCTCGGTGGGCGGAGCTGACTGAGTTGCGTGCGGGAGCAGCTCAGCAGGAGGAGAAAGCACATGCAGTAGGTGCTCATCTCTTTTTTACTTTCTGTGCTTTCTGTTCCAGCCTGGGAGTTCCCGCACAAGCTTGTTTTGTGAGAAATCCTAGTTATACGCCTTACAAAGCTCTAAAAAGCAATGTTAATTATTTTAATTTCATAGATTAACTATTACTACTACTACTAGTGAGCATTTGTTGAGCGCTACCAGTTGTACGGAGTGCTGCACAGACATGTAAGAGACAGTCCCTGCCCAGCAGAGCTTACAATCTAATCAAGACAAAACATAGAGGTGTAAGCAGGGATAGAACTAGGGGAAAGAAAAGAGAAGGAAAGGAGAAATTTTCTTAGTTCACGGAACTGTACAAGGCAGCAGACTTCATAGTATAATTGAAAATCAATAAAAAACATCAAATGTGGAAATTAAATTATTTATTTAAACTTATTTTTATACCACCCTTCTACAATTCAAAAGCAGTTTACAGTTTAACAACAGGTTAACACAACCATAAGGTGCGATGTTTTACAGAGATCTGGAATAGTATAACAAAGTAACAATGTATTTGCTATCATCAACTATGAACTACTTACAGTGTTTTTGCGGTTATCTTATTGAGTCCTTTTACATTGTTTATGTTTGTTGAATTGATTTGTGGGATTTTTGCAGTACGGATTTATGGTGGGGTGAGTCTCTCTCTGAGGATCTGTTATATTTCTTTTTGAAGTCTGACAGGTTTGAGAAAGCTCTTAATGTTGGTGGTAGTTTATTCCATAATGATGGAGCAAATAGTGTGAATGTCCTATTGCAAGTACCTTGCTTACTTTTTGTCTTTTTCTGTGGTATTGCGAGCAGATTGTGGGTGGAATTTCTTTGTAGTCTCTCATTATTTGCACTTGAGATCAGGGATTGGAGGCATGTGGCAGATTCATTGTGCAGTATTTTGAATATTGTAATCAGAATTTTGTATCAGATCCTAGCTGAGATGGGAAGCCAGTGAAGCTGCATCAGTATGGGGGTGATGTGTGATCGATATGAGGTACCAGTAATAATTCGGGCTGCAGAATTTTGAGCCATTTGTAGAGGGTGGAGAGTTTGTTTAGGCAGACCCTGGAAGATGATATTACAATAAACTAGTACAGGTGTAATCATTGACTGGCACATGGTTCGGAAGAGGTCTACGGAGAGTAGTAGGTGGAGGTGCTTCAGGATTCTTAGTTTGTAGTAGACTAAGGTGGTTATTCTTTTTATGTGAGGTTGGAAGGTCAGCTGCTGAACTATTGTTATTCCCTAGTATTTTGTCTCAGGGTTGACCTTGATTTTTACATCACCAAATTCTATTGTTGATGGTGGGTTAAAGGTTGGATTGATAGAGCACTTCAGTTTTCTCTTGGTTGTTAAGAAGGTTGACTTAGTAGACATTCTTTCATGTCAATGAAACATTTATGTAAGCTGTCAAGAGGATGTTAATGGGTGTGAAGAACATTGCCATCTGCATAGATTTGATATAGGATATTATTTGCTTTGAAAATCTGACATAATGGCTTGATGTATATATTGAAGAGAAGGGCTGATAGGCTTGATCCTTGAGGTACACCTGTATTCTGTGAGAATGGGTATGAAGTCTTCATGCCAATTCGTACTTGCTGCTTCCGGGAGTCTAGGTAAGAACATAACCAGTTGAGAGTGGTATCATGAAGGCCAGTCTCAGAGTTGTAGTAATTGATGGTGTAGGATTGAGTTGAAAGTGGAAGTGATGTCTAGGAAGATTAAGATTAATCCATTTGTGGTATGTTGCAGGTTGTGAGTGTGTTTAAGAGGGGAGGTAATCAGTGTTTCCACCCCATGGAATTGTCTGAAGCCATGTTGGTGGGGATCAAGAGGTGCATAGTTGTCCAGATTTATTTATTTAACATTTCTTATATACCGCGCTATTTGTCATCAGTGCGGTTTACATTGTAACAATAAAACACATAGGCCAAATAACTGGCCTTCGTTTACAGATAACAGGGAATTAAAATGGAGGTAAACCAGGGGAACTATATACAATCTTTGAAACTACCTGTTGGGACATATGTCGGATGATCTCAAAGCTGTCTTAGCACAGTTTTCTCTGTTATTTTTGTGACTAGTGGGATGCTAGATATTGGCCTGTATGATTTAGGGGAGGTAGAGTCACGTTTTGTGCTTTTTAGCAGCGGTTGAATTGAGGTTTGCTTTAGTGCTGTCGGCATAAGGCCTAGAGACAGTGAGGCACGAATTATGGTCTTGATGTACGAACTCAAGTATGATCTGGTCAGTTTTACCTAGGTAACAGGGCAAGGGTCCAGCATAGAGTTTGTTGTGTTGAGGCTGTGTATAGTATCTTCTATGTTTTTAATAGACGGAAGCTCAAATTGAGACCAATTCTTCTGGGAATTGATTTCAGGGCTGGATGTCTTTGGGATTTGATCTACTGGGAATGCTTGTAGCTTCTAAGGGGATATCTTTTCCTGTGTATTGTCATTGTTGGGTTCTCTTGTGAGTGTCTTTACTATTGAGAACAGTTCTCTTGGTTTATTTATTGCTGAGTTGACAAGGTTAGCATAGTATTCTCACTTTAAATGTTTGTTTGAACCAATGGCATTGCTCTAATTGTAAATGCTGGTAGAGAGCCACCTGGCTGCTATATTTCATAGTAGCTGAAGCCTTGGCCAGTAGACCCACATAAACGGCATTACAGTCATCAATGTTACCAAAGAATACATGATTTTAAGTGTTCCCAATAAAGATTTCAGAAATCTCACTAGATGCAACTGGGAGAAAGCCCTTCAAATCTGTGTAATGAAATGTGGGCCTCCAATTCTGAAGCCCAGTCTAGAATTATACCTAAATTCTTAACCCATTTAGTTGGCCAAATTTCCTATTCCATGGACTGCCAAAGAACAAATCAAGCCTAAATGTTTTTTGGAAACTCAAATGACAAGACTTTGACTTTCATACTTTCGACATCGAGGCAGATTCTATGGGCAGTTACTAGTGAGAAACACACTTACGTCCCTATTGTAAAAGACTTACGGGTTTGAATCGCCACTTAAGTGTGCACTTTGGTTGGTTGCTATTCTGTAAGCACACACATAACTGCAACTGCATAGGAGTTCCATAGAGGCATGCATGGGGGCAGCGCTTGGGTAGAGCAAAGGCAGTAGTGGGTTTTGGCTGGTTCACACGAACCGGTTCCTGACTTGTCCCACATTTGACAAACTGGCCTCCAGCCAGTGCAGTTGCGGCAGGGAAATGGCGGGGGATCGGGCTGCTGGTGCACCAGGGAGTTGCTTGCTCTTTGTGGAGGCAGCGGCCCAAGTGCACGGCCATTGCAATGCAACTATGTGAGGTGCAGCAACCCGGCCATCATGAGGGTTGGAGGGCTGTGACTGAACTAGTTTTTTGACAGTTTGGATCTCACACTGAGCATAAGTGGGGCCCAACAATATGCATGTAAGTTATAGGATACTGTCATTTACGCACATCTCTGCACTAATCTAGATGCAGTCAATTATGTCTGCCTGCATATGTGAGATTATAGAATCAGTCCCATCATGCAAAGAGAAAAATCATTAGAGAAAGACATCCTGCTTGACAAAGTTGAAGGACAGCAATGTATTGGATCAATATAACAACAGCAGCTATCGATGTTAATCTGTCAATAATTAGCCATCTAACTGAAGATCAAAATGCAATTTAGGACAATCATCCCTAGGGTTTCTATGAGTAGACATCATGTCAATGGGATTGAACAACAAAATATTTTGAGGAGGAGTGACAGTTACATTGGATCCAGATTTTGTAACATTGCAAATACAATCTGTGCCTTTGAGGCAATGCTGACTCCTGGCAACCCAGCAGCTTCTGGGTTTTTTTTAAGTGGTGTGACCAGAAGTAGATTGCCAAGCCTTTCTTCCAAGGAGATGGACAATTACGTGACTTACCTAAGGTCACAAAGAGTGCCAGTGGGAATTGGAAAGATCTGGTTGCCCAGCGGCCCCGATCCCTCCCAACCGAAACAAAAATCTGATGGCCCTATTTTGCATCCTGGAATGCAACACGGGGATTCACTCTGACATATAAAGTATGATTTGCCTTATATGGCAGTCTGATTCAACCTGGTTCATCCCACGGTGCACCGGGGCCAGACATTGCCATTTTACAAGACTGCAGCGCAGAGGCGGGAATTTGCCGGTAACACTCCTGCCCCAACATTTAAGGTACTGGGGGGAAGGTCACTGGGCCACCAGGATTTTGTTGCATTTGGGTGAGGGGGGGGGGGGGAAATCGGGGCCACTGGGCTACCAGGTTTTTGCTTTGGTTGGGTGGGAGGGGATCAGAGCCACTGGGCCACCGGGTCTTTTTGTTTCTAGCAAGGAATTGATGTCTAGGGGGGCACTGGCCCCCAAGGAATGTGCCAGTGGCATCGGGGGCTTTCTCCAATGCCTGGATCATCTGAGGTGAAGTGTCAAACTTCACTTCGGATAATGTTTTTGTTCCTGACTGGATCTTTAGAGCTGTCCAGAGCTGGAGTGAAGATCTGGCATTAAAAAGCAGTGTGAAAAACTGCATTACGTTCCATTGCAGATGACCCACATGGGGTGATAAGAAGAATAGACAACACTTGAAGCGATAACCCCACAGTACTTGTTGTCAAATCACCACTTCAGGAACATTTGTCAACACTTAGACATGGAAGCTACCGAGTGATGTTACCTCATTTCTCTAGGTGTATATTTATGAAATCGCTGCTCCTGCTTTATGTCTTGACAAATACCCATGTACATTGCTGGCAGTCTTATACATATTTTATGAAAGACTCCACTTTTGGTAAAGCCTTTTGTAAAATACTTGTGGAAATATGACCATCCTGACCCGGGTGTCATATATTCCTTGTAGAGACCATGTGCAAATTGGGGCTTTATACAGTTGTGGCCAACATTATTGGCACCCTTGCAGTTCAATCGCTTAATATCCAATATCTCTTCAAAAAAGTGGCCAATGAAATGCCTTTGCACTATATATGCACACATTTGCTACCTAAAAGAATAAAAATAAATTGTATAAAAACTGGGATATTGCCAGGACACGATTATTGGCACCCTAATAAATAATTCAAATCAGTTTTAACAGAAGAACCACATTCCCGTTGCAGTAAAATTAAATGCATCTGTGACCAATTCTCAGTACTAACATGACCTGAATCAACCAATGAACGATGCTCTAATGTTTAAAATGGCCTGTTCCATTTTCACAATGGTGAAGACAAGAGAGCTGCCTGAGACCGTCAAAGCCATTATCACAAACATCAAACTTTAAAGGGGTAAAAGGACATCTCCAAAGACCCTGGAATTCCTGTGTCTACAGTTCGCAGTGTTATTCAGAAGTTTTCTCTTCATGGAACTGTGGCAATAAAAGGAAATGTAATCCAAGAAGTCTTCGAAGGTTAGTGCGAACTGTTGGAAAAATGCCACTTATAACATCCAAAAAGCTTAAATCTAACCTGGAGGAATTTGGAGTGGTGGTTTCAATCTGCACCATACGCCGCACACTAAACAAAGAAGGAATTCATGGGCAAAGGCCAAGGAGGACACCAATGCCGAAAGGTAGACATAAAAAGACATGCCTGATCTTTGCCGAGACCCACCCTGAGAAACTACAATCCTGGGAAAACGTTCTGTGGTTAGATGAAACCAAAGGCTCTTTGGCAATGCAGACCAGCGATACATTTACAAGTGAAGAAATATAGCTTATAAGGCAAAGAATACCCTTCCTACAGTTAAATAAGGTGGAGGTTCCATAATGCTGGGGGGCTGTTTTGCTGCTTCAGGAACTGGAGACATAGAACATATCGTTGAAGGAGAAGAAATTGAAATTGTGAACAACTTTAACCTACTTGGATCAACTATCAATAAAGAAGCAACAAGCAGTCAAGAAATCAGACGACGCATTGCTCTTGGCAGAACGGCTATGAAAGACCTAGATAAGATTCTCAAGAGCAGAGATGTCTCTCTCCATACAAAGATTCGACTTGTTCAAGCCATGGTATTTTCAGTAACATCATATGGATGTGAAAGCTGGACAGTGAAAAAGACAGACTGGAAGAAAATTGATGCCTTTGAATTATGGTGCTGGCAGCGAATACTGTGTATACCATGGACCCGAAAAACAAACCAGTCGGTACTAGAGGAGATCAAACCTAAGCTTTCTTTAGAAGCTCAGATGACAAGACTTCGACTTTCATACTTTGGACACATCATGCGAAGAGAGAGATCATTAGAGAAAGACATCATGCTTGGCAAGATAGAAGGTCAGCGCAAAAGAGGAAGGCCAGCAATGAGATGGATCGATACAATAACAGCAGCTACGGGTACCAGTCTGTCAACAATGAGCCGCCTGACTGAAGACCGAAAACAATTTAGGATAGCTATCCAGAGGGTCGCCATGAGTCGACTCCGACTCGACGGCACTTAACAACAACTTAACAAGGGAGCATGAAGTGAGAGCATTACCAAGGTATTTTGGAGCAAAATTAGCTAGGTCTCGATCGAAGGTCATGGGTCCTCCAGCAGGACAATGACCCAAAACAAACATCCAGAAATACGAAAGAATGGTTAAAATGGAACAAATGGACTGTTTTCAATTGGCCAGCAATATGTCCTGATCTCACTCCAATCGAGAACCTTTGGAACGAGCTGAAATCTGCCATTGGTAAAAGGAATCCTGGAAACATTCATGAGCTGGAACAAATTGCAGTTGAAGAGTGGGAGAAACTACCAGCATATAGATGTATGAAACGTATAGATCGTTAAAAGAAACCTTTGGAAGCTGTCATGAGTGTCAAGAATTGTGCAACCAAATATTAGTGAAGGGTGCTATTAATCCTGTCCATGTCATATTTTGTTTTTTTCTCAGAAACTGCTACATCTAAGTCAGAGAGACATCTTTTTTTTTGTTGTATAGCTTTGAACATACTATTAAATATTATGAAGACATACAGTTGGAATATTTCCAATTATTTCTCAATATATTGTACACAGCATTTCTAAAATGCAAGGGTGCCAATACTGTTGACATCAAATGTACCTGCTATTCTTATGCTCTAACTTGCATGCAAAGGTTATATAGAGAGGGAGGTCATTCTGAATAACAAATAGTGGGGATGGACATCCAACTGCTCTATCCGTTGCCGGCTTCAGCCCTGCCTAACTTCCCCGCCAGTTGTGCGGGGAATTTAGTCGGGGGCAGGGAATGGGTGGCTCGGGGGCGGAGAGTGGGCGGATGCTGGCCCTGGACATAGAGGGCCAATTCTAATACCTCTGAAGTAGAATAACTCCCCTGGACATTTTTTTTATATTCAGGGCACAGGGGGATGGAGGTGTAGGGCACATTCCCAGCAGCCTGACCCTGGCCTTCGGAGGCCGGATCGGGGGTTGGGCTGCAGGGAATGTACTGCTTTGGTTGGCGGCTGGCCGCTGCTCTATTTAAATGTCCTGACTGAGTTAGCTGAGAGCAGTCTTGCACATGCAGGCCGGACAGAAGCGCTGTCCTGGCCTGCATGTGCAGGACTGTTTGTAGTTCTGATCCCATGGGACTAGACGTGCTTCACGAGATCAGAATCGCGATGCCCTCTGTGAGTCCAGTTCAGACCAGACACACAGAAGGGATCTACATCCAGGACAGAATCGGGCCCAGAGTGTTTTAATTTCCTATGTTCCAGGAATACTCCCACTCTCGTCTTTCCTTATACATGAACATTTTGGCCATCTAGCATTTTATTAATCCAAAATTGAAATGTTTAATCCTATGGAAAATGAAGAGAAAAAGCATTTAAGCTGTCAACCTCCTAAGTGCTTTTAAATATCAGCCTTCAGAATTTCCGTTTTCCAACTTTTCAAGATCAGTTTAACCAATAGCCAATCCATTTTCACCATCAAACTGCTATCAAACCTCAATACTCTTTTGAAACTCGTTTTTTTTAGGGGTACTTGCAATTGGATGTCATCAGTGGCTAAATGACTAGTAAACCCAAAGTTATGGATGATATCTCTTAGTAAGGGCAATAGTGAGGATCCTTGGGGAACTCTCCAGTCCATGGGCTTTGGAGAGGAAAATTCACCCTTCCAGGAAACTATTGGTTCCGTACCTAACAATATTAAAGATATGCATTCATTAATCTGCATTTAACAGAATGCTTACTAAAATGTGTTCTGTTAGCATGCAGTAAGGTGGACGGATATGACAACCTGACTATTTTATTCAAATACTTGAGACAAACTGTAAAATGGCAGAAAATTGGGGAAGGAGGCCAAATTTTAAAAAATGAACCGTTTGCTTTTTCTCCTGGGCACATGAATGCAAACTAACTCAGCTAACTCGAGAGGAAGATCTCTCTGGTAGGATGGTCTGAGCAATAAGACTGAGGGGCATATTTACTTAACTGCTGCAAGCAGCATGGGGTTTACTGAACTAAGAGCGCTATGTAGCCTTTACCGTGCATTAAAACAGCAACCAGGGTAAAGATCCCAGGCTTTTTGCTTATTGCAAGTTTGGGCAGAGACTAAATGGTTCGGGGGCATTTTTGGCACACGCTAACTGGCAATGTTGCAGTTGGTACCAGTGTGCTTCCCAGTGTCGTGATCACTTCCTTAGGTGGCAGTAAATTCACCCTCGTTAATTGTGCTAAATGACTTAATGCACAGGCAGAGCTGAACCAAGCTACCTGCATGGGGACATGCTATGCACGCCTGTTCAGCTAGTGTGGCTCAGGTTCTGCCCCTGCACCAAGAAAATGGGCCTCAATGTGCACTAGCTTAGCACATTTTGCTAAACATGCTCCTGAATGCACTGAAAACATCAAATACTATTATAGTCAAATCTGCTTGCTCCAGAATATAAAGGGTCTCATTAAACATGGAGACTAATATGATCCTGACCCTACAGCGCAGATGAAAACTATATAAAAATCATCTGACCCACAAGAGCTTTCGGTAAAAGCAGACAACTGGTTAAAAAACACTTTTTCAATGAATTTTGCCAAAAATGGCATTAATACTAGAGGGATATTATCTAACATTAATTTCTATAAGATAGGGGTAACAGTTGAATGAGATCTCTGTCTGCATTGCCACCATTTTATGCAAATCACTCACAGAGAAAGCAAACATAGTGTTTTAGGTAATTTTCCGCTTGATATTAATCAAAGGAATTGGCAGTCTATCCACAGGTTTTGCATCGATGCTAGTAGTTTGATAACTGTCCCTGTAATGTGCCAACGGTATGATTTATATACTTGAACGTTCTTTGAATTTGAGTCTAATGCTGCATTAATAATCACCGATGTAAAACTAGCTTTGTTTAGAGGTTTATGTTATGTACATATAGAAGAGTGATTGTAATGGTCTGAGAATTCTCTGGAGTTGTGGGGATTATGAGGTCATCTCATAGGTAGAGAATTCCATTTCCCCAGGATGAATGCTGGCCTTTTGGATGGCTACTTGTCCACCACCTCCTTCCTCTACTTGCCAGTAACTGGCTGAGCCTCAGCAGCCTTCTGTTGGTCCTTCAGTTGGTCCATTAGATGATAAAGGGGTTAAAGGAGCACTAAGAGGCGACAAGGCGATAGCGGAGAGACTGAATGAATTCTTTGCTTCGGTCTTTACTGAGGAAGATGTAGGGATGTTACCCACGACTGAAGTGGTATTTAAAGGTGTGGAAGAATTGAAGGAAATATCGATACATCGGGAAGATGTCCTACAACTATTAGATAAACTGAAGAGTAGCAAATCACCTGGGCCGGATGGTATACATCCAAGGGTGTTGAAAGAACTGAAATTTGAGATTGCAGACCTGCTATCAGTAATCTGTGAACTATCATTAAAATCATCTCTAATACCTGAGGATTGGAGGATCGCCAATGTAACACCAATTTTTAAAAAGGGTTCGAGGGGTGATCCGGGAAACTACAGACCGGTGAGCCTGACATCAGTACCGGGAAAAATGGTAGAAACCATCATAAAGAATAAAATTACTCAGCATATAGATAGTCATGACCTAATGGGAGACAGCCAACATGGCTTTAGACAAGGAAGATCTTGTCTTACTAATCTGTTATGTTTTTTTGAAGGAGTGAATAAACAGGTGGACAAAGGTGAGTCGGTTGATATTGTGTATCTGGACTTTCAGAAAGCCTTTGACAAGGTCCCTCATGAGAGACTTTTGGCAAAACTAAAGAGTCATGGGATAGGAGGCAGTGTACTACTGTGGATCAGGAACTGGTTAAAAGATAGAAAGCAGAGGGTAGGGCTAAATGGCCAATTTTCCCAATGGAGAAAGGTGAATAGTGGTGTACCCCAGGGATCTGTGCTGGGTCCGCTGCTTTTTGACATATTCATAAATGACCTGGAAAGTGGAATAACGAGTGAGGTTATCAAATTTGCTGATGACACAAAACTATTTAAAGTTGTTAAAACCCAGGAGGATTGTGGAAAATTGCAAGAGGATCTTGATAAATTGGAAGACTGGGCATCAAAATGGCAGATGAAATTTAATGTGGAGAAGTGCAAGGTTATGCACCTAGGGAAGAACAACCCAAACTATGGTTACGCGATGCAAGGTTCCACATTAGGAACCACCACCCAAGAAAAAGATTTAGGCGTCCTTGTGGATACCATGTTAAAACCCTCGGCCCAGTGTGCAGCGGCGGCCAAGAGAGCAAATAGAATGCTAGGTATGATAAGGAAAGGAATGGAAAATAAAACAAAAGATATTATAATGCCTCTATATCGTTCCATGGTGAGACCGCACCTTGAATATTGTGTGCAATTCTGGTCGCCATATCTTAAAAAGGATATAGCAATTTTAGAAAAGGTTCAGAGAAGAGCCACCAAAATGGTAAAGGGGATGGAAGGCTACTATGAAGAAAGGCTAAAAAGGTTGGGGCTCTTTAACCTGGAAAAGAGACGGCTGAGGGGAGATATGATAGAAGTCTATAAATTAATGAACGGAGTGGAACGGGTAAACGTAGATCGATTGTTTACCTTATCAGAATATAGAAAGACTAGGGGACATGCAATGAAGCTACAGGGTAAACTATTTAAGACTAATAAAAGAAAATATTTTTTCACTCAACGTGTAATCAAACTCTGGAATTTGTTACCGGAGGATGTAGTAAAGGCTGTTAGTGTAGCTGGGTTTAAAAAAGGTTTGGACAAGTTCCTGGAGGAAAGGTCCATAAACCATTATTAAGAAGGGACCCAGGATATCAATGCTTGAAACAATACAAGCATTGTGGAACCTGTGTCCCTTGGGGAAACTGCTAGGTACGTATGACCTAGATTGGCCACTGTTGGAAACAGAATACTGGGCTTGATGGACCTTGGTCTGACCCAGTATGGCATATCTTATGATCTTATGTTCTTATGTTCTAAACAAATGGAGATCAAACAATTTCAGGGCTGCTGGGCCTTGTTGTTTCTATTGATCTGTGCATCCATTTGTTGGCAAGTAATAGAGTGTATACATGTGTGTTTATGGGCACAGGGAGGTTGCACATTGCTCTTATTAATACGAACTAGCCTTCCTCTAGCTGTCTAATTTTTGTTTGCATGTAATTCTAACATGTTTTCTCTCTTTATTTTAGTTCTAATTCTCTACTACTACCATTTATAATTTGTATAGTGCTACAAGGCCTATGTAATGCTGTACGTCCCTCTATCAGAACTTTACAGAATACACTGGTCAACACTGAAATCGTTACTGGCTTTAAAAGGCCTTAATCTGTAGTATCTTAGTGAGCTGATCACGAATATAACACCAAAACTGCAAACAAGGCATATCATCGATTGAAAATAGACAAATCAAACCAATGCTCTGTCAAGACCACTTCCACACAGTGTGCCAAGCACTCATGACACCATTGCTTGATTACCATTGCTTGAAACTCACCATATCAAGGCCTTCCTCATCAGACACTATACCCACTACAGATGGTACAAAACACCACAGCACGCATCATCACAGACACCCCAATAACCAAGCACATTATTCCCATCCTACAACTACACTGGCTTCCATTGGTGGCAAGAGCTAAATACAAAACAATCATGATAATCTTCAAAGTCATTCACCATCTCTCAGCAAACATACTCCAAAACGTTATAACAAGAGACATCAGCAATAGACCAAGAAGAACCAATAACAACAACATGATCGGCACACCTGCAGGCTACCACAAAACCAAACAAACAACCTCAAAAAGAGCACCATCACTACTGGCATCCTCAATATGGAATTCCCTACCATTGAGCCTGAGAGCTTTAGAAGACCTCACAGACTTCCGCAAAGACCTCAAAACATGGTTATTTATAGAAACCTATGAGCATTCAAGCAACATCTCTTACCCAAACAGCAACACTATTACCTCCACCAACTAAACACACACCTATCCCATCCACACACACAAATTCAACACACCTCATTAGTAAATACCTTTATGTTAAATGTTACTTCAGTTGTGTTGTCTAAATGTCTAAATACTGTTACGTAACTGTGCTGTCTAAATGATTACACGTATCCTAATGTTAAATGTAACCCTCCAATTGTGATGTGACGTGACCACCTTGATTGAAGGAAAAGGTGGCATACAAATCTGTCTAAATAAATAAATTAATTTAAAAATTTTTATTGGCTCTCGTTTTGAAGATATTGCATGTAGTTCATTTTTGACGTTTCACCGTGTAAATTTATCCAGTAGGACATCAACAACATCCCAAATAAGCCTTGAATGATGTAATATTGCATCACATTGCATAATACCAGCATGTACACATCATTGAGAGTTGATTACATCATTTTCTGATGCAATGCAATACTACTGCCAGACGGCTGCTGAAGCCATCTGACGTCAGCAGTGTACTATACGCAGTCGGAAAGGAAAGTAATCTGGTATTCTGTTCCGATATTGAAAGCCTCATGAATGCCTTAAAAATTACTCATGACCCACAAGACTGGAGACTATTTATAGACTCTTCGAATCTGAGTCTGAAGGCTGTGCTTTTGAATAATGGAAACCGTCTTCCATCTATTTCAGTAGCGCATGCCGTCCACATGAAAGAGACATACGATAACTTAAAGCATCTACTGACTTCCATTAACTATAACAAGTACAGTTGGCACCTCTGTGGTGACTTTATTTATTTATTTATTTATTTAACAGCTTTTATATACCGCACTTTTGATATCAGCGCGGTTTACATTTTAACAAATTTTGTACTTAAACATAAAACAAATGTTAAGTTTACAGAGAACGGGGAGTAAAAACATGGATAACAGGGATTAACAATTAACAGATATTTTTAAATATTTACAATAGGTTCTTAAATGCTCGAGCTCTAAAGGTAGGGTTTGTGAGGCTTGGTCTAGATCGAGTGGTAAGGTTTCGGGAGCTTATTTGACTAGCCGTGATCAAAGGTCTGTGTGGGAGGGGGGTCAGTATATTGTGAGAAGTGTTGTAGGAAGAGGTGTGTTTTTATGGACTTGAAGGTAGTTGCCCTTTTAATGGGACTGCAGCAGGGATATATAAAATACATGTGTTTCTTATGTGAGTGGGATAGCCGAGCAATGGATTGGCACTACTTGCGGAAGGAATGGAATCGCAGACAAAATGTAACAGTTGGAGAGAAGAATATCCAGCACCCAGCTCTGGTTGAGGCTCACAAAATCTTGCTACCACCCCTTCACATCAAACTAGGTTTGATGAAAAACTTTGTGAAAGCCATGGACCCCACGTCGCCAGCTTTCCGATACCTGCATGAAAAATTCCCTCAACACAGCGAAGCAAAGATTAAAGAGGGAGTTTTTGTGGGTCCTCAGATTCGAGAGCTCTTGAAAGATGACCGGTTCAACAACTTGCTGCAGGGTGATGCGAAACAAGCATGGAATGCTTTTCGGCCAGTGTCAACAAACTTTCTCGGGAATGTTAGGGCAGAAAACTACAAGAAACTAGTAGAAGACATGCTGATGCAGTATCAGAAACTTGGCTGAAATATGTCTCTAAAGATCCATTTCCTTGCTTCCCATCTCAATTTCTTTCCTGACAACCGTGGTATGGTTAGTGATGAACAGGGAGAAAGTTTTCACCAGGATATCGCAACGATGGAGCAAAGATACCAGGGAAAATGGTCCACTACAATGCTGGCTGACTACTGCTGGACACTCCCCAGAGAAGCTCCCGAACAGCTGTACAAGAGACAGGCGAAAAAATCTAAGTAGTCTATGACTTTGTTTTTTTACAGGTATTAACTGAAGGCCTATTATATTTACTATTGACATACATTTCATGATGTAAACATTAATTCTTGTAGATTACAAAAAAACTAGAGCCATCATTGCAATTTCACTGTCATATTCGTGTTCAGCATATAAAAATTGATAAGAAATAACTATTTTTATTTCAGTAACATGACTTTTGTAAAAATTGTTGACCAGTGATATAAGATGGGCACCTGCATTTGGACCCAAAGCCTGAATGAAAGATTTTGAATTTTTAGGATCAAATTTCACTCTTGGGAATAACATAATAAATTTATATTTGCTCCCCTCAAAATTATTTTTGCATGACTTTCATTTTTCAACTATAGTATTTCTCTCTTAATGAACAATATTTGGTCTTTACAATTTGTCATTTTCAGAGTATGTGGATTATTTTGGCCCCACTGTTTCTTAGGGATGATATTCTGTGGGGATTGGTTATGTGGTAATACAGAAGGTAAAATAGAAAAGCCCCTTACCTGAGGGTAGTGGTATATACTGAACGCACTGGACATCTGACTAGATTGCTCACCTAGAAGGCCTTCAATTATAGCAGCAAGGCTACCGGATGTTTTGCAGCTATAATTAGGGATAAAAGTGTCCATTCCTGAAAAAATATTCATGGCAGCCCGAAACAGTAAGACGGGATTGTTGTAAGAGTCATAAATATGGAACCCCAGGGTGATATTAGGTAAGAGCTCTGAGTCATTGTTGATCTTCTCCACTGCAGAAACAAAGGCCAGGAAGTCATAATAGTTTTCTGCATAAAAACTGTAATGACATTAAACATCAGATCATATACAATTTGCACCTAGTTTAAGAATGTAGAAACACGAGGCTCAGTATTGATGCACCCAGTTCATTGTCTAGGTTAAATGTCTGTACTAGGATGCTGACACAATGGACCTTTGGTCTGATGGTATTTTAGAAACAGCTCTGCAAACCTCTGACATTGAAAATTTTGGGCTTAAACATGCTTTTCCTATATGAAATAACAAAATCACCTTAGCTCCTAGGGGAAGCACAGTCTTACCACTTACCAAAATAGTCTAGTCAGTGACAGATTACTTACCTTGACCTGCAGGACTCCAGAGAAAGGAACTCACAGAAAAAAACCTAACCTCATTCAGATACCTGATGTGCCGAAGAAAGCATAGGGGCAACTGAAGGAAAGAAATCTAATTTGGCACTGCCAAGGATGTAAGGTAAGTAGGCATCACGGAGGTTTAACATATGATAACAGCTGGTATCTTAACATCAAGAGTAAATAACAAACTTATCTCACAAAGAAACAGATATGTAATGACATTTTCTATTATTTTTTGAGTTGGAAAGCTAATTTAAGTTGAAAACATTTTTAAAAAATCACTGAATTTCAGTGATGAATTTAACACAGCTAATTAAAAAAACCAACACCACACCTTTGAGTGTTAGGGTATTATTGTACAATTAACTGGTATATATCAATCACATTTATTTTCTCCTTGTATTTTCAGACAGGACAGCACACTGCCAAATTGAAATTCAACCAATCAGATAAGTGTGGTACTGAAAACATTTCCCTGTTAAAGTATCTTCTCTCTTTTTCAAGTACGAGGTTCTTTCTAACAGTTCTTTTCTTTTTATTACTTTACAGGTACAAAATCAAAACAAGTCACAAAATCACCTATGTTCTTTATTAGATTTCCAACATTTTCGCACTGTCTTCCAGGCTTTTTTCCCCACAGCACAGGGCTTGCCAAGGCTTGCACTTCATCTGTTGCAGATGGCTCAGAACACTGCTGCACGCTTATGACATAGAACACGTAAGATTGCCTGTACATATTGCCAGACCTCAAACAGCTAAATTGACGCCCCATAGCAAGCTGGACTAAATACAAGGTTATCCTCACAACGTAATTATTCCATAATACCTTCTCAGTCTATCTACAGTCTCTTCGACATAGAACACCAACTAACAGACCTAGAAGAGCAATTTTGCAACACACTTTCACCATCCTTGCTCTCAATGTGAGGAGCAGCCAATACACTTCCAATAGAGCCATTTCGCTCTATGGAACACTCTTCCAGAGAGCATTCGTGACGAACTTTTGAAAAAAGCTGAAAGCCCATCTCTTCGGTGGGCATTTCGGGAGTGAGGATTGATCATGTCTACCTAACACTCAAGAACAATAGCATACCGCTGCACCTCTTGATCTGAAATGCCTTTTTTTTTCATTTCTACTGATTGATTATTGTTGCACCCATTTTAATATAAGTTAAAACTTTGTTTCATTGGACCCACACCTTATATATAGTTGTATCATGTTAATATGTTAAGTTAAAACAATTTGAACAGTATATAAAATATGAGTACAGTGAAACTTATCAGTTAACATGTAAAGCTCTTTGACTATCAGATAAATCTGTATATACTGTAAAAAGAAGCTAAATAAATAAGTCATAGGCAAGAACCCGTAGATGTAGTTTAAACCCCCAAATTAGCAAGTAACATTTTCTCTTAAAATCTCTCTCTGCACAGACTGTCACTACAACCAACTAGTGTTTCTGCCTTATAGGTATGAACCTCACAGTGGAGAAGTCAGATGAGGTGTCATCTAAACTGACAGCTAGTATAAAACTGTATTTTCTTTGAAATGAAATAAAACCCCAAATTTGAGCTCAACTATTAGGGACATATTTACTGAAGTACTGCATGTACGTAGAGCAGACTAAAGTGCGATTCACATACTTTTCTACCGTGGCAGAGATGGAACAGCTGTGCTAAATGCAGGGGATGAGGCAGTGATAGGGATGTCACGCCATGCTAGAGATGCACCAGTTGCACGTTAGTAATGACCGCATGTCAGGTGCGCATTACTAGACCTTTGCACTTGCATGCTATCACCAATGTGACCCGCTTACACAGGAGTATGTCACTGGGACCATAGCACCGTGCTGTGTGGCGAGTTGAGAGCACTGCAACATGACATCAAGCCAGAGGGTCCTGACAGCAGATAAGCTGTCCATGGGACCCCCAAGGCATAGCTGCAGTACAAGGGTGTGCCAAAGTAAATGGAGTCCATGCCATACAATGTGTGATAGAGGAGCAAGAGCAATGTAATGGGCGGATGGAGCCCACCACACCCCAGCAAAGAGAACAGATAACAATACTTGATCCCAAGCCCCCCCAACAGAGCCCAGTGCAAGTGGCCAGTAAAGAATAGAGATGGCTGACTAGGGAATATGTGCACCCTGCTGCACAACTCAGAGTTATGGGCTGAAGTACAAGGGGGTGGGGCAGGCAAATCAGTGAAGAAAACCTATGGATAGAGAGTGTGCTGCAGCCCTGTCTGTGGGAGTTAGGGTACAAGTGCTGCATCTGTATGAGCAGGGGGCCCCGTTCTGGTGAAGGCAGGGTGCAACACTGCCCAACCTGTGGGTTCTGGAGTATGGTACCTGCCTGCCATCTGTCTGAAACTGCCTGTAGCTTGATGGCTCACTGAGAGGTAACAGATCCCACCAGGGGGCAGGAAGCTGGACACACATGCAGAAAAGCACTGGACAGGGCAGGGGAAAAGAGGGGAAGAGAAAGAAAAGTCTGCAGGTACCTGAATAATCCGAAGTCATGCTTTGATAGTGACTGGATTTTATTTTCTAGTGGTGGAAAACAATTCACTAATGGAATTTGGGAAGAGGATATGACGTGTATCGGAGCTTAAACACAATCAGCCTGATATTCAGTGGAGTTGATCCACAGCATTTTCCACAAGGAGCAAGTTGTATTTGTCCAGGGGTTCTCAACCCAGTCCTTGGGACACACTTAGGCAGTCGGGTTTTCAGGATAACCACAGTGAATATGCATGAGAGAGATTTACATACAATGTAGGCAATGCATGCAAATCTGTCTCATGTATATTCATGGTGGTTCTTCTGAAAACGTGACTAGCAAGATGCATCTCGAAGACTGGATTGAGAACCTTGCATCAGTCTAAATGAGAGGTGACGAGAGCAGATAAGGGTGTGTTCAGAAAGGAAGGAACACATTTTGCTGATGTTTATAGAGAAAGAAATGACCGGTAATAGCTATCATTTAGGTATATTACTCCAATTATAATTTGTGACCAACTGTAAGCAGACACTGAGAAGGTGGAGGCAATTTTAAGGAGGATCAACAAAGAAATACACAGCCTACACTTTAAGGTATAATGCTTTAAGGCACTGAAGTAGCTGTATTTTCAAGAAAGATGAAAGGTGAAGCGAAGATGTGATGCAAACATTCAAATACTTTGCAGACTTCAGTAAGACTCAAGAAGATAGTATTTCCCAAAGACTGAGAATCAGAAGATCGAAGGGTCATAGTTTTAAGAGGAAAGGAGGAGATACAAAAGGAATATGAGGAAATATGTCTTATTCATGGGCAAGTGAACATCTGAATTGTCAGAATCTAAAATAATACCAACATTCAAACATGCACGCCTAAACCAAGATTACATTAAGGGAGGGCTGAGAAGGAAATGACCACTGATCTATTAGGACCTGTGATTACACAGGAAACAGCCATGAATGGTCAGCGTGCATAAACTAGGTTGGTCATTGTCCAGAAAAATGAGCTTTCCATCAAAATTGTAAGAAATCAGCAGTTTATAAAATCTGTTCATATGATTGTTAAGAATTCAGCTGTGATAATTTCTCATCTTTTCAACTGTAAAGATCTCTCAGAGGCACAAACTACAAACTACATCTACATTTCACATCTATGACCGCTCAGAATAGAACTCACAATTATGTCTTAGATAGAAGCTTCAATCGAAAAAAATCCCACAAACAGAGATGCTAATAAACCAATCAAAAAATCCCTGAAAATATCCCCACCTTGTGAAATGTAAGTAATTTTTTTGTCGGACCACAGTGAGGGAGGTTAAGATAGTCTGCAAAACCACACCCGTCACTGGGAGTCCATTTTAATCAATAAATACCGTTCTTTAGTAAGTTAAATGAAACTTATCTTAAAACTCATCTTGAAACTCCAGGAGAAGAAAACACGAATTAATTCATAAAAGAGTTTGGACATTTATGAATTAATTCGTGTTTTCTTCTCCTGGAGTTTCAAGATAAGTTTCATTTAACTTACTAAAGAACGGTATTTATTGATTAAAATGGACTCCCAGTGACGGGTGTGGTTTTGCAGACTATCTTAACCTCCCTCACTGTGGTCCGACAAAAAAATTACTTACATTTCACAAGGTGGGGATATTTTCAGGGATTTTTTGATTGGTTAGATAGAAGCTTAGCTACATTGCTACTTACACATTCATTCCAACCAGTAGAGGAAACTGTTCAAAGGATAGAGAAGGTAACTGAAAACCGTTAAGAGTTACAATTCCCCCAATTATGATGTCTCCATCTCTCTGGTATCTTGGTTTTGTGTACACATTCATTGGTGAACATTGACACTCAGCAGTCTTCCACAGGATGTTGCAAAGCATCAATAAAATCAGAATCAGTGGAGCTCCCATCTTTGAAGCTATGAAACAGCTTATCGAATAAAACACCTGCTCTGTGACTGTACTTAGTTTTCTGGTAGACGATAGTATGCAGATCATACTGACTCTACCCACTTGCATCTTTCAATTGGAGGCAGTTAAACCTTACCACAGATAGATGTTGGCATGGGCACAACGGATTGTGAAGACATCATGAGGTTCTTATATAGCTCTGCTCCCGAAAGGTTCAGCCTCATGGGATATATCATCCTGATCTTTGCATTTAATATTAAATATAGACTGTTTGTAAAGTATAATTTTACAGAAGCCCTGCTTTCAATAACTGAAAGACAAATACTAATTTCACCAAATGCGTGGTGAGGAGTATAATATTAATCAGCAGCATTGTTTATTTGGTCTCTAGTCAACAGAAAGAAATAAGGATGGACAGATGCTTGCATGATCAGAATTTTCTAGATATATGTTCCCTTGCAAGACAGAACAGGAGTTACTGGATATTGAACATTATTTTCAGTCATAGGACTTTATTTATCAAAGCTTTTCCCTATTCTCACAGAAATGGAGTAACTGATTGCTATCCCATTTATTAATGATTTACTCATAATTGAAATACTTCTCTTATTTTTTCTAATCTAAAAACTTCAACTTCTCCCATCTCCTTTCCTCCTTTTCAAAGAGGTTGGGTAGTCTTTGAGCAACTTTCTCTTTCAAAACTCCCTTTCTTTATCCATACTCTTGCCTCCAATCCTTTCAGATTGATTCCTTCTCATTAACTCAAGTGCACCCTTCCCCTGCCTCTCTTTAGATGTGCAGCTTTGTTTTGTCCACAAAGTACCTGTGAAGATGCTTGGGACCAAGTTTTACTGTAGTAGACTTTTCCAAGTTTGTCTTAGCTAAGCTCTTTGCACTTGCCTACGCCAACCCTATGTTAGCCCCACCCCTCCTTATTGATATCTGATGGAGCCATAAAGGGGACCACCATAGTGGGGGCAGGTTGTTCTCTGAGAGGTGAACTTAAGGTCCTCACTCTTCCAGAGGAACATAAGGAGATTTGCAATTAAGAAAGCAGGGGTTAGAGAGAGTATCAGGATAGGGGCTATGAGCATCTGTTAAGATGGGAGGTTTGGGGTATGTTTTATATTCAGTTAATTAGATGGAATATGACTTTTTCCGGTCTAATGAGAATGAGGTGATTTGGATCTCCATAGTAATAGGATAATCTACTTATTGTTTTTTATTGATGTATTTATTGTTAGTTAAAATATCAAAACATCACTATATAATGTGTAAGCCTGCTGTGACTCTGTCCAACAGCAGTGAGTCTAAGTGGGCTTATAAATGGCCATACCACATTATAGGACTGGGGGAGGCACTCTGCTAGGGTTCTGGCTGATACCATTTCCTAAGCAGATGATAACAAAACAAGCACGTTCAGTCAGACAGAGGTTCAGTTGCGCAAAAGAAAAAAAATGTCTTTACTGAAAAAAATTTTGTGAAACAAAATTTAAGAACAGAGAAACAAATCAATATCCAAATCACCTTGGATAATGTTCAATTATGGAATCTTTAAGACAGAAGGGATGGCTTATAATAGTAGGTAGAATCAGTGGATCCCTACATCTTCTCTTCGCTAGAAGCTCCAATCCACTTTCCTTGCAGGTTATGATAGGCTCTTGATCCTGGGACATCTAACTTGCTTAGATCTGAACCAAGAGAAGAGTTTTCAATAAGCTGACTTCAATCAGTGCATAAGACACTACCTTCTATCTTCTTTTTCCTTCCATCCCCTACAGGATTATTGTTCAAGAATGGGACAGTGTGATACCTGGGTACAAAGTATATCACAATGATATAGTAGATCAAATTGATGGAGGGGTGGTGCTATATGTTAAAGAGGACATAGAGTCAAACCAGATAAACGTTTTGCAGGAAACAAATTACACTGTAGAATAGCTATGGATAGAAATTCCAAGTAAAAAGGGAAGGGAATGGCAGTGGGGGGTATATGACCGTCGACCGGACCAAAATGAACAGATAGATGATGGACTGTCAACAGAATTAGGGGAAGCTAACAAAATTTACAAAACCGTAATAATGGGTGATTTCTGTTCCATCTATATTGCCTCTTACCAAAGGTAAAAGCCAGCTTATTCTAATCTTCAGAATGGATGGGAATTCTCCAGCATGCTGAGGACAGTTCCAGGCTGGAAAATACTTTGTGCCTTCTATTGTGATCAAACTCTGTTCCAAGCAGGCCACAGGCCACCTGAACAGGGGTACTCTTGTTGAGTTTGTCGTTAGATGAAACCATGTTAAGAGCTGTGTGCTGCTGAGCGTGTGGCAGTGACCCTAGCACACTACTGGCAATGTGCTCTCCATGCTCACTCTCCACCCTTTCTCCGCCCCATCCTGTAATCACGGATTATTTTGCATTTTAGCGTACAAAGGCAGACACTATCAGGCGTTAATGTTCCTGACTGCCTGAAGCCCATGTTAAAATGCCCATTCTCCAGGAACAAGCAGGAAGTCAGTCCTCACATATGGGTGACGTCAGCGCTGACGGAGCCCTCGTGCGCAGCAATTCTCCAGCTTTCAAAGAAAGCCTTTGGGATTGCATCACGCATGCGCGGTCCCCTTCCCGCCCAAGGGTGCTATCTTGCTCAGTCTCCCTTTTTCCGCGGAGCTCAATGGATGTAGTCCAACTTCCCTCAATGCAAAAGTGTGTCAAAACTACTGAAGATTCTCTTCTTCGGCCAGGCTCGATGCTGGTTCCCCTTCCCGCCTTGGTTCGGTCGGTACACCGGTATCGCATCCGATCACACTCTTTCGGTGGCAAGATGTCTTCCAAGGCACTTAGAAGTAGGCAGCAGCAGCGTGAAAGGATTTTCTTCGAGTCCGCATCCACCTGTGTCTGGACCTCTTCAGAAGCTTCGACGTCTCGGGAGCTATCTGACTCCGAGCATCGTCGGGGGTCTCCTGAGCGGGGGTCTCCCTCACGGGAACACCTCATCACGGGCCAGGTCACGGAGTCCTGACCGCTGCCCCAGGTCCTCTGAGTCGGAGCGGCCTGCAAAGGTGCTTCGCATGGAGCCGGAGACGCCGAGGAAGGTAACTGCTGTTGTCCTCGTTGACTCTCCTCCGGAAGAACCAGCGTCGGGCCCAATGGAGCCTTCTGAGCTCGGTCTCAAGATGGCGGCCCTGGAGCGCAGCATGTCTGCCTTCATGGAGCAGCAGCGGGTGCTGATGGCCAGTCTCACCAGTCCATCCGCCCTGACCACCGGGACCTCGACATCCAAGTCGACCCCAGAGGCCAAGCCGATCCTTGAGACTCTTCAGATGGGTCGATCCTCAGCAGAGGTCTCCCTCGACCTCCCGTTCGGGACTGAGGTCATCGACACCGGTGCCCTCGGCGTCGGGGCAGTCGAGACCGAAGCCCTCATGGCCGGAGCCCATCGATTCCTCCTCGGAGGACTCGGCATGGGAAACGGAAGATGAGGAGTCCCGGACACCCACCCGACCCAGTATGTCCCATTGGACTCGCTGGGTTCCGAGCCTCGGAGAAGGTCCCCCCCCCCCCCGGAAGATACCCGGTTCTCGGACTTTGTCAGGTACATGACCAAGGCTTTGGCATTCCCGGTGGACTCCGAGGAGGAGCCTCGAGCCGAGGAGCTCGAAGCCCTCCAGTATGACTTTCCCCCTCGGGAAGCCCTTACAGTACCGGTTCCTCCGATGTTGGAACGACTGATGCTCCGCATGTGGGAGTCACCAGCCTCGAGGCCATTTCTCAGCAAATGGGTCGATTCCATCTATCAAATCCCCATGATAGCATCGAGCCCTGGGTTCCAGAAAGCATAGCTGCTGCACAACTCCATGGTTGTGGAATGCACAGGCTCAAGAGCCAAAAAACACACTCCTTGGTGCCTCCTGGCAGGGAAGCCTGGAACCTGGACGCCCTCAGCAGAAAGTGTTACCAGGGCTCGATGCTATCATGCCGTCCAAACATACCAGCTGTACATGGGCATGTACTTGCAGAACCTGGCAAAGGAGATTGCCTGGTTCTCAGCTGGCCTCTCCGAGGAACCCTTGCAACACTTCAAGAACTTGTCCACTGGGTTTCAGGAGTGCTCGAAGTTTATGTCTCGAGCAGCCTATGATGGCTTCTAGGCCTCGGCCTGAGTAGCCACAGCCGGCATCGATGCCTGCTGCCAGGCGTGACTAATGTCGTCAGACCTGGAGCCATAGGTTCAGGACAAGTTGGTCGATGTCCCTTGCCGGGGTGACAACCTCTTTGGCAAACCCATGACTGAGAAGGCTGCTGAAATTGAGTCTGAGTACTTGACCCAGACAAGGCTATCCAAGAAGACTTCTGCCCCTTCTAAAAAGAAGGGCTCCGGTAAAAAGCCCTTTTTCCCAAGGAAGGGTGCTGCTTACCGCGACTTCCCCACTCACCAGCCCTCCCCAGCTCGCCCACAGGGGCAGCAGGCCAAGGGACAGGGGCATGGCCCGCGTAAGCAGAAGACCCCCAAGCCTCTGGCTCCGGCTCCGACCCAGCCGGAAGGGGGTTTTTGACTGCCAAAGCATAGTCTCTCTCCAACCAGGGGTGAGGTCTTGCACAGGAGGAAGGCTGAGCCTGTACACCCACAGGTGGCCAGCAATCACCACAGATACCTGGGTCCTTCAAATAGTCCAAAAGGGCTATTTGCTCCATTTCAACCAGGTATCTCCCTCCTACTTGCCTACAGGGACCTCCTCTTGCAGGAGTTGGCCGGTCTTCTAGAGGATCAGACGGTGGAACCAGTCCCCCACCACCTGCAGGGACAGGGCTTCTACTCCCGGTATTTTCTGATACACTGCACCCAACGATCCTTGTCCAGCCAGTTGGATTAAAGAGCTGCGCCATGACCTCAGTCTAACCATAAGCAGAATTCTGAACCAATCCTTCTCAACAGGGTCTTTCCCACAGAGCCTGTTCTTGGTAAGGGGACAAAAAGGCTGCATCGCATTAATAGCTTTAATACATGGCTGCAGACCTCGTGCAAACAAGAAGGATTCAGATTTATTGGCAACTGGGGCAACAGATGGACCAACAAGAGACTATACTGTGCTGATGGGCTACATCTCTCTGTCGCAGGGAAAAGAAACCTAAGTGAAAAATTCAGGCAGTATGTGGATATGCATTTAAACTAAGAAAAGGGGGTGACGGATGTGGAAGGTCAACATCTGCATGCCACCCCCTGCAAAAACAGAACATCAGAAACAGCCACACTCTTAAACCACACATCAAAAACAAGTGGGAAGAAGTGGGCAGAATAAAATCAATGCAAAATACACACAAGCCAGGTAAATGCTGGAAAGCAATGAGCACAAATGCTCAAAGCTTAGCCAAAAAAATTCCAGACCTGGAAGCCCTAATGGTGGAAACGGATTTGGACATCGTGGCCATTACAGAAACATGGTTTAATGAATCACATGATTGGGATATAGCCATAGCTGGCTATAATCTATTCAGAAGAGACAGAGAAAATGGAAAAGGAGGAGGAGTAGCCTTGTATGTCAAAAGCAGTATTAAAGCTACTGAAATGCAGGGAACATGGGGAAAAGAAGAAGCGCTCTGGATTGCATTGGAAAGAGGAGATGGCACTGTCATCCATATTGCTGTAGTCTACAGATCTCCGACTCAAATTGAAGAGAGAGATAACGAATTGAATTATAGATATTGCCAAGATAGCAATAAAGGGGGAAGCAATCATATTGGGTGACTTTAATCTACCTGATGTGGATTGGTTTACTCCTTCTGCACATCTGGAAAGAAGCAAAAAATTGTGGATGCTCTCCAAGATGCATTACTTAGACAAATGGTGATGGAACCAACCAGGGAAAGCTAAACGCTGGATGTAGTGCTCACCAACAGTGATAACGTGTCGAATGTCTGCGTGAGTGCCCCTGTGAGCAACAGCGACCATCACACAGTGTGGTTTGAGATAAAAGCCATGGTACAGGCCAATCATAGCAAGCTCAAAGTCCTAAACTTCAGAAACACTGACTTCAATAAAATGGCCGAGTACTTAAAGGAGGAGATGACGGGGTGGAAGGAGATAAGGGAAGTGGAATTGCAATGGACTAAATTAAAGGCGGCAATAAAAGGGGCAACAGATAAATATGTAAGAAAAATAAATAAAAACAAGAGGAGAAAGAAACCTATTTGGTTTTCCAAAGAGGTGGCTGCTCAAATAAAGGCAAAAAACACAGCTTTCGCAAAATTCAAAAGCTTGCAAACAGAAGAACACAGAAATGAATACAGGATCGAGCTCAAAGAGTCTAAAAGAGAAATAAGGATAGCAAAATCAAAGGCAGAGGAAAAGATGGCTAAAGATGTTAAAGGTGGCGACAAAACTTTCTTCAGGTATATTCGGGAAAGGAAGAAGATCAGAGTTGGAATTGCAGGACTCAGAAGTGCTGAGAAAGGACTCGTGGAAAGTGACACTGAAAAAGCAAAATTGCTAAACAAATACTTCTGCTCTGTTTTTACTAAAGAAGATCCTGGAGATGGACCAGCTGTGACTCCCAAATATAAAAATAGAAATGAAGTAGATACCACACCATTCACAGAAGATGAGGTGTTAGAACAACTTGCTAAACTGAAAGTGGACAAAGCCATGGGACCAGATGGGATACATCCCAGGATACTGAAAGAGCTCAGAGAGGTTCTTGCAGGACCGTTAAAGGATGTCTTCAACAGATCCTTGGAAACAGGAGTGGTTCCTCAGGACTGGAGAATGGCTAATGTTGTACCTCTACACAAAAGTGGTGACAGGGAAGAAGTGTCAAACTACAGGCCTGTGAGCCTTACCTCGGTGGCAGGAAAAGTAATGGAGGCACTCCTGAAAGAGCGAATAGTGAACTTTCTCAAAACCAACAGGTTGCAAGATCCAAGGCAACATGGTTTTACCGAAGGACGGTCTTGCCAAGCAAATCCGATTGAGTTCTTTGATTGGGTGACCAAGGAACTAGATCTGGGGCATGCAATGGATGTCATCTATCTGGATTTCAGCAAAGCCTTTGATACTGTTCCTCATAGGAGGCTTGTCAATAAACTCAGTAGCTTGGGGATGGGTCCCAAGATAGTAAACTGGATTAGAAATTGGTTGACTGACAGACAACAGAAGGTGATGGTACATGGAGCTCACTCGGATGAGAGGAAGGTGATTAGCGGGGTGCCTCAGGGTTTGGTCCTGGGCCCGGCACTGTTCAATATATTTGTAAGTGATATTGCTGAAGGACTGAATGGAAAAGTCTGTCTTTCTGCAGATGACACAAAAATTTGCAACAGAGTGGACTCCCCCGAGGGAGTGTTTAACATGAGGAAAGATCTACAAAAGCTGGAAGACTGGTCGAATGCTTGGCAACTACGATTTAATGTGAAAAAGTGCAGTGTCATGCACTTGGGTAGCAGAAATCCAAGGGAAAAGTACACGATAGGGGGTGAGAGGTTGGTATGCACGGTTCAGGAGAAAGACCTTGGTGTGATTATCTCTGATGATCTCAAGGTGGCAAAACAGTGCGACAAGGCGGTGGCAAAAGCCAGGAGGATGTTGGGCTGCATACAAAGAGGGATTACCAGCAGAAAGGAAGAGGTACTTATGCCACTGTACAAGTCACTGGTGAGGCCTCACTTGGAATACTGTGTTCAGTTTTGGAGACCATATCTTGCTAAAGATGTAAAAAGACTGGAAACTGTTCAGAGAAAGGCGACCAAAATGATTTGGAGCCTGCGTCAGAAGCCTTATGAGAAGAAACTTGAAGACCTAAATATGTACACTTTGGAGGAGAGGAGGGACAGGGGAGATATGATTCAGACCTTTAAATACTTAAAGAGAAATAATGAACAAATAAACCTCTTCCAAAGACTGGGAAGCTGTAAAACTAGAGGGCATAACATGAAGCTGCAAGGTGGTAAATTGAAAGGCAATGTCAGGAAATATTTCTTCACTGAAAGGGTGGTGGATGCTTGGAATGCCCTCCCGATGGAAGTGGTGGGGGAAAACACGGTGATGGAATTCAAAACGGCATGGGACAAACACAGTGGATCCCTTTACAGCAACAGGATAAAAGCAAAATAAACGGTACCATCTAACTTCTGAACTATCTAGCGTCTCAACAAATAAGGGTGTCCTACATGGAGTGGTGGGTTCACCCCTAAACAAAAACATGGGGAGGGGTGACCTGCACAGAGCGACAGGTGCACCTACTCTTGCCATCTTGCTGGGCAGACTAGATGGACCATGCTGGTCTTTATCTGCCGTCACTTACTATGTTACTATGTTACACATCACTCCGTCCACTGCTGAAAAATAGCAGACTCGACCCATCTAAAGTTGAATCCTTTAGACCAATTTCGAGCATCCCCCTGCTTGCCAAAATCATCGAGAAGGTAGTCCAGTGACAAATTCAACAGCATTTCGACACCGACGCACCACTTGACCCATCCCAACATGGCTTTAGGGAAGCACATGGTGTTGACACCATCCTCACAACCCTCTTTAACAACCTAGTCACAGGACTTGACAACATCCACCAAGGATTTGTCCTCATCTTTATGGACATTGCAGCCACTTTTAACTCTGTGAACCATGAGATACTATTACTTCATCTCAAAGAAAAAGGGATACAAGGCTCAGTGCTAGCCTAGTGTAAATCTTATTTGGCCAACAGATGGCAACAAGTCAGAGCAGGCTCCGCGACCTCAGAGCCATTTCTACTGAAGCAAGGTGTGCCTCAGGGATCATCCCTATCTGCATTGTTGTTTAACATTTACATGCAGCTCATCTGTGCCCTAATCCGATCTTTCAATATTCAATGTCTTGCCTATGCAGATGACATCCTGATTTACATACCTTTCAAGATCGATCAACCAGACTTCTCAACAATATTAAGATGCTTCGAAGCAGTAGCAGACTGGCTCCTCGCACAGAACCTACGGATTAACCACAGCAAAACCGACGTTCTATTCGTCATGAGAAATCAGAAGTTTACGCCACCTTCCTCATTACAAGTCAATAATGCTGAGTTGAAGACCAAATCCACAATTCGCTATCTAGGCATTACACTCGACCAATGGCTTGACATGTCAGCGCATGTGAAAAACACCACGAAAGCAATATATCACAAGATCCGAACACTACGTCATCTCCACCCATTACTTGACTTCACCGACTACCGAACAATCTTCCAAGCCTTGGTGATCCCACATCTCGACTTCGCTAATATCATTCTCCACGGACTTCCACAGTCAACATTAAGCCCGCTCCGACTTGCCATGAATTCAGCTGCGAGGGTACTTGTAGGATTGTCAAGGTCAGACCACATAACGCCAGTCCTGAAGAACCTTCACTGGCTACCTCTGCAGGCTAGAATCCATTACAAGACTCTAGTCCTGACGTTCAAACCCCTAAAGAACCAGCCCCCTACGCCCATCAGTAAACTTATCCACAGCACGCCGGTCAACAGAAACAGGAGATCTACATTGATGAACACACTTGAAGTTCCTAAGATGTTAACAAAATGCACAAAGACAACAGCCAGTAGGGCCTTCTCCATTTTTGCACCTAGGGCCTGGAATGCCCTCCCATCCAAAATCCGTGCCATCATGAACCTAACGTTATTTAGAAAAGCTCTCAAACACCACCTGTTCATAAAACATTACCCTGAAACTAATTCTGGAAAACACACAGCCTTCACCCTGCCTTCCTACCCAAACCACCCCATAGCTCACCCCCCTGAAGAGAATGGTTAATCAGCTCTCCCCCTGCCCTCAGCTCCTGACTCATGAACATATGTCTTTGGTAAAGATCCCTATATGTCTTTGGTAAAGTTCCCTATATAAAAGTGTAACTATAATTTGTAAATAGTTCCCCCGGTTACTTCCATGTTTACTATCCCTGTTTCATTGTAAAATTCAATATACATGTTGCATTGTAGTATGTTCTGTTCAACTGTACACCGCACTGATTATAATAGCGCGGTATATAAGAAATGTAAATAAATAAAAATAAATAAACAGGTGGCCTCAGACCCATCCTAGACCTGCGAAACTTAGTTCCTGGTGAAGGAAAAGTTCAAGATGCTTTCCCTTGGCATATTGCTGCCTTACCTCCACCAGGGAGATTGGCTATGCTCCTTAGACCTGAAGGATGCCTTCACGCACATCCTCATACATCCAGACCACAGAGAATATCTCATATTTGTAGTGGGAGGAAACCATTTTCAGTACAGAGTACTACCATTTGGCCTAGCTTCTGCTCCCAGAGTGTTTACCAAATGCCCGGTGGTAGTGGCGGCCTTCCTCAGGAACCAAGGGATTTTTGTCTTCCCTTACCTGGACGACTGGCTCATCAGGGCCCAGTCGCTTCAGGAAGCCCAACAGGCCACAGCTCGCACCATTAACATGCTACAGCATTGAGGCATTGTCATAAATCAAGCAAAGTCCACTTTGCTCCCCACTCAAAACTTAGAGTTCATAGGAGCAAGACTAGACACCCTTCAGACAAGGGCTTACCTGCCGGAGGACAGGGCACAGAGGCTTCTGGCAAGCAAGCTAGTGCAGCAAGTCAGCCACAAGTCTCAGATATCAGCGAGACACTTTCTGCGCCTCCTGGGCCACATGGCTTCCACAGTACATGTGACCCCAAACGCCCATCTCCACATGAGGACAGCTCAGTGGTGCCTCAGAGATCAGTGCTAAATCGTTGCCACCGAGATGAATTAACAAGGCATCCGGCGTCCTTCTCAGCCGAGCGTGGTGCCGCAGCAAAGGCAACAGCTGCATCCATCGCAGTCCCCGCTCACCCAGCCATGAGACGGTCACCTCGCAGTCTTTCAATCCCAAATTCCGCCCAATCGGGCGCAGGGCTGCTCGACGACTGGCCCAATACACAAACGAGTGGCCAATCACCCAGCATTGACAAGCATCTGGCAAAACTTCTGCAAAACAAAAAGAGCCATAGTTAGCCAACACCCCCCGCCCTTACAAGCGCACATATCTGCGACATGCCCCGGACTTCCATCTTCCTATGCACCGTATAGCATCCTCGGGCAACCCTGCCGCGGCAGCACTCGTCACCGCCCCGATCCGAAAAGAATGAGGCGCAAACAGCCCCGCATCCTCCCCCAGCCACCGCAACGTCAGCCGCAGTACCGCCATAAACTGGAAATGCGTAAGAACGCTGCGATCCGCATGAATGAAGAAATTCCCCCCCCCCCCCGGGGCCGGCGCTGAAAATATGCCTTCAGTAGCCCCACTGGGCAAACGGCCGCCGCTTCGATCGCTCGCAACTGAACCCACGCGCCACGCCCTACTTGGTCTGTCTTAGAACGCGCTACATAAAGCCCAACCCCGCACGGCTCCAACTTCACATGGTGCGCTTGTAGGCCCCCCACCCCGGCTGCCCCCCGCGAGTCCGCAACCAACTCTCCCACGCGGAAGGCCCCAAAGAAGGCCAAGGAAAAAACACGAAAAAGAACGCCCTCGAAAGCCGATGAAGCCACCTGCGGCACCGCCAAACACAAACGATCTAGCAACTCATAAGTAATGGGCCGACGTCCATCCCTCGGGGACGGGCAGACTCGCTCCCATCCTTGTAGAAGTCTACGCGTGAGGAAACCCAAACCGCCCGCCCCCCAACCCACCGCCTTGGCAAAGAAGGCAAACCCCGCCAAATTCCTACTCACCGTGGCACGAGAGAAACCCGCCGCCCTCGCTGACGACACATACAAACCCGTAAGCTGATCCGTTGGCGGACCCCCACACCATCCGCGCTCCTCAAGGAACTCCACCACGGTATCACAGCCCCGCTTGTACGCCCTCCAAGTAGTCGCCGCAACCGACGCCTTCAATAGATCGATCATCTCTGGAGGCCAATCTGCCATAACTGCTCGGGGACTGACCTCCCTTCCTCTTCTGCCTCCGGTGCCAAAGCACGGAACCGCTCCCACTTGAAACGGGAAAGAGCATCAGCAACAAGATTAGAACTCCCAGGAATATGCCTCGCCCGTATCACAGTATTCAATCTCAGACAAGCCAACACAACCCGTCGCATCAAGTCGGCAACCGGCCGGCAGCGCGGCGAGTAATGATTCACGACCGACACCACTGCCTCGTTGTCACACCACCAGACAATCCTCCGATTACGCACCTTGTCTGGCCACAATTCCAAAACGACCAGGATCGGGAATAACTCTAAAAAAGTTATGTTAGCCGTGAGACCCAACGCAGTCCATGCCACTGGACATGCAGCTGAGCACCAGGAGCCCCCGAAATAAATCCCCAAGCCTAGACCACCAGCCGCATCCGTAAACAATTGCAACTCCGGAGTTGTAATCTCCCTGTCCCTGAGCACCGTAATCCCATTGAAATCCTTAAGGAATTCGTCCCAAATCGCCAGGTCGTCCCGAATGCTACGTGACACCCTCAGCCGATGATGTGGCTTGCGAACTCCCGCAGTAGCCGCTGCAAGGCGCCTCAGGAAAACCCGACCCATCGGAATCACCCTACAGGCGAAGTTTAAAGACCCGATCAACGACTGCATTTCCCGTAGTGTCAGCCTCGCGGACGACAACGCATTCGCGACCAAAACCCAAAGCTTGTATAATTTGACCATCGGCAGACGCGCTACCATCTCTAAAGAATCCAACTCGATTCCCAAAAAGGTGAGCCGCGTCGTTGGGCCCTCCGTCTTATCAGACGTCAACGGCACACCCCATTCCCGCGCCATACTGACTAAACCATCTAGCAGTACCTGACACTGCTGGGTCCCAGCCGCCCCCACGATCAAAAAGTCATCCAGATAGTGAACCAGCTGATCCAACCCCACCCTGTCCACCAGCGCCCAGTGCAGAAAGGTGCTGAACTGCTCAAAGTGCGCACAGGAGATCGAACACCCCATCGGCATACACCTATCGAAATAATAACTGCCCTCGAAACAAAATCCTAACAACGGAAAAGCCGACGGGTGGACCGGCAACAATCGGAAAGCTTCTTCAATATCCGCCTTTGCCATCAAACAGGCCCGCCCGCAGCTGCGGACGAGCTCAACCGCTGCATCAAACGATGCATACCGTACCTCGCACAGCTCTCTAGGAATCAGGTCGTTCACGGAAGCCCCGCTAGGATACGAGAGGTTGTGTATGAGCCGAAACTTGCCGGGCTCCTTTTTTGGTATTACCCCCAGCAGGGACACCGTCAAATCTGCAAAAGGTGGCTGGTCAAAAGGACCCGCTACCCTCCCCAGCGCCCTCTCCTCCGCTAACTTCTTCCGCACCACACTGGCAAAGCGCCTCACTGACGGAGCATTCCGCACTACGCTCACCCCCACCCGTCCGCACGTCGGAATCTGAAACCCCTCGCGAAACCCCCCCTCCAATATAACCCTATCTTTTTTCTTGGGATAACGCCTCAAAACTTCCAGAAACACATCGAGTTTGACTGGAGTTGGCGCCAAACCCCGCCAAGTCTCACTGCTTTGAGGGGGCAAGCCCGATCCGCCCGGTCCCCGTTTAACACATTTAAGGGCGGAGTGCCCCCCATTACAGACTGAACACGCGTGCCGGAATTTGCAGTCTGTAAACGGGCAGGAGGACTTGTTAAAACGCCAACATAAATCCCCGACGCCCCCACCACCGCCCGCTTTCGGTCCCGTCGCGGACTCCCCGACCCGAAAGGGCCGCTGTGCTCCGGACGCTGCCACTAACCCACCCCGTACCCCTTGCGCCGGACCCCCGGCGGATCTGACCGACATCTGCGTCAGCCATAAATTGAAGTCCTGCGTACCCCAAGACAGCGACCGATTCTCCTCCATCTTGTCCCGAAATTTTTCGTCGTAGTTGAGCCAAGCCCAACCATCATGAGACTGAGAGGCCTCCAATATGGAGTCTGCATACGCCAATAACATCCCATATTGCTCAGGATGCACCCGCCCCCAAACACTGGCTAGCCGCAAAAAAGCACGCGTCCAGTTTGTCACATTATGCGCCACGCGGTGTACTCTCCCTGCCTTTTCGTTGGCCTTCCTTTTCCTCCTACTGTCCCCGGAACGCTTACGGCCTTCCAGCAATCTAAAAATGTCCACGTAACGACGCTCCTGAATCTTCCGCCGCAATTTCCGCGGGACGCCTTGCCAAAGCTCAGCGAACGTGGCCACCGTTGGCACCGGCCCCATCACGCCCTCACCCTCCCCCATGCTATCCCTAGAGGCTGATGACGGTGTCGAAGATCCGGACGAGGTGGACGACCCCGAGCCTGACGCCCGCCGCCTACGATGAGAACACCGCCTTTTTTTCTTAGCCGCCCCCTTCCCCGGCCCATCATTTGCCGCCGACACCGCAGTGACCTGACCCATAGGCTCACCTGCCGTACCCGCTGCCTCCGTAGACGCTGCCGTAGATCCCTGTCCTTCCGATGTGGCGGTCGTCGAGCTCGGCAATACCTCGTGGGTTGCCGCGGGATGCATCGTCTCTTCCCTTCTCTGCGACATACCCGGCCAAGTTGCTCCTGCGCCTTGCCAACCGAGGGGTACCTGTGGAGAGAAGAAAGAAAAAGGCGCCAAAGCACCCGCCCCGGCGCAAGGCTGTTGCCATGCCCCCACCCAGTCGGTCCTGGAAGACCCTTGCCCTCCCCACTGCCATTGCTCCCAAGTGGGAGCGAAGGCCCCCCCAAAAAACCCCGGCCCCCCCGTGTAACCCTGCCAGGCCCCCCAATTACTCGCCCCCGCTCCTCCCACCTGCTGTACCTCGCCCATGCAGGGACCTACCCCCACCCCCCTCCCACAAATGGGACGTGGGGCTGCCCTTGCCCCGTGACCTCATTAACCAGCAATGCAGGGGCTGCAACCGGACTAGGCGGCGCTAGCAGCCTCCCCTCCGTGTCCCCGCCCCTTGTGGCAGATCCCCCCACCTCAGCTGCCCCCCCCCTCGGAGGCAGGGGACCCTCCCTCGGCCCTCTGAGCCCCCTGTGACTCCCACGCTGACTCTCGGAAGCTCCCGGCGCACCTTTGTGCCGAGATGCGCTGGGTGCCTGGTCACTGCGCTGACCAGCACCGCGCCCCCTCACTGGCCCACCCTCCTTGCCTCGGACCGTAGCCTGCCGCCCCCCCCCTTCCCCCCTGCACTGCCCCGTGCCCTGGAGGGGCCCCCCGTCCTCCCCCCCTCCTGGACCCGGTCCTGATCCGCCTTCCCATGTCCGCCCTCCTTCCAAACACTGCCGTTCAGTACAGTTCAATACAGCAACGGCAATTAAAGGGGTTTACCTTTCTAGCTTTATTTGACTTTTTTTTTTTTTATAGGCAATTGGATCCCCCCTTGGTCCTTGGTCGCTTACCCTTCCACTTGCCGCCCCGCGGTAAGAAGAGGGGGCCACGTGTCCCTCTGGAAACCCCCGCTGGGCACCTTTAGCTGCCAGTTGGCCGGGCCTCCCCGCAGCACTGAAAACGGAAGTCTGACCCCTCCGGCCGCCACACGGGAAAGGCCGGAGGAGCCACACAGCCCCCACCACATCCCTGCCCAAACCGCCACGCTAACCTCTCATTGGCTCCCGCACCTTTCAGTGCCCCCGGGAGCCAAGGAGAGTGCCACGACCCGCTAGCCCGCCCCTGCGTTCCCCCGAAGGCGCCGCCGCACGCACCCGCCGCCCCCCCGGTTAACGCCGGCCGCGCGCATGCCCGGGGGGGGGGCCCGCGGCCTCGCTAATACAGTGTAGTGCAATTAGAAAAGGTACAGCAAAGGGCAATGGAACGACTCCCCTAAAGGGAGAGACTAAATAAATTAGCGCTCTTCAGTTTGGAGAAGACAAGACTGAGGTGAGATATGATAGAGTCTATCAAATAATGCGCAGAGTAAAATGGGAAAATGCAAATCGGTTGCTTGCTATTTCAAAACATACAAAGACTAGAGGTCATGCCATGAGGTTTTTCAGCAGAGAAATTGGAGAAACTACATTCTCAATGCACAATTAATCTCTCGACTTTGTTGCTGGAGGATGCAGTAAGTATAGTTAATGTAGATGGGTTTAAAAAAGGTTTGGACAATTTCCTGGAAGAAAACTTCATAAAACATTATTAAGGTAGACTTATGGAAATCCACTGCTTATCCCTGGGATAAGCAATATGGAAATTGTCTACCTTTTAAGATCCTGTCACATACTTTTGATTTAGACCGACACTACTGGAAATAGAACACAACCTTGAAGGACTTTTGTCCTGGCCATTTCCTAGGTTCTTGTGTTCTTATCTTGGACAGCATAACTCTATACCCAGTGACTGGTTGACATGAATCAAAACTACCTCCAAATTGCAATCATTAAGATACTATAATCTGGGGAAGTCTGGGATATAGGGACTGAATATCTTTAAAATGAGAACACTGGGGGGTTTTCACTGTCTTAAAATGGATGATGGTGATAATCTGAGGAATTATTCTTCCTTTTCAGAAATGGACAACTGTATGAAGTGCCCAGAGGACAAATGGCCAAATCAGAAGAGAGATACCTGTCATATGAGGAACCTTTGGGGCTATCTTTGACTTTCACCCGTATTTTTTTCATTCTTATCACTGCTGTTATTCTGGGGATATTCCTTAAATATCAGCACACTCCCATAGTGAGAGCCAACAACCAGAGCCTCAGCTATATTCTCCTCATTTCCCTCATCCTCAGCTTTCTCTGCTCCTTATTATTCATTGGCCGTCCTGAGAGAGTAACCTGCATTCTCCGGCAGACCACCTTTGGGATCACTTTTGCCATCTCTCTCTCCTCCATATTGGCAAAAACCATCACTGTGGTCATAGCTTTCCAGGCCACCAAGCCTGGAAGCAAACTCCGGCAATGGATAGGTTCCAGGTTCTCAAACACTTTAATCCTTTCCTGTTCTCTTTTTCAGATTTTTCTATGTCTCATCTGGTTATGTATTGCTCCCCCATTCCCATATTTTAACATGCGATCAGAAACTGGAACAATACTAATTGAATGTAATGAAGGGTCAATAACTGCATTTTATTGTGTTCTGGGTTATCTGGGAATTCTGGCTGGTATCAGCTTTATTGTAGCTTTTCTAGCAAGAAATCTCCCTGACAGTTTCAATGAGGCCAAGTACATCACCTTCAGCATGCTGGTGTTCTGCAGTGTTTGGATCTCCTTCATCCCAACCTATCTGAGCACCAAGGGCAAGTACATGGTGGCAGTGGAGATATTTGCTATCCAGGCCTCCAGCACTGGACTGTTAGGATGTATCTTTTTACCCAAGTGTTATATTATTCTACTGCGGCCTGACTTGAATAGCAGGAAGTATCTAACAAAAAAATGAAATGGTCAACATTTATAGAGGAGATAGTAGAGTTAGGACTGTGCCAGTCCAACTTTGTAGAATTATATATGTCCTTAAAGTGTGATTATAATTGATGTAGTGGCGACTGCATTTTTTTTGTTATTAAATACAAACATACAAGAAGAAGAGGGCAAAAGACAGAAGCGGGGAAATAGAACATGTTCTGCACTCCTAGGACCTCGATACTGCTACTGATGCCTGACAATGTGCAGTGATGATCTTGATTGTGCTGAAGACGATAATGAGCTGCACATGCTTTTGATTTATCTCGTGCATGGATATCGAATGATGATTTCAATTCCCTAAGATTAGATAATAAAATTAACTTTTGTTTGTGTAATTTTATCAAGAAATTCCACTCAAAGTAACGCATATGTGGGCCATGTTACCAGTGCAGGGCACATGGATAACTGCAGGGGGGCATGCACATCGCATGCTACCAGGGAGACCAGGCTGTATATGCAACTAATGCCACCCCCGAGGTGAGGTTAGTTGCACAAATGCTACCAGCATCAAGCATGGTTGGCATGAGCCACTAGCCTCCATGCTAGCCACGATGCTCTAGAAGCGCCTACAATCTGCCGATGTCCCTCCCAGAGCCACCCCGACGTGAGCTGCAAGAGCAGCTCAGGGGCTTAGCACAAGGGCCCCTGTTACCTTTTAGCACAACTCTCAAATCGAACACTAACCCCACGCTGCCTTGGTAATGTACCTCAGTAAACATGTCCCTGTTTCCTTATGTTATCTTATTAATCACATTCGTCTGAAAATCTGTATTGAAAAAGTACAAAATTCAAAACAACTGCAGAGTTGAAGAGTGGAGTGGAGTGGAGGAGGGGCCTAGTGGTTGGGGCAAGGTATTTCAGGCCAGAAGGTCAGGGGTTCAAATCCCACTAGAGGACAGCAACCTTGGGCCAGAAGGACTGGGGTTTGTAGTCTCTCAGGTGCTCCTTGTGGTCTTGGGCAAGCCACTTAACCCTCTATAGCCCATGTTCCCTGTAAAATAGTTATCTCCAAGTTATAATGCCCTGTTCAATGTAGTTTCAGTTTGTTCAATGTAAACCACACTGATGCAGAATAGCACGGTATATAAGAGAATGTAAATAAAATAAGAGTTATATGCATAGTCATGGCTTCAAATTCTCCACATGAAACCTAGAGGTTCAGGATTTATAAATCATAACCATGAAATTATGTGTCTGTAGGTGGGAGGGATTTTTGCCTACACTTATCAGTAACATGAGGTGTTTTCTTTTTGACACACAAATGCACACCTATATTCATCCATTTCATCTTCATTATTTGCCCTATCATAAAATGTTCATGGCAAATTACAACATAGATTAGAAATTAGAAAATGAGATCCAGTCAGTGCCCACCCATGCATCCCATGCCCCAAAATAAAATCACCCTGCTACTATATAGAACCTTCATCTATACACTAAAACCTCCTCATCTACAATTAAAAAGCCAGTGGGTCAATATTAAATCCTAGGAGTCAACGTTTTTTTAAACAGCAAGTAATTCAGGGCCAGTAACGCGAGACTTCCACTAGAGGATTACAGGAGCCATTTGTCACCCAGATCCCGCACCAGCAAGATCCAAAGTGTATTGCTCCTGTTGATCTATCCTACTAGTTCACAGTAAAATAACACACAGTTTTCTGTTATTCCAAGCAGAAAGGGTCAGAAAGTTGCATTATTCCTCTAATTCACCTTGTAATTACCACCTAAGACAGTAATTTTTTAAGAAGCCACCAAAATTGATATAGAAACAATATGCGTACATGTTGGCATATAATATTAGAGTGATTTCTTATTTTTTTGGCATTTAAATTATACATGCACCTCCTTTTGAGACAAGTGGAGGAGTGGCCTAGTGGTTGGGGCAAGGTATTACTTGTATATAGTTGTATTTAGTTGATTCTGTTCTGTTTTATCATACGCTGTTTAGATAATCCATTCTGCTTAGCTAATTACTCTTTTCTGTATTCACCTAAACTATTTAGTTAATACATTGTTTGTTGTTATAAGATGTTCCATGTAAAACAAACCTGCTTTGTTGATTGTTGTTTATTGTAAACCGCAACTGAACTCTGGAAGATGCGGTATATAAATGAGTGTTAAATAAATAAATAAATAAATAAAAGGTACTTCAGGCTGGATGGTTGGGGGTTCAAATCCCACTAGGGGACAACAACATTGGGCCGGAAGGACTGGGGTTTCTAGTCCCACAGGTGCTCCTTGTGGTCTTGGGCAAGCCACTTAACCTTCCATAGCCCATGTTCCCTGTAAAATAGTTATCTCCAAGTTATAATGCCCTGTTCAATGTAAGCCACACTGATGCAGAATAGCACGGTATATAAGAGAATGTAAATATTGTAAGCTACACCTTGCTGGTCTTCCTCTGAATAATCTCTCTCCCCTTCATTCTGTTCAACACTCTGCTGTGCAGCTAATCTTCCACCAGCCTCATCTGCTGGTATTACCCCTCTTCTCAAGTCACTTCATTGGCTCCCTATACGTTTCCACATCCAGTTCAAACTTCTCCTGCTGACCTATAAGTGCATTCCCTCTGCGGCTCCTTATACATATCTCCGTAACAGCGGTACAGATCATACTGTCTGAGGCCACCTCACTCACTACTCCACCCATCGCAGGCCTCATGCTGGTATCTCCGGATAAGGCAGCAGTTGCCATCTACAGTCAATTCTCCTCACCAGAGGCTGCAGTCATTGGTATCAAGAACTTCTCCAAACCTCCTTTAAGCCCAGCTACACTAACTGCTTTTACTACATCCTCCGGTAACAAATTACAGAGTTTCATTACATTGTGTTTGAGGTCACAGAGGCCTATGGAAAAGAAACGACGCCGCACCGAGACAGCCCTTTGTCCACAACTACAGTCATCGTTACCGTCTCCATTGTTTATGCTGATCACAGTCCATGAAGAAATCTGCAACATAACGAAAACCAGCAGCCACTCTCAAGTCCAGCTATTCACTAAATAGACTGTCATTTATGATAACCCGTATAAGCACAGCAGTATCCCGACTGCCCGGCGGGTTTGAAACTAACCTCATCAACATCATCTGAAAAGATCTCCGTCTTCTTCAAACCTCCAGCTGGAGCGCACCTATGGCAGACCTCGCTCTCACACTGAACCAAGCCACCTACCGATCACAGCAAGTATACCACTTCTAAAACACTGGCTATAAATGAGTCTTCCAGCACACCCATCTAAGCCAATATCAATATTCTCCTATGGTCACACATATCCTATGATCTGTAGACTCATATACTGTTGTCAGTAGCCTATATAACTTTGTTGATAGTACCTATACCATTGTCAGTAGCCTATATAACACTGTCAATAGCTTCTTATACTGTATAACATTGTTGATAGTACTCATACTGTTGTCAGTAGACTATATAACACGGTCAATAGCTTCTTATACTGTTGTCAGTAGCATCATATACCGTTGTCCATTGCCATACTGTTTTGTGTCTCACTACCGTACTCTCTGTCCTGCTATTGCACTATACTGCAGTATATCTACAGTACTTCGCACACAACAGGAACTCGCAAAATGGCTCTCCAGCTCTTCGCCCTTATCAGCTTTTTCCTACTGACTCACTGGCTCGGAACCTCCCAAGCCCTTTACATATCTCATGGAAATATCCCCATCTTAAATAGCCATGGAAAAAGGTGGTCTGGACCTCCATACTCCCACCCAGGAAGTGACACCTACACACGCCGCTCCCATTTGATACACATAGCACTCCAGCTGCCCAATACACCCACCCAGGAAGAACCTCCGAACTACCGACCCCTAAGATGTGCCATCATAAATGCGCGTTCTATTCGCAAAAAGTGGCCTGTGGTTCTTGAAACAATTTCACGCTATGACCTAGAGATACTCATGATCACAGAAACCTGGCTATCAGCTGAAGATAATGTTCTCATCAACCAACTTCTACCACCCAATTTCGCCATACACACAAGACATAGAGAAAACAAAAAAGGAGGAGGGGTGCTCATAGTCTCCAAATCGGACCTTAACTTCCACATAACAGATTCCTCTAGCTCAAGCAATCTAGACATACTCTCCATTACAAACCAGCAAATCTCCCTCAACCTCTTATACAGGACACCGTCCACGTCTCCAGATGACCTCCCAACCATTATTGACCTTACTGCCAGCACCCTCAATCCCAATAAACCAAATTGGATAATGGGTGACTTCAATCTCCCATCGTTATCCCAAAACCACGCAATTGCCTTCCTTGGTGCTATGGAAGACCTGGGACTCAAGCAAATTATCAATAAACCCACTCATATAAAGGGAAACATTCTGGATTTGGTATTTGCTCCTCAGACAGTCATTCAACAAAACCACAACCTACCAATATCAATCGTTGATGTACCCTGGTCAGACCACAAACTGATCATTTTCCAGATCCCCATCATCAATGAGAAGCTGCACAGAAGCCAAAACATGCACAGCACATCACGGACGCCCACAAGAAGATTTAGACCATTTAACAGAGAACACATCTTGGCTGAGACCCAATCACTCCTCAACAAAACCACACCAGACCTCGACGAACTAATCACCTCCTGGAACTCCAATCTGCATGCCATATCACAACCTCCAATTTCCAATAACACAAAGAGGAGAAAAAGAAGCACCGCCCCATGGTTCTCTCCTGAATTGCGAGCCTCTCTGACTCAACTCCGCAGACTGGAACGCCGCTGGCGCAGATCACTTTCCACTGAAGATCAGACCGCCTACCGTACTCACCTCTCCACACACCGTGAAGCAATCACAACCACAATGAAACAATATCACACAGACACCCTAAAGAGATCACTGAATAAACCACGTGACCTCTTCAACCTGGTCAAATCCCTCTCAAAGGAACCTTCTCCCGAACAACACAGTGAGATTTATCCACAGAAATTCGCTGACTACATGCAATCCAAGATAGTGCAAACTAACAAGGTGTCAACAGTCCCGTTCCAAGAACCAACGAATGCAACCCCACTAAATAACTTCTCTACACCATCCACTAAATGCATCGAGGACACCATAGCATCTCTCAATACCTCCACTGCACAAACGGACCCATGCAAAGCTTTTTGGATTAAGGAGCTACGTTGTGCGTTCAGCCCCTTCATTGCAACTCTAATGAACCTCTCATTCACAACAGGGTACTTCCCTGCAGCACTCAAGCAGACTTCCATCAGGCCACTTTTGAAAAACCCCAAGCTAGACCCGCAAAAGGTCGAATCTTATAGGCCTATAGCTAGCATTCCCCTCTTAGCCAAGATAATTGAGAAGGAGGCACAACGGCAAATCCAAGATCATATAGACACCACAGCTCCCCTAGATCACTGCCAACATGGGTTCAGAGAATATCATGGGGTCGAGACCCTTCTCACGAACCTATTCAACGACATTATCACAGGCATTAACAACATCCGACAAGGATTTGTACTCGTCTTCTTAGACATCGCTGCGGCGTTCGACTCGGTAAGCCACGAAATTCTCCTCGGACGACTGAAAGAGAAAGGTATCTGCAACAGTGCATTAGAATGGTGCAACTCTTATCTGGATGGTAGATGGCAATATGTGAAGTCCGGTACAGAAGAGTCAAAACGCTTCCATCAAAAGCAAGGTGTGCCTCAAGGTTCCTCATTGTCTTCCCTACTATTTAACATATACATGCAGCCCATCTGCGACATCATAAGATCTTTCAAAGTCAACTGCTTGATATACGCAGATGACATTCTCTTATATATGCCTTTCTCCACAACTCAATTAGACCTGGCACCGTTGGTAGACTGCCTCAATTCGGTCTCAGAGTGGCTCCAATCACAAAACCTTCGCATTCAACATAAAAAAACAGAGGTGCTCTTCATCTCCAAAGACCCCAACTTCACCCCTCCAGCCCACGTCAGTGTCAAGGAAGCTGACCTACAAGCTAAAGAAACAAGATACCTTGGAGTTACATTGGACCAACGTCTGGATATGAAACATCACATAAATAACATAGTCAAAGCTGTATACTTCAAAATACGCTCGCTTAGGCATATGCGCTCCATGTTGGACCCTGATGACTTCCGAACCATATACCAAGCACTAATCCTGCCACACTTCGACTTTGCAAATGCCATATTACAAGGTCTCCCTCAATCCACTCTTAGCCCATTACAGATGGCCATGAATGCCGCAGCAAGAGTCCTCTACGGAGCCTCCAGAAGCGACCACGTAACTCCCATTCTTAAACAGCTTCACTGGCTCCCCATCCATGGGAGGATCATCTTTAAAACCCTAGTCCTATCATTCAAGGCAATCAAGGGTATCTCATCCTCCTCACTCACAGATCTGATTCACACTGTACCCCCCAACAGATCCAGAAGAACATCAGCCGTAAACCTACTGACAACCTCGAAGGCGTTGACAAAGTGCAACATGACAACCTCAAACAGAGCCTTCAGTTTCTATGTACCCAAATGCTGGAACGCTCTACCCTCCGACATAAGGGCCATTACTGACCTACTCCAGTTCAGGAAGGCACTCAAATACCACCTCTTCCTTCAATACTACCCTACCAGCAATTGAACCAGAGGAAGTGACCCACTCATGAACACACCATGCCGTTCTTGATATTATTAAGACTCTATTCTGTTCTATGTAATTATCTCTTGTATATAGTTTACCCCGGTTCTCCAAGTTTGTACTCCTGTTCGATGTAAACCAAACAGCTTGTTGTTATGGTCTTTATGTTATAATGTAAACCGCGCTGATGCCGAATAGTGCGGTATATAAGAACTTGTAATAAATAAATAAATAAATAATGTTGAGTAAAAAAATCTTACTTCTTATTAGTCTTAAATGGGTCGCATTGTATCTTCATTGTGTGTCCTCTAGTCTTTCTACTTTTTGATGCATAAACAACCGATCAATGTTTAACCATTCCACTCCATTCATTAATTTATAGACCTCTATCATTTTCCCCCTCAGTCGTCTCTGACAAGATGAAGAGCCCCAGCCTTTTAAGCCTTTCCTCATAGGATTATCCTTCCACTCCCATTACCATTTTTGTCATTCCTCTTTGTCCCTTTTCTAATTCTGCTATATCCTTTTTAGGATATGGTGACTAGAATTGCACTCAATATTCAAGATGTGGTTGTACCATGGAAAGATACAGAGGCATTATAATATCCTTTGTTTTATTCTCCATTCCTTTCCTTATGATTTCAAGCATTCTATATGATTTCTTGGTTGCCACTGGCCATAAAACATCCAAAGGGTGTTGCAAAGATGTCACTAAAAAGCTAAAAGGTCATGGGATAGGAGGCAGTGTACTATTGTGGATCGGGAACTGGTTAAAAGATAGAAAGCAGAGGGTAGGGCTAAATGGCCAATATTCTCAATGGAAAAAGGTGAATAGTGGAGTACCCCAGGGATCTGTACTGGGTCCGCTACTTTTTGACATATTCATAAATGACCTGGAAAAGGGAATAACTAGTGAGGTTATCAAATTTGCAGATGACACAAAACTGTTTAAAGCTGTTAAAACCCAAGAGGATTGTGGAAAACTGCAGGAGGACCTGGATAAATTGGAAGACTGGGCATCCAAATGGCAGATGAAATTTAATGTGGACAAGTGCAAAGTTATGCACCTAGGAAAGAACAACCCACACTATAGTTACACGATGCAAGGCTCCACATTAGAAACCACCACCCAGGAAAAAGATTTAGGAGTCATCGTGGATAACATGTTAAAACCCTCCGCCCAGTGTGCAGCGGCGGCCAAGAAAGCAAATAGAATGCTAGGTATCATAAGGAAAGGGATGGAGAATAAAACAAAGGATATTATAATGCCTCTGTATCGCTCCATGGTACGACCGCACCTTGAATATTGTGTGCAATTCTGGTCACCGTATCTTAAAAAGGACATAGCGTTATTAGAAAAAGTACAGAGAAGAGCCACCAAATTGGTGAAGGGGATGGAAGGCTACTCCTATGAAGAGAGGCTAAAAAGGTTAGGGCTCTTTAGCCTGGAAAAGAGATGGCTGAGGGGAGATATGATAGAGGTCTATAAATTAATGAATGGAGTGGAACAGATAAACGTGGATCAATTGTTTACACTATCAGAATATAGAAAGACTAGGGGACATGTAATGAAGCTTGTCAGATGGCTGCCTGGGTAAGAATCTTCACAGTCTTGGCAAGTGCATATCTCTATATGATTTGCAAGGGATTGTGGGCAATGTAGTTCATTCACACCAGACACAGCTGCTGACAATAATTTAGTTGTGCTCTTGGGTAAAGCCAATAAGATATTTATTTATGGGGTTATTTCTCCCAACACAGATATGCTTGGTAGCACATAAATCAGGTTACTTGCTTCCAGTGTTTAACTTGGAAAAACAAAGTCAAAATCAAAATCAGGAAAACAACCTTTAAACTTGTCAGGCAATTAGCTAATGTTTTCTTAGCATATATCTAACAAACGAAAAGCCACAAAGAAAGAAAAAAACCTGTTCTTTTCAGGTTAACTTCTGATAACTTCCCACATATGTTTATGTTTATGTTTATTAAAATACTTTTTATACCGCCCCATACCAGTGGCGTCTAGGCGGTTTACAAAATTAAAAATATAAAGTTACAAATATAGAATTACAATACAGGCTGTTAGAAAAGTTAAAAAGAACGCCAAATTAAAATATTAAAAGGATAGAAGAGAAGCAAAAGAAAGAGGCACAGCGAATTAGAAGAGGAAAAGACATCAACTTAGGGAAAGAGAAGAAGACAAGGACGGGGGTGGGAGATCAAACGCTAGACAAAACAAGTGGGTTTTTAGTTGTTGCTTGAAAGCTTGGTATGATTGCTCTGCACGGAGGGGAGGGGGGAGTGAATTCCAAAGCCTGGGACCCAAAAAGTAGAAAGCCGAGGAACGTGTGGACTCGAGATGAGCTTGGGAGGGTGAAGGAAGGGCCAGACGGTTGACATGGATAGAACGTAGCAGGCGATGGGGAGTGCGGGAATGAAGAAGGTCTGCAAGGTAAAGTGGGAAACCTGTATGAGTTACCCTATGCACAAATATGAGAACCTTATACTGAACACGATAGGAAACCGGTAGCCAGTGGTGGTGCAAAAGTAAGGGGGTGACATGGTCATAACGGGAAGCACAAGACAATAGACGGACAGCTGCATTCTGAACACGTTGTAAGCGGGAAAGTTGAGAAAGTGGTAAGCCAGCCAGAGCAACATTACAGTAATCAAGGCGAGATATAATAAAAGAAAGAATAAGGGTAGCAAAAGCAGAGGGTGAGAGAAAAGGGCGCACAGGACGGAGTTGTTTGAGAGACAGAAAAGAACGTTGAACGATAGAAGAGATGTGTTCTTTAAAGGAAAGAGAAGAATCAAGAATAACACCAAGGTACTTAAAAGATGAAACGAGAGGGATGGGTTGGGAAGAAAAGGAAGGAACACAAGTGGGGGAGGGACGTCCTAGGGTAAACCAAATAGCAAATGACTTAGTGGGATTGACTTGCAGGAAATTAGAAGTAAACCAGGAAGCCACGGCGGAAAGACAGCGATTAAGGGGAGAGATATCAGGTGTGTGTGAATCTGTGTGATGCAGCAGAATGATATCATCCGCATAATAGTATGCGGAGATACCAAACTGCTGGATCACAAGTGCAAGAGGGGCCAGGAAAACATTGAAAAGAAGGGGAGCAAGAACAGATCCCTGAGGTACACCACAGGGAAGAGAAGTGGAAGGTGAGGAAGCAGACCCGACAACCACTGAAAAGGAGCGACAGGAAAGAAAGGAGCGAAACCAGTGAAGAACAGAACCAGAAAGGCCAGCGTCTTGAAGACGGGCGAGAAGGGTGAAGTGGTCTACCAGATCAAAAGCTGCAGAAAGATCGAGAGAGACAGCAAGAGTGAAAAGACCGTGATCATGAGCAGCATGCACCTCGTTGAGAAGAGAAAGAAGAATAGACTCTGTACTGTGACCGGGGCGAAAACCAGACTGCATAGATTCAGAAGTGATTCTCTCCTAGCTCACAAGCAATTAGGTAAGGCTTAATTGCTAGCAGTTATCCAGCTGAAACCCCTTAGCTGGCTTGCTTTCTACTGTGTGGGTCAAATCCTGCTTCAGGAGCTGTTCTGAGTAGATTAAAGAACAAGTTTGTATTTCTTTGTGATGGTTGCTGTACTTTGTAACAGAAAGTTACCAAAGTAGTTTAGACAGAGAGCAGTCCATATAAACACATTCTTCATCTGCAATCATTCCCCCTTCTTCAACAAGCATGGGTTCAATATCATGGATTGGCACAGATGAATCTCTCAATGGAGCACTTTCAGGAGAATACTTGTTTCCCTGCTGTCTTTCAAGGTTATAGCTAGGGCATAGATCAGTGTTCATACCTGAGCTTCCATTGCTGTTAGAGTTCCTCTCTATATAGCCTGGCCAGTATGTAGTCCAGTTCTTATGTCCAGCCTTCCAATCCAGATCCCTGGACACTGGATCTCTCTTCACATACCTTCTGGCACGGGTCTTAGGGTCCCTTCCACGTGCAGCCGTCTCTCTCACAGGTACCGTCTGGAGATTCCTAGCTCTGCAGCACCATTCCTCTGGCTTTCCCCAGTCCAATGGTGTATGCTGGCCCTTGGAATGCCTCCCAGTATACGTACTGCTCTGGACTCTTCTAGACCTCTCAAAGGCTTTTCTCCTCTTTCTTCCAAAGGGTTTCTTTCCCTCTCTGTCCATCCGGTTTGGCTTCTGCTTCTGATGATCCTCCTGATGATGAAGATGATCAAGCTCAAGCTGATTCTCAGGATAAGGAGGATAATTCTCTGTAGAATAAACTCTACTCTTATTCTGCCTTGATGAGTGCTCCTCCCTAACACAGCGCAGCTGTGCTGAATCAGGCCCTGCCCTTTGAGATGAGTGCTTAGGGATTACCTCATAGCCCTCCTGATTGAACACACGTTTCCCCACTTCAGCTCCTCTAATGGCTGTTGGAAACCTGGTGCATTCTGGGACTGGTAGTCTTTTCTGGAAAAATTCTGTTTTCTTATTTCTACCAGAACTGACAGGTTGCTTGTTGTCACAGGGTGGACATAGGGCAGCCTGAGAAAGTGCAGAGCAGTGTGAATGATCACGGTGAAAGTGACAGAATAAACAGGAGAATGTTTATTGGTTGCCAGCGACAACCTAAGCACACGTGCACAAAGCCCAGAAAGACACACCCAGAGAGCAAAGCAAGGGAGTCTGCTTTACCTAATAGAATGCACCTGAGGGAAGGTGGAGTCAGGAAATACACAGATAAAACAGACTACCAAACATTTGGAGATAGGGAACCTTTGAGAGAGAGGGAATCCTGGAGAGATGAGCCGAGGAGAGAATCCCTGAGAGGAATTAAAGCAGCAGAGGTCACAAGCTGAAAGGCAGCAGGGGAGCCGGTGTGAATGTTGGAAAGAGTCCAGAGACCTGTGTGGTTCTGGGAGAAGGCAACACCCTGACAGCGTGAATGTGTTTGGAAAGCAAGAAGAATACAGGAAGACTGCAACAGCAGGTACAGGGGCAAAGTGTAGATACAAGGGCTATTTGCCATTTGAAAGGGAAGGGCCCTGGAGGCTTAGAAATAGCCATATAAAGCCCAGATATTCAGAGGCTAATAATAGCTTTTCTCCTGATTATAGAAGTGTTAAAAGAAGAGGGCTTCACTTACCTAGAAAAGCTGAAGAAATCCCTTCTCACGGTGAGTTCCCAGCTTCTAGGGAAACACCGTTACACCGGCTGCAATCAGGCACAGTTGGGCCTGGAAAGCTAGGGCAGACCCGGCAGGGACCCTATCAAAATTACCCAGCTAGCAGGTCAAACCAGGACCTGAGCTATGCATTGAGGCACCAGCGGGGGCAGGGCTCTGAAAGACATCACTCAGAGTTTGGTGATACTCCCCAGAGAGGCAGTGCAGTGCACAGGAAGAGAAACTTCTTGACTGACGAGGCAAGCCTTCCATATTTTTATTCCACGTTGGAAGTGGATAGTGGAGATACCAATGAGCAAGAAATAATGGAATATGAGAATTCTGAAGTATTAACAAATACAGAATTGATGGACTGTTCTTTCTCTGTGATAGAGCCAGAGATATCATTAAGGTAAATGTGATTTGTGTAACCTTAAATTCCAGTATACAAGTGGCAGAGCTGCAACTCTCTCCCTCTCTCCAAGCCAAGCAGTCAGTTAGGCTGTTTATTATTTACCTTTGGTTTAAAGTTATCAGCTGAAGGAAGCTACTTTTGTTGTATAGTTATCTTTTGTTTGAAGCCAAGTGGGCTATTAATTTCTGTTGTTTGAAAAGAAGAAACCTCAAGGGACGGGGAATAAAACCCTAAAAGAAAAGAAAGTTCTTCCGTGTGATTTATATATAGAAGCAAGGCACAACTACCACCCTCATAATAGCCCAGCAATACCAGCAGTCACGGCTGGGGCGGATGAGGTGTGACATATAAATGGCGTAGAATCTGAGGATAAATTTTCGGGGGGCATAAGAAGTGCCTGAAAAAAAAAAAGGACAGTGCTAAAAAGCAGGAAAAGTTTGCTCCAGGAGAATTTGGAGAGGATTCGGCTGGCAGACCGGCCAGTGGTGAGGTATTGGAGAGGATTCTGCTGGCAGACCGGTCAGCGGTGAAAAGACCTTTTCTCACATGCTGGAGTCTACCAGGAAACCGAGGTATTGGTAACCTGGGTGGACGGGAAGGATACAGTGAGAAAAAGGGGGGAGAAAAAAGGGGAGAAAAAAGAAACCTTGTCTGTGTGATACTGCACTTGGTGGTTTTTTTTTTTTCTCTTTATTTCTAGGTGCAGTGTAAAAGAAAAGAGGATGGATCCACAAGACATGCTGGCCTGGATGGGCGAACAGCAAGAAAAGCAGGCCAGAATGTTAAAGCACTTGCAGGAACAGTACATGGCAGCGATGCAGGAGCAGCAAAGGCCGCTATTGGAAGCGATGACTGCACTGCTAAGGAAGTCTGCAGAGAAAGAATCAACCATACCGCAAGTAGACACTCATACAGGTCTTGCTATGAGACATTTGGGGCATGAAGATAACCCCGATGACTTTATTGAAGCGTTTGAACGCATAGCAGGAAATCTAAAGTGGCCTATAGAACAATGGGCAATGAGATTCGCTCTAACTTTAAGCGGAGAGGCTTTATCTGCCTTTAAGGCCATGCCAGCTAGCCTAGCAAATAATTATGCCGAAATAAAAAAGGCAGTAAAGGATCGCCTTGGTTTGACCCCGAGGCATTATTAAAGGCTGTTTAGAGAAGCAATAATGTTGGAGAGTGAGACTCCAAAGGCTTTGTGCCAGAGGCTTAAGAGCTTGCTTTATAAATGGTTAGACCCTGAGAATAGGACACCAGAGTCTGTATTAGATGAGCTTGTTTTAGAGCAATTCTTGTTAACTGTGCCACAAGAAATGAAAATGTTCCTAACGTTACAAAATTGCTCAAACTCTGAAGAAACAGCTGTAATGGCAGAGGTGTTTAAGGAGGCAAAGCATGCCACTGTATCTAATATAAACCTTTTAAAAGGTACAGGTATGACTGGGATGGATGAGAGTAAAAAGTATACACCCAGGAGAGTGAATGAGTATAAACCTGATAAGAGTAATGTAGAAGAGAACACTAGGAGGTGCTATAAGTGTGGCAGATCAGGCCACGTGATAAAAGAGTGTAGGGTTAAGACAGTCCTGATGGTAGGGGCAGAGAAGATAGTACCAAAAGGCATATGTTTACAGGTACAGGTGGAGGGAGAAAGTGCTATGGCTATACTCGATTCTGGGGCAGAACAGAGTTTAATAGCACAAGAACTTTGGGAAACTTTGAAGCCGTCTCGCCCAGTAACCCAAAAACAGGTAGCAATAAAATGTGTGCACGGCGCACAGCTTCCCTATCCCTTACGCCAAGTAAGCGTCAAGGCACTAGGGGCAGAAAGAAAGTTGCAAGTAGCAATAGTTCCTGGGCTACCCCAAAAGCTAATTTTAGGATGGGATTGGCCTTTGTTTCCAGGGATATTGAGCCAAGGGTTAGGCATGAAAACGGGATTGGTCACCACACGATCCCAAGTCCCGGTAGCAAAACCCCAAGAAACCCCGGTAGCTGAACCCCAAGAAACTCCGGTAAATGAACCTCAAGAAGCTCCAGTAGAGGGAGTAGAAACCCCTACAGTAGAGAGAGCAGAAACCCCTACAAAAGAGGAGGTCAAAGAGGCTCCTGAGAAGGAGGCCGAAGCGGAAGAGAGGGATCCGCTACCTAACCATGAAGAGTTAGTTCAGAGTCCGGTGGGGGAAGGAAAAAAAAACTAAGGCTACCAAGCGACAGGAAAGGGATAAGAGAGCCAAAGGAAGAAGGGAACTAGAAACAGGGGAAGGGTTACCCTGGGTCCCCGCTGCCCTCGTCCAAAAGTTTCCATCTTTTCCGATGGAGCAGAGGGCAGACTTGGCCCTCAAAAGAGCTTTCGAGTGGGCTCAGATGGACCGTAATACATTACCAAGGTTCCTGCTCGACCAGAATATTTTATATAGGGAGAGTTTAGATCCCTATACAGGAGCTGTGAGGAAGCAGCTAGTGGTGCCAGTAGCCTTTAAGGCGGTAGTTTTACGCCTGGCACACGACCATCCAGTTGGGGGACATAAAGGTGTCCAAGGGACACTGGATCAGATTTTAGCACATTTTTATTGGCCAGGGGTGTATCAAGAGACCAAGCGGTATTGCGATGCTTGCCCGGCCTGTCAAAGGGTTTCCATATCCAGGCCCAAGGCAGCACCCTTAATGCTATTACCCACAATAGCTACGCCTATTAGGCGAATGGGGATGGACATCGTAGGCCCATTAATAAAAACGCCTAGGGGTTTCCAGTATTTATTAGTTATTGTAGACCATGCGACCCGCTTCCCATGGGCTATACCCCTTAGGAATATATCAGCTAAAATCATAGCGCAGGAACTAATAAAGCTGTTCTGCGAGGTGGGGTTCCCCCAAGAAATATTAACAGATCAGGGTACAAATTTTGTATCAAAGCACCTTGCTAGAGTCTGGGAGGCGTTTGGCATACGCCATATAAAAACATCAGCGTATCACCCCCAGACCAATGGGTTGGTAGAGCGCACCAACCAGTCAATAAAGCATTTGTTGCGCAGAGGCCTAAGAAAGGGGGAAATGATGGAATGGGATACGTTGCTCCCGTTCATCATGTATGCGTGCAGAGAACGAGTTCAAACCTCGCTAGGAGTATCCCCATTTGAACTACTGTTTGGGAGGTCTCCAAGGGGAGTATTAGATATTTTAAAAGATGAATGGGTAGAACCCAGAGTACCCGAAGTGGGGATCCCACAGTTTCTGAAGGAATTAAGGACACGCCTAAAGAAAACGTCCCAGGCCTCGATAGAGAACTTGAACCGTAGCAAACAGCGCCAGAAGAAATATTATGATAGGGATACACAGACTAGGGAACTGGCGGCAGGGGACAAGGTCCTCATACAAGTGGCGGACCCTGGTCCAAAGTTTGAATCTAGATGGAAGGGTCCAGCCGTGGTAGTGAAAAAAGTAGGTTTTGTGTCATACCTAGTGGAAAATGAAAGTGGACGTAGGCAGGTATACCACGTCAATGTATTAAAACCGTGGAAAGAAAGGGTGGCCACAGCTAATTTGGCCTACCGCGAGCAGCACCGTAGAACCCCGCAAGTGATTACATGCTGTCCACGAAAAATCGCGGCAGCAAGTAATGTTTTAAGGGGGGGGACTTTGTCACAGGGTGGACATAGGGCAGCCTGAGAAAGTGCAGAGCAGTGTGAATGATCACGGTGAAAGTGACAGAATAAACAGGAGAATGTTTATTGGTTGCCAGCGACAACCTAAGCACACGTGCACAGAGCCCAGAAAGACACACCCAGAGAGCAAAGCAAGGGAGTCTGCTTTACCTAATAGAATGCACCTGAGGGAAGGTGGAGTCAGGAAATACACAGATAAAACAGACTACCAAACATTTGGAGATAGGGAACCTTTGAGAGAGAGGGAATCCTGGAGAGATGAACCGAGGAGAGAATCCCTGAGAGAGGAATTAAAGCAGCAGAGGTCACAAGCTGAAAGGCAGCAGGGGAGCCGGTGTGAATGTTGGAAAGAGTCCAGAGACCTGTGTGGTTCTGGGAGAAGGCAACACCCTGACAGCGTGAATGTGTTTGGAAAGCAAGAAGAATACAGGAAGACTGCAACAGCAGGTACAGGGGCAAAGTGTAGATACAAGGGCTATTTGCCATTTGAAAGGGAAGGGCCCTGGAGGCTTAGAAATAGCCATATAAAGCCCAGATATTCAGAGGCTAATAATAGCTTTTCTCCTGATTATAGAAGTGTTAAAAGAAGAGGGCTTCACTTACCTAGAAAAGCTGAAGAAATCCCTTCTCACGGTGAGTTCCCAGCTTCTAGGGAAACACCGTTACACCGGCTGCAATCAGGCACAGTTGGGCCTGGAAAGCTAGGGCAGACCCGGCAGGGACCCTATCAAAATTACCCAGTTAGCAGGTCAAACCAGGACCTGAGCTATGCATTGAGGCACCAGCGGGGGCAGGGCTCTGAAAGACATCACTCAGAGTTTGGTGATACTCCCCAGAGAGGCAGTGCAGTGCACAGGAAGAGAAACGTCTTGACTGACGAGGCAAGCCTTCCATATTTTTATTCCACGTTGGAAGTGGATAGTGGAGATACCAATGAGCAAGAAATAATGGAATATGAGAATTCTGAAGTATTAACAAATACAGAATTGATGGACTGTTCTTTCTCTGTGATAGAGCCAGAGATATCATTAAGGTAAATGTGATTTGTGTAACCTTAAATTCCAGTATACAAGTGGCAGAGTTGCAACTCTCTCCCTCTCTCCAAGCCAAGCAGTCAGTTAGGCTGTTTATTATTTACCTTTGGTTTAAAGTTATCAGCTGAAGGAAGCTACTTTTGTTGTATAGTTATCTTTTGTTTGAAGCCAAGTGGGCTATTAATTTCTGTTGTTTGAAAAGAAGAAACCTCAAGGGACGGGGAATAAAACCCTAAAAGAAAAGAAAGTTCTTCTGTGTGATTTATATATAGAAGCAAGGCACAACTACCACCCTCATAATAGCCCAGCAATACCAGCAGTCACGGCTGGGGCGGATGAGGTGTGACATTGTTCAGAGTCACTTCACCTTTTCTATAGCTCCTTCCTGAGCTATGATAAGCTTCCTTATCACAAGCTACAGGGTAAACTATTTAAGACAAATAAGAGAAAATATTTTTTCACTCAACGTGTAATCAAACTCTGGAATCTGTTACTGGAGGATGTGGTAAGGGCTGTTAGTATAGCTGGGTTTAAAAAAGGTTTGGACAAGTTCCTGGAGGAAAGGTCCATAAACTACTATTAAAAAGGGACCCATGATATCAATGCTTGACCCAGTACAAGCATTGAGGAACCTGTGTCTTTTGGGGATATTGCTAGGTACGTATGACCTAGATTGGCCACTGTTGGAAACAGGATACTGGGCTCGATGGACCTCGGTCTGACCCAGTATGGCATGTCTTATGTTCTTATGTTCTTACTCCACCATCCTTAATACTCTGCATGATCAAAATGACAGCAGCAGTAGGCTTTGAACCTTAACTTCCCTCCTAGCCCACTACTGTAACCATTAGGCTATTCATAGACATTTACAGTCTGGAGTGCTATTCTGGGGAAGCCTATTTAGACGCCCCTGCAGCCGTCCCTGTCAGGACAGGGCTGGCCCGAGGTATGTGAGGGAATGTTGCCCGCACATGCCTCCTCCCTGCCCCTGCACCACGAAAGGCCCTGTGCCTGACCACTCCCGTCTTTGTTTCTGTCTTTTTCTGTCTTCTCTTAGCTTTCTTTTCAAGGGCTTCTGTCCATTTGTCATTTTCCTCTCTCTTTGTGTCCTCTTTGTTTCCTACATTATATCTCAGTTACTGAAATTTACTTTCGGTTTTCTTCCATTTGTTTTTTTTGCCTCTCTATCCACTCAGATTTCATTCATTTTTATTATCCAGTCTTCACTTTCCTTCTTTTTACTAGATCTATCTATAGTTCTTCATCTCCTTCCATCACCCTGACTATCCTATTCCCCTTGCTCTTATTCCCCAGTCTTTAACTTATCCTGCATTCACTCTCTGTTCTCCATCCAGCCTCATCTCTCTCACTCTCCCACTTCCTTCCATCACATATCTCCTTTTTTCCTTCCTCCCCACCCCTTCCATCCAACATCTCCTCTTCATCTCTCTCTACACCGCTCTTTCCACTGGGGCTGGTGTTAAATATGCAGAGGCCCAAGGCAGAAACTGGTGAGGGGGCCTCCAAAGCTCACCTGCAGCCTATGTCTCCTTTAGCTAGAAGAGGCTAAGGGTCTTCTGTGGTATGGGGGCACAGAGCAACTGTCCTGTTTGCCACCCTCTAATACCAGCCCTGCTTTCTACCCACTCTCTATTCTCTCTCCATCCACCATTTTTTCCGTCTCAGTACTTCCCCATGTGTCCAGCATCTCCCCTATCCCTCTACTCTCTCCATGTCAAGCATATGCCCCGTCACCCTTATCAGCCACTTTGACCCTAGTATCTACTCTTTGTGTCCCTGTCCTTCCTTTCCCTATCCTGAGTCAGCATATCCTTTCTGCCACTCTACTGTTCCTGTGTCTGACCCCAAGCCCCCATGCCTCTTTTTTCCCTCCCTCATCTCTAATCCACATTATTCTGGGAGTCCTGGACGTTTCTGGATCAGGCAGTGACATCCAGGTTCTTGGGAATGCTCCAGTCCATCAGCCTTGGATGTCCTCACACTGGTTTCCTCCACAGACCAGACTTCTAAAATGCCTCTGGAGATGTCGCCATGCTTTGGATGTTACTAGGCCCATTTTCAGATATCCAAAACATGAATAAGACTTTTAAAATAGCCCCTTAAATGTTAATCTTTGAGTTAAGACTACCCCCAAATATTGTATTTCTGATTTAGCCATATTCTAAGGACTGTGAGAAAGACAAAAGAGGGCTCATGAGTCACAAATAATATCTCCGCTGATTATGCGTGAGATGGCATAGAAGGCATGGATGTGATAATCATCGAGAACAAAAACATCACAATCAGCCTAATCTACAGACCACCCATCTTCTATTTTAGTAACAGCATACACCTCATCCCTAAACAAGCACCACATGATCCTAGGCGACTTCATCCTGCCAGCTTTACACAGCACACACTCATCTCATTTTATAAATGCTATGTATGACTTAGGATTTCAACAAATAGAGCAGTCCCCCACCTACAGAAGAGGCAACACTCTAGATCTTATTTTCCTCCCAAATAACATTTTACATGATAAACATTTCTCTCCCCCCAAAGTACTCCCCCTCCCATGGACAAATCAGTTTCTACTAGACTTTACCATTCCTGCTACTCTCTTATCCCCTGAAGACAATGAACCGACCAATTTTAAAACCACATTCAAGGCTTTTAACAAAGAAACCTTCCTGAATAATGCCCTCCCCAACATAGACTCAACAATTACTAACTTAAATGTTAGTAATTGGTAAGGTACTTCAGGCCGGAAGGTCGGGGGTTCAAATCCCACTAGAGGACAGCAACCTTGGGCCGGAAGGACTGGGGTTTCTAGTCCCACAGGTGCTCCTTGTGGTCTTGGGCAAGCCACTTAACCCTCCATAGCCCATGTTCCCTGTAAAATAGTTATCTCCAAGTTATAATGCCCTGTTATTTATTTATTTATTTAACACTCATTTTTATACCGCATCTTCCAGAGATCAGGTGCGGTGTACAAACAACAACAATTAACAAAGCTAAGTTTGTTTTACATAGAACATCTTAATTTTTACATAGAACATCTTAACATATCATAAATAAACAAAGTGGGTTTTTGAACTGGGACCGTGTAAAAAAACAGTTAACTAACAAAGTGTAGTATCTATATACGTAAGACAGTACATAACTGATACAACTATATACATGCGTTGGTATTAGGTCATAGGAGATAGGATCGTCATTTCATTAGCGCTGAGTGTTGTCCATTTAGGTGTGAGGTTGTGCTTTAAGTGGTCATTTACCTGATTATCCTTTATCTATGTTGATGGAAGGTTTTCTATGGAATTGTAGTGTTTAGTGAATAGATAAGTTTTTAGTTTTTTGCGGAATTCCAAGATCTCTGTTAGTGAACGTAGATCCTCTGGTAGGGAATTCCAGATAATTGGGGCTATATGTGAGAAGGCTCTATTGTTAGTCAATTTATGTGCTTTTATGAAGTCCTTCGGGATCTTTAGTTTATTTAACTGTTCTTTTCTATTAGTAGGCTTAGGTGTTTCTTTGCATATTAGATTACATAGTGTAATCGGTGCTATGTCGTTTAATGCTTTAAATGAGGTTATTATTGTTTTGTATATTATCCTACTTTGTATTGGTAACCAGTGGAGAGATGCAAGTATAGGTGTTATGTGTTGTATAGAATTTATTTTTAGTATAATTCTTGCTGTTGCATTTTGGGCTAATTGAATTCTTTTAATGTTCTGTTTTGAAATGCCTATAAGTATTAGGTTGGCGAAATCAAAATTTCAGTTTGTTCAATGTAAACCGCACTGATGCAGAATAGCGCGGTATATAAGAGAATGTAAATAAATAAATAAATAAAATAAAATAAAAATATCCTAAATAGCTGGAACTCCACTATTGCTAGAGCTGCATAAGTTCCTCTTACACACAATAGAACAAGGCAGAAAGAATCCAAAATATGGTATTCAGCTGAACTAAGGAGATTTAAGCAAAAACTAAGAAAATTAGAAAACAAACGGAGAGCTACAAGATCTGACATTGACAATCAGCTATACATGTTCACGCTTAAGGCATATAAGGAAGCCATTAACAACAGAAAAAAAGAATATCATACCACTCTCCTCCCTAGAGCCCTCAACAGGGTTAGAGAGCTATTCTCTTTAGTCAAATCTCTAAGAAAGACACCTAATCCTGATACTGAACAACCCCGCATAAAACCTCAAACTCTAGCCAATAATTACATAGAAAAACATACTCCTTTGGACAACGATGATGCATCACTCAACTCCCCCAGTCCTCAAGTCAATAACATTAAGTCTCACAACCAAGCCACTTGGACTAAATACAATCACAAACATCAATACGACCACCACTCCTTCTGACCCTTACCTGGTCAGCTGGCTTAAAGCCACAAAAGACAAGTTTTCCCCTATTATCCCAGAAATAGTAAACCTGTCCTTAAGGACAGGCCAGATGCCTTCTACCCTGAAACAAGCAATCATACGCCCTATCCAAAAATCTAATGCAACAGACAAAACCCTCCCTAACTCCTACAGACCCATTTCTAGCCTACCGTTCCTAGCTAAGATTATTAAAAACGTAATACAGATCCAGCTGCAAAACTTCATCGATTTAAATGTTCCACTTGACAAACAACAACATGGTTTTAGACCGTATCATAGTGTAGAGACACTTATGTTAATGCTCATGAACAGACTCCTGTGTGGCCTAACCAATAGTAAACAAGCTTTTATACTTGTTTTTCTCGACATTGCTGCTGCCTTTGATTGCATTAGCCATAGAATACTCATCTCATGACTACAACAGATTGGCCTACATGGCACGGTATTATAGTGGTTTAAGTCATACCTCTCCAACTGTACCCAGTAGGTACAGATTGGCACAGCAACTTCCTCGACCTTCAAACAGGAACAAGGAGTTCCTCCAGGCTCATCCCTCTGTGCCCACTTCTTTAATCTTTATGTGCAGCCAATATGTAACATCTTCAAAAAGCACAAAGGAAATTATCACCTCTATGCAGATGATATAATGATCTATCATCCCATAGACGCCATAATCTCTAACTGTCCCCAGATCCATTCATGCCTCACTGATGTAATTGATTGGCTAAATACACACAACTTTAAAATTAACTTAAAAAACACAGAAATACTATATGTTTCCCCAAATCAAAGCTTCAAACCCCCTCTCCACACTAAACTCCACATAAAAGACTCTGAGTTAGTATAAAATTAACTTAAAAAACACAGAAATACTATATGTTTCCCCAAATCAAAGCTTCAACCCCCCTCTCCACACTAAACTCCACATAAAAGACTCTGAGTTAGTAGTTAAACAGGAAGTTAAATACCTAGGGATCATCCTAGATCAATCCCTAAGTATGGTCTCACATATAAAATCAATTTCTAAGATCATATACTTGAAAAAGAGAATGATAAAACACCTTAGACCACTCCTGGAGACTCACGATTTTAGATCAGTCCTGCAGGCCCCAATAACACCCCGCTTTGGTTACAGTAATAGTATTGTGTATGGATTGTCCAAGAAAACAATCCTACATCTCCAGATGACACAAAATCTAGCTGCACAAATAATCTTCAAGGCCCACTACTCTGACCATATCACTCCTCTACTCCATAACCTCCACTGGTTGCCCATTGCAATAAGAACAAAATACAAATACATCATGATAGTCTTCAAATTATACAACAAAATAGCCCCATCATACCTCTGCTCCCTCCTCAGTTTACCTGACATTATAAGCAATGTTCCCTCTAATTTTCTGTAGGCTGTGTGCGCATAAAATATCAGCTATGTGCAGCTTTTGAAGGAAGGTTAAATTTTTGTGCGCCACATAACGACACTCGGAGTTACATACTTTAAAATTTGACTACACGTCAGAATACAGTATGTGCACCACATTGATTTTAATCAAATTAAATGAAAATAGACGATTACTAAATAATGTCCTGTTTATATCAGGGTAACGTGCTGTTCCGTGTTCTTCTCCTTCTCTTATCTGTTTGACTGTTTCTGTCCCCTACTCTGTCCTATCTTATAATGGCGTTCTTTTCTTATTTCTTTAAATGATGTAGTATTGTAAACCGCTCTAATACCTTTGGATCTGAGCGGTATATCAAATTCAAATAAACATAAACATAAATGAAGCGGGAAATTTCTAGTAATTACAATCATAACTTTTAAATTTTAAGACATCTGTGTTGTTTTCTATCAGAATCAGAGCCATAATTTTTGTGCGCTCTGTTGTAAAGTATGTGCGCTCGCTCGGCGAGGTTTGTGCTCGCGCACACGCACACAGCTTAGAGGGAACAGTGATTATAAGAACTAGAAGGAATCTTTCCCCAAACACACCAGCAACACCAACCCACTTCTGCAACACGAATAAACTACCAGTTCCAGAACCGTCACATATATTGGCCCAACACTCTGGAATGCTCTTCCAGACAATTTAAGAATGATAAAGGACCTCCAAACCTTCTGCAAAGAACTAAGGACACACCTTTTTATTGAACACTATGGTTCTTTCATTCATAACCCGCAGTCTCAAACAACCTAGCTTCATCACTAGCGCTTATGGCTAAACAATAGTATACTCAAGGTACAGCGAATTACTTAATTGTGTATAGTTTTTGTAACTAGCCTTAGTATGCTAATGAGTTCCTATCAATTTTTTAATGTAAAGTTACTTATTATATTCTCTGTAAACTGCCCCTGATCACTGGAAGAGGCGGTATATAAAAACTTTTAAATACATAAATAAAATCCCTCTTGCAATAGTTGGCATGAGGGCCTTTTAATCTGTGCACCTTTTAAGAAATTGCAGGGCATTCTGTTAGTTCACAGAGAATATAATCCAGGCTCAGCTGCTCTTCAGCTTTGACTGAATTCGTGACACAGCTCAGAATTTGGTTTTTTAGAAGGAGTTTAAATGGGATTTCTTCAGGCACTGAAAGGTTGATTTTATTTTTTACAACTGGGGATGACCCCATTCGTCAGACAGGCCATATAGTGGACTTTAGTTTTGCCCCAGGTGAGGTTGGATCTCTTGAGGTACTACTAGAGATTATATCTATCTCATCATCAGATCATTGTTTGTTAATTGATGATGTGGTGGCCCAGGGTGGGAAACAGTATTAAAAAAATAATGTGTCAGGATCAGAAAATGCTTCTTGATCTGGAATAATCAGGGTGGTGTTGTAGCCCTTTTTGGGCCAGGCCCTCCTACTTGGATTCCAACCTGGATTCTTAAGTTTTACTTAACCCTTTTAACAGGAAGGAAAAAACAAGACACATACACAGAAAATCAATTATAATAATTTCAGAGCTCTAGAAGGAAGACCGTCAAAGGGAGCAAATCGTGGCTCTTCTCCAACTATCTTCAAAAATCTTCTGCCAGAGATCTGCCTTTTCTTAAGAAGTATCAGCTGACATAGTTAATTTTTGATTAACATCGGATGATATTATTCATGTTGCAAAATCATAGGTCTGAAATACAATCTGCTTACAGGGTTAATTTTCTGCTGATGCTTTGCAAGATTACATTAGAAAAACAGAAGTTAAAGGCTGTGTCTATAATTACCAGGTGACAGTAGGTGTCGCTGTGATTCTTTCATATACAAAAGCTGATTAGTTACACTATAAATTCTCTCTAAATTTTAGGTAATTTCATAAGCTTTATTTGATTTCCAGTTATATGTTGACCTAAGGTCTCTGATTCTCAGAAAGTTCATGCTGACCTTAGTTAGCTAACTTTCAGCCTATCATCTATCACAGAAAAGAGGTAGCCTCTGTCTGGAAAGCAGAACAGTGACTATGTACACAACATTATTTGCCAATCTCTGTTGTAACAAACTGTCAGCACTTTCTCACAAAGAGAGAGAGAACCAGGCAGAAGCTTCTATCTAAAGATGTATGTTTCAATTAAGCCAGTTTGATTATAATAGACATGTTTCTTTTTACCTAAGTAAAGGTATATGGCTATAGCATATTCATAGCCCTGTTTCTTCATTATTCTCTGCACTAGAGTCACTCTCTGTGTCTACATCCAGGGTCCCATAGACAGATTCATCACTGTCTACTTCCAGGTCCAAATTGCCATAAACAGGATGATCCATACGTGTATAGGTTACCTTATCACTCAGAAGCTCATCAGTTTCTGCTATAGTTTCCAATCTTGTTTTAGGGCCTGGGTCAGTTCTTCCTTTTTCACAGGTGGATTGCAGGGAAGAGGGATGAGATATGTAATGGTATTCCTGGATATTCCCACTGCATTTGATTCTGTCCAACATGAATTACTTCTGTCTTGGCCACAATCAATTGGTTTGGGGGCAAGATTGGTTCCATTCCTAGACAGGAAGAAAATCGATGCCTTTGAATAATGGTGTTAGCGATGAATACTGTGTATACCATGGACTGCCTGAAGAACAAACCAGTCAGTACTAGAGGAGATCAAACCTAAGCTTTCTTTAGAACCTCAGATGACAAAACTTCAACATTCATACTTTGGACACATCATACGAAGAGAGAGATCATTAGAGAAAGACATGGTCTTCACTCCCACGGTTAAACAAAACAACAAAGAGAAACCTCTGATAAAGATAACCCCAGTACCATGGTCCGACCACCATCAAATTGATATCCAGATAAAACTACCCACACTACCCAAGGACTCGAAAGCACAGAGAGGGATACACCAACAAAGAAAATTCAACAAACTCAACTTGGAAAGTCTTATAAGTACCATTACAACTCACATAGATTTGGAAAACAAGGACCTCGATGCTCTAACAAACAGCTGGAACACCGGAATCCAGGCTGCAGTGCACCCCACATGGAACACCCCCCCCAAATCAAACTAAACACCAATCCGAACCCTGGTACACAGAAACACTGATCAAAATAAAGAGGGAACTCAGAAAACTCGAAAGAAAATGGAGACGAAGCAAATCCATCGAACACAAGACTGAGTACCTAAATCTCCTCTCAATATACAAAGAAGAGGTCAACGCCGCCAAAAGGACCCATCACACCAACCTATTGAACAAAGCTATCAATAAGCCTCGTGAACTTTTTGAACTAGTGAAATCACTAACCAAAACAGCCCAGGCAGACCACTATGATAACGTAATCAAACCCCAAACCCTGGCAGACCACTACGCAAGCAAACTTACTGCAACCTCGCCCACTATCTGTCTGAACACAACATATTGGAAAACCAGTGTAGAACAGGATCAGGCATGGAGCAACTTTCACAACATTGATGATCAGCAAACTATCAACATAATAACGAACATCAATTCCACTACATCCCCGCTAGATCCCTGCCCAGCTGCCTGGGTCAAGGCGGCAAAAAAAGATATTGTCCACTAAGTCTCGCATATTGTGAACCAATCACTACAACAAGGAATCATGCCAGCGCAACTCAAGAAATCCATAATAAGACCAATTCTAAAGAACAACTCACTCAACAAGGTCGACCCAGCATCCTACTGCCCCATCTCCAGCATATCTTTCCTAGCAAAGATCATTGAAAAGGCAGTCCTTATACAACTATAAGATCATCTGGATGACCACGAAACCCTGGATAAGCAGCAATACGGATTCAGACAACATCATGGTGTTGAAACGCTGTTAATAGCACTCCTTAACAGCCTTCTCAAAGGCCTTGAAGACAAAAAGAAAATGTTTATACTCATCTTCATTGACATCTCTGCCGCCTTTGATACAGTCCATCATGGAATCCTCCTTAACAAGCTCGAATCGATAGGAATAGTGGGAACCCCCCCTAAAATGGTTCTCCTCCTACATATCAAACAGAATGCCACAGGTTCAATTCAATGGTGAAAAGACAGAAGCATTCTCTCAAGCACAAGGCATACCTCAGGGCTCGGCTCTCTCAGCATTACTTTTCAACATTTATATGCAGCCCCTCTGTGATATTTTCCAGCAGCATAATATCAAATATCACATTTATGCAGATGATATAATGCTATACATGCAACTGGATACCGTCGACCTTAACTATAATCAGCTCAAAACATGCCTGAACGAGATGTTAATATGGTTACAGCAAAACAATATGACGATCAACCATAAGAAAACTGAGGTGATGTATATCTCCAGTAAACCAAACTTTGAACCTCCTGCAACAATTACCCTGTGTAACAATACGTACAACACAAAGAATGAAATAAAATATCTGGGAGTCACATTTAACAGCAACCTAAAGATGGAAAAGCACCTACGAAAAACCAACAAGGCCATTTTCCACAAACTTAGAGTGCTACAACCTCTACGGAGCATCCTCGAACCTCACGATTTTAGGTCTGTTGTGCAAGCACTCATTATACCACACTTAGACTACTGCAATGCCATCCTTCAGGGTCTTCCAAAGAAAATGCTAAACATCCTGCAAATGGCCCAAAATGTGGCGGCGAGGATCATCTTGCAAAAAAGTATTACTGAACACATCACGCCCGTATTGATCGAGCTGCATTGGCTCCCCATCACTGCTCGGATACAATATAAAACATTGACAACCACCTTCAAACTCATACATAACATAGCTCCATCCTTTCTCTCCACCCTTATCAGCACGCAACCGCCCAACAGAGACAGAAGAACCGGCAACTCAGACACACTACACGTTCCGACCGATATCAGATCTGTCAAATCCAGTACTAGCCGCCGAGCATACTCATACTGTGCCCCGACCCTCTGGAACCAACTACCACCTGAACTACGTGCGACCAAAGACTTTATTGCTTTCAGGAAAAAACTAAAGACACATCTATTCCAGTGTCAATACAATTTGATGTAAATCCCAGGGGGCTACAAGATGTCACAAACTGAAACATATATCCTGTTATGTAAAAATTATATAAAAAATGTACATATGTAAATTCTGAATCTCCTTATGACCTTATTACTGTGTGCCATGCTTTCCTGTCAAATCAATGTGTTTATACCCCAAAATTTCCGTCATGATTTGACAATTTCCAATCTGTAATCAAACCGCTGCTGATCGCTGGAAGTAGCGGTATACAAATGTATACTAAATAAATAAATCATGCTTATCAAGGTTCAAGGTCAGCGCAAAAGAGGAAGGCCAGCAATGCGATGGATCGATACCATAACAGCAGCTATGGGTGCCACTCTGTTGCCAATGAGCCACCTGATTGAAGATTGAATGCAGATCTATCCAGAGGGCTGCCATGAGATGACACCGACTCAACGGCACTTAACAACAACCACCAAGACTTACAAAATTATCTATCAATACCAGCCTAAGTACTGATCAAACAATAAGAGCTACTTTTCCATTTTTTTTCTAAGCTTGCTTTATAGTGAAATTGATAATCAGATGATTAAGCTTGATCCAGGGGTACTAAATCCCCTTCTCCCATTCAAGTATCTATAACACAAAGAATATCTAATTTATAATTGTGAGTAAGTAAGATTTTCTTCACTATATTTGTAAGGCAGCAACAAGGCTAGAGAGCAAGGGAATGAGCTCCTCGACCGCTCCATTGATGTGCCATCGGGCACCCTCCAAGACCCTTAAAAGGAAAGTGCCGCAAGGCACAGCGACAACAAGTGGCAGCAACAATGCTGGAGAGTGAGGGAGTGAGCTCCTCCCCCATTTCCCTCAATCCTCTGCAAGGCATGCCCATGCCTAAGGGCCCCGCCAAAGGTTCCTTAGATGTGGCCCTTAGAGTGGCCCACAGAGAGCAGCATTTATTACTACTTTTCCATCGCTCTTAACTGCCCAGTGTGCCATCCTTTCTCAACGTCCAGTAATCCATGGAGCTTCTGACAACGCCTCCCAAACACATTTGTATGTACCCATCAGACTCACAAGCCACCATCTCACACATCTGGCCTGGGTTACCCGACACACACTTCAATATTCTTGGCCATAATGCTCCACCTTTCCCCATACATCATTATCCTCCAAACATCAGCTGTCACTGCCTCTTCCAGCATTCCCATCATACATCACTCAAGCCTTAAAACAGGAACACCTATAACCTCATCAAGATTTGACCATTGCACAGACCTTGCTTTTCTCCATCCAACTGCTCAAGTGCTTCCTCATCAACAAAAGATCCATTCACAAAAAGATACTCATCCTAATCGACTACATCAAGTCTTTGGTGCGACCGCATTTGGAGTATGGTGTGCAATTCTGGAGACCGCACCTTCAAAAGGATGTGAACAGGATGGAGTCGGTGCAGAGGGTGGCTACTAAAATGATTTGTGGGCTTCATTATAAAGCATATGAGGACAAACTTAAGGATCTTAATATGTACACCTTAGAGGAAAGGCGGGATAGAGGTGATATGATTGAGATGTTTAAATACCTCCGTGGCATAAATGTTCAGGGAGAGAGCCTCTTCAATTGAAAGCAAGTTCTGCTACGAGGGGACATGGGATGAGGGTGAAGGGAGATAGATTCAGGAGTGATATGCGGAAATATTTCTTTACAGAAAGAGTAGTGGATCCGTGGAATAGTCTGCCAGTGGAGGTGGTAGAGATGAGGACAGTAACTGAATTCAAAAAAGCATGGGACCAACACAGAGGATCTCTAAAGGTAAAAAGTGGACGGTTGTAGTTGTTATTATGGAAGGACAGACTAGATAGGCCATGTGGTCTTTTTCTGTCATCATGTTTCTATAAGCACATTGACATACTCTGTATAATGGAATCAAGGTTCAAAGTGTCTGACAATGTTCTTTTAAACCAACTCATCATCCCTTCTTGCCCTCTCCTCAACTGCCCTAGGAGACATAAAAAGGGAGAAGGGTCCTAATACTAGCCAGGGAGGACCTCCAATTCAAAACTACCAACTCGAGTTCCACCAACAACTTGGATATCATTACCATATCTAGCTCCCACCTATCAGTTTTTCTAGCATACAGATCACTGAGTCCATTGACCTCACCCTACTTATTGAGGAGGCGTGCTCCGATTTCCACAAGAACAAATGGTTCATTCTTCTGAGGGACCTCAACCTACCTACCTTATCCAACAAACACACCGCATTTTTCCTCCAGACAGTGGGAAGCACTCCAGCTCAACCAGATCATCTCAGATGCAACATAAATCATAAGAGGAATCCTAGACCTCATTTTTACACCAGCTAGCTGGCAGCACCAAAACCTTCCACTATGACCGAAATCACCTCAGTGCCCTGATCCAACCATGATCTGCTCATCTTCTTCCTGCCAAACACCCCCAGGGCATCCACACTCAAGTCCCTGCTCCCATCTCACACACACAGGTTTTGGACAGACTCTTTCATCAACAGTATTCCACGACTGACACAAGAGGATCCAACCAATCTTGATTCACTAATATCCAAATGGAACATACGCTTATCATCCTATGCTACTAAGCCCAATGGTCCACACAGGATAAACAGTGCACACCATGTACCCTTATTCACACCTGAGTTCAAAACCCTAAGAAACAAACTCAGACAACAAGAGCGAAAATGAAGACACCAAAATTACCTATCCAACTACTCAGCATACACAAGTGCCCAGGCCAATGACTGCTCACTCACCCACCAATAGAAAAGGGAATATCATACCAACGTACTCAACTCCTTCCTCAACCGCCCTAGATTGCTATTTGGCAAAGTTTTCAATCTCCTCAAGAGCCCATAAGCTACAAAGTCTAATACCACTTTCTCTGAATTACATGGTCCAATTTTGACAATCCAAACAAGCACACTCCACAGCATCATCCCAGCTCCCCAATGACTCCGCTGACACCCCAAATATAAAACCTGGTCAACTTTCTGCCCAACAACTGGAAAATATTATATCAAGCGTCAACAGCACTACCTCCTCTCTCGACCCTTGCCCATTTTCTTGGATCAAAATGGCCAAGCAAGAGTTAACCCCAACCATTCTTCACATTGTTCAGTCTTCGCTATCACTGGGATACATGCCAACTGCCCTCAAGCAAGCATCCATCAGGCCTTTACTAAAATATCAGTCAGCCGACCCATCCTCTTACAGTCCCATCTAAAGCATCCCTTCCCTCACCAAAATCATTGAAAAATCAGTACAACTTCAGATTCAGGACATTGTAGATTCCTAAACCCGCCTTGACAAATCCACACATGGCTTCAAACCTCTTCATAGCACTGAGACTCTTTTGACTTCCCTTTTTGATACACCGATCAAAAGCACAGAAAAAAAATCACACAAGGTTTCAGCTTTATTTTTCTCGACGTCTCTGTAGCGTTTGTCTAGGTCATCTATGCCCACCTCATCTCTATGCAATTGGCCTTAAAGATATTACATTTCCGTGGTTTGAATCCTACTTATCCGACTGATCCCAGCAAGTCAAAATTGGATCAGAAACCTCCATCCCATTCAAGCTATCTCAAGGTTTACCCCAGGGCTCTGCACTATCCTACCTGCAATTTAACATCTTCATCAACATCTATGCAGAATAATCCAGAATCACAATATCCTCTATGATCTGTATGCTGGCGACATCTTAATTTACATACCATTCTCCACCAGCACACCTGATTACTCCATAAACCAAAGCTTGAAGGAGTCGTAAAATGGCTCAACCTCTGCAATATGCACATCAACCCCAACAAAACTGAAGTCCTTCACATAACCAAGCACGCCCCTTTTCCCTAGCAGCCACAGTGAACTTGGTCAGTGAAACACTGCAAGTAAAAGACCAAGTAAAATACCTGGGCATAATACTTGAGCAAAACCTAAGCTACCAACCACAACTTAAGCAAGTCACCAAAGCTGCATACATCTGTATGAGAACAGTTCGAAACCTGTGCCCCCTACTGCAACACAATGACTTAACAAATGTCTGCCAAGCCCTCATCATCCCCATACTTGATGATGCAAAATAATATACCAGGGGCTTCACAAGTCCACCCTACTCTCATTGCAGCTCACACCTAATACAGCACCCAAAATAATCATAGGCACCAGTAGGCATACACACTTCACCCCTATACTGAAGAAGTTACATGAGCTTTTCATCTGTACCATATTAAAATACAAAGTCTCACTGACCATCTTCAAGACCATCCACCACCTCTCAGCGGACATTCTTTGTCCTCTCCTGTAAACCATGTAAATTCCTTAAATTGGCAGATTCAAAGGTACTGACAAAGTTAGTGCCATTGAATATCCCCTTCTGACTCCCCTACACGCCTCGATGCTATCCAATTAACATTGAGGCATGTTGGGGCATTCCGGGGAGGAGCAGAGGTAGAGACTGACACTAACAAGATAGTGGCGATATTGCACCACCACCTGGTTAGTGATCTGTGGCTAAAAGTAAGTCAGCTTTTGACTCTCCTCTGTGTGCTAAAACTGGATATTCAATGCCGTTATTATGGGGCCTCATTTTTCAACAGATTTCCATTAATTATTGCTAAATGTATTAATCATTGTTTGCCTTGTTCCATGTAATGTTGCTTGATCTAATTGTTCCCTGTACACCGCTGTGACTGGTAGATACTGCGGTTTTAAAAAGTTGCTAAATAAAACCATTAACATATGGGTAGGATTTTGTGAGAAAGTGACCTTGAAGTTGATCTTATCTGTTAAATGTATTATAAGGGTTTCCAGCCTATCTTGCTGCTGCTGTGGTCTTCCTCAGCCCCCCTCCCACCTTGAAGGCACTCATGCCACCTCTTCTGCTACTGTATAGGCTCTCCTCTGGTATTTTGCAGCCTTGCAGCAGATCTGGGTGTTGTGCTTAGCTTGCTTAAGTTGTTGAGCCAATCTGGGTGCTGTGCTGGCCCTTCTGACATAATTTAGGACCTTGCAGTTGATATGGGTGCCATGCTGTGCTGGTTCTCTTGGTATGTTTTAGGATCTTACAAGTGATCGAAGTGCAGTGCTGGTCGCCTCAGCATAATTTAGGATCTATTGCGAAATAACAAGAGTAAGAAGCAGAGTGAAGATAGATGAATCTGGAGGAAATGACCGGATGGAGCGAATATGGCAGAGAATGTAAAAAGAACGCTGTTGTGCTCTTAGTACCACTTTACCCACCTGATGGTGGTTTCTGGTCCTCATCCTCTTACTCTATGTATTCTTTCCCCCCCTTCTGATGCCCTTGGTGGGGGGAGGGGGTTGAAACGCCTTTCATGGTTTATAGTGCTGCTATGGATACCTGCTAACAAAACAAGCTTCAAGCAGCTTTGATTAAAAATAGATGACAAGCCCGACAGTTCTACTGAGAAATAGCTACTCCTATAGCCTTTAGGGGAAGAATGGGCTGAATATTCACATGCTTCGGGTTCTAAAGACTAAGCAAAAGCATATATTCTGAGGAACCAAAATGAGCCTGAAAATCTTTGGCATGCACACTCCTGACAGACACATGCCTCCAAACATTCACACACACATACAAGCACACACGCAGCGACATACAAACGCATGCACATTTATACAGACATGCATGGATATATTGTTTTAGTGACAAGAGTAATGCATCCTTGGATTTCTTGACTGTTAGTTGCTTCATTACTGATTAAGGATCCAGTGTAGATATTATACCGAAGCATGGCTATGCTGGGTTCATTTTGAATTTGGATTTATTGTGTTTGTGTTTTGTTATTGTTCTTATGTGACTTATCCATCCATTTCACTATTTCTTTCATATTTTCCTTAGGTTGATTTGCCTATTTTTTTCTCTGTCATTCCTGGATGAATGTTTTTTTTCTGGAAAACTTGACCTTCTCTTTTGTAGCAGCAAAATAAACTGTGATGTGTGCCTTCAAGTCAGTGCATATTCCTGGCAACCTAGCAGCTCCTGCATTTTCTTGGAAACATGAGTGAAAGTAGATTGCTAGGCCTTAATTCCAAGGAAATGCAGAATTAAGTTTCTTGCTCAAGACCACAAAGAATGCTAGTGGGAATTGAACCCTAGTTGCTTAGTTATTAAGCATGTGAGAGGCTGGGGAAGGGCATACGTGTGACTGAGAGAATCAGTGTGAATGAATTAGTCTAGACTGAGTCATAAGTGGTGAACTTTCTCACATGGTGTGGCGCTCGCACCCCTACCAGGCGGCTGCCTAGTAGAGACGGGAGACCATCTTGTATTCCTTTTCCAAAGGGTTGTAGTTGTGTAGTCAGAAATGAACCAAGTGGATGTTTTAAAGCGCACAGGAATTTTTATTAGCTTCCTTTTAGGTAAGATGGTAACAAACTTCAAAGCAACTTTACACTCAGGACAAAGAAACAAAGGATAATCTTCTCCAATTAAAGCAAATGCCAAAACAGTGTTGCAGTAGAATTATTTACAATGGTTTTCCTTTTCTTTCCCTTTAAAATGCTTCTTACTTCAGCAAGGATAAAGGCACCTGTATTTACAAGCCACAATCAAAGTCAGTAGGGCTGCTAGCTCCTTCTTTTCTGTTTCCAGTTTAAACTGTTTTCAGCTGTCTAGCCCAGACTTGGTTGCACTATCTACTTCTTTAGGAAAGAACCATAGTGCTTCATTACAAGACTCATTCTCTCCTTTACTTCAGGCTTTCAGCTATAACAAAGTTGTAACAGCTTTCTTAATTTCTTTCTGCTATTTGGCTTCCATTAATTAGCATCATTGCATACAGCACAGTCCATCTCAGAACAAAAAGAACCCATGTCAGTTCCTCTACCATCCACTTCCATACTCTCTTCTGAGCTGCATATTGGTAAAGCTTGGAAACGTTCAGGCACTTTTTGCTCTATGTCTTTTAAAAGCTCAAATAGCCTATTCCACTGTACTGCCCTTCCTTCTCTTGGCAGCACTTCAACAGGCTTCTCTTGTTCAGCCTTTCTTGAAAACCCCTTCTTTCTAATCTGGGTTTTCCCAGGTACAAATGCCTCTTCAGAATCAGAGCAAGAGATACAAGCTTTAGGCTTCACTGCTTTCTTTCTCCTACCTTGGAGTTTTACTGCAGGACTTCCATATCTGGGGCTTCTGTTGGCTGTAGCTCTCTCTGCCTCAGAGCCTGTCAGGGAATCGGGATAAGATTTCCTCTCCACTTCCTGGGGCTTCTTCTGCCTGAAGACACACCCTTCATCAGAGGAGTCTAAGCTCTCTTGCCTTAGCTTTTCCAACGCCAGCCTTCTCTCTGTCTCTCTCTCTTGCCAGTATGTTTGGTCCTCTCCCTGGAACCTTCTCTGTAGCTCTCTTGGCTGCAGTCCTGGCTGCTCTTGCTCTCCTTGCTCTTGTCCTTGTTCTTGTTCCTGTTTCTCCTTCCGTCTATCTCTCTGTTTGTTTGCACAAACTTAAACGCTGAGCAGGGCACCTCCCCTTCTGACTCCACCCCCATGTACCTCCTACTCCTACTTAGGGTTGCCATGGAGTCTGGGTGTGGCTTTAGCCTAGCTCTACCCTCATGGTTTCTCTCACTGCTTTTACTATGGTGTATGTGTTCTGGTGCACCCATCCCCCACAAAGAAGAAAAAGTTTATTTTCCCTTTATTTCTTCATGCTGGACTGCACTCTCCTTACCACAATGGTCAGTGTATATGAGTTCATGGTCAAGAGAGAAGCAGAAGTGACAGAAACACTGATGCTATAAATGAGTATAATCGGATGAAAAACTAATTACTGTTAAATCTTTAATATAAAGTGGTGTGCAAAAGTCTGGAATCACTTGTGAGTTTTGCGTTTTTCGTACTTTCTAACGTTTTATTTTTAACTTTTGCTTTAGCCCAGCATATTCATCTTTCTACCATGTTAAAAGGGATACATTTGGCTATTAGAGTTGACTTTTTTGCATTCCTTGCTTCCAATTTAAATACTTTACAGACACTGGGAGATAGCTACTGCGATTTTTGTGGATCCTGCGTCAATACTGGATCGAGATTATCCAATATGCACACGTTATTTCTGACCAATCAGGAGGCTGGTTTCACCAATCAATCACAATGCAGATATCTAGCCAACAGTGCAGCTATAAAAACGCGCAGAATTTTTGAATTCCATACGCTTTCTGGATCGACCATGAAGATGACTCGGACCCTGATGTTGGAGGAGTGTGTTTGTGTGTCCTTTATGAGGGAAGAAGGATTTTCAAGCCGTCAGATAGCCAGGAAAGTTAACTGCAGTCAGAGCACTGTTTTTAAGATTGTACAGAAGAAGTAAGAAACGGGTTCAGTGGTGGACAAGCCCCGTTCAGGTCATCCACGTGCATCAACATCATGCCAGGACTGCGCACTACGACTAATCGCAAGTTGACCTCTCAGCTACTTCGAGAGTGGTCAGACAAGAGTGAGGTCAGTGTCAGCTCATCAACAGTTCATCGCCGGTACCTGCAGTTTGGTCTCTGGGGCGGCAAAGCACAGAATAAGCCACTGACGACTGACATACAAAGGCGCAACCGGATCATGTGGGTGAGAAAGCACTCAATCTGGTCGACTGAAATGTGGGAAAAGGTGCTATTCAGCGATGAAAGCACCTTCTGCTTGTTTGGTATCCAGGCCCACACCTATGTGAGGAGATTTCCTGGAGAGGAATTCAAGCCTGAGTGTCTCAACCTCACTGTGAAGCATCCTTTGAAGGTCATGGTCTGGGGCTGCATGGCTGCCATTGGCATTGGCATCTTCACATCGTCGATGGAATGGTCAATGGGGCCAAGTACATCACCATACTTTATCTTTATTTAAAATTTGATAGACCGCTTTTCGTCGAAACATAAAGCGGTGTACAATAAAAGGTTGGCAATGCAAATACAAGGAAAAGGAACGCCAAAGCAAGATAGGAAAGTAAAAGTATAAAAGCATAGACAAAATAAAATAGACAAAACAAAACAAAAGGGCCAATACTTTAAAAACATAAGGTTAATAAAACATAAGAATACAACGAGATAATAGGCCCATATAGGGGGAGACAAAACAAACTATGGGTAGACAAGGTACACGACAAGACAAATGTATGAACAAACAGAAGCACATATCAAATGAGAACATCAGGGAGGACCATCAGGAGAGAGAAGAGAGGCTTACTGAAACAGATGGGTTTTGAGTGATGCTTTAAATTGAGGATATGAAGATTCCAATCGGAGAAGTGGTGGTAATGCATTCCATAATACTGGGCCTAGAAAGAAAAAAGCAGCATGACGGGTTTGTTCAAGGTGTGCTTGTGACGGGGAGGGGAGGGACAGACGATTGGCATGGAGAGAACGAAGCTGACAGTAGGGAGTGTGAAGAGAGATCGATCTGCAAGATATAGGGGAGTATTGGTATAAAGAGCACGATGAATCATAATAAGGAACTTATAATGGAAACGGAAACAGAGAGGTAACCAGTGCAGGTGAAGAAGAATAGGAGTGATATGATCAAAGCGATGTGAGAATGTGACGAGACGGGCGGCAGCATTTTGGATGCATTGAAGACGTTGAAGCTGAAATTTTGTGAGATTGGCAAGAAAAACATTACAATAATCTAAGCGGATTATGACTAAGGCCAGGACAAGAGTGACTAAGGAAGAGGAGGGGAGAAGGGAACAGACAGCCCTAATCTGTCGCAAGGCAGCAAATGAACGACGAATAAGGGAAGTAAGATGCTGATGGAAGGAGAGCTGGTGTACTGATGGCACCATGCAAAAGTGCATGGTGCCATCAGCACACCAGCTGTTTCCTGGCCAGTTCCTGTTCCAAGATGACAATGTACCCTGCCATCGCTCCAGACAAGTGATCAGCTGGAAGCAGTAGAACAACATCAAGTCAATGGACTGGCCTGCCCAGTCTCCAGATCTGAATCCAATCGAGAACCTGTGGCACAAGGTGGCCTTGGAAATATCCAAGAGGCATCCAACATCAAAGCGTGAGCTGATTGAGTCACTCATTGCAACTTGAACCGCGTTGTCACCAACGCTCACCTTGTCAGACTGGTTCATTCAATGCTGAGAAGGTGCAGTCAGGTGATCAAGAACAAAGGCTGGCCCATCAAATACTTAGTCCTCCAAAACAAAAGCACGAGTCCAAGTCCAAACCCATTAAGAAACGTGGACAGCACGGAAAGATAATCCTTTTATTATGGCTTACATTGAATATAAAAGGATTATCTTTCCGTGCTATCCACATTTCTTACTGGGTCCATCAAATACTGAGACATCTCTGACACATAAAAACGGCCTTTTTCAAGGCCACATACATTTAATTTGAAGGAAACCTGGCATGCGTCCATAATATTTTAAAGCATACTTACAATAATACGAGGGTTGCTCAGAAAGTGATGCCCCACATGTTTTTTCTCAGTCCAGAATGAAGATAGAGGTGTGAAATTGAAAGGGTAGTAACTTGGAACTTCAAAGGACACATGTGTGTAATTTTACAGTCGTCCGACAAATAGCGAGGCAGTAGTGATCCTTCAAATGGCGTCTGTGAGTGACACACGGTACAAACAATGAGCTGAAATTGAATTATTGGTGGAGGAGAAAGAAAGTCCTGCCTTAGCCACCAGTCCAGATCGGCGCATCACGAGTCGGGAATTGTCCGTACAGCTTTCCATCAGTAGAGGTAGTGCAATGGCAATTATTGACTCTTTGGGATATTCAAAGGTGTGTGCAAGATGGGTTCCGCAATTTGTTGGAGCATTTTGAAGCTGAGGGGGGGGGGGGGCCTTTATCCCAAAGAGTCAATATTTGCCATTGCACTACCTCTACTTGACGGAAAGCTGTACGGACAATTCCCGACTCGTGATGCGCCAATCTGCACGAATAATGTCATCAGCGCGCTGCAACTTGTCTGGACTGGTGGCTGAGGCAGGACGCGCTGACTGCGGCCGATCTTCCAGTTCCATTTTAACACTTCCTGAAGCCTTTACTCTCTTCATCCATCGTCCAACATTGCTCCTATCTACCGCAGAATTTCCATACACAGCACACAACCGTTTGTGAATGTTTCTCACACTTTCTTTCTCCTCCACCAAGAATTCAATTACAGCTCGTTGTTTGTACCGTGTGTCACTCACAGACGCCATTTGAAGGATCACTACTGCCTCGCTATTTGTCGGACGACTGTAAAATTAAACACATGTGTCCTTTGAAGTTCCAGGTTACTACACTTTCAATTTCACACCTCTATCTTCATTCTGGACTGAGAAAAAATATGTGGGGTGTTATTTTCTGAGCAACCCTACTATATCATTGGCCAACAATGTACATTATGTGATTTTCACAGAAAATCTATCAACAGGACAACTATGGGGAACAAACTCAGAAAATAAGGGCCAAACCAATACTAAAAGTTGGCCCTAATAGCCAAATCTATCACTTATCATGAGATACACATACAAAGCCACTGGGAGGAAAAAGAAATTAAGATATAAGGTCACGAAGTTGAAGAAACGTCAAATTTACAAGTGATTCCAGAGTTTTGCACACCACTGTAACTGGAAACCAGTTAGTTACTCCACTTTTCCAGCAATGCGGAGTAACCTTCTTAGAGTGGGCCCTACAACCAAAGATATTTTTCTATGTAATGAGATCCCGCCTGGCCCGTATGGGATCATATACTCAGTAGAATCTAATCTCACAAACATCTTTTTTATTTTTACTTATTTTTTATTGATCATTAACCAGAAGTGCAATTTATTTATTTAATATTATTTTACTTCTACCAAACATTCTTATTGAATAAAGCATTTTCATCTCTGTGTTCATAAGTGTACAGCTTTGCAAAAATTATAATTTATAAGCTCTAACCTATACTTAATATTATTAGGAAAGATCAGAAGAAGATATCTCTGGAGGCTGAACCTTTGAGGAGACGGTCAGCATAAAAACCGCCTGCTGTGATCAACTGCTGCTGAATCCCAGCTCCTGATACAGTGCTCACCACAGCAGCAGCATTAGACATTTTCTGGCTGGGAATACCTGCGTGCAGTTTGAGAAAGTGTGATTGCTACATAATCTTGCAACCTTTTATTGAAATATATCATTGGGTGGGGTCATCAAGACCCTTGTAACATCCTCCACCATGCCAAGAAATTAGCCAGCGTGAGACTGCAGCTGCAGGTGTTTCATGGGATCATCTTCTCCACAACTCGAATAATGAGAGTTCATTTGATTATTATTGTACTGGTGCTCCTTATCCTATGCAAGATCGTTGACTGCCAGTGTAATCCACGAACCCGCTACTTCTTCTATCCAGGATATCACAGAGATGGGGACATCGTAATTGGAGGAATTGTAGTTGTGCAGTTTGTTCAAGCAAATACACCGCTGTCCTTCACATCTCATCCCTTCTGGCATGCGAAATTTACGTATGTAGCATCATGGTTTCAATCCTGTGTTTATGACTTTCCTTTTGGGGTTGCCGCGATTTCAGATGTACCTTGTGTTTATAAGGGATATTTTAAGGTTAATGGACACCTTTCAGGGGAGGAGAGTGTATTAATTAATGATCTGCTGATTCACTGTCTGAAATCAATCTATGAGTAAAGCACTTTCGATTATATCATATGTGGAAGGTAGTTTCATAGCATGACACTTGAGCTGTTAAAGTACGTAGTTGCATATTATGTTCTGCCTCTTTATAAAAGAAACTTAATACATCCCTTCACAAGTTTGTGATGCTGAAATCCTTCAATTAACAAAAGCCCCAAATGACGCAATTGGTGATAGAATTTATTTGGGACCCTCACATGTATTCAGTCCCTATGTCACACAGTGATCTTGGCTAATCAGGAGATTACACTCGTAAATAAATTTCAAGCAAGGATTTCAACACCAAAGTTAGTTTTTCTAACTTCCTGCTCAGCTGAGGTAGTGGGGAAGCTATGTGACAACGATGGGGGGGGGGGGGGGGTACAGCACTCCAGTCCTGGACGCAGTGTCAGCAGATGGGCTTGAGATGGCATTTTGGACAATTGGAGACAGAGGCATTTTTCAGATAAGTTCCATTCTGAGACATTTTGGTGCAAACAACATAGATCGGTCAATTTATTTGCTGAAATCAAATAATAAAAGCAAAAACAGTAAAATGTAAATGGTCTACATGGGACTGATGAATGCTTTAACAAGCCCCAAATTAGCCAAATTTACTATGTAGCACAGGGAGTGAATATATCTGATGAGCCAAAATAATTTTTCTTCCCCTGGGGTGTAGTTTGGATTTTTGTCATTTTATAAAAGGGAGAGATCTGTGCCTATGTACTTTCATAAAGTTACCCCACTGAAAGTTGGTGGATATGTTTATACCTGTGCATGTATGTGCAGCAAGACTAGCTGCATATGTGCATATTTTATAAGATGTGTGCATAAGTGCCAGTCCTGTCCCCCCCCCCCCTCCCTTCACCTCAGGAACAACTACATGTATATCATGTAAAAGTAGTTGTTGTGCTTTCTGTGTGCTTACTTTTTACACCTATATTCTTCGAACAATTTTATATATGGGATTATTTGAGTGCATAAAGTGCTTTTGTACATGCTCAAGCTCCTACTGTCCAGATGGAGAAAAAACTGCCTAAGGTGACCCCTTAAAAGCCATAGAATATGATGTCAAAAGCCGCCCATAACTCTGTAGTTTGCCAGATTTAAATGTTTATTGCACACCTTTAATGTTATTGAGTGCAAGCTTTAGAGGCATGTTTACTACACCGTGGTAAGCTGTTGCAACTGACTCATCAATTTTGAGTAAATAGCGCCGCCTTAGCTGCAAAAGCCATGCAGTATCCGTTGGGGGGCTTGCACAGCATTTCCCCAGTAAATACCACACTGAAAATGCGAAAGTGTGGCATGGCAGCACCATGGACGGAAATAACGCCACTCGTTGGGATGGTGTTATCTGCACTCACGCTGTTTGCAGCTTTGACGATTTCCCTTCTTTCCTGTTTTTATTGCTGTTCTTTTCATCCCTGCAATTTTTAAAAACTTGCTTTTAGATATTATACTCCGCTCTGCTGTTGCCTTGAAGAGTGATCTATCAAGACCTAATAAACATAAGCATAAGCATAAAGATATAGCATGCTGTTGATGAGTATGGTAACCGCGCATTGCAGACCCACCACTCTCCACATATATCCCACCCTTTCCAGTATTTAGAGCAGGTTATGCAGATAGTGCAGCAATTTACTTCACTATCGGCATTTGCCCTGTGCTATTGCTTAACGCACACAGATTGTTCTCTGCTGTGTTAATAGGTAGTGCAGCTCAATAAATATGTCTCTTAAATTTTTATTGCATGACTTTAATTTGCACTGGTTTTGGGGGATTTTTATAGTGGCATAGTAGACTGGCATGGCTCATTTGGTCTGCCAGGAAAATGATTTGGGCTGTAACTGCTGCTCTTTGCAGGCTACCCCTGTCTTATTAGAAGTGCCAAAGTCATTTCACTGCTGCTTTTGGTTTCTGTCCTCTTGTTATTAAGGAATCCTTTGTGTTTATTATGCACCTGTTTGAATTCCTTTACTATTTTTTCCTCCATAAACACCTCCAGCGGAAAGGACATTGCTCGAGAGTCTCCCTCCTTGCAGCTTCACGCCATTCCCCTAACTCTTGAGCTTCCTGTCCTTTGGAAAGTGCTAGTATCATGTGCATGAATTCATTTTAAGAATCTAAATGTCCTGCTGAACCCCAAATAAATCATTTAAAAATACCCTAAAACCAGTGCAAATGAAACTAACATAGTATATGATGACAGATAAAGACCAGTATGATCCATCAAGTAATTACACCAGTATGATCCCTGTAATTACACTTGTATATAGTTAAAACCTTGTTACATGTAAAGTATACATAAGTATACAAATTTCTGTTCACTGTTCAATGTAAACCGCCCCTGATCTCTGGAAGGGGCGGTATAGAAGAAACTGTTAAATAAATAAATAAATAAAGTCTGCCCAGTAAGGTGACTAGAGTAAATGTACCCCACGCTCTGTGCAGGTCACTCCCCAATATGTACAAACCCAAACAAAGGCATAGAGGGGTGACCAGAAAGGAAAACCTGTGTCATGTATGCTATGCCTTGAAAGTGCACTAGATGGACCATACTGGTCTTTATCTGCCGTCATTTACTATGTTACAATGTTACTATGTTTCCCAGCTTATTAGGAGATCATTTGGAAAGCAGCTCAGTCTAAGCAAGCTGGCAAATTATGGCCATGAACCTCTTTTGTCTTTCATTATGTGCTGTTCTGCATTATCTGAAATTGTATTCTATTACAGTGTATTTCCAATATACTACTACAATTTCCTGGCCTTTGTTTCTGCGGTGGAGGAGATTAACAACAGCTTGGAGCTCTTACCAAACCTCACTTTGGGATTCCATCTGCATGACTCTCTTGCCAATCCATTTATGACAATTAAAGCTGCCATGAATATATTTTCTGGAGAGGACGTTTCGATACCTAATTACATTTGTAAGAGATCTGAGATATTAGCTGCTATAATTGAAGGCCTGGCACCTGAGGAATCAAGTCTGATATTCAACATATTCAGGATCTATCACTACCCACAGGTCAGTAGGCTTGTGCATTGATAAGTTCACATTGGATTCATTAAGGCACCTTACAGATATTTACTAAGCTGTGCTAGCTGTTAACTCGCACTGGAGCATCGGCTGATAGGTCACATTAGCAGAACGCATGCTAAACAGACAATGTGGGGTAAATTCTGCGCTATCTGCTTAGTGTGCGATGGGGAGGGAAATGCGTTGGATAGGGAAAGGGGGGAGTGGGAGTGTGTCTACCTAGCATGATTAGAGCAGGGTTTGACAGTTTGCATTTGCCGTCAATATTATCACGGATGCATTTAATGCTGCCTCAATGGGCGGCGTTAAATGCATTTGCATTGCTGCCGGCTTGTGTTGGGCTATGAGTCCGTAGGGTATCTGCGGGAGACATGCTGTACATGCCTCCAAAGGGAGCCTTCAACTGTTGCATATACTGAGCACTGATTTCTACCCTCAATGCACAGTACCTGCAAAATCTCGCACGCGCCCCCACCGCACCTCCATCTAGCCTCTTATGGGGGCGGGAGGGACCAGAACTGCTTAGCGTGCCGCAAGAAGGCTTAAGGGGTGCATTTCAGCTGTCTGCCATTGCCTTAATCCGGTGAGAGAAGCAAAAGTAGCGGCGGCAGGCAACGACAGACAGCTAAAATGCGCCCCTTAAGCCTTTGTGCCCTGTGCGGCCGTACCACTCTCACAGGCCTAGGTACGGTCCTGCGCATATTAATCTACTTAGTGCATCTTAAATCATCATTTAGAGTTCTGTTTTCTAAGCGGCATTTTATCCAGTGGGGCCATGACTCTGATATCGCCCAGAAGCCACTTGGGCCGCTTAATAAACAAACCATTTAGTGTTAGCTAAAGAAATTTATGTTGCGCAAATAATTCCCTGTTAAAAAGAATGTGTGAAACTAGAGAGAAAACATCCAAAATCAGGAAAGATTTTTGAGCAAAACCAAAAACTAACCAAATTTGCCCTTCCTGTGCACGTCCCTACAGGTTAAGGATTATTAGAGGGGGAGGGGGAGGGATATGCAGTGGCAGCAGCCAGGGCCATCACCACCTTACATTGTACCCAGATATTCAGTGCCTGGGTCCTATCCTGCCACTAGCATTGAATAGTCCGATGGGCCAGATTGGAATTTTGTAATCTAGTCATCAGCGATATTCAGCCGCTGGGCAGATTGCAAAATAGGCTAAAGTTAGGGCTGCCATTTAGCTCTCTTAACTTTAGCCAGTTTAGGCTTAGTAGCTGATACCGGGGAGATTCAGCGGCACTAACAGGCTCACTAGTCAAACCTCACAGAGTTGTAAATAACTGCATGGGAGAATTAAAAGCATGATAGAGCTCAATTCCATTAACCATGGCAGCATGGACCTGGTGCCACCCTTCCTGGATACCCCACCCGTCCATACCCAAATATGACATAGATTTGTCAGTAAACTGGTCGCAGCTTTATTTAGAACAACAATTTAATGAACAGTCACAAAAAATAACCAGCATAACTAGCCTCGTCGTATCAGGTAGCTCACCAGTCATACTACTAGCAAAGTAAGACCCTCACCGCACGTCACCATGGTCTCATCAATAGCTAAACCATAACTGCCTCCTCCCCCCATCAGGCCAACCTCGCCATATTACTAACAAAGGATGGCCATCTTCCAGGTGACCAATCTGGCCACCCCAACTTTATATTTCCAAGCCGAGATGAACTGACCGTAGTCCAACTGCAGAAAACCCCTGGATCCCGCCTAACTCCAAAATCTGCAACTAACTTTCCTGTAGTTCCCCGGAACATGGCGTCAAGGGAGGGTAGGTGGGACCCAACTTGCCAGACCACCGAGGTACCGGAGAGGGAGAGGAGGCAGGTGCACCTGGTACAAATGGGAGTTGCTTGCCCCCTCCCACCTTTCCCATCAGTCGTCTATGCCCATTCATTGGCTCTTGTCGCATTTCTGCGGTGGAAGCCAATAGATTCAAATGATGTTTCTCATAAAGTCTCGTTCCCCCCCCCCCACCAATGATTAAGCCCTTGGCAGTTCCCCACCTCAATCCCATGCCTCAGAGGAGGGTTCCCATACCGGGAATTCAAACCATGAAAGCATGGACTTGGTGCCACCTTTCCTCGATACCCCAGTTGTCCATACCAAGATATGACACAGATTTGGCAATAAGCTGGTTGCAGTTTTATTTAGAACATCCATTTAATGAACATTCAAAAAAATTACCAGCATAACAAGCATGGACAAATCAGGTAGCTCACCAGCCATACTACTAGCAAAGTGAGACTCTCACCGCCCATTACTAGGGTCTGATCTGTGGCCAAACCGTAGCTGCCCCCTCCCCCCATCGGGCTGATATCGCCATATTACTAGCAAAGGATGGCCATCATCTGTGTGACCATTCTGGCCACCTCAACCTTTTATTTCCTGGCCGAGATGACTTGACCGTGGCCCAATCGCAGAGTTCAACCGGCACCAGATCCTGGAAAATCTCCTGGCCCCACCACTGGCTCAGGGCAAGAGTCAAAGCCACTGCACTGCCCTGCTTAAGCTGCGACCAGTGGGTGTCTCTTTGAACCACCATTAATTCCAAGGCCTCCAGATAATTGTTGAGGAACCTTATCTTGCCTGAATAGGCTGGCACACTCAACTTCAGACCATGAGTGCGTTATTTGAAGTGGAGAAGAAGCACTCCTTGTGTCCTTGGGCAAGTCACTTAACCTTCCATTGCCTCAGAAAAATCCAAGTTATCAATGATCCTGTTTAATGTACATTACCATGTACTGCTCCACTATCCTTCTGTTGTGACCCAAAGCCCTCTTGCTGAAAGGAACTGCTTACCCCCAAAGTGGGCACCAGCCCCCTCTTAAAGATCCCCAACTAGCTTTACCTGGGCAGACATTTATTTATTTATTTATTTATTTATTTATTTAGCAAGCATTTGTATCCCGCTCCTTCCAGCGATCAGAAGTGGGTAAGATTACATCGAGAAACTGTCGAATCAAGGCAGGTACAATTTTAGTTTGCATACAGATTGGTAGGGTAAGCACGTCACACAGAGTTAACACTTCTTAGCTATGGGGGAGGTCATTTACATATATACATTTATACATTACTGGTTCTCTGGGTCGCTGGGGATGGGGGTTTGCCCCATATGTGAGGTTAGTTCAGGTTGAAGTGATTTTGAAATATGTGCGTTTTGAGTTTTTTTCTAAAGTCTAGACGATCATTGCTGGCTCGTAGTTCTGGTGGGAGTTGGTTCCATAGTGTTGGTGCTACCTATGAAAAAGCCCTGTTGCTGGTGTTGACTTTGGTAGATCTTATATCGGTTGGAGTGTGGAGGATGTTGGAGTTGATGGTTCTTCTGTTTCTGGTAGGAGGTTGTAATCTGACTAGTGTGTTGAGGAAGGATGGTGCTATGTTGTGGATGAGTTTGAATGTAGTTGTCAAAATTTTGTATTTTGTACGAGCTGTTATGGGTAGCCAGTGTAATTGAATTAGTACTGGTGTGATGTGGTCACTTAGATTTTTCTTCATAATGACCCTGGCAGCTACATTTTGTGCCATTTGTAGTATGTTCAGAGTTTTCTTAGGTAGACCTTGAAGGATGGCGTTGCAGTAGTCAAAATGTGGCATGATGAGTGCTTGAGCCACGGTTCTGAAATCTTGGGGATCAATGATGCTCCAAATGGGTTGGAGAACTCTCAGTTTGTGGAAAACTGCTCTGTTGGTCTTTCGGAGGTGTTTCTCCATTTTTAGGTCACAGTCAAATGTGACTCCTAGATACTTTATTTCATTCTTTGTTTGGTAAGTGTTGTTGCATAGTGTTATTGTTGAGGGTGGGTCAAAGTTCTGTTCTTTGGAGATATACATTACTTCAGTTTTCTTGTGGTTGATTGACATACTGCTTTGTTGTAACCAGTCTTGCATCTTTCCAATGCATGTCTCGAGTGGACTGTAGTCCGGGTTTTTAGTGTCGATTTGTGAGTATAGCATAATGTCATTGGCATAGATGTGGTAATTAATTTTGTGCCGTGTAAAAATTTTGCATAGTGGTTGCATGTATATGTTGAATAGGAGTGCTGAGAGTGCAGAGCCTTGGGGGATTCCTTGCGTTTGGGAGAAAGCTTCTGCTTTTTCGCTGTTGAATTGAACCTGTTGCGTTCGGTTTGAGATGTAAGATGAGAACCACTTTAGTGGGGTTCCTGATATTCCTATTGATTTTATCCTGTCTATGAGGGTTCCATGGTTAACTGTATCAAAGGCAGCTGAGATGTCAATGAATACGAGTATATACATTTTTGTTTTGTTTTCAAGGCCCTTAAGGAGGTTGTTAAGTAGAACTAGTAAAAGGGTTTCAACTCCATGATGTTGCCTAAAGCCATATTGTTGGTCATCTAGAGGAGCACTGTCGTTCAGGTGGTCTTGGAGTTGTAGAAGGACCGCCTTTTCAATGATCTTTGCTAGGAATGATATACTTGATATGGGGCGGTAGGAAGCTGGGTCTTCTCTGTTGAGTGTATTGTTTTTTAGTATCGGTAGTTATGACTGATTTCTTTAGTTCAGAGGGCATGATTCCTTGTTGTAGTGATAGGTTAACGATGTGTGAGATGTATGGTGCTATGTCCTGTTTCACCGCCTTGAGCCAGGTTGCAGGGCAGGGATCTAGTGGGGAAGTGGTGCTGTTTAGGCTTGTGAGAATGGTTGCAATTTGCTGGTCTCCGATTTTGTGGAAGTGTTTCCATGACTGGTTTTGAGTTATGTTGGTCTCACAGTTGTTTAGTGGTGTTGGTGGGGTTGAGTCTAGGGGGGGGCGAGGGGCTAGGGGCCGTCAGTTTGGTCGCGTAATGGTTTGCCAATGTTTGGGCCTTGATAGAGTTGTTGAGGTTGTCACTCTGGTCCGTTTTGGTTAATGATTTGACGAGTTCGAATAGCTCTCGTGGTCGGTTGATCGCTTTGTTTAGAAGGTAGGTGTGATGTACTTTCTTAGCGTTGTTGACGTCATCTTTGTACTTTGCAAGAAGGGCCATGTATTTAGTTTTGAGTTCGGTGGATTTGGTTTGTCTCCATTTTCTCTCTGTTTTACGAAGTTCCCTCTTTGATTTTATTAGAGTTTCTGTGTACCAGGGTTCCGAGTTGAGCTTACGTGCATTTGCTGAGAATTTCAATGTTGGGTTAGATGCACTTTGAATGTTTGCGTTCCATCTGTTCGTTAGTTCATCGAGGTCTGTGCAATCTAGGTCTATGTGGGATGAGATGGTGTTTATGAGTTGTTCTTCGTTGAGTTTGCTGAACTTCCTGATTGGGTTGGGCCTTCTCATTTCCTTTGCGTTTTTGGGTAGGCACTGCAGGTTTATCTTGCAATTGATTTGGTGGTGGTCTGACCATGGTACTTGGGTTATATTTATTATAGGTGGCTCATTGTTTGGTTGAGGATTACTGGGTATGAAAATCATGTCTAGGGTATTTCCTCTATCGTGGGTGGGGTCGCTCACTATTTGCTGGAAGCCCAGTTGGTCCATGGCTTCCAAGAAGGTCTCTGAGTGGGTTGGGGGAATGGACGCTAGGTTCAAATCTCCAAGGATGATTTGGAATTTTTTACTTTGGGTGGAAGTGATGCTTTCTAGTGCTGTAGCTAGTGCTTCATGCTGTGGAGAGGGAGGTCTGTAGATTAGGCAGATGGATAATGCCATGTTTTCAACTTTGAGTAGGTCGAGGTCTGGGTTTGTGACCATGGATGTGTTTGTAAGTTTCAGGTTGGTTTTGGCTGCTATGAGGACTCCACCTCCTCTTTTGTTAGAGCGTGGGCAGTTGTAGAGTTTGTAACCGGGTTTACGTATTTGGTTTATTGTTGCAGGCTCTGAGTCAGTGAGCCAGGTTTCTGTTATGCATAGGATGTCTGGTTGTTCATCAGTTAGAATGTTGTGGATGATATGTGTTTTATTCCTTATTGACCTAGCATTAATCAGGATAATGCTACATGTGTGATGCTCTGGGTGTGATGCCCGTGTGGGATTGTCTTGCATTCCACATTTGTTCTTTGTTTTAGTTTTAGGGTGCTTCTGTGACCTGTTTCATTTGTTAGGGATATGACGCTGGGGTAATTTGGTTGTTGTTTGCATTGTGGTGATGGGATTTAAGTTGTGTTGATGCAGGACGGGTAATGAGAGGGGGTGGAGAAGGTAGATTGGGGTATATAGTAGTGGTATCAAGTATTGCGGGTTTGGGTTAACTCCATGTGAAGAAGTCAGCATACACATGCACAATATCAGGAAAGTGTGGACAAGCTCCATTTCGCGTCTGTCAAAAATAGTTGATTAGTTGAAATCGTGTGGCGCAGCGACAGAGTATAACCGAGACAGTTAGGTTGGGAATACGTTAGTATAGGCCAGTGAGATAGTTGCTGGGTAACAACTGTCTAGCAGGGTAAAATGGCTTGGGACACAGTGTTGCTTATCATTCTATACAAACAGGGATACAATGCGGCACAAACAGGGATACAATGCGGCACAGGGATACAATGCGGCACAGTGTTTCTTATCACTCTATACAAACAGATACAGTATTATGCGATACAGTGTTATGGTTATTGAGAGATGGTTACTGTCTTGATTTGTAACAACTCGCTGGCAAGGTAAATGGTTTGAGATACAGTGTTTCACATCCCTCTATACAAAACAGTGGTGGCCTTTAGTGTTGGTAATGGGTTACAGTGTAACAACTTGCTGGCAGAGAACAAGGCTTGAGACAATGTGGATCTTTACATACTATACAAACAGTGGTAGGTTGGATCCCTTTTGAGGGGGTTAGGTCAGTGTGGCACGGTGGTATTTTGAGTCAAGAGGTGGAAATGTCTATTAAACGTTTACCTGGGTGGTGTCGATGGAGCTGATATCTCTTGTTGGCAATCTCGACCCAGCCACGGGGAGCTCATGGTGCACGGTGGTCAGATTCGGCGAGCTCAGACTCAGCCTGGGGAGCTCAAGCCGTCGGTGATTTGTCCACTTGTGCTTTGGCCTCTGATCGTTGGTGGGATTTTGCTCGCGTGGGCCGGGCTTGGTGACACCTGAGGTCCTGTCGCGGTCAAGTGGGAGATTTTTCCTGCGTGCCTAATCTCCACCGCCTAAGGGCCAACGCCAAAGGGCCCTCTGGCGAGGCCCTCAGGCACGGGCGCGCCAGGCATGGGCGCGCCCTGTAGGGACGCCGCTTTTATGCGGTGCTGCTTGTGTGCGTGTGAGTCTCCCACTGCCCCGGTTCGGCAGGAGTGTGTGCCTCTGTGGCTCCCACTGCCCCGACTGGGCAGGAGTGAGGGTCTGTGGGGCTCCCACTGCCCCGATTGGGCAGGAGTGAGTGTCTGTGGGGCTCCCACCGCCCCAACTGGGCAGGAGCTTGACCGGGGATGGCTGGAGGGCTGGCGGTGCACAGCGGCTCCCTCGGAGTAGGGACGCCGCTTTTATGCGGTGCTGCTTGTGTGCGTGTGAGTCTCCCACTGCCCTGGTTGGGCAGGAGTGTGTGCCTCTGTGGCTCCCACTGCCCCGATTGGGCAGGAGTGAGTGTCTGTGGGGCTCCCACTGCCCTGATTGGGCAGGAGTGAGTGTCTGTGGGGCTCCCACCGCCCCGACTGGGCAGGAGCTTGACCGGGGACGGCTGGAGGGCTGGCAGTGCACAGCGGCTCCCTCGGAGTAGGGACGCCGCTTTTATGCGGTGCTGCTTGTGTGCGTGTGAGTCTCCCACTGCCCCGGTTGGGCAGGAGTGTGTGCCTCTGTGGCTCCCACTGCCCCGATTGGGCAGGAGTGAGTGTCTGTGGGGCTCCCACTGCCCCGATTGGGCAGGAGTGAGTGTCTGTGGGGTTCCCACCGCCCCGACTGGGCAGGAGCTTGACCGGGGACGGCTGGAGGGCTGGCGGTGCACAGCGGCTCCCTCGGAGTAGGGACGCCGCTTTTATGCGGTGCTGCTTGTGTGCGTGTGAGTCTCCCACTGCCCCGATTGGGCAGGAGTGTGTGCCTCTGTGGCTCCCACTGCCCCGATTGGGCAGGAGTGTGTCTGTGGGGCTCCCACTGCCCTGATTGGGCAGGAGTGAGTGTCTGTGGGGCTCCCACCGCCCTGACTGGGCAGGAGCTTGACCGGGGACGGCTGGAGGGCTGGCGGTGCACAGCGGCTCCCTCGGAGTAGGGACGCCGCTTTTATGCGGTGCTGCTTGTGTGCGGGTGAGTCTCCCAATGCCCCGATTGGGCAGGAGTGTGTGCCTCTGTGGCTCCCACTGCCCCGATTGGGCAGAAGTGAGTGTCTGTGGGGCTCCCACTGCCCCGATTGGGCAGGAGTGTCTGTGGGGCTCCCACCGCCCCGACTGGGCAGGAGCTTGACCGGGGATGGCTGGAGGGCTGGCGGTGCACAGCGGCTCCCTCGGAGTAGAGACGCCGCTTTTATGCGGTGCTGCTTGTGTGCAGGTGAGTCTCCCACTGCCCCGATTGGGCAGGAGTGTGTGCCTCTGTGGCTCCCACTGCCCCTATTGGGCAGGAGTGAGTGTCTGTGGGGCTCCCACTGCCCCGATTGGGCAGGAGTGAGTGTCTGTGGGGCTCCCACCGCCCCGACTGGGCAGGAGCTTGACCGGGGACGGCTGGAGGGCTGGCGGTGCACCTCTACCTCTACATGTGTGTCAGCCACAAACTGATGTCCTGGGTGTCCCATGATAAATGAGCATTCTTTTCCATCTTATCCCTGAACTTCTCGTCATAATTCAGCCAGACCCATTCCTTGTGACCCCAGACATTAGCCAGATGCAAGAAAACCCTGGCCCAATTGACAACAATACGTGAGACTTTTTTAATCCTGCCAACCTTCTCATCTTCTTTCAACTTCTTCCTGCTCTCACCAAACCTCCTTTGCCACTCCAAGAGATGGAAAATATCAATGTAATGCGGATTCCATATTTTCTGTCGTAAGCCACAAGGAACATCCTCCCAGAGCTCAAAAAAGTTCATTAGAGTGGGTGCCTGACCACTCTTGACAGCAGCCGCGTCAACCTCGGATGTCTGCTGAGCCCCCGCTGAGCTGGATGAACCCAACGACAAATCAGATTAAGAGGTGGAGGAGGAAGAATTGGAACTGCATGCATGTTGATGCTTGTGCTTCCACTTCCTAGAAGCCTTGCCTGTTGCGCATTCACTCATTCGGCCCACACGACCCTCTGAGGCATCCACCCTAGTCCTGGGTAATATCTCACCTGCCGCGGCGAGTTCTGACACAGGAGAAGGCAAATCAGGAGCTTGAGATTGATCTGTAGCACTCACACTACCCTCCATAGTCGCTTGCTGAGTACCAGGTTGCTCCAAGGTTTCGCCGCTAGCTGGTCAAAATCCGAGTCCTTCTCCATGTATCATGGTATTTTGAGACATCCGAGAAGCCTGTGGAGAAACCAAAGAAGAAAGAGGGGGGAGTGGACTGGCAGCTGGCTATGCTATGGCTGAAGCCAGAAACTACGATGCCCTGGAAGTGCCAGCACCCTCCTTTCCCAACATTCCCAATATGGACTCCCCATGCTATGGTAGCCATGATTTTGGGTAGGGACCAGGAGATGGCAGTTCAAGCCATGAAACATTTGCTGCTTTCTCTTGTGATGAAAATCAGATTATTGTAAGGGAGTAGTTTCAAGGAATCAGAATATTCAGCTGAATTTGCATTAGAATTTAGCTTATTTGGTTTTTTTTTATTCTTCCAAAGGTTTATATGTTATTCTAAGGAAAATGGAAGAGCATGAACATTTCATCAACTACCTCTACATTACTGCTTTTAGTCTGTATCACATTAGCTGTCCTAATCGTTTTTCTGGCATCGCACCAACCTCCTCGCACTTTTCTTCTCCGAATAACCAGTCACATGATTCAATAGTGATGGCAAAACTTACTGCACTTTATTGAAATTTATGAACTTGTCAGCTTCTCAAAACAATAACATAGTAGGTCTCATCCTAGCTGTGACCAGATCCTAAGGATCCTGTAACAAAATGTGGTACCAAGCAATCCAGTACAACTAACCCCCTTCTTCCCCCATTTCTTCCCTCCTTTATCCATTCACCTCTCCCTTCCCCTCTTTTCCCCATCTTCTTCCCCCTGCCCCCTCTCCTGCCTTCCTTTTCCTCTCTGTTTCTCCTCCAACTTCCTCCCCTTCCCTACTTTTTTCCTCTCCCTCTCCTCTTCCCCCTTCTGCTCCCCTCACTTCTCCCATACCCCTTCTCTCCCCCTTTTTTTCCATTCTTTTTCATTTATTTTTATTTAGACTTATTTTAGTCTTATAAGATTAATATTTCATACATATTATGCATTATTTATATATTTATTATTGTTCTTTGATGTTTTTACCTATATTTTTCAAACCACAGCTTCTACTTTCCTGTCGAACTACCCCATGGGGAGTCCTACTTTTAAAGGCTTTGTCAGACAAGACTACATAATAATTATAATATTTATTGTTCCCATCACTCCCTGCGTAGGCTATCCACATAGTCCTCTTTCAGAGTTCATATGTTGTTTGCTGTTTTCTTCTCAGTGTATGGCGTCCTAATATCAAATGGTTCCCATGATGACCGCCAACTCTAACGACAGGAACCGGCATTTAAATATGGCTGCTGTTTTCGTTCCCCTCTCCCATTTTTACAGTTATACTGCACAAATCACTCTTCTTATTGCTTTCATTGAGAAGGTAAAAAGTATTGAATGGTCTGTCTTGACAGTGATTTAGTGTCTTTTAAATTTGCACAGGTTGTCAGACGGCTGCCTAGGGTGAGAACTTACACAATCTTGACGATGCATATATTCATATGATTCTTGCAAGGTATTGTGGGTAATGTAGTTCTTTCACTCCCAAACACAGCTGAAGACAATAATTGAGTTGTGATACCAGTGGTAAGGCCAATAAAATACTTCTTTTATTGATGGGGTTTAATTCACCCAGCACAAGTATGCTTGTTAGCAATATAAATGAGGTTACTTGCTTGCAGTGTTTAAATGGATAACAAAAAGTCACAAAGCAAATCAGAAAACAACCTTCAGCTTGTCAGGCAATTAGCTAATGTTTTCTTAGCAAATAATTACCAAATACAAAGGCACAAAGAAATAAATGAACTTTGCTTGTTAGGTTAACTTCTGCTTATTTTCCACGCAGATCCCAGCAGTGATTCTCCCTTGCTCACACACACAATCAGGTGCAGCTTTAATTACTATCAATTGACCAGCTGAAACCCTTTAGCTGGCTGGCTGCTACTGTGTGAACCCAAATCCTGCTTTAAGAGCTGTTTGCAGTGGAAATAAAGAACAAAGTTAGGTTTCTTTGTGATGGCTGAGGTGTTTGCTCACAGAAAGCTAGCAATAGCATTTAGATAGAGAACAGTCCATGTAATGAATAGTTTCATCTGCTGTATCTCCCCCTTCATCAATCAGCATAGGGTCACTATCATACATTGGCACAGACGAGTCTTTCCATAAGGCACTATCATGAGAATGCTTATTCCCTTGCTGCCATTCACTATTATAGATAGGGTCTGGATCAGTGTTCATACCTGAGCCTCTCCTGCTATCATAATTCCTCTCTGTATAGCCTGGCTAGTATGTAATCCAATTCTGATGTCCAGCCTTCCAATCTTGATCCCTGGACACTGGATCCCCTCTCACATACCTTCTGGCCTTGGTCTGAAAGTCCCTTCCACGTGCAGTCTTCTCTCTTCCAGGTAGCCACTGGTGATTCCTATCTCTGCCATTCCATTCCTCTGGCTGACTCCAGTCCAATGGACTCTGCTGGCACTTGGAATACCTCCCAGTATGGGTACTGCCTTGGATTCTCCCAGACCCTCCAATGGCCTTTCTTCTCTTCCTTCCAGAGAGTTTCCTTCTTTCTCTATCCGCTTGGCTTGGCTTCTGCTTCTCCAGGTGATGCTTAAACCTGTAGCTGGACTGGAGCTTGTAGCCGTTGCTGTCTCTGTCTTTGAAGCTCTTTCTGTAGCTTGGCTGGAGCTTGTAGTAACTGTTATCTGAAGAATAAGCTCTATTCTTATTCTGTCCTAATGTGTGCTCCTCCCTAACACAGCACAGCTGTGTTGAATCAGGCCCTGCCCTTTGAGATGAGTGCTTAGGGATTACCTCATAGCTCTCTTGATTGCACACACGTTTTCTCACTTCAGCCCCTCTCATGGCTGCTGGAAACCTGGTGCATTCTGGGACTGGTATTCTTTTATGTGAAAACTCTGTTTTCTTACTTCTACCAGAACTGACAGGTTGCTTGTACAGAGTCACATCATCTTTTCTATAGCTCCTACCTGAGCTATGATAAGCTTCCTTATCACAAGGTTCATAATGTATTAAATAGCTTTTGCCTATAACAGTGGTTTTATACCATGGCGTCATGCCCACCCATTTATCGGCGTCAGATTATGGCTTGTTTCTGCTCTCTATTATTATGCTTTCTTCAGTCATATATGTATATATGTCCCTTGTCCCCAAAGCGGGGTTTAGGATATGTAATATATGAGCTGTGAAAATAATGCCCACATGTCGGTAGTATATAAATGTCCCATCAGTTTAATGCACTACTCCTCATCTTTATGCCTTGTTTTCTATACAGTCTATAAATGAGAATGCACAGCACTATATTACTGAATAATCTTATCACTTGATTCAGTATTCTTTTGCAGAGTCTACATCCTGTGTTTCAGTGTGACCAGGAGTTGGACACTTGAGCGATTGTATTGTTCTGTTCCTTGTAAGTCTAGTACTCCCTCGTTCACACATTACCCTAGATATGTCTCCACTCCTGGTGCTTTTGAAGCACATTAGCATTGGTGCCCCTGCTCCTTAACACTCCAGTGCCCTTCATGCATGTGTTGCACGACCGTACCTAGCACGGTGAGAGCGTGGAGCCGCACAGGGTGCAAAAATCCGGTGGGGGGGGTTGCATTCAGAAAGAGCTCAGAAAGTAATTAAGCTCTTACTTCCGGTGGGGCAGGGGTTTCAGAATTATACTTCTGGTCCTGCAGCTGTTTAGTTATAATGAGTGCCATGGAGAAGTCCAGGCTCCAGTCCACCGGGAATCAGTAGGATAAGCAGTGAGTGAGGGGGGAAGGACTACTGCTCTGGGGAGGGGGGGGGAAGCTTGGGAGGACTACTGTTTTTTGGGGGGGAAGGAATTGGACAGCTGCTGCTCTGGTTGGGGGAAGGAATGGGATGACTGCTGCTCTGGGGGTGGGGCGGGGGGGGGGAGAGACATGGAAGGATTGCTCGTCGGAGGGGGGGGGACGCATGGAAGGACCAGAAGCAAACTCATTCTGGGAGGGACTGGGACTGAAGGAGAGCTGATACTGGGAGGGATAGGGCCTAGAAGGGAACTGATGGTGGGCGGGACAGGGACTGGAATGGAGCTGTTGCTGGGAAGAGCTGGGGCTGGAAGGCAGTTGATGCTGGTGAGACCTGGGTCATGCTGGGGAGCTGAAAGGGGGCAGATGCTGCTATCAGAGTGGAGAAAAAGGCTGGAGCAGTGACGCTGAGGAGTAGGACAAATATTTTGTGTAAAATGGAGGAAACACAGATATTTTGAAGGAAGGAAGAAACAATGCGGATGTAGAGAAAGAGTTGAAAAAAATAAGAGACGAGAGAAGAAAGGATAAATGTACAGCAGACAATGGAGAGTTAGCAGAATATATGAAGAAAGCAAAGAGAGAGACTGGGGCAATTGTGATGGAAAAATAAAATGCCCAAACAACAAAAGGTAGAAAGAAATTATTTTATTTTGAACTGATTAAATGGAATATGTCAGCTCTGGTAAATGTACATCACTGATGTCTTTGTGTTTGTTCAGTACAAGAGGAAATGAATTTATAGTTTTATTTCTCCAGTGTTGTGGTGCATTCCAAGTTTGAATTTTGGGGTTCCCAGTTCAATCGTTGCCTTCATATTTCTAAATTGTGATCTCTTGTTCTGTATTTGATGATGGTCTGTCTATGTTTTGCATATATGACCGTGCTGTGGTATTCTGTTTGTGTAGTTTCTGTGTAGGAGTCCTACTTGTTCTCTTTTCCCAGTAGGAGATGTGTTGGTTTTCTGAGGTATATTGGTTTTATATTTTCAGTGCTGCCTTTTTATATGTAGAGTTTGGTGCTGTGTGAGTCCTGGTAGTGCTGTTATGATATGGCAGGTTTAGTATGGGTTCTAAATGAGCAGGGTTTTGTAGTAGTTTCTAATGTACCTGGCAGTTGACACTAAAGGAGGTAATGTAGATATATGGTAACCTTTCTTTATCCTTAGTGCCCATGCAAATGGTATTAAGACACTCACTCATTAAGAGACATGATTACTAAAGGTTAATGTGTATTCACAAATGTTAACACGCACTAAATGCAGCAGCAACCATTTATTTCGATAGGTGAAGTAGCATTTAACGCACATTAATATTTAGTAAACATGTCCCTAATTCATTGCTGGGACAAAAAAGAGCTCCTTTGGAAGCCTGAAGTCAACTGCGACCAGATAGGTGGCATAGAAATGCTTTTAAATAAAGAAAATATATAATGATAAAAGTCTGATTTCAAGATGGGGGGGGCACCAGTTTCACAAGTCACACATTCCACAGTTATAGCTTGGTACGGCCCTGATGTGTTCAAGAAATAGATAAGATGGATGCATGTATGTGCACGATGTTTCTTGTTTATACTTCCTTTTTAACCCTTTATTATGATTTTAATATGATTTTAGCATGTTGTTATTGTATAATTATGAGAAATGTTAAGTTTTATCTTTTATGATGTTTGAATATGTTTTCAATTAGCTATTTTTTATCATCATCTCTGTTTTACTTATATAATATTCATGTATATGTTTTATAGTTTTATAATTGCAGTAAAAGGTTCTGCATAACCCTGATGTAAGCACATACCGAAACATGGTCATGAAGGGTGAACCTTCCAAATATCCAGTTCTATGTCTACATACACAGTCTACCTCACATGTGGCTTACTTTTCATCTCGCTCGTTAGACTGTAGCATATCTGCTCCAGGGCATGAAGAGGCTTCAGGAAAGTGCTCATTCTGGCATCCAAGCCCTCGTTGAGAGGAGACAGGAAGGCAATCTTAGATCCTCAACACTTTTTGCAATGGTACAGAAAAAAAACATTAAAATGAAAACAGTTGTGTAGCCATGTGACAGCCACCAAATGTCTCCACTTCCAAAATGGCTGTCGGAAATATGTGAGTCTTCCTATATAGACATGCCCATATTGAAATACTGCCAAGACATATCTATGTAGCTGCAGGCACCGCTTTCCATTAAGGACACGTGGAAGTTTCTAAAATCAGTCCATATCGTGGACACGCTCACGCTATTGAGATGAACGAGTCCAGCATTTTCTTGGTGTTGAGACGTATCTTTCAGGGTTTAGACAGAGAAATTTAAGAAGGCGCATACAGAGGCCCACATTCACTCCCAAAACATTTGGGATAGTTTGACTTAGATGTCCCAGGTTTCACCTACATGACCCTTTTAAATGCCCTTCATAAGTCTTTATAAAATAGATGAAAAACAGGCACCTATGAAGCAACTGTTATAAAATTGCCCTCCACGTGACAAAGATAGTGATGAATTCATTTATTTTCTTAACAGATCAGTTACAGCTCACAGAGTCTTTTCATGAGTGATGATGGAAAGTTTCCTTATTTCTATCGGACTGTCCCCTCTGAGTTATCCCTCTGCTCTGGAATTGTCAGGCTACTGAAACATTTTAACTGGACCTGGGTTGGTATCGTAGCGTCTGATGATGACAGCAACATGAAGGCTGTCCAGATCCTGAAAGACAGGATTGAGCAGAACAGTGGCTGCATTGAGTTCATAGAAACCTTCAGTCACACCACTGCCATGTCAGAAGAAAAGATCCGTAAAATGAATGAGAGTATCCTTACATCATCAACCAATGTGATCATTGTCTATTGTAATGTAGATGATATATTCAGTCTAATAGATTACATAAATATTCTGGAGACACCTGGGAAGGTCTGGATTATTGCAGCTGAACTGGACATTCCCTTATATGGGCAAGTCATGAGTTTGAAGAACAGCACCTTGTCCTTCTCAGTGGTAAAGAAGAAGATTCCTAGTTTTTCAAAATTTGTTCAGGAGGCGGATCCTTCCCTGTTTCCATGGGATCACTATTCTCTACGATGGTGGAGGGGTCTGTGTGTCAGCAAGTGTCCAAAGGACATCAGAAAGATCTGCAGAATTAATGGAACATTTTCCTATCTCAATCACTGTGACACCAGATACTTAGGGAGCAGCTACAGTATATATAATGCCATTTACGCCCTGGCGCACGCATTACATAACATGATCTTGGCTAAATCTGGAAACACTGCCACATGGAGTGGAGACATGCTGAGATCTTTGGATTTTTCACCATGGAAGGTAATATAATATAATTTGATAGACGAATGCTATGTATAGAGCATTGGGCTAAGAACTAGGAAAGTCCATTTTGAATCCGACTGCCACTCCTTATGACCTTGGGTAAGTCACTTAAACCCCCATTGCCTCAGGTACATACTCTGATTGTAAGCCTTATAGGGACAGGAAGATACGTATTACACCTGAATGCTACTTGCCTTGAACTCTGAGAAAGGGTTTGAGCTAAATCCAATCCCCCCTTCCCTTGATGAAGAGGAGTAGTGTGAAATAACAAAGTGGGAGTAGCAATTCTGACTATGAGGAGGGACTGGGATACCATTGAAGCTGTATGTCTGGTCACACTGATGCTCAGCTCCACTGGGTCTTTGTTTTCATTTTATTTTTTTACTGTAAACTGAAATTTTTCACATGCATACTATCGATATGAAAGCCCATTTTAGATAGGACTTGGCGATAAGAATTGAGATGTCGAGGTCAGGATGTGCTCAGTTCTGGTGATATTTTGGGAACAGCTCTGCTAAGTGTGGAGCCATTTCTAAAAGACACACATCCATGTGCAGTGGAAGGAGCCATTTCAGAAATATACACGAGGAAAATAAATGGTGGAAATCCAGCAACTCACACGTGCAAGTGATGGCATCCGAGAATCGACACATTTAAATGTCGGCCCTTACACTTCTATCCAAGCCATTCTGCAAACCAAGACATGCAGATGCTACTCCTCAGCAACAGAAACCCTATCTTTACGTCATTCCTGACTGGATGGAGAATAAACATAGGCGGATTAAGGGGAAAGTCCTCTTTGAAACCTACTGTACAAGGAGGGGAAGAGTAGGTTTTCCATAAAAGTAAGGAAACAGACAGGGTCCCGGCGCCCGCGAGTAACCGGGTGCGCGGCCTGGTGCAGGACCCTGCTCACGTTGGGCCAAGGAGGTGGGAGAGTGTGGAGGGATTGAGGACACTGGAGGCGTTGTTTAAATTGATTGGCTCCGCCCACAGGGACGCACGCGGAGGGAGCCAATCAATGCTGGGCATAGAGTGTGCTTGGATGTGGGCGGCGGTTGCCGGAGCACATGTGCAGAGGCTCTGCAGGTCAGCAGGGAGGTTTACATAAAATAAATAAACAGATGAGTTTTGAGAACACTTTTGAATTTCTGATGATGGTTCTTGAAGGAAATTTGCAAGGTTGTCATTCCATAAGCTGTGGGCATGGAGAAGGAAAGTTGAATGTCTCATGGATTCATATTTGGCATGAAAGATGGAAGTAAGAAAGAGACGGTTAGCCTGGATAGAGCAGACGGCACGGTGAGGAGTATGGATAATAATGAATGAGGACAGATAAGAAGGAATTCCAGTGTGTAAAGTATTATGAAAGAGAATTATGTACTGAATGCGGTAGTGAATGGGCAACCAATGGAAATGAATCAGCAGGGCTCTGATATGATGTTTATGCAATTCTTGATATACCGCCCAGGGTGAAGGGCATCAGAGCGGTTTACAGTCACTATAAGCAGGTACTGGAAACAGATGATATTTAGATGCATGGGCAAGTAGTCTGAGGTGTTTTGGATGGCTTGCAGTCTTTTTATTTCATAGTACAGGAGGCCAGCAAAAATAACATTACAATAGTCTTTTAGAGTTATGACCGGACTAGGAACTAGGGTGGTAAGTATAGCTAGATTAATGAATGAATGAATAGACTGGATTTGGCATAAAGCATGGAAAGAGCTTTTTGCAGTAGAAGTAATGTCTAATGTGATGCCAAAATGTTTAAAACAGGAGATTATTAGAAGAGGGACATTGTCTAATACAGGGACATTGTTGGGGGCCTCAGAGGGACCAATGAGCTAGGGTGCACATGGCTTCTCAATGTTGAGTATAAGTAGGATAATTCTTAGCCAAGAAGTGATCCAAGAGAGTCAATTATTGATGGGTATTAGATCAGGTGTACTGTGATATGTGTGTAAAATGAATTAGGTATCATTGACAGAATGGTATGCCAATATATCAGAATTTTGAATTACAGTTAGGGGGCAATAAAGATTTTGATTAATAGTGATGTAAGAATGGAACCCAGGGGAACAGCAGAAGTGAGAGGATAGCAAGCCGAGGAGCTGGATTCAAATGAGAAGGCGAGCAATCAGAGGGAAAAGGGTGGACGTGAAACGAGAGCAGAGAATGGAACAGACAAATGAATCTAAAGGAGGAGAGTGAACATCACTAAGTAATGAAGCAAGTAATGTCCATTTGCCTTCTTGTTGTGGAACGTGCAAGTCTGTTACAGGCTGTTCTTCTGGCTTCTAGCAGGAACACAAAGGAATTAAAGCCCTCGCAAAAGCAGCAGAGAAATACAACGGGCGAAGGCCAGTAGAGGTCACGGGTGCTGAATTTATTAGTAAAAAGCCCCTACGCGTTTCAGCATGGAGCCTTCATCGGGGGGTACCATCTAAAACAATTATAATACATAACACTGGTAAAATCAGAAATAGTACATATTGAAACATATATAATATCAGAAAACATAAAAAGAACAATTATATCAACTTCATATTGTTAAAATTAATATAAAAAACAATAATCATAAAAGTGAAGGGGTAAACCAATAAGTGACAGATAGTACATAAACACACAAAAAAAGAAAAGAAGCCAAATAAATAGTTAAAAGATAATTAAAAATATTGAAAAGTAAGAATAATAAAGCCAAACAACTCATATTTTATAATGGAGGATATTACAGAGAGGGTACTTACATGATGCACCATGTGGAAAACACATATGAGTAGAAGTCTTGAAAAAGAAATTTTTTCAATTAATATCTCACTGTTGAAAAGGAACAGAAATCATGTAAATGCAAAAAACGTTTTTAGAGGGAAACGCAAAGCCAAATAGGAGAGGAGCACAAGAACAATTAAAAATCCAACAATTACTGTTCAATGCACCACATGAGAGGAGGGAGGAAGCCAACTATAATCTTAAATAGATGTAAATACTCACTATTGAATTAATTTTTAAATTTATATATGTCCCAAGGGAAGATTCTACTGCCCATTGTGTGAAACTATGTGAAGGCATCTTAAACATAAGAAGGAATCGTAACATAAATAAAAGCACGTTGTTTCATTGTCAAAGAGAATAGAATATTGAAACTTAGTACTATATAAAAAAGACACAATGAAACTGTTTTTAGGAATTTTATATATATCTTATAAAGAAACAACGGACAGTGTGACCAGGTAATCAGATGTTTGGAGTGGTAATCGGGAAGGATAAATAAATATGATGAAATACTCTATGTTATTATCAAAGACTTAAAATACATAATAAAACTGTCTGTTTTTTTTTAAAAAAGGGGGGGGAAGAGAGGGATTATTTTGATGAATCAAGGAAATATGTATTTTATTTTATTTATATTCTCTTATATGCCGTGCTATTCTGCATCAGTGCGGTTTACATTGAACAAACTGAAATTACATTGAACAGGGCATTATAACTTGGAGATAACTATTTTACAGGGAACATGGGCTATGGAGGGTTAAGTGGCTTGCCCAAGACTACAAGGAGCACCTGTGGGACTAGAAACCCCAGTCCTTCTGGCCCAAGGTTGCAGTCCTCTAGTGGGATTTGAGCCCCTGACCTTCCAGCCTGAAGTAGCTTGCCCCAACCACTAGGCCACTCCTCCACTCCTGAATGTAAAAACGTAAATTAACAACTGGGATAAGAAAAAAAGGAACATATATGGAGTATTGCAGCTTGGAAAATAATGAAATGCGAAATTCTTGCCGTGAGCGAAGTAAAAGACTTTCCAAAAAGGGCACACAGAGAGAAAGTCATTCTGCTTTAAGGACATCACTGTATAACCGAGGCAGGTGGACCCAGTGCTTTGGACCCCATAAATCTCCATCACCTTCCCCCCCACCCATCCCCCCAACCCCCCACCACAAACCACACCACACCAAATGCTCATGGAACACAACTGGTCGCAGCTTTATTAACCTTTTAACAATTTAACAATATGTTGGACTTATAAACCTTAACAATCCGATTAGCGGAGGAATGCCACACCAGCCATACAATTAGCAAAGTGCCTCACCACCGCTACTGCCAAAATCTTGCCCATGGCAAGTTTCCTACCCCCTTTCCCGCGACTTCACCATGCTTTTAGCAAAAGTCGGCCAGAGTTTGTCCAGGTCAGGGGTACCCCACCCCCGCCCAAGTGTAACCTGAGGCTCCGGACCCCGGAGACTTCCGGGATCCCGCCCCCCCCCCCAAGCTGCAACACCCCATTCCTTTTTTCCCTCCATCCTTTCCATGGGCAGGAGTGAGGGAAGCCTGCACCCCGAGCCGCCACCACCGCAAGTGAGGAAGCGGAGGCTGCCGGCCTGACTCCCCCCCCCCCCCACGCTGCTGTGCCCTCCTTCCATTGGCTCCCGCGTTACCGCATTCGCAGGGAGCCAATGAATTTGAACTTCCTTCATCTCGCCCACGCCACTCCGACTGCGGCTGCGTGCAAGGTCCCCGCACCGGGCTACGTGCCCGGTTAAAATCGGCCGCCGAGACCCTGCGTGCTGCCTTGCATTAACCGAGGCAGGCAGACCCGGTCCTTCGGGCCCCTTAAATCTCCATCGCCTTCCCCCCCCCATCCATCCTCCCAACCCCTCACCACACCAAATGGTCATGGAACACAACTGGTCGCAGCTTTATTAACCTTTTAACAATTTAACAATATGTTGGACTTATAACTTGTGTCCCACTGTGCCCATCAAAGAAGTAAAAAAATAAAAACATAAATACATCCGTATATCGATGATAACTACAAAAGCAGGAAAACAGCAATGAAAGGGAACGCTGTAATAAAAGACAACCAAGAACTAAAACAGAACACAACCACACCAATGAGGTTGCACCGCTTTGATAACCAAAAATTGTATATCTGAAATTAGTGCTTTTGAAAAAATAGTGGAGATTTAGGGGTATGTTTACTAAACCATCTTAATGTTACCGGCACTAGTTGCAGTGATAATGTGAAGACTGCCATATAAGGAGTGGGCGTTCCGGCGTCAAGGTAGCAAGAATCTTTATCGCGCAATAGTGGGCACCGTGGCATGTTAACGCGCGTTAACCCTAAGTTCATGCCAGCGCAGTGTTAGAAGCTATAAAGATGTATCCAACTGGGTACTGCAATGACTGTGGAGGCAGAGCTCATGGGTTGGATCCTGCAGTGGTGTTATGTAAAAAGGCTGTCTGAGGCATTTCCCCTTTTTAATTTAAATCAGTGCTGTCTGAGGCAGTTCCCATATGTCATTTAAATCAGTGCTGTCTGAGGCATTTCCTATTTTAAGTTAAATCAGTGCTGCCAGCAAAAACACCCTCACAGTGCCGTAACATAAGGTGCCGCATAAGGCGCCCTATATGGCACTCCATAGGGCACATTATAAAGTGCCCTGTCTGCCAAGGCGCCGTCTAATGTGCCTTATAGGGCGCCCGATAGGGCGCCTTATGAGGTACCGTAAGGTTACAGCACTATAAGGGTGCATTTTGCTGGCAGCACTGATGTAAAGTAAAAGGAAAAGCCTCAGACAGCCTTAATAAATAACACCACTGTGGGTTCAATCCCATGACCTCTGCCTCCAGTCATTGAAGTAACCAGTGGGCTACATCTCTATAGCTACTACCACACTGCTGGCTAGCTACAGAAAGACTGCAGGTCACCACACAAACTGTCTGCTGTGGTACCAGGATAGGGTAAACACACCCGTACCCATGATGCACTGCACATGCAGATCAGCAGTCTACAGTGGATCACAATATGGAGTATGCACCCCCACAGCACCTAGGCCTGTTAGGGGCAACTGACCATGTGTGTTACTGGCACAGAGTAGCTACAGACTGTGACATTGTGCGGGTCCTGTGTGCACCCTGAGGGTGAGGTGGGGCGTCCAGCACCAGGTCCGCAGCACCTGGCTTGGCTGAGATAGGTTATACTGCAGGTCCCCATCAGTGCCAGTGTGTGATAGGTAGTCCTTGCAGACACACCTAGGATACACCTGTGTCCATCTGTATTTCCCAGTCACGTTTAGCCCTTGTGGACTATGTTGCACCCAGAATAGTGCATATCCTGTGTAGGTGCCATGGTCACATGTTATAGGTGAAGGGGGGTGTTTGGACCCAAAAGCGGAATATGTAGCACCACCCAACCTGCCCTCTGTGGCTCAGGGTGGGGGACAGGATCTCCCACCAACAGATCTACATTCTACATCTCTGCAATGGTGGCAGTAGAGGGGACCATGTGCCCCGGTCCTGCTGGGGAACGGGCACCCTACAGGGCAGTCAATGCAGCTCTGTACGCATCACATAAGGCAATGGCAGACAGGCAGAATGCTGGAAAAGCTCAGCTGCCCCCCCCCACCACTATCTGACATTCACCAGCAGAGGGCATAGTCTGTCTCCACCCGCTGCACCCTGTAAGGTGTTCCAGCCATACACATACTAACTGCAGACAGTCTGCTAGCTAGTACATAGTGCTTGTTCCTGGAAGAACTGTGTGCACCCAAAAATGGGATGTGAGCACACACACCAAGGAAGTCTGTCAGTGACGGGGCCCCAGAAAGGGAACCCAGAAATATCACCCAGAAATATTGTTTAGCACTATGGGGGAACTTAGCCATGCCGTGGCCACTGCTCAGTCAGGGTGAGAGTGACCTCCCAGCAGGACATGCCATGGCCACCCTGTCTGTGCAGGTGGTGGTTGGGCATTACAATGTCCCAGCCATTGCCCTATGCCCTGTCCAGATGCATCCTAACCAGGCCACCCTGTCCCAGCCATTGCCCTATGCCCTGTCCAGATGCATCCTAACCAGGCCACCCTGTCTGGGCCATACCCACAGTACCTTACCCCTCATTATGCACATTGCCAGGCTAACACTGGAAACAGTGCAAGCAGTGTGGGCTCAGTAAGGTGTAGGCAGCCACAACACACTGGATAGACATACACACACTCCCACACCTTTGCCAGCTTTGTGCAAGTATAGAGGTTTGTGGCAGCCCTGGCCGCCACACCAGTCATGGGCACAGTGCGTGCATTGCCATGGTACGCAATACTGTTGGGGTCACTCCCTGGGGTGGTAAACACTGTCAGAAGCAAAGACTGAAACACACTCCACAGATATCAGAAAGGTTGCTATGATGATTCTCTGTCCACAAATCGTGTTTAACCTAGGATTTGTTATCTGACATTAATCATAGCAACCTTTTGATATATGTGGAACATGATCCCAAGTTTAGGACGGCATTGCTAAGGTATGCAGTTGCCAGTATTGGTGGTGATTATTAGGAGTTGTCCAACAAAAAAGCACAATCCACGTGCCAACTACAGATCCAATAAAAACCGTGGAGGCAAGGAAGGAATTAAAATACCACCTTTATTTCATAAAGCCAGGCCCGACACAGGCCGTGTTTCGCTCATTCCTTCATCAGGGGCTTTTGGCTATAACAACATATAAAAACTCGTTAACAACAAACAATAAAATAAAATAATATAATTAATGAACTTAATCATATAAGGCACTCCTAATTATAAAAATACATGAAAAAACAAATGTAAATAGATAAAATCACTCACTATCACAGTACAACGAAAAGTCTGTGACCCAAAGGGCCAATCAATAAATAAATAAATAAATAATGAATAAATAACTGCATGCTTGTAATACATATAAAACCACATAAATATATGATCACATTAATAAATATTCAAAAAATTATTTAAAAAATTACTGGCTCATAATACATAGCGAAATATCTGTTTAAAAAAAACAAAAAAAACCATTTAATTATAAAATTAAAAATTACAATTACAATTAATTACATATGTATGTAATTAATTGTAATTGTAATTTTTAATTTTATAATTAAATGTTTTTTGTTTTTTTTTTTAAACAGATATTTCGCTATGTATTATGAGCCAGTAATTTTTTTAATAATTTTTTGAATATTTATTAATGTGATCATATGTTTATGTGGTTTTATATGTATTACAAGCATGCAGTTATTTATTCATTATTTATTTATTTATTTATTGATTGGCCCTTTGGGTCACAGACTTTTCATTGTACTGTGATAGTGAGTGATTTTATCTATTTACATTTGTTTTTTTATGTATTTTTATAATTAGGATTATTAGGAGTTGGCCATTGATGTATATTGTATGTTATTTTATGACGGTTTGTTCACAGCCACATGTAACGGCAGGTTTCATTTAATAGATACGTGTACCTTTCAACGATTTTATTGTATTCTTGTTTTAATGTTTCTATATTTAGTTCTCATTGGTCATCAATGATTTCTTTTATTGTTCTAGCTGATAATGTATTTATTCTTTTTTGGTTGGTTTTCATATTGATGTATTTAAATAATTTAATCATATTTTTATTATTTTTATAACTATTCATTATACATTATTATCCTATATATTAGATTTTATGATTTTTTATTTTTAGGATACATATGTTATTGTGATATTATTTACAATGTTGTACATGTTGGTTTTTGGTCTGGGTCTCCCATTTTCTTTATTATTTATTGCGGATTTGCATGCAATTTTGCATTTTAACATATTTATTGTGTCTTTTTCAGCTATTTCTATTGTACTATTGGTCACACACTGTTTATGCGCTTTCTTTTATGCATGACCAGAAGTACAACGAGTAAGTATATTTCACTTTGTGGTCATATATGGATGTTTACATTTTTTTATATTTTTATATATTTATTTATTGTATTCAATATATTTTTATTATGTTTTTATTGACGTATGTTAAATGTTTTTAATTTAATTTGCAGTCCTTTTTACCCCCTGATGAAGGCACCTGCCGAAACGCGTTGGGGTTGTTCATTAATAAAGTGCCAGTGACCCTTATCCTGCTCGCCTCTTGGTTTGGTTTTGATACAAATGCAGCATAGGCATATTTATTAGGGCCAGCATGACACCTGAATGGTGTTTGGCCCTCCAGGACTGCAGTTGGGAAACTCTGCTCTAGGGATTGCACATGTTTATGGTGTCTGTGCTCTGTAGGGTAAAAATAGGGGTTTATGGCGTGTATATTCTATCTGCAATAACGGTTCCATCGTTATTGCCTCTGTTTAGTGCTGGGTAAAATATAGGGACATGGTTTGCAGGAAGCACGGCTGGGACTTGAACTTGTGGCCTTCTACCCCTGAACACACTGGCTGTGTGTACTGCACCACGATGTTGCCAAAGGGGCAGATCATTCCCTGGGGATACCATGACTGTTCATCGGACAGACCTTGTCTGTTGCAGTGCACGGCACCCACCTAAACGGGGCTTGGCCGTTGTCTGCTGTGGGCAGTTGCCACTGCCCCATCCGCCACCAGCACCCCTCCGCCACCATGCTGACATGCCCTTGTGCCGGTGGTGCTGGTGGTGCGCAGTCCCAGGCCATCCAGTATGCCAGTAGGCGGCTGCCTATGGTGCGTGATATGGGGTAGGGGTGCCTGCATAGACATCCACGCTTCCCCCCAGCACCACCTGCCAATGTTATGTGCCTTTTGGGGTACTTGCTGGGTACTGTCCCCTGGGACACTGTGGGACACACACTCATGGCCATGTTTGCCCTTGGTCAGTTGCTGTCCTGCTGGTTTTCCGCTGCTACATTCCTATGTGTCAGCTAGGCATCTGTTTAGTCCACCCTATGCCCCAGCTACCCCACTGCATGTCCCGCCTGCAGCCCCCTGTACCCCATTTGCAGCCTCACCGTAGTGTCCTCTCATACTTGGGCACTGTGATGTTGCTGCACATGTATCACTACTATCACTTTTTTCGGTTTCCCTGCCTGTGCTGCACATTGCTGACTGAAATGGTCTCTCTCCCCTGCAAATGTGCCTCTAGGGCAAGGTTTTCACTGGCGCTAATTTTCAGCCCTTCATTTCACGGCGCTAGTGTGCATGGGGCCTCTCCCTGCCCATTCTCTGCCCATTGACTCCTTCTCTCCACCCCTGGGGAACTTTACTCCGCCCTCTGGGAAGCCGTACTCCACCCTCTGCGCACCTTAACGCCGCCGCAGACATTATCGTGCGATACGTGACATTCTCGCATGGTAATGCACCATTATCGTGCGATAACATCACGTATCTAAGGGCAACTCCAGACCTCAAAGACTTCAGAAAACAACTGAAAACCATGCTGTTCATAGAGCACTATGGTCACATCACATAACCTAAGAGAATGGATAACAGCACTCCAATCCTCCCAAACAACTGAATATATATAAAATATGATTCTAGCACCACTGTAAATAGCCCACCCTGTATATAGCTCAAACAAATCAAGCACCCAACACATCCCTCACACAACTAAGTTTTATCCTCACTGCATGTACAACACACACACTTTACCTGATTGCTTGCTGTGATACCACCTTGATTATTAAGATAAGGCGGTTTAGAAATACTGTTAAATAAATAAATAAATAAAATAAATAACGTTGCAGCCGCGCCGTTAACGCTGTTTAGTAAACATACCCCTTAGAGATAATTTTATTAAGGTCAGAACACGCTATATTTATGAACTCAACATGCTCACGCCATTTGGTTTGAACCAAAAAGTTGACGATCTGTTTTTTTATAGTTCCCCATGAATATTTATCTGCTTATTTATTTATTTTTACATTTTTATCTACTGGTCCGTTTTTTAGCTTGATTACAAAGATATTTTTTTTAAATTATATTTCTGAGTTTTTATTATACACCTTGTTGTGTTCTGATTTAGTTCTTGGTCACCTTTTATTACAGCGTTCCCTTTCATTGCTCTTTTCCTGGTTTTGTAGTTATCAATACACGGATGTATTTATGTTTTTATTTTTTTACTTCTTTAATGGGCACAGTGGGACACATGTTAGAAGAACATCCTACACAGTTCCAGTTAAGGATATTTAATATCATCTGTCGAGAGCAGAACCCCGATACTTTACTGAGCACCACAATTTTTATTCGTCCCTGTTTGGACAACAGTATTGTTTACTCTATTATAACAGTTTGTTGCATGGATCATGACATACATTTATACTGTACATTCGATTTTCTTTTTCAACTATGCTTTTTAGTTTTATCTGTTGCTTATGTTTTTTATGTCTTTTATCGATCTTATTATTTTAGCACATTTTCATTATTTATATGAACCATGGCAAATACAATTTTAGATATGCCCTTTTTAATGATATTTATGATTTGAATATATGATTTACATATACATACACATTTGATCTCATGCTTTATCTATTGCTTAGGTTTTTACAGCTATTTAGGATTATAGCTGACTTCCTCCCTCCTCTCATGTGGTGCATTGAACAGCAATTGTTGGATTTTTAATTGTTCTTGTGCTCCTATCTGGCTCTGCATTTCCCTCTAAAAAAGCTTTTTGCATTCACATGATTTCCGTTCCTTTTCAACACTGAGTTATTAATTGAAAAAAAGGTCTTTTTCAAGACTTCTACTCATATGTGTTTTCCACATGGTGCATCATGTAAGTACCCTCTCTGTAATATCCTCCATTATACAATATGAGTTGTTTGGCTTTATTATTTTTACTTTTCAATATTTTTAATTATCTTTTAACTATTTATTCGGCTACTTTTGGTTTTTATGTGTTTATGTACTATCTGTCACTTATTGGTTTACCCCTTCACTTTTACGATTATTGTTTTTTAATATTAATTTTAACAATATGAAGTTGATATAATTGTTGTTTTTATGTTTTTGATATTTTATATGTTTCAATATGTACTATTTTCTATTTTACCGGTGTTATGTGTTATAATTGTTTTTAGATGCATACCCCCCCCCCCCCGCCCCGATGAAGGCTCCATGCCGAAACGCATAAGGGGCTTTTTACTAATAAACTCAGCACCTGTGACCTCTACTGGCCTTCGCCCATTGTGTTTCTCTTCTAGCTTCTGGCTACAGTCTGATTTTTTAACTGCTTGCCTCCTCTCCGTGCAGAAGAAGCAGCCAGGCACATTTAGAAAGAAAAGTGCCGCTGGAGCAGCGATTCAGCCCCCGAACTAGCCCGGCATGCACAGAAGGAGGTGAGTTCCTCGGTTGGTGCAGAAGAAGCAGCCAAGCACATTTAAAAAGCAAAGCACTACGGGCATGCCCGCACCTGCTGGGTCTGTGCCTAAGGACCACACAAAGGACCCTTGGGCATGGCCCTTAGTGTAGATCGTAGTATATCTACTTAATCAGCTCCTTCCGAGCCAGCAACAGTTACTAAGAGGCATCAACAATCCAGTGTATCCACTGCTCAAAAATCTCTGAAAAGAACGCAGAGAGGCAAACCTGAGAAACTGCATCAGCCAACCATTAGACAGAGAAACAGCCCTACTGTGATCATAAAGAACAAGATTCTAATTCCTTAATCTGTTATGCAGTGCCTTCACAATGACTCAACAAACACTTCAAATTCTGTCTGGCATACAGATCTCCCACAGCTGATCCAAATTACCTAATGTCTGTTCTAGAACTAGCATGTGCCAATAAACCACATAACAAGTAACAAATTATCCTGGGAGAATTCAATCTTACATCCACTCACAACACTCTTGGTCATTCATCTGTGCAATGAACGATATGGATTTTTACAAATAGTCAATATCCTTAACCACAGTAAGAGAAACAAACTTGATTTGATATTTCTACCTAATGACATTCTTGATAATGCACAGCTACCTCCTGTTCAAATGATACCTGATACGTATCTAAACTTAGTTTTTCAATGACTGATATTCTTCTATGACCATGCCTAGGTATATTTCTAAATTAATAAGAAAAGAAAATCTGCTTGAAAAGAGATGTGTAATCCTGCAATTTCGGAACTTTGCTTATAATTCCTTAGCTCCATCATTATCTGAAGAACATCTACTTTAAGAACAGCGTTGGTGAAGAGATTTATATTGATGAGAATGGCGACCTTGCCACTAGATATGATATTATTAATATGGTCGTATTACCCAATGGCACACTGAGTTATACAACTGTTGGAAGTTACAACCCTTCTGCTCCTCTAGGACAGGACTTTGCCATCAAGGAGGAGGCTATCGTGTGGGAGAGCGCATTTACCCAGGTTAGAATTAAGTATCATTAGAGCATGATGGAAGACATGCATATCATAAAGTGTTTCTAGGAACTGCTGGTTTGCAAATTCTTGCCCAAAATTCTGTTGGAATTAATAAAAAAGAGGTTTCCTTATTGTCCCTCCAGTTCAGTCCCTCACCTCTGGGTTGTGCACCTCTTCTCGCAGCATGGAGAATGGGCATATCAGAACTGTGACACCACTGTAGATATCCTTCTGGCACCTCCCACCAGCTCCCAGTGTGTGTCCAGTCTCCATGCAGCTGGAGGTAGTGAGCCTAGGTGCTGGGCTCACTAGAGGAGCAGTTAAGGAGCTTTAGGTAGCTTAGCTAGGGTTTTTCGTTTATCTTTTCTCCCTATAACGTTTTTTCTTTTGATCTGTAGCTTTAAAGCTCATTAAAGCTTGTTAAAATAAATAAATAAAATAAATAAATAAATAAAAGCAAGGGCTGAGAGGGGATCGGAAGGGATTTAGAGAAATCTCTTTTCTCCCTCCAGTTTATTTCTGTCCCCTTGGCCTGCTCTCCCCTCCTTGTTGGCACGGAGGGGAGTTCTTTAGCAGGATTTTCATCGCCTTACCAGCTCAGTTTTCTGTGCTGTAGATTTCCAGTCAGAAACTGTTGTCGGGCCTTGTTTCTCTGCTGCTGCTGCCGGCTGGAGCCGGAAGCCAGGATGGAGGATTTAGAGGAAGGTGAGATTCAGGAACCTGAAGATCAAGCAAGGATTATCCGGGTCTTTCGAAGGGAGGAGCTGACAGTGCTCATTACGGAGTCCCTTCAGGCTCTCAACCTTTTGTTGGTAGTACCAGCAGAAGATGAGGGTTTGGAGGATCCTCTCATTCAGGAGGTACGAAAGTCCCAGGCAGTTTTTCCTGTTCACCGGGTGGTTAAGTAGATGATTCAGGATGAATGGGACGTGTCGGAGGCGGGCTTGAGTGGTGTAAGGTCCATGAATCATCTCTATCCTTTGGCAGATCAAGAACGGAACGTGTTTCATTCTCCGCGTATAGATGCGGCAGTTTCAGCGGTCATGAAGAAGACTATCATTCCAGTGGAAGGCAGTGCGGCTTTGAAGGACGTACAGGATCGGAAGGAGGACGCCTTATTGAAGCAAGCTTTTGAAGTTAATGCTCTAGCTCTGCAGGCCTCTATTTGTGGAGCTTGGGTTGCGAGAGCAAGCCTTTGATGGTTGCAGCATTTGCAGTAGCCAGTTCAACAAATGCAGGAGCAGCTAGCTGATGTGACAAGACTAGAGTCAAGTTCCTCATATTTGGCCGATGTCCACTATGGTCTTATTAGAGGTTTGGCAAATAGCATGGCTTCCTTGGTAGCTGCACACCGCTATCTTTGGCTCAGGAACTGGACGGCGGACAGTTCCTCCAAGTCGCATCTTAGCAAGCTTCCTTTTAAGGGGAAGCTGTTTGGAGAAGATCTTGATAAACTGGTCAAGCTTACAAAGGTCGCTGTTCCGTCGATGGTCTCACCAGAACGACTCTCTGTCCAAACGCCTACCCTGTCCTTCGTGGATCAGGCAGTCTCTTCAATGGAGGCTTCATCCGCAGAATCTCGTCATGGGCATGCCTCTCGAACAACCGCAGTGGATGCCAGTGTTAACGGATGCCAGTCTCACAGGATGGGGAGCTCATTGCGGAGAGCTCTTCGCGCAAGGCGGCTGTAAGGAACAGGAAGCCAAATGGTCCATCAATCGGCTGGAGTTGCGGGCGGTAGCTCTAGTGCTTCGGACCTTCAAATCCACCTTATGGGGTCGAGCAGTTCGAGTGCTCTCAGACAATACTGTGATGGTTGCGTACCTCAATCCTCAAGTGGGCACGGGAAGCACGGCTCTGAAAATGGAGGCGGAAAGTCTCTTCAATTGGGTAGAGCCTCGGCTTCAGGTTCTGTCGGCGGCACACATTGCGAGAATGGACAATGTGACGTTGGACTTTCTCAGCCAGGTTTGAGTGGATCCCAGAGAATGGGAGCTTCATCCAGAGGTGTTTACTCAGATTGTCTTCAAGTAGGGATCTCCGGTTATGAATCTCATGACTTCCTTTCGGTCAGCCAAAGCCAGTCGATTTTACAGCAGGCGACGAGAATGAATGTTGGAAGGTCCAGATGCCTTACTTCAACAATGGCCCATTCACGGTTTCCTCTATGTGTTTCTCTCTTGGGCCCTCATAGGACGAGTGGTACAGCACATCAAGGCTCATCGGGGAAGAGTGGTTCTAGTAGCTCCAGATTGGCCTCATCATCTGTGGTATGCCAATCTGGTGCGTCTGCTCGACGGGGAACCATGGCGGATTCCCCAAAAGGAGGATCTGCTGCTTCAGGGTCCTTTACAAATGCCTCAGGTACATCGGTTCTCGCTTACAGCTTGGCCATTGAAAGGGCTCGCTTAAGGAAGAAGGGTTATTCCAAGGCAGTGATTGACACCTTGTTTCTGGGCAGAAAGAGGTCCATTTCCTTAGCATATGTGCGCATCTGGCGTGTTTTTGAGGACTGGTGTGCTCAACGTCAGTTTTGTCTGGCCTCAGTATCTGTACCGACAGTGTTGAGTTTCTTGCAAGACGGGTTCGATAAGGGATTAGCTGCCAGTTCATTAAGGGTGCAGTTGGCAGCTATTTCTTGTTGCCGAGGAAAGGTGCAAGAGGTCCCTTTGGGGCTCCATGCTGATGTTGTCCATTTCTTGAGAGCAGTATCCCATCTACGTCCTTCGCGCAAGGTGTTTTCTCCTCTGTGGGATCTCAACCTGGTTTTAGGAGCCTTGACAAGGGAGCCTTTTGAGCCTTTGCATCAGGCTTCCCTAAAGGATTTGACTTTGAAGACAGTATTTTTGGTAGCCATTTGCTCTGCACGTCGAATCTCTGAGTTGCAGGCTTTGTCCTGTCGGGAACCGTTCCTGACTTTCTCTAGGGAAAAAGTGGTGTTGCGTCCCGTACCGCCTTCCTACCAAAGGTAGTTTCGCCATTTCATGTGAATCAGTAGGTCTTTTTGCCCATTTTGGGTGTTTCGGGGAGACTGCATCGGACCGTAGTTTGCGTTTGAAAGACATTAAGAGGGTACTTCGGCGATACTTCAAGGTTTCGGAGTCCTTCCGTAAGTCTGACCGTTTGTTTGTTCTCTTTGGTGGGCCACGTAAAGGTAAAGCGGCGGCCAAAGTTTCAATTTCCAGATGGGATCGTGAAGCAATAACGTCAGCTTATATCTTGCAAGGTTGTCAGGTGCCCTTGGGGCTGTCGGCTCATTCTACTAGAGCACAGGCAGCTTCATGTGCAGAGCATAGCTTAGTTCCACCGGTTGAGATTTGCAGAGCAGCCATTTGGTCTTCCTTGCATACTTTTAGTAAACATTACCGCTTGGATGTTCAAGCAGCGGGAGATGCCTGTTTCGGGTCGGCAGTTTTGCGGTCCGGGTGGACAGGTCCCTCCCAATAGTTTACTGCTCTGTTACATCCCAGAGGTGAGGGACTGAACTGGAGGGACGATAAGGAAAGAGAAATTAGACTTACCTGCTAATTGTTGTTCTTTGAGGAACTCCAGTTCAGTGCCGATTCCCGCCCGGGGGTCTTTTGGTCAGTTTCGCAAAGTCTGCTTTGTGATGCGCGGTGACTACAATCTAGTAGGAGAAGTTCAGCAAATGTGGTCTGTATTCAGGCAAAGTATGCCTTATATTCTTTCTTCTCTCTCCTTTCTGTCCTATTCCTGCAAACGGGAGAGAGTTATCCTCTCATTTATGGGGATTTCATTCAGTGTTAGAGTTAAATTGTATTTCATAGAAACATAGAAATATGACGACAGAAAAAGACCACATGGCCTATCTAGTCTGTCCTTCCATATCAACAACTACAACAGTCCCCTTTTTACCTTTAGAGATCATCTGTGTCTGTCCCATGCTTTTTTGAATTCAATTACTGTCCTCATCTCTGCCACCTCCACTGGGAGACTATTCCACGGAACCACTACTCTTTGCGTAAAGAAATATTTCCACATATCACTCCTGAATCTATCTCCCTTCACCCTCATCCCATGTCCCCTCGTAGCAGAACTTGCTTTCATAGAAACATAGAAATAATAATTTAATATTATAGCTACATATAATTTAATATTATAGCTACATATTTGTTGCTTCTTTGAGTCTGCTTTGTCATTAGATCACTGGGAGCTGGTGGGAGGTGCCAGCAGGATATCTACAGTGGTGTCACAGTTGTGACTTGCTCATTCTCCATGCTGCGGGAAGTGGTGTGAGGGATTGAACTGGAGTTCCTCAAGGAACAACAATTAGCAGGTAAGTCTAATTTCTCTTTCTTATACATAAAGAATATCAGACAGAAGGTGAATATCCATTTATTTCTACAAGGATGTTGACATTTTCTATCCTCTCCATAAAGTCCACCTTGGATCTCCCAAGTACAGTGCATTCTATAATTGTAAAATACTAAGAGGATCTTTTACTAAAGGGTGCAAGCTGTCAGTGTGTGTTCTGGTGCATGCTGAAAGCGCTCTGGAATATGCATTGACAGCTAGTGTGAGACCATAACAGCACGGTCCGTTTTCCATTCTAACTGGGAATCACAGATTTGAGTGGTAAGGGGGAAGAGAGTCAGTTTGGTGAACACTGTGCAGTTAGTACATGATTAAACCCCACATGCTAACTGTAACACTTGCAATTAGCATGAGTTCAGCTAATGTCATCTCCATAGGTGGAGTTCAGTACACCCATGCTCTTTGCTTTCCAGTGCAACCAACAGTTAACACAGTTGTGTTACTCCTAATGCACAATGGGTTTGGTGCAATTGATATGTTAGGTGCAACTCTATAGCATCATTTAGTAAAAGACCCCCTCAGACAGATTTTATAAAAGAAGTGAAGATCAGAATTGCGATGTCAAGGTCATGAAATTTACAGCTGTCCTGGTATTTACAAAGGTCTTTGCTAAACCTGACGTCTTTCCTAAAATACATCTAAGGTACAGGAGAGCATGTACGTGTGCTGATATGTGAAACCAGTTGAGTCAGTTTACAAACGTACAATCAATGGTGTCAACTCTGCACCTCCCATGTGTAAGTCCCGACACTTATTTCAGAAACTCCCATCTGTAAATGCTGTCACTTATAAGAGTAAATTGCTCATTTTGTAAACTTATAACTTTAAAGGCCTTGAGTAACTACAGAGGCCACAATTTTTAGCTAGCTTAAATTTAGATAAACAAGAGGGTTTAATGAGGACATTTTTAAAATTCTTATATGTGCCAGGGAGCAGGAATAAATCCCAAAGTGCACAGTTTGGGCCGTACATGTGTATTCCCTATTTGAAATTTGGAATACATGAATAGATTTTTGATGCAAACTGATCACTCCAGAATGACGCCTCCAACATGCCCCCTTAAAACTTTCACATATTAAAAACATCCGCATGTAAAGTGACCCCTTTCTTAAATGGCTGTTTATGCATAGATGTCATTTATATATGTGTATGCCTGACTATTAAGGATGTGCATTTGTTTGAAAAGACACAGGAAATATCAATGACATTTCATCTTCTATTTCATATGGTTTTAATCCAAACACTAATATGAAAAAATCTGAAACTTAGTTAGAAAGCAGGCATCTTCCAGGAGAAGCTATTACCACTGAAGGGGTCAGGCTGTGGTCAGGCAGCTGTTAACTGTATCTTTTATTTCTGGTGATCTTCATTCCTGTTTCCTGTGTGGCCCAAAGTTCATCTGGTCTACAGCTCTGTGGAAAACCCTTTCTGGACCTTTTGCCTCATGAGTTTATTGATTCCTACTCTACAGCCTTACTCCAAAGCTTCTTTTTCTGCCATGTTCTTGTGCCAGAAATTGGACAACCAGGATCTGGAATAGGCTTGGGAAATGTTTCTGATAGTATACAGTACTTAGACATGGCTTCACAGATGTTCTGTGTAAAAGAGAGTTTATAGCCAGTAATATTTCTTATCATACTCTCTATTTATTAAATGCATGCCCATTTCATACTCATTGTGGTCCTGCATGTTCACTCAAATCTTTTCATTTTTTCCATTGCAACATAGCCTCTCAACATTTTGAATATGAAGTATGGGCTGAGTACAATTCAATTAATTACATGTATTAATCTCTCCTAAACTTCTTATAACAATTTATTATTTACTCAGTGAATTTAATGAGATCCTTACTTTATTCCATTTGCTGTTCTCAACGATCTTCCACTTAGTGCAAATTTGAATTTATCTATGTTAATTTCATCTCCTAATTCACCTTCTCATTCAAATTCAAAAGAAGTTGCTCTACTCTATTGCAAAATTAATTCCAACAGGTTCCATTAAATTCAGTCTCTCCTGATAGTACTATATTTACTCAGGGAGATTAACAGGATCCTTTCAATCTGTTCATCTTTTCAGCCATCTATCACTTAAACGGCATTCACACCCTCAACCCAAATTTCAGTTGCTGCTTTCACCACTTCATTCCATTTCAAAAGAAGGCATTTCATTCTATCTGTGGATTAAGTCCAACTGTGAGCAGCTGAATGATGAGGGTCGAGAGATGGAGAAGAGTATAGCAGCATGATCTGACCAAGGCACTGGAGATCATATGAGGCATATGGGTCTAATAGGAAGTCATTAGGAATAAATATTAGGTCAAGGATGTTTCCTTTCTTATGTGTTAGTTCAGTAAGAATTTGAGTGTCTCCAAGGGCTTCCAGGAAGGAGTTTGATAGAGTTGTAGGGGCAGATGCTAAGTTAAGATCACCTAGCAGGCTGAGAGGCTGATGTCTTTTTGGGAGAGAACAGGCTGCTTCTAGAAGTATGGATAGCTCAGAGGCATTGCCATGTGGTGCTCTATATGTTAGGCATAGTGATATTGAGTCATTTGAAGCTATTAAGAAGTCAATGTTGGTGGCGGAATCGGCATCATTGGGGTTGAGTTTGAGATCATCCTAGGATATTAAGCAGACAGCTAATACAGTTTGGGCCTGATATTCTTCGGGGATGGCTTTGTGCTGCTACAGCGCCTAGGCTTTGCCGTCAACCTCTAACCTCGCATATTCAATACTGGGGCCATATGTGGTCCCAGCATTGAATATCTGAGGTTGCCAAACAGCCCACAAGCCTTACATAGGTAGTGGTTTAAAAAAGAAAAAGAAAATGCTACGAAAGCATATAGAGCATGCAAAATGGGGGGGGGGGGGGAAGGGGGGGAAGGAGGGTAGGGGAAGATGAAGGGGAATTAGCACAGGGATCATTGCTTAAAACAGGCCCTGAAGTAAATAAGCCACTGTCGCCCCCACCTGGCTGGGTATATAGCCAAACACCAGGATGGAGTCGCCTTGCTGCCTTAGAATAAGTCCTCCCAATATGGCTGCCAGGAGGGCTGCTGGGATATGTAGTTTAACTTATCCTTATTAGGCAAAAGTAGTTGTGTAGACGAGGGTTTAGGCGAAACAGAGAAATATTTATTTGTTGTGTTCTGGGATTTCCATCATATTCACAAGTAACAGGCTGAAAACAATAATAGGATTCTTCTCCAAAGCAAAGGTATGATTTTTACAAAAGTATGCACAGACTTACTGGTAACAGAAATCAAATAGCTTCTTAGGAACTTTGCTTTCACAGCTCAGATCATAAAGCTTCTCATGGGCACCTTAGCTTCTTATGGGAGTGTTTCCTTCACAGTTCCCTTATAACAGAAACGGCTTTAAAATGTCCACTGAGCTTTCCCTTCAGTTTCAGGCTTTACACAGCAACCACTTGCTTAACAACGTTCAGCTGTTCTCTGTGCTGCAGCCTTCAATCAGGTAAGTTCCTTACTATGGCATTCATTCATTCAAACAGGTTTTTAAGCTTAACACTCTTCTAATTCATCAGCTTTACAATAAGAACATTGCATCTCCTCGGGGCTATCTTCATAGTCTTCATAGCAGCTTCCTATATCCATTTCCTCACTGACATCCTCACAATACTCTTCAGAGGGTACCTGGCTATAGAGCTGACTAGTTTGTTTCTGGATCATTTCATTCAGCCTCTCTAATAGAACCTGTTTCTGCTCTATTTCTTCAGAGAGCTGGGGTTGCTGACATGCAGACAAGCTATTGTTTCTACTGCTAGAATTTATCTGGCTATTATACTTATTTCTTCTATCAGGAACTATTTCTCTTAACTTTCTTACAGGCAGGAATTCTGGAAGACACACTTGCCTTAATTCAGAGCCGTTTAGTAGCTTTCCTCTTTCTTTGGCAAAGCCATGCTGCTTTCTCTCTGCAGACACTTCTCTCCGTTGTAGCAAACTTCCTTTCTGCTGAGACTGCCTTGGACCGGTTCCAAGCAGATCCCACTGCTTGTCTGTGAGGTTGAGCCCAGCACTTCTCGTGCTTCCTTGTGCCCTTTTTCCTCCAGCTTCAGTTCCTCCGGCTTCTCTTCCAGGTACTCCTCGTCTCCCTTCCTGTCTCTGTTCCTGTCTTTGTTCTGGACTCTCTTGCAGTCTCCGTACTGGTCTCTGCACCTCTCCCTCGAGTCTGCTTTCCTGCAGTCTCTGTACCGCCCTCTGCACTGGTCCCCCGAGTCTCCTTTCCTGCAGTCTGACTGACTTTCCAAACACAGGAGTTTTAAACTGCTCCCTCTCAGGGACCACGCCTCTCTCCCAGCACACGTGGGAACTGCTAGGCTTCACTCCAGCACTGACGTGCTGAAGTGGGTGGGGCTTAATGGTGACTGTGCTATGAGTCAGAAGTTCTTGGTTGCTGGGGAAACCCTGAATGCTCTCACTCTTAAAGGCACAGGGTTCATTCTCCTGGCATTCCATAGCCTCTGAACTGCCTTCATCATCACACCACATAAAAACTTTATCCATTTTAGTTACAGTAGGATGTTTATTTATGCTAGGTAATAAGCCCTTCATTACTACATCCTCCTAATTTTCATTATCATGTACAGACCATATTCTTGCATCTTTTACCCATGTCCTCTCTTTCCTCTTATCAACTATTCACTATTTCTGTATGTTAGAAAGGGCTGAGTTTACATGTTGGATGACACATATATGAGTGCAGCTGTACACATCGGGATTTACAGTTGTTCCCTGGCAGGTTTAGAGTTTTGAAGAGTGTTAAAAGGTTTATCCTCCTAAATCCCCCATTGTGTATTTCCCCCTCCAAGTAGAAATTAAAGAAAGAAAACATCATCTGTAGTTAATTGGTGGTATTTATACATCTAGATTTACAAAATGTCTGACACGTAGAAGTTGCTGATGTTGAGTTTTCCCATGTAAAGATTTGCAAAATGGCTCATTGCCTCCATGTTTAGCAGAGCCTTTTCTAAAATACTGCCGGTATTGTGTATGTTGCAACATCTGCCACAATTACGATCTCCATGTGCTATCTAAAATGTGCCTTCAAGTGGTTCTAGTTTACTCTAATAGAACAGCTACAATCACTTAAACCCATCCCGTCAAGTGATAAACTAGATAATACATTGTTCTAAAGCAATTTACTCAGGTAACAAAGCCCAATTTACCCAGGTGAAAAGGCTTTTTCCTGAGTTCTACATTTTCTTTGTTCCTGACTACTTTACTGCTTAAGAGGATGGAGTAGAGGAGCAGCCTAGTGATCAGAGGAGCAGCCTAAGAACCAAGAAAACCAGCGTCAAATCCCACTGCTGGTCCTTGTGATCTTAGGCAAGTCACTTAACCCTCCATTACCTCAGGTATAAACGTATATTGTAAAACCTCCAAGCGATGGGAAAATACCTTCTATAAGATGTACTATTATATGAATATTTTACTGTTATAATTTCATATTGCCTATAAAACCTAATAAATAAATAAATGCAACTCGCCTTGAGCTACTCTTGAAAGAAGACTGATCCAAACCAAACTCTCGTCCCTTTAGTATTTGAACTTTGGGGTAGATTCCGACCTGCATTTAGTGGAGATATACATCCAGGGCGGACAGAATGGCGGGGCAGTCACCGGCATGGTGAGTGGGGCACGATGTCCCCGCAGCCCGACCACAGCTATATTAGGTCCGATCAGGGGTCGAGCTGTGGGTAAAAGGCCACCCAGGTGATGTGCGGCCGATCAGGGCTCTGGCATGGAGCCACAGTTCCATGACAACGGGACACCACAGCATCGCGGCTCCATGCAGGAGCCAGGCTGAGCTAGCTGTTCACAGCTCTGAATGTCTGGGATGCCTGAATCTGGGCTCATCCTGGATATCCAGGCCCTATGCCACAATTCTGCTCCAGAAGGGCCAGACCTGCACCTATGGAATTGGCCTCCACATCAACATGTATTTCTCTATATTTAGATACCTCCACGGTCCAAATGCAGCCAGAGCTGTCTTCCAGGCTTCAGGAAATTAATCAGGGAAGGAGAGCCTATCTGCTGCTATGACTGTATCCCCTGTCCAGAAGGAGAGATCTCCAACCAAACTGGTGAGTGATCTCATGTGATAGATGCTCTGCTAGGGCTTCAGATATTCATTATGACCTCTGCTCTATGATACTCAGTAACAAAAATGCAAAAGACAAAGGGGAACCCCCACAAAACAATTTAAGAAAGAAAAGAGCAGGGGGGAAAAAAATAGAGAGCAAATCTTTAATGATGCCCAGCATGGTCGTGTTTCGCAAACTGTTGCCTGCATCAGGGGAAGCTAACAACATCAGTACACTAATATAAAATCTTAACAGAGTCCTTAACAGTTTTCTTCACCAGCACCATTATTCAAAGGCATCAATTTTCTTCCTGTCTATGTTTTTCACTGTCCAACTTTCGCATTCATATGACATTATTGAAAATACCATGGCTTGGACAAGTTGAAGCTTTGTATGAAGGGAGAATGTCTGCTTTTGAGAATCTTGTCTAGGTCCTTCATAGCCATCCTGTCAGGAGCAATGCGTCATCGGATTTCTTGACTGCTTGCCGTTTCTTTTTTTGATTTTTGATCCAAGCAGGTTAAGTTGTCCACTATTTCAATTTCTTCTCCATCAAGGATGAACTTATTGATTTTGCCAGTTGTCAGGATCTTTGTTTTCTTTACGTTAAGGTGCAGGTCCATTTTAAGACAATATTCCTTGATCTTGAGAAGGATATATTTCAGAGTGAGCAACATCTGACCAATGATTTCTCATTTGTAAATCATAGAAACATAGAAACATGATGACAGAAAAAGACCACAAGGCCCATCTAGTCTGTCCTTCCATAACAACTACAACAGTCCACTCTTTACCTTTAGAGATCCTCTGTGTTGGTCCCATGCTTTTTTTAATTCAGTTACTGTCCTCATCTCTACCACCTCCACTGGGAGACTATTCCACGGATCCACTACTCTTTCCGTAAAGAAATATTTCCGCATATCACTCCTGAATCTATCTCCCTTCACCCTCATCCCATGTCCCCTCGTCGCAGAACTTGCTTTCAATTGAAAGAGGCTCTCTCCCTGAACATTTATGCCACGGAGGTATTTAAACATCTCAATCATATCACCTCTATCCCGCCTTTCCTCTAAGGTGTACATATTAAGATCCTTAAGTCTGTCCTCATATGCTTTATAATGAAGACCACTAATCATCTTAGTAGCAACCCTCTGCACCGACTCCATCCTGTTCACATCCTTTTGAAGGTGCGGTCTCCAGAATTGCACACCATACTCCAAATGAGGTCGCACCAAAGACTTATACATAGGCATTATCACCTCCTTTTTTCTGCTAGCCATTCCTCTCCGTATGCACCCAAGCATCCTTCTAGCTTTTGCCGTCGCCTTTTCTACCTGTTTAGCTACTTTAAGATCATCGGACACAACCACGCCTAGGTCCCGCTCTTCTTTAGTGGACAAAAGTACTTCACCTCCTATACTGTATTGCTCCCTTGGATTGCTGCAGCCCAAATGCATGACCTTACATTTTTTAACATTAAATCCAAGTTGCCAAATTCTAGACCATTCTTCAAGCTTAGCCAGATCCCTCCTCATGTTATCTACACCTTCCTGGGTGTCTACTTTATTGCAGATTTTGGTATCATCCGCAAAGAGGCAAACCTTACCCGACAGCCCTTCCGCTATATCACTAACAAAGATGTTAAAAAGAATCGGACCAAGGACAGATCCCTGGGGCACACCACTGGTAACATCCTTCTCCTCAGAGTGAGCTCCATTTACTTGTACTCTTTGTCGCCTCCCACCCAACCAATTTCTAACCCAAGCAGTAACTTTAGGGTCCATCCCTAGGGTGCTCAGTTTGTTTATAAGTCGCCTGTGAGGAACAGTGTCAAAGGCTTTACTGAAATCTAAATACACCACATCTAGAGCTCTCCCTCGGTCCAACTCCCTGGTCACCCAGTCAAAGAAATCAATCAGATTTGTCTGACAAGACCTGCCTCTGGTGAATCCATGCTGCCTCGGATCCTGTAATCCGCTGGACTCCAGAAACCTCACTATTTTCTCTTTCAACAGCGTTTCTATTAATTTACTCACCACTGAAGTTAAACTAACCGGCCTGTAGTTTTCAGCCACATCCTTACTTCCGCTTTTGTGTAAAGGCACCACATGAGCCTCTCTCCAGTCCTTTGGCACCACTCCCGACTCCAACGAGGCATTGAAAAGGTCAGTCAGTGGAGTTGCTAGAACGTCCCCAAGTTCCCTCAGTATTCTAGGGTGTATCCCATCCGGTCCCATCGCTTTGTCTACTTTAAGTTGAGCTAGTTTCTCACGAACACAGTCTTCTGAAAATTGTTCAAGATGTCCCTCGCTTCTGTTCTTATTTGTGGGTGTTTTCTGAGGTCCTGCTCCTGGTTCTTCATCTGTGAACACAGAACAAAAATATTTGTTAAGCAATTCCGCTTTATTCTTATCAGCTTCTACATATTCCCCCCCTGTACCCTTGAGTCTGACAATACCACTTTTGCCCTTCCTCTTCTCACTAATATATCTGAAAAATGTCTTATCCCCCCATTTTATTGCATTGGCTATTTCCTCCTCCTTTTGAATCTTTGCCTTCTTGACTACTTTGCTAGCTTCTCTAAGTTTTTCCAAATACAGATGCCTGTCTTCCTCTCTCTGTGATCTCTTGTATTTCATGAAGGCCTCCCTCTTTTTCTTCACTTTTTCAGCTACTTCCTTCGAAAACCATAGCGGTCTCCTGTTCCTTTTGCCTTTATTTACCATTTTAACAAAAAGGTTGGTTGCCTTTAAAATACCCCCTTTCAGTTTTGTCCACTGTTGTTCTACATCCCCCAGCTGTTCCCATCCCACTAATGACTCCCTGAGGTATTGGCCCATCTTCGCAAAGTTAGTCCTCCTAAAGTCTAAGATCTTCACCTTGGAATGGATTCTAACAGCCCTAGTCCTAATACTGAACCACACCATCTGGTGATCACTGGATGCAAAATGATCTCCAACTACAACATCAGAAACACTTTCACCATTGGTAAGCACCAAGTCCAGTATGGCCCCTTCACGTGTGGGGTCTGTTACCAATTGCCTGAATAGTTCTCCCTGTAGAGAATCCGGGATCTCCTTACTCCTAGATGATACTGCAGCAGGAATGTGCCAATCAACATCTGGCATATTGAAATCTCCTAGCAGTAGCACTTCCCCTTTCCTAGCAATGCTGCGTATGTCTCCAATTAACTCTCTGTCCACCTCTTCCTCTTGTGAGGGAGGTCTGTATATCACACCAATGCAAATAGATTTCTCTTTCCCTCTTTCTAGTTTTATGCACATTTATACCAGGAGTCCAATAAGAATAAACACTTGCAGAATTATTAAAGTATATACTTCACTAATACATCACTGCTACTTCTAATATCACTGTTACTATTACTACTACTACTATTTATTTCTATAGCACTACAAGACATATGTAGCACTGTTGTTGTTGTTAAGTGTCGTCGAGTCAGTGTTGACTCCTAGCGACCCTCTGGATAGTTGACCTAAATTTTGTTCGGTCTTCAGCCAAGCAGCTCATTGTTGATAGAGCAGTATCCATATTTGCTGTTATTGTATTGATCCATCTCATTGCTGGCCTTCCTCTTTTACGGTGACCTTCTACCTTGCCAAGCATTATGTCTATCTCCAGGAACAAGCAAGAATGTAGTCTTCACATACGGGTGATTTCGGTACTGACGGAGCCCGCGCAGGAACTCTCCCCAGCATCCAATAGGAAACCTTTTGGGAGCATCTCACCATGCCTGCGTAGCTGCCTTCTTGCCTTTCCAGCTTTCATTTTCCGTGGAGCTGAGAAGAAGTAATTCCTGTCACCGCAGAAAATTCGTCCTTTCTTTTTTTTTGTGGTCGCGACTGTCTTCCTGTCGACGCTTGTACCGACCCTGTCGGTGCTTTCTTTCTAAAAAAAAAATCTTCTGTGAGGGAAGGAATTATTTCTTTCCTTCAGGCTCATCGATGTCATCTTAGGCTTAGGCCTCCCCTTTTGTCACAGACAAAATGGAAAAACCATCCAGTGTTTTTAAGAAGTGTTCCAAAGGTGGCAGTACCTTTTCGGCCACAGACACCCATGACTGGTGTCTCAAATGCTTAGGACCGAATCATCAACTGTCAGAATTTCCTCTTTGTAGGAAGATGACAAAGAAAGGCCTACAGAATCGAGCTGCAGAGCTGGACATCCTCTTTGCCTCCAATTCAGTATCTTTAGCATCAACATCATCGAGAGCTTCATCTTCCTCCCAAGGATCTCAGGTATCGAATCCTAAGTCTTCATCGAAGACTGACTGGCCCTTCAAGGGTAGATCTCCTTCTAAGCATCGAGATGCCTCGGGAGTTGCCCTGGAGGGGGTCACACTTACCAAACAACCGCAGTGGGAGGACCTTCCCTCCAAAGCCTTAGTGGGGTCCCAGGATGCTCCCGAGGCCTCCACCTCTGGAGAGCTCCTGGTGCCATGTTCAGGGATTGTGGCCCGCAATTCCGGTACCGATAACAAAGCATCAGCAAGCTCCATGGATCAACGTATCCTGGCCATCGAATAGAGCTTAGCGGCCTTACTGGAGGCCTCGGTACCAGTAAAACCTTTATAGTCGATTCCGCAGGCATCGGTTCCAGCTCGGTACTGACACAACCTGCATTGGCGTTTTTGCCACTTACCAGGCTACCACCCATGCTGGCCCTCAAATCTGTTTCTGGTACCGAGGTTCCGGCACCACAAGTCTCAGCTTCTGATTTTGATCAGTACCGAGTACATGCAGAGTGGGCACACCCTGCCCGTCAATACTTTGAGTCTTCAGATTCTGATTTGTTGGATAAGGAATCGTCCAATACCCGGGACATGAGAACTATCCCGAAAGACTCATCTCTGTCTCCACAACATCACATGTCCCCTCCGGAGACTTTATTCGCGATGTTGCTCAGGTCTGTCCATAACTGTGACATCGGAGAAAGAGCCTAGGGCCGAAGAACTTGTAATTCTTCAATACCCTAAAGCCCTGAATGACATTGCTATGCTCCCTATCCACGACATATTTCATGACTTTATGCTTCGTCTGTGGGAGACACCTCTTACTATCTCTCCATATACCCGACGACTCGATACCATGTACTGGATACTGGAGTGTCCAGGTTTTCAAAAGATGCAATTGCCGCTCCACTCCATGGTGGTGGAATGCACTGAATAAAGAGTGCTAAGACACGTTCCTTGAGCCCTCCAGGTAGGGAATCGAGAACCCCCGATTCCTTTGGTCGACGTTGTTTTCAGGCCTCCATGTTATCGGCCAGGATCAGTTCCTATATACTCTATATGCATATGTTCCTTAGAGAGGTGGCTAAGGATTTGATGGCTCCTCTTCTCCCTGATGGCAAGAGAGAAGATTATCTCACAATTGTAAAGCATGCTAGGAATGTTTCAAAGTTTAACAGGGCAACTTTTGACTGTTTTGAGTGCATCAACAGAACTTCATCCATCTGCATCAGTGCACGCAGGATTGCTTGACTCCAAGCATCGGATCTTGAACAATGGGTTCAAGATAAGCTGGGTAATATCCCTTGCACTGGTGAAAACCTTTTTAGCAAGGATTGGCAGGACAAGGCCTCTCAGTTAGAATCGAAGAACACCACTCTTAATAGGCTACCTAGATCTACTGCTAACCCAGCTAGGAAAAAAGCAACAAAGAAAGCTTTTTTCAATAAGAAGACGAAGTACTATCCTTCTTACACCCCTGCTGTACAGTGTCAGCATCATGCTCCTCAAAAAGGTCAGCAGCCAACAAAACAGCAAAAGAAGGCTCAGACTCAGTCACAGCCACCTCAGCAGACCAGCCTCCTCAGGGTCTTTGACTCCTTCCTGGAGAACATAGCTGTTCTGCCTCTGGAGATTCCAGATCCCTTCCATATCCCCAGCAGACTCTGTCACTTTGCCCACAGGTGGCATCTTATCACATCGGAGCAGTGGACACAGTCCATAGTACGGGATGGGTACAAGCTTCATCTATGAAGTCTACCCCCCTCCCCCGGACTCCTCCAAGGGAGTTCCGCTCTCAGCCCCCTCTCACTGCTCTATTGTTGCAAGAGGTCATCTCCCTTCTCTTACAGGGTGCAATAGAGGAGGTTCCACCATCCCAGCAGGGAATGGGCTTTTATTTTCCATACTTCCTCATTCCGAAGAAAACAGGCGGGTACAGGCCCATTCTGGACCTCAGATAATTGAACAAGTATCTGCTAGGGGAGTTCAAAATGATCTCCCTAGGAGCCCTTCTTCTCTATCTCCAAAGTCAGGATTGGCTCTGTTCTCTAGATCTAAAGGAGGCAGATACTCACATTCTTATTCATTCACAGCACAGAACGTTCCTGCACCTCATGTTCCAAAGGAGACATTATCAATACAGAGTCCTGCCTTTCGGCCTCTCCTCCACAAAATGCATGACGGTAGTAGCCGCATTCCTAAGGACTCTCAAGATATTTATCTTCTCTTACTTAGACGACTGGTTCATTCAAGCAAACACCTCTCTAGAGGCCAGCCTTTCCCTCTCATATTCTATGCAGGTGCTGCAATACTTGGGATTTGTAATCAATCTTCCAACTCGTCCCCTTTCAATCTTTAGGGTTTATAGGGGCTCTCCTAGACACTTGCCAATCAAAGGCATTTCTGCCCCAACTCCGCTGCGCTCGACTCAATCAGTTAGGATTTCAGGAATGCCTCAAGAACTTTCTCACTGCTCAAGAAATGGTACAACATCTGGGTCATATGGCTCAACGGTGTATGTTGTTCCATATGCTCATTTACATATGCGCTCAGCTCAATGGACACTGGCTTCCCAGTGGTATCAGACATTGGGTTGCCTGGGAGACAAGATAATGGTCTCTATCCACCTAATCTCGTCTCTCCAGTGGTGGCAATCCCCAGAAAACCTACTGGTAGGGTCACCTTTCAGATGCCAGCACATCAATGTACCCTGACGATGGATGCATCTAAATTGGGCTGGGGAGCTCATCTGGACAATCTCTCCACTCAGGGGCTCTGGTCTCATCAGGAATCACAACTCCACATAAATCTGCTGGAGCTCAGAACCATTCACAATGCTCTCAAAGTGTTCCAGACCATCTTCGATTCTGCACATGTTGTACTTGAACAAGCAGGGCAGAACAGGCTCTTGGACCCTCTACAGTGAGGCCCTGCATCTGTGGTCTTTTGCCATACAGCATCACTTTCACCTAGATGCGGTGTATCTTCCTGGCAAACACAATGTCTTGGCAGACAAAGTGAGTCGAGTCCTTCTACCCCACGAGTGGTCTCTCCATGCAGACAAAGTCGCTCACATTTTTCAGATCTGGGGAACCCCAGAGAAAAACTTGTTCACAAGTCCTCAGAATACCAAGCTTCCTCACTTCTGCTCCAGGACTCCTGCACCGGACAGCCAGCAGGTGGATGCTTTTTACCTCCACTGGGGTCAAGGCTTCCTATATGCCTTCCCTCACATTTCCCTCATTCCCAAGACTCTTTTCAAACTCCAGACAGTGTCTACATGATACTCATAGCCCCACGCTGGCCATGACAAGACAACCGTGGTACCCTCTCCTTCTACGCCTGTCTCGGGCTCAACCCATAGATCTGGGATCTACTTCAGATCACCTCTCTCAGGGGGAGGAGACGTTGCTCCATCCCAGTCTGCAGTCCCTGCATCTCACCGTATGGCTGCTGAAGTCTTAACCTTCCAGGACGTTATCCTTTCCCAGGAGGTTAAGGACATTTCTTTGCTTCAAGGAAGTCATCCACCAGGTGTTCCTATGCCTTCAAGTGGCGTAGATTCGCTCTCTGGTGTTCTCATAGGGATCTTAACCCCTTCTCAGCTCCAGTGGAGGCATTACTTGAATATCTCCTCCACCTATCTTCTTCTGGACTCAAAACCAATTCGGTAAGAGTACTCCTAAGTGCAATTGCGGCCTCTCACCTGCCCTTAGATGGTCAGCGCATCTCTTCTCAGCTGCTTGTAGCATGCTTCATAAGGGGTTTTATATTATCCAAACCTCCCATTAAGCCTCCTCCAGTGGCATGGGATCTTAATGTTATTTTAGGACAGCTTCTTATGCTGCTCTTTGAACCTTTAGCCACTACCTCACTGAGGTTTCTCACATGGAAGTTCATCTTCCTTATTGCCCTCACTTCAACAAGACACATTAATGAGCTCCAGGCTTTGGTGGCTGACCCTCCTTATACACGATTCCACCATGATAATGTAGTCCTTAGGACTCATCCTCACTTTATGCCAAAGGTGGTCTTGCCCTTCCATTTAAACCAGTCAGTCTACCTTCCTGTCTTTTTCCCTAGACCTCATTCCTCTAGGGCAGAGGCAACCTTTCACATTCTGGATTGCAAACATGCCTTGACTTTTTATCTCCAGAGAACTCGAGAGCACAGAAAAGCTTCCCAACTTTTGATCTCCTTTGACTTGAGTCACCTGGGGTTGCCAGTATCCAAACAAACTCTTTCCAGGTGGATAGCAGACTGCATCTCCTTTGCTTATGAAAAGGCAGGACTCTCTCTTGCGGGTCACGTCACTGCACTTAATGTTCGAGCCATGGCTGCCTCCATGGCAAATCTATGCTCTGTAGCGATTGATGAGATATGCAAAGCAGCAACTTGGTCTTGCTGCTCACTTTTGCCTAGACAAGGACTCCCACCGGGACACATTGTTTGGCCAAACTGTTCTCCAGCATCTCTTTCACAGATCAACTCCTTCCCTCTATCCCAAGTTTCGATACCAGACATCCTTGGAGATACATGATCTCTTTAGTTATACCTGTGATTCCACAGCCAACTCTGAGGTCATCTCTCTGGCATCTCCGAGCTAGGGAGTCCCATAAGTGAAGACTACATTCCTGCTTGTTCCTGGAGATAGCGTAGTTACTCACTTGCAACAGGTGATCTCCGGGAACAGTAGGAATTTAGTCTTCATATCACACCCTCCTCGCCTATGATTTGTAGGTCTTCTTCTTCTTCTTCTCCTTCTCTCCTTTTATCTCAGCTACAAACTCAACTGAGGAGGGAGAGCTGCAAATGCAGGAAGGCAGCTACACAGGTGCAGTGGAATGCTCCCAAAAGCTTTCCTATTGGACGCTGGGGAGTGTTCTCGCACAGGCTCCGTCAGTACCGACGTCACCCATATGTGAAGACGAAATTCCTACTCTTCCCAGAGATCACCTGTTATAGGTGAGTAACTATGCCTTCTCCAATGATCTCTCTCTTCGCATGATGTGCCCAAATTATGAAATTTCTTCTGATACAAACAGAACAAATAAGAGATTGGGGCATGGGTGTCAATCCTGGAGGGCTGCAGACCAGCCAGGTTTTCAGGATGCCCCTATTAGATGTGCACGGGACACATTTGTATACAATGGAGGCAATGCTTGGAGATAATCTTCAGGAATATTCTTTAGGGATATCCTGAATACCTGACTGGTTTGTGGCCTTCCAGGATTACAGTTTGAGACTGCTGGATAAGAGAGCCAGCTACAGGTAAGAATGGGAAACTGAGGGAAGATCAAACCGACTGAAGAAGTTGAGATCCATTCCATCATTTCAGATCCTTGCCATTTCTTCCCTTTTGCCAGCTGAAAGAGCCCGAGTGATCATTTCCCCACAACACCTTACCCACAAAATAATTAAAAATTACAAGAAAGACTTAATAATTTTCTTTCAAAAATATCCACAATTCTTTGTTTCCCTCTGCCACCTTTCTATTGTGGTCTAATGGGAAACATTTTTGTTTCTTCTTATATTTTACCTAGTTAAGGGGTCACTGATATGCTTAAAATTTCTATTTCTACCATACTTGCTTTTGCAAGTGTAATCCTATTGGTAAATTTTGACATTTCATATATAAATATTAAAAAAAGAGTCAAAGGAAACTTGAATTAGGAACAGGCTACATCAAGGTATGAGTTTCAGCTGCAGCTGTCAGAAGGTTAGTGGATAATAAATCCCACGCCACTACCAAAATTCTGTCGATTATGATGATAAATATTATAACTGCTAAAGAAAGCCTGGTTGGTGCTCGTGGAAGCTTATTAAAGTTAAGCATTATGCAATCTATGCTATACAAATATATTCATTGCTATATTTGCGCAAGCAATTTGCACAAACGTTTAATTTTAAACACCCAAATGACCCAAAGAAGTCATGACAACCATCTCCCTAGTAACTGCGCTCATCAAAATGTGACAAAATTTCACATCTCTAATCCACTTTTTTGAATGAGAACCACAACAAGATTTATTAAAAGTTTAAAAATTAGGTAAGGGCACATGTATTTTCATTTGTATGTGGTTTTGCTATTTGTCTAGAAATGTTTGGATAGATCAGATATAAATGGAAGGAAATGAAAATAAATACAGGCTGATCAGAAGAATGTTGATGCGTTTCTAATACTCGCCACTTTCAACCCTTCATCTACCTTGAGTTGGTGCCGGCCTCATTCTATTGTCTCAGTTCCTTCTCTTTAATTATTACATATGGCTGGTCCATATTATCCATGCTGCCATAAATATTATAACACACATTTTTCTTTTCCCATATCTGTGTTTTCAAAAGGGGGCATGTTTACTAACAAGAGCGCCTCTAGCGCATACGTGGGCTACAAAAGCAACACAGCAGCCAGCGTCAACTTCAGGGTGCGTGTGCATCTGGACCCCAGCCATTAGTGCATTGCTAACATACAGCACGGTGGTAATCTGGCTTGCACTTCCATCTACCACCTGCACGTCCATCTACCATCGCAATTAGCGTGTGGATAAAGTGCTCATGCTAACCACAATTTTATTTATTTTATTTAACATATATTTATAACCCGCAACTTCCAGAGTTCAGTTGCGGTTCACAATAAAACAACAATCCACAAAGCAAAAGCTTAGTTTTACATCGAACATTTTGTAACAATAAACGTAATAGTTAACAGCATGAACTAATGCAAAATAGCAAAACTGGCTTGTAAACTATGTACAAAAAACTATATACAAATACATGTTGTGGGTACTTTGGAATTGGATCATAGTGTTTTTATAATTGTGTATTGTCTGTTAAATTGTTGGGATTAGTATTACAATGTGCTCTCAATGTCCATGTTATGCTCCCAACTCGTCCTGTCTCCAACTATTCATCTGCTAAACGTGTAGTGTGGAGTTTTGTGCACTGGACCACACGCTAAATTTTTAGTGCAGCATGCTCACTGTATAGTAAGCTACACGCTAGCAGTTAGTGTGGTATACTAAACATACCGCATGGTGAATTAGCCTTTTTCCAGTCTTCCTCACCTGTTTCTGTCCTCCTTTGATACTGCACCTGCAGTGTTATTACTCTTGGCTTTGGTCTCTTTAATAAACTGGAACAACAACAGCTTAAGTTGGGAAATGGTTGAGGTAAGAAGGTAACTATTGCCCCTATTCCAACCTTCATTTGCATGAAGTGTGATAGGCAAAAATATCCTGGAAAATGCTTTGAAATCTTCTGTTTAGTGTGCGGCAGCAGCCAAAAAAGCAAAAGGAACTTTAGGAATGTTTAGGAGAGCAATGGAGAATGGAACAAGGAATATAATAATACTAATGTATCATTCCATGGTGCAACCGCGTTTTGAGTACCATGTGCAATTCTGGTCAGTGCATCTCAGAAATAATATAGTGCAATTAGAAAAGGTACAGCAAATGGAACGACCCCCCTCCCCCCCCCCAAAAAGGAAAGACTAAATAAGTTATTGCTATTCAGTTTGGATCAAGACAAGACTGAGGTGAGATATGATAAAGTTTATCACATAATGTGCGGAGTGAAATGGGAAAATGCAAATCGGTTGTTTGCTGTTTCAAAACATACAAAGACTAGGAGTCATGCCATGAAGTTTCAAAGCAAATTGGAGAAACTACGTCCTCAATGCACAATTAATCTCTCAACTTTGTTCTTGGAGGATGCCGTAAGTACAGTTAACGTAGCTGGGTTTAAAAAAGGTTTGGACAATTTCTTGGAAGAAAAATTCGTAAAACATTATTAAGGTAGACTTTATGGAAATCCACTGCTTATCCCTTGGATAAGCAACATGGAATTTGTCTACTTTTTAAGTTCCCATCACGTACCTTTAACTTTGACCGGTCACTACTGGAAACAGAACACGAGCTTGAAGGACTTTTGTTCTGGCCATATAGGGCATTTCCTAGGTTCTTGTGTTCTTATCTTGGACAGCATAACTCTACACCCAGTGACTGGTTGGCATGCATCAAAACTACCTCCAAATTGCAATCATTAAGAAACTATATTCTGGGGTCATCTGGGATATAGGGACTGAATATTTTTAAAATGCAAATAGCGGTGTTTATTCACTGTCTTAAAATGGATGATGGTGATATTCTGAGGAATTATTCTTCCTTTTCAGATATGGACAACTGTGTGAAGTGCCCAGAGGACAAATGGCCCAAATGGCCCAATCAGAAGAGAGATACCTGCATCCCGAAAAGGATAACGTTCCTGTCATATGAGGAACCTTTGGGGCTATCTTTCACTTTCACCAGTATTTTTTTCATTCTTATCACTGCTGTTATTCTGGGGATATTCCTTAAATATCAGCACACTCCTATAGTGAGGGCCAACAACCAGAGCCTCAGCTATATTCTCCTCATTTCCCTCATCCTCAGCTTTCTCTGCTCCTTATTATTCATTGGCCGTCCTGAGAAAGTAACCTGCATTCTCCGGCAGACAACCTTTGGGATCACTTTTGCCATCTCTCTCTCCTCCATATTGGCAAAAACCATCACTGTGGTCATAGCTTTCCAGGCCACCAAGCCTGGAAGCAAACTCCGGCAATGGATAGGTTACCTAGTGCGTGCTGCTCGGGGTTCAGACGTTGACGGTGGTGAGTGCCGGCTAGCGGTTTTGTCGGAGCAGGATAGCTCGGCAACCGCTTTGGCGTTATCTCTCTCCCCGCTGCTGAGTCCGGTGTCCAAGGTCTCCCGCACCCACGCATTGCCAGAAGGCTTTCTGGAGATTCCTCCTCCTGCTATGTCGGGGGTTGGAGGTGCCTCGGGTGGGCCAGAAAGAGATGTGTCGGAGGAGCTGGAGAGTGGAGCAAAGAACAAGCTCCCGTGTAGTCCATCTACCTTGGCCCCTAAGGGAGACGTGAGCACGACGCAGGCTGGTTCCTCTGCCTCGCGGGTTGTTCTTCAAACACATTTGGAAGTGGAGAGCCCTGTTTTGAATATGGATGCTTGTTTTCTTTGCAACGTCCGGCTAATTTTACGTTGGAATCCATTTGGACAGCTATTGCCTCGTTGGGAGAAGCTTTATTTCCACATGTAACTTCTTTAACCACAAAGGTAAAATCTACCGCTGATGCTGTGACTGTCTTGGAGAAAAAAGTTTCGGATCTTTCTTTGGGGGAAGAAGAGCTACAAAATAGACTTATTAGTTTGGAAGAACATTCTGACGTATATAAAAAGAACTCATTGTCTGTTCTTATGAGATTAGAACAGTTGGAAAATGTGTCACGTATTAATAATTTGCGAATTGTTAATTTTCCAAGATCCCCTTCTATTGGGGCAAAAGAGATGTTTAAAGAATATTTACTAGAGGTTTTGGGGGTTTCTTCGGAGTTAATGCCTCCTTTAGTTAAAGTATATTATGTGCCCAAAGTGAAGCGTGTTGCCTCTAGTAGCCCCACAGAAGGGGGGTTGGTACAAGGGGATACTTTAAATGTTACTAACTTGTTGGAAGAGTCACGGAAATCTTTGGAGTCATCTACCCTCTTAGTTACTTTTGCTTTGCTTTCGGACAGGGAGTGGCTATTGAAGCTTTTCTTTCGTAAAAGGAAAATTCCCTTTCGGGGCTATGCTGTTCGTATTTATCCTGATTTATGCAGAGAAACGCAAAAACGACGTAAAGAATTTTTTTTGTTAAGATCTGGGGTGGTACAGTTGGGGGGGCTCTTTTTTCTAAAACATCCCTTTAAGTGTTTGGTGAAATACCATGATGTATCGTATGTATTCTTTGAGCCCTCCCAACTGCTAGCATTTATTAATGCAAGGTGTTTGGAGCACTCCATCTCCTCTTCATAAGTAGCTCAGATAGTGATTGTTTGAATAGCTGTGCTGCCTGTTTACTTTCATGTTTGGTTTGCTTTGGCATATATATATATAATTACAGGGATTCTCCCCCTCATTATAGTGGACTAGATTGACTGGATAATGTTGGTATTTACTATGCATGTATATTTGGTATTTTCCTCTTGTTAATTTTCCGTTACCAGTCTATTTCTCCAAGAGAGTGCATTGTTAAGCTTTCTTGATTTATTTGGAAAATTATCCTAAAAATAAAATAAAAAAAAAAAAATGCAAATAGCGGTGTTTATTCACTGTCTTAAAATGAATGATGGTGATATTCTGAGGAATTATTCTTCCTTTTCAGATATGGACAACTGTGTGAAGTGCCCAGAGGACAAATGGCCCAATCAGAAGAGGGATACCTGCATCCCGAAAAGGATAACGTTCCTGTCATATGAGGAAACTTTGGGGCTATCTTTCACTTTCACCAGTATTTTTTTCATTCTTATCACTGCTGTTATTCTGGGGATATTCCTTAAATATCAGCACACTCCCATAGTGAGGGCCAACAACCAGAGCCTCAGCTATATTCTCCTCATTTCCCTCATCCTCAGCTTTCTCTGCTCCTTATTATTCATTGGCCGTCCTGAGAAAGTCACCTGCATTCTCCGGCAGACCACCTTTGGGATCACTTTTGCCATCTCTCTCTCCTCCATATTGGCAAAAACCATCACTGTGGTCATAGCTTTCCAGGCCACCAAGCCTGGAAGCAAACTCCGGCAATGGATAGGTTCCAGGTTCTCAAACACTTTAATCCTTTCCTGTTCTCTTTTTCAGATTTTTCTATGTCTCATTTGGTTTTGTATTGCTCCCCCATTCCCATTTTTTAACATGCGATCAGAAACTGGAACAATACTAATTGAATGTAATGAAGGGTCAATAACTGCATTTTATTGTGTTCTGGGTTTCCTGGGATTTCTGGCTGGTATCAGCTTTATTGTGGCTTTCCTAGCAAGAAATCTCCCTGACAGTTTCAATGAGGCCAAGTACATCACCTTCAGCATGCTGGTGTTCTGCAGTGTTTGGATCTCCTTCATCCCAACCTATCTGAGCACCAAGGGCAAGTACATGGTGGCAGTGGAGATATTTGCTATCCAGGCCTCCAGCGCTGGACTGTTAGGATGTATTTTTTTACCCAAGTGTTATATTATTCTACTGCGGCCTGACTTGAATAGCAGGAAGTATCTAACAAAAAAATGAAATGGTCAACATTTATAGAGGAGATAGTACAGTTAGGATTCTGTCAGTTCAACTTTGTAGATTTATATATTTCCTTAAAGTGTGATTATTGATGCAGTGGCGACTGCATTTTTTTATTAAGTACAAAACATGCAAGAAGAAGAGGGCAAAAGACAGAAGTGGGGAAATAGAACATGTTCTGCACTCCTAGGACCTCGATACTGCTACTGATGCCTGGCAATGTGCAGTGATGATCTTGATTGTGCTGAAGACGATAATGAGCTGCACATGCTTTTGATTTATCTCGTGCATGGATATCTAATGATGATTTCAATTCCCTAAGATTAGATAATAAAATTAACTTTTGTCTGTATATTTTTATCAAGAAATTCCACTCAAAGTAATTCACTCTGGGGCATATTTACTAAGCCCTGTGCCAGTAACGCATATGTGGGCCATGTTACCAGCGCAGGGCACATGGATAACCGCAAGAGGGCATGCACATCGCGTGCTACCAGGGAGACCAGGCTATATATGCAACTAATGCCACCCACGAGGTGAGGTTAGTTGCACCAGTGCTACCAGCATCAAGCAGGGTTGGCATGAGCCATTGGCACCCATGCTAGCCACGACCCGCCAGAAGCACCTGCAATCTGCCCATATCCCTCCCAGAGCCACCCCAATGTGAGCTGCAAGAGCAGCTCAGGGGTTTAGCACAAGGGCCCCTGTTATCTTTTAGCACAACTCCCAAATCGAACGCTAACCCCACGCTACCCTGGTAATGTACCTCAGTAAACATGTCCCTGTTTCCTTATGTTACCTTATTAATCACATTAGTCTGAAAATCTGTATTGAAAAAGTACAAAATTGAAAACAACTGCAGAGTTGTATGCATAGTCATGGCTTCAGAATCTCCACGTGAAACCTAGAGGTTCAGGGGTTATAAATCGTAAGCATGAAATTCTGTGTCTGTAGGTGGGTGATATTAAACAGTAACATGAGGTGTTTTCTTTCTAACACACAAATTCACAGCTATATTCATCTATTTCAACTTGATTATTTGCTTTATCATAAAATGTTCATGGCAGGTTACAACATAGATTAAAAATAATAAAATGAGATACAATCAACTCCCAACCATGCATCCCATACCCCAGAATAAAATCACCCTGCTAATATATAGACAATCTCAAACACTAAAAGTTATCCTCATCAATGCTAGATCTGTCAGAAATAAAATTCCACTCAAAACAGACCTTATCACTGATGAGAAACCTGACTTCCTTTGCATATCAGAAACCTGGTTAACAGAAACCGACGGTTATTTTAAACCAACTAAAAGCAAAAGGGTACTCTCTATTTAATTGTAACTGTAATCAAAAAAAAAAGGAGGGGGGGTACTCATATTAGCAAGAACAAATCTAAACTGCTACACCACCATTTGTGATACTAAAGAAGACATGGAAATACTAAAGATAGAAAATAGAAACATAGCCATCTGTCTCTTTTACAGACCCCCTACACCAGACACTCAAAACATAACCACCATCCTGGAAACAGCATGCAAAGCATCAATAAATAAACCACATATTATTTTCGGAGACTTTAATCTGGCAACTCTCAATAGCAACCAAACAACAACTTTCTTAGAATCAATGGAAGACTTAGGATTTAAACAAATAATCAACCACTCCACGCATATCAAAGGCAACACTCTTGACCTAGTATTCATTCCTGAACACATAGCAAAACACCCACAATATACCCCTCCAACCATAACTCAGATTCCATGGTCAGACCACTCTATGATTCAATTTTACGTCCAAACTCCTTACACCTCCACCTCACAAAAATATGGCCCACACCAAGGACCGCGATTTCGACCTTTTGTAATAGAAGTGTTCCTAGAAACAATCATACCCCAGCTGAATAAAGACCAAAACAGCCTTGAAAAAAACTGTTTCTTATTGGAATACTGCAATAAAGATAGCTTCAAAACCATTAGCTACTAAACCTAAAAGAAACAATAAAATAACATCGGAAAAATGGTACACGTATGAGCTAACTACATTTAAAAAGCAACTCAGAAAGATTGAAGCTAAATGGAGAACAAATAAAACATCAGAACTGCGGGACCTTTATATCTCAACTCTTAATTCCTACAGATTAGCCACAAATTATGCAAAAAAACAATACCTTACAGCAATTCTATCTAAAGCTATTAATCGACCAAGAGAATTATTTGAAATAGTAAAATCGTTATCTAAAGCCCACACTGACTACACACCCAAAGCACCTATCAACCCCCAAGCATTGGCAAACTATTTTGCTGCCAAACTAAAGCAAAGTGCCCCACCAATAACTGACCCTTTCCCCAATACAATGAATAACATAAGTGAATGGAAATCCTTCCATCCTATTGATAAAAAACAATTGCTCAATATAATTGCTAATCTTAATACAACTACATCTCTTTTAGACTCTTGCCCAGTATCCTGGATTAAGACAACAAAGCTAAAACTCTCCCCTTACATTTTAGATATAGTAAACAAATCGTTACAACAACGTGTTCTACCCAAAGAACTCAAACTCTCAGCAATCCACCCAATTTTGAAAAATAAAACACTAAATGAAAATGACCCATCATCATACCGACCAATTGCCAGTATTCCATTCATGACTAAAGTCATTGAAAAGGTTGTTCAACTACAACTCCAAGACTATATAGATTCCTCTGCTCCCCTTGATGATCATCAATATGGGTTCGCCCTTTCCATGGCGTAGAAACTCTATTACTAGTCCTTCTTGACACTCTCATCAGGGGCATGGACAACACCAAGCAAGCATTTATTCTGGTATTTATTGACATATCTGCTGCATTTGACAGCGTAAACCACAATACCCTTATTTCAAGACTCAACCAACTAGGTTTACAAGAAACAACACTTGAATGGTTTAAATCATATATAACTGACCGGTCACAATATGTACAAATTGATCAAATTGCATCACCACCATTCCCACAAGAACAGGGAATCCCTCAAGGCTCTGCACTGTCCGCTCTCCTTTTTAACCTTTATCTCCAACCAATATGCACCATATTCAAAAAATATGATATAAACTATCACATATACATGGACGACATCATGCTGTTCACCACAATTAATATAACTGACCCTAACTATGACAACTTAATAGCCTGTCTTTCTGAAGCTGAATTATGGCTCCGCTCACAGAATATGAATATTAATTTTAAAAAGACTGAAGTCTTATTTACATCAAGAAACCCTAATTTTATAGCACCATCAGACATTAAACTTCAGAACATTCAAGTGCGAGCGCGGAGTCGCGAAGGACGCCGGTAACTGGGCGGTCGGCCCGGTCCCGGCCCATCCTTCCGGCTTCAGAAGAAAGGGGGGGGGGGAGAGGGAGCAAGCGTGCGGAGGCTGATGACGCCGGCAGCATCTTTTAAATGGATTGGCTCCGCAGATGAAGAGAGCGGAGCCAATCAGAGCTGCCGGCGTTAGACGCGGTTTATAAGGAAGGGGCTGTTTTTTGCTCCCCCTTTTCGGCGGCGCTATTGGCAGCAGGAAGGCTTTGGTCTGGGGCAGCTCTGTGTTCGGCGTCGTTGGAGAGCACGAAGTCGGTGCAGCGTGGGGAGCAGGTGCTAAAGGTGGTTCGGGCTGCCGGGTAAGCTCTCGGGGGCCGGAGCGGTGATTGCTGGGGTGTGGAGTTTTGACGCGGCGTGCTCTTCGGCGTTGCGCTGCGGGAGGTCTTTCCAGCTGAGTGGCCCGATTGTGAGGGGTGTTAGAGGGGATATTTGGGGGGGAAGATTCAGCAAAAAGTCCTGCTAACTTTATCCTACTCCGGCTTTCTTGCTGGGGGTCTGTGCTCCTCTGTAGCATGGCTCGTGGAGTGAGGGCTGGTGCAGTTGGCCCTGATAGGACTTCTCAGGTACGGGGTGCTCATGCTGCTAATAGGGGTAGGGTTGCAGGGAGGGGGGGTAGCGGGGGGGGCCGGGGGCTTCGAGGAAATGCCAGCCGGAGGCTGCCTCGAACAAAGGCACCTCAACGAGGGCGGGGAGAGGGGTTTTCATCAGTGCGGGGAAAAGGGGCTACAGGATCCAGGGCGAGGGGGCAAGCTAGGCGGGGACAGCCTCAAGTACGGGGTGTGGGGGATAATTCTGGGCCAGTGCCTGCGGCTTTAAATGAGCACGGAGCTGCTAGGGAAGGGGATGATTTGGTGGGGGGCGGGCCTGAGCAGGAGCAAGGGTGTCTAACTCAGGGGGGATGGGGTTATGGGAACTTAGGGTTGGGACCTATGGTGATGCCTGTGGGTACACATAACATACATCCTCGAGGCAGGGCGTCCTGGGAGAGTGTGCAGAGGGGCCATGGTACCTATGGGGCTTGGAGTGGCCCCTCGCAATGGGGACACTGGTTGGGGGGTGGGCAGGGTTCCTCTCGAGCAGAATGGTTGGAGGCATGGCAGCCAGGGTGGTCTTCTCCTGTTTCCCCTCCCCCTCTTTTTCCTGTTGTGTCTCCGCAGGGTCCAACACCATTGCCAGGAAGAGCTGACAGTGGACAGCGGCAAGTAGAGCGCGTGGATTTGACTTTGATCCGGCAGCGGGGGATGTCCAGTGAGGGTGCGGTTCGAGAAGCTGGCGGACGAGAGCAGGAAGCGGAGCTCAGTACAGTGGATGTAGGCCCGGAGAAGGTGGTGGCCTCTGCGACAGGTGTTTCGGGTGAGTTACAGGTAGATTCGGGTGAGAAGAGTAGGGAGGGTGGTAAAAAGAAAGCAAAAAAGACAACAAAAAGGAAACATTCCTATAGAAGGCATCGCAGTTCCAGTTCTTCGTCTGCATCGTCCTCGGTGTCGTCTTCTTCGTTGACGTCATCGGAAGATAGCACGTGTCGGCAGAGGAAGGGTGACAAAAAGGTTTTAGGAAGGGGTCAAGGGGGTGGTTTGCCTTCAGCAGTGGTTATTTCAGAGTTATGGGAGGGAGTTCCGCGGAAGTTGAGGCATAAAATTAAAAAGCGGCGATATATAGATATTTTCCGGCTGCTAGAAGGTCTCAAACGCTCAGGTGAAAGTAAGAAAAAACGTAAAGAGGACGAAAAGGCGGGGCGTGTTAAGAAAGTGTCGCGAAATGTGGTCAATTGGACACGGGCGTTTCTGCGTTTGACTAGTGTTTGGGGACAGCATTACCCAGGGCAATATGAGAGGCTTTTATCTTACGCAGATTCTATCTTGGAGGCGTCGCAGACGCATGAAGGGTGGTCATGGTTAAACTATGATGAGAAATTTAGAGACAAGATGGAAGAGAATAGATTTGTGTCATGGGGAATGCAGGACATTAATTTGTGGTTGACCCAGATATCGGCCAGGGTTAGTGTCGGGGGAGGGGCTAAAGGTGCAGTCGGGAGCTTGGCTGGGACTGGTCGGTCCTTTCGTGGGGGAGCGAGTCTCGTACAGCAGCGTACAGGGGGAAATGGGGCAGGCGACGTTTGCTGGAGGTTCAACAAGACCTCGTGCCCTTTTCCAGACTGCAAATTCCGGCACGTCTGTTCCCTTTGCGGGGGAGCACATTCGGCAGTCAAATGTGTCAAAAAAGGGATCTCCCAGCCCCCTACCTCTAGCGCAAAGTAATGCAGGGTCGTTTGGCCTCGCCCCCACGCCTGTTAGAGTGCAAGTACTGAATGCGTGGTTGGGCCAGTACCCTCGACAAAGAGATAGGGAGGCTTTATATTTTGGTTTTAATTATGGTTTTGTAATCCCAGTGTGTGGGCAGGTGGGAGGGACGGCGGTGTGGAATTCAGTGTCAGTGAAGCGATTCGCGTCGGTAGTAAAGGAAAAGTTGGCAGCTGAATTGTTGCTTGGTAGGGTAGCGGGCCCATTTGTCAGTCAGCCATTCGCAAGAATGGTAATTTCTCCTTTGGGAATAATACCGAAAAAGGAGCCGGGGAAATTCCGCCTGATACATAATTTGTCCAGCCCCATGGGAGCGTCAGTTAATGACTATATCCCGCGGGAATTATGTTCCGTGCGATATGCGTCGTTCGACAAGGCAGTGAGCCTGGTACGATCCGCCGGGCGTAGGGCGCAGATGGCAAAGGTAGATGTTGAATCGGCGTTCAGGCTGCTTCCAGTGCACCCTGCATCGTTTTATTTGTTGGGTTTTCGCTTTGAAGATGGTATATATTTTGATAAATGCATGCCCATGGGCTGCGCAATCTCTTGTTCATACTTCGAGAAGTTCAGTACTTTTTTACAGTGGGCAATTGAACGTAAAGTGGGTATAGCGCAGGTAGTGCACTACTTGGATGATTTTTTATTTGTCGGGTCGGAACAATCTGAAGAATGCCGTGTATTGCTGGATGGTTTTGTGGAGTTGTCCGTGGAATTGGGAGTGCCTTTGGCAAAAGAAAAGACGGAGGGCCCTACTACGCGGATCACTTTTTTAGGGGTGGAGCTTGATTCAGAGTTAATGGTGGCACATCTTCCTCAGGAAACAATTCGCAGATTGCGGGTGTTAGTGGCCAATGTGCTGGCATCATCGTCCTTGACGCTGAGGGAGATGCAAGCTTTGATAGGATCGTTAAATTTTGCTTGTCGGGTGATACCGATGGGACGGGTATTTTTGCGTCGGTTGGCGGCAGCTACGGCGGGGGTGCATAGGCCTCATCATCATTTGAGGGTCTCGAAGTCAATTAAGGCGGATTTGCGGATCTGGCAGGTCTTTTTGGAGGATTTTAATGGGACCACAGTCTTAATGGAACCAAAGCTCAGTAGTGCGGATTTGCAATTGTATACCGACGCGGCAGGGGGCATAGGCTTGGGTATTTACTTCGGTGGGGCTTGGTGTGCAGAGCATTGGCCGCAGTCATGGCACGAGTCGCGTCTTACCAGTAATATAACTTTTTTGGAATTGTTTCCCATCTTAGTGGCATTGGAGTTGTGGCCGGATAGATTTTGTAACAAAAAGGTTTTGTGGTGGTGTGATAATGAAGCCGTAGTGCGTGTGGTGAACCATTATTCACCGCACTGTGTTTTGGTGGCTAACTTGATGAGGGAAGTAATTTTAGCTTGTTTGCGGTTGAATGTGTACCTGAAAGCTCAACATATTCCAGGGTATGCTAATGCAATCGCTGATTCTCTTTCCCGTTTCAAGTTCGAGCAATTTCGACAATTGGCACCACAAGCGGATGCAGAAGGAGGTGCGGTCCCTTGGAAGTTATGGAGTCTTGGCCATCCGGGATGAAGGACTTGTTGCAGTGTTCCGTAGCGGCTGGCACATGGGCAGCGTATCGGCGAGGATGTCAGAAGGTGGTGGAATTTTTGGAACGCTCGGGTTGGCAGTTTGGGCCGGTTTCGGCTCAGTTGCTAGGACAATATGTGGTATGGGCTAAGGAGAATGGAGTGACTCGCTCGTCAGTGCGTAGTCATTTGGCGGGTTTCGAATATTTTGTGAAGGCGGTTGGCTGGGACTTCCCGTCAGGGGGTGCCTTAGCTCGGCGGCTCTTGCAAGGATGGGGTCGAGCAGCACCTGTACATCAGGATGCTTGGCGCCCCATCACCCATGATTTATTAGAAAGAATATGCAAATCATTATCGGTGGTTGCCTCGTCACAGTATGAGGTGACGCTTTTTCGAGCAGTTTTTAGTTTGGCATTTTTTGGGGCCTTCGCATGGGGGAGCTGGTTGCGCGATCAACCAGGGCGGGAGATGTGGGGATTCTACAGCGGCAACATGTTTGCTTTGAGAAAGGGCGGTTGAGAATTTTGTTGGCAAAATCCAAGACTGATCCGCAAGGCAAGGGTTTGTGGGTTCGGCTGAGTGGGATTCCAGGGTTTGACACTTGTCCGGTGAGCGCCATGGGTGCTTTCTTACGGGTACGCCCAGCGGGGGTTGGGGGGTTGTTTCTGCATGCGGACGGGCGGCTGCTTACACGTTTTCAGGTGGTGGCAGTCCTGAGGTTGGCATTGAGGGCTGTAGGAGAGTCCCCCGAGCATTATGCAGCTCATTCTTTTCGTATTGGCGCGGCTACCAGCGCTGCTGCTGCGGGCCTGTCGCAGCAGGACATTCAGAGTATTGGGAGGTGGCGTTCCCAGGCTTTCCGGGGTTATGTTCGTTTGTGAGGGTGGAAAAAGGGGGGGGGAGGGGGGGACCTGATATGGATTGACTCTTCTTTTCTTTTGCAGTTGCAGGAGGGAGTGTCCAGAGCTGTTGGATGATCGGGCACTCTTTCATGTTCTGGGCCGGCCGGCGAGCGGCTGAGCGACCATTGGGGCCTAATCTGGGACTGGATCCTGCTCACGTGTCGCTGCTATGGCTGGGTGAGAGAGAGTTGAGGTGGTCTCAGCTCCTGCCTTTGCTCCGGCACCATGAGCGAGTGAGGGGCAAGCCAAGGCTGCTGCTTTTGCATTTAGGTGGCAACGACCTAGTAGCCTGGACTTGTAAGCAACTCATCAGAATTGTTATAAAAGATTTAACTTTGTTATTGCAAATGTTCCCGGGAATTCAGTTAATTTGGTCAGACATTATTCCAAGGCCTGTTTGCGCGGCCCAGCGGCGCTGGTCGCGGGGTCTTACAAAAATAAATCGTCAAATAGGACGGTGGTTAACTGGGCAAGGAGGGATTCAAGTTCTTCACCCGTGGGTGGAGGTCGCTTGTACGGGGTTGTACAGGCTGGATGGTGTTCATTTGTCCCCTGTAGGTGTCGATTTACTGTTGAATGATTGGCAAGAGGCCTTGGAAGGTGTTTTACACAGGGATACTAACTGGTCGCAGCAGGGCATTGGGGGGGGGGCGGCACAAGGGCATTAATATGCCAGTGCCGGTGGCGGGATCCCGGAGGTTTCCGGGGCCCGGAGCCGTTTGGTCATACTTGGGCGGGGGCGGGGTGCCCCTGACCCGGATAAGCCCTGCTGGCCTTTGCTAGTCACATGGCGAGGTCGGGGAAAGGGCGGTAGGAAATTGGCCGGTGGTCGGACACGGCCGGAGCGGATGCGACCCCACTTTGCTAATTATGGCTGGGGGGTATCACTCCGCTGGTGGGAGATTGTTTACAGAACTGTTTGATATTGTAAAGTTAATTGTTTGAAATATAATAAAGCTGCGACCGGTTGGTACTTCCAATAAGAAAATTGTGTCTGTGAAATTTGTAAGGGTGGGGGAAAAGGGGGGGGGAAGGGGGTGAGAAGGATGAGGGGGGTGGGGGTGGTTAAAGATGGGCTTAGGGCACCGGATGCGGCCTGCCACGGTTAATTCAAGTGCGAGCACGGAGTCGCGAAGGACGCCGGTAACCGGGCGGTCGGCCCGGTCCCGGCCCATCCTTCCGGCTTCAGAAGAAAGGGGGGGGGGGAGAGGGAGCAAGCGTGCGGAGGCTGATGACGCCGGCAGCATCTTTTAAATGGATTGGCTCTGCAGATGAAGAGAGCGGAGCCAATCAGAGCTGCCGGCGTTAGACGCGGTTTATAAGGAAGGGGCTGTTTTTTCCTCCCCCTTTTCGGCGGCGGTATTGGCGGCAGGAAGGCTTCCCGCCCTCCCTCCCTTCAGTATGGTATGAGTGGGTGGTGTTGTTTTTCTGGGTGTCGCAGTGGGGGTAGTGTTGACAAGGCGGGATCCCGGAGGTTTCCGGGGCCCGGAGCCATTTGGTCATACTTGGGCGGGGGCGGGGTGCCCCTGACCCGGATAAGTCCTGCTGGCCTTTGCTAGTCACATGGCGAGGTCGGGGAAAGGGCGGTAGGAAATTGGCTGGTGGTCGGACACGGCCGGAGCGGATGCGACCCCACTTTGCTAATTATGGCTGGGGGGGTATCACTCCGCTGGTGGGAGATTGTTTACAGAACTGTTTGATATTGTAAAGTTAATTGTTTGAAATATAATAAAGCTGCGACCGGTTGGTACTTCCAATAAGAAAATTGTGTCTGTGAAATTTGTAAGGGTGGGGGAAAAGGGGGGGGGGGGAAGGGGGTGAGAAGGATGAGGGGGGTGGGGGTGGTTAAAGATGCGCTTAGGGCACCGGATGCGGCCTGCCACGGTTATTCACTCTACCAGTTAAAGAAGAGATTAGATACTTAGGAGTCATCCTTGACAGAACGCTTAGCTTCACATCCCAAATTAAGAAAATAGCTAGAACTATCTTTTTTAAGCTTCGGTCCATCCAACAACTTAGACCACTTGTAGAAAACGATGACTTTAGAACCATTGCCCAAGTTCTTATAACACCCCATCTTGATTACTGTAATGGTATCCTAAAAGGCAGAACAAAGAAGAATTTAAGAATACTACAAATGGCCCAGAATGTTACTGCAAGAACAATATTCAAAGCCAAGTTAACAGAGCACGTTTCACCCATTCTATACTCGCTGCATTGGCTCCCCGTTGCTAGCAGGATCCAATATAAAATAATCTTGACCACTTTCAAGTTAATTAATAAAATTACCCCATCATATCTATCCACACTGATAAATAGCCCTCCAGAAAATAGAGCTAGAAGAAGAAAAAAAATCAAAAGATCATCCAAGTGTCTGACTCAATAAGAAAGACAAAACAAATAACTAGCAACAGCGCCTTCTCATATGTAGCACCGACCTTATGGAATAACCTACCAGACCAGTTAAGAGAGACAAAAGAACTTAAAATGTTCAGAAGGGAACTAAAAACTTATTTGTTCACCCAATTTTACTGCAATATAAACAGTCATCCGGATCTTACCTCTCACCCCCCCAGCACAAATAGAATATAACACACCAATTCTACCCACATACATTACCTATTTGACTAAAAATTTCTTTGAACCTAAATTGATACTGCAAACTGTATATATGTAAACTGTATATATGTAAATTCATCCTGCAAGTTGGAAATAGTTCTATAGAGACCAATATTGTATCTGTTTATAGTTGCTCATGGTTCTATGTTCTATGTATTGTTCTATAGTTACATTGGCACTATGTTCTATGTACTTTACCTTTGTTCTGATGTAAACCGCCACTGATCTTAGGAACTGGCAGTATATAAAAGTTTTGCAAATAAATAAATATAGTACCTCCATCTATACACTAAAACCTCCTCATCTACGATTAAAAAGCCAGTGGGTAAATATTAAATCCTTGGAGTCAGATTTTCTTTTTTATCAGTAAGTACTGCATTTATATTACTCATGTATATTCAGGGCCAGTAACGCGAGACTTCCACTGCAGAATTACAGCAGCCATTTGTCACCCAGATCCCGCACAAGCAAGAGCCAAAGTGCATTGCTCCTGCTGGTCTATCCCACTAGTTCAAGTAAAATAACACACAGTTTTGTGTTATTCCAGGCAGAAAGGGGCAGTAAAGATGCATTATTCCTCTAACTCACTTTCGTAATTACCCCCTGAGACAGTAATTTTATAAGAAGCCACCAAAATTAATAAAGAAACAATATGCGTACATGTAGGCTTTTAGTATTATACATGCACCTCCTTTCCAGACTATGGTAACCTCCTTGCTGGTCTCCCCTTCATTCTGTTCAACACTGTGCTGTGCAGCTAATCTTCCACCAGCCTCGTCATGCTCATATTACCCCTCTTCTCAAGTCATTTCATTGGCTCCCTATCTGTTTCCACATCCAATTCAAACTTTGCCTGCTGACCTACAAGTGCATTCACTCTGCGGCTCCTTATACATATCTCCGTAACAGCGGTACAGATCATACTGTCTGAGGCCACCTCACTCACTACTCCACCCATCGCAGGCCTCATGCTGGTATCTCCGGATAAGGCAGCAGTTGCCGTCTGCAGTCAATTCTCCTCACCAGAGGCTGCAGTCATTGGTATCAAGAACTTCTCCAAACCTCCTTTAAGCCCAGCTACACTAACTGCTTTTACTACATCCTCCGGTAACAAATTACAGAGTTTCATTACATGTTGAGTAAAAAAATCTTACTTCTTATTAGTCTTAAATGGGTTGCATTGTAGCTTCTTTGTGTGTCAGCTAGTCTTTCTACTTTTTGATGGCATAAACAACCGATTCATGTATTTTCAGGAAGAAGCAGGAATGTAGTCTTCACATATGGGTATCATCGGCATTGATGGAGCCCGCGTGGGAACGCTCCCCAGCGTCCTATAGGAAAGCTTTTGGGAGCATCCCACTGTGCCTGTGCTGCTGCCTTCCCACCTTTCCAGCTCTCACTCTTCACTTTTTTATTTTCCGTGGAGCCGAGAGGCAGCAACTCCTGTCATCGCAGAAAATTTTATTTTTTGTGGTCGCATCTGCCTTCCCGTCGACACCTACACTGGTGCCATCGGTGTCTTCTTTATTTCTTCTAAAAAAAAAAAAGCTTTTCTTGAGGGTCTGTCCCATCTTGGTGCTTCAGTGCCATTTTGGGCACTAGGGCCTGTTTTCCTCAAAATGGAGAAACCAACTAGTGGTTTCAAAAAATGTTCCAAATGTGGCGGTACCATTTCTGCTACCGACACCCATGACTGGAGTCTTAAATGTTTGGGCCCAGACCATTCTCCATCGGAGTGTCTCCTCTGTAGAAAGATGACTAAGAGGGGCCTGCAGAATAGAACTGCGACACTCGGCACCCTTTTTGCCTCGGATGCAATGTCTGTTGCAGCGACGTCGTCCAGGGCTTCATCTTCTTCCCATGTATCGCAGGTAACCAAACCCAGGTCTTCGAAGACCGGTCAGTCCTCAAAGGGTAGAGCTCCTTCTAAGCATCGAGATGCTTCTAGCATTGCCCTCGATGAAAATACATTGGCCAAACAACCCCGGCAGGAGGTCCTTGCCTCCAAAGCATTAACGGGGTCCCAAGATGTTCCTGAGGCATCTACCTCCAGAGATCTCTTGTGCCATGTTCTGGGTAGTGGCCTGTTCCGCCGGTACCGACATCCAGACATGGGCAGACTCCATGGATCAACGCATCCTAGCCATTGAGTGCAGTCTTGTGGCCTTGTTAGCAGCCTCTGTACCCGCTAAAGCCGCTACAATCGTTTCCGCAGCCATTGGTACCGATATCAGTAACGGATGTATCTGCAGCTACCATTGCACCGATCTCCATGCTACCACCCATGCCAGCCCTAGAATCGGTGTCCAGCATAGAGGGTCTGGTATCGAGGCATTCCGATGCCGACTTCGATCGGTACCGTCAACATGCAGTTCAAGAGCACCTGGCCTGTTGATATTTTGAGTCTTCCGAGTCCGATGATTCTGATGAATCCATTGATCCCTCTCCTTTGCTGCAATGTCGGATGTCTCCTCCGGAGGACATGTTTTTTCAAGACTTTATATGGGATGTGGCCCGGGGCATCTCGATCACCGTGACCCCCAAGAAAGATTCGAGAGCTGAAGAACTTGAAATTCCTCAATATCCAGCAGCCCCTAAGGAGGCCGCAATCCTTCCCATACACCGGATTTTGCATGATCTCATGTTTAGAATGTGGGAAACACCCTTAATGGTGTCTCTACATTCTTGAAGGCTCGATACAATGTACCGGGTACCGCAGTGTCCCGGGTTCAAAAAAACAAAGTTACCACACCATTCCATGGTTGTGAAATCGGCAATGCGCTGGATCAAAAGTGCCAAGACAAATTCTTCTAATCCTCCGGGCCGTGAGGCGAGGACTCTCGATGCGTTTGGTTGTCAATGTTTTCAGGCCTCTATGCTATCAGCCAGAATAAGTTCTTACATACTCTACATGGGTATGTTTCTTTGAGAGGTTACTAGGACATATTGTGTCCACTGTACATGTGGTTCCCTATGCTCGCCTACACATGCGAGCAGCCCAGTGGACCCTAGCCTCTCAGTGGACACAAGGTCAGGTCATCTGGGGGACAAAATCAGAAACTTGGCACGCCTCATTTCATCTCTTCAGTGGTGGCAAATACTAGAAAACCTTCTCTTAGGGTCACCTTTTCAACAGCCACTGCACCAAGCTACCTTGACGACAGATGCGTCCAAGTCAGGTTGGGGGGCTCATATGGACAATCTCTCCACTCAAGGTCTCTGGACTCAACAGGAGACTTGTCTTCACATAAATCATTTGGAGCTCAGAGCCATTTTCTACGCCCTTTGAGTTTTTCAGGACCATCTGCACTACAAGACAGTTCTTGTCCAGACAGAAAATCAGGTAGTCATGTTCTATGTGAACAAGTAGAGTAGAATAGGCTCTCAGGTATTGTGCAATGAAGCTCTACACCTCTGGTCCTTTGAAAGAGGCCTTCAGATTCACCTACTGGTGGTGTATCTCCCAGGCACACAGAATCTCCTGGCAGACAAACTCAGTCGAGTGCTGCTGCCACATGAGTGGTCTCTTCATTCAGACAGATTGCTTGAATCTTTTGAATCTGTGGAACCTGAGATATAGACCTATTTGCAAGTCCTCAGAATGCCAAACTTCCCTGATTCTGTTCCAGAATTCTGCCTTGGAACAGTCAGGCAAGGGATGCTTTCCACCTCCACTGGGGTCAGGACTTCCTGTATGACTACCTACCCATTCTCCTCATTCCCAAGACTGTGTTGAAACTCCAGAGAGACAGGGGCCATATGATCCTCATAGCCCCAAGCTGGCCACGACAGATGTGGTATCCACTGCTTCTATGTCTCTCTCATGCCAGGCCTCAGGACTTGGGATGTGCTCCAGGTCTTCTATCCCAGGAGAACGGGACACTTTTGCACCCGAATCCTCAGTCTTTACACCTGATGGCATGGTTGCTGAGAGCTTAGAATTCCAGGATGTCAACCTCTCTAATCAGGTTAAGGATATCCTTTTGGCGTTAAGGAAATCTTCCACAAGGCGGGCTTATGCCTTCAAGTGGAAAAGGTTCTCTATCTGGTGTTCAAAGAAGGAACTTAATCCTTTTTCAGTTCCAGTAGAGGCATTACTGGAGTAGCTCCTCCACCTTTCATCTTCTGGTCTCAAGATTAATTCAGTAGGAGTCCATCTTAGTGCCACTGCAGCTTTCCACAAGCCTTTTGATGGTTAACCTTTCTCCTCTCAACTGCTTGTAGCGCGGTTTATGAGGGGTCTACTCTTAACTAAGCCTCCCATTAAGCCACCACCCGTGGCATGGGATTTAAATCTTGACCTCGGACAGCTCATGAAGCCGCCCTTCGAACCCTTAGCCACTACATCTCTGAAGTTTCTTTCTTGGAAGGTAATCTTCCTAATTGCCCTCACTTCTGCAAGACTCATCAGTGAGCTACAAGCTTTGGTGGCTGGTCCTCCTTACACAAGGTTCCATCATGACAAAGTATTCCTTAGGACTCATCCTCACTTTATGCCAAAGTTGGTTTCGCCTTTTCATTTAAACCAGTCGGTTTATCTTCCTGTCTTCTTCCCTAGGCCTCATGCCTCTAGTGCAGAAAGGAATCTTCACACTCTAGATTGTAAAAGAGCTTTAGGTTTTTACCTTCAGAGAACTAGGCAGCATAGAAAGGCTTTACAGCTTTTTGTTGCCTTTGATTCCAGTCACGTGGGTTTATCAATCTCCAGGAGAACACTTTCCAGGTGGATTGAAGACTGCATATCCTTTACCCATGAGAGTAAAGGACTATCTCTCGAAGGTCATGTCACAGCTCATAATGTTAGAGCAATGGCTGCCTCTATCGCCATCCTTCGCTCGGTGTCCATTGATGAGATCCGCAAAGCAGCCACTTGGTCCTCGGTTCATACCTTTGTGGCCCATTACTGCTTAGACAAGGACTCCCGTCGGGATGCCTCATTTGGCTAGGCTGTTCTCCAGCATCTCTTTCAGACTTAGAGCAACTCCTACTCCCTGTCCTGGCTTTCGATACCAGAGATCCTTGGGAGGAAGCATGACCCACTCAGCCTGGGTTTAGCATCTCTAAGCTTGGGAGTCCCCATATGTGAAGACTACATTCCTGCTTGCTCCTGGACATAGCGTAGTTACTCACCTGTAACAGGTGAGTCTTCACAACCCACCCACCTCCCAACCCAGACAACCTATCTTCTATTTTAGAAACAGCATGCACCTGAATCTTAAACAAGCACCGCATGATCCTTGGCGACTTCAACCTGCCAGCTTTACACAGCACACACTCATCTCATTTTATAAATGCTATGTATGATTTAGGATTTCAACAAGTAGTGCAGTCACCCACCCACAGAAGAGGCAACACTCTAGATCTTATTTTCCTCCCAAATAACATTTTACATGACAAGCATTTCTCTTCCCCCAAAGTACTCCCCCTCCCATGGAAAATCAGTTTCTACTAGGCTTTACCATTCCTGCTACTCCCTTATTCCCTGAAGACAATGAACCTACCCATTTTAAAACCACATTCAAGGCTTTTAACAAAGAAACTTTCCTGAATAATACCTCCCACATAGACTCAACAATTACTAACTTAAACAATATCCTAAATAGCTGGAAGTCCACTATTGCTAGAGCTGTACAAGTTCCTCTTACACACAATAGAACAAGGCAGAAAGAATTCAAAATATGGTATTCAGCTGAAGTAAGGAGATTAAAAGAAAAACTAAGAAAATTAGAAAACAAACGGAGAGCTACAAGATCTGACACTGACAGTCAGCTATACATGTTCACGCTTAAGGCATTTAAGGAAGCCATTAACAACAGAAAAAAAGAATATCATACCACTCTCCTCACTAGAGCCCTCAACAGGCCTAGAGAGCTATTCTCTTTAGTCAAATCTCTAACAAAGACACCTGATACTGAACAACTTCCCATAAAACCTCAAACTCTAGCCAATTATTACATGGAAAAACGTACTCCTTTGAACAACGATGATGCATCACTCAACTCCCCCAGTCCTCAATTCAATGACATTAAGTCTCATAACCAAGCCACTTGGACTTTATTCCACTATATAGACTTCAAACACCTCAAAAATACAATCACAAACATCAATACGACCACCTCTCCTTCTGACCCTTGCCTGGTCAGCTGGCTTAAAGCCACAAAAGCCAAGTTTCCCCCCATTATCCTAGAAATAGTAAACCTGTCCTTAAGGACAGGCCAGATGCCTTCTGCCCTGAAACAAGCAATCATTCACCCTATCCAAAAATCTGATGCAACAGACAAAAGCTTTCCTAACTCCTACAGACCCATCTCCAGCCTGCAAGTCCTAGCTAAGATCATTGAAAAAGTAGTACAGATCCAGTTGCAAGACTTCATCGATTTAAATGCTTCGCTTGACAAACAACATCATGGTTTTAGACCGTATCATAGTGTAGAGACACTTATGTTAATGCTCATGAACAGACTTCTGTGTGGCCTAACCAATAGTAAACAAGCTTTTATACTTGGTTTTCTCTACATTGCTGCTGCCTTTGATAGCATTAGCCATAGAATACTCATCTCATGACTACAACAGATTGGCCTACACAGCATGGTGTTATAGTAGTTTAGGTCATACCTCTCCAACCGTACCCAGCAGGTACAGATTGGCACAGCAACATCCTCAACCTTCAAACAGGAAAAAGGCATTCCTCAAGGCTCATCCCTCTATGCCCTCCTCTTTAATATTTATATGCAGCCAATATGTAATATCTTCAAAAAGCACAAAGGAAATTATCACCTCTATGCGGATGATATAATGATCTATCATGCCATAGACGTCATAAACCTTAACTGTCCCCAGATCCACTCGTGTCTCACTGATATAATTGTTTGGCTAAATACACACAACTTAAAAATTAACTTCAAAAAACAGAAATACTATATGTTTCCCAAAATCAATGCTTCAACCCCCCCCCCCACTAAACTCCACATAAAAGATTCCGAGTTAGAAGTTAAACAGGAATTAAATACCTAGAAATCATCCTAGATCAGTCCCTAAGTATGGTCTCACATATAAAATCAATTTCTAAGATCATATACTTGAAACAGAGAATGATACAACACCTCAGACCACTCCTGGAGAATCTCAATTTTAGATCAGTCCTGCAGGCCCCAATAACACCCCGCTTTGGTTACAGTAATAGTATTTTGTATGGATTGTCCAAGAAAACAATCCTACATCTCCAGATGACACAAAATCTAGGTGCACAAATAATCTGCAAGGCCCACTACTCTGATCATATTACTCCTCTACTCCATAACCTTCACTGGTTGCCCATTGCAATAAGAACAAAATACAAATACATCATGATAGTCTTCAAATTATACAACAAAATAGCCCCATCATACCTCTGCTCCCTCCTCAGCTAACCTGACATTATAAAAACTAGAAAGAATTGTTCCCCGAACATACTAGCAATACCAACCCACTTCCGCAACACCAATAAACTACCAGTTCCAGATCCTTCACATATATTGGCCCAACACTCTGGAATGCTCTTCCAGACAATTTAAGAATGATAAAGGACCTCCAAACCTTCTGCAAAGAACTAAGGACACACCTTTCTATTGAACACTATGGTTCATTCATTCATAACCCGCAGTCTCAAACAACCTAGCTTCATCACTAGCCCTTATGGCTAAACAATAGAATACTCAAGATACAGCGAATTGCTTAATTTTGTATAATTTTCATAACATAGTTTTTGCTACCAACCTTAGTATGCTAATGAGTTCTATCAATGTTTTAATGTAAAGTTACTTGTTATATTCTCTGTAAACTGCCCCTGATCACTGGAAGAGGCGGTATATAAAAACTGGTAAATAAATAAATAAAATCCGTCTTGCAATAGTTGACATGAGGGCATTTTAATCTGTGCACCATATAAGAAATTGCAGGGCATTCTGTTAGTTCACAGAGAATCTAATCCAGACTCAACTGCTCTTCAGCTATGACTGAATATTTGAAACAGCTCAGAATTTGGTTTAATTGTTTCTATATGTTGAGAGATTTTAATTTACCTCACAATTCTCTTTAGAATGAGTTGAAATCGGATTTCTTCAGGCACTGAAAAGTTGATTTTCTTTTTTACAACTGCGGATGAACCCATGCATCAGACAGGCCATATAGTGGACTTTAGTTTTGCCCCAGATGAGGTTGGATCTCTTCATTGTTTGTTAATTGATGATGTGGTGGGCCAGGGTGGGAAACAGTATTAGAAAAATAATGTGTCAGGATCAGAAAATGCTTCTTAATCTGGAATAATCAGGGTAGATTGGAGGAAAGAGGGATGGGATATGTAATGTTATTCCTGGATATTCCCACTGCATTTGATTCTGTCCAACATGAATTACTTCTGTCATGGCTACAATCAATTCGTTTGGGGGCAAGAGTGGTTCCATTCCTAGACAGGAAGAAAATTGATGCCTTTGAATTATGGTGTTAGCAATGAATACTGTGTGTACCATGGACTGCCTGAAGAACAAACCAGTCAGTACTAGAGGAGATCAAACCTAAGCTTTCTTTACAACCTCAGATGACAAGACTTCAACTTTCATACTTTGGACACATCATGCGAAGAGAGGGATCATTAGAGAAAGACATCATGCTTGGCAAGGTAGAAGGTCAGTGCAAAAGAGGAAGGCCAGCAATGAGATGGATCAATACCATAACAGCAGCTATGGGTGCCACTCTGTTGCCAATGAGCCACCTAATTGAAGATTGAATGCAGATCTCTCCAGACAGCTGTCATGAGATGACACCGACTCAACGGCACTTAACAAAAACCACCAATACTTACAAAATTATCTATCAATTCCAGCCTAAGTACTGATCAAACAATAAGAGCTACTTTTCCATTTTTTTTCTAAGCTTGCTTTATAGTGAAATTGATAATCAGATGATTAAACTTGAACCAGGGGTACTAAATCCCCTTCTCCCATTCAAGTATCTATAACACAAAGAATATCTAATTTATAATCGTGAGTAAGTAAGATTTTCTTCACTATATTTGTAAGGCAGCAAAAAGGCTAGAGAGCAAGGGAATGAGCTCCTCGCCCGCTCCATTCATGTGCCATCAGGCACCCTCCAGGACCCTTAAAAGGAAAGCACTGCAAGGCACAGCGCCAACAAGTGGCAGCAACAATGCTGGAGAGCGAGGGAGTGAGCTCCTCCCCCATTTCCCTCAATCCTCCACAAGGCATGCCCGTGCCTAAGGGCCCCGCCAAGATTGAGTCAAGATTGGTTGGATCCTCTTGTGTCAGTCGTGGAATACTGTTGATGAAAGAGTCTGTCCAAAACCTGTGTGTGTGAGATGGGAGCAGGGGCTTGAGTGAGGTTCCTTAGACGTGGCCCTTAGAGTGGCCCACAGAGAGCAGCATTTATTACTACTTTTCCATCGCTCTTAACTGCCCAGTGTGCCATCCTCTCTCAACCTCCAGTAATCCATGGAGCTTCTGACAACGCCTCCCAAACACGTTTGTATGTACCCATCAGACTCACAAGCCACCATCTTACACATCTGGCCTAGGTTACCCGACACACTCTTCAATATTCTTGGCCATAACACTCCACCTTTCCCCACACATCATTATCCTCCAAACATCAGCTGTCACCACCTCTTCCAGCATTCCCATCATACATCACTCAAGCCTTAAAACAGGAACACCTATAACCTCATCAAGATTCGACCATTGCACAGACATTGCTTTTCTCCATCCAACTGCTCAAGTGTGTCCTCATCAACAAAAGATCCATTCACAAAAAGATACCCATCCTAATCGACTACATCAAGGATAAGCACATTGACATACTCTGTATAATGGAATCATGGTTCAAAGTGTCTGACAATGTTCTTTTAAACCAACTCGTCATCCCTTCTTGCCCTCTCCTCAACTGCCCTAGGAGACATAAAAAGGGAGAAGGGTCCTAATACTAGCCAGGGAGGACCTCCAATTCAAAACTACGAACTCGAGTTCCACCAACAACTTGGATATCATTACCATATCTAGCTCCCACCTATCAGTTTTTCTAGCATACAGATCACTGGGTCATTGACCTCACCCCACTTATTGAGGAGACGTGCTCCGAATTCCACAAGAACAAATGGTTCATTCTTCTGAGGGACCTCAACCTACCTACCTTATCCAACAAACACACCGCTTCTTTCCTCCAGACAGTGGGAAGCACTCCAGCTCAACCAGATCATCTCAGATGCAACATACATCAGAAGAGGAATCCTAGACCTCATTTTTATACCAGCTAGCTGGCAGCACCAAAACCTTCCACTATGACCCAAATCACCTCAGTGCCCTGATCCAACCATGATCTGCTCATCTTCTTCTTGCCAAACACCCCCAGGACATCCACACTCAAGCCCCTGCTCCCATCTCACACACACAGGTTTTGGACAGATTCTTTCATCAACAGTATTCCACGACTGACACAAGAGGATCCAACCAATCTTGACTCACTAATATCCAAATGGAACATACGCTTATCATCCTATGCTACTAAGCCCAGTGGTCCACCCAGGATAAACAGAGCACACCATGTACCCTTATTCACACCTGAGTTCAAAACCCTAAGAAACAAACTCAGACAGCTAGAGCGAAAATGAAGACACCAAAAGAACCTATCCAACTACTCAGCATGCACAAGTGCCCAGGCCAATGACTGATCACTCAGCCACCAATAGAAAAAGGAATATCATACCAATGTACTCAACTCCTTCCTCAACTGCCTTAGAGAGCTATTCGGCATAGTTTTCAATCTCCTCAAGAGCCCATAAGCTACAAAGTCTAATACCACTCTATCCGAATGACATGGTCCAATTTTGACAATCCAAACAAGCACACTCCACAGCATCATCCCAGCTCCCCAATGACTCCGCCGACACCCCAGATATAAAACCTGGTCAACATTCAGCCCTCTTTCTGCCCAACAATTGGAAAATATATCAAGCCTCAACAGCACTACCCCCTCTCTCGACCCTTGCCCATTCTCGTGGATCAAAATGGCCACGGAAGAGTTAACCCCAACCAGACTTCACATTGTTCAGTCTTCGCTATCACTGGGATACATGCTAACTGCCCTCAAGCAAGCATCCATCAGGCCTTTACTAAAATATCAGTCAGCCGACCCATCCTCTTACATTCCCATCTAAGGCATCTCTTCCCTTATCAAAATCATTGAAAAATCAGTACAACTTCGGACTCAGGATTTTGTAGATTCCTTCACCCCCTCTTGACAAACCCCCGCATGGCTTCAAACCTCTTCATAGCACTGAGACTCTTCTAACTTCCTTTTTTGATACACCGATCAAAAGCATAGAAAAAAAACCCACACAAGGTAAAGCCTTATTTTTCTCGACGCCTCTGTAGCGTTTGACTAGATCATCTATGCCCACCTCATTTCTATGCAATTGGCCTTAAAGATATTATATTTCAATGGTTTGAATCCTACTTATCTGACTGATCCCAGCAAGTCAAAATTGGATCAGAAACCTCCATCCCATTCAATCTATTTCAAGGTTTACCCCAGGGCTCCACACTATCCTACCTGCTATTTAATATCTTCATCAACATCTATGCAGAATAATCCAGAATCACAATATCCTATATCATCTGTATGCTGGTGACATCTTAATTTATATACCATTCTCCACCAGCACACCTGATTACTCCATAAACCAAAGCTTGAAGGAGTCATCAAATGCTCAACCTCTGCAATATGCACATCAACCCCAACAAAACTGAAGTCCTTCACATAACCAAGCACCCCCCCCCCCTTTCCCTAGCAGCCACAGTGAACTTGGTCAGTGAAACACTGCAAGTAAAAACTAAGTAAAATACCTGGGCATAATACTTGAGCAAAACCCGAGCTACCAACCACAACTTAAGCAAGTCACCAAAGCTGCATACATCTGTATGAGAACAGTTCAAAACCTGTGCCCCCTACTGCAACACAATGACTTAACAAATGTCTGCCAAGCCCTCATCATCCCCATACTTGATGATGCAAACATAATATACCAGGGGCTTCACAAGTCCACCCTACTCTCATTGCAGCTCGCACCTAATACAGCACCCAAAATAATCATAGGCACCAGTAGGCATACACACTTCACCCCTATACTGAAGAAGTTACATGAGCTTTTCATCTGTACCATATTAAAATACAAAGTCTCACTGACCATCTTCAAGACCATCCACCACCTCTCAGCGGACATTCTTTGTCCTCTCCTGTAAACCATGTAAATTCCTTAAATTGGGAGATTCAAAGGTACTGACAAAGTTAGTGCCATTGAATATCCCCTTCTGAGTCCCCTACACGCCCCGTTGCTATCCAATTAGCATTGAGGCATGTTGGGGGCATTCCGGGGAGGAGCAGAGGTGGAGACTGACACTAACCGGATAGTGGCGATATTGCATCACTACCTGGTTAGTGATCTGTGGCTAAAAGTAGGTCAGCTTTTGACTCTCCTCTGTGTGCTAAAACTGGATATTCAATGCTGTTACGGGGCCTCATTTTTCAACAGATTTCCATTAATTATTGTTAAATGTATTAATCATTGTTTGCCTTGTTTCATGTAATGTTGCTTGATCTAATTGTTCCCTGTACACCGCTGTGACTGGTAGAAACAGCGGTTTTAAAAAGTTGCTAAATAAAACCATTAACATATGGGTAGGATTTTGTGAGAAAGTGACCTTGAAGTTGATCTTATCTGTTAAATGTATTAGCTTTTCATTATAAGAGTTTCCAGCGTATCTTGCTGCTGCTTTGGTCTTTCTCTGCCCCCCTCCCACCTTGATGGTGCTCATGCCACCTCTTCTGCAATTTTATAAGCTCTCCTCTGATGTTTTTCAGTCTTGCTGCATATCTGGGTGCTGTGCTTAGCTTGCTTAAGTTGTTGAGCCAATCTGGGTGCTCTGCTGGCCCTTCTGACATAATTTAGGACCTTGCAGTTGATATGGGTGCCATGCTGTGCTGGTTCTCTTGGTATGTTTTAGGATCTTACAAGTGATCGAAGTGCAGTGCTGGTCGCCTCAGCATAATTTAGGATCTATTGCAAAATAACAAGAGTAAGAAGCAGAGTGAGGATAGATGAATCTGGAAGAAATGATCGGATGGAGCTAATTTGGCAGAGAATGTAAAAAGAACGCTCTAGTGCTCTTAATACCACTGTACCCACCTGATGGTGGTTTCTGGTCCTCATCCTCTTACTCTATGTATTCTTAACCCCCTTCTGATGCCCTTGGGGGGGAGGGGGTTGAAACACTCTTTATGGTTTATAGTGCTGCTATGGATGCCTGCTAACAAAACAAGCTTTAAGTAGCTTTGATTAAAAATAGATGGCAAGCCTGACTGTTCTACTGAAAAATAGCTACTCCTATAGCCTTTAGGGGAAGAATGGGATGAAGGTACACATGCTTCGGGTTCTAAAGACTAACCAAAAGCAGATATTCTGAGGAAAGACTAAACAAAAGCATATATTCTGACAGACACATGCCTCCAAACATTCACACACACATACAAGCACATACGCAGTGAAATACAAACTCATGCACATTTATACAAACATTCACAAGCACACATGTGGTGACATACAAACTGATGCACATTTATACAGACATGCATGGATATATTGTTTTAGTGACAAGAGCAATGCATCCTTGGATTTCTTGACTGTTTGTTGTTTCATTATTGATTAAGGATCCAGTGTAGACATTATGCTGAAGCATGGCTATGCTGGGTTCATTCTGAATTTGGTTTTAATGTGTTTGTGTTTTGTTATTGTTGTTTTTATGTGACTTATCCATCCGTTTTACTATTCATTTCAGATTTTCCTCAGGTTGATTTGCCTATTTATTTCTCTCTCATTTCTGGATGAATGCCTTTTTCTGGACAGCTTGACCTTCCCTTCTGTAGCAGCAAAAAAAAAATGTGATGTGCACCTTTAAGTCAGTGCAGATTCCTGGCAACCCAGCAGCTCCAGGGTTTTCTTGGGAACATGAGTGAAAGTAGATTGCTAGGCCTTAATTCCAAGGAAATGGAGAATTAAGTGATTTGCCCAAGACCACAAAGAATGCTAGTGGGAATTGAACCCTAGTTGCGTGGTATTTAAGCCATTGCTCCAACCATTAGGCTGCTCCCCTACTACAATGTAGCAGACATGGGACTTATTTCTCACCAAATGATTGATTTTCCTCTCCACGATATACTTGGTTGAAACCTACATTGATAAGGTTCTATTTCACCCTAGGTGCCAGGGCCTGTGCAAAAATATTTAATGCCCTAAATGAAACTTCAAACTTGTTCCGCCATTCCTCTCATTGTTTTTCAGGCCCCTAGGCTCTCTCTCTTTCCCCGCTCATAAATTTTGATAATTAGCAAGCAGGTTAGGGAGACCAGTCAATGCAGGAAGGAGTTTCTGATCCTGCGTCCTTGGGTCTCACAGCTTGGGAGTGTATTTTTCCTAAGTACTCGTGTAAATGTCTTGTGAAGCTGCAGGGTAATTCCTATGTGAATGAGGTGGGTATCCGTACTGTGTTATCGTTGGTTTCTGGCTGCTTAATTTCTGCTTTTTCTTTACTAGTTTGATAGGATGTTTTAGTTTCCTAACTTTTTAGATCTCTTTACATGGTGGGTTAGAAGAGGGGCTCCCTTTTTCAATTAATTTTCCTTAAGTATGTTTTTTCATTGTGTTGTAAAGTGGTTGTTGGGCAGCTCTTCTTTCATGTGCAACCATCTCGATCATGCTTCTGGTCCACATTGAGGTATTTGGGAACCCATTTGGCTGAGAGCTTCCTCATGTTTAAAATGTCATGGATGGTATAGCCCACACATTTTGCTTATTTTTTATTGACCATTGACCAAAAGTGCAAGTTATTTATTTAACCTTGGAATTACCAAGATTATTTGCACACACTGAAAAATCAGTAACTGCTACTGAAATATAGAGACAGTATAGGAAAATATAATTTAATTCAATTTCATTAAACATTTAAAGTATTACCTCTTAACCCTGGAATTACTGAGATTTTTTGCACACACTGAATACCGTTGGGGTCATAAGTGACCCCACAACGAATTTTAATTGTAAACCATGAAAATTTTAAACTAAACAGACAAAATATTATTCTGAATTAATTATTGATTATATGAAGGTTAAATGTTTTGAAATTTAATGCTTTATCATAAAATTACATGAAGAAGAGTTGCCATGAAAGCAGTTTTTGCATGCACTTGATGAACACAATAAAGTACTACAGTCATTTGCATGAGACAGACAATTTCTGAATGTTCTTTGCAACATTGCACTTGCAGGAGGTGCAAACTATGTTGCTTTTCTTGTCTTTTTCTCTGGAACAGCAGTGACACCTTGCCTTTTTCTTTGGGATCCCGACATTGCAAACAGCATCAATGGCGTCTTCAATGCTGGAAGAAGTCTCGCTGCAATTACTCTGAAGCAGCTGCTTTCCTAATTACAAGAGGAATAGACAATGTCTGTGCTTTGACTTGGACTGCCATTCTGGATTTAGTGGCATCCAAACAATGAAGGCGTTCAAAGCACTGATGTCCAACATGTTGTAGAAGATTGTCACTGGCCAGCGTCTTGTCATTCGTTTTGTGGTATACGTGCGCAACATTTGATCTGCCTTATCTACTCCACCTTTACTAGAATTATAGTCCAAGATCATGCGTGGTTTTTTTTTCTGGACGTGTGTTATCTACTTTTTCTTGATCATGCAAACTGCTCAGAAGAACAACCACTTTTCCTTTCTTCGGGCAATAGGAAACCAGAGTGGCATCATCGCAAAAGGCAAACAGTGAAGTGAATACCTCTCGGCCCTTTGCTTTTACAAATTCTGGAGGTAATTCTTTTCTATTCTTTTGAATTTTCCCCAAAAGTGTCATTTGTTTTTCTAGCAATTTCCATGACAGGGATAAACTGCAGAAGAAATTGTCAACAGTAACATTTCTGCCAGATCGCGTCAATCCTTCAGTGAGTTGCAGCACAACCCTTTCACCCTGATTCTGTTCCCTGTTTTGTCCGAGTTCCCTTCCTGTATATACTTGAAGATGCAGAACATATGATGTTGCACTGTCACACAACTTCCATAGCTTTATGCCATATTTCCCAGGTTTGCTGGGAATATATTGTCTGAACGGAACACGAGGAGACCAACAGAGCAGATACACAAGGACTGATGACAATTAAAGGTGAAAACCTTGTTTATTGCGCCCCGACGCGTTTCGGCTGAAAAGCCTTCTTCAAGGGGTCTTAACGGGCACACCTTAGGTATGTCACATGGTACACGTTGAGTATGCGCTGCACAGCTACACTGCTTAAAATGAACAAAACACGGCCATGAAATGTAAGCAGTTGCTCATCCACAGAAACATTTTCACCAGGAACAAAGGCATCATTTAGAGTTGTTTCCCAGGTATCAAAAACGTGTCTGATTGGAGCAAGCTTATCCACACCTCGTTGTTCACGTCTGTTGGTTGCATCATCAAATCTGAGAGCACAAGAAATTTGCTGAAAACAGTTACTGCTAATGTAATTTCCACCTGGTATGCTGGAAAATGAATCATTAAATCTGCCAGCACCCTTGATTGTATTTTCAATATATTTGGACACAGATGCTTTGCAAATACAGCTTATAAAGGTTCACAATCTTGAAAGGCCAAATTATGAGTTTTTGTAATACCCCTTTTTCAGTTGGGCCAAACCACAGCTCTTGTATTTGCAAAGCATCTGTGTCCGAATATATTGAAAATACAATCAAGGGTGCTGGCAGATTTAATGATTCATTTTCCAGCATACCAGGTGGAAATTACATTAGGAGTTAGTCCCCTGAAGGTGTTCTTCAAGAGTTACGTAGAAAACAGTTACTGGCCATATTTTTGCCGAAAACAGAATGACCATCTTCAAGGTTCCACAACTGAACTATGGATTCATTTCATGTGTCACCAGCAGGAGCTGGAATGTGGCCTAAGCTAACAGCCAGACTGCTGGGCCTGACCTTTCTTATAGAAAGTTGTAGTTGTGAGTTAAGTGATCAGGTTTTTCAAAAGGATTTTTATTCCCCTCCCGGGGCTGGATTTTCAAAAAGGTTATAATACAAAAACTGAGAATACAACCATACTTCTGGTAAACTGAAGAAAACTTAAACATAGCATCTTGCTTCAACAGAACTCATAAATCACGGTATAAAGCTTATCTGATATGTTAGCTGTCTCTTCTTAGCTTTCTCAGCACTCACGAGGCACTCTTATCCTGGCTTCAGCATAAGGAGGAAACCATATCGGATAACAACAGCGTAAAATCCATGGCTTCATCACATGGGCTTTCAATACCAGCCTCTGTAATCATAGGCTCACACTTTGCTTTATCATTTACAGTATTTTCATTAGAACAGAAAGTTTGCACCTTTCTTAGTCCCGTATCTCTATCAGTGCTCTCTGAACAGCCTTCTTCACGGCAGGGCAAATAGCTGTCATATAACTTGTAATAGCATGAAGGAGAAACACCTTTCTCTGAGTAAGCTTTATCCTTAAAACTCTTAAACTTCCTGCCTTTTACATTTGGCTGTAAACCATAACACTGTTCTCTTCTATTATGTGAGGATTTCTCTCTTGGAAATCTTTTGCAGGGTTTCACTGGCAATGGATCAGAGCGGAAGCTAATGACCATGGCCAGCACAGAAAAGATGGTGTAAAATAACCTTTATTAACAGACCCAACTCAAACGGTTTCGGCCGGAGGCCTTCTTCAGGGGTCATAAACAAGCAAACAAACAACCAGAACAAGGTGGACTACGCCACTCTTCCCAATCAGTGGAGTCATTTTCCCGCTCAGCCTCCCCTTTGGGTTTCACTGGCACACACTCTTCAGGGTCAGACATACACACATCTTCAATAGCATTTCTTTTCCTCTCTAGGGTTTGTAACTGTTTTAAGCTGCCATGCTTTTCAGATACATACGGTTTGCCTTTCACCGCCTCCCATTCATTCAGCACAGCCCGGTGCTTAGGAAATTCAAGCTGCATCAGAGGTAAGTGCTTCTTACAGCTGACGTCTCTGTGTGAAACTCTCCATGTTTCTTTCTGTGAATTTCTTTGTGACTTCCTGCTAGAAGTTTCAGGCAGTTCTGACTCTGTGTCTGTAGTTCCTGAATATTCTGAGCTTTCTTCTGAGTCCTGCAAGTCTCTTGGGTCTTGCCAATCTTGCAAGTTTCTCATGTCCTGCCAGTCTAACTCTGACTGCACTGAGTATTTTTTATACAGCTTCTTGGGTGTTCCCTTGCACAGGTAAAAGCCGTTCTCATCAGCAGCTGGGGAATGCTTACTAGCTAGGCGTGACTGCAGACCTCGTGTCTGAGTTTGTTTACGTTGCCTATGGTAACTGGGAACCTTGTGACTTGCCTGCCTGTCAGAATCTAAACTGCAAACAGCAGATTTCTGTGCTTCTGAGGCAGAAGGCAGATCTTCCGTGTTACACATCCCCCCCCTTAAGATATTACGAGCTGCAGACGCCCTCGTCGGACAGCGCATAATTCTACTTAAGGCATCAGCGTTGCCATGGAGCTTTCCGGCTCATGCTGCACTTCGAAATTGAAGGCTTGTAAAGCCAAGTGCCATCGTGTCAGTCGGGCATTGTTATTGCGCATTTGGCTAAGCCACTTTAACGGCGCATGATCCGTGATCAACAGGAATTTAGATAGAATCTTAATGCTTCTATCGCCCATTTAATGGCTAGGCATTCACGCTCCACAGTTGAGTACTTCCGTTCAGCATTTGATAACTTCCTACTTAAATAAGTAACTGGGTGTTCTATGCCCTCAAATCTTTGGGACATAACCGCCCCCAACCCAGTCTCAGATGCGTCTGTCTGAACTATAAACGGGAGTCTGAAATCCACTCCTCTCAGGACAGGGGCTTTGCATAATTTCTCCTTAAGGGAGATAAAAGCTTCTTCTGCGTCTGGAGTCCAACGTACCTTATTTGGCGCATTTTTCTTAATCATATCAGTAAAAATGCTACTTTCTTCCGCGAACCTGGGAATAAACCTCCGATAGTAGCCTATCAGACCTAAGAAGCTACGGACATGCTTCTTATCCGCTGGTCGGGGGAAATTTTTCATACTATCAATTTTATCTGCTAGTGGTTTGACCAGCCCGTTCCCTACCACGTGTCCTAGGTATTTGGCCTCCCTAGCTGCAAAAAGACATTTCTTTGGGTTTAGGGTAAGACCAGCTTTCCGGATGGCTTGCAGTACTGCCTCTACTCGCGACAAGTGTTCCAGCCAAGTACTGCTATAAATGATAACGTCATCCATGTAGACTAACGCGTAATCTTGGTGTGGCCTCAGGACTTGATCGATAAGTCGCTGACACGTCGCAGCCGCACCGTGTAGCCCAAATGGCATGCGTCGGAATTGATATAATCCTGTCGGAGTGGTGAAGGCTGTCTTTGGCTTAGAATCCCTGGTTAATGGGATTTGCCAGTATCCCTTTGTGAGATCCAGCGTGGTGAGGAACCTAGCCTGTCCTAAGCGATCCAGTAAATCGTCAATTCTCGGCATTGGGTATGCATCAAATTGAGATATGGCGTTGACTTGCCTAAAGTCAATGCAAAAACGGAGTGTTCCGTCAGGCTTGGGAACTAATACAATGGGGCTAGACCACGGGCTATGGGACTCTTCAATTACGCCCATTTCTACCATCTCCTTAACCTGGACAATAACCTCATTCTTTTTTGCCTCAGGCAACCTGTACGGGCGTTGCCTAATTACCTTCCCCGGGGTTGTGATGACCTCATGAGCCACTAGGCGCGTTTCGCCGGGCACCGCTGTTAGTACATCGGAAAATTTCCTCAACACCCTGGCTAATTCCCCCTGTTGGTGCTCCGACAGGTCTGTCCCTGTTCGTAGCTCCGGCTGTTCCCTCCAATCGGAGGGTTGTGGACCTAAGTCCTCCTCTTTTCTCTCTTCTGCTATGGCTGCTAGGCCTTTAACGTCCCTCATCCCTGTGGAGCCAAACCCTCCTGGCCCACGATTTGTGGAAGCCAATGAAGGTACTTCTTCCACTATGGGGAAACCCACGTGCTCACATATTAATTGCGCTATTCTTTCGCCCTTTTTCACCTCAAAATCCTCTTTACCAAAATTGAAGAGTAGGACCTTGACTACGCCCTGGTAATCGGGGTCTATCACCCCGGCCCCATGTCAATAAAATATTTGACCGCTAGGCCGGACCGCGGTGCTATGTGGCCATAGCAACCCTCAGGGATCTGTATCTGTACCCCCGTGTCAATAAGGGCCTTCCCTCCCTTGGGAACCACTGCATCCTCGCTTCTAAATAAATCATAGCCCGCTGAGGCTTCGGAAGCTCTTTGTGGGCTTTTAGCCTGCGGGGATGTCTTTGTGAACCTCAATACAAATTTCTTTTTAGCTGAGGTCCCTACCTCTACCCGTGGTTTTGAGGGGACACTAGCTTCATGCGGTTTTCCAAACAAAGCACTCGGGATCTTCTGCGCCATAGCCTCAGTTTTTGGGGTCTCAGGTTGTGCCTTATTCTCTCCTAGTGTTCCTATCTGGGCTGAACTTGACTTTCCCTTGAGGCCTTTCTCCATTTCTTCTTCGAATGGAGGCCAGTCACGCCCTAAGACTACTTCAAAAGGAAGTCGGGGGACAACTGCCATATGCACTTTTTCCCTAGTACCTAAACCATTCACACCCATTTCATAGATTGGGTAAAAAGAGGATGCTCCATGTACACACCGTACTTTCACACGTCCGTCCATGCAATTCAATAAGGAAGGTTTATGGGCTTGTATGGTTTTCCACATCCTTTGGGAAACCATACTTTGGTCTGCTCCTGAATCGAGGAGCGCTACAGCATCTACCCCTTCCACCTGGACATCGAGCACAAATCCCTCCCCAGTGTGTCTCTCTCCACCTGACATAAGGGCAGTACGCTCTTTACATTCCCTGCGTATGTGACCAGTTTTTTCACAGTGAAAGCATTTCATAACATCATACTTTTTCACACTTTTCTCATGTACCCCATAATTATAGGCCTTTCTTAACCCTGGCATTCTCTCCATGCCTGTTACCTTCAAAACGTTATCCCTGGAAGTCCCGGCTAACTCCGCTTCAAAATAGCACTCCGTGAGTTCAGCCGCTTCCTTAGTGGATTTACATTTTTGTAACAATAAGAAAGCCTTGACCTCTGGTGGTACGGCCTCAAAGTATTGCTCAAGAAGCACCGCGTCCATCAAAGACTGAACAGTTGCTTTTTCAGGAGCAAGCCATTTTGTTGCCAAGCCTTTTAATCTCTGCATTAATGCTTTCGGCGTTTCTTTAGGCATGAGCCTTGCCTCTCTAAAAAGACGCCGGTAGTGAATAGAAGTTAACCCTAACCTATCCCTTACTGCTAGCTTTACATCCGGGTAACTGGATGCTAGGCCTGCGGGCATAGCCTTGTAGGCCGCCAATGCCTCTCCGGTCAGGGACATTGCGAACCTCACGGCCCACTGGTCTAGTGGCCATTTAGCCGCTTCTGCAATTCGCTCAAAAGCGTCTGAGTAGTCATCAAAGTTATCAGTACTTTGCAATTGTCCTAGTGCCAATGCACTGCAGTTTTGTGGTCCTACCACATGTGGTAATAGTGTTCCAGCTGCGTCCGCTGTATGCGTCCTCTTCACCAGAGCTGCTAATAAGTCCAAGAGCGGCTGTTGCTGCGCGGTTAGCGCTGCCATAGTTTGCTCTTGTGTTAGTCTCATAAGCTCACTCTGGGCTTTCCACTGGGCTGCCATCCACTCTCGCATCTCCTGGGGATCCATCGCGGCGTTTCAGCATACCTGCAGGGAAGAAAAAAAACAGGTCCCACCAAGTGCGGCACAATTTTCCTTTTTTTTTTCCTTTCTGCCTGCCTCTCAAGGTACAAATTTCCTCTCCTTTCTCAAATATCCTCACCACCCGTGCCCACCTACTTGTACCTTAGCACGGTGTAGGATCTCGCGTTGAGAAAGGTTCTTGTCCACGCCTCCTTCCAGGTCAGGATGTGGGAATCCAGTTGCTGGAAAAATCCAAAGCAGGTTTTTCTTCCTCAGGATTTTCTTCAACTTGGCTCTTTTTTTTTCCAGCCAGCTGTATCCTCTTTGAAGAAAGCCTTTTGTAGTATTTTTTTAAAAATCCAAAATACTACGCCATTTATGTCACCAGCAGGAGCTGGACTGTGGCCTAAGCTAACAGCCAGACTGCTGGGCCTGACCTTTCTTATAGAAAGTTGTAGTTGAGAGTCAAGTGGTCAGGTTTTTCAAAAGGATTTTTATTCCCCTCCCGGGGCTGGATTTTCAAAAAGGTTATAATACAAAAACTGAGGATACAACCATACTTCTGGTAAACTGAAGAAAACTTAAACATAGCATCTTGCTTCAACAGAACTCATAAATCACGGTATAAAGCTTATCTGATATGTTAGCTGTCTCTTCTTAGCTTTCTCAGCACTCACGAGGCACTCTTATCCCGGCTTCAGCATAAGGAGGAAATCATATCGGATAACAACAGCGTAAAATCCATGGCTTCATCACATGGGCTTTCAATACCAGCCTCTGTAATCATAGGCTCACACTTTGCTTTATCATTTACAGTATTTTCATTAGAACAGAAAGTTTGCACCTTTCTTAGTCCCGTATCTCTATCAGTGCTCTCTGAACAGCCTTCTTCACAGCAGGGCATATAGCTGTCATATAACTTGTAATAGCATGAAGGAGAAACACCTTTCTCTGAGTAAGCTTTATCCTTAAAACTCTTAAACTTCCTGCCTTTTACATTTGGCTGTAAACCATAACACTGTTCTCTTCTATTATGTGAGGATTTCTCTCTTGGAAATCTTTTGCAGGGTTTCACTGGCACACACTCTTCAGGGTCAGACATACACACATCTTCAATAGCATTTCTTTTCCTCTCTAGGGTTTGTAACTGTTTTAAGCTGCCAGGCTTTTCAGATACATACGGTTTGCCTTTCACCACCTCCCATTCATTCAGCACAGCCCGGTGCTTAGGAAATTCAAGCAGCGTCAGAGGTAAGTGCTTATTACAGCTGACGTCTCTGTGTGAAACTCTCCGTGTTTCTTTCTGTGAATTTCTTTGTGACTTCCTGCTAGAAGTTTCAGGCAGTTCTGACTCTGTGTCTGTAGTTCCTGAATATTCTGAGCTTTCTTCTGAGTCCTGCAAGTCTCTCGGGTCTTGACAATCTTGCAAGTTTCTCGTGTCCTGCCAGTCTAACTCTGACTGCACTGAGTATTTTTTATACAGCTTCTTGGGCGTTCCCTTGCACAGGTGAAAGCCGTTCTTATCAGCAGCTGGGGAATGCTTACTAGCTAGGCGTGACTGCAGACCTCGTGTCTGAGTTTGTTTACGTTGCCTATGGTAACTGGGAACCTTGTGACTTGCCTGCCTGTCAGAATCTAAACTGCAAACAGCAGATTTCTGTGCTTCTGAGGCAGAGGCCAGATCTTCCGTGTTACACATGACTTGTACACACCTGAGAGGATAAGAAGTCCAAGAAAACGTTGAAATTCTCCGTCTGTCAAATCTTTCCAGGTGTCGTCATAAATGTGTCTTCCTTGTTTGCTCATCCACATCATGATTTCATTCAATAAGTTATTCCTCATGAACAAGTGGAATGCTGTGAGAGGGCCATCAACATTTCGTACAGCATACCTTGTAGGACCTTGTTGTACAGGCATGACATTAGCTCTGGCGTATCTTCCAGCAGCTTGCTTTATAGGTTTCCTGTTCCATGATGTGGCATCCTTAGGTACATTGGCTTCAATGGCAACATTTGTGCTTATAGTTGATGACCTCTTAGCTCCTCTACGACCACAAATAAGATTCCTCACAGATGATACTAACACCGAGGACTCCTGCCTTCTTCCCCGTCCAGCACAGCCTCGACTTGTAAATTGACTCTTTGCTGCAGGCAATGCTACTGGCTCAACATCAGTCTCACATTCACTTGGTGACCAACAGCTGTCGCCATCTGAATCATGATTGTCATCATCAGATTTATCACCCGAACCTGGCTGATATGCTTCTTCGCTTGCTGAATATGCTGCATCATCAGACGATTGGAAACCTGGAAACAGCACAAGCACAACCTGGAAATGGCACAAACACCGGCAAATCAAATGCAAGGCATTGATAAGGCAGGCAAAGGGAGAATTTGAGAAGAAGCTTGCTGCAGAAGCAAAAACGTGAAATGAAGACTTTTTCAAGTACATTCGTAGCAAAAAACCTGTGAGAGAGTCAGTTGGTCCATTAGATGATAGAGGGGTTAAAGAGGCACTAAGAGGCGACAAGGTGATTGCAGAGAGACTGAATGAATTTTTTTCTTCGGTCTTTACTGAGGAAGATGTAGGGATGTTACCCATGACTGAAGTGGTATTTAAAGGTGTGGAAGAATTGCAGGAAATATCGATACATCGGGAAGATGTATTACAACTATTAGATAAACTAAAGAGTAGCAAATCACCTGGGCCAGATGGTATACATCCAAGGGTCTTGTAAGCATAGAAATATGAGATTGCAGACCTACTATTAGTAATCTGTGAACTATCATTAAAATCATCTCTAATACCTGAAGAATGGAGGATCGCCAATGTAACACCAATTTTTAAAAAGGGTTCCAGGGATGATCTGGGAAACTACAGACCGGTGAGCCTGACATCAGTACCGGGAAAATGGTAGAAACCATCATAAAGAATAAAATTACTCAGCATGTAGATAGTCATTGCCTAATGGGAAACAGCCAACATGGCATTAGACAAGGAAGATCTTGTCTTACTAATCTGTTATGTTTTTTTGAAGATGTGAATAAACAGGTGGACAAAGGCGAGTCAGTTGATATAGTGTATCTGGACTTTCAGAAAGCCTTTGACAAGGTCCATCATCAGAGACTTTTGGCAAAACTGAAGAGTCATGGGATAGGAGGCAGTGTACTTTTGTGGATCTGGAACAGGTTAAAAGATAGAAAGCAGAGGGTTTGGCTAAATGGCCAATTTTCCCAATGGAGAAAGGTAAATAGTGGTGTACCCCAGGGATCTGTGCTGGGTCCGCTGCTTTTTGACATATTCATAAACGACCTGGAAAGTGAAATAACGAGTGAGGTTATCAAATTTGCAGATGACACTAAACTATTTAAAGTTGTTAAAACCCAAGAGGATTGTGGAAAATTGCAAAAGGATCTTGATAAATTGGAAGACTGGGTATCAAAATGGCAGATGGAATTTAATGTGGACAAGTGCAAAGTTATGCACCTAGGGAAGAACAACCCAAACTATGGTTAAACGATGCAAGGTTCCACATTAGGAACCACCAACCAGGAAAAAGATTTAGGCGTCATTGTGGATACCATGTTAAAACCCTCGGCCCAGTGTGCAGCGGCGGCCAAGAGAGCAAATAGAATGCTAGGTATCATAAGGAAAGGAATGGAAAATAAAACAAAAGATATTATAATGCCTCTATATCATTCCATGGTGAGACCGCACCTTGAATATTGTGTGCAATTCTGGTCGTCGTATCTTAAAAAGGATATAGCGATATTAGAAAAGATTCAGAGAAGAGCCACCAAAATGGTAAAGGGGATGGAAGGATACTCCTATGAAGAAATGCTAAAAAGGTTAGGGCTCTTTAACCTGGAAAAGAGACGGCTGAGGGGAGATATGATAGAAGTCTATAAATTAATGAACGGAGTGGAACGGGTAAACGTAGATCGATTGTTTACATTATCAGAATATAGAAAGACTAGGGGACATGCAATGACGCTACAGGGTAAACTATTTAAGACTAATAAAAGAAAATATTTTTTCACTCAACGTGTAATCAAACTCTGGAATTTGTTACCGGAGGATGTAGTAAAGGCTGTTAGTGTAGCTGGGTTTAAAAAAGGTTTGGACAAGTTCCTGGAGGAAAGGTCCATAAACCATTATTAAGAAGGGACCCAGAATATCAATGCTTGACCCAGTATAAGCATTGTGGAACCTGTGTCTTTTGGGGAAACTGCTAGGTACATATGACCTAGATTGGCCACTGTTGTAAACAGGATACTGGGCTTGATGGACCTTGATCTGACCCAGTATGACATATCTTATGTTCTTATGACTCAGAGCCGTCACTGTCAGCATCTTGTTGCAATATTTCTCTTACTTGGGCAGCTGAATACTTTCGTTTTGACATCATAAACAATAACCTAAAATAAATAAAGGAAGATAAAGTTGAATAAAATGCAAAGCAGTTTTACTATAGGGTGATGAACGAGCTGAAAGTGTTTAGATTTCATCGGAAATAATGAGAGAACGTATGATATCAATTACCGAAAATGTGTAATTTTCATAAAATAAGAGTACAAAAAAATAAATGATACATAATTAATGATAAATACCTTTGTCAGATCAAAAAATTCACAAAACTGCAAATTGTATCACGATCCAAACTGGACATAAGCAACTGGAGTCAAAAATGATCCCCAATGGTACTCTGTGCTGCAATTCATCACTAGCATCACCTAGCGGATGAAAATTATTCCTCTCATGGTGCAATATAAAGAGAATATTGACATGTGAAAAGTCATAAAAAGTTTGCATTCTTGAACAACTAGTTTCCGAGATACGCGTTGTGAAACTTGCAATGGGGTCACTTTTGACCACATCGGTACTCTCAGGGTTAATATTATTTTACTTCTACCAAGCATTCTTATTGAATTAAGCATTTTCATCTCTGTGTTCGTAAGTGTACAGCTTTGCCAAAGTTATAATTTTTTAAACTCTAACCTATACTTAATATTATTAGGAAAGATCAGAAGAAGATATCTCTGGAGGCTGAACCTTTGAGGAGACGGTCAGCATAAAAACCGCCTGCTGTGATCAACTGCTGCTGAATCTCAGCTCCTAATACAGTGCTCACCACAGCAGCAGCATTAGACATTTTCTGGCTGGGAATACCTGCGCGCAGTTTGAGAAAGTGTGATTGCTACATAACCTTTCAGCCCTTTATTCAAATTTATCTTTGGGTGGGGTCATCGAGACCCTTGTAACATCCTCCACCATGCCAAGAAATTAGCCAGCGTGAGACTGCAGCTGCAGGTGTTTCATGGTATCATCTTCTTCACAACTTGAATAATGAGAGTTCATTTGTTTACGATTGTACTGATGCTCCTTATCCTATGCAAGAACGTTGACTGCCAGTGTACTCCAGGAATCCACTATTTCCATAAAGGATATCACAGAGATGGGGACATCGTAATTGGAGGAATTGTAGTTGTGCAGTTTGTTCAAGCAACAAGACCACTGTCCTTCACATCTTATCCCCGCTGGGATGCGAAATATACGTATGTAGCTTCATGGTTTCAATCCTGTGTTTTTAACTCTGCTTTTGGGGTTGTCGTGATTTCAGATTTTCCTTGTGCTTATAAGGGATATTTTAAGGTTAAAGGACACCTTTAAGGGGAGGAGAGTGTATTAATTAATGATCTGCTGATTCATTGTCTGAAATCAATCTATGAGTAAAGCACTTTCGATTACATCATATGTGGAAGGTAATTTCGTAGCATGGCACTTGGGCTGTTAAAGTACATAGGTGCATATATTCTGCCTGTTTTATAATAGAAACCTAATACATCCCTTCACAAGTCTTTGATACTGAAATCCTTCAATTAACAAAAAGCCCCAAATGACGCAATTGGTGATAGAATTTATTTGGGACCCTCACATGTATTCATTCCCTATGTCCCACAGTGATCTTGGCTAATCAGGAGATTACACTCGTAAACAAATTTCAAGCAAGGATTTCAACACCAAAGTTGGTTTTTCTAACTTCCTGCTCAGCTGCAGTAGTGGGGAAGCTATGTGACAACGATGGGGGGCTACAGCAGTCCAGTCCTGGACGCAGTGTCAGCACGAGAAACATCAGCAATGAAGATGGACTTGAGATGGCATTTTGGACAGTTGGAGACAGAGGCATTTTTCAGATAAGTTCCATTCTGATACATTTTAGTACAAGCAGCAGAGATTGGTCAATTTATTAGCTGAAATCAAATAATAAAAACAAAGAAAGTAAAATGTAAATGTGATGGTCTACACGGGACTGACGAATGCTTTAACAAGCCCCAAATTAGCCAAATTCACTATGTAGCACAGGGAGTGAATATACCTGATGAACCAAAATCATTTTTTTCTCCTGTGATGTAGTTTGTGGTTTTTGTCATTTTATAAAAGAAAGAGATCTGTGCCTATGTACTTTCATAAAGTTACCCCATGGAAAGTCGGTGGATATGTTTATACCTGTGCATGTATATGCTGCAAGACTAGCTGCATATGTGCGTACTTTATAAGATGTGCGCATAAGTGCCAGTCCTGTCCCCCCCCCCCCTTCACCTCAGGAACATCTACATGTATATCATGTAAAAGTAGTTGCTGTTACTTTTTACACCTATATTCATCAGGCAATCTTATATGAGATTATTTGAGTGCATAAAATACTTTTCTACTGTCCAGGTGGAGAAAAAAACTGCCCAGGTGAACCCTTAAAAGCCATAGAATATGATGTCAAAAGCTGCCCATAACTCTGTAATGTGCCAGAATTAAATGTTTATTCCACACCTTTAATATTATTGAGTGCAAGATTTAGAGGCATGTTTACTACACTGTGCTAAGCTTTTGCCACTAACTCAGCATTTCCCCAGTGGGTACCACACTGAAAATGCGAAAGTGTGGCACGGCAGCACCGTGGATAGAAATAACGCACTCGTTGGGATGGTGTTATCTGCACTCGCTCTGTTTGCAGCTTTGACAATTTCCCTTCTTTCCTATTTTTATTGGTGTTCTTTTCATCCCTGCAATTTTTAAAAACTTGCTTTTAGATATTATACACCGCTCTGCTGTTCCCTTGAAGAGCGGTCTATCAAGACCTAATAAACGTAAGCATAAAGATATAACATGCTGTTGATGAGTATGGTAACGGCGCATTGCAGACCCGCCACTCTCCACATATATCCCACCCACTCCAGTATTTAGCGCAGGCTATGTAGATAGTGCAGAAAATCGCTGCACTACTTGCATTTGCCTTTGCAATTGCTTAACACACCCAGATTGCGCATGTTCTCTGCCATGTTAACAGGTAGAGCAGCTCAGTAAATATCCCCCTTAAATCTTTATTGCATGACTTTAATTTGCACTGGTTTGGGGGATTTTGTTACAGTAACATAGTAGACTGAAATGGCTCATTTGGTCTGCCCAGGAAGATGATTAGGGCTGTCACTGCTGCTCTGTGCAGGTTACCCCTGTCTTATTAGAAGTGCCAAAGTCATTTCATTGCTGCTTTTGGTTTCTGCCCTCTTGTCATGAAGGAATCATTTCTGCTTATCACGCACCTGTTTGAATTCCTTTACTATTTTTTCCTCCATAAGCACCTCCAGCGGAAAGGACATTGCTCGTCAGTCTCCCTCCTTGCAGCTTCACGCTACTCCCCTAACTCTTGAGCTTCCTGTCCTTTGGAAAGTGCTAGTATCATGTGCATGAATTCATTTTAAGAATCTAAATATCCATAACGAAGGTTTTCTGAACCCCAAGTAAATCATTTAAATCCTCTAAAACCAGTGCAAATGAAAGTAACATAGTATATGATGATAGATAAAGACCAGTATGATCCATCTAGTCTGCCCAGTAAGGTGGCTAAAGTAAATGTACCCGACGCTCTGTGCAGGTCACCAGGGGCGGCCCAAGGGGGGTGCGGGGCCATGTGCGGAGACTCGGTGCGGGGCCTCATTTGCATAAGTGGCCTTATTTGCATAAATATTTGCATAATGTTACCATACACTAACTTTTAGTAAACATGTCTCTTAATGAGTGTATGGATAAAGAAAGACTAAAAGATTTCTACATTACTATAATCCAGTGCCAACCGCCAGGCACATTAGGAACTACTACAAACGCTGCCCATTTAGAACCCATAGCAAACCCGCTGTATCCTGACAGCATTACCAGGACTCACAAAGCACCAGTCCCTACCTATCAAAAGGAAACACTGCAAATATTAAACCAGTACATTTCAGAGAATACTGGGGAAAGAGAACAAGTGGCAATGTCAAATAGGAATTACATAAACAGAATACCTCAGCTCAGTTACACATGCAGAACATAGACCATCACCAAACAAGGAATCGCAATTTAGAAACAGGAAGGCAATAATTTAAACTGGGAACCCCAAAAGCCAAACTTGGAATGTACAACAACACTGTAGAAATAAAACTATAAATCAATTTCCTCTTGTACCAAACAAAGCGCAGACGTTAATGATGCACATTTCCCAGAACTTTCATATTCCAGTTAATAAATTCAAAATAAAGAGATATATTTCTACCTTTTGTGCATTTTTTTTCAGTTGCAATTGCTCCAGCCACTTTCTTCTGGTTTCTTCATGTTTTCTGCTAACTCTCCATCGTCTGCTGTCCATTTGTCCTTTCTTCTCTCTTCTAGTTTTCTTTCCATCCTCTCTCTCTACATCTGCTTTAACATACTAATCTTTATCCTTTTGCTCTTTCCTCATTCTTATTTCATCCACACAAATTTTACCCCTCCATCCTCAATCCCCACTTACTCTCCCAATACCCGGCCAATTGTAGATTTTTCATCCCTCCCACACAAAATATTTTTCCCCTCTCCATTTTACTCTCCCAGCCCCATCCCATTCTAATCCTCCCCCAACATCAGCTCCCTTCTAGTTCCAGTCTCACCCAGCATCCATTCCCTTCTAGTCCCTGCATCAGCCCATTTCCAGTCCTAGCCCCCCATCAACCCATTTCCAGTCCTAGCTCCCCCATCCATTTTCAGTCTGAGTCCCTTCATCAGCTCATTTCCAATCCTAGCCCCCCATCAGCCCATTTCTAGTCATTTCCTAGCCCCACCATCAGCCCATGTCAAATCCTATCTCCCCTCCACTCAGCCCAATTCCAGTCCAAGCCCCCCCATGAGCCTACTTCCAGTTCTAGCCCCTCCATGAGTCCATTTCAATTCAAGCCCCCACCACAGCCCATTTCCAATCTTAGCTCCCCCCAACAGCCCATTTCCAGTCCTATCCTAGCTGCTCCATCAGCCCATTTTCAGTTCTAGCTCCCTTCCCTCACAGCCCATTTCCATTCCAAGCTCCCTCCCCATCAGCTATTTGCAGTTCAAGCCTCCCCGTCCACTCAGTCCATTTCCAGTCATAGCAATCCCCCAACCCATTACCAGTCCTAGCCCCACATCAACCCATTTTCAGTTTAAGCCCCCCCCCTATAACCCATTACCAGTCCTAACCCCCCATCAGCCCACTTCCAGTCTTAACCCCATCAGCCCATTTCCAGTCAGACCCCATCAGCCCATTGCCAGTCCTAACCCCCCCCATCAGCCCACAGCCCATTACTAGTCCTAACCACATCAGCCCACCTCAAGTCCTAACCCCTCCCCATCAGCCCTTTTCCTGTCCTAGCGCCCCCATAGCCCATTAGCAGTCCTAACCCCCCCCCATAGCCCATTAGCAATCCTAACCCCCATCACCCTATTTCCAGACAGCCCCCATCAGCCCACAGCCCATTACCAGTCTTAACCCCCCCCAGCCCATTTCCAGTCCTAACCCCCCATCACCCCATTTCCAGTCAGCCTCCATCAACCCCCAGCCCATTACCAGTCTTAACCCCCCCAGCCCATTACCAGTCTTAACCCCCCCAGCCCATTTCCAGTCAGCCTCCATCAGCCCCACACCATTAGAAGTCATAACCCCCCCAGCCCATTGCCAGTCCTAACCCCTCCCCCGCCCTTTTGAAGTGAGCTTCGATCAGCCCCAGCCCATTTCCAGTCTTAACCCCCCCTCCAGCCCATTTCCAGTCCTAACCCCCCCCAGCCCATTTCAAGTCAGCCTCCATCAGTCCCAGCCCATTTCCAGTCCTAACCCCCCCCCCTTGCACATTTCCAGTCCTAACCCCCCCCCTGCACATTTCCAGGCCTAACCCCCCCCCCTGCACATTTCCAGGCCTAACCCCCCCCCCCTTGCACATTTCCAGGCCTAACCCCCCCCTTGCACATTTCCAGGCCTAACCCCCCCCCCCTTGCACATTTCCAGGCCTAACCCCCCCCCCCCCTTGCACATTTCCAGGCCTAACCCCCCCCTTGCACATTTCCAGGCCTAACCCCCCCCCTTGCACATTTCCAGGCCTAACCCCCCCCCCTTGCACATTTCCAGGCCTAACCCCCCCCCCCTTGCACATTTCCAGGCCTAACCTCCCCCCCCCCTTGCACATTTCCAGGCCTAACCCCCCCCCCCCTTGCACATTTCCAGGCCTAACCCCCTTGCACATTTCCAGGCCTAACCCCCCCCCCCCTTGCACAGTTCCAGTCCTAACCCCCCCCCCCTTGCACATTTCCAGTCCTAACCCCCCCTCACCCCATTTCCAGACAGCCTCCATCAGCCCCCCCCCTTCCCTTCCGGCAAATTTAAAAACAAAAACCTGGCTCTAGCTGCTGCTGCCGCGTCCGTCGCAGCAGCGGCAGAATGGCGTGTCCCGCGGGGCCCCCTCTCCACGTCGAGCCCTCTGCAAGGGCTTTCAGATTCGCGAAGGGAGAGTGCTCCCTCGCGTCTCTGTAAAGCCCGCAGGGGCTAATGGGAAATTTCCCATCAGCCCCTCGCGTCTAAAGGGGCTGATGGGAAATTTCCCATTAGCCCCTGCGGGCTTTACAGAGACGCGAGGGAGCACAACTCTCCCTTCGCGAATCTGAAAGCCCTTGCAGAGGGCTCGAAGAGGAGAAGGGGCCCCGCGGGACACGCCATTCTGCCGCTGCTGCGACGGACGCGGCAGCGGCAGCAGCTAGAGCCAGGTTTTTGTTTTTAAATGTAATAAAAAAAAAAGCAGAATGTTCTTTGCGCGGGGCCCCCTGAAACGCGGGGCCCTGTGCAAAAAACATTCTTGCTCAATGGACGGGCCGGCCCTGCAGGTCACTCCCCTCTATGTACAACCTCAAACAAAGGCATAAAGGGGGGTGACCAGAAAGGAAAACCTGTGTCATGTGTGCTATGCCTAGAAAGTGCACTTTCCCAGCTTAATAGCAGATCATTTGGAAAGCTGCCCAGTTTAAGCAAGTTGACAAATTATTGCCATGAACCTGTTTTGTCTTTCATTGTGTTTTGTTTTGCATTATCTGAAATTGTATTCTATTACAGTGTATTTCCAATATACTACTACAATTTCCTGGCCTTTGTTTCTGTGGTGGAGGAGATTAACAACAGCTTGGAGCTCTTACCGAACCTCACTTTGGGATTCCATCTGTATGACTCTCTTACCAATCCATTTATGACAATTAAAGCTGCCATGAATATATTTTCTGGAGAGGACATTTCGATACCTAATTACATTTGCAAGAGATCTGCGATATTAGCTGCTATAATTGAAGGCCTGGCACCTATGGAATCAAGTCTGATATCCAACGTATTCAGGATCTATCACTACCCACAGGTCAGTAGGCTTGTGCATTGATAAGTTCACATTAGATTCATTGAAGCACCTTACAGATATCTATTAAGCTGTGCTAGCAGTTAACTCACACTGGAGCATCCACTGATAGGTCACATTAGCAGAACGCATGTTAAACAGACAATGTGGGGTAAATTCTGCGCTATGTGCTTAGTGTGCGATGGGGAGGGAAATGCGTTGGATAGGAAAAGGGGGGAGTGTGAGTGTGTCTGCCTATTTATTTATATTCTCTTATATACTGCACTATTCTGCATCAGTGTGGTTTACATTGAACAAACTGAAATTACATTGAACAGGGCATTATAACTTGGAAATAACTATTTTACAGGGAACATGGGCTATGGAGGGTTAAGTGGCTTGCCCAAGACCACAAGGAGCACCTGTGGGACTAGAAACCCCAGTCCTTCCAGCCCAAGGTTGCTGTTCTCTAGTGGGATTTGAACCCCTGACCTTCTGGCCTGAAATACCTTGCCCCAACCACTAGGCCACTCCTCCACTCTAGCATGATTAGAGCAGGGTTTGACAGTATGCATTTGCCGTCAATATTATCATGGATGCATTTAATGCTGCTTCAATGGGCGGCATTAAATGCATTTGCATTGCTGCTGGCTTGTGTTAGGCTATGAGTCAGTAGGGTATCTGCGGGAGACATGCTGTACATGCCTCCAAAGGGAGCCTTCAACTGTTGCATATACTGAACATTGATTTCTACCTTCAATGCACAGTACCTGCAGAATCTCGGTGCACCTTAGTAAACATGACGCATATTGAAGGCCATACCATTTGCGAAATGCTCCTTGTGCGACTTGCATAAAGGGCGCGCGTGCCCCCACCCCACCTCCATCTAGCCACTTTATGGGGGTGGAAGAGAAGAGGTGTGCCCAATGTGCAAGTTGCTGGCACGCTAAGCAGGTCTGGTCCCTCCTGGAGGGCCCAGACCTGCTTAGCATGCCATGAGAAGGCTTAAGGGGCGCATTTCAGCTGCCTGTCATTGCCAGTTGCCGCTGAGAGAAGAAAAAGTGGTGGTGGTAAGCAGCTGAAATGCGCCCCTTAAGCCTTTGCGCCCTGTGCGGCCGTACCACTCTCGCAGGGCTAGGTATGGTCCTGCGCATATTAATCTACTTAGTGCATCTTAAATCATCATTTAGAGTTCTGTTTTCCAAGCGGCGTCCCATCCAACGGGGCCATGATTCCGATATCGCCCAGAAGCCACCCATGCCACTTAATAAACAAACCATTTAGTGTTAGCTAAAAAAAAATTTATTTTGCGCAAAAAATTCCCTGTTATAAAGAATGTGTGAAACTAGAGAGAAAACATCCAAAATCAGGAAAAATTTCTAAGCAAAAACAAAAACTAACCAAATTTGCCCTTCCTGTGCATGTCCCTACAGGTTAAGGATTATTAGCGGGGGAGGGGGAGGGATATGCAGTGGCAGCAGCCAGGGTCATCAAAACCGTACATTGAACCCAGATATTCAGTGCCTGGGTCCTGTCCTGCCACTAACATTGAATAGTCCGATGGGCCAGATTGGAATTTTGCAATCTAGTCATCAGCGATATTCAGCCGCTGGGCAGATTGCAAAAGAGGCTAAAGTTAGGGCAGCCATTTAGCTCTCTTAACTTTAGCCAGTTTAGGCTTAGTAGCTGACACTGGGGAGATTCAGCGGCACTAACCATGCTTAACAAGCTCACTAGTCAAACCTCACAGAGTTGTAAATAACTGCATGGGAGAATTAAAAGCATGATAGAGCTCGATTCCATTAACCATGGCAGCACGGACCCGGTGCCACCCTTCCTGGATATACCACCCGTCCATACCCAGATATGACATAGATTTGGCAATAAACTGGTCGCAGCTTTATTTAGAACAACCATTTAATGAACAGTCAAAACAATAACCAGCATAACTAGCCTCATCAGATCAGGTAGCTACCCAGTCATACTACTAGCAAAGTAAGACGCTCACCGCCCGTCACCATGGTCTCATCAATAGCTAAACCATAGCTGCATCCTTCCCCCATCAGGCCAACTTCACTGTATTAGGAGGAGGAGTAGCCTAGTGGTTGGGGCAAGGTACTTCAGGCCAGAATGTCAGTGGTTCAAATTCCACTAGAGGACAGCAACCTTGGGCCGGAAGGACCGGGGTTTCTAGTCCCACAGGTGCTCCTTGTGATCTTGGGCAAGCCATTTAACCCTCCATAGCCCATGTTCCCTGTAAAATAGTTATCTCCAAGTTATAATGCCCTGTTCAATGTAATTTCAGTTTGTTCAATGTAAACCACACTGATGCAGAATAGCACAGTATATAAGAGAATGTAAATAAATAAATAATATTACTAACAAAGGATGGCCATCTTCCAGGTGACCATTCCAGCCACCCCATCTTTATATTTCCCAGCCGAGATGGCCTGACCATAGTCCTACCGCAGAAAACCCCCGGATCCCGCCTAACCTCAAAATATGCAACTAACTTTCCTGTAGTTCCCCAGACCATGACGTCAAGGGAGGGTAGGTGGGACTTGCAAGACCACCGAGTTATCGGAGAGGGAGAGGAGGCAGGCACACCTGGTACAAATGGGGATTGCTTGCCCCCTCCCACCCGTCCCATCAGTCGTCTATGCCCATTCAATGGCTCTCGTCGCATTTCTGCGGTGGAAACCAATAGATTCAAATGATGTTTCTCACAAAGTCTTGTTCCCCCCCAACCAATGATTAAGCCCTGGGTGGTTCCCCGCCTCAATCCCAGGCCTCAGAGGAGGGTTCCCATACCAGGACATGCACCTGGTTAAGGGAGGCTGGCTGGAACCCTGCCCCTCGGCCTGAATTCAAACCATGATAGCATGGACCCAGTGCCACCTTTTCTCAATACCCCACTTGTCCATACCAAGATATGACACAGATTTAGCAATAAACTGGTTGCAATTTTATTTAGAATATCCATTTAATGAACAGTCAAAAAAATAACCAGCATTACAAGCATGGTCAGATCAGGTAGCTCACCAGCCATACTACTAACAAAGTGAGACTCTCACTACCCATCACCAGGGTCTGATCTGTGGCCAAACCGTAGCTGCCCACTTACCCCATCGGGCTGACATCACCATATTACTAGCAAAGGATGGCCATCATCTGTGTGACCATTCTGGCCACCTCAACCTTGCATTTCATGGCCGAGATGACCCGACCGTAGCCCAACCGGCACCAGATCCTGGAAAATTTCCGGGCCCCACCACTGGCTCAGGGCAAAAGTTAAAGCCACTGAACTGCCCTGCTTAAGCTGAGACCAGTGGGTGTCTCTTTGAACCACCATTAATTCCAAGGCCTCCTGACAATTGTTGAGGAACCTTATCTTGCCTGAATAGGCCGGCACACTCAATTTCAGCCCATGAGTGCATTATTTGGAGTGGAGGAGTAGCCTAATGATTAAGAACACTGGCTTGGGAATCCTGAGACCAGGGTTCAGTTCCCTCTAGCACTCCTTGTGACCTTGGGAAAGTCACTTAACCCTCCATTGCCTCAGAAAAATCAAAGTTATCAATGTCCCCGTTTAATGTACATTACCATGTACTGCTCCACTATCTTTCTGTTGTGACCCAAAGCCCTCTTGCTGAAAGGAATTGCTTACCCCCAAAATGGGCACCAGCCCCCTCTCAAAGATCCCCTACTAGCTATACCTGGGCAGACAGGCGTGTGTCAGCCACAAATTGATGTCCTGGGAGCCCCATGATAAATGAGCTTTCTGTTCCATCTTATCCCTAAACGTCTCGTCATAATTCAGCCAGGCCCATTCCTTGTGACCCCAGACATTAGCTAGATGCAAGAAAGCCCTGGTCCAATTGACAACACCATGTGAGACTTTTTTAATCCTGCCAACCTTCTCATCTTCTTTCATCTTCTTCCTGCTCTCACCAAACCTCCCTTCCCACTCCAAAAGATGGAAAATATCAATGTAATGCCGATTCCGTATTTTCTGTCATAAGCAACAAGGAACACCCTCCCAGAGTTCAGAAAAGTTGGTTAGAGTGGGTGCCTGACCACTTGCGACAGGAGCCGCGCCAACCTCGGATGTCTGCTGAGCCCCCGCTGAGCTGTATGAACTCAATGACAAATCAGACTAAGAGGTGGAGGAGGAAGAATTGGAACTGCATGCATGTTGATGCATGTGCTTCAATGTCCTAGAAGCCTTGCCTGTTGCGCATTCACTCATTCCGCCCACACGACTCTTCGAGGCACCCACTCTAGTCCTGGATGATATCTCACCTGCCGCGGCGAGCTCTGACACAGGAGAAGGCAAATCAGGAGCTTGAGATGGAACTGTAGCACTCGCACTGCACTCCATAGTCGCTCACTGAGTACCAGGTTGCTCCAAGGTTTCGCCGCTAGCTGGCCACAATCTGAGTCCTTCTCCATGTATCATGGTATTTTGAGACATCCGAGAAGCCTGTGGAGAATCAAAGAAGAAAGAGGGGGGAGTGGACTGGCAGCTGGCTATCCTATGGCTGAAGCCAGAAACTACGATGCCCTGGAAGTGCCAACATCCTCCTTGCCCAATATTCCCAATATGGACTCCCCATGCAATGGTAGCCATGATTTTGGATAGGGACCAGGAGATGGCAGTTCAAGCCATGAAACCTTTGCTGCTTTCTCTGGTGATGAAAATCCGATTATTGTAAGGGAGTAGTTTCAAGGAATCAGAATATTCAGGTGAATTTGCATTAGAATTTAGCTTATTTGTTTGTTTTTTTTAATTCTTCCAAAGGTTTAAATGTTATTCTAAGGAAAATGGAAGAACATGGACATTTCATCAACTACCTCTATATTACTGCTTTTAGTCTGCACCACATTAGTTGTCCTAATCTGTTTTTCTAGTTCTTACAGGCACTTGCACCAACCTCCTCGCACTTTTCTTCTCCGAATAACCAGTCACATGATTCAATAGTGATGGCAAAACTTACTGCACTTTATTGAAATTTATGAACTTGTCAGCTTCTCATAACAATAACATAGTAGGTCTCATCCTAGCTGTGACCAGATCCTAAGGATCCTGTGACAAAATGTGGTACCAAGCAACCCAGTGCAAATAACCCCCTTCTTCCCCATTTCTTCCCTCCTTTATCCATTCACCTCTCCCTTCCCCTCATTTCCCCATCTTCTTCCCCCTGCCCCCTCTCCTGCCTTCCTTTTCCTCTCTGTTTCTCCTCCAACTTCCTCCCCTTCCCTCCTTTTTTCCTCTCCCTCTCCTCTTCCCCCTTCTGCTCTCCTCACTTCTCTCATACCCCTTCTCTCCCCCTTTTTTTCCATTCTTTTTCATTTTTATTTTTATTTCAGCTTATTTTAATCTTATAAGATTAATATTTCATAGATATTTTGCATTATTTATTTTTTATTATTGTTTTTGGATGTTTTTACCTATATTTTTCAAACCACAGCTTCTCCTTACCTGTCGAATTACCCCCATGGGGAGTACAAGTTTTGAAGTCTTTGTCAGACAGGACTAGATAATAATTATAATGTTTATTGTTCCCATCACTCCCTGCGTAGCCTATCCACATAGTCCTCTTTCAGAGTTCATATGTTGTTTGCTGTTTTCTTCTCAGTGTATGGCGTCCTAATATCAAATGGTTCTCATGATGACCGCCAACTCTAATGACAGGAACCGGCATTTAAATATGGCTGCCGTTTTCGTTCCCCTCTCCCATTTTTACAGTTATACTGCACAGATCACTCCTGTTATTGCTTTCATTGAGAAGGTAAAAAGTATTGAATGGTCTGTCTTGACAGTGATTTAGTGTCTTTTAAATTTGCACAGGTTCATAATGTATTAAATAGCTTTTGCCTATAACAGTGGTTTTATACCATGGCTTCATGCCCACCCATTTATCGGCGTCAGATTATGGCTTGTTTCTGCTCTCTATTATTATGCTTTCTTCAGTCATATATGTATATATGTCCCTTGTCCCCAAAGCGGGGTTTTAGGATATGTAATATATGAGCTGTGCATATAATGCCCACATTTCGGTAGTATATAAATGTCCCAACAGTTTAATGCACTACTCCTCATCTTTATTCCTTGTTTTCTATACAGTCTATAAATGAGAATGCACACCACTATATTACTGAATAACCTTATCACTTGCTTCAGTGTTCTTTTGCAGAGTCTACATCCTGTATTTCAGTGTGACCAAGAGCTGGCCTCTTGAGCGATTGTATCGTTCTATTCCTTGTAAGTCTAGTACTCCCTCGTTCACACGTTATCCTAGATATGTCTCCACTCCTGGTGCTTTTCAAGCACATCACCATTGGTGCCCCTGCTCCTTAACACTCCAGTGCCCTTCATGCATGTGTTGCACGACCATACCTAGCACGGTGAGAGCGGTGCAGCCTCAAGGGTGCAAAAATCTGGGTGTGTGTGTGGGGGGGGGGGGGGTGCTGCTTTTAGAAAGAGACCAGAAATAAATTAAACTCTTACTTCCAATGGGACTGGAGATTTCAGAATTATACTTCTGGTCCTGTGTAGTTGTAATGAGTGCCATGGAGAAGTCCAGACTCCAGTCCATCGGGAGGCAGTAGGATAAGTGGTGAGTGAGGAGGGAAGGACTGCTGCTCTGGGGGTGGGGGGGGGGGGGGTTGAAACATGGGAGGACTGCTGCTCTTGTAGGGTTAGGCATGGGATGACTGCTGCCCTGGGGGGGGGGAGGGGGAGGCATGGAAGGACGGAAAATGAACTCATTCTGGGAGGGACTGGGACTGAAGGAGGGCTGATACTGGGAGGTTTAAGGCCTATAAGGAAACTGATACTGGAAGGGATAGGGACTAGAAGGGAACTGATACTGGGAGGGATAGGGACTGGAATGGAGCTGATGCTTGGAGGGGACTGGGACAACAGAAAGCTCATGCTGGGAGGGACAAGGGCTAGAAGGGAACTGATGCTGGGAGGGATAGGAACTGGAATGGAGCTGATGCTTGGAGGGGACTGGGACAACAGAAAGCTCATGTTGGGAGGGACAGGGGCTAGAAGAGAACTGATACTGGGAAGAATGGGCTGGAATTGAGACCTGGGTGATGCTGGGGAGCTGAAAGGGGGCAGATGCTGCAATCAGAGTGGAGAAAAAGGCTGGGGCTGTGAGGCTGAGGAGGATGACAGCTTTTTTGTGTAAGAAGGAAGAAACAATGCGGATGTAGAGAGAGAGTAGAAAAAAATAAGAGACAAGAGAAGAAAGGGTAAATGGACAGCAGACAATGGAGAGTTAGCAGAATATATGAAGAAAGCAAAAGAGAGAGACTGGGGCAATTGTGACAGAAAAATATAATGCCCAAACAACAAAAGGTAGAGAGAAATTATTTTATTTTGAATTGATTAGAGTGGAGGGGCTGCTCCCTGCAGTTTAAAAAGGAGCTTTACCCGGACCGAAGCCTCTTTGCTGCACCGTTCTCCCAGGAGGGAGAAGAGCTTCCAGCACACAGCAACATCGTCACAGCCTCGTGCTGCCCAATCAGGGCTGCTCCCTGCAGTTTAAAAAGGAGCGCCGCAAGTGCACCCACGCCTTGTCGGCCCGCGCCTGAGGGCCTCGCTAGAGGCCCTTTGGCACAGCCCTTAGGCAGCGGCCCACACTGAGTCACCAGAATAACCCCCAAAGGATCCATCTGCAGTTCGCAAAATTACACGACAGCTTGAGCTCCCTCATGGTCGAGCTCGCTCTCATCGCCAACACATCCAGCTATACAATCACAGCAAGTAAAAGCCACCTAAACAGTCTGAATAAAGCATCCTCACATTCTCGCTATTATTACCATTAGCCTGCTGTAACTGCTGCTACCTTGACTTTCACTGTTGCCAGTAAACATTCCTACTTTAACCACTTTTACTGTTGCCAGTAACCTGCTACAACTGTTGCTATTTTGACCATTTTTTACTGTTGCCAGTAACCTGCTACAACTGTTGCTATTTTTACCATTTTTTACTGTTGCCAGTAACATGCTACAACTGTTGCTATTTTGACCATTTTTTTACTGTTGCCAGTAACCTGCTACAACTGTTGATATTTTTACCATTTTTTACTGTTGCCAGTAACCTGCTACAACTGTTGCTGTTTTGACCACTGTTATTCTTGCCAGTAGCCTGCTTTAACTGTTTCTATCTCAACCACCTTTACTGTTACCAGTAGCCTTTATTGACCACTACAGCAACCCTAACATGGCCATCTCCTTAGTTACCATATTTAGTCTTTACCTCCTAGCTAACGCTACTTAGAATACATCAGCTTCTTCATCCACTCATAACTATATCCCTATCCTACATAGCCTGGGAAGAAGAAACTACACCAGCTCTCATCACACATCACCACAGACACACCATATCAGGCATTCACACCTACTCTATATATCCCTTAATAACACCTACAGCCCTAAGCCTCAACCCACTCTCCTACATAGTAACCTAAAATGTGCTCTCATCATGTTCAGTTCGCAAAAAATGGCCAGTCATCACAGATCTTATCACTACTCAGAACTTGGACATCCTTATGGTCACAGAATCCTGGCTGTCAGACACTGACACTGTCCTCATAAATCAACTCATCCCTCATGGCTATTCGATACTCGCATGTCATAGAACCAACCGGAAAGGAGGTGGAGTCTTCATCCTAGCACGAAGTGAACTACAATTCCAGCTACTATCGTCAATGAGCATCAAGCACATGGACACATAATCTGTTGCTAACAAGCATATCACTATAAATCTCATCTACAGAGCTCCTTCCTCCCCCCCTCCCCCGAAGATCTCTCCAATATAATAGACCTGGCCTGCAGGGGCGGCCCAAGGGGGGTGCGGGGCCATGTGCGGAGACTCGGTGCGGGGCCTCATTTGCATAAGTGGCCTTATTTGCATAAATATTTGCATAATGTTACCATACACTAACTTTTAGTAAACATGTCTCTTAATGAGTGTATGGATAAAGAAAGACTAAAAGATTTCTACATTACTATAATCCAGTGCCAACCGCCAGGCACATTAGGAACTACTACAAACGCTGCCCATTTAGAACCCATAGCAAACCCGCTGTATCCTGACAGCATTACCAGGACTCACAAAGCACCAGTCCCTACCTATCAAAAGGAAACACTGCAAATATTAAACCAGTACATTTCAGAGAATACTGGGGAAAGAGAACAAGTGGCAATGTCAAATAGGAATTACATAAACAGAATACCTCAGCTCAGTTACACATGCAGAACATAGACCATCACCAAACAAGGAATCGCAATTTAGAAACAGGAAGGCAATAATTTAAACTGGGAACCCCAAAAGCCAAACTTGGAATGTACAACAACACTGTAGAAATAAAACTATAAATCAATTTCCTCTTGTACCAAACAAAGCGCAGACGTTAATGATGCACATTTCCCAGAACTTTCATATTCCAGTTAATAAATTCAAAATAAAGAGATATATTTCTACCTTTTGTGCATTTTTTTTCAGTTGCAATTGCTCCAGCCACTTTCTTCTGGTTTCTTCATGTTTTCTGCTAACTCTCCATCGTCTGCTGTCCATTTGTCCTTTCTTCTCTCTTCTAGTTTTCTTTCCATCCTCTCTCTCTACATCTGCTTTAACATACTAATCTTTATCCTTTTGCTCTTTCCTCATTCTTATTTCATCCACACAAATTTTACCCCTCCATCCTCAATCCCCACTTACTCTCCCAATACCCGGCCAATTGTAGATTTTTCATCCCTCCCACACAAAATATTTTTCCCCTCTCCATTTTACTCTCCCAGCCCCATCCCATTCTAATCCTCCCCCAACATCAGCTCCCTTCTAGTTCCAGTCTCACCCAGCATCCATTCCCTTCTAGTCCCTGCATCAGCCCATTTCCAGTCCTAGCCCCCCATCAACCCATTTCCAGTCCTAGCTCCCCCATCCATTTTCAGTCTGAGTCCCTTCATCAGCTCATTTCCAATCCTAGCCCCCCATCAGCCCATTTCTAGTCATTTCCTAGCCCCACCATCAGCCCATGTCAAATCCTATCTCCCCTCCACTCAGCCCAATTCCAGTCCAAGCCCCCCATGAGCCTACTTCCAGTTCTAGCCCCTCCATGAGTCCATTTCAATTCAAGCCCCCACCACAGCCCATTTCCGATCTTAGCTCCCCCCAACAGCCCATTTCCAGTCCTATCCTAGCTGCTCCATCAGCCCATTTTCAGTTCTAGCTCCCTTCCCTCACAGCCCATTTCCATTCCAAGCTCCCTCCCCATCAGCTATTTGCAGTTCAAGCCTCCCCGTCCACTCAGTCCATTTCCAGTCATAGCAATCCCCCAACCCATTACCAGTCCTAGTCCTAGCCCCATCAACCCATTTTCAGTTTAAACCCCCCCCCTATAACCCATTACCAGTCCTAACCCCCCATCAGCCCACTTCCAGTCTTAACCCCATCAGCCCATTTCCAGTCAGACCCCATCAGCCCATTGCCAGTCCTAACCCCCCCCATCAGCCCACAGCCCATTACTAGTCCTAACCACATCAGCCCACCTCAAGTCCTAACCCCTCCCCATCAGCCCTTTTCCTGTCCTAGCGCCCCCATAGCCCATTAGCAGTCCTAACCCCCCCCCCCCATAGCCCATTAGCAATCCTAACCCCCATCACCCTATTTCCAGACAGCCCCCATCAGCCCACAGCCCATTACCAGTCTTAACCCCCCCCAGCCCATTTCCAGTCCTAACCCCCCATCACCCCATTTCCAGTCAGCCTCCATCAACCCCCAGCCCATTACCAGTCTTAACCCCCCCAGCCCATTACCAGTCTTAACCCCCCCAGCCCATTTCCAGTCAGCCTCCATCAGCCCCAGCCCATTAGCAGTCTTAACCCCCCCAGCCCATTTCCAGTCCTAACCCCTCCCCAGCCCATTTCCAGTCAGCCTCCATCAGCCCCAGCCCATTTCCAGTCCTAACCCCCCCCCGCCCATTTCAAGTCAGCCTCCATCAGTCCCAGCCCATTTCCAGTCCTAACCCCCCCCTTGCACATTTCCAGTCCTAACCCCCCCCCTGCACATTTCCAGGCCTAACCCCCCCCCCCCTGCACATTTCCGGGCCTAACCCCCCCCCTGCACATTTCAAGGCCTAACCCCCCCCCCTTGCACATTTACAGGCCTAACCCCCCCCTTGCACATTTCCAGGCCTAACCCCCCCCCCTGCACATTTCCAGGCCTAACCCCCCCCCTTGCCCATTTCCAGTACTAACCCCCCCCCCCTTGCACATTTCCAGGCCTAACCCCCCCCCCCCCTTGCACATTTCCAGGCCTAACCTCCCCCCCCCTTGCACATTTCCAGGCCTAACCCCCCCCCTTGCACATTTCCAGGCCTAACCCCCCCCCTTGCACATTTCCAGGCCTAACCCCCTTGCACATTTCCAGGCCTAACCCCCCCCCCTTGCACATTTCCAGTCCTAACCCCCCATCACCACGGTTCCGGACAGCCTCCATCAGCCCCCCCCCCTTCCCTTCCGGCAAATTTAAAAACAAAAACCTGGCTCTAGCTGCTGCCGCGTCCGTCGCAGCAGCGGCAGAATGGCGTGTCCCGCGGGGCCCCCTCTCCACGTCGAGCCCTCTGCAAGGGCTTTCAGATTCGCGAAGGGAGAGTGCTCCCTCGCGTCTCTGTAAAGCCCGCAGGGGCTAATGGGAAATTTCCCATCAGCCCCTCGCGTCTAAAGGGGCTGATGGGAAATTTCCCATTAGCCCCTGCGGGCTTTACAGAGACGCGAGGGAGCACAACTCTCCCTTCGCGAATCTGAAAGCCCTTGCAGAGGGCTCGAAGAGGAGAAGGGGCCCCGCGGGACACGCCATTCTGCCGCTGCTGCGATGGACGCGGCAGCGGCAGCAGCTAGAGCCAGGTTTTTGTTTTTAAATGTAATAAAAAAAAAAGCAGAATGTTCTTTGCGCGGGGCCCCCTGAAACGCGGGGCCCTGTGCAAAAAACATTCTTGCTCAATGGACGGGCCGGCCCTGCTGGCCTGCAACCCTGAAAATCCACATAAACCCAATTGGTTAATCGGCGATTTTAACCTTGCTTCTCTACAACCTACCTACTGTAAGACCTTCCTTGATGCTATGGATGACCTAAGCTATACACAAATGGTGAACTCTCCTACACACCTCAAGGGGAATGATCTTGACCTCATTTTTGCCCCCCAGTCAGAAGTAAACAACAATATCAACCTATCATTCACTCCTGTCCCATGGTCAGACCACAACCTAATCTCCTTCCAGATCCCATACCAACAAAATCAAATTTCAACCAGTCTAACAAATCCTACCTCCACAAGATCTTCAATTTGCTTTAGATCCCTAGACAGAGAGGACTTTGCCAACAACGCTCTTCCAGCACTCCGCCAACCAGCTCAGAACCTTGCGATATGATCAACAGATGGAATTCCACTCTAATCTCTTGCTCACAACTACCTTCCTCTAAATCATCAGCATCCAACACACCACCAAGAAACAGAAGACCAGTCCCTTGGTTCTCTGCAGAACTACGATTATCTCTTCAGCTACTAAGAAAGCAAGAAAGAAAATGGCGTCGCTCTCGCTCTACATCTGACAAAATGACTTATGAAGACACCCTAAAGCAACACCGGGAGAAAATATATGAAAAAATGAGACAACATCACACAGATCTCCTCCTCCGCTCGTTAAATAAACCACGCAACCTCTTTAACATTGCTAAATCCTTAACCAAGACACCTACCTCAAATCAGACAGTATCTATCCAACCTCAGCCCTATGCTGAGTACCTACAATCTAAAATAATTAAAACAAAGATGGATCCAAGTCCCACTCTCTGTTACACTCCCCATGTACAGCAACCATTAACAAACTTCAGCCTCCCAACAGAGAAATACATTGCTGACCTTATTGCCACTATTAACACTACTACAGCCCCCAATGATCCTTGTCCAGCTCACTGGATCAGAACGATGCGTGCCGAGCTCAGCCCAACTCTAGCATACATCATGAAGCTCTCCTTCACAACAGGAATATTCCCAGCAACTCTTAAACAAATGTCCATATGCCCTCTCCTCAAAAACAACAAACTCGACCCGACAAGGACTGACTCATATCGCCCGAACTCAAGCATACCCCTTCTAGCCAAACTTGTCGAGAAGGTGGTTCAAATGCAACTACAGCAACACATTGATATATCAGCCCCTCTGATCCCTGTCAGCATGGGTTCCGAGAATCTCATGGTGTAGAGACCCTGCTCACCATACTTATCAATACTTTAACCAGAGGTATCGACAAGATTGAAAATGGGTTTGTGCTCATCTTCCTTGATATAGCTGCTGCATTTGATTCTGTTAACCACCTGCAACTCCTCTCTCGCCTTCAGGAAAAGGGAATTCATGGCCTGGCTTGGGAATGGTGTAAATCCTATCTAGCTAACCGTTGGCAACATGTACATATAGGATCCTCAACATCTGAACCATTCCATCAACAACAGGGAGTACCCCAAGGATCCTCCCTATCTGCTCTACTTTTTAACATCTATATGCAACCCATTTGTGATATCAACCGTTCCTTTAATATTTCCAGTCTGATCTACGCAGACGATGTATTGATATTCACCCCAATCAAAATCACGCACCCGAACCTCCTCCCACTTATTGAATGCTTCAATGCAATCACTGATTGGCTCCTATCCCAGAATCTGCGTATAAACTTTAAGAAGACTGAGGTCCTATTCCTAAACAAAGAACAAGTACTTCTCTCCTCCCACATCATTGAAGGTACGAGATGCTGAGCTCCCATGCAAAACCGAGATATGATACCTGGGCGTTACAATAGATCAACATCTCAACTTCAAAGAACACATAAAGAATACCACCAAGTCCATCTACAATAAAATATGGACACTAAGACACCTAAGACTTCTACTAGCCCCAGAAGACTTCAGAACTATATTCCAGTCACTTGTAATGCCACATTTCGATTATGCAAACATCATCCTACACGGTCTCCCTAAGAGCACCCTCAATCCACTGCAGATGGCGATGAATGCAGCAGCCCACATTCTCTGTGGCATTTCCAAAAAAGAGCACATCACACCCACTGGCTACCGTTACAATACAGGATTACTTACAAGGTCTTACTCCTTGCATTTAAAGCAATTAACAGGCTAGCCCCCTCATCCCTCACTGCACTCCTGACCATTACCCCTACAAACAGGCTAAGAAGGTCAACAGCTGCCAACATGCTGTCTATACCACCTGAGTCCACTAAATGTACTCATACAACTAGTAATAGAGCCTTTACATTCTATGCCCCTAGATGCTGGAACAATCTCCTACCTCACATACATGCAATTGTTGACCTCTCACAATTCAGAAAAGCCCTTAAACAACACTTATTCTGCCTTCACTTCATCCACCTTAACTTAACACAATCACTCCCAGCACCTCACCTCACCCACTCAGCCTCTGACATTCCAACAACTTAACTCCTAATGGCACACATAACAGACCTGCCCTCAGACATACTCATAGCATGTATAGATTATAAGCCTCTTGCATTACGATTCCAATGTGCATTATAAACTGTAAATAGTTTTACAACCACCATTATTGGTTTGTATATAGTTACCCTTGTTTCAGTCCCAAGTTGCAATCCCTGTTTCAATGTAAGCAAAAGATCCTCTGTTCTGATGCAAAATCTTTGTTATTTGTAAACCGTACTGATACCAAATAGCGCGGTATATAAGAACTGTAAATAAATAAATAAATAAGATTAAGTGGAATAAATCAACTCTGGGAAATGTACATCACTGATGTCTTTCTGTTTGTTGTAGTACAAGAGGAAATGAATTTATAGTTTTATTTCTCCTGCGTTGTGGTGCTTTCCAAGTTTGGCTTTTGGGGTTCCCAGTTCAATTGTTGACTTCATATTTCTAAATTGTGATCCCTTTTTCTGTATTTGATGATGGTCTGTCTATGTTTTGCATATATGACCGTGCTGTGGTATTCTGTTTGTGTAGTTTCTGTGTAGGAGTCCTACTTGTTCTCTTTTCCCAGTAGGAGATGTGTTGGTTTTCTGAGGTATATTGGTTTTATATTTTCAGTGCTGCCTTTTTATATGTAGAGTTTGGTGCTGTGTGAGTCCTGGTAGTGCTGTTATGATATGGCAGGTTTAGTATGGGTTCCAAATGGGCAGGGTTTTGTAGTAGTTTCTAATGTACCTGGTGGTTGACACTGGAGGATGGTAATGTAGATATATGGTAACCTTTCTTCATCCTTACTGCCCATTCAAATGGTATTAAGACACTCACTCATTAAGAGACACGTTTACTAAAGGTTAATGCGTATTCACAAATGTTAAAAAGCACTAAGTGCAGCAGCACCCATTTATTTCTATAGGTGTAGCGGGTTTTAACGCACATTAATATTTAGTAAAGATGTGCCTAATTCATTGCTGGGACAAAAAAGAACTCCTTTGGAAGCCTGAAGTCGACTTGGACCAGATAAGTGGCATAGAAATGCTTTTAAATAAATATGTAACTGATAAAATGATTTCATGGGGGGAAGGGGCGCCAGTTTCACAAGTCGCACACTGCTTAGTTATAGCTTGGTACGGCCCTGATGTGTTGTTCAAGAAATAGATAAGATAGGTGCTTGTATTTATACTGGCTCCCGCTCCATACACTTATTTTGTCCTGTGCTCACTTTACTTTGGTTGTACTGGGTAGTTGGCAACACTGTTGTGCTGTCTAGGTTCTCTTACATGTGTGTGCACGATGTTTCTTCTTTATACTTCCTTTTTTACCTTTTATTATGATTTTAATATGATTTTAGCATGTTCTTATTGTATAATTTGGAGATATTGTAAGTTTTATCTTTTATGATGTTTGAATATGATTTCAATTATCTATGATTTATCATATTCTCTGTGTTTTACTTGTATAATATTCATGTATATGTTTTATAGTTTTATAATTACAGTAAAAGGTTCTGCATACCCTGATGAAGGCACATACCGAAACATGGTCAAGCAGGGTGAACCTTCCAAATATCCAATTATATGTCTACATACACAGTCTACCTCACATGTGGCTTACTTTTCACCTCGCTCCTTAGACTATAGCATACCTGCTCCAGGGCACGAAGAGCCTTCAGAAAACTGCTCATTTGGCATCCAAGCACTCATAGGGAGGAGACAAGAAGGCAATCTTAGATCCTCAACACTTTTTACAATGGTACAGAAAAAAGCAGGAAAATGAAGACACTAGTGTAGCCATGTGGCAGCCACCAAATGTCTCTGCTTCCAAAATGGCTGTCGGACATATGTGAGTCTCCCCATATAGACATGCCCATATTGAAATACTGCCCAGACATATCTATGTAGCTGCAGGCACCGCTATCCATTAAGGACACGTGGAAGTTTCTCAAATCAGCCCGGATCGTGAACAATCTCACGCTATTGAGATGAACGAGTCCAGCATTTTCTTGGTGTTGAGACGTATCTTTCAGGGGTTTAGACAGAGAAATTTAAGAAGACGCATGCAAAGGTCCACATTCACTCCCAAAATATTTGGGATATTTTGACTTAGATGTCCCACGTTTCACCTACATGATCTTTTTAAATGTCCCTTCATAAGTCTTTATAAAATAGACGAAAAACAGGCACCTATGCAGCAACTGTTATAAAATTACCCTCCACGTGACAAAGATGGTGATGAATTCATTTATTTTCTTAACAGATCAGTTACAGCTCACAGAGTCTTTTCATGAGTGATGCTGTTAAGTTTCCTTATTTCTATCGGACTGTCCCCTCTGAGTTATCCCTCTGCTCTGGAATTGTCAGGCTACTGAAACATTTTAACTGGACCTGGGTTGGTATCGTAGCATCTGATGATGACAGCAGCATGAAGGCTGCCCAGATCCTGAAAGAGAGGATTGAGCAGAACAGTGGCTGCATTGAGTTCATAGAAATCTTCAGTCACGCTGCTGTCATGTCAGCAGAAAAGATCCGTAAAATAAATGAGAGTATCCTTACATCATCAACCAATGTGATCATTGTCTATTCTAATGTAGATGATATATTCAGTCTAACACATTACATAAATATTCTGGAGACACCTGGGAAGGTCTGGATTATTGCAGCTGAACTGGACATTCCCTTGGTTGGGCAAGTCATGAGTTTGAAGAACAGCACCTTGTCCTTCTCAGTGGTAAAGAAGAAGATTCCTAGTTTTTCAAAATTTGTTCAGGAGACGGATCCTTCCCTGTTTCCATGGGATCACTATTCTCTACGATGGTGGAGGGGTCTGTGTGTCAGTGAGTGCCCAAAGGACATCAGAAAGATCTGCAGAATTAATGGAACATTTCCCTATCTCAGTCACTGTGACTCCAGATACTTAGGGAGCAGCTACAGTATATATAATGCCATTTACGCCCTGGTGCACGCATTACATGACATGATCATGGCTAAATCTGGAAACACTGCCACATGGAGTGGAGAAATGCTGAGATCTTTGGATTTTTCACCATGGAAGGTAATACAATTTGTTAGAAGAATGCTATGTATAGAGCAGTGCTCCTAGAACTAGGGAAGTCCATTTTGAATCCAAGTGCCACTCCTTATGACCTTGGGTAAGTCACTTAAACCCCCATTGCCTCAGGTACATATGCTGATTGTAGGCCTTACAGTGACAGGAAGATATGTATTACACCTGAATGTTACTTGCCTTGAACTCTGAGAAAGGGTGTGAGCTAAATCCAATCCCCCCTTCCCTTGATGAAAAGGAGTAGTGTGAAATAACAAAGTGGGAGTAGCAAGTCTGACTATGAGGAGGGACTGGGATACCATTGAAGCTGTATGTATGGTCACACTGGGTCTTGTTTTCATTCTTTTATTTTTTACTGTAAACTGAAATTTTTCACATGCATACTATTGATATAAAAGCCCTTTTTAGATAGGATGTGGCGATAAGAATTGAGATGTCGAGGTCAGGATGTGCTCAGTTCTGGTGATATTTTAGGAACAGCTCTGCTAAGTGTGGAGCCATTTCTAAAAGACACAGCCATGTGCAGTGGAAAGATCATTTTGGAAATATACATATGAGAAAAATAAATGGTGGAAACCCAGCAACTCACACATGCAAGTGATGGCATTTGAGAATCGACACATTTAAATGTCGGCCCTTACACTTCTATCCAAGCCATTCTGCAAACCAAGACATGCAGATGCTACTCCTCAGCAACAGAGACCCTATCTTTACGTCATTCCTGATTGGACGGGGAATAAACATAGGGGGATTAAGAGGAAAGTCCTCTTTGAACCTTACTGTACAAGGAGGGGCAGACAGAGTAGTTTTTCCATAACTATTTGTGTCGGGAAGCTGGTATAAATCCAGGTGTGAGAAATTTGGGGCTTACAAATACATTCCCTATATAGTTTATAGTTATTTATTAATGTTTATAACACCCTTTGAGGTCAACAGAAAGGTTTACATAAAATAAATAAACAGATGAGTTTTGAAACTAGTTTTGAATTTCTGATGATGTTTCTTGATGGAAATTTGCAAGGTGGTCATTCCATAAGCTACGGGCATGGAAAAAGAAAGTTGGATGTCTCATAGATTCATATTTGGCATGAGAGATAGAAGGAAGAAAGAGACGGTTAGACTGGATAGAGCAGACGGCACGGTGAGGAGGTTGGATAATAATTAATGAGGACAGATAAGAAGGAATTCCAGTGTGTAAAGTATTATGAAAGACAATTTTGTACTGAATGCAGTAGTGAATGGGCAGCCAATGGAAATGAATCAGCAGGGCTCTGATATGATCATATTTAGATGCATGGGCAAGTAGTCTGAGGTGTTTTTGATGACTTGCAGTCTTTTTATTACATAGTAAAAGAGGCCAGCAAAAATAACATTACAATAGTCTATTTGACATATGACTGGACTAGGAGCTAGGGTGGTAAGTATAGCTAGATTCATGAATGTTTGAATAGACTGGATTTGGCATAAAGCATGGAAGGAACTCTTTGAAGTAGAACTAATGTAATTGTGGAAAAAATTGAGAGTCAAATATGATGCCAAGATATTTTAAACAGGAGATTATTATAAGAGGGACATTGTCTAATACTGGGACATTGTTGGGGCCTCAGAGGGACCAATAAGCCAGGGTGCACATGGCTTCTCAATGTTGAGTTTAAGTAGGTTAATTCTTAGGCAAGAAGTGATCCAAGAGAGTCAATTATTGATAGGTATTAGATCAGGTGTACTGTGATATGTCATACTATGACCCAATGGCAAACTCCTTTTCCCATAATGAAAATGGATAGCAGAAGTCAGCTTTGATCTAAGACTAATTAAGACATAAAAATAACATTAGATTTATCTCAATGCTCTTACCCCAGGAACAACGCTCATCAATCAGTCAATCTACATCAATGCAATATACATTGTACAGACACAAATATTTTGTATGTAATTCCAATTTACCCATACAATGTTTACCTGCTATTTAGTCCATACCCAACTGAAATTAAGCATGTTGTTTATTAAGGTTCATACCTTTTGTATATAGTTCTCTAATGTTTCATGTAAAAAAACAGACTTTTGTACATAGTTCACTTACGTTCCATGTAAAAAACAGACGCTTTGCTCTGTCTCTCAACTTGTTTTCTGTAAACCGCACCTGATCCATGGAAGGTGCGGTATATAAGTGATTGTTAAATAAATAAATAAAATAAATAAATATGTGTGTAAGATGAATTCGGTATCATTGGCATAATGGTATGCCAATATATCAGAATCTTGAATTACAGTTAGGGGGGCAGTAAAGAATTTGATTAATAGTAAAGTAAGAATGAAACCCAGGGAAACAGCAAAAGTGGGAGGATAGCAAGCCGAGGGCCTGGATTCAAATGAGAAGGAGAGCAACCAGAAGGAAAAGGGTGGACCTGAGATGAGAGCAGAGAATGGAATGGACAAATGAATCTAAAGGGGGAGAGTGAACATCACTAAGTAATGAAGCAAATATTGCCCATTTGCCTTCTTGCTGTGAAATGTACAAGTCTGTTACAGGCTGTTCTGCTAGCTTCTGGTTATAGTCTGACTTTTTAACTTCTCGCCTCCTCTCCATGCAGAAGAAGCAGCCAGACACATTTAAAAAGAAAAGTGCCGCCAGAACAGCGATTCAGCCCCCGAACCAGCTCGGTGTGCACGGAAGGAGGTGAGCTCCTCCCTTTGTGCAGGAGAAGCAGACGGGCACATTTAAAAAGCAAAGTGCTACGTGCATGCTTGCCCCTGGTGGGTTCTGGCCTAAGGGCCATGCAAAAGGACTCTTGCGCATGGCCCTTAGCATAGATCGGAGTGTACCTACTTCATCAGCTCCTTCCATGCCAGCAACAGTCACTAAAAGGCATCAACAATCCAGTGTGCCCACCGCTCAAAAATCTCTGAAAAGAACACAGAGAGGCAAACCTGAGAAACACCATGAGCCGACCATTAGACAGAGACAGAACTACTGTGACTATACAGAACCAGGTCCTAATTCCTTAGCCTGGTATGCAGTGCCTTCACACTGACTCAACAAACACTTCATATTCTGTCTGGCATACAGATCTCCCACAGCTGATCCAAATAACCTAATGTCTGTTCTAGAACTAGCATGTGCCAATAAACCACATAACAAGTAACAAATCATCCTTGGAGAATTCAATCTTACATCCACTCACAACACTCTTGGTCATTCATCTGTGCAATGAACTATATGGATTTTTGACAAATAGTCAATATCTTTAACCACAGTAAGAGAAAGAAACTTGACTTGATATTTCTACCTAATGACATTCTTGATAACGCACAGCTACCTCCTGTTCAAACAATACCTGTGCCTTGGTCTGACCATCACTTAATCAATTTCACCATAACCCTGAAATCACACATAAACAAAACCATAACTATATCAAGTATACCATGCCTCTTCAAGAAATTTGACAAGGAATCATTCTTAAAAGACATCTTGCCAAAACTAAACCCAGAACTAGAGAATATAAACACCTTGATAAACAATTTGAAGTCTGTCCTAAACAAGTCTGCCACAACTACCCAAACAAGGCGTCACATCAAACAAACTCAATCCAAGGCATGGTTCACCCAGGAATTAAGCATACTAAACGGAATTTAAGAAAACTAGAATGCAAATAGAGAATCACCAAGTCACCACAAGACAAAACCATATTACATGGACACCCTCGATATATACCAAGTGATGATTAACAGACCTATATCTAGCTTTCTGGATATGGCTAGAATAATTGAGAAAATCATCCATATACAACTACAGGATCACAAAGATATGCATGCCCAACTCGACCCATATCAATATGGCTTTGACCAGACCATAGTGTTGCAACACTTCTTATATCTTTATTTGACAAGCTCTTGCTCACTTCATACTCATATTCTTGGACATTTCAGCACCATTTAGTTCCATTAATCACAACACCCTCAATACCAGGCTACAACAGTTTGGAATTTGTGGATTATCCCTGCAATGGTTTAAATCTTACCTATCAGATCGTACCCAACAAGTCAAAATAAACCAAACTTCATCAAAACCCTACAGTCAACATCAAGGCGTTCCAAAAGGGTCATGCCTTTCATCATTAATATTTAACATTTATCTCAAACCAATATGCAATATATTCCTCAAGCATAATGTAAATTACAATATATATATGCGGATGACATCATGTTTTACCTTCCTTATAATCCAGCCCAACCCAACACCCAGCAAATATCTATCATATTCGATGAAATCTCAGAATGACTTGCATTTCACGATCTTAGAATAAACCTACAAAACAACCAAAGTACTGTTCATCTCCAAACATACGCAATAAAAATCCATCGTCAACAATAAAGGTCAAAGGTAGTAAAAAAACAAAGTTAGATATCTAGGTATAACCTTGGAGCAAAATTTGAGCCTAGCGTCACATATCAGTAAAATGACAAGAGCGATATACACCAAGAATCCTCCAGCAAATGAGACCACTGCTGTCACCCACTGACTTCCACACAGTTCTCCAGTCAATGATATCGCCACACCTTGACTTCTGTAATGGAATCCTACAAGGCCTCCCAAAACAAGCATTGCACCAACTAAAGATGGCCCAACATACCACAGCCCGTGTTCTCCTCAGGGTATCAAAGTCAGAACATATAACCCCAATACTCCTTCAGTTATACTGGCTACCTATTGAAAGCAGAATAAAATCCAAGTCTATTATGATAACATTCAAACTAATGCACATCCTATCCCCCACCTACCTATGTTCCCTTATTTCCACCATACCAAACAACAGACAAAGGAGAGGTGGTGCTCAAAATACCCTAGTCATTCCAGCTAAGTACAGGAGAACCAATCGTACAACAAGCAACGGAGCCTATACATTCTACCCACCGATTCTCTGGAACTCAGACCCAGAATTATTAAGGATCATGAACAACATCACCACATTGAAAACAACTGAAAGCATACTTACTCTCAGAACATTATGGGGAGATAACATTTGAAAATAACATCTATCCTATATAACTACCAGCTACCTTGACTTTAAGCACATGACACACCCATTTATCAAGTTACCTCATTTTCTTATTAGACATTTAGAGGCCAGTTCTGATCAGGGCACATCCAGGCTGTCCGGACGTCCAAAATCTGGATGGGCTGGATTTGCACCTGATTCTGCAACTGTGGGAGCTATGTGTTTCTGCAGTTACAGAATCAGGGCATTTGGACAGGTCACACATGCCCCATTTCCAGCATATGGGATGCCCCGCTATCTACCCAGCTAGCCCTCCCCATGCTTCTGCTGGAGCCTCACTGCCATGGCATTATGTCGCCATGGCACCAGGACACCATGCAGGAGCGCCACCAGACCTGACACCCTCCTGCTCTCTTTTACCTGCCACCCAGCCCTCGTATGTCTGGGTTGTGTCCCCCACCCCTGCTCTGCCCACACTCCTACTCCGGCCCTCCCCCTCCCACCCCCATCCAGAGCTGCCCACACAAAGCTGCTGTATGTACAGGGAGCTCAATCGATATTTCTTCACTCAACGTGTAATCAAACTCTGGAATCTGTTACCGGAGGATGTAGTAAGGGCTGTTAGTATAGCTGGGTTTAAAAAAGGTTTGGACAAGTTCCTGGAGGAAAGGTCCATAAACCACTATTAAAAAGGGACCCAGGATATCAATGCTTGACCTAGTACAAGCACTGCAGAACCTGTGTCTTTTGGGGAAACTGCTAGGTACGTATGACCTAGATTGGCCACTGTTGGAAACAGGATACTGGGCTTGATGGACCTCGGTCTGACCCAGTATGGCATTTCTTATGTTCTTATGTTCTTATGACATACGGCCCCTGCGAATAGCTGTTTTTAATGTCCAATCCAGACGTTCACCTCCACTATTCACAGGGCAGAATGATCCCTATTGTCTTCAGTTATTATAAATACTTGTTTATATCTTGTTTAAATTGTTTAACTTCTTTAATTTGTTATCTGTAACATAACCAGTTCTCTTGAATTACCTCCATTTCATGTACATTGTTTAGTTCTATGTAAACCGCTTTCATTCACTGATAAGGTGATATAAAAATATAAAAATAAAAATAATATAAATAGATGTCCTGTGACAGAATCCTGATTGGCGGGGATGAAGTGTATTAGTTTAGTCAAGATTGTCACTAAGTTGGGTGAAAATTAACTTCTGGATTTTTGAAAGGAATGGAAGATTGGAAACTGGTCTGTAATTAACTGGAAGTTTTTTCAATGAGGACTTTTTTTAGTCAATGCAAAGAGAAGGGATAAATGGAGTGTCAGATGTGAGCTAGAGTCTTAGAAGAAGGAGAAGTTGGGACAGGGAAAGAGGCTATAAAACTGGAGGTGACTGGTGGGAAGGCTTCTATGGCAACTGAAGATCCTTTTGACTTTTTTCCTGAAGTAGTGAGTCAGTTGTTCAGAGTATGCAATATCTTATGAAATTGATACAGAGCGGGGATGCAGTAAAAAAGAAACTACAGAGTAGAGTTGTTAGGTATGACTGGAGGCGGACATATTGCTTTTTGTAAATAAATCTCTTTTAGCAACTTTGATCATGGTCCAATAAGAGTTGGGACATTCTTTAAAAATGCTTGGGGGGAATGAAACTTGTGCCACTTCCATTCGTCTTTTTGTAACTACATAAGAACATAAGATATGCCATACTGGGTCAGACCAAGGTCCATCAAGCCCAGTATCCTGTTTCCAACAGTGGCCAATCTAGATCATACATACCTAGCAGTTTCCCCAAAAGACACAGGTTCCACAATGCTTGTACTGGGTCAAGCATTGATATCCTGGGTCCCTTCTTAATAATGGTTTATGGACCTTTCCTCCAGGAACTTGTCCAACCCTTTTTTAAACCCAGCTACACTAACAGCCTTTACTACATCCTCCGGTAACAAATTCCAGAGTTTGATTACACGTTGAGTGAAAAAATATTTTCTTTTATTAGTGTTAAATAGTTTACCCTGTAGTTTCATTGCATGTCCCCTAGTACTTTCGATATTCTGATAACGTAAACAATCGATCTACATTTACCCATTCCACTCCGTTCATTAATTTATAGACTTCTATCATATCTCCCCTCAGCCGTCTCTTTTCCAGGTTAAAGAGCCCTAACCTTTTTAGCCTTTCTTCATAGGAGTATCCTTCCATCCCCTTTACCATTTTGGTGGCTCTTCTCTGAACCTTTTCTCATAACGCTATAACCTTTTGAAGATACGGCGACCAGAATTGCACACAATATTCAAGGTGCGGTCTCACCATGGAACGATATAGAGGCATTATAACATCTTTTGTTTTATTTTCCATTCCTTTCCTTATGATACTTAGCATTCTATTTGCTCTCTTGGCCGCCGCTGCACACTGGGCCGAGGGTTTTAACATGGTATCCACAATGATGCCTAAATCTTTTTCCTGGGTGGTGGTTCCTAATGTGGAACCTTGCATCGTGTAACCATAGTTTGGGTTGTTCTTCCCTAGGTGCATAAATTTGCACTTGTCCACATTAAAAATTTCATCTGCCATTTTGTTGCCCAGTCTTTCAATTTTTCAAGATCCTCTTGCAATTTTCCACAATCCTCTTGGGTTTTAACAACTTTAAATAGTTTTGTGTCATCTGCAAATTTGATAACCTCACTCGTTATTCCACTTTCCAGGTCATTTATGAATATGTCAAAAAGCAGTGGAACCAGCACAGATCCCCGGGGTACACCACTATTCACCTTTCTCCATTGGAAAAATTGGCCATTTGGCCCTACACTCTGCTGTCTATCTTTTAACCAGTTCCTGATCCACAATAGTTCACTGCCTCCTATCCCATGTCTCTTTAGTTTTGCCAAAAGTCTCTGATGAGGGACCTTGTCAAAGGCTTTCTGAAAGTCCAGATACACTATATCAACCGATTCACCTTTGTCCACCTGTTTATTCACACCTTCAAAAAAACATAACAGATTAGTAAGATAATGGGCTGTCTCCCATTAGGCCATTACTATCTACATGCTGAGTAATTTTATTCTTTTTGATGGTTTCTACCATTTTTCCCGGTACTGATGTCAGGCTCACCGGTCTGTAGTTTCCCGGATCACCCCTGGAACCCTTTTTAAAAATTGGTGTTACATTGGCGATCCTCCAAGCTTCAGGTATTAGAGATGATTTTAATGATAGTTCACAGATTACTAATAGCAGGTCTGCAATCTCATATTGCAGTTCCTTCAACACCCTTGGATGTATACCATCCGGCCCAGGTGATTTGCTACTCTTTAGTTTATCTAATAGTTGTAATACATCTTCCTGACGTATCGATATTTCCTTCAATTCTTCCGCACCTTTAAATACCACGTCAGTCATGGGTAACATCCCTACATCTTCCTCAGTAAAGACCAAAGCAAAGAATTCATTCAGTCTCTCCACTATCGCCTTGTCACCTCTTAGTGCCTCTTTAACCCCGCTTTCATCTAATGGACCAACTGACTCTACGATCGAAGGAGGCAGTGACTGGAATGGTACCAGGGGTATTTTCCTGTGGGAATGACAGTAGAGGTTGGAGAGGAACAATGGTGCAAATTGGAGCAAAGGATATGATTCCAGTCATTAAAAGTTCAGTGACAGAGAGAGCAACAAAATCCTCAGAAAAGAGGCTATCTGAGGAAGGCAATGAAAGAAATGTTTTTAGGAGTAATCCTACCAAAGAGAGAGGGGTTGAGGCCGAGAGACAGAGGAATTATTCCTTGACAGGATAAAACAAGATTTGAAGAATATACAATAATGATTTGTCCATGGTAGGACTGAAGTGGAGAAAGAAAATAGAGGAAAGTCATTGCTATTAATAGTTAAATCAAGAGTGTGACCAGCAGCCTGTACTGGAGAAAGTATATACAGGGTGAGCGAGAGAACAGCTAAGAAAGAAACAAAAAGTCTGTAACCTAACTTGGCTCTGAAGCTGAGAATCCAAGCATAGGGGCTAAATTTGTGTCAAAAGTTTCCATGCAGATGTTTTCTTACTTGTGAAGACAAGCATTTCCTATTCTCTGAGCCCAAGCAGCAAAATTAATTTTTTCTTTCAAGAGACGAGCTGTTGAAATCAAAGCATAAATGGAACATCATCCTAAGTAAGTCAGCTGTCATGTTTGGATTTCATTATCTTATTTCTAATAATCTGAGTATCCTGGACACCCGGCCTTCTTTGCTGACCGCACCTTATTATTTTCCTTCATTTCTTTTCCCACAAATGACAAAAGCAATAACTGGTGAACAAACAGGGCCACAGCTTTATTAATACAACTTCGTTTGAAAGTCAACCTGAGCCAACAATAACTTATTGCAGACACATTCCATCACTATCCTCCTACCGTATAATGCCCCCACCAGCCGAATTATTAGCAGAGTGGTGCATCATCCTTTCCTTTCACCCCCCCCCCCCATCACCGCCATCCTTGCCATGTTATTAACAAAGGCCTGCCCCTTTCCTCCCAACTCCGGGCATAGATCCCTACCGTGATGCCCTCACAACCCCCTACACTGGGAGCTGCACTCTTTTAGAACCTCCCACCGGCCATTAGGCCCCGCTGTCACAGCACCCATTGGCTCTAGCCCCCTCACTGACACAAAGTAAAAAAATGTCAATATACCGCTTCTTCTCGATCCTTTGTTATGATTTCCATGGAACACCTTCCCAAAGCTCCGAATATGCCACCAAATTGGACAAACCTCTCCTCTTTTCTGCGCACAGTTTTACGGAGGTGGTGTCATCGCCACTGACAAGTCTGTTGAGGTGGAGGATGAAAACGACATCTATGTGCATGCTTACGCATGGCTTTAGCCTTTTTACCTTCCAGCATGTGTAAGTAGGTTCCTCACTGGGGACGCGCACATCCACAATCATATGCTCACATATCGATGGGGAACTGTGGAAAATGGAAAGGAGAGAACCTGCCAGACACTGCGCTAGTAGTTGGGCCCCAACTACTACTACTACTTCTGAGTATTTGTATAGCGCTACAAGTCGTACACAGCACTGCACAGACATGTAAGAGACAGTCCCTGCTCCATAGAGCTTACAATCTAGTCAAGACAGACAACACAGAAGGTGTAGGCTGGGATAAAACAAGGGGAAAGAAAAGAAAAAGGAGATCAGGTGAGTCAAGATCCAAAAGCAGCAGCGAAGAAGTGAGTTTTTAGCCTGGATTTCAAGAGGGTCAGAGAAGGTGCCTGACATATAGACACAGGTAGTTTGTTCCAGGCGTAAGGTGCAGCAAGCAACCCATATGGGATGGCCCCTGTCCCCTGGCAGTCAAAGAAGCCGCCCCCCCCCCTCTAATGCCCTTTTCGCTCTTCCAGACCGCAAGTGGCGGGGTACCAGATTACTCAGTGGCCCCGGGACCCCGGCCCTGCGGTCTGCTACATTTATCTTTGTTTCTCCTTTTTGTTGTTTAGCTGTATTTCCTTCTTATTTGTATGAACATTTTTATTTTGGAAAGGATAAATAAAAAGTAAAAAAAAAAAAGAATCATTCATAACTTTGTAGAAAATTTGACAAAGTAGAGTAATTTAAAGTTGCTTATTTGCTTTCAATAAACACCAAAGGTCTAGGGACAGTGGTAGCAGGGTTTGTGGTAGTGTGTCCAACAGATTGTGGAAATTATTGAACGATTGCGTTGATTTTATATGTGAGCAAGAGACCCCTGAAGGTCATTCGGTAGAGGCCGCAACCATATGTGGAAACAGAATTACCCGAGATGCAATCCGGTTTCAAGAAAGGATGATGTACTGGAGATATCATCACAGACGTGAGATGGAAGCTGGAAAATTAAAAAAACAAATATCTAAAAGGTCTTCAAATGTGTGTGGTCGATTACAACAAGGTTTTGACTGTGAGCACCATGTGAAGCTTTGGACATCATTGTGAAAAATGGAAATGCTACAACACCTCTGTATGTTGGACAAGAAGCAACAGTTTGAATGAAAAAGGAAGAAACAATGGTTCATAATTGGCAAAGATATATGTGAAAAATGTTTTCTTTCTCCTTGTTTTTCAATCTTTTCTCAGAATATATCATTAGGGAATGATGTAGCATTAAACACTTCCTCAATCTATGATTTTTTTTCAGTCACATAAGGCAGTGAAAGCTGGATATTTTTTTATATTTTTAATTCTCATAAATTATAGTTGTTTATAGATGTTGATATATTTTATTATATTTGATCTTTCTGATATTATATGGTTTTTGTGTTTGTATGCAAGACTAATGCCCCTGATGAAGTCCTTGAGGGTGACTTGAAGAGGTGGTGAAGAAATAAAACATCGACTGTGTGAAACATCAATTGTGTGAAAACATCAATAAAACATCAATTGTGTGAAATCAAACTTTCTTTTCACCTCGGTCCTTGGTTATCTAGTGAAGAAACAAGACAGGAAAAGAAGATTTGTGTCATTGGACGTTAGTATTGGAGAAGGTTACTACTAGTAACATGGACAGAAAAAAGCTAAATCAGTTGATTTGGGATCAGGTACAACCAAAATGGTCCCTAGTGGCCCAAAGGGCTAAATGTTTACTTTCATATCATGAGAAAAAAAGGCTGGAGAAGGATATTATGGCAGAAAGATGGAAGGAGAACATATAAACTGAAAACCAGCAGCCAGATGGATTGACTCAATAACAACTGGGCATATCACAGGGAACCGAATGCTCTGTCTGAGGATTGTTCAAAGATTTGTTATTGATCAGGCTCTTAATCAATCATTTTTTTTTATTTATTGCATTTTGAAACATTACAGAAAATAAATATATAAATACCAACGACGCATACAAATATGATAAAAGCAATAAACTGAAGGAGCACATTTACATATCAAAAGAAAACTATGCATTATATTCCACTCCTTTCAGAATCCACTGAGGAAATAGAGGGGGATACCATCTAGTAAGAAAGTTTAAGGAAAAGAAAACTATACCGATTCTCAAAAAGCTGGCAAATATACTTTACAAGCTCTCATATAACCCGCAATCTCACGCAACAATGTTGACATCCACAGCTTACCCATTAGTGACTTTTTCCTGGACACTAATAATCTCCAGTTGTTTAGGTTCTAAGAAAATGTAATCTAATCAATCAATAGTTTCTATTGTCACATGCAATTACATTTCATTAGGATTCAAATAATACTACAAATATATTGGATAAAATGTAGCCCCTTCTTTCTACTTGCCTGCCCCCCAAACAAGAAATATCTTCGTTTTTTGTTTTTTTCCAGGGGAGGTTTCTTTTTCTTTTTTAGAGTTTTTAAGATTATGAAAGCTAAGTACGTATCTAAACTCAGTTTTTAAATAACTGGTATTCTTCTATGACCATGCCTAGGTTTATTTCTAAATTAATAAGAAAAGAAAATCTGCTTGAAATGAGATGTGTAACCCTGCAATTTTGGAACTTTGCTTATAATTCCTTAGCTCCATCACTATCTGAAGAATATCTACTTTAAGAACAGCGTTGGTGAAGAGATTTATTTTGATGAGAATGGGGATCTTGTCACTCGATATGATATTACTAATATGGTCATATTACCCAATGGCACACTGAGTTGCACAACTGTTGGAAGTTACAACCCTTCTGCTCCCCCAGGGCAGGACTTTGCCATCAAGGAGGAGGCGATCGTGTGGGAGAGCGCATTTACCCAGGTTAGAATTAAGCATCATTAGAGTACGGTGGAAGACCTGCATCTTATAAAATGTTTATAGGAACTGTGGTTTGCAATTTCTTGCCCAAAATTCTGTTGGAATTAATAAAAAAGAGGGTTTTTATACATAAAGAAGACAGAAGGTGAATATCCATTTCGTTCTACAAGGATGTCAACATTTTCTATCCCCTCCATAAAGTCCACCTTGGATCTCCCAAGCACAGTGCATTCTATAATTGTAAAATACTAAGAGGATCTTTTACTAAAGGATGCAAGCTGTCAGCGTGTGTTCTGGTGCATGCTGAAAGTGCACTGGAACATGGATTGACAGCTAGTGTGGGACCATGACAGTTAGCACGGTCCGTTTTCCATTCTAACTGGGAATCGCAGATTTGAGTGGTAAAGGGGAAGAGAATCAGTGTGGTGAGCACTGTACAATTAGTACACGATTAAACCCCACATGCTAACTGTAACACTTGCAATTAGCGTGAGTTCACCTAATGTCATCTCAATAGGTAGAGTTATGTGCACCCACGCTCTTTGCTTTCCAGTGCTCCCAACAGTTAACACAGTGGTGGTGTACCTAATGCACAATGGGTTTGACGCTATTGATATGTTAGATGCAACTCTACAGCGCCCTTTAGTAAAAGACCCCCTAAGACACATTTTAGAAAGGATGAGAAGATCAGAATTGCGATGTCAAGGTCATGAAACTTACAGTTGTGCTGGTATTTTACAAAGGTCATTGTTAAACCTGAAGTCTTCTAAAATACATCTAAGGAGGTACAGGAGAGCATGTGCGTGTGCTGATATGTGAAACCAGAGGAGTCATTTTACAAATTTACAAGTAAAAATTAACGGCGTCAAATCTGAACCTCCCATGTGTAAGTCCCGACACTTATTTCAGAACTGCCATCTGTAAATGCTGTCACTTATAAGTGTAAATTGCTCATTTTGTAAACTTATAAGTTTAAAGGCCTTGAGTTAACAACAGAGGCCACAATTGTTATCTAGCTTAAATTTAGAGTGAGAAATAAACAAGGGAGTTTAATGAGGACAATCCCATTAATTCCTCCTGTAAAGGGCGGTTGAAACACACACATGTTTAAAATTATTTTATGTGCCTAGGAGCAGGTATAAATCCCAAAGTGCACAGTTTTGGCCATAAATGTGGATTCCCTATTTGAAATCTGGAATACATGTGTAGATTTTTAAGGAGACCTGACCACTCCAGAACCATGCCCCCAACATGTCCCCTTAAAACTTCCACATATTAAGAACATCCACATGTAAAGTGGCCCCTTTCTTAAATGGCTGTCTATGCATAGATGTCATTTATATATGTGTATGCCTGACTATTAAGGATGTGCATTTGTTTGAAAAGACACAGGAAATATCAATGACATTTCATCTTCTATTTGATGTGGTTTTAATCCAAACACTAATATGAAAAAAATCTGAAACTGAGTTAGAAAGCACACATCTTCCAGTAGAATTCATTACTGCTAAAAGAGTCTGGCTTTGGTCAGGCAGCTGTTAACTCCATCTTTTATTTCTGGTGATCTTTATTCCTGTTCCCTGTGTGGCCCAAAGTTCATCTGGTCTAGAGCTCTGTGGAAAACCCTTTCTGGACCTTTTGCCTCATGAGTTTATTGATTCCTGCTCTACAGCCTTACTCCAAACCTTTTTTCCTTTGCCATGTTCTTGTGCCAGAAATTGAACAACCAGGATCTGGAATAGGCTTGGGAAATATTTCTGATAGTATACAGTACTTAGACATGGCTTTACAGATGTTCTGTGTAAAAGAGAGTTTATAGCCAGTAATATCTCTCATCATACTCGTTATTAAATGCATGCCCATTTCATACTCATTGTGGTTCAGCAAGTTCTCTCAAATCTTCTTATTTTCTCTATTGCAACATAGCCTCTCAACATTTTAAATATGCAGTATTGGCTGAGAACAATTCAGTTAACTACTTGTATTAATCTCCCCTAATCTTCTTATAACAATTAATTATTTACCCAATGAGTTTAATGCAATCCTTGATTCCATTTCCCATTCTCAATGATATTCCACTTAGTGCAAATTTGATTTTATCTATGCTAATTTCAGCTCCTAATTCACCTTCTCATTCAAAATCAACAGAAGGTGCTCCACTCTGTTGAACAATCAGTTCCAACAAGTTCCATGAAATTCAGTCTCTCCTGATTTTCTGATTATAATACTATATTTACTCTGTGAGATTAATAGGATCCTTCCATCTATTTAATCAATTTATCCTTTTCAGCCATCTATCACGTTACACGGCATTCACACCCTCAACTCTAGTTTCAATTGCTGCTTTCACCACTTCATTCCATTTCAAAAGAAGGCATTTGATTCTATTTGTGGACTAAGTCCAACTGTGAGCAGCTGAATGATGAGGGTCGAGAGATGGAGAAGAGTATAGCAGCATGATCTGACCAGTGCACTGGAAGGATTGTATGGGGCATATGGATAGGGTCTAATAGGACGTCATTAGGAATAGATATTAGGTCAAGGATGTTTCTTTTCTTATGGGTTGGTTCAGTAAGAATTTGAGTGTGTCCAAGGGCTTCCTTGGCTTCCAGGAAGTAGGTTGATTGAGTTGTAGGGAGATGCTAAGTTAAGATCACCTAGCAGGCTGAGAGGCTGATGTCTTTTTGGGAGACAACAGGCTGTTTCTAGAAGTATGGATAGCTCAAAGGCATTGCCCTGTGGCACGCTATATATTAGGCATAGTGATATTGAGTCATTTGAAGCTATTAAGTAGTCAATGTTGGTGGTGGAATTGGCATCATTAGGGTTGAGTTTGAGATCATCCTAGGATATTAAGCAGACAGCTAATGCAGTATGGGCCTGATATTCTTCTGGGATGGTTTGTGCTGCTACAGCGCTTAGCCTTTGCTGCCAACCTTTAACCTTGTAATCTCCAGGAACAAGCAGGAATAAGTCTTCACATATGGGTATCATTGGTACCGATGGAGCCTGCGTGGGAACGCTCCCCAGCATGCAATAGGAAAGCTTTTGGGAGCATCCCGCAGTGCCTGCGTGCTTCCTTCCTGCCTGCCTTTCCCACTCTCCCACGTTAGTTCTTCGTTTCCGCGGAGCCGACAGGACGCATAAAATTTCTTATTCTGTTTTCACTTTCTTGTGGTTGCTTCTGCCTTCCTTCGACGCCTACCGGTACCGCCGGTTCTCTTTTCTTTCTTTAAAAAGAAAACCTAAAAAACTGGCTTATTTCTAATTTTCCTCAGGAGCCTTTCCCCTCCCGGGGTCCAGCGCCATTTTGGGCATTAGGCCCATTTTTCCTCAGTCATGGAAAAAACAGCTAGTGGCCTTAAAAAATGTTCAAAATGTGGCGGCACCATATCCGTCACCGACACCCATGAATGGTGTCTTAAATGTTTAGGTCCTGACCATGTTTCATCAGAGTGTCTCGCTTGTAGAAAGATGACCAAAAGGGGCCGGCAAAATAGAGCTGCTAAACTCAGTACCCTTTTTCCTGCCTACACGATGTCCGTTGCATTGGCGTCTTCCAGAGCTTCATCTTCCTCCCATGGATCTCAGGTAACTAAACCTCAGTCTTCTAAGACTGGCCGGTCCTCAAAGGGTAGATCTCCTTCTAAGCATCGAGATTCCACTGGCGTTGCCCTCGAGGAAAGTTCAGGGGCAAAACAGCCCTGGTGGGAGGCCTCGGTCTCCAAAACATTAATGGGGCTCCAGAATGTTCCAGAGGCCTCAACCTTCTGCAGAACTACTGGTGCCATGTTATTGGGTCGTGGCCGTTTCCTCCAGTACTGACACCCAAGCATCGTCAGGAGCGATGAATCAGAGAATCCTTGCTATCGAATGCAGTCTAGCGGCTCTCTTAGCAGCTTCGCTACCACTAAGACCACTACAAACTGTTCCACAGGTAACGGTACCGACACCGGTGCCAGTACTGAGTGTTCCTGCCTTTGCAAGTATGCTTCTGCCCATGCCAAGCCTTGAGTCTATCTCAGGTATCGAAGGGCGGGTAGCAAGGCACCCCGATACCGACTTCGAGCGGTACCGGTACCGAGCGTTGCATGAACACCAGTCACCGAGATACTTTGAATCATCCGATTCCGATGACTCGACTGGTACCAGGGCAATCCTCCCGGAGGATCCCTCTCCTTCTCCTCAATACAGAATGTCTCCTCCAGAAGACATGTCCTTCCAGATTTCATACGTGATGTAGCTCGAAGCCTTGCTATCACAGTAACTCCTGAGAAAGAACCTAAAGAAGAGGAATTAGAAATTCTTCAATATCCTAAAGCTCCAAAGGAAGCAGCTACGCTGCCCATTCATAAGATCTTGCAAGACCTTATGTTTAGGATGTGGGAAACACCCTTAACGGTGTCCGCACACTCCTGATGGCTCGATACCATGTATCGGGTTCCAAAATCTCCTGGGTTTGAAAAGACTCAATTACCACACCATTCTATGGTAGTGGAATCGGCAATGCGTAGGATTAAGAGTGCTAAAATGTATTCCTCCAATCCTCCGGGCCGTGAGTCCAGGACTCTCAATGCCTTTGGGCGTCAATGCTTTCAGTCCTCCATGTTAGCAGCCAGAATTAGTTCTTACATGCTCTATATGGAAGGGGAAGGTGATGGCAGTGGGGGTGTACTATCAAGTGCCTGGCCAGAATGAACAAATGGATGATGAAATGCTCAAAGAAATCAAGGAAGTTACCAAAAGTTAAAGCGCAGTAATAATAATGGGTGATTTCAATTATCCCGGTATCGACCGTGTCAGTGTCACGTCTGGACATGCTAGGGAGATAAAGTTCCTAGATGAAATAAATGACTGCTTCTTGGAGCAGCTGGTTCATGAACCGACTAGAGGGGAAGCCATATTAGACCTAGTCCTTAGTGGAATACCAGATCTAGTGCAAGAGATAAGGTTGTTGGGGCCACATGGCAATAGTGATCATAGCATGATCGCCTTTGATTTAATTAGTGGAGGAGGAATAGTAAGGAAATCCACCTTTTAACTTTCGAAAGGGAGACTATGATAAAATGAGGAAAATAGTTAAGAAAAAACTGAAAGAAGCAGTTGCAATGGTTAAAGATGTACATCAAGCTTGGGTGTTGTTGAAAAATACTATCTTGGAAGCCCAGACCAGCTGTATTCCACGCTTTAAGAAAAGTGGAAGGAAGTCCAAAAAACTGCCAGCATGGTTTAAAGGTGAGGTCAGAGAGGCTGTTGTTGCCAAAAAAGCATCTTTTAGGAAATGGAAAAAAGAGCCAAACGACGAAGCCTGGAAGAAGCACAAGCACTGGCAAGTCAAATGCAAGGCATTGATAAGGCAGGCAAAGGGAGAATTTGAGAAGAAGCTTGCTGCGGAAGCAAAAACGTGAAATAAAGATTTTTTCAAGTACATTCATAGCAAAAAACCTGTGAGAGAGTCAGTTGGTCCATTAGATGATAGAGGGGATAAAGGAACACTAAGAGGCGGCAAGGCAATAGCGGAGAGACTGAATGAATTCTTTGCTTCAGTCTTTACTGAGGAAGATGTAAGGATGTTACCCATGACTGAAGCGGTATTTAAAGGTGCGGAAGAATTGAAGGAAATATCGATACATGGAGAAGATGTATTACAACTATTAGATAAACTGAAGAGTAGCAAATCACCTGGGCCGGATGGTATACATTCAAGGGTGTTGAAAGAACTGAAATATGAGATTGCAGACCTGCTATTAGTAATCTGTGAACTATCATTAAAATCATCTCTAATACCTGAAGATTGGAGGATCGCCAATGTAACACCAATTTTTAAAAAGGGTTCCAGGGGTGATCCGGGAAACTACAGACCGGTGAGCCTGACATCAGTACCGGGAAAAATGGTAGAAACCATCATAAATAATAAAATTACTCAGCATGTAGATAGTCAAGGCCTAATGTGAGACAGCCAACATGGCTTTAGACAAGGAAGATCTTGTCTTACTAATCTGTTAGGTTTTTTTGAAGGAGTGAATAAACAGGTGGACAAAGGTGAGTCGGTTGAAATAGTGTATCTGGACTTTCAGAAAGTCTTTGACAAGGTCCCTCATCAGAGACTTTTGGCAAAACTAAAGAGTCATGGGATAGGAGGCAGTGTATTATTGGGGATCAGGAACTGGTTAAAAGATAGAAAGCAGAGGGTAGGGCTAAATGGCCAATTTTCCCAATGGAGAAAGGTGAATAGTGGTGTACCCCAGAGATCTGTGCTGGGTCCGCTGCTTGTTGACATATTCATAAATGACCTAGAAAATGGAATAACGAGTGAGGTTATCAAATTTGCAGATGACACAAAACTATTTAAAGTTGTTAAAACCCAAGAGGATTGTGGAAAATTGCAAGAGGATCTTGATAAATTGGAAGACTGGGCATCAAAATGGCAGATGAAATTTAATGTGGACAAGTGCAAGGTTATGCACCTAGGGAAGAACAACCCAAACTATGGTTACACGATGCAAGGTTCCACATTAGGAACCACCACCCAGGAAAAAGATTTAGGCGTCATTGTGGATACCATGTTAAAACCCTCGGCCCAGTGTACAGCGGCGGCCAAGAGAGCAAATAGACTGCTAGGTATGATAAGGAAAGGAATGGAAAACAAAACAAAAGATATTATAATGCCTCTATATCGTTCCATGGTGAGACCGCACCTTGAATATTGTGTGCAATTCTGGTCGCCGTATCTTCAAAAGGATATAGCGATTTTAGAAAAGGTTCAGAGAAGAGCCACCAAAATGGTAAAGGGGATTGAAGGATACTCCTATGAAGAAAGGCTAAAAAGGTTAGGGCTCTTTAACCTGGAAAAGAGACGGCTGAGGGGAGATATGATAGAAGTATATAAATTAATGAACGGAGTGGAACAGGTAAACGTAGATTGATTGTTTACCTTATCAGAATATAGAAAGACTAGGGGACATTAAATGAAGCTACAGGGTAAACTATTTAAGACTAATAAAAGAAAATATTTTTTCACTCAACGTGTACTCAAACTCTGGAATTTGTTACTGGAGGATGTATTAAAGGCTGTTAGTGTAGCTGGGTTTAAAAAAGATTTGGACAAGTTCCAGAGGAAAGGTCCATAAACCATTATTAAGAAGGGACCCACGATATCAATGCTTGACCCAGTACAGGCATTGTGGAACCTGTGTCTTTTGGGGAAACTGCTAGGTACATATGACATAGGTTGGCCACTGTTGGAAACAGAATACTGGGCTTGATGGACCTTGGTCTGACCCAGTATGTCATATCTTATGTTCTTATGTTCTTATATGGGAATGTTCCTCAAGGAGGTTACCGGTGATTTAGAACTTATGAGCCCTCTTCTCCCTGAGGATAAAAGAGGGGACTGTCTTACTCTGGACAAACATGCCCAGGATGTTTCTAAGTTTGTGAACTGTGCAACTTTTGATTGCTTTGAATGTATTAGCAGAACCTCTGCTATTTTTATCGGTGCACATCATATTGCCTGGCTTCAGGCATCAGATTTAGAACAGTGGGTGCAAGATAAGCTGGGAAATATTCCTTGCATGGGAGAAAACCTCTTTGGCAAGGACTGGCAAGACAAGGCAAATCAGCTTGAATCTGAAAATACTACCTTGAACAGACTATCAAAGTCTACAGCCAACCCAGCAATGAAAATATCAACCAAGAAACCTTTTTTCAATAAGAAAAAGAAGTTTTATCCATCTTACACCCATCAGGTTCACTGTCCACTTCATGTGCCTCAAAAAGGGCAACAACAGAAGCAGAGGAAGCCACAAATTCAGAGAACTCAGTCGGCTCTGCCAACTCAGCTTCCTCAGGGGCTTTGACTCTTCCCTAGAGAACTTAGTCTTTCTGCCCCTGAAAGCATCAGAACCCCTAAACATTCCAGGAAGACTATGCCATTTTGCCAACAGATGGCAACAAATAACACTGGTAAACTGGACTCTCTCCATTGTACAAGAGGGGTACAAACTTCACTTTCACAGTATGCGCCCCCCCCCCCCCTACAGTCATAAGACAGTTCAATTCTCAAGCCCCTATCTCTTGGGGCAAGAGGTCACACTACTTCCTGCTCAAGGAGCAATAGAAGAGGAACCTATAGCCATCAGGCTACGGGGTTTTACTCCCCCTATTTTCTCATCCCAAAGAAAATAGGGGGACACAGCCCTATCCTGGACCTCAGAGAATTGAACAAGTATCTGTTCCGGGAAAGGTTTAAAATGATCTCTCTCGGAACACTCCTACCGTACCTTCAGAGCCAGGACTGGCTATGTTCTCTAGATCTAAATGATGCTTATACGTATATTCTCATCCATACAGATCACAGAAAATTTCTTCAATTCCTTTTTGAAGGGAGACACTTCCAATACAGAGTTCTTCCCTTCGGCCTGGCTTCTGCCCCAAGAGTCTTCACAAAATGCATGGCAGTAGTGGCAGCATTTCTAAGGATCTTGGGTATATTCTTCTTCCCCTACTTAGACGATTGGCTCATCCGAGCATCAACTGCTCCAAAAGCCAGCTTCGCTTTGTCTCGCACTATGCGAATCCTTCAGGACTCCGGTCTGGTCATAAACCTCCCAAAATCTCATCTCGCCCCTTCTCAATCTCTCGAATTTATAGGGGCACGCCTGGACACAAGGCAGTCAAGGGCTTTCCTGCCACAGCCACGCTGTCTTCGCATAATACAACTGGCCTCCCAAGTAGCCACAAAGTTTTCTCTGACTGCTCGGGATCTGCTCCAGCTCTTGGGACATATGCATCCACTGTGCATGTGGTTCCCTATGCTCGCCTTAATATGCGAGCAGCCCAGTGGACCCTATCCTCTTAGTGGACACAAGCCACAGGTCGGCTAACGGACAAAATCTGAAATTCTGCATGTCTCATCTTGTCCCTACAATGGTGTCAATCAATAGAGAACCTGCTGGTGAGTTCCCCCTTCCAGCAACCTCTCTGCCAAACCACCCTATTGACAGAGGCATCCAAGTTGGGTTAGAGGGCCCACTTGCACGATCTCTCGACTCAGGGTCTCTGGACCCCACAGGAGACTTGTCTTCACATCAACCTCCTGGAACTCAGAGCCATTTTTTATGCTGTCCAAATGTTTCAGGCCCAGCTCAGTCACAAGACAGTTCTGGTCCAGACAGACAACTAAGTAGCCATGTTCTATGTGAACAAACAGGGCAGGACAGGCTCTCTGTTGTTTTGCAACGAAGCTTTATGACTATGGGCCCTCGCCAGAGAGCTTCAAATCCACCTTCTAGTGGTATATCTTCCTGGCATTCAAAATCTTTGGGCAGACAAACTCAGTCGAATACTGCTGTCACACGAATGGTCTCTACATTCAGACCAGCTTGCCCGAGAGTTTTGAATCTGGGGGTCACCAGAAATAGACCTCTTTGCAAGTCCACAGAATGCCAAACTTCCCCGATTCTGTTCCAGAATTCCAGCTCAAAACTGTCAGGCAACTGCCTTCCGTCCCATTCCCCTCATTCGCAAAACTCTGTTCAAGATTCAGAGAGACAGAGGATGTATGATACTCATAGCTCTACGTTGGCCACGGCAAACGTGGTTTCCTCTGCTTCAATGTTGCTAATCCATGTTGGAGCAAATGATACTGCCAGGTATACCTCGGAATGTATCATAAGTGACTTCATGGCTCTGGGACAGAGGGTGAAGCAGTTAGGTGCACAGGTGGTGTTCTCTTCAATCCTCCCTCTTGAGGGTAAAGGCCAAGGCAGAGAGGCTCGCATCCTGGAGATGAATGCATGGCTGCGTGGATGGTGTCATCGAGAGCATTTTGGTTTCCTAGACCATGGGATGCTGTTCCAAGGGTTGCAGAGCAGAGATGGCATCCATCTGTCCAAGAAAGGTCAACGCATCTTCGGTAGTAGACTGGCTAATCTACTGAAGAGGGCTTTAAACTAGATTCATTGGGGATAGGTGAAGAAAGCCCCCAGGTAAGTGAAAGCCCCCAGGTAGGTGATATATTAAATACCTTTATGGAAATGGGTAACAGGGGTAACATATGGAAAGCAGTATGTATAAATGCCCGTAGCATGGGAAATAAGATCCCTGATGTTGAAGCTTTGGTGGGAGTGGCTGACTTGGATTTAGTGGCAGTTAGAGAAACATGGTTCACAGAAAACCATGACTGGGATGTAACTATACCTGGCTATACTTTATTCAGAAAGGACAGGGTAGGAAGAAGGGGAGGAGGAGTGGCACTATATGTAAAAACTACTATTAAAGCTTTGGAATTACAGAGCTTTAAAGGGAGAGAGGAGGCATTGTGGGTTAAACTAGAAAGAGGAAAAGAGAAATCTATTTGCATTGGTGTGATATACAGACCTCCCTCACAAGAGGAAGAGGTGGACAGAGAGTTAATTGAAGACATACGCAGCATTGCTAGGAAAGGGGAAGTGCTACTGATAGGAGATTTCAATATGCCAGATGTTGATTGGCACATTCCTGCTGCAGTATCATCTAGAACTAAGGAGATCCTGGATTCTCTACAGGGAGAACTATTCAGGCAATTGGTCACAGACCCCACACGTGATGGGACCATACTGGACTTGGTGCTTACCAATGGTGAAAGTGTTTCTGATGTTGTAGTGGGAGATCATTTTGCATCCAGTGATCACCAGATGGTGTGGTTCAGTATTAGGGCTAGAGCTGTTAGAATCCATTCCAAGGTGAGGATCTTAGACTTTAGGAAGACTAACTTTGCAAAGATGGGCCAATACCTCAAGGAGTCGTTGGTGGGATGGGAACAGCTGGGGGATGTAGAAAAACAGTGGGCAAAACTGAAAGGGGATATTTTAAGGGCAACCAACCTTTTTGTTAAAATGGTAAATAAAGGCAAAAGGAAAAGGAGACCGCTATGGTTTTCTAAGGAAGTAGCTGAAAACGTGAAGAAAAAGAGGGAGGCCTTCATGAAATACAAGAGATCACAGAGAGAGGAAGACAGGCATCTGTATTTGGAAAAACTTAGAGAAGCTAGCAAAGTAGTCAAGAAGGCAAAGATTCAAAAGGAGGAGGAAATAGCCAATGCAATAAAATGGGGGGGGGGGGGGGGGATAAGAAATTTTTCAGATATATTAGTGAGAAGAGGAAGGGCAAGAGTGGTATTGTCAGACTCAAGGGTGCAGGGGGGGAATATGTAGAAGCTGATAAGGATAAAGCGGAATTGCTTAACAAATATTTTTGTTCTGTGTTCACAGATGAAGAACCAGGAGCAGGACCTCAGAAAACACCCACAAATAGGAACAGAAGCGAGGGACATCTTGAACAATTTTCAGAAGACTGTGTTCATCAGAAACTAGCTCAACTTAAAGTAGACAAAGCGATGGGACCGGATGGGATACACCCTAGAATACTGAAGGAACTTGGGGACGTTCTAGCAGCTCCACTGACTGACCTTTTCAATGCCTCGTTGGAGTCGGGAGTGGTGCCAAAGGACTGGAGAGAGGCTCATGTGGTGCCTTTACACAAAAGAGGAAGTAAGGATGTGGTTGAAAACTACAGGCCGGTTAGTTTAACTTCGGTGGTGAGTAAATTATTGGAAACGCTGCTGAAAGAGAAAATATAGTAAGGTTTCTGGAGTCCAGCGGATTACAGGATCCGAGGCAGCATGGATTCACCAGAGGCAGGTCTTGTCAGACAAATCTGATTGATTTCTTTGACTGGGTGACCAGGGAGTTGGACCGAGGGAGAGCTCTAGATGTGGTGTATTTAGATTTCAGTAAAGCCTTTGACACTGTTCCTGACAGGCGACTTATAAACAAACTGAGCACCCTAGGGATGGACCCTAAAGTTACAGCTTTGGTTAGAAATTGGTTGGGTGGGAGGCGACAAAGAGTACAAGTAAATGGAGCTCACTCTGAGGAGAAGGATGTTACCAGTGGTGTGCCCCAGGGATCTGTCCTTGGTCCGATTCTTTTTAACATCTTTGTTAGTGATATAGCGGAAGGGCTGTCGGGTAAGGTTTGCCTCTTTGTGGATGATACCAAAATCTGCAATAGAGTAGACACCCAGGAAGGTGTAGATAACATGAGGAGGGATCTAGCTAAGCTTGAAGAATGGTCTAGAATTTGGCAGCTGGGATTTAATGTTAAAAAATGTAAGGTCATGCATTTGGGCTGCAGCAATCCAAGGGAGCAATACAGTATAGGAGGTGAAGTACTTTTGTCCACTAAAGAAGAGCGGGACCTAGGCGTGGTTGTGTCTGATGATCTTAAAGTAGCTAAACAGGTAGAAAAGGCGACGGCAAAAGCTAGAAGGATGCTTGGGTGCATACGGAGAGGAATGGCTAGCAGAAAAAAGGAGGTGATAATGCCTCTGTATAAGTCTTTGGTGCGACCTCATTTGGAGTATAGTGTGCAATTTTGGAGACCGCACCTTCAAAAGGATGTGAACAGGATGGAGTCGGTGCAGAGGGTGGCTACTAAAATGTTTAGTGGGCTTCATTATAAAGCATATGAGGACAGACTTAAGGATCTTAATATGTACACCTTAGAGGAAAGGCGGAATAGAGGTGATATGATTGAGATGTTTAAATACCTCCATGGCATAAATGTTCAGGGAGAGACCCTCTTTCAATTGAAAGCAAGTTCTGCTATGAGGGGACATGGGATGAGGGTGAAGGGAGATAGATTCAGGAGTGATATGCGGAAATATTTCTTTACGGAAAGAGTAGTGGATCCATGGAATAGTCTCCCAGTGGAGGTGGTAGAGATGAGGACAGTAACTGAATTAAAAAAAGCATGGGACCAACACAGAGGATCTCTAAAGGTAAAAAGTGGACTGTTGTAGTTGTTGATATGGAAGAACAGACTAGATAGGCCATGTGATCTTTTTCTGTCATCATGTTTCTATGTTTCTATGTTTCTGCGTCTCTCTCAAGCCACACCTCTGGAATTAGGAGATGCTCCAGACCTCCTTTCCCAGAACAACGGGATGCTGTGGCACCCGAATCCCCAGTCCTTGCACCTCATGGCCTGGTTACTGAAAGCCTAGACTTCTCGAATATCGACCTGTCTCAACAAGTAAAAGATATCCTTCTGGCTTCCAGAAAACTCTCCACAAGGCAATCCTATGCCTTTAAGTGGAAAAGGTTTTCTGTATGGTGCTCTCAAAAGGGACTTAATCCCCTATTGATTCTGGTAGAATCACTATTGGAGTATCTTCTCCATTTATCTAATTCTGGTCTTAAGACTAATTCGGTAAGAGTCCATCTGAGTGCCATTTCTGCTTCCTGCAGAACACTAGATGGTCAACCCATCTCCTCTCATCCACTTGTAACAAGATTTATGAGAGATCTACTCTTAACAAACCCTCCCATTAAGCCGCCACCGGTGGCATGGGATCTCAATCTTGTTCTCGGGCAGCTTATGAAACTGCCCTTTCAGCCCTTAGACACTTCAGACCTCAAATTTCTTTCCCTGGAAGGTCATTTACCTAGTTGCTCTCACTTCTGCAAGATGCATCAGTAAGCTGCAGACCTTAGTGGCTGATCCTCCTTATACAAGATTTCATCATGATAAGGTAGTTCTCAGGACTCATCCCCATTTCATGCCAAAAGTGGTTTCACCTTTTCATTTAAACCAATCGATTCACCTTCCTGTATTTTTCCCTAGGCCTCATGCCTCCAAAGCAGAAAGGAACCTTCATACCTTAGACTGTAAAAGAGCTTTGGTTTTTTTACCTCCAAAGAACTAAGCAACATAGAAAATCTTCACAGCTTTTCGTTGCTTTTGATTCCAGTCATTTGGGACTTCCAGTTTCCAAAAGAACTCTCTCTATTTGGATTGCAAATTGCATATCTTTTGCTTACGAGAGTAAAGGACTTTCTCTCGAGGGCCACGTCACAGCTGACAGTGTGCAAGCAATGGCTACTTCTATGGCAAATCTTCATTCTATGTCGATTGACGACATCTGTAGAGCAGCCACCTGGGCTTCAGTACACATCTTCACGGCCCATTACTGTTTAGACAAGGACTCACGTCGGGATGCCTCATTCGGACAGGTTGTTCTAAAGCATCTTTTTCATACTTGGTACAACTCCTACCCTCCATCCCAGGTTTCGATGCCAGAGATCCATGGGAGGAAGTATGACCCATCTCACCTTGGGTTTGCAGCCTACGGGGGTCATCCACCTGGCATTTTCAGCTGGGGAGTCCCCATATGTGAAGACTACATTCCTGCTTGTTCCTGGAGATAGTGTATACTCACCTGTAACGTGATCTCCGGGAACAGCAGGAATAAGTCTTCACAACCCACCCACCTCCCCTAGGAGTTGTCTCTCTCTTTCTCTATCTCTACTTCTCTCCTTTTATCTCAGCTATAAACTCAACTGACGTGGGAGAGTGGGAAAGGCGGGAAGGCAGCACGCAGGCGCTGTGGGATGCTCCCAAAAGCATTCCTATAGGACGCTGGGGAGCGTTCCAGAGCAGACTCCGTCGATACCGACGATACCCATATGTGAAGACTTATTCCTGCTGTTCTCAGAGATCATCTTTTACAAGTGAGAAACTACGCTTATTCAGTACTAGGGCCATATGTGGTCCCGGCATTGAATATCTGAGGTTGCCAAACAGCCCACAAGTCTTACATGAGCTAACTGGACAGCGGTTTAGAAAAAGAAAAGAAAATGCTAGGAAAGCATATAGAGCATTCAAAATGGGGAGGGGAAGATGAAGGGGAACTAGCACAGGGATCATTGCTTAAAACAGGCCCTGAGGGAAATAAGCCACATAAAAAGTTAATCCATTTTAGTTACAGTAGGACATTTATTTATGCGAGGTAATAAGCCCTTCCTTTGCTACTACAATACTGCCAACATTGTGTATTGTCGCGCCCTTCCCCCGCCTAGGCGGCTGCATGACGAGGAAAGGGGGTGCGAATGTTTCTTTCAATTGAACTCCGGGGCAAAGGCCTCTGGGAGTTGTAGTACTTTGAGCAAATGTAGTTGTAATAAAGTGCTGAGCCGAGAGTTGAAAGCAAATGCAGGAAAATTTTTATTCGCCTCCCTTAATAGCAGGAACTTCAAATGAAGCTTGGTATATCACGTGTACAAACATACACAAGAAACTAAAGGTAAGAATTGCTCTTGCTTACTTCAGCAAAACAAGTGTTATTTCTCCAAAAATAAAAGCTTCACTTCACAGTGCTTAAACTGAACTCAAATGTCCATTGAAACTTCAATGCAGCAAAATTCTAGCAAACAAACTTTTCTTCTTTGTTTCAAAGCTTTAAGGGTTTTAATTATTTATCCAGAGACTTCTGGCAGTCTTCCTTAGCAAGTCTCATTTAAAGCAGCAGCCATACTAATTAAAACTTCTTTGCTCTTTGAAACAACATGCATATCACAGAAATGGAATTTTCTTCAAACTTATATTTCCAAACATTCTTACTTTACAACCAGGGACAACTCACATTCCATAGCCTGTTCAGGCTCACTCAAAAGATCATTTTCCCCAATGTCCATTGACTCACATTCAGAACACGATTGTTCTGTGACGTCGTTAGAAAACAGCTGTTCCCCTCGAGACTTCCCTCGGTACACAGAGCTGTTCTCACCACAGGTTACTTCCTAGTCTTTTAGCATACGTTTTACCAGTTTTAAAACATTCAGACTTTCTTTACTGAGAGGCTTCCTTACCAGCCCTCCCTGGGTTCTTGAACCACCTGCAGGCTTCCTATAACCCTGGTGCTGGTTTAACTGCTGGAGCTGGCTTTGGGGATATCCTTCCCTCCACTAGCTGTCTGGGAACCTTCCATGAGACCTTTGGTTAGTATCCTTAGCAGCAATACCTTTTGGGATTTTCTTCAGCAATGCTTCACTGCCACTTCCCTGGCCATGCTGTTTCCTGGATACGTTAGCCCTCCCGTCTCTCTTCCTCCTGCAAGAGTGAAACTCTTGCTCAGAATGAGGTTCCCTCTCAGATTCTGCCTCTGAATCAGAGTCAGCTCTCTTCCTCTCGTGCCTTCCCGTTACTCCTTCCTTTGCTGTTCCATTCAACCTTGTCAGTCCTGGCAATCTATCTCTCCCTGTTCTCTGGAGCTTATATGAGTGGGACTGGCCTGTATCTTTCCACCCCGCCCCCAGCTGTTCTGCATTACCACCCTCAGTTACCATGGAGCTGGGGCGTGGCTTGTGGACAACAACCTTTGACAGGTTTTTTCCAGCATTAGCTGCACTTTTAAAGTGACCATTTCTTTCACTTTTCCTCTGACTAGGGGAAACTGCTTGTACTTTTTCTATCTCCCTAGGGACCTGGCTGGCTTCGCCACCACAGTATGTTGCAACCTCAATGCCACAATTACGATCTCCATGTGCTATCTAAAATGTGCCTTCAAATGGTTTTAGCTTATTCTAATAGAACAGCTACAATCACTTAAACCCATCCCCTCAAGTGATAAACTAGATAATACATTCTTCTAAAGCAATGTACTCGGGTAACAAAGCCCAATTTACCTAGGTGAAAAGGCTTTTTCCTGACTTCTACATTTTCTTTGTTCCTGACTACTTTACTGCTTAAGAGGATGGAGTAGATGAGCAGCCTAGTGATCAGAGGATCAGCCTAGGAACCAGGGAAACCAGCGTCATATCCCACTGCTGGTCCTTGTGATCTTAGGAAAGTCACTTAACCCTCCATTACCTCAGGTATAAATGTATATTGTAAAACCTCCAAGCGATGGGAAAATACCTTCTATAAGATGTACTGTTATATGAATATTTTACTGTTGTAATTTCATATTGCTTATAAATCCTAATAAATAAATTAAAAAATGCAACTCGCCTTGAGCTACTCTTGACAGAAGACTGATCTAAACCAAACTCCCTTCCCTTTAGTATTTGAACACTTTTGGGTAGATTCTGACCAGCGTTCAGCGGAGATATACATCTGGGGCGACATATATTCCCTGTTAAAAGTCTGTGCCCTATTCCAGGGAATGAGCTTCCCACATGTAATGCAGAGATGTGAGGGTGCTCTGTACCCGGGCAGGAAGGGGCATGCTGAGGGAGGAGCGAGGGCGGGCTGGAGGCATGTCCTGAGCCAGAACATAAAGGGCATATTCTGGGGACTGCACTGTACCTCCAGGCCTGGGCAGAGGGACGGAGGACGTATTCCACTACAGAGGTGGAATAAGTCCCGTGGATATGGGAGGACAGAACACCGGGGCAGGCGATCAGGGATCGAGCTGTGTGGGAAGGGGCACCCAGGTGATGTCCGGCTGATCAGGACTCTGGCATGAAGCCGTGGTACCATGGCAATGGGACACCACAGCATCGCGGCTCCATGCAGGAGCCAGGCTGGGCAGAGTTCTGGATGTCTGGAGTGCCTGAATCGGGGCTCATCCTGGATGTCCAGGCCCTATACTGAAATTCTGCTCCTGTGGGGCTGTCTAGACTCTGTGGAAGCAGAATCAGGTACATCTCCGGGCCATCTAGAGTTCTGGACGTCCGGACGGGCAAGGCCTGTCCCTATGGAATTGCCCTTCACATCAATATGTTTTTCTCAATATTTAGACACCTCCACAGTCCAAATGCAGCCAGAGCTGTCTTCCAGGCTTCAGGAAATTAATCAGGAAAGGAGAGCCCATCTGCTGCTATGACTGTATCCCCTGTCCAGAAGGAGAGATCTCTAACCAAACTGGTGAGTGATATCATGTGATAGATGCTGTGCCTAGGACTGCAGATATTCATTATGACCTCTGCCCTATGAAACACATTAACAAAAATGCAAAAGACAAAGGGACACCCTCACAAGACAATTAAAGAAAGAAAAGAGCAGGGGCAAAAACTGTTTAATGATGCTTGACATGGTCGTGTTTCGGCAAAGTGTTGCCTGCATCAGGGGAAGCTAACAACCTCAGTACAGTTATATAAAATCTTAATAGAGTCCCGAAGGGGAATGGGGGACTGATGAATAGAGGGGGACATAGGGAGGGAAGGAGAGACAGCATTAGAAAAGATCATAACCATGGTTTTGGATGTATTAAACTCAGGGACATGGGTAGGCCGCCTAGTTTTAGGCATTATAAAACGTTTGCAACCATTAAATCATTAGGCAATCAGTCATCGATCTTATCGAGCTTCAGAGAGATCTGAGAAATGGCGATGCAGGTATGGACAGACAGACGGAAAGAAGCTGAACGTCATCGGCGTAGATGAAGAAAGTAACATCCAGAGGCTGAATAAAAGAAGCCAGGAAGATGAGGAAAATATTGAAAAGAATCAGATCCCTGAGGAACCAACTTAAGGGACACTTTTTCACTCAGGCCTTCCCTTCTGCCATCTCCCTGTTTGATGACTGCTAGGACTGACTGGTCTGTTTCTTGACAGCTTGTTGTTTGTTTCTTTGATTATTGATCCAAGCAGGTTAAGTTTTCCACTATTTCAATTTCTTCTCCATCGACGATGAACTTATTGATTTTGCCAGTTGTCAGGATCTTTGTCTTCTTTATGTTAAGGTGCAGGTCCATTTTAAGGCAGTGTTCCTTGATCTTGAGAAGCATATGTTTCAGATCGAGCAACATCTGACCAATCATTTCTCATTTGTAAAAAATGACATTTATACCAGGAGTCCATTAAGAATAAACACTTGCAGAATTATTAAAATATTTACTTCACTAATACATCACCACTACTCCTACTACTGTTTATTTCTATAGCGCTACAAGCGCAGCACTGTTGTTGTAAGTGTCGTTGAGTCAGTGTCAACTCCTAGTGCCCCTCTGGATAGTTGACCTAAACTTTGTTCGGTCTTCAGTTAAGGAGCTCATTGTTGATAGAGCAGTATACATAGCTGCTGTTATTGTGTCGATCTATCTCATTGCCGGCTTTCCTCTTTTGCGGTGACCTTCTACTTTGCCAAGCGTTATGTCTTTCTCCAGTGATCTGTCTTTGCATGATGTGTCCAAAGTATGAAAGTCGAAGTCTTGTCATCTGAGCTTCTATACACTATACTGTATGTAAGAGATACAAACAGGACAAATACGAGATTGGGGCATGGGGGTCAATCCTGGAGGGCTGCAGGCCAGTCAGGTTTCAGGATGCCCCTATTAGATGTGCATGGGACACATTTGTATACAATGGAGGCAATGAATGCAGATATTCTTTAGGAATATTCTTTAGGGATATCCTGAAATCCTGACTGGTTTGTGGCCCTCCAGGATTACAGTTTGAACTCATGGATAAGGGAATCAGCAAAAGGTAAGAATAGGAAACTGAGGAAAGATCGAACCAACTGAAGAAGCTGAGATCCATTTCCATCATTTTAGATTCTTGCCACTTTTTCCCGTTTGCCAGCTGAAAGAGCCTTGGTGATCGTTTCCCCACAACATCTTACCTAAAAAATAATTCAAAATTATAAGAAAGACTTAATAATTTTCCTTCAGATCTATCCAAGATTATTTCTTTCCCTCTGCCCCCTTTATATTTTGGTCTATTGGGAAACATTTTTGTTTCTTCTTATGTTTTACCTAATTAAGGGATCACTGATATGCTTAAATTGCCTATTTCTGCCATCCTTGCTTTTGCAAGTGTAATCCTATTTGTAAATTTTGACATTTCATACATAAATATTAAAAAAAGAATCAGAAGAAACTTGAGTTAGGAGCAGGCTACATCAAGGAATGGGTCACAGCTGCAATAAACCCCACCCCACTACCAAAATTCTGTTGATTATTATGACAAATATTATAACTGCTAAAGAAGGCCTGGTTCGTGCTCATATTGAACAAAATTTGCATGATTTCTGGCCAATTTTTGTATGCGTTACGCTTATTAAAGTTAAACATTATACAATCTGTGCTATGCAGATATATTCATTGCTATATTTGCACAAGTGATTTGCACAGACTTTTAGTTTTAAGCACCCAAATGACCCAAGATGTCATGACAACTATACCTCCCTAGTAACTGTTCTCATTAAAATGTGACAAAATTTCACATCTATATTCCACTCTATTGAATGAGAACCACAACAAGATTTATTAAAAGTTTAAAAATTAGGTAAGGGCACATGTATTTTCATTTGTATGTGATTTTGCTGTTTGTCTAGAAATGTTTGGATAGATCAGATATTAATGGAAGGAAATGAAAATAAATACAGGCTGATCAGAAGAATGTTGACGCGTTTCTAATACTCGCCACTTTCAACCCTTCATCTACCTTGAGTTGGTGCCGGCCTCATTCTATTGTCTCAGTTCCTTCACTTTAATTATTACATATGGCTGGTCCATATTATCCATGCTGCCATAAATATTATAACACACAGTTTCCTTTTCCCATGTCTGTGTTTTCAGAAGGGGGCATGTTTACTAACAAGAGCGCCTTTAGCGTGTGCGTGGGCTGCAAAAGCACCACAGAAGTCTGTGTCAACTTGAGGGTGCGTGTGCATCTGGACCCCAGTCATTAGTACATTGCTAACATACAGCACGGTGGTAATCTGGCTTGCACTTCCATCTACCACCTGCACGTCCATCTACCATCGCAATTAGCGTGTGGCTAAAATGCTCCTGCTAACCACAATGTGCTGTCAATGTCCACGTTATGCTCCCAACTCGTCCTGTCTCCACCTGTTCACCTGCTAAATTTTAGCACAGCATGCTCACTGCATGGTGAGCTACACGCTAGCGGTTAGTGTGGTATACTAAACATACCACATATTGAATTAGCCTCTTTCCAGTCTTCATCTCCTGTTTCTGTCCTCCTTTGATATTGCATCTGCAGTGTTCTTACTCTTGGCTTTGGTCACTGTTATAAACTGGAACAACAACAGCTTAAGTTGGGAAATGGTTGAGGTAAGAAGGCAACTATTGCCCCTATTCCAACCTTCATTTGCATGAAGTGCCATAAGCAAAAATATCCTGGAAAATACATTGAAATCTTCTGTTTAGCATGCGGCAGCAGCCAAAAAAGCAAAAGGAACTTTAGTAATTTTTAGGAGAGCAATGGATCATTCCATGGTGCAACCACGTTTTGAGTATTGTGTTCAATTCTGGTCATCGCATCTCAGAAATAATATACAGTGTAGTGCAATTAGAAAAGGTACAGCAAAGGGCAATGGAACGACTCCCCTAAAGGGAGAGACTAAATAAATTAGCGTTCTTCAGTTAGAGAAGACAAGACTGAGGTGAGATATGATACAGTCTATCAAATAATGCACAGAGCAAAATGGGAAAATGCAAATCGGTTGCTTGCTATTTCAAAACATACAAAGACTAGGGGTCATGCCATGAAGTTTTTCAGCAGAGAAATTGGAGAAACTACATCCACAATGCACAATTAATCTCTCGACTTTGTTGCTGGAGGATGAAGTAAGTACAGTTAATGTAGATGGGTTTAAGAAAGGTTTGGACAATTTCTTGGAAGAAAACTTCATAAAACATTATTAAGGTAGACTTATGGAAATCCACTGCTTATCCCTGGGATAAGCAATATGGAATTTGTCTACCTTTTAAGATCCTGTCACATACTTTTGACTTAGACCGGACACTACTGGAAAGAGAACACTGGCTTGAAGGACTTTTGTTCTGGCCATATAGGGCATTTCCTAGGTTCTTGTCTTCTTATCTTGGACAGCGTAACTCTATACCCAGTGACTGGTTGACATGCATTAAAACTATCTCCTGTAATGTATAAATGTACATATGTAAATTATTATCCCCTTAGCTTTGAATTAGTTAATTTTCTGCGTGACGTGCTAACCTTTCGAATCTTTATGTACAAATCAAAATTATTCTGTCTTGATTCAACAGCGTTTTCCATGTAATCTTACCCGTTTCTGATCGCTGGAAGGAGCGGTATACAAATGCTTGCTAAATAAATAAAAAAAAATAAAAAAAAATCTCCAAATTGCAATCATTAAGATATTATAATCTGGGTTAGTCTGGGATATAGGGACTGAATATCTTTAACATGAAAATAGCGGTGTTTATTCACTGTCTTAAAATGGATGATGGTGATCTTCTGAGGAATTATTCTTCCTTTTCAGAAATGGACAACTGTATGAAGTGCCCAGAGGACAAATGGCCCAATCAGAAGAGAGATACCTGCATCCCGAAAAGGATAACTTTCCTGTCATATGAGGAACCTTTGGGGCTGTCTTTGACTTTCACCAGTATTTTTTTCATTCTTATCACTGCTGTTATTCTGGGGATATTCCTTAAATATCAGCACACTCCCATAGTGAGAGCCAACAACCAGAGCCTCAGCTATATTCTCCTCATTTCCCTCATCCTCAGCTTTCTCTGCTCCTTATTATTCATTGGCCGTCCTGAGAAAGTAACCTGCATTCTCCGGCAGACCACCTTTGGGATCACTTTTGCCATCTCTCTCTCCTCCATATTGGCAAAAACCATCACTGTGGTCATAGCTTTCCAGGCCACCAAGCCTGGAAGCAAACTCCGGCAATGGATAGGTTCCAGGTTCTCAAACGCTTTAATCCTTTCCTGTTCTCTTTTTCAGATTTTTCTATGTCTCATCTGGTTTTGTATTGCTCCCCCATTCCCATATTTTAACATGCGATCAGAAACTGGAACAATACTAATTGAATGTAATGAAGGGTCAATAACTGCATTTTATTGTGTTCTGGGTTTCCTGGGAGTTCTGGCTGGTATCAGCTTTATTGTAGCTTTTCTAGCAAGAAATCTCCCTGAGAGTTTCAATGAGGCCAAGTACATCACCTTCAGCATGCTGGTGTTCTGCAGTGTTTGGATCTCCTTCATCCCAACCTATCTGAGCACCAAGGGCAAGTACATGGTGGCAGTGGAGATATTTGCTATCCAGGCCTCCAGCGCTGGACTGTTAGGATGTATCTTTTTACCCAAGTGTTATATTATTCTACTGCAGCCTGACTTGAATAGCAGGAAGTATCTAACAAAAAAATGAAATGGTCAACATTTATAGAGGAGATAGGACTGTGCCAGTCCAACTTTGTAGAATTATATATTTCCTTAAAGTGTGATTTTTATTGATGTAGTGGCGACTGCATTTTTTAAAAAATAAATACAAAGCATACAAGAAGAAGAGGGCAAAAGACAGAAGTGGGGAAATAGAACATGTTCTGCACTCCTAGGACCTCAATACTGCTACTGAAGCCTGGCAATGTGCAGTGATGATCTTGGCAGTGCTTTAGAGGATATTGAGCTGCACATGCTTTTGATATATCTCGTGCATGGATATCTAATGATGATTTCAATTCCCTAAGATTAGATAATAAAATTAACTTTTGTCTGTGTATTTTTATCAAGAAATTCCCCTCAAAGTAATTCACTCTGGGGCATATTTACTAAGCCCTGTGCCAGTAACGCATATGTGGGCCATGTTACCAGCGCAGGGCACATCAATAACTGCAGTGGGGCATGCACATCGCATGCTACCAGGGAGACCAGGCTATATATGCAACTAATGCCACCCACGAGATGAGGTTAGTTGCACCAGTGCTACCAGTATCAAGCTTGATTGGCATGAGCCACAGGCACCCATGCTAGCCACGATGCATCAGAAGCACCTGCAATCTGCCCATATCCCTCCCAGAGCCGCCCGACGTGAGCTGCAAGAGCCCCTGTTATCTTTTAGCGCAACTCCCAAATCGAACGCTAACCCCACGCTACCCTGGTCGTGCACGCCAGTAAACGTGTCCCTGTTTCCTTATGTTAATCTTATTAATCACATTAGTCTGAAAATCTGTATTGAAACAGTACAAAATTGAAAACAACTGCAGAGTTGTGTGCATAGTCATGGCCTCATAATCTACAAATGAAACAAGTGAGGTTCAGGGGTTATAAATCGTAAGCATGAAATTATGTGTCTGTAGGTGGGAGGGATTTTTGCCTACACTTAACAGTAACATGAGGTGTTTTCTTTCTGACCCGCAAATTCACACCTATATTCATCTATTTCAACTTGATTATTTGCCTTATCATAAAATGTTCATGGCAGGTTACAACATAGATTAAAAATAATAAAATGAGATGCAGTCAACCCCCACCCATGCATCCCATATACCAGAATAAAATCACCCTGCTACTATAAAGAACCTCCATCTATACACTAAAACCTCATCTACAATTAAAAAGCCAGTGGGTCAATATTAAATCCTAGGAATCAGCTTTTTTTTAAACAGCAAGTACAGCATTTATATTATTCATGTATATTTAGGTCCAGTAACGCGAGACTTCCACTAAAGGATTAAAGGAGCCATTTGTCACCCGGATCCCGCACCAGCAAGAGCCAAAGTGCATTGCTCCTGCTGATCTATCCCACTAGTTCACAGTAAAATAACACACAGTTTCTGTTATTCCAGGCAGAAAGGGTCAGAAAAGTTGCATTATTCCTCTAATTCACTTTTGTAATTACCACCTAAGACAGTAATTTTATAAGAAGCCACCAAAATTGATATAGAAACAATATGTGTACATGTTGACATATAATATTAGAGTGATTTCTTATTTTTTTGGCATTTAATATTATACATGCACCTCCTTTCTAGACTATTGTAACCTACTCCTTGCTGGTCTCCCTCTGAATCATCTCTCTCCCCTTCATTCTGTTTACCACTCTGCTGTTCAGCTAATCTTCCACCAGCCTCATCATGCTTATATTACCCCTATTCTCAAGTCACTTCATTGGCTCCCTAAACATTTCCACATCCAGTTCAAACTTCTCCTGCTGACCTATAAGTGCATTCACTCTGCGGCTCCTTATACATATCTCCTTACCTGCAGTACAGATCATACTGTCTGAGGCCACCTCACTCACTACTCCACCCATCGCAGGCCTCATGCTGGCATCTCCGGATAAGGCAGCAGTTGCCGTCTGCAGTCAATTCTCCTCACCAGAGGCTGCAGTCATTGGTATCAAGAACTTCTCCAAACCTCCTTTAAGCCCAGCTACACTAATTGCTTTTACTACATCCTCCGGTAACAAATTACAGAGTTTCATTACATGTTGAGTAAAAAATATTACCTCTTATTAGTCTTAAATGGGTCGCATTGTATCTTCATTGTGTATCCTCTAGTCTTTCTACTTTTTGATTTCATAAACAAGCAATCTACGTTTAACCATTCCACTCCATTCATTAATTTATAGACCTCTATCATTTTCCCCCTCAGTCGTCTCTGACAAGATGAAGAGCCCCAACCTTTTAAGCCTTTCCTCATAGGGGTATCCTTCCACTCCCATTACCATTTTTGTCATTCCTCTTTGTCCCTTTTCTAATTCTGCTATATCCTTTTTAAGATATGGTGACTAGAATTGCACTCAATATTCAAGATGTGGTTGTACCATGGAAAGATACAGAGGCATTATAATATCCTTTGTTTTATTCTCCATTCCTTTCCTTATGATTTCAAGCATTCTATATGATTTCTTGGTTGCCAATGGCCACAAAACATCCAAAGGGTGTTGAGAAGATGTCACTCCACCATCCTTAATACTCTGCATGATCAAAATGACAGCAGCAGTAGGCTTTGAACCTTAACTTCCCTGATCCTAGCCCACTACTGTAACCATTAGGCTATTCTTAGACATTTACAGTCTGGAGTGCTATTCTGGGGAAGCCTATTTAGATGCCCCTGCAGCCGTCCCTGTCAGGACAGGGCTGGCCAGAGGTATGTGAGGGAATGTTGCCCGCACATGCCTCCTCCCTGCCCCTGCACCACAAAAGGCCCTGTGCCTGACCACTCCCGTCTTTGTTTCTGTCTTTTTCTGTCTTCTCTTAGCTTTCTTTTCAAGGGCTTCTGTCCATTTGTCATTTTCCTCTCTCTTTGTGTCCTCTTTGTTTCCTACATTATATCTCAGTTACTGAAATTTACTTTCGGTTTTCTTCCATTTGTTTTTTTGCCTCTCTATCCACTCAGATTTCATTCATTTTTATTATCCAGTCTTCACTTTCCTTCTTTTTACTAGATCTATCTATAGTTCTTCATCTCCTTCCATCACCCTGACTATCTTATTCCCCTTGCTCTTATTCCCCAGTCTTTAACTTATCCTGCATTCACTCTCTGTTCTCCATCCAGCCTCATCTCTCTCACTCTCCCACTTCCTTCCATCACATATCTCCTTTTTTCCTTCCTCCCCACCCCTTCCATCCAACATCTCCTCTTCATCTCTCTCTACACCGCTCTTTCCACTGGGGCTGCTGTTAAATATGCAGAGGCCCAAGGCAGAAACTGGTGAGGGGGCCTCCAAAGCTCACCTGCAGCCTATGTCTCCTTCAGCTTGAAGCGGCTAAGGGTCTTCTGTGGTATGGGGGTACAGAGCAACTGTCCTGTTTGCCACCCTCTAATACCAGCCCTGCTTTCTACCCACTCTCTATTCTCTCTCCATCCACCATTTTTTCCGTCTCAGTACTTCCCCATGTGTCCAGCATCTCCCCTATCCCTCTACTCTCTCCATGTCAAGCATATGCCCCGTCACCCTTATCAACCTCTTTGACCCTAGTATCTACTCTTTGTGTCGCTGTCCTTCCTTTCCCTATCCTGAGTCAGCATATCCTTTCTACCACTCTACTGTTCCTGTGTCTGACCCCAAGCCCCCATGCCTCTTTTTGCCCTCCCTCATCTCTGATCCACATTATTCTGGGAGTCCTGGACGTTTCTGAGATCAGGCAGTGACATCCAGGTTCTTGGGAATGCTCCAGTCCATCAGCCTTGGATGTCCTCACACTGGTTTCCTCCACAGACCAGACTTCTAAAATGCCTCTGGAGATGTCGCCATGCTTTGGATGTTACTAGGCCCATTTTCAGATATCCAAAACATGAATAAGACTTTTAAAATAGCCCCTTAAATGTTAATCTTTGAGTTAAGACTACCCCCAAATATTGTATTTCTGATTTAGCCATATTCTAAGGACTGTGAGAAAGACAAAAGAGGGCTCATGAGTCACAAATAATATCTCCGCTGATTATGCGTGAGATGGCATAGAAGGCATGGATGTGATAATCATCGAGAACAAAAACATCACAATCAGCCTAATCTACAGACCACCCATCTTCTATTTTAGTAACAGCATACACCTCATCCCTAAACAAGCACCACATGATCCTAGGCGACTTCATCCTGCCAGCTTTACACAGCACACACTCATCTCATTTTATAAATGCTATGTATGACTTAGGATTTCAACAAATAGAGCAGTCCCCCACCCACAGAAGAGGCAACACTCTAGATCTTATTTTCCTCCCAAATAACATTTTACATGATAAACATTTCTCTCCCCCCAAAGTACTCCCCCTCCCATGGACAAATCAGTTTCTACTAGACTTTACCATTCCTGCTACTCCCTTATCCCCTGAAGACAATGAACCTACCCATTTTAAAAACACATTCAAGGCTTTTAACAAAGAAACCTTCCTGAATAATGCCCTCCCCAACATAGACTCAACAATTACTAACTTAAATGATATCCTAAATAGCTGGAAGTCCACTATTGCTAGAGCTGCATAAGTTCCTCTTACACACAATGGAACAAGGCAGAAAGAATCCAAAATATGGTATTCAGCTGAACTAAGGAGATTTAAGCAAAAACTAAGAAAATTAGAAAACAAACGGAGAGCTACAAGATCTGACATTGACAATCAGCTATACATGTTCACGCTTAAGGCATATAAGGAAGCCATTAACAACAGAAAAAAAGAATATCATACCACTCTCCTCTCTATAGCCCTCAACAGGGTTAGAGAGCTATTCTCTTTAGTCAAATCTCTAAGAAAGACACCTAATCCTGATACAGAACAACCCCGCATAAAACCTCAAACTCTAGCCAATTATTACATGGAAAAACTTACTCCTTTGGACAACGATGATGCATCACTCAACTCCCCCAGTCCTCAATTCAATAACATTAAGTCTCACAACCAAGCCACTTGGACTTCATTCCACTATATAGACATCAAACACCTCAAAAATACAATCACAAACATCAATACGACCACCACTCCTTCTGACCCTTACCTGGTCAGCTGGCTTAAAGCCACAAAAGACAAGTTTTCCCCTATTATCCCAGAAATAGTAAACCTGTCCTTAAGGACAGGCTAGATGCCTTCTACCCTGAAACAAGCAATCATACTCCCTATCCAAAAATCTAATGCAACAGACAAAACCCTCCCTAACTCCTACAGACCCATTTCTAGCCTACCGTTCCTAGCTAAGATTATTGAAAATGTAATACAGATCCAGCTGCAAAACTTCATCGATTTAAATGCTCCACTTGACAAACAACAACATGGTTTTAGACAGTATCATAGTGTAGAGACACATGTTAATGCTCATGAACAGACTCCTGTGTGGCCTAACCAATAGTAAACAAGCTTTTATACTTGGTTTTCTCTACATTGCTGCTGCCTTTGATAGCATTAGCCATAGAATACTCATCTCATGACTACAACAGATTGGCCTACACGGCATGGTGTTATAGTGGTTTAAGTCATACCTCTCCAACTGTACCCAGTAGGTACAGATTGGCACAGCAACTTCCTCGACCTTCAAACAGGAACAAGGCATTCCTCCAGCCTCATCCCTCTGTGCCCACTTCTTTAATCTTTATGTGCAGCCAATATGTAACATCTTCAAAAAGCACAAAGGAAATTATCACCTCTATGCAGATGATATAATGATCTATCATCCCATAGACGCCATAATCTCTAACTGTCCCCAGATCCATTCATGCCTCACTGATGCAATTGATTGGCTAAATACACACAACTTTAAAATTAACTTAAAAAACACAGAAATACTATATGTTTCCCCAAATCAAAGCTTCAACCCCCCTCTCCACACTAAGCTCCACATAAAAGACTCTGAGTTAGTAGTTAAACAGGAAGTTAAATACCTAGGGATCATCCTAGATCAGTCCCTAAGTATGGTCTCACATATAAAAGCAATTTCTAAGATCATATACTTGAAAAAGAGAGTGATACAACACCTTAGACCACTCCTGGAGACTCACGATTTTAGATCAGTCCTGCAGGCCCCAATAACACCCTGCTTTGGTTACAGTAATAGTATTGTGTATGGATTGTCCAAGAAAACAATCCTACATCTCCAGATGACACAAAATCTAGCTGCACAAATAATCTACAAGGCCCTCTACTCTGACCATATCACTCCTCTACTCCATAACCTCCACTGGTTGCCCATTGCAATAAGAACAAAATACAAATGCATCATGATAGTCTTCAAATTATACAACAAAATAGCCCCATCATACCTCTGCTCCCTCCTCAGTTTACCTGACATTATTATAAGAACTAGAAGGAATCTCTCCCCGAACACACTAGCAACACCAACCCACTTCTGCAACACTAATAAACTTCCAGTTCCAGAACTGTCACATATATTGGCCCAACACTCTGGAATGCTCTTCCAGACAATTTAAGAATGATAAAGGACCTCCAAACCTTCTGCAAAGAACTAAGGACACACCTTTTTATTGAACACTATGGTTCTTTCATTCATAACCCGCAGTCTCAAACAACCTAGCTTCATCACTAGCCCTTATGGTTAAACAATAGTATACTCAAGGTACAGCGAATTGCTTAATTGTGTATAGTTTTTGTAACTAGCCTTAGTATGCTAATGAGTTCCTATCAATTTTTTAATGTAAAGTAACTTGTTATATTCTCTGTAAACTGCCCCTGATCACTGGAAGAGGCGGTATATAAAAACTGGTAAATACATAAATAAAATCCCTCTTGCAATAGTTGGCATGAGGGCCTTTTAATCTGTGCACCTTTTAAGAAATTGCAGGGCATTCTGTTAGTTCACAGAGAATAGCTGCTCTTCAGCTTTGACTGAATTCGTGACACAGCTCAGAATTTGGTTTAATTGTTTATATATGTTAAGAGATTTTAATTTACCTCACGATTCTCTTTAGAAGGAGTTTAAATGGGATTTCTTCAGGCACTGAAAGGTTGATTTTCTTTTTTACAACTGGGGATGACCCCATTCATCAGACAGGCCATATAGTGGACTTTAGTTTTGCCCCAGGTGAGGTTGGTTCTCTTGAGGTACTACTAGAGATTATATCTATCTCATCATCAGATTATTGTTTGTTAATTGATGATGTGGTGGCCCAGGGTGGGAAACAGTATTAGAAAAATAATGTGTCAGGATCAGAAAATGCTTCTTGATCTGGAATAATCAGGGTGGTGTTGTAGCCCTTTTTGGGCCAGGCCCTCCTACTTGGATTCCAACCTGGATTCTTAAGTTTTACCTAACCCTTATTCATGTTACAAAATCATAGGTCTGAAATACAATCTGCTTACAGGTTTAATTTTCTGCTGATGCTTTGCAAGATTACATTAGAAAAACAGAAGTTAAAGGCTGTGTTTATAATTACCAGGTGACAGTAGGTGTCGCTGTGATTCTTTCATATTACAAAAGCTGACTAGTTACACTATAAATTCTCTCTAAATTTTAGGTAATTTCATAAGCTTTATTTGATTTCCAGTTATATGTTGACCTAAGGTCTCTGATTCTCAGAAAGTTCAAGCTGACCTTAGTTAGCTAACTTTCAGCCTATCATCTATCACAGAAAAGAGGTAGCCTCTGTCTGGAAAGCAGAACAGTGACTATGTACACAACGTTATTTGCTAATCTCTGTTGTAACAAACTGTCAGCACTTTCTCACAAAGAGAGAGAGAACCAGGCAGAAGCTTCTATCTAAAGATGTATGTTTCAATTAAGCCAGTTTGATTATAATAGACATGTTTCTTTTTACCTAAGTAAAGGTATATGGCTATAGCATATTCATAGCCCTGTTTCTTCATTATTCTCTGCACTAGAGTCACTCTCTGTGTGTACATCCAGGGTCACATAGACAGATTCATCACTGTACTTCCAGGTCCAAATTGCCATAAACAGGATGATCCATACGTGTATAGGTAACCTTATCACTCAGAAGCTCATCAGTTTCTGCTATAGTTTCCAATCTTGTTCTAGGGCCTGGGTCAGTTCTTCCTTTTTCACAGGTGGATTGCATGGAAGAGGGATGAGATATGTAATGGTATTCTGGGATATTCCCACTGCATTTGATTCTGTCCAACATGAATTACTTCTGTCTTGGCCACAATCGGTTTGGGGGCAAGATTGGTTCCATTCCTAGACAGGAAGAAAATCGATGCCTTTGAATAATGGTGTTAGCGATGAATACTGTGTATACCATGGACTGCCTGAAGAACAAACCAGTCAGTACTAGAGGAGATCAAACCTAAGCTTTCTTTAGAACCTCAGATGACAAGACTTCAACATTCATACTTTGGACACATCATACGAAGAGAGAGATCATTAGAGAAAGACATCATGCTTAGCAACGTAGAAGGTCAGCGCAAAAGAGGAAGGCCAGCAAGATGGATCGATACCATAACAGCAGCTATGGGTGCCACTCTATTGCCAATGAGCCACCTGATTGAAGATTGAATGCAGATCTATCCAGAGGGCTGCCATGAGATGACACCGACCCAATCTAGAAATGCCCTCACACTGCAGTGTAGATAGATTATGTATATAGTTAACCCAGTTATCCAAGTTTGTACTCCTATTCAATGTAAAACCTGACAGTTTGTCGTAATGGTCGTTTTGTTATGATGTAAACCGCGCTGATTCTAAATAGCGCGGTATATAAGAAACTGTAATAAATAATAACGGCACTTAACAACAACCACCAATAGTTACAAAATTATCTATCAATTCCGGCCTAAGTACTGATCAAACAATAAGAGCTACTTTTCCATTTTTTTTCTAAGCTTGCTTTATAGTGAAATTGATAATCAGATGATTAAGCTTGATCCAGGGGTACTAAATCCCCTTCTCCCATTCAAGTATCTATAACACAAAGAATATCTAATTTATAATTGTGAGTAAGTAAGATTTTCTTCACTATATTTGTAAGGCAGCAACAAGGCTAGAGAGCAAGGGAATGAGCTCCTCGACCGCTCCATTGATGTGCCATCGGGCACCCTCCAGGACCCTTAAAAGGAAAGTGCCGCAAGGCACAGCGACAACAAGTGGCAGCAACAATGCTGGAGAGTGAGGTAGTGAGCTCCTCCCCCATTTCCCTCAATCCTCCGCAAGGCATGCCCGTGCCTAAGGGCCCCGCCAAAGGTTCCTTAGACGTGGCCCTTAGAGTGGCCCACAGAGAGCAGCATTTATTACTACTTTTCCATCGCTCTTAACTCCCCAGTGTGCCATCGTCTCTCAACCTCCAGTAATCCATGGAGCTTCTGACAACGCCTCCCAAACACATTTGTATGTACCCATCAGACTCACAAGCCACCATCTCACACATCTGGCCTGGGTTACCCGATACACACTTCAATATTCTTGGCCATAATGCTCCACCTTTCCCCATACATCATTATCCTCCAAACATCAGCTGTCACTGCCTCTTCCAGCATTCCCATCATACATCACTCAAGCCTTAAAACAGGAACACCTATAACCTCATCAAGATTTGACCATTGCACAGACCTTGCTTTTCTCCATCCAACTGCTCAAGTGCTTCCTCATCAACAAAAGATCCATTCACAAAAAGATACCCATCCTAATTGACTACATCAAGGATAAGCACATTGACATACTCTGTATAATGGAATCATGGTTCAAAGTGTCTGACAATGTTCTTTTAAACCAACTCGTCATCCCTTCTTGCCCTCTCCTCAACTGCCCTAGGAGACATAAAAAGGGAGAAGGGTCCTAATACTAGCCAGGGAGGACCTCCAATTCAAAACTACCAATTCCAGTTCCACCAACAACTTGGATATCATTACCGTATCTAGCTCCCACCTATCAGTTTTTCTAGCATACAGATCACTGAGTCCATTGACCTCACCCTACTTATTGAGGAGGCGTGCTCCGATTTCCACAAGAACAAATGGTTCATTCTTCTGAGGGACCTCAACCTACCTACCTTATCCAACAAACACACCGCTTTTTTCCTCCAGACAGTGGGAAGCACTCCAGCTCAATCAGATCATCTCAGATGCAACATAAATCAGAAGAGGAATCCTAGACCTCATTTTTACACCAGCTAGCTGGCAGCACCAAAACCTTCCACTATGACCCAAATCACTTCAGTGCCCTGATGCAACCATGATCTGCTCATTATCTTCCTGCCAAACACCCCCAGGACATCCACACTCAAGCCCCTGCTCCCATCTCACACACACAGGTTTTGGACAGACTCTTTCATCAATAGTATTCCACGACTGACACAAGAGGATCCAACCAATCTTGACTCACTAATATCCAAATGGAACATACGCTTATCATCCTATGCTACTAAGCCCAATGGTCCACCCAGGATAAACAGTGCACACCATGTACCCTTATTCACACCTGAGTTCAAAACCCTAAGAAACAAACTCAGACAGCTAGAGCGAAAATGAAGACACCAAAATTACCTATCCAACTACTCAGCATACACAAGTGCCCAGGCCAATGACTGCTCACTCACCCACCAATAGAAAAGGGAATATCATACCAACGTACTCAACTCCTTCCTCAACCATCCTAGATTGCTATTTGGCATAGTTTTCAATCTCCTCAAGAGCCCATAAGCTACAAAGTCTAATACCACTTTCTCCGAATTACATGGTCCAATTTTGACAATCCAAACATGCACACTCCACAGCATCATCCCAGCTCCCCAATGACTCCGCTGACACCCCAAATATAAAACCTGGTCAACTTTCTGCCCAACAACTGGAAAATATTATATCAAGCGTCAACAGCACTACTTCCTCTCTCGACCCTTGCCCATTTTCTTGGATCAAAATGGCCAAGCAAGAGTTAACCCCAACCATTCTTCACATTGTTCAGTCTTCGCTATCACTGGGATACATGCCAACTGCCCTCAAGCAAGCATCCATCTGGCCTTTACTAAAATATCAGTCAGCCGACCCATCCTCTTACATTCCCATCCAAAGCATCCCTTCCCTCATCAAATCATTGAAAAATCAGTACAGCTTCGGATTCAGGACATTGTAGATTCCTAAACCCGCCTTGACAAACCCACGCATGGCTTCAAACCTCTTCATAGCACTGAGACTCTTTTGACTTCCCTTTTTGATACACCGATCAAAAGCACAGAAAAAAAATCACACAAGGTTTCAGCTTTATTTTTCTCGACGTCTCTGTAGCGTTTGTCTAGGTCATCTATGCCCACCTCATCTCTATGCAATTGGCCTTAAAGATATTACATTTCAGTGCTTTGAATCCTACTTATCCGACTGATCCCAGCAAGTCAAAATTGGATCAGAAACCTCCATCCCATTCAAGCTATCTCAAGGTTTACCCCAGGGCTCTGCACTATCTTACCTGCTATTTAACATCTTCATCAACATCTATGCAGAATAATCCAGAATCACAATATCCTCTATGATCTGTATGCTGGCGACATCTTAATTTACATACCATTCTCCACCAGCACACCTGATTACTCCATAAACCAAAGCTTGAAGGAGTCGTTAAATGGCTCAACCTCTGCAATATGCACATCAACCCCAACAAAACTGAAGTCCTTCACATAACCAAGCACCCCCCTTTTCCCTAGCAGCCACAGTGAACTTGGTCAGTGAAACACTACAAGTAAAAGACCAAGTAAAATACCTGGGCATAATACTTGAGCAAAACCTGAGCTACCAACCACAACTTAAGCAAGTCACCAAAGCTGCATACATCTGTATGAGAACAGTTCTAAACCTGTGCCCCCTACTGCAACACAATGACTTAACAAATGTCTGCCAAGCCCTCATTATCCCCATACTTGATGATGCAAAATAATATACCAGGGACTTCACAAGTCCACCCTACTCTCATTGCAGCTCACACCTAATACAGCACCCAAAATAATCATAGGCACCAGTAGGCATACACACTTCACCCCTATACTGAAGAAGTTACATGAGCTTTTCATCTGTACCATATTAAAATACAAAGTCTCACTGACCATCTTCAAGACCATCCACCACCTCTCAGCGGATATTCTTTGTCCTCTCCTGTAAACCATGTAAATTCCTTAAATTGGCAGATTCAAAGGTACTGACAAAGTTAGTGCCATTGAATATCCCCTTCTGACTCCCCTACACGCCTCGATGCTATCCAATTAACATTGAGGCATGTTGGGGGCATTCCGGGGAGGAGCAGAGGTGGAAACTGACACTAACAGGATAGTGGCGATATTGCACCACCACCTGGTTAGTGATCTGTGGCTAAAAGTAGGTCAGCTTTTTGACTCTCCTCTGTGTGCTAAAACTGGATATTCAATGCCGTTATGGGGCCTCATTTTTCAACAGATTTCCATTAATTATTGCTAAATGTATTAATCATTGTTTGCCTTGTTCCATGTAATGTTGGTTGATCTAATTGTTCCCTGTACACCGCTGTGACTGGTAGATACTGCGGTTTTAAAAAGTTGTTAAATAAAACCATTAACATATGGGTAGGATTTTGTGAGAAAGTGACCTTGAAGTTGATCTTATCTGTTAAATGTATTATAAGGGTTTCCAGCCTATCTTGCTGCTGCTGTGGTCTTCCTCAGCCCCCCTCCCACCTTGAAGGCGCTCATGCCACCTCTTCTGCTACTGTATAGGCTCTCCTCTGGTATTTTGCAGCCTTGCAGCATATCTGGATGCTGTGCTTAGCTTGCTTAAGTTGTTGAGCCAATCTGGGTGCTGTGCTGGCCCTTCTGACATAATTTAGGACCTTGCAGTTGATATGGGTGCCATGCTGTGCTGGTTCTCTTGGTATGTTTTAGGATCTTACAAGTGATCGAAGTGTAGTGCTGGTCGCATCAGCATAATTCAGGATCTATTGCAAAATAACAAGAGTAAGAAGCAGAGTGAGGATAGATGAATCTGGAGGAAATGACCGGATGGAGCGAATTTGGCAGAGAATGTAAAAAGAATGCTGTTGTGCTCTTAGTACCACTTTACCCACCTGATGGTGGTTTCTGGTCCTCATCCTCTTACTCTATGTATTCTTTCCCCCCCTTCTGATGCCCTTGGGGGGGGGAGGGGGTTGAAACGCCTTTCATGGTTTATAGTGTTGCTATGGATGCCTGCTAACAAAACAAGCTTCAAGCAGCTTTGATTAAAAATAGATGACAAGCCCGACAGTTCTACTGAGAAATAGCTACTCCTATAGCCTTTAGGGGAAGAATGGGCTGAATATACACATGCTTCGGGTTCTAAAGACTAAGCAAAAGCATATATTCTGAGGAACCAAAATGAGCCTGAAAATCTTTGGCATGCACACTCCTGACAGACACATGCCTCCAAACATTCACACACACATACAAGCACACACGCAGCGACATACAAACTCATGCACATTTATACAGACATACATGGATATATTGTTTTAGTGACAAGCGCAATGCATCCTTGGATTTCTTGACTGTTTGTTGCTTCATTACTGATTAAGGATCCAGTGTAGACATTATACCGAAGCATGGCTATGCTGGGTTCATTTTGAATTTGGATTTATTGTGTTTTTTTTGTTATTGTTCTTATGTGACTTATCCATCCATTTCACTATTCCTTTCATATTTTCCTTAGGTTGATTTGCCTATTTTTTTCTCTGTCATTCCTGGATGAATGTTTTTTTTCTGGAAAACTTGACCTTCTCTTTTGTAGCAGCAAAATAAACTGTGATGTGTGCCTTCAAGTCAGTGCATATTCCTGGCAACCTAGCAGCTCCTGCATTTTCTTGGAAACATGAGTGAAAGTAGATTGCTAGGCCTTAATTCCAAGGAAATGCAGAATTAAGTTTCTTGCTCAAGACCACAAAGAATGCTAGTGGGAATTGAACCCTAGTTGCTTAGTTATTAAGCATGTGAGAAAGGCTGGGGAAGGGCATACGTGTGACTGAGAGAATCAGTGTGAATGAATTAGTCTAGACTGAGTCATAAGTGGTGAACTTTCTCACATGGTGTGGCGCTCGCACCCCTACCAGGCGGCTGCCTAGTAGAGACGGGAGACCATCTTGTATTCCTTTTCCAAAGGGTTGTAGTTGTGTAGTCAGAAATGAACCAAGTGAATGTTTTAAAGCGCACAGAAATTTTTATTAGCTTCCTTTTAGGTAAGATGGTAACAAACCTCAAAGCAACTTTACACTCAGGACAAAGAAACAAAGGATAATCTTCTCCAATTAAAGCAAATGCCAAAACAGTGTTGCAGTAGAATTATTTACAATGGCTTTCCTTTTCTTTCCCTTTAAAATGCTTCTTACTTCAGCAAGGATAAAGGCACCTGTATTTACAAGCCACAATCAAAGTCAGTAGGGCTGCTAGCTCCTTCTTTGCTGTTTCCAGTTTAAACAGTTTTCAGCTGTCTAGCCCAGACTTGGTTGCACTATCTACTTCTTTAGGAAAGAACCTTAGTGCTTCAATACAAGACTCATTCTCTCCTTTACTTCAGGCTTTCAGCTATAACAAAGTTGTAACAGCTTTCTTAATTTCTTTCTGCTATTTGGCTGCCATTAATTAGCATCAATGCATACAGCACAGTCCATCTCAGAACAAGAAGAACCCATGTCAGTTCCTCTACCATCCACTTCCATACTCTCTTCTGAGCTGCATATTGGTAAAGCTTGGAAACGTTCAGGCACTTTTTGCTCTATGTCTTTTAAAAGCTCAAATAGCCTATTCCACTGTACTGCCCTTCCTTCTCTTGGCAGCACTTCAACAGGCTTCTCTTGTTCAGCCTTTCTTGAAAACCCCTTCTTTCTAATCTGGGTTTTCCCAGGTACAAATCCCTCTTCAGAATCAGAGCAAGAGATACAAGCTTTAGGCTTCACTGCTTTCTTTCTCCTACCTTGGAGTTTTACGGCAGGACTTCCATATCTTGGGCTTCTATTGGCTGTAGCTCTCTCTGCCTCAGAGCCTGTCTGGGAATCAGGATAAGATTTCCTCTCCACTTCCTGGGGCTTCTTCTGCCTGAAGACACACCCTTCATCAGAGGAGTCTAAGCTCTCTTGCCTTAGCTTTTCCAATGCCAGCCTTCTCTCTGTCTCTCTCTTGCGAGTATGTTTGGTCCTCTCCCTGGAACCTTCTCTGTAGCTCTCTTGGCTGCAGTCCTGGCTGCTCTTGCTCTCCTTGCTCTTGTCCTTGTTCTTGTTCCTGTTTCTTCTTCCATCTGTCTCTCTGTTTGTTTGCTCAAACTTAAACGCTGAGCAGTGCACCTCCCCTTCTGACTCCACCCCCATGTACCTCCTACTCCTACTTAGGGTTGCCATGGAGTCTGGGTGTGGCTTTAGCCTAGCTCTACCCTCGTGGTTTCTCTCACTGCTTTTACTATGGTGTATGTGTTCTGGTGCACCCATCCCAGACAAAGAAGAAAAAGTTCCTTTTCCCTTTATTTCTTCATGCTGGACTGCACTCTCCTTACCACAATGGTCAGTGTATATGAGTTCATGGTCAAGAGAGAAGCAGAAGTGACAGAAACACTGATGCTATAAATGAGTATAATCGGATGAAAAACTAATTACTGTTAAATCTTTAATATAAAGTGGTGTGCAAAAGTCTGGAATCACCTGTGAGTTTTGTGTTTTTTGTACTTTCTAACGTTTTATTTTTAACTTTTGCTTTAGCCCAGCATATTCATCTTTCTACCACGTTAAAAGGGATACATTTGGCTATTAGAGTTGACTTTTTTGCATTCCTTGCTTCCAATTTAAATACTTTACAGACACTGGGAGATAGCTACTGCGATTTTGTGGATCCTGCGTCAATACTGGATCGAGATTATCCAATATGCACACGTTATTTCTGACCAATCAGGAGGCTGGTTTCACCAATCAATCACAATGCAGATATCTAGCCAACAGTGCAGCTATAAAAACACGCAGAATTTTTGAATTCCATATGCTTTCTGGATCGACCATGAAGATGACTCGGACCCTGATGTTGGAGGAGTGTGTTTGTGTGTCCTTTATGAGCGAAGAAGGATTTTCTAGCCGTCAGATAGCCAGGAAAGTTAACTGCAGTCAGAGCACTGTTTTTAAGATTGTACAGAAGAAGTAAGAAACGGGTTCAGTGGTGGACAAGCCCCGTTCAGGTCGTCCACGTGCATCAACATCATGCCAGGACTGCTCACTACGACTAATCGCAAGTTGACCTCTCAGCTACTTCGAGAGTGGTCAGACAAGAGTGAGGTCAGTGTCAGCTCATCAACAGTTCATCGCCGGTACCTGCAGTTTGGTCTCTGGGGCGGCAAAGCACGGAATAAGCCACTGACGACTGACATACAAAGGCACAACCGGATCATATGGGTGAGAAAGCACTCAATCTGGTCGACTGAAATGTGGGAAAAGGTGCTATTCAGCGATGAAAGCACCTTCTGCTTGTTTGGTATCCAGGCCCACACCTATGTGAGGAGATTTCCTGGAGAGGAATTCAAGCCTGAGTGTCTCAACCTCACTGTGAAGCATCCTTTGAAGGTCATGGTCTGGGGCTGCATGGCTGCCATTGGCATTGGACATCTTCACATCGTCGATGGAATGGTCAACGGGGCCAAGTACATCACCATACTTTATCTTTATCTTTATTTAAAATTTGATAGACCGTGAGGCGGAGCCTGGCCAGGAGCGAGATGGCCGCTTGATCACTGCTCTCTCTGCAATCCTGTTCTGAATCCTGGTTGCCCCCTGTCTGGCTGGTGTGATTTTCCCCCCTTTACCTTGCTATTATCTGGCAATGGCAATGGGCAAGTCCGGTAAGCTGGATTTCGGTTCCGCGGCAAATACCGGTGTTAAACGACAGAAGCCGGACCCTCCCTCCCCGCAAAAGCTACCAGGCCCACGAGAAAGTGCCGATGCCATGCAGGAGATGCTCGCGGAAATCAGGGCCGTTAAAGAGCTGGTAGAGGCTAACGGGGCAACATTGTCGGGCGTACAGGCTGATATCCTGGAACTCAAGGAAATGAAGGAGCAGTTACTGGGGCTGGCGGAAAAAGTGGCGGGAATCGAAAGCAAGGTCGAGTGCCACGAGGAGCGCCTGAAACTTACGCTGGTCAACAGTAAGCGCATTGTACAACTGGAGCGCAATCTGGAGGATCTTAACAACCGCACGCGAAGGAATAACGTGCGTATCATCGGTATACCTGAGGGCGCGGAAGCTGGCGACATGATCACCTTCCTAGAAGCGCAGCTCCCGACACTCCTGCGCATCGTTTTTACGCCGCCGCTGGAGATTGAAAGAGCACATCGCGTGCCTACACAGGCCGGGCCCCAAACTAGGAGACCGCGGCCTATTATCATGAGGGTTCTGAGGCACCAGCAGGTCTTAAAGATTATGGCAGCGGCGAAAGCCTTGGCACCGATCGTCCTAGAGGGTCATAACATCGCGTTTTTTCCAGATTTTAACAAGGCTACTGTTGAGAGACGGCGGCAGATGCTGGCTCTCCGTCCCCGGCTGCAACATCTTCAGGCCCGGTATGGCCTTTTTGCTCCGGCGAGGCTAAGAGTGACTTTGCATAATCAGACGCGTACCTTCGAAGACCCGCAAGCTCTCTTGAAGTTCGTGGAGGAGCAGGAAGCCACGTTGATGCGGTGAAGTACTACCCTCCTGTAATTGCTACTTCTTCCAGCTCCTGGATTGCCTGAGCTACCGGGCCTGGCTGGTTGGACTCGGGAGGGACAGTTTTACCTATACATGGGGTATTCCCTCTGTAGTTGTTTTGAAATTCCCCTTTTTGGAGGGGCAGGGGTGGGTGGTGGGAGGCGTGGGAGGTTTGGGGAGGCTTGGGGACATGACAATATGGCAGTTAGTTCGTTTTTTGGATGCTCTTGTCTCTCTCCTCCCTTTCTTTCCTTCCCTCCCTGTCTCTGGTGTATTTTGGGGTTAATTGCTTGGTGGAGGGTTCTGATCCTGAGTTTAATATGGGGGCTCAAGATAGTAACACATGAGATGGCGGGAGATTGTGGGGCACCTTGTTCAGGCTGGCTCACCCAAATTCGGGCTGGGGAGTCTGTTTGTGGTTTGGGTATGGGTTGTCTCCATGTGAGGGGGTTTATTGTATGCTAGAAGTTAAAAGTATGTTAAGATATGTATCATGCCCTAGCCTGCCTAGTATGTTGCTGAAGATCAGTGCTGAGCACGCTTAGTGTCTTATCTTTGAACGTGAAGGGCATCAATAATCCTATGAAACGGAGAAAGATCCTCCTTTACTGCAGGAAGAAGGGTGCCGATGTTGTCTTGCTTCAGGAGACCCGGCTGAGCCTGGGAGAAGCACGGAAGATGGGCGGGGGACATTTTCTGTTAATAGGGGTTGCTGAGGCTTGCCATAAACGGAATGGGGTGATTATCCTGGCCCGGAAGGCATTGCAACCTGTCATTGAGATGACTCGGGCAGACCCGGGTGGGAGGTGGGTGAAAGTCCGCCTCCGAATTGGGAGCAGGACATTTGGTCTCATGAATATCTATGGCCCGAATGTGGACGATGTGTTCTTTTTTCATAGGCTTGCTGAGGAGCTGCAAGAGTTAGCACACTGTGACCTAGTGGTAGGTGGGGACTTCAACCTGGTGATGGACCCTTTAATAGATCGTCAGCCGTACCGATCCCTTCGCCCTAGCCGGGCTAGTCTGGCGCTGAAGGGGCTGGTTCAGGAGCTGAACCTGGTAGATATCTGGCGGCTCCTGTATCCCTCACAGAAAGAGTTTACTTTCTACTCCCCTCCACATGGGTCACACTCGAGGATCGATTTTTTCCTTATCTCACAGTCTCTGGTTTCTCAGGTGTTAGACGCACAGATTGGGGCATGCACTGTCTCGGACCATGCGGATATTTCTCTGTCCATAGGGCTACTCTCTGACTCCACGAGGAGTACTGGGTGGTCTTTTCAAAGGTCATTGTTAGCAGATGCGGGCTTTTGCGAGTATATGAGAGGGGCCATTAAGGAATATTTTTCGGTGAACCTCCCGGAGGCCACACCTGGGTGGGCGTGGTGGGAGGCTTTTAAGGCCTCCCTGCGGGCTAAAATCACTAGCTTTTCAATTAGGGCCGCACGGCAGAAGAAGTTACTACTGCGAGAGCTCGAGGCCCAGATCCAGGCAGGGGAGAGGCTACTAAGAACGCGCTCGGAGCCCTGTATTTTATTGCGCCTGCAAAAATTAAGATTCCAATATAATAATATACTTAGTGAAGAAGCTGAGAAGCTCTCGCACGCCCTGAAGGCCAAATATTATAGGGAACAAAATAAAGCTGGCAGGTTGCTGGCCACGACCCTGAAACCTAAAGCTGAACGTAACAAGATCGCTGCTATCTTATCTGACAGTCAGCAATTGCACATCAAGACCCCGGAGATAGCTGAGGAATTTCGGTCTTTCTATGCAGGATTGTACTCCTCCGAGGGTGGGGGCCAAGGGGAGGAGTGTGAGGTTTTTTTGGAACCTATAGAGCACCCGTCCCTCTCAGCGCAACAGGTGGCTGAGTTGGACTCCCCTTTGTCCTTGGGCGAACTCAGGGTGGCTTTAAAATCAGTAAAAAAAGGGAAAGCGGCGGGTCCTGATGGGATACCCATTGAGTTTTATCAAGTGTTCCAAGAGGAGCTCCTCCCATTTGTGCTTAAATACTATCAGCTTCTACATGTCCAGGCTCCTAGAGTGGGTGGTTTTAATGAGGCTACTGTAGTGGTCTTAGAGAAGCCAGGGAGAGATCCTCTTAGAGTAGAAAATTATCGTCCGATCTCGTTGTTAAATGCCGACTATAAGCTCTTTGCCACAGTCCTGGCGAATCGACTGTCTAAGGTCTCGTCCGATCTGATTCACCCCGACCAATGTGGTTTCATGCCTGGTAGGGCGACATCGGATAATGCGCGGTTGCTATTGAATCTCCTGGCTGTCTCGGAACATCTCTGCACTCCCATGGTCGGGATTTCGTTAGATGCTGAAAAGGCCTTTGACAGGCTTGAATGGGGGTTTTTGCTGAAGGTCCTGAGATGGTTCGGTTTCGGGGAGGGGTTTATTAGTTCGATCCAGGTCTTATATGCTGCTCCTCAGGCGCGTATCTTGGTAAATGGTCAACTGTCTGCTCCTCTCTCTCTCTATCGCGGGACTAGACAAGGATGCCCACTATCACCCATTCTATTCAACTTAGCGTTAGAACCTTTGGGACTTTTAATCAGGCAGTCGGACAGGATTAGCGGTATCAGGGTGGGGGACTTACAGATTAAACTGTCGGCTTATGCCGATGACCTGTTGCTTTTTTCACAACCGGATTCCCTGGAGGAGATACTTCAGGTTATCACTCGGTACTCACGGGTCTCTGGATATAAGATTAATTGGAATAAATCTGTGGCTTTCCCCATGAACAGGGCTACTTTTTCAAAGGACATCGGGCAGTTCCCCTTTGTCTGGGAAGGGAAGGCAATTAAGTACCTTGGGGTTCGATTCTGTGGCTCCCTTGAGGAGACTATTTTACTCAACTGTAAGTATATAGGGGAGTTGATCCGGTCCTTCTCTACAAAATGGTCCCCTCTCCATCTATCTTGGTGGGGTCGTTTGGAGTCAATTAAGATGACACTAGCTCCAAAGATAAACTACATTCTGGAGATGTTGCCGCTCTCCTTCCCACAGCGCATTTACAAAGAGTGGGAGAGATTAGTCATGACCTTTCTGTGGCAAGGTAAACCCGCCAGGATTGCGGTTAGTAAACTCAAAGCGCCTAAGGACAAGGGCGGGGTGAATTTCCCCGACTTTCGTAGGTATCACCGGGCTTTCCTGCTCAAGCAGGGGGCGTTGTGGTGCCACAGGGAATGTGGGGGCTCGGCACCGGTCTGGGTGGAGGTGGAGAGGCGTCTGGTCTCTCCAATCCCATTATATTTACTGATTGGTATGAAGTGCAAGGCCCCCTCCGCAGCCCTAGCTGTCGTTGAGGCTACGCAAGAGGCTTTCCATACTTTGGCAAGAGTTGTGAGTCCTGATAATCCTGTGTCCCTCTCGCTGCCAATTTGGCATAATCCTTTGTTCAAGATCGGGCATCATACTATCGGGTGGAGGCACTGGCAGAATCAAGGTGTTTGGACAGTTGGTCAATTAATCCAGGATGGGGCTTGGAAACCCTGGGCACGGCTGCGGCAGGAGTTTTCGTTGCCAGTAGCTAGCCACTTCCAGTGGCTTCAACTAATCAGTTGTCTTTCAAAAGCGGGAGTGTCACGTTTGACCGTCTCACAGGCCTGGGATATGCAGGAGTTGGCCCTTGCGTATTCCTGTAAGCCTGGCGCGGCGTCTAAATTTTATGCCTACTTGGGGGAGGGGGTCACTGTCCCGAATGGAAGTCACAGGGGCTGGGAGGTTGATCTAGGTACTCCTATTTCCTCCCAGGACTGGGCGCGCCTGTGCTCTAAGGTCAGCAGGGTCTCCAAAGCTGCGAGTATGACTCAAACCTTATTCTTCTTGCTTCATCGTGCATTCATTACGCCTGCCCGGCTTGTGCGGTGGCAGGCGGCAGCAGGTAATTTATGCTGGACCTGCAACCTTAGCCCTGGCACTTATAAACATATGTTCTTTGATTGCCTTCACGTTCAAACTTTCTGGATCTCAGTTTGGGAGAGGGTGCAAAAGATTTTGTGTTTCCGGGCTCCTCTCACTTGGCAGGTGGTGATCTTGCGTTCTTCTCTGAGTGCCCTTCCGGACATGAAAGGAAAGCATTTCTTGCTGGACTTTCTAGTTGCCATAGCTCTAAAGCTCATTTTGGTATGCTGGAAGGACTCTAGCAAGCTGGATGTCCATCAATGGTGGAGCATGGTGTGTCTGTATGCCGGCTATGAGAAGGCGCAGGATCACTCTAGTAACCCCAAGAGGTGGGGGAGCGATACGGGTGGCTTTCTCCCTTTGATAAGTGGTGGTGGTTGGACAGTTATACTGCGACTGCAAGACTGCGGGTATAATTGTCTGGGGGAGCCTATCGGAACTTTGTACCTTGTCTTTCTTTTGTTCTGTTCCCCTTTCTTTGTGCAGATCTGGGGCTTCTAGTATGTGTGTGATTGTGGATGATCTCTTATTTAGGATTCACATGGAGACAGGGTGTCTGGGGTGGGGGGTGGGGGGGGGGTCTACACTTGTTGTACCTGTTATTGGTTGTTCTTTTTGTGTATTAAAATTTAAATAAATAATTTAAAAAAAAAAAAATTTGATAGACCGCTTTTCGTCGAAACATAAAGCGGTGTACAATAAAAGGTTGGCAATGCAAGTACAAGGAAAAGGAACGCCAAAGCAAGATAGGAAAGTAAAAGTATAAAAGCATAGACAAAATAAAATAGACAAAACAAAACAAAAGGGCCAATACTTTAAAAACATAAGGTTAATAAAACATAAGAATACAACGAGATAATAGGCCCATATAGGGGGAGACAAAACAAACTATGGGTAGACAAGGTACATGACAAGACAAATGTATGAACAAACAGAAGCACATATCAAATGAGAACATCAGGGAGTACCATCAGGAGAGAGATGAAAGGCTTGCTGAAACAGATGGGTTTTGAGTGATGCTTTAAATTTAGGATATGAAGATTCCAATCGGAGAAGTGGTGGTAATGCATTCCATAATACTGGGCCTAGAAAGAAAAAAGCAGCATGACGGGTTTGTTCAAGGTGTGCTTGTGACGGGGAGGGGAGGGACAGACGGTTGGCATGGAGAGAACGAAGCTGACAGTAGGGAGTGTGAAGAGAGATCCGATCTGCAAGATATAGGGGAGTATTGGTATAAAGAGCACGATGAATCATAATAAGGAACTTATAATGGAACCGGAAACAGAGAGGTAACCAGTGCAGGCGAAGAAGAATAGGAGTGATATGATCAAAGCGATGTGAGAATGTGACGAGACGGGCGGCAGCATTTTGGATGCGTTGAAGACGTTGAAGCTGAAATTTTGGGAGATTGGCAAGAAAAACATTACAATAATCTAAGCGGATTATGACTAAGGCCAGGACAAGAGTGACTAAGGAAGAGGAGGGGAGAAGGGAACGGACAGCCCTAATCTGTCGCAAGGCAGCAAATGAACGACGAATAAGGGAAGTAAGGTGCTGATGGAAGGAGAGCTTTTGTGCTGATGGCACCATGCAAAAGTGCATGGTGCCATCAGCACACCAGCTGTTTCCTGGCCAGTTCCTGTTCCAAGATGACAATGTACCCTGCCATCGCTCCAGACAAGTGATCAGCTGGAAGCAGCGGAACAACATCAAGTCAATGGACTGGCCTGCCCAGTCTCCAGATCTGAATCCAGTCGAGAACCTGTGGCACAAGATGGCCTTGGAAATATCCAAGAGGCATCCAACATCAAAGTGTGAGCTGATTGAGTCACTCATTGCAGCTTGAACCGCGTTGTCACCAACGCTCACCTTGTCAGACTGGTTCATTCAATGCTGAGAAGGTGCAGTCAGGTGATCAAGAACAAAGGGTGGCCCATCAAATACTGAGTCCTCCAAAACAAAAGCACGAGTCCAAGTGCTATGGCAAACCCAGTAAGAAACGTGGACAGCACGGAAAGATAATCCTTTTATTATGGCTTACATTGAATATAAAAGGATTATCTTTCCGTGCTATCCACATTTCTTACTGGGTCCATCAAATACTGAGACATCTCTGACACATAAAAACGGCCTTTTTCAAGGCCACATACATTTAATTTGAAGGAAACCTGGCATGCGTCCATAATATTTTAAAGCATACTTACAATAATACGAGGGTTGCTCAGAAAGTGATGCCCCACATGTTTTTTCTCAGTCCAGAATGAAGATAGAGGTGTGAAATTGAAAGGGTAGTAACTTGGAACTTCAAAGGACACATGTGTGTAATTTTACAGTTGTCCGACAAATAGCGAGGCAGTAGTGATCCTTCAAATGGCGTCTGTGAGTGACACACGGTACAAACAATGAGCTGTAATTGAATTCTTGGTGGAGGAGAAAGAAAGTCCTGCCTTAGCCACCAGTCCAGATCGGCGCATCACGAGTCGGGAATTGTCCGTACAGCTTTATTTATTTATTTTATTTATTTACAATTCTTATATACCGCACTATTAGACATCAGCACGGTTTACATTAAACAGAAAACATCCGACATTTTACATATGTCTGGTCATTACATTTAACAGGAGGTATAACTTGGCGAAATAGGGGAAACTAAATACAATGGTAGTTTATCTATTAAGGGATATCATGGTTAACTATATACAAGGTGTTACCAACAGAATATGGAACTGCTTGTTATCTACAAAGTAAAGTTGGTCTGTTGCGAAGGTCTATCCATTTGGCCACTCCTGCTATTCACCTGATGGTTGTGATCGGAGCTGTCATTGAGATATTTGAGGAAAAGGAAATGTTTTAGCGCCTTTCTAAACTGACTCAAATTGGTCATTGCTCTGATTTGTGCTGGTAAGGTGTTCCATAAATTTGGGGCGCAGAGTCGGAAGGCTCTGTTAGATGTTGATCTGGAGCATCTTGTGGTATCATTTGGGATGACCAGCATGTTCAATTCTGCTGTTCTTCGCGGCCTGTTTGGTGCAAGTGGTTGTATGAGGTTGGAGAGGGAGGACGAGGTGAGTCCCATAGCCGCTTTGAACGTTAGCAGCAAGGTCTTGAAACTAACCCTTGCTTGGATGGGGAGCCAGTGTAGCTGTTTTAGAAGGGGTGTCACATGGTCTCTCCTGGATGCCCCGAGGAGTACTCGCGCTGCACTGTTCATGGCCAGCTGCAAGGGGTTCAGGGTGGACTGGGGGAGTCCTTGTAGTATGGAATTTGAGAAGTCGAAGTGGGGAAGTATAAGAGCTTGATAAATGGTCCGGAAGTCTTCCGGTTCAAGTAGTGTGCGTAGGTGTCTGAGGGATCTGATTTTAAAGTAGATTGCCTTGACTGTATTGGCTATGTGGTTCTTCATGTTAAGGTGTTGGTCTAGCGTTACTCCAAGGTAACGTATTGCATGTTTCACTTGGAGTTGGGCATCCTTTACGTTAATACAACTAGGAGGGGTGAAGTTGGTGTTCCTCGAGACGAAGAGGACTTCCGTCTTTTTGTGTTGTATTTTCAGATTTTGTGATAGCAGCCACTCTGATATGGTATCAAAGCAGTTAGTCAGCGGAGTAAGGTCTAGGCAATCCAGTGATATTGGCATATATAATAGAACATCATCTGCATATATCATGTAACTGACATTAAAGGATCGGATGATGTCACAGATGGGTTGAATGTATATATTAAACATCAGTGCAGATAAGGAAGATCCTTGAGGTACACCTTGGCTTTGTTGGAATGGTTCAGATGTATCTCCGTCGACTCGGACATCTTGCCATCTATCGGACAGGTAAGATTTGCACCATTCAAGTGCTGTTCCACAGATGCCTTTTTCTCTTAGTCGGTGGATAAGAATTTCATGGTATACTGAGTCAAAGGCCGCTGCTATGTCTAAAAAGACAAGCGCGAAACCCTGGCGTATGTTATCCACACCTGAGATTATGTTGTTGAAGAGGGTTGTGAGCAGTGTTTCTACCCCATGTGACTCTCTGAATCCATGTTGGGCTGGATCCAGTGGGGCAGAGGTGTCTATGTGATCCTGTAATTGCCTGTGCACTATTTTCTCGATGATTTTTGCTAGCATAGGTATGCTAGATATGGGCCTGTAAGATTCTACCTGTTGCGGATCAAGTTTGGTGTTCTTTAACAGCGGTCTAACAGAGGTCTGCTTGAGAGTAGATGGGAAATAGCCAGTAGAGAAGGAATGGTCTACGATTTTTGCTATAATTGGGGATATATCACATCGCAGGTCCTTTATCCAGTGTGCAGGGCAAGGATCTGTGTACGCAGTAGTTGTGTTTAGAGCTAGCTTTCCATCAGTAGAGGTAGTGCAATGGCAATTATTGACTCTTTGGGATATTCAAAGGTGTGTGCAAGATGGGTTCCGCAATTTGTTGGAGCATTTTGAAGCTGAGGGGGGGGGGGGCCTTTATCCCAAAGAGTCAATAATTGCCATTGCACTACCTCTACTTGACGGAAAGCTGTACGGACAATTCCCGACTCGTGATGCGCCAATCTGCACGAATAATGTCATCAGCGCGCTGCAACTTGTCTGGACTGGTGGCTGAGGCAGGACGCGCAGACTGCGGCCGATCTTCCAGTTCCATTTTAACACTTCCTGAAGTCTTTACTCTCTTCATCCATCGTCCAACAGTGCTCCTATCTACCGCAGAACTTCCATACACAGCACACAATCGTTTGTGAATGTTTCTCACACTTTCTTTCTCCTCCACCAAGAATTCAATTACAGCTCGTTGTTTGTACCGTGTGTCACTCACAGACGACATTTGAAGGATCACTACCGCCTCGCTATTTGTCGGACGACTGTAAAATTAAACACGTGTCCTTTGAAGTTCCAGGTTATTACACTTTCAATTTCACACCTATATCTTCATTCTGGACTGAGAAAAATATGTGGGGCGTTATTTTCTGAGCAACCCTATTATATTGTTGGCCAACGATGCACATTATGTGATTTTCACAGAAAATCTATCAACAGGACAACTATGGGGAACAAACTCAGAAAATAAGGGCCAAACCAATACTAAAAGTTGGCCCTAATAGCCAAATCTATCACTTATCATGAGATACACATAAAAAGCCACTGGGAGGAAAAAGAAATTAAGATATAAGGTCACGAAGTTGAAGAAACGTCAAATTTACAAGTGATTCCAGAGTTTTGCACACCACTGTAACTGGAAACCAGTTAGTTACTCCACTTTTCCAGCAATGCAGAGTAACCTTCTTAGAGTGGGCCCTACAACCAAAGATATTTTTCTACGTAATGAGATCCCACCTGGCCCGTATGGGATCATATACTCAGTAGAATCTAATCTCACAAACATCTTTTTTATTTTTACTTATTTTTTATTGATCATTAACCAGAAGTGCAATTTATTTATTTAATATTATTTTACTTCTACCAAACATTCTTATTGAGTTAAGCATTTTCATCTCTGTGTTCATAAGTGTACAGCTTTGCAAAAATTATAATTTATAAGTTCTAACCTATACTTAATATTATTAGGAAAGATCAGAAGAAGATATCTCTGGAGGCTGAACCTTTGAGGAGACGGTCAGCATAAAAACCGCCTGCTGTGATCAACTGCTGCTGAATCCCAGCTCCTAATATAGTGTTCATCACAGTAACAGCATTAGACATTTTCTGGCTGGGAATACCTGAGTGCAGTTTGAGAAAGTGTGATTGCTGCATAATCTTGCAACCTTTTATTGAAATATATCATTGGGTGGGGTCATCGAGACCCTTGTAACATCCTCCACCATGCCAAGAAATTAGCCAGCGTGAGACTGCAGCTGCAGGTGTTTCATGGGATCATCTTCTCCACAACTTGAATAATGAGAGTTCATTTGATTACGATTGTACTGATACTCCTTATCCTATGCAAGATCATTGAATGCCAGTGTAATCCACGAACCCGCTACTTCTTCTACCCAGGATATCACAGAGATGGGGACATCGTAATTGGAGGAATTGTAGTTGTGCAGTTTGTTCAAACAACAAGACCACTGTCCTTCACATCTTATCCCCGCTGGAATGCGAAATTTACGTATGTAGCTTCATGGTTTCATTCGTGTGTTTATGACTTTCCTTTTGGGGTTGCCGCGATTTCAGATTTTCCTTGTGCTTATAAGGGATATTTTAAGGCTAAAGGACCCCTTTCAGGGGAGGACAGTGTATTAATTAATGATCTGCTGATTCACTGTCTGAAATCAATCTATGAGTAAAGCACTTTCGATTACATCATATGTGGAAGGTAATTTCATAACATGGCACTTGGGCTGTTAAAGTACATAGGTGCATATGTTGTGCCTGTTTTATAAAAGAAACTTAATACATCCCTTCACAAGTCTTTGATACTGAAATCCTTCAATTAACAAAAAGCCCCAAATGACCCAATTGGTGAGAGAATTTATTTGGGACCCTCACATGTATTCAATCCCTATGTCCCACAGTGATCTTGGCTAATCAGGAGATTACACTCGTAAATAAATTTCAAGCAAGGATTTCAACACCAAAGTTAGTTTTTCTAACTTCCTTCTCAGCTGAGGTAGTGGGGAAGCTATGTGACAACGATGGGTGGGGGTGGGGGTGGGGGTGGGGGTGGGGGGGGGAGCCTACAGCACTCCAGTCCTGGACGCAGTGTCAGCAGATGGGCTTGAGATGGCATTTTGGACAATTGGAGAAAGAGGCATTTTTCAGATAAGTTCCATTCTGGGACATTTTGGTGCAAACAACATAGATCGGTCAATTTATTTGCTGAAATCAAATAATAAAAGCAAAAACAGTAAAATGTAAATGTAATGGTCTACATGGGACTGATGAATGCTTTAACAAGCCCCAAATTAGCCAAATTTACTATGTAGCACAGGGAGTGAATATATCTGATGAGCCAAAATAATTTTTCTTCCCCTGTGGTGTAGTTTGGGGTTTTTGTCATTTTATAAAAGAAAGAGATCTGTGCCTATGTACTTTCATAAAGTTACCCCACTGAAAGTCGGTGGATATGTTTATACCTGTGCATGTATGTGCTGCAAGACTAGCTGCATATGTGCATATTTTATAAAATGTGTACATAAGTGCCAGTCCTGTCCCCCCCCCCTCCCCCTTCACCTCAGGAACATCTACAGGTATATCATGTAAAAGTAGTTGGTGTACTTTCTGTGTGCTTACTTTTTACACCTATATTCTTCGAACAATTTTATATATGGGATTATTTGAGTGCATAAAGTGCTTTTGTACATGCTCAAGCTCCTACTGTCCAGATGGAGAAAAAACTGCCTAAGGTGACCCCTTAAAAGCCATAGAATATGATGTCAAAAGCCGCCCATAACTCTGTAGTTTGCCAGATTTAAATGTTTATTGCACACCTTTAATATTATTGAGTGCAAGACTTAGAGGCATGTTTGCTAGACCATGGTAAGCTTTTGCCACTAACTCAGCAATTTTGAGTAAATGGCGCTGCCTTAGCTGCAAAAGCCATGCAGTATCTGTTGGAGGGCTTGCACAGCATTTCCCCAGCGGATACCACACTGAAAATGCAGAATGTGTGGCACGCTGTTTGCAGCTTTGACGATTTCCCTTCTTTCCTGTTTTTATTGCTGTTCTTTTCATCCCTGCAATTTTTAGAAACTTGCTTTAGATATTATACCCCGCTCTGCTGTTGCCTTGAAGAGTGATCTATCAAGACCTAATAAACATAAGCATAAGCATAAAGATATAGCATGCTGTTGATGAGTATGGTAACCGCGCATTGCAGACCCACCACTCTCCACATATATCCCACCCTTTCCAGTATTTAGAGCAGGTTATGCAGATAGTGCAGCAATTTTCTGCACTATCGGCATTTGCCCTGTGCTATTGCTTAACGCACACAGATTGTTCTCTGCTGTGTTAATAGGTAGTGCAGCTCAATAAATATGTCTCTTAAATTTTTATTGCATGACTTTAATTTGCACTGGTTTTGGGGGATTTTATTATAGTGGCATAGTAGACTGGCATGGCTCATTTGGTCTGCCAGGAAAATGATTTGGGCTGTAACTGCTGCTCTTTGCATGCTACCCCTGTCTTATTAGAAGTGCCAAAGTCATTTCACTGCTGCTTTTGGTTTCTGTCCTCTTGTCATTAAGTAATTCATTGTGTTTATCATGCACCTGTTTGAATTCCTTTACTATTTTTTCCTCCATAAGCACCTCCAGCGGAAAGGACATTGCTCGAGAGTCTCCCTCCTTGCAGCTTCACGCGATTCCCCTAACTCTTGAGCTTCCTGTCCTTTGGAAAAAGCTAGTATCATGTGCATGAATTCATTTTAAGAATCTAAATGTCAATGCTGAACCCCCAAATAAATAATTTAAAAATACCCTAAAACCAGTGCAAATGAAACTAACATAGTATATGATGACAGATAAAGACCAGTATGATCCATCGAGTCTGCCCAGTAAGGTGACTAGAGTAAATGTACCCCACGCTCTGTGCAGGTCACTCCCCTCTATGTACAAACCCAAACAAAGGCATAGAGGGGGGTGACCAGAAAGGAAAACCTGTGTCATGTGTGCTATGCCTTGAAAGTGCACTAGATGGACCATACTGGTCTTTATCTGCCGTCATTTACTATGTTACAATGTTACTATGTTTCCCAGCTTATTAGGAGATCATTTGGAAAGCAGCTCAGTCTAAGCAAGCTGGCAAATTATGGCCATGAACCTCTTTTGTCTTTCACTGTGTTCTGTTCTACATTTTCTGAAATTGTATTCTATTACAGTGTATTTCCAATATACTACTACAATTTCCTGGCCTTTGTTTCTGCGGTGGAGGAGATTAACAACAGCTTGGAGCTCTTACCGAACCTCACTTTGGGATTCCATCTGTATGACTCTCTTACCAATCCATTTATGACAATTAAAGCTGCCATGAATATATTTTCTGGAGAGGACTTTTCGATACCTAATTACATTTGCAAGAGATCTGAGATATTAGCTGCTATAATTGAAGGCCTGGCACCTGAGGAATCAAGTCTGATATCCAACATATTTAGGATCTATCACTACCCACAGGTCAGTAGGCTTGTGCATTGATAAGTTCACATTGGATTCATTAAGGCACCTTACAGATATTTACTAAGCTGTGCTAGCTGTTAACTCACACTGGAGCATCCACTGATAGGTCACATCAGCAGAACGCATGCTAAACAGACAATGTGGGGTAAATTCTGCACTATCTGCTTAGAGTGCGATGGGGAGGGAAATGCGTTGGATAGGGAAAGGGGCGAGTGTGAATGTGTCTACCTAGCATGATTAGAGTAGGGTTTGACAGTTTGCATTTGCCGTCAATATTATCATGGATGCATTTAATGCTGCCTCAATGGGCGGCGTTAAATGCATTTGCATTGCTGCCGGCTTGTGTTGGGCTATGAGTCCATAGAGTATCTGCAGGAGACATGCTGTGCATGCCTCCAAAGGGAGCCTTCAACTTTTGCATATACTGAGCACTGATTTCTACCCTCAATGCACAGTACCTGCAAAATCTCGCATGCGCCCCCACCACACCTCCATCTAGCCACTTATGGGGGCGGGAGGGAGCAGAACTGCTTAGCGTGCCGCAAGAAGGCTTAAGGGGTGCATTTCAGCTGTCTGCCATTGCCTTAATCCGGTGAGAGAAGCAAAAGTAGCGGTGGCAGGCAACAACAGACAGCTGAAATGCGCCCCTTAAGCCTTTGCGCCCTGTGCGGCCGTACCACTCTCACAGGGCTAGGTACGGTCCTGCGCATATTAATCTACTTAGTGCATCTTAAATCATCATTTAGAGTTCTGTTTTCTAAGCGGCGTTTTATCCAGTGGGGCGATGACTCTGATATCGCCCAGAAGCCACTTGGGCCACTTAATAAACAAACCATTTAGTGTTAGCTAAAGAAATTTATGTTGCGCAAATAATCCCCTGTTAAAAAAAATGTGTGAAACTAGAGAGAAAACATCCAAAAATCAGGAAAGATTTCTGAGCAAAACCAAAAACTAACCAAATTTGCCCTTCCTGTGCACGTCCCTACAGGTTAAGGATGACTAGTGGGGGGGGGGGGGGGAGGGATATGCAGTGGCAGCAGCCAGGGCCATCACCACCTTACACTGAACCCAGATATTCAGTGCCTGGGTCCTATCCTGCCACTAGCATTGAATAGTCCGATAAGAACATAAGAACATAAGATATGCCATACTGGGTCAGACCAAGGTCCATCAAGCCCAGTATTCTGTTTCCAACAGTGGCCAATCTAGGTCATACGTACCTAGCAGTTTCCCCAAGGGACACAGGTTCCACAATGCTTGTACTGGGTCAAGCATTGATATCCTGGGTCTCTTCTTAATAATGGTTTATGGACCTTTCCTCCAGGAACTTGTCCAAACCTTTTTTAAACCCAGCTACACTAACAGCCTTTACTACCTCCTCCAGTAACAAATTCCAGAGTTTGATTACAAGTTGAGTGAAAAAATATTTTCTTTTATTAGTCTTAAATAGTTTACCCTGTAGCTTCATTGCATGTCCCCTAGTCTTTCTATATTCTGATAAGGTAAACAATCGATCTACGTTTACCCGTTCCACTCCATTTATTAATTTATAGACTTCTATCATATCTCCCCTCAGCCGTCTCTTTTCCAGGTTAAAGAGCCCTAACCTTTTTAGCCTTTCTTCATAGGAGTATCCTTCCATCCCCTTTACCATTTTGGTGGCTCTTCTCTGAACCTTTTCTAAAATTGCTATATCCTTTTTAAGATACGGTGACCAGAATTGCACACAATATTCAAGGTGCGGTCTCACCATGGAACGATATAGAGGCATTATAATATCTTTTGTTTTATTTTCCATTCCTTTCCTTATCATACCTAGCATTCTATTTGCTCTCTTGGCCGCCGCTGCACACTGGACCGAGGGTTTTAACATGGTATCCACAATGACGCCTAAATCTTTCTCCTGGGTGGTAGTTCCTAATGTGGAACCTTGCATCGTGTAACCATAGTTTGGGTTGTTCTTCCCTAGGTGCATAACCTTGCACTTGTCCACATTAAATTTCATCTGCCATTTTGATGCCCAGTCTTCCAATTTATCAAGATCCTCTTGCAATTTTCCACAATCCTTTTGGGTTTTAACAACTTTAAATAGTTTTGTGTCATCTGCAAATTTGATAACCTCACTCGTTATTCCACTTTCCAGGTCATTTATGAATATGTCAAAAAGCAGCGGACCCAGCACAGATCCCTGAGGTACACCACTATTCACCTTTCTCCATTGGGAAAATTGGCCATTTAGCCCTACCCTCTGCTTTCTATCTTTTAACCAGTTCCCGATCCACAATAGTACACTGCCTCCTATCCCATGACTCTTTAGTTTTGCCAAAAGTCTCTGATGAGGGACCTTGTCAAAGGCTTTCTGAAAGTCCAGATACACAATATCAACTGACTCACCTTTGTCCACCCGATTATTCACTCCTTCAAAAAAACATAACAGATTAGTAAGACAAGATCTTCCTTGTCTAAAGCCATGTTGGCTGTCTCCCATTAGGTCATGACTATCTACATGTTGAGTAATTTTATTCTTTATGATGGTTTCTACCATTTTTCACAGTACTGACGTCAGGCTCACTGGTCTGTAGTTTCCCGGATCACCCCTGGAACCCTTTTCAAAAATTGGTGTTACATTGGCGATCCTCCAATCTTCAGGTATTAGAGATGATTTTAATGATAGTTCACAGATTACTAATAGCAGGTCTGCAATCTCATATTTCAGTTCTTTCAACACCCTTGGATGTATACCATCTGGGTGATTTGCTACTCTTCAGTTTATCTAATAGTTGTAATACATCTTCCCGATGTATCGATATTTCCTTCAATTCTTCCGCACCTTTAAATACCACTTCAGTCATGGGTAACATCCCTACATCTTCCTCAGTAAAGACCGAAGCAAAGAATTCATTCAGTCTCTCTTCTATCGCCTTGTCGCCTCTTAGTGCTCCTTTAACCCCTTTATCATCGATGGGCCAGATTGGAATTTTGCAATCTAATCATCAGCGATATTCAGCCACTGGGCAGATTGCAAAATAGGCTAAAGTTAGGGCAGCCATTTAGCTCTCTTAACTTTAGCCAGTTTAGGCTTAGTAGCTGACACCGGGGAGATTCAGCGGCACTAACAGGCTCACTAGTCAAACCTCACAGATTTGTAAATAACTGCATGGGAGAATTAAAAGCATGATAGACCTCAATTCCATTAACCATGGCAGCATGGACCCGGTGCCACCCTTCCTGGATACCCCACCCGTCCATACCCAAATATGACATAGACTTGTCGGTAAACTGGTCGCAGCTTTATTTAGAACAACAATTTAATGAACAGTCAAAAAAAAAAAACAGCATAACTAGCCTCGTCGGATCAGTTTGCTCACCAGTCATACTACTAGCAAAGTAAGACCCTCACCGCCCGTCACCATGGTCTCATCAACAGCTAAACCATAGCTGCCTCCTCCCTCCATCAGGCCAATCTCGCCATATTACTAACAAAGGATGGCCATCTTCCAGGTGACCAATCTGGCCACCCCAACTTTATATTTCCAAGCCTAGATGACCTGACCGTAGTCCAACTGCAGAAAACCCCTGGATCCCGCCTAACTCCAAAATCTGCAACTAACTTTCCTGTAGTTCCCCGGAACATGGCGTCAAGGGAGGGTAGGTGGGACCCAACTTGCCAGACCACCGAGGTACCGGAAAGGGAGAGGAGGCAGGCACACCTGGTACAAATGGGAGTTGCTTGCCCCCTCCCACCTTTCCCATCAGTCATCTATGCCCATTCATTGGCTCTTGTCGCATTTCTGCAGTGGAAGCCAATAGATTCAAATGATGTTTCTCACAAAGTCTCGTTCCCCCCCCCCCCCACCAATGATTAAGCCCTTGGCGTGTCCCTGCCTCAATCACAGGCTTTGGAGGAGGGTTCCCATACCGGGACATGCACCCTGATAAGGGAGGCTGGCTGGGCCCTGCCCCACGGCCTGAATTCAAACCATGATAGCATGGACTTGGTACCACCTTTCCTCGATACCCCAGTTGTCCATACCAAGATATGACACAGATTTGGCAATAAGCTGGTTGCAGTTTTATTTAGAACATCCATTTAATGAACATTCAAAAAAATTACCAGCATAACAAGCATGGTCAAATCAGGTAGCTCACCAGCCATACTACTAGCAAAGTGAGACTCTCACCGCCCGTTACTAGGGTCTGATCTGTGGCCAAACCGTAGCTGCCCCCTCCTCCCATCGGGCTGATATCGCCATATTACTAGCAAAGGATGGCCATCATCTGTGTGACCATTCTGGCCACCTCAACCTTTTATTTCCTGGCCGAGATGACCTGACCGTAGCCCAATCACAGAGTTCAACCGGCACCAGATCCTGGAAAATCTCCTGGCCCCACCACTGGCTCAGGGCAAGAGTCAAAGCCACTGCACTGCACTGCCCTGCTTAAGCTGCGACCAGTGGGTGTCTCTTTGAACCACCATTAATTCCAAGGCCTCCAGATAATTGTTGAGGAACCTTATCTTGCCTGAATAGGCTGCCACACTCAACTTCAGACCATGAGTGAGTTAATTGAAGCGGAGAAGAAGCACTCCTTGTGTCCTTGGGCAAGTCACTTAACCTTCCATTGCCTCAGAAAAATCCAAGTTATCAATGATCCTGTTTAATGTACATTACCATGTACTGCTCCACTATCCTTCTGTTGTGACCCAAAGCCCTCTTGCTGAAAGGAACTGCTTACCCCCAAAGTGGGCACCAGCCCCCTCTTAAAGATCCCCTACTAGCTTTACCTGGGCAGACAGACATGTGTGTCAGCCACAAACTGATGTCCTGGGTGTCCCATGATAAATGAGCATTCTGTTCCATCTTATCCCTGAACTTCTCGTCATAATTCTGCCAGGCCCATTCCTTGTGACCCCAGACATTAGCCAGATGCAAGAAAACCCTGGCCCTATTGACAACAATACGTGAGACTTTTTTAATCCTGCCAACCTTCTCATCTTCTTTCATCTTCTTCCTGCTCTCACCAAACCTCCTTTGCCACTCCAACAGATGGAAAATATCAATGTAATGCGGATTCCATATTTTCTGTCGTAAGCCACAAGGAACACCCTCCCAGAGTTCAAAAAAGTTCATTAGAGTGGGTGCCTGACCACTCGTGACAGCAGCCGCGTCAACCTCGGATGTCTGCTGAGCCCCCACTGAGCTGGATGAACCCAATGACATCAGATTAAGAGGTGGAGGAGGATGAATCGGAACTGCGTGCATGTTGATGCATGTGCTTCCACGTCCTAGAAGCCTTGCCTGTTGCGCATTCACTCATTCGGCCCACACGACCCTCTGAGGCATCCACCCTAGTCCTGGGTGATATCTCACCTGCCGCGGCGAGCTCTGACACAGGAGAAGGCAAATCAGGAGCTTGAGATTGATCTGTAGTACTCACACTACCCTCCATAGTCGCTCGCTGAGTACCAGGTTGCTCCAAGGTTTCGCCGCTAGCTGGCCACAATCCGAGTCCTTCTCCATGTATCATAGTATTTTGAGACATCTGAGGAGCCTGTGCAGAAACCAAAGAAGAAAGAGGGGGGAGTGGACTGGCAGCTGGCTATGCTATGGCTGAAGCCAGAGACTACAATGCCCTGGAAGTGCCAACATCCTCCTTTCCCAACATTCCCAATATGGACTCCCCATGCTATGGTAGCCATGATTTTGGATAGGGACCAGGAGATGGCAGTTCAAGCCATGAAACATTTGTTGCTTTCTCTTGTGATGAAAATCCGATTATTGTAAGGGAGTAGTTTCAAGGAATCAGAATATTCAGATGAATTTGCATTAGAATTTAGCTTATTTGTTTTTTTTTATTCTTCCAAAGGTTTATATGTTATTCTAAGGAAAATGGAAGAGCATGAACATTTCATCAACTACCTCTACATTACTGCTTTTATTCTGCACCACATTAGTTGTCCTAATCGTTTTTTCTGGCATCGCACCAACCTCCTTGCATTTTTCTTCTCTGAATAACCAGTCACATGATTCAATAGTGATGGCAAAACTTACTGCACTTTATTGAAATTTATGAATTTGTCAGCTTCTCATAACAATAACATAGTAGGTCTCATCCTAGCTGTGACCAGATCCTAAGGATCCTGTAACAAAATGTGGTACCAAGCAACCCAGTGCAAATAACCCCCTTCTTCCCCTATTTCTTCCCTCCTTTCTCCTTTCACCTCTCCCTTCCCCTCATTTCCCCATCTTCTTCCCCCTGCCCCCTCTCCTGCCTTCCTTTTCCTCTCTGTTTCTCCTCCAACTTCCTCCCCTTCCTTCCTTTATTCCTCCCCCTTTCCTCTTCCCCTTTCTGCTCCCCTCACTTCTCCCATACCCCTTCTCTCCCCCTTTTTTTCCATTCTTTTTCATTTTTATTTTTATTTCGACTTATTTTAGTCTTATAAGATTAATATTTCATACATATTATGCATTATTTATTTTTTTATTATTGTTTTTGGATGTTTTTACCTATATTTTTCAAACCACAGCTTCTCCTTTCCTGTCGAACTACCCCATGGGGAGTCCTACTTTTAAAGGTTTTTTCAGACAAGACTACATAATAATTATAATATTTATTGTTCCCATCACTCCCTGCGTAGGTTAGCCACATAGTCCTCTTTCAGAGTTCATATGTTGTTTGCTGTTTTCTTCTCAGTGTATGGCGACCTAATATCAAATCATTCCCATTATAACCGCCAACTCTAACGACAGGAACCGGCATTTAAATATGGCTGCCGTTTTCATTCCCCTCTCCCATTTTTACAGTTATACTGCACAGATCACTCTTCTTATTGTTTTCATTGAGAAGGTAAAAAGTATTATATCTAATGATTGAATCACCAACTATAACAGCTGTCCTGAGGGGAGGGTCAGGACAGCTGTTATAGTTGGTGATTCAATCATTAGGAATGTAGATAGCTGGGTGGCTGGTGGACGTGAGGATCGCCTGGTAACATGCCTGCCTGGTGCGAAGGTAGCAGATCTCACGCACCGCCTAGATAGGATCATAGATAGTGCTGGGGGGGAGTCTGCTGTCTTGGTACATGTTGGTACCAATGACATAGGAAAATGTGGTAGGGAAGTTCTGGAGGCTAAATTTAAGCTTTTAGGTAGGAAGTTGAAATCCAGAACTTCCAGGATAGCGTTCTCCGAAATGCTTCCTGTTCCACGTGCAGGACCCAAAAGACAGGCAGAGCTCCGGAGTCTCAATGCGTGGATGAGACAATGGTGCAAGGATGAGGGTTTTGGATTTGTTAGGAACTGGGGAACATTCTGGGGAAAGGGGGGGCTCTTCCGAAGGGATGGGCTTCACCTTAATCAGGATGGGACCAGACTGCTGGCATTAACCTTTAAAAAAGAGATAGAGAAGCTTTTAAACTAGAAAATAGGGGAAAGCCGACAGTCACCCAGGAGCGCATGGTTCGGACAAAGGTATCCTTGAAGGATACTACCAAAAACAGTGAGGTTCCAAAAGGGAGTATAGTAGCCCAAATGCCCTTGAGTAAGGAGCAGACAGAGCATAAAGATTCCCAATTACCCATGCCTACCAATAGCCAGATTAATAGTAATAAAATTAATAAAATACAGTCACTAAAATGCTTGTATGCCAATGCTAGAAGTCTAAACAATAAGATGGGAGAATTAGAATATATAGCACTAAATGAGAGGTTAGATATGATTGCACTCTCAGAGACATGGTGGAAGGAGGATAACCAGTGGGACACTGTGATACCTGGATACAAACTATATCGTAATGATAGAGCTGAACAAATTGGTGGAGGGGTTGCACTCTATGTTAAAGAGGGCATTGAGTCAGAAAGGATTAAAGTTTTGCAGGGAACACAATTTGCTGTAGAATCTCTATGGATTGAAATTCCATTTATGAAGGGGAAGGTGATGGCAGTGGGAGTATACTATCGACCGCCTGGCCAGAATGAACAAATGGATGATGAAATGCTCAAAGAAATCAAGGAAGCTAACAAAAGCCACAACAGAGTAGTAATAATGGGTGATTTCAATTACCCCGGTATCGACTGGGACAGTCTCACAGCAGGACAAGCTAAAGAGATAAAGTTTCTAGATGAAATAAATGACTGCTTCTTGGAGCAGCTGATTCATGAACCAACCAGAGGGGAAGCCATACTGGACCTAGTCCTTAGTGGAACGCCAGATCTGGTGCAAGAAATAAGGGTGTTGGGACCACTTGGCAATAGTGATCATAGTATGATCATGTTTGATTTAATCAGTGGAGGACAGATAGTAAAGGAATCCACAGTACTACCTTTTAACTTTCAAAAGGGAGACTATGATAGAATGAGGAATATAGTTCGGAAAAAACTAAAAGGAGCGGTTCCAAAGGTTAAAGACTTACAGCAAGCTTGGGTGTTATTTAAAAATACTATCCTCGAAGCCCAGACCAGCTGTATTCCACGCATTAAGAAAAGTGGAAGAAAGTCCAAAAAACTGCCAGCATGGTTTAAAGGTGAGGTCAGAGAGGCTGTTGCTGCCAAAAGAGCAACCTTCAGGACATGGAAAAAAGAGCCAAATGATGAAAACTGGAAACAACACAAGCACTGGCAAGTTAAATGCAAAGCATTGATAAGGCAGGCAAAGCGGGTATTTGAGAAGAAACTTGCTACGGAAGCAAAAACACGAAATAAAGACTTTTTCAAGTACATTCGTAGCAAAAAGCCTGTGAGAGAGTCAATTGGACCATTAGATGATAGAGGGGTAAAAGGGGCAGTAAGAGGGGACAAGGCTATAGCAGAGAGACTGAATGAATTCTTTGCTTCGGTCTTTACTGAGGAAGATGTAGGGATGTTACCCAAGACTGAAGTGGTATTTAAAGGTGATACTGCAGAGGAATTGAGAGAAATATCGCTACACCGGGAAGATATATTACAACTATTTGATAAACTGAATAGTAGCAAATCACCTGGACCGGATGATATACATCCCAGAGTGTTGAAAGAACTGAAATATGAGATTGCAGACCTGCTATTGGTAATCTGTGAACTTTCATTAAAATCATCTGTAATACCTGAAGATTGGAGGGTCGCCAACGTAACACCAATTTTTAAAAAGGGTTCCAGGGGTGACCCGGGAAATTACAGACCGGTGAGCCTGACGTCAGTACCAGGGAAAATGGTAGAAACCATCATAAAGAACAAAATTACACAGCATGTAGATAGTCATGGCCTAATGGGAGACAGCCAACATGGCTTTAGACAAGGAAGATCTTGTCTTACTAATCTGGTCTGTTTTTTTGAAGGTGTGCATAAACAGGTAGACAGGTTGATATAGTGTATCTGGACTTTCAGAAAGCTTTTGACAAGGTCCCCCATCAGAGACTTTTGGCAAAGCTAAAAAGTCATGGGATAGGAGGCAGTGTACTATTGTGGATCGGGAACTGGTTAAAAGATAGAAAGCAGAGGGTAGGGCTAAATGGCCAATATTCCCAATGGAAAAAGGTGAATAGTGGAGTACCCCAGGGATCTGTACTGGGTCCCCTACTTTTTGACATATTCATAAATGACCTGGAAAAGGGAATAACTAGTGAGGTTATCAAATTTGCAGATGACACAAAACTGTTTAAAGTTGTTAAAACCCAAGAGGATTGTGGAAAACTGCAGGAGGATCTGGATAAATTGGAAGACTGGGCATCCAAATGGCAGATGAAATTTAATGTGGACAAGTGCAAAGTTATGCACCTAGGAAAGAACAACCCACACTATAGTTACACGATGCAAGGCTCCACATTAGAAACCACCACCCAGGAAAAAGATTTAGGAGTCATCGTGGATAACATGTTAAAACCCTCCGCCCAGTGTGCAGCGGCGGCCAAGAAAGCAAATAGAATGCTAGGTATCATAAGGAAAGGGATGGAGAATAAAACAAAGGATATTATAATGCCTCTGTATCGCTCCATGGTACGACCGCACCTTGAATATTGTGTGCAATTCTGGTCACCGTATCTTAAAAAGGACATAGAGTTATTAGAAAAAGTACAGAGAAGAGCCACCAAATTGGTGAAGGGGATGGAAGGCTACTCCTATGAAGAGAGGCTAAAAAGGTTAGGGCTCTTTAACCTGGAAAAGAGACGGCTGAGGGGAGATATGATAGAGGTCTATAAATTAATGAATGGAGTGGAACGGATAAACGTGGATCAATTGTTTACGCTATCAGAATATAGAAGGACTAGGGGACATGTAATGAAGCTACAGGGTAAACTATTTAAGACAAATAAGAGAAAATATTTCTTCACTCAACGTGTAATCAAACTCTGGAATCTGTTACCGGAGGATGTAGTAAGGGCTGTTAGTATAGCTGGGTTTAAAAAAGGTTTGGGACAAGTTCCTGGAGGAAAGGTCCATAAACCACTATTAAAAAGGGACCCAGGATATCAATGCTTGACCTAGTACAAGCACTGCAGAACCTGTGTCTTTTGGGGAAACTGCTAGGTATGTATGACCTAGATTGGCCACTGTTGGAAACAGGATACTGGGCTTGGTGGACCTCGGTCTGCCCCAGTATGGCATTTCTTATGTTCTTATGTTCTTATTGAATGGTCTGTCTTGACAGTGATTTAGTATCTTTTAAATTTGCACAGGTTCATAATGTATTAAATAGCTTTTCCCTATAACAGTGGTTTTATACCATGGCTTCATGCCCACCCATTTATCGGCGTCAGATTATGGCTTGTTTCTGCTCTCTATTATTATGCTTTCTTCAGTCATATATGTATATATGTCCCTTGTCCCCAAAGCGGGGTTTAGGATATGTAATATATGAGCCGTGCATATAATGCCCACATGTCGGTAGTATATAAATGTCCCATCAGTTTAATGCACTACTCCTCATCTTTATGCCTTGTTTTCTATACAGTCTATAAATGAGAATGCACAGCACTATATTACTGAATAACCTTATCCCTTGATTCAGTATTCTTTTGCAGAGTCTACATCCTGTGTTTCAGTGTGACTAGGAGTTGGCCACTTGAGCAATTGTATCGTTCTACTCCTTGTAAGTCTAGTACTCCCTCGTTCACACGTTTCCCTTGATATGTCTCCACTCCTGGTGCTTTTGAAGCACATCACCATTGGTGCCCCTGCTCCTTAACACTCCAGTGCCCTTCATGCATGTGTTGCACGACCGTACCTAGCACGGTGAGAGCGTGGAGCCGCACAGGGTGCAAAAATCCGGTGGGGGGGGGGGGGGGGTTTGCATTCAGAAAGAGCTCAGAAAGTAATTAAGCTCTTACTTTCAGTGGGGCAGGGGTTTCAGAATTATACTTCTGGTCCTGCAGCTGTGTAGTTATAATGAGAAGTCCAGGCTCCAGTCCACCGGGAATCAGTAGGATAAGCAGTGAGTGAGGGGGGAAGGACTACTGCTCTGGGGAGGGGGGGGGGGAAAGCTTGGGAGGACTACTGTTTTTTTTGGGGGGGGAAGGAATGGGATGACTGCTGCTCTGGGGGTGGGGGGGGGAGAGACATGGAAGGATTGCTCGTCGGAGGAGGAAACTCATTCTGGGAGGGACTGGGACTGAAGGAGAGCTGATACTGGGAGGGATAGGGCCTAGAAGGAAACTGATGCTGGGAGGGACAGGGACTGGAATGGAGCTGTTGCTGGGAAGAGCTGGGGCTGGAAGGCAGCTGATGCTGGTGAGACCTGGGTGATGCTGGGGAGCTGAAAGGGGGCACATGCTCCGATCAGAGTGGAAAAAAGGCTGGGGCAGTGACGCTGAGAAGTAGGACAAATATTTTGTGTAAAATGGAGGAAACACCTATTTTGAAGGAAGGAAGAAACAATGCGGATGTAGAGAGAGAGTTGAAAAAAATAAGAGATGAGAGAAGAAAGGAAAAATGTACAGCAGACAATGGAGAGTTAGCAGAATATATGAAGAAAGCAAAGAGAGAGACTGGGGCAATTGTGATGGAAAAATAAAATGCCCAAACAACAAAAGGTAGAGAGAAATTATTTTATTTTGAACTGATTAAATGGAATATGTCAGCTCTGGGAAATGTACATCACTGATGTCTTTGTGTTTGTTCAGTACAAGAGGAAATGAATTTATAGTTTTATTTCTCCAGTGTTGTGGTGCATTCCAAGTTTGGCTTTTGGGGTTCCCAGTTCAATCGTTGCCTTCATATTTCTAAATTGTGATCTCTTGTTCTGTATTTGATGATGGTCTGTCTATGTTTTGCATATATGACCGTGCTGTGGTATTCTGTTTGTGTAGTTTCTGTGTAGGAGTCCTACTTGTTCTCTTTTCCCAGTAGGAGATGTGTTGGTTTTCTGAGGTATATTGGTTTTATATTTTCAGTGCTGCCTTTTTATATGTAGAGTTTGGTGCTGTGTGAGTCCTGGTAGTACTTTTATGATATAGCAGGTTTAGTATGGGTTCTAAATGAGCAGGGTTTTGTAGTAGTTTCTAATGTACCTGGCAGTTGACACTAAAGGAGGTAATGTAGATATATGGTAACCTTTCTTCATCCTTAGTGCCCATGCAAATGGTATTAAGACACTCACTCATTAAGAGACATGATTACTAAAGGTTAATGTGTATTCACAAATGTTAACACGCACTGAATGCAGCAGCAACCATTTATTTCGATAGGTGAAGTAGCATTTAACGCACATTAATATTTAGTAAACATGTCCCTAATTCATTGCTGGGACAAAAAAGAACTCCTTTGGAAGCCTGAAGTCAACTGCGACCAGATAGGTGGCATACAAATGCTTTTAAATAATGACAATATATAATAAAAGTCTGATTTCAAGATGGGGGGGGCACCAGTTTCACAAGTCACACATTCCACAGTTATAGCTTGGTACGGCCCTGATGTGTTCAAGAAATAGATAAGATGGATGCATGTATGTGCACGATGTTTCTTGTTTATAATTCCTTTTAACCTTTTATTATGATTTTAATATGATTTTAGCATGTTGTTATTGTATAATTATGAGAAATTTTAAGTTTTATCTTTTATGATGTTTGAATGTTTTCAATTATCTATTTTTTATCATATTCTCTGTTTTACTTATATAATATTCATGTATATGTTTTATAGTTTTATAATTACAGTAAAAGGTTCTGCATACCCCTGATGAAGGCACATACCGAAACATGGTCACGTAGGGTGAACCTTCCAAATATCCATTTCTATGTCTATATACACAGTCTACCTCACATGTGGCTTACTTTTCATCTCGCTCCTTAGACTGTAGCATATCTGCTCCAGGGCATGAAGAGGCTTCAGGAAAGTGCTCATTCTGGCATCCAAGCCCTCGTTGAGAGGAGACAGGAAGGCAATCTTAGATCCTCAACACTTTTTGCAATGGTACAGAAAAAAAACATTAAAATGAAAACAGTTGTGTAGCCATGTGACAGCCACCAAATGTCTCCACTTCCAAAATGGCTGTCGGAAATATGTGAGTCTCCCCATATAGACATGCCCATATTGAAATACTGCCGAGACATATCTATGTAGCTGCAGGCACCGCTATCCATTAAGGACACGTGGAAGTTTCTAAAATCAGTCCATATCGTGGGCATGCTCATGCTATTGAGATGAACGAGTCCAGCATTTTCTTGGTGTTGAGACGTATCTTTCAAGGTTTAGACAGAGAAATTTAAGAAGGCGCATACAGAGGCCCACATTCACTCCCAAAATATTTGGGATAGTTTGACTTAGACGTCTCAGGTTTCACCTACATGACCCTTTTAAATGCCCTTCATAAGTCTTTATAAAATAGATGAAAACCAGGCACCTATGCAGCAACTGTTATAAAATTACCCTCCACATGACAAAGATGGTGATGAATTCATTAATTTTCTTAACAGATCAGTTACAGCTCACAGAGTCTTTTCATGAGTGATGCTGTTAAGTTTCCGTATTTCTATCGGACTGTCCCCTCTGAGTTATCCCTCTGCTATGGAATTGTCAGGCTACTGAAACATTTTAACTGGACCTGGGTTAGTATCGTAGCGTCTGATGATGACAGCAACATGAAGGCTGTCCAGATCCTGAAAGAGAGGATTGAGCAGAACAGTGGCTGCATTGACTTCATAGAAACCTTCAGTCACACCACTGTCATGTCAGCAGAAAAGATCCGTAAAATGAATGAGAGTATCCTTACATCATCAACCAATGTGATCATTGTCTATTCTAATGTAGATGATATATTCAGTCTAATACGTTACATAAATATTCTGCAGACACCTGGGAAGGTCTGGATTATTGCAGCTGAACTGGACATTCCCTTGGTTGGGCAAGTCATGAGTTTGAAGAACAGCACCTTGTCCTTCTCAGTGGTAAAGAAGAAGATTCCTAGTTTTTCAAAATTTGTTCAGGAGGCAGATCCTTCCCTGTTTCCAAGGGATCACTATACTCCACAATGGTGGAGGGGTCTGTGTGTCAGCAAGTGTCCGAAGGACATCAGAAAGATCTGCAGAAATAATAGAACCTTTCCCTATCTCAATCACTGTGACACCAGGTACTTAGGGAGCAGCTACAGCATATATAATGCCGTTTATGCCCTGGTGCACGCATTACATAACATGATCAGGGCTAAATCTGGAAACACTGCCACATGGAGTGGAGACATGCTGAGATCTTTGGATTTTTCACCATGGAAGGTAATATAATATAATTTGATAGATGAATGCTATGTATAGAGCATTGGGCTAAGAACTAGAAAAGTCCATTTTGAATCCGACTGCCACTCCTTATGACCTTGGGTAAGTCACTTAATCCCCCATTGCCTCAGGTACAAACATAGATTATAAGCCTTACAGGGACAGGAAGATACATATTACACCTGAATGTTACTTGCCTTGAACTCTGAGAAAGGGTTTGAGCTAAATCCCATCCCCCCTTCCCTTGATGAAGAGGAGTAGTGTGAAATAACAAAGTGGGAGTAGCAAGTCTGACTATGAGGAGGGACTGGGATACCATTGAAGCTGTATGTCTGGTCACACTGATGCTCAGCTCCACTGGGTCTTTGTTTTCATTTTATTTTTTACTGTAAACTGTAATTTTTCACATGCATACTATTGATATGAAAGCCCATTTTAGATAGGACTTGGCGATCAGAATTGAGGTGTCGAGATCAGGATGTGCTCAGCTCTGGTGATATTTTAGGAACAGCTCTGCTAAGTGTGGAGCCATTTCTAAAAGACACAGCCATGTGCAGTGGAAGCAGCCATTTCGGAAATATACACATGAGGAAAATAAATAGTGGAAATCCAGCAACTCACACGTGCAAGTGATGGCATTTGAGAATCGACACATTTAAATGTCGGCCCTTACACTTCTATCCAAGCCATTCTGCAAACCAAGACATGCAGATGCTGCTCCTCAGCAACAGAGGACCCTATCTTTACATCATTCCTGACTGGATGGAGAATAAACATAGGGGGATTAAGGGGAAAGTCCTCTTTGAACCCTACTGTACAAGGAGGGGCAGAGTAGCTTTTCTATAAAAGTAAGGACACAGACAGGGTCCCGGCGCCCGCGAGTAACCGGGTGCGCGGCCTGGTGCAGGACCCTGCTCACGTTGGGCCGAGGAGGTGGGAGAGTGTGGAGGGATTGAGGACACTGGAGGCGTTGTTTAAATTGATTGACTCCGCCCACAGGGACGCACGCAGAGGGAGCCAATCAATGCTGGGCATAGGGTGTGCTTGGGCGTGGGCGGCGGTTGCTGGAGCACATGTGCAGAGGCTCTGCAGGTCAGCAGGGAGATTTACATAAAATAAATAAAAAGATGAGTTTTGAGAACACTTTTGAATTTCTGATGATGGTTCTTGAAGGAAGTTTGCAAGGTTGTCATTCCATAAGCTATGGGCATGGAGAAAGAAAGTTGAATGTCTCATGGATTCATATTTGGCATGAAAGATGGAAGTAAGAAAGAGACGGTTAGACTGGATAGAGCAGACGGCATGGTGAGGAGTATGGATAATAATTAATGAGGACAGATAAGAATGAATTCCAGTGTGTAAAGTATTATGAAAGAGAATTTTTTTACTGAATGCAGTAGTGAATGGGCAACCAATGGAAATGAATCAGCAGGGTTCTGATACGATGTTTATGCAATTCTTGATATACCGCCCAGGCTGAAGGGCATCAGAGCGGTTTACAATCACTATAAGCAGGTATTGGAAACAGATGATATTTAGATGCATGGGCAAGTAGTCTGAGATGTTTTGGATGGCTTGCAGTCTTTTTATTTCATAGTAAATGAGGCCAGCAAAAATAACATTACAATAGTCTTTTTGAGATATGACTGGACTAGGAACTAGGGTGGTAAGTATAGCTAGATTAAAGAATGAATGGACTGGATTTGGCATAAAGCATGGAAGGAGCTTTTTGCAGTAGAAGTAATGTCTAATGTGATGCCAAAATATTTAAAACAGGAGATTATTATAAGAGGGACATTGTCTACTACAGGGACATTGTTGGGGGCCTCACAGGGACCAATGAGCCAGGGTGCACATGGCTTCTCAATGTTGAGTATAAGTAGGATAATTCTTAGGCAAGAAGTGATCCAAGAGATATATCAGAATCTTGAATTACAGTTAGTTGGGCAATAATTTTGATTAATAGTGATGTAAGAATGGAACACAGGGGAACAGCAGAAGTGAGAGGATAGCAAGCCGAGGAGCTGGATTCAAATGAGAAGGAGAGCAATCAGTGGGAAAAGGGTGGACGTGAAATGAGAGCAGAGAATGGAACGGACAAACGAATCTAAAGGAGGAGAGTGAACATCACTAAGTAATGAAGCAAGTAATGTCCCTTTGCCTTCTTGTTGTGGAACGTGCAAGTCTGTTACAGGCTGTTCCTCTAGTTTCTGGCAGAAACACAAAGGGAGGAAAGCCCTCGCAGAAGCAGCAGAGAAACACAACGGGTGAAGGCCAGTAGAGGTCACAGGTGCTGAGTTTATTAGTAAAAAGCCCCTACGCATTTCGGCATGGAGCCTTCATTGGGGGGTACGCATCTAAAACAATTATAATACATAACACTGGTAAAATCGGAAATAGTACATATTGAAACATATATAATATCAGAAACATAAAAAGAACAATTATATCAACTTCATATTGTTAAAATTAACATAAAAAAACAATAATCATAAAAGTAAAGGGGTAAACCAATAAGTGACAGATAGTACATAAACACATAAAAAAACAAAAGAAGCCAAATAAATAGTTAAAAGATAATTAAAAATATTGAAAAGTAAGAATACTAAAGCCAAACAACTCATATTTTATAATGGAGGATATTACAGAGAGGGTACTTACGTGATGCACCATGTGGAAAACACATATGAGTAGAAGTCTTGAAAAAGACCTTTTTTCAATTAATAACTCACTGTTGTAAAGGAGCAGAAATCATGTAAATGCAAAAAACGTTTTTAGAGGGAAATGCAAAGCCAGATACTAGAGGAGCACAAGAACAATTAAAAATCCAACAATTACAGTTCAATGCACCACATGAGAGGAGGGAGGAAGCCAACTATAATCTTAAATAGCTGTAAATACTCACTATTGAATGAATTTTTAAATTTATATATGTCCCAAGGGAAGATTCTACTGCCCATTGTGTGAAACTATGTGAAGGCATCTTAAACATAAGAAGGAATCGTAACATAAATAAAAGCACGTTGTTTCATTGTCAAAGAGAATAGAATATTGAAACTTAGTACTATATAAAAAAGACACAATGAAACTGTTTTTAGGAATTTTATATATATCTTATAAACAAACAACGGATAGTGTGACCAGGTAATCAGATGTTTGGAGTGGTCATCGGGAAGGATAAATAAATATGATAAAATACTCAATGTTATAATCAAAGACTTAAAATACATAATAAAACCGTGTCTGTTTTTAAAAAAAAAGGGGGGGGGAAGAGAGGGATTATTCCGATGAATCAAGGAAATATGTATTTTATTTTATTTATATTCTCTTATATACCGTGCTATTCTGCATCAGTGTGGTTTACATTGAACAAACTGAAATTACATTGAACAGGGCATTATAACTTGGAGATAACTATTTTACAGGGAACATGGGCTATGGAGGGTTAAGTGGCTTGCCCAAGACTACAAGGAGCACCTGTGGGACTAGAAACCCCAGTCCTTCTGGCCCAAGGTTGCTGTCCTCTAGTGGGATTAGAGCCCCTGACCTTCCAGCCTGAAGTACCTTGCCCCAACCACTAGGCCACTCCTCCACTCCTGTATTTAAAAACGTAAATTAACAACTGGGATAAGAAAAAAAGGAACATATATGGAGTATTGCAGCTTGCAAAATAATGAAAATGCGAAAATCTTGCCGTGAGCGTAGTAAAAGACTTTCCAAAAAGGACACACAGAGAGAAAGTCATTCTGCTTTAAGGACATCACTGTATAACCGAGGCAGGTGGACCCGGTGCTTTGGACCCCATAAATCTCCATCACCTTCCCCCCCACCCATCCCCCCAACTCCCCACCACAAACCACACCTCACCAAATGCTCATGGAACACAACTGGTCGCAGCTTTATTAACCTTTTAACAATTTAACAATATGTTAGACTTATAAACCTTAACAATCCGATTAGCGGAGCAATGCCACACCAGCCATACAATTAGCAAAGTGCCTCGCCACCGCTACTGCCAAAATCTTGCCCATGGCAAGCTTCCTACCCCCTTTCCCGCGACTTCGCCATGCTATTAGCAAAAGTCGGCCAGAGTTTATCCGGGTCAGGGGTACCCCATCCCCGCCCAAGCGTAACCTGAGGCTCCGGACCCCGGAGACCTCCGGGATCCCGCCCCCCCAAGCTGCAACACCCCATTCCTTTTTTCCCTCCATCCTTTCCATGGGCAGGTGGGAGGGAAACCTGCACCCCGAGCCGCAAGTGAAGAAGCGGAGGCTGCCCCCTGACTCCTCCCCCCCCCCCCACGCCGCTGTGCCTCCTTCCATTGGCTCCCGCTTTACCGCATTCACAGGGAGTCAATGAATTTGAACTCCCTTCATCTTGCCCGCGCCACCACGACTGCGGCTGCGCGCAGGGTCCCTGCACCGGGCTACGTGCCCGGTTACAATCGGCCGCCGAGACATAAGAACATAAGAACATAAGAACATAAGAAATGCCATACTGGGTCAGACCGAGGTCCATCAAGCCCAGTATCCTGTTTCCAACAGTGGCCAATCTAGGTCATACGTACCTAGCAGTTTCCCCAAAAGACACAGGTTCTGCAGTGCTTGTACTAGGCCAAGCATTGATATCCTGGGTCCCTTTTTAATAGTGGTTTATGGACCTTTCCTCCAGGAACTTGTCCAAACCTTTTTTAAACCCAGCTATACTAACAGCCCTTACTACATCCTCCGGTAACAGATTCCAGAGTTTGATTACACGTTGAGAGAAGAAATATTTTCTCCTATTTGTCTTAAATAGTTTACCCTGTAGCTTCATTACATGCCCCCTAGTCCTTCTATATTCTGATAGCGTAAACAATTTATCCACGTTTATCCGTTCCACTCCATTCATTAATTTATACACCTCTATCAGACCCTGCCCGCTGCCTTGCATTAACCGAGGCAGGTGGACCCGGTCCTTTGGGCCCCTTAAATCTCCATCGCCTTCCCCCCCCCATCCATCCCCCCAACCCCTCACCACAAGCCACACCACACCAAATGGTCATGGAACACAACTGGTCGCAGCTTTATTAACCTTTTAACAATTTAACAATATGTTGGACTTATAACTTGTGTCCCACTGTGCCCATCAAAGAAGTAAAAAAATAAAAACATAAATACATCCGTATATCGATGATAACTACAAAACCAGGAAAAGAGCAATGAAAGGGAACGCTGTAATAAAAGATGACCAAGAACTAAAACAGAACACAACCACACCAATGAGGTTGCACCGCTTTGATAACCAAAAATTGTCTTAATGTTACCGGTGCTAGTTGCAGTGATAATGTGAAGAATGCCATATAAGGAGTGGGCGTTCCGGCATCAAGGTATCAAGAATCTGTATCGCGCGATAGTGGGCACCGTGGCATGTTAACGCGCGTTAACCCTAAGTTCATGCCAGCGCAGTGTTAGAAGCTATAAAGATGTATCCAACTGGGTACTGCAATGACTGTGGAGGCAGAGGTCATGGGTTGGATCCTGCAGTGGTGTTATGTAAAAAGGCTGTCTGAAGCATTTCCCCTTTTTAATTTAAATCAGTGCTGTCTGAGGCAGTTCCCATAAGTCATTTAAATCAGTGCTGTCTGAGGCATTTCCTATTTTAAGTTAAATCAGTACTGCCAGCAAAAACACCCTCACAGTGCCGTAACATAAGATGCCGCATAAGGCGCCCTATATGGCACTCCATAGGGCACATTATAAAGTGCCCTGTCCGCCAAGGCGCCGTCTAATGTGCCTTATAGGGCGCCCAATAGGGCACCTTATGAGGTACCGTAAGGTTACAGCACTATAAGGGTGCATGTTGCTGGCAGCACTGATGTAAAGTAAAAGGAAAAGCCTCAGACAGCCTTATTAAATAACACCACTGTGGGATCAAACCCATGACCTCTGCCTCCACAGTCATTGAAGTAACCAGTGGGCTACATCTCTATAGCTACTATCACACTGCTGGCTGGCTACAGAAAGACTGCAGGTCACCACACAAACTGTCTGCTGTGGTTACCAGGATAGGGTAAACACACCCGTACCCATGATGCACTGCACATGCAGATCAGCAGTCTACAGCAGATCACAATATGGAGTATGCACCCCCACAGCACCTAGACCTGGTAGGGGCAACTGACCGTGTGTGTTACTGGCACAGAGTAGCTACAGACCGTGACATTGTGCGGGTCCTGTGTGCACCCTGAGGGTGAGGTGGGGCGTCCAGCACCAGGTCCGCAGCACCTGGCTTGGCTGAGATAGGCTATACTGCAGGTCCCCATCAGTGCCAGTGTGTGATAGGTAGTCCTTGCAGACACACCTAGGATACACCTGTGTCAATCTGTATTTCCCAGTCACGTTTAGCCCTTGTGGACTATGTTGCACCCAGAATAGTGCATATCCTGTGTGGGTGCCATGGTCACATGTTATAGGTGAAGGGGGGTGTTTGGATCCAAAAGCGGAATATGTAGCACCACCCAACCTGCCCTGTGTGGCTCAGGGTGTGGGACAGGATCTCCCACCAACAGATCTACATTCTACATCTCTGCAATGGTGGCAGTAGAGGGGACCATGTCCCCCGGTCCTGCTGGGGAACGGGCACCCTACAGCGCAGTCAATGCAGCTCTGTACGCATCACATAAGCCAATGGCAGACAGGCAGAATGCTGGAAAAGCTCAGCTGCCCCCCCCCCCCACCACTATCTGACATTCACCAGCAGAGGGCACAGTCTGTCTCCACCCGCTGCACCCTGTAAGGTGTTCCAGCCATATACATACTAACTGCAGACAGTCTGCTAGCTAGTACATAGTGCTTGTTCCTGGAGGAAATGTGTGCACCCAAAAATGGGATGTGAGCACACACACCAAGCAGGTCTGTCAGTGACGGGGCCCCAGAAAGGGAACCCAGAAATATTGTTTAACACTATGGGGGAACTTAGCCATGCTGTGGCCACTGCTCAGTCAGGGTGAGAGTGACCTCCCAGCAGGACATGCCATGGCCACCCTGTTTGTGCAGGTGGTGGTTGGGCATTACAATGTCCCAGCCATTGCCCTATGCCCTGTGCAGATGCATCCTAACCAGGCCACCCTGTCCGAGCCATACCCACAGTACCTTGCCCCTCATTATGCACACTGGCAGGCTAACACTGGAAACAGTACAAGCAGTGTGGGCTCAGTAAGGTGTAGGCCGCCACAACACACTGGATAGACATACACACACTCCCACACCTATGCCAGCTTTGTTCAACTATAGAGGTTTGTGGCAGCCCTGGCCGCCACACCAGTCCTGGGCACAGTGCGGGCATTGCCATGGTACGCAATACTATTGGGGTCACTCCCTGGGGTGGTAAACACTGTCAGAAGCAAAGACTGAAACACACTCCATAGATATCAGAAAGGTTGCTATGATGAATCTCTGTCAACAAATCGTGTTTAACCTAGGACAGCGATGGCGAACCTATGGCACGCGTGCCAGCTGTGGCACGCGAAGGCCTTGCAGCTGGCACGTGGGAAGGTCCGCAATCGAAAAAACAAAACAAAACCCTGTCTGCTGCCGCTGTCGGGGCCTCCGCGGCAGAATCGAGCGTGCCGCGGGGCCCCCCTGTACCCGGCAGATCCTGCCCTCCCCGTAGCAGCTCTCTCTTTGGAGCTACAGTCAGACGCGCCGGCTTGCAGAGCGCGAAGGGAAGAGTTTCCCTTTCACGACTCCGTTAAGCCCGCGGGGGCTGATGGGAACTCCCATCAGCCCCCGCGGGCTTAACAGAGCAGCGAGGGAACTCTTCCCTCGCGCTCTGCAAGCCGGCGCGTCTGACTGCAGCTCCAAAGAGAGAGCTGCTACGGGGAGGGCAGGATCTGCCGGGTACAGGGGGGCCCCGCGGCACGCTCGATTCTGCCGCGGCGGCCCCGACAGCGGCAGCAGACAGGTTTTCTTTTTTTTTTTTAAATTTTCCCTGGGCTGGCCTGGGCTGGGGGGGGGTGGGGGTTAGGAGTGGTGATGGGCTGTGCTGGGCTGGGCTGGGCTGGGGGGGGTTAGGAGTGGTGATGGGCTGGAGGGGGGGTTTGGAGTGTTGATGGTCTGGTCGGGGCTGGGCGGGGGGGGTTAGGATTGGTGATGGGCTGGGCTGGGCTGGGGGGGGTTAGGAGATGAGATGGGCTGTGCTGGGGGGTTAGGAGTGGTGATGGGCTGGGCTGGGCTGGGGGGGGTTAGGAGTAGTGATGGGCTGGGCTGGGCTGGGCTGGGGGGTGTTAGGAGTAGTGATGGGCTGGGGTGGGGTGGGTTTAGGAGTGGTGATGGGCACTGGGCTGGGGGGTTAGGAGTGGTGATGGGCACTGTGGAGGGTGGGTTAGGAGAGGTGATGGACACTGGGCTGGCTGGGGGGTTAGGAGTGGTGATGGGCACTGGGCTGGCTGGGGGGGCTAGGAGTGGTGATGGGCGCTGGGCTGGGGGGGGTTAGGAGTGGTGATAGGCGCTGGGGGGGAGAGGAGACGTGATGGGCACTGGGCTGGCTGGGGGGGCTAGGAGTGGTGATGGGCGCTGGGCTGGGGGGGGTTAGGAGTGGTGATAGGCGCTGGGGGGGGCTTAAACTAAAAATTGAGTGATGGGGGATTAGGACTGGGAGTGGGCTGATGGGGAGGTTAGGACTGGAAATGGGCTGGTGGGATTAGGACTGGGAGTGGGCTATGGGGGGCTAGGACTGGTAATGGGTTGGGGGGGTTGCTAGGACTGGAAATGGGCTGAGTGGAAGGGGGCTTGAACTGCAAATAGCTGTTGGGGATGGGGCTTGGAATGGAAATGGGCTGAGGGGAAGTGGGGGGCTTGAACTGCAAATAACTGATGGGGACGGGGCTTGGAATGGAAATGGGCTGAGGGGAAGTGGGGGGCTTGAAGAAGGGAATGGATGCTGGGTGAGACTGGAACTAGAAGGGAGCTGATGTTGGGGGAGGATTAGAATGGGATGGGGCTGGGAGAGTAAAATGGAGAGGGGAAAAATATTTTGTGTAGGAGGGATGAAAAATCTACAATTGGCCAGGTATTGGGAGAGTAATTGGGGATTGAGGATGGAGGGGTAAAATTTGTGTGGATGAAATAGGAATGAGGAAAGAGCAAAAGGAGAAAGATTAGTATGTTTAAAGCAGATGTAGAGAGAGAGAGAATGGAAAAAAACTAGAAGAGAGAAGAAAGGACAAATGGACAGCAGACGATGGAGAGTTAGCAGAAAACATGAAGAAACCAGAAGAAAATGGCTGGACCAATTGCAACTGAAAAAAAATGCACAAAAGGTAGAAAGATATCTCTTTATTTTGAATTTATTAACTGGAATATGTCAGCTCTGGGAAATGTGCATCATTAACATCTGCGCTTTGTTTGGTACAAGAGGAAATTCCTATTTGACGTTGCCACTTGTTCTCTTTCCCCAGTATTCACTGAAATGTATTGGTTTAATATTTGCAGTGTTGCCTTTTGATAGGTAGGGTATGGTGCTTTGTGAGTCCTGGTAATGCTGTCAGGATACGGCGGGTTTGCTATGGGTTCTAAATGGGCAGCGTTTGTAGTAGTTCCTAATGTGCCTGGCGGTTGGCACTGGATTATAGTAATGTAGAAATCTTTTAGTCTTTCTTTATCCATACACTCATTAAGAGACATGTTTACTAAAAGTTAGTGTATGGTAACATTATGCAAATATTTATGCAAATAAGACCACTTATGCAAATGACGTGCTGGCACTTTGAGGAAATTCTTTGGTTTTGTGCGGCAGTTTGGGCACTCGGGCTCAAAAAGGTTAGCCATCACTGACCTAGGATTTGTTATCTGACATTAATCATAGCAACCTTTTGATATATGTGGAATGTGTTCCCAAGTTTAGGACGGCATTGCTAAGGTATGCAGTTGCCAGTATTGGGAGCTACTGCTCCGTGCAGGGCCCAACAGCCTGACTCTCCATGAGGCTCTGGATAGTGGGGCCTGTGGGTGTGGGTTTTTATGCCCCTGTTGGCCGCTGCTCTAGGGCAGAGGTTCCCAACTCCGGTCCTGGTGGGCCAAACACTGTTCAGGTTTTCATGCTGACCCTAATGAATATGCATGAGATACATTTGCATACAATGGGGGTGGTGCATACAAATGCAGCACAGGCATATTTATTAGGGCCAGCATGACACCTGAATGGTGTTTGGCCCTCCAGGACTGCAGATGGGAAACTCTGCTCTAGGGATTGCACATGTTTATGGTGTCTGTGCTCTGTAGGGTAAAAATAGGGGTTTATGGCGTGGATATTCTATCTGCAATAACGGTTCCATCGTTATTGCCTCTGTTTAGTACTGGGTAAAATATAGGGACATGGTTTGCAGGAAGCACGGCTGGGACTTGAACTTGTGGCCTTTTACCCCTGAACACACTGGCTGTGTGTACTGCACCACAATGTTGCCAAAGGGGCAGATCATTCCCTGGGGATACCATAGACTGTTCATCGGACAGACCTTGTCTGTTGCAGTGCACGGCACCCACCTAAACGGGGCTTGGCCGTGGTCTTCTATGGGCAGATGCCACTGCCCCCTCCGCCACCAGCACCCCTCTGCTACCATGCTGACATGCCCTTGTGCCGGTGGTGCTGGTGGTGCGCAGTCCCAGGCCATCCAGTGTGCCAGTAGGCGGCTACCTATGGTGCGTGATATGGGGTAGGGTTGCCTGCATAGACATCCACGCTTCCCCCCGGCACCGCCTGCCAATGTTATGTGCCTTTTGGGGTACTTGCTGGGTACTGTCCCCTGGGACACTGTGGGACACACATGTATTACTAATTAAAGATTTATATGGATTTTTGGATCAGCAAAGGATATTGTACTTTATCTGAGCCAACTTGCTCCAGAGATGAGAGATTTTTACACATCTAGCCTGGGGAGTGTTAAGAGATCAGAGAGGGAGACAGAATTCTTCCCTTGGCCTTTGAACAATTCTCTTGGACAGGATAAGAATTCATCAATTATAATGTAAAAGCTTTGAGATGCTTTTGGGTGTCTCCCTTGACAGAGACCCATTAATGATAACAAAAGAACACTTAGGCCATGGAGGATGTGTCCTTTGAGCATTCTCAGATGTCTGACCATGTCTGACTGTGTAAGTTTGAGCTTCTAACACCAAGGGGGGTAATCAAAAGCCTGCCCGGAAACCGAAGCAAAAAAGGTGGATGGGGTGGAGAGAAGCTCATGGGTGAGAGCTGGCTGCAACACATTTGTGCCTATATAAGTACAGAGAATATCCAGAACAGACAGAGCGTAGATCTGCTTGGCCAAGCATGAAGTATCCTAGACTGTCATCAGTTCCTCTCGCTGAGCGCTCCCAGCTGATGTGTAAAGGGCTTATGACAAGTTTGGTGAAGTATATTCTTTGTACATAGCTGCATTCTCTCATAATTCTTTCAGTACTGTAATTAAGTGTGCATTCTAGTTATCTTTTCTAACTACTCATGTGTAACTAAGAGAATTACTTGTCTTTCTAAATGTTTCCTTACTTTGTTTGTAAATAAACTGCACGTCTTCATTACAAGGTGTTAGCCTTTGTTGAAGTAAGACAACACACTCATGGCCATGTTTGCCCTTGGTCAGTTGCTGTCCTGCTGGTTTTCTGCTGCTACATTCCTATGTGTCTGCTAGGCATCTGTTTAGTCCACCCTATGCCCCAGCTGCCGCACTGCATGTCCCGCCTGCAGCCCCCTGTACCCCATTTGCAGCCTCACCGTAGTGTCCTCTCATACTTGGGCACTGTGATGTTGCTGCACATGTATCACTACTATCACTTTTTTCGGTTTCCCTGCCTGTGCTGCACATTGCTGACTGAAATGGTCTCTCTCCCCTGCAAATGTGCCTCTAGCGCGAGGTTTTCACTGGCGCTAATTTTCAGCCCTTCATTTCATGGTGCTAGTGTGCATGGGGCCTCTCCCTGCCCATTCTCTGCCCATTGACCCCCTTCTCTCCACCCCTGGGGAGCCTTACTCTGCCCTCTGGAAAGCCTTACTCCACCCTCTGCGCACCTTAACGCCGCCACAGACATTATCGCGCGATACGTGGCATTCTCGCATGGTAATGCGCCATTATCGTGCGATGACATCACGTATCACGCGATAACATCACAGCCGCACCGTTAGCGCCGTTTAGTAAACATACCCCTTAGAGATAATTTTATTAAGGTCAGAACACGCTATATTTATGAACTCAACACACTCACGCCATTTGGTTTGAACCAAAACGTTGACGATCTGTTTTTTTATAGTTCCCCATGAATATTTATCTGTTTATTTATTTATTTTTACATTTTTATCTACTGGTCCGTTTTTTAGCTTGATTACAAAAATATATTTTCAAATTATATTTCTGAGTTTTTATTGTACACCTTGTTGTGTTCTGATTTAGTTCTTGGTCACCTTTTATTACAGTGTTCCCTTTCATTGCTCTTTTCCTGATTTTGTAGTTATCATCAATACACGGATGTATTTATGTTTTTATTTTTTTACTTCTTTAATGGGCACAGTGGGACACATATTAGAAGAACATCCTACACAGCTCCAGTTAAGGATATTTAATATCATCTGTCGAGAGCAGAACCCCTATACCAGCGATGGCGAACCTATGGCACGCGTGCCAGCTGTGGCACGCGAAGGCCTTGCAGTTGGCACGCGGGAAGGTCCGCAAAAAAAGAAAAAGCTGGCTCTGACTGCTGCCGCGAACGCGGCAAGGGCAGAATGCAGCGTCCCGCGGGGCCCCCTCCGCCCGCTAAGCCCCTCTGCAAGAGCTTTCAGATTCGCGAGGGAGAGCGTCTCCCTCGCGTCTCTGTTAAGCCCGCAGGGGCTAATGGGAAATTTCCCATCAGCCCCTTTAGACGCGAGGGACTGATGGGAAATTTCCCATTAGCCCCTGCGGGCTTAACAGAGACGCGAGGGAGATGCTCTCCCTCGCGAATCTGAAAGCCCTTGCAGAGGGGCTTAGCGGGCGGAGGGGGCCCCGCGGGACATTGCAATCTGCTGCGGCAGCAGCCAGAGCCTGCTTTTTTTTTTTTTTAAATTTGCCAAGGGGGGGGGGGGGGGTTGGACTGCTAAGGGGCAGGGAGGGGGGGTTAGGACTGCTAATGGGCAGGGAGGGAGGCAGGGAGGGGGGGGTTAAGTACTGCAAAAGGGCAGGCAGGGGGGGTTGGACTGCTAATGGTCAGGGGGGGGTTAGGACTGCTCATGGGCAGGGAGGGAGGCAGGGAGGGGGGGGTTAGACTGCTAATGGGCAGGGGGGGTTAGGACTGCTAATGGGCAGGGAGGGGGGGTTAGGACTGCTAATGGGCAGGGAGGGAGGCAGGGAGGGGGGGGGTTAGGACTGCTAATGGGCAGGGAGGGGGGGGGTTAGGACTGCTAATGGGCAGGGGGGGGTAGGACTGCTAATGGGCTGGGGGGGTAGGACTGCTAATGGGCTGTGGGTTGATGGGGGCTGTCTGGAAATGGGGTGATGGGGGTTTAGGACTGGAAGTGGGTTGATGGGGGGGGCTAGGACTGGTATTGGGTTGGGGGGTTGCTAGGACTGGAAATGGGCTGATGCAGGGACTAGAAGGGAATGGATGCTGGGTGAGGCTGGAACTAGAAGGGAGCTGATGTTGGGGGAGGATTAGAATGGGATGGGGCTGGGAGAGTAAAATGGAGAGGGGAAAAATATTTTGTGTGGGAGGGATAAAAAATCTACAATTGGCCGGGTATTGGGAGAGTAAGTGGGGATTGAGGATGGAGGGGTAAAATTTGAGTGGATGAAATAGGAATGAGGAAAGAGCAAAAGGAGAAAGATTAGTATGTTAAAGCGGATGTAGAGAGAGAGAATGGAAAAAAAAACTAGAAGAGAGAAGAAAGGACACATGGACAGCAGATGATGGAGAGTTAGCAGAAAACATGAAGAAACCAGAAGAAAGTGGCTGGAGCAATTGCAACTGTGTAACTGAGCTGAGGTATTCTGTTTATGTAATTCCTTTTTGACATTGCCACTTGTTCTCTTTCCCCAGTAGGTCATGTATTGTTATTGTCTGAAATGTATTGGTTTAATATTTGCAGTGTTGCCTTTTGATAGGTATGGTGTGGTGCTTTGTGAGTCCTGGTAGTGCTGTTAGGATACGGCAGGTTTGCTATTGGTTCTAAATGGGCAGTGTTTGTAGTAGTTCCTAATGTGCCTGGCGGTTGGCACTGGATTATAGTAATGTAGAAATCTTTTAGTCTGTCTTTATCCATACACTCATTAAGAGACATGTTTACTAAAAGTTAGTGTATGTTAGCATTATGCAAATATTTATGCAAATTGACGTGCTGGCACTTTGAGGAAATTCTTTGGTTTTGTGCGGCAGTTTGGGCACTCGGGCTCAAAAAGGTTAGCCATCACTGCCCTATACTTTATTGAGCACCACAATTTTTATTCGTCCCTGTTTGGACAACAGTATTGTTTACTCTATTATGACAGTTTGTTGCATGGATCATGACATACATTTATACCGTTCATTCGATTTTCTTTTTCAACTATGCTTTTTAGTTTTATCTATTGCTTATGTTTTTTATGTCTTTTACCGATCTTATTATTTTAGCACATTTTCATTATTTATATGAACACCATGGCAAATACAATTTTAGATATGCCCTTTTTAATGATATTTATGATTTGAATATATGATATACATATACATACACATTTGATCTCATGCTTTATCTATTGCTTAGGTTTTTACAGCTATTTAGGATTATAGCTGGCTTCCTCCCTCCACTCATGTGGTGCATTGAACAGCAATTGTTGGATTTTTAATTGTTCTTGTGCTCCTATCTGACTCTGCATTTCCCTCTAAAAAAGCTTTTTGCATTCACATGATTTCCGTTCCTTTTCAACAGTGAGTTATTAATTGAGAAAAGGTATTTTTCAAGACTTCTACTCATATGTGTTTTCCACATGGTGCATCACGTAAGTACCCTCTCTGTAATATCCTCCATTATACAATATGAGTTGTTTGGCTTTATTATTCTTACTTTTCAATATTTTTAATTATCTTTTAACTATTTATTTGGCTACTTTTGGTTTTTATGTGTTTATGTACTATCTGTCACTTATTGGTTTACCCCTTCACTTTTACGATTATTGTTTTTTAATATTAATTTTAACAATATGAAGTTGATATAATTGTTCTTTTTATGTTTTTGATATTTTATATGTTTAAATATGTTCTATTTTCTATTTTACCAGAGTTATGTGTTATAATTGTTTTTAGATGCATCCCCCCCCCCCCCCCCCGATGAAGGCTCCATGCCGAAAAGCATAAGGGGCTTTTTACAAATAAACTCAGCACCTGTGACCTCTACTGGCCTTCGCCCATTGTGTTTCTCTTCTAGCTTCTAGCTACAGTCTGATTTTTTAACTGCTTGCCTCCTCTCCGTGCAGAAGAAGCAGCCAGGCACATTTAGAAAGAAAAGTGCTGCCGGAGCAGCGATTCAGCCCCCAAACCAGCCCGGCGTGCACAGAATGAGGTGAGTTCCTCCGTTTGTGCAGAAGAAGCAGCCAAGCACATTTAAAAAGCAAAGCACTACAGGCATGCCTGCACCTGCTGGGTCTGTGCCTAAGGACCACACAAAGGACCCTTGGGCATGGCCCTTAGTGTAGATCGTAGTATATCTACTTATTCAGCTCCTTCCAAGCCAGCAACAGTTACTAAGAGGCATCAACAATCCAGTGTATCCACTGCTCAAAAATCTCTGAAAAGAACGCAGAGAGGCAAACCTGAGAAACAGCATCAGCCAACCATTAGACAGAGAAACAGCCCTAATGTGACTATAAAGAACCAGATTCTAATTCCTTAACCTGTTATGCAGTGCCTTCACAATGACTCAACAAACACTTCAAATTCTGTCTGGCATACAGATCTCCCACAGCTGATCCAAATTACCTAATGTCTGTTCTAGAACTAGCATGTGCGAATAAACCACATAACAAGTAACAAATTCAATCTTACATCCACTCACAACACTCTTGGTCATTCATCTGTGCAATGAACGATATGGATTTTTACAAATAGTCAGTATCCTTAACCACAGTAAGAGAAACAAACTTGATTTGATATTTCTACCTAATGACATTCTTGATAACGCACAGTTACCTCCTGTTCAAATGATACCTGATACATATCTAAACTTAGTTTTTCAATGACTGATATTCTTCTATGACCATGCCTTGGTATATTTCTAAATTAATAAGAAAAGAAAATCTGCTTGAAAAGAGATGTGTAATGCTGCAATTTTGGAACTTTGCTTATAATTCCTTAGCTCCATCATTATCTGAAGAACATCTACTTTAAGAACAACGTTGGTGAAGAGATTTATATTGATGAGCATGGCGACCTTGCCACTAGATATGATATTATTAATATGGTCGTATTACCCAATGGCACACTGAGTTATACAACTGTTGGAAGTTACAACCCTTCTGCTCCTCTAGGACAGGACTTTGCCATCAAGGAGGAGGGTATCGTGTGGGAGAGCGCATTTACCCAGGTTAGAATTAAGTATCATTAGAGCATGATGGAAGACATGCATCTTATAAAGTGTTTCTAGGAACTGCTTGTTTGCAAATTCTGTTGGAATTAATAAAAAAGAGGTTTCTTTATCGTCCCTCCAGTTCAGTCCCTCACCTCTGGGTTGTGCACCTCTTCTCGCAGCATGGAGAATGGGCATGTCAGAACTGTGACACCACTGTAGATATCATTCTGTCACCTCCCACCAGCTCCCAGTGTGTGTCCAGTCTCCATGCAGCTGGAGGTAGTGAGCCTAGGTGCTGGGCTCACTAGAGGAGCGGATAAGGAGCTTTAGGTAGCTTAGCTAGGGTTTTTTGTTTATCTTTTCTCCCTATAACATTTTTTTCTTTTGATCTGTAGATTTAAAGCTTGTTAAAATAAATAAATAAATAAATAAAAGCAAGGGCTGAGAGGGGATCGGAAGGGATTTAGAGAAATTCCTTTTCTCCCTCCAGTTTATTTCTGTCCCCGTGGCCTGCTCTCCCCTCCTTGTTGGCACGGAGGGGAGTTCTTTAGCAGGCTTTTCATTGCCTTACCAGCTCAGTTTTCTGTGCTGTAGATTTCCAGTCAGAAACTGTCATTGGGCCTTGTTTCTCTGCTGCTGCTGCCGGCTGGAGCTGGAAGCCGGGATGGAGGATTTAGAGGAAGGTGAGATTCAGGAACCTGAAGATCAAGCAAGGATTATCTGGGTCTTTCGAAGGGAGGAGCTGACAGCGCTCATTACGGAGTCCCTTCAGGCTCTCAACCTTTTGTTGGTGGTACCAGCGGAAGATGAGGGTTTGGAGGATCCTCTCATTCAGGAGGTACGAAAGTCCCAGGCAGTTTTTCCTGTTCACCGGGTGGTTAAGTAGATAATTCAGGATGAATGGGACGTGTCGGAGGCAGGCTTGAGTGGTGTAAGGTCCATGAATCATCTCTATCCTTTGGCGGATCAAGAACGGGACGTGTTTCGTTCTCCGCGTATAGATGCGGCAGTTTCAGCGGTCATGAAGAAGACTATCATTCCAGTGGAAGGCAGTGCGGCTTTGAAGGACGTACAGGATCGGAAGGTGGACGCCTTATTGAAGCAAGCTTTTGATGTTAATGCTCTGGCTATATTTGTGGAGCTTGGTTTGCGAGAGCATGCCTTTGATGGTCACAGCATTTGCAGCAGCCAGTTCAACAAATGCAGGAGCAGCTAGCTGATGTGACAAGACTAGAGTCAAGTTCCTCATATTTGGCTGATGTCCACTATGGTCTTATTAGAGGTTTGGCAAATAGCATGGCTTCCTTGTTAGCCAGACACCGCTATCTTTGGCTCAGGAACTGGATGGCGGACAATTCCTCCAAGTCGCATCTTAGCAAGCTTCCTTTTAAGGGGAAGCTGTTGTTTGGAGAAGATCTTGATAAGCTGGTCAAGCTTACAAAGTCGCTGTTCCGTCGATGGTCTCACCAGAACGACTCTCTGTCCAAACGCCTACCCTGTCCTTTGTGGATCAGGCAGTCTCTTCAATGGAGGCTTCATCCGCAGAATCTCGTGGTGGGCATGCCTCTCGAACAACCGCAGTGGATGCCAGTATTAACGGATGCCAGTCTCACAGGATGGGGAGCTCATTGCGGAGAGCTCTTCGCGCAAGGCGACTGGAACGAACAGGAAGCCAAATGGTCCATCAATCAGCTGGAGTTGCGGGTAGTAGCTCTAGTGCTTCGGACCTTCAAATCCACCTTACGGGGTCAAGCAGTTTGAGTGCTCTCAGACAATGCTGTGATGGTTGCGTACCTCAATCCTCAAGTGGGCATGGGAAGCGCGGTTCTGGAAATGGAGGTGGAAAGTCTCTTCAATTGGGTAGAGCCTCGGCTTCAGGCTCTGTTGGCGGCGCACATTGCGAGAATGGACAATGTGACGTTGGACTTTCTCAGCCGGGTTCGAGTGGATCCCAGAGAATGGGAGCTTCATCCAGAGGTGTTTGCTTAGATTGTCTTCAAGTGGGGATCTCCGGTTATGGATCTCATGACTTCCTTTCGGTCGGCCAAAGCCAGTCGCTTTTACAGCAGGCGACGAGAATGAATGTTGGAAGGTCCAGATGCCTTACTTCAACAATGGCCTATTCACGGTTTCCTCTATGTGTTTCTCTCTTGGGCCTTCATAGGACGAGTGGTACAGCGCATCGAGGCTCATCGGGGAAGAGTGGTTCTAGTAGCTCCAGATTGACCTCATCGTCTGCGGTATGCCAATCTGGTGCATCTGCTCAACGGGGAACCATGGCGGGTTCCCCAAAAGGAGGATCTGCTGCTTCAGGGTCCTTTACAAATACCTCAGGTACATCGGTTCTCGCTTACAGCTTGGCCATTGAAAGGGCTCGCTTAAGGAAGAAGGGTTATTCCAAGGCAGTGATTGACACCTTGCTTCTGGCCAGAAAGTGGTCCATTTCCTTAGCATATGTGCGCATCTGGCGTGTTTTTGAGAACTGGTGTGCTCAACATCAGTTTTGTCTGGCCTCAGTATCTGTACCGATAGTGTTGAGTTTTTTGCAGGACGGGTTCGATAAGGGATTAGCTGCCAGTTCGTTAAGGGTGCAGTTGGCAGCTATTTCTTGTTGCCGAGGAAAGGTGCAAGGGGTTCCCTTGGGGCTCCATGCTGATGTTGTCCATTTCTTGAGAGCGGTATCCCATCTTCGTCCTTCTCGCAGGGTGTTTTCTCCTCTGTGGGATCTCAACCTGGTTTTAGGAGCCTTGACAAGGGAGCCTTTTGAGCCTTTGCATCAGGCTTCCCTAAAGGATTTGACTTTGAAGACAGTATTTTTGGTAGCCATTTGCTCTGCACATCGAATCTCTGAGTTGCAGGCTTTGTCCTGTCGGGAACCGTTCCTGACTTTCTCTAGGGAAAAAGTAGTGTTACGTTCCGTACCGTCTTCCTACCAAAGGTAGTTTTGCCATTTCATGTGAATCAGTAGGTGTCTTTGCCCATTTTGGGTGTTTCGGGGAGACTGCTTCAGACCGTAGTTTGCGTTTGTCAGACATTAAGAGGGTACTTCGGCGATACTTGAAGGTTTCGGAGTCCTTCTGTAAGTCTGACCGTTTGTTTGTTCTCTTTGGTGGGCCATGTAAAGGTGAAGTGGCGGCCAAAGCTTCAATTTCCAGATGGGATTGTGAAGCAATAATGTCAGCTTATATCTTGCAAGGTCGTCAGGTGCCCTTGGGGCTGTGGGCTCATTCTACTAGAGCACAGGCAGCTTCATGGGCAGAACATAGCTTAGTTCCGCCGGTTGAGATTTGCAGCGCAGCCATTTGGTCTTCCTTGCATACTTTTAGCAAACATTACCGCCTGGATGTTCAAGCAGCGGGAGATGCCTGTTTCGGGTCGGCAGTTTTGCGGTCCGGGTGGACAGGTCCCTCCCAATAGTTTACTGCTCTGTTACATCCCAGAGGTGAGGGACTGAACTGGAGGGACGATAAGGAAAGAGAAATTAGACTTACCTGCTAATTGTTGTTCTTTGAGGAACTCCAGTTCAGTCCCGATTCCTGCCCGGGTGTCTTTTGGTCAGTTTCGCAAAGTCTGCTTTGTGATGCGCGGTGACTACAATCCAGTAGGAAAAGTTCAGCAAATGTGGTCTGTATTCAGGCAAAGTATGCCTTATATTCTTTCTTCTCTCTCCTTTCTGTCCTATTTCTGCAAACGGGAGAGAGTTATCCTCTCATTTATGGGGATTTAGTTCAGTGTTAGAGTTAAATTGTATTTCATAGAAACATAGAAATATGATGACAGAAAAAGACCACCTGGCCTATCTAGTCTATCCTTCCATATCAACAACTACAACAGTCCCCTTTTTACCTTTAGAGATCATCTGTGTTTGTCCCATGCTTTTTTGAATTCAGTTACTGTCCTCATCTCTACCACCTCCACTGGGAGACTATTCCATGGAAACACTACTCTTTGCGTAAAGAAATATTTCCGCATATCACTCCTGAATCTATCTCCCTTCACCCTCATCCCATGTCCCCTCGTAGCAGAACTTGCTTTCATAGAAACATAGAAATAATAATTTAATATTATAGCTACATATAATTTAATATTATAGCTACATATTTGTTGCTTCTTTGAGTCTGCTTTGTCATTAGATCACTGGGAGCTGGTGGGAGGTGCCAGCAGGATATCTACAGTGGTGTCACAGTTGTGACTTGCTCATTCTCCATGCTGCGGGAAGTGGTGTGAGGGATTGAACTGGAGTTCCTCAAGGAACAACAATTAGCAAGTAAGTCTAATTTCTCTTTCTTATACATAAAGAATATCAGACAGAAGGTGAATATCCATTTATTTCTACAAGGATGTTGACATTTTCTATCCCCTCCATAAAGTCCACCTTGGATCTCCCAAGTACAGTGCATTCTATAATTGTAAGTTACTAAGAGGATCTTTTACTAAAGGGTGCAAGCTGTCAGCGTGTGTTCTGGTGCATGCTGAAAGCGCTCCGGAACATGCATTGACAGCCAGTGTGAGATCATGACAGCACGAGCCGTTTTCCATTCTAACTGGGAATCACAGATTTGAGTGGTAAGGGGGAAGAGAGTCAGTTTGGTGAACACTGTGCAGTTAGTACATGATTAAACCCCACATGCTAACTGTAAAACTTGCAATTAGCATGAATTCAGCTAATGTCATCTCCATAGGGGGAGTTCAGTGCACCCATGCTCTTTGCTTTGCAGTGCAACCAACAGTTAACACAGTTGTGTTACTCCTAATGCACAATGGGTTTGGTGCAATTGATATGTTAGGTGCAACTCTATAGCACCCTTTAGTAAAAGACCCCCTAAGACAGATTTTATAAAAGAAGTGAAGATCAGAATTGCGATGTCAAGGTCATGAAATTTACAGTTGTGCTGGTATTTTACAAAGGTCTTTGCTAAACCTGACGTCTTTCCTAAAATACATCTAAGGAGGTACAGGAGAGCATGTACGTGTGCTGATATGTGAAACCAGTTGAGTCAGTTTACAAAAGTACAATCAATGGTGTCAACTCTGCACCTCCCATGTGTAAGTCCCGACACTTATTTCAGAAACTCCCATCTGTAAATGCTGTCACTTATAAGAGTAAATTGCTCATTTTGTAAACTTATAACTTTAAAGGCCTTGAGTAACTACAGAGGCCACAATTTTTAGCTAGCTTAAATTTAGATAAACAAGAGGGTTTAATGAGGACATTTTTAAAATTCTTATATGTGCCAGGGAGCAGGTATAAATCCCAAAGTGCACAGTTTTGGCCGTACATGTGTATTCCCTATTTGAAATTTGGAATATATGAATAGATTTTTGATGCGACCTGACCACTCCAGAATGACGCCTCCAACATGCCCCTTTAAAACTTCCACATATTAAAAACATCCGCATGTAAAGTGACCCCTTTCTTAAATGGCTGTCTATGCATAGATGTCATTTATATATGTGTATGCCTGACTATTAAGGATGTGCATTTGTTTGAAAAGACACAGGAAATATCAATGACATTTCATCTTCTATTTCATATGGTTTTAATCCAAACACTAATATGAAAAAATCTGAAACTGAGTTAGAAAGCAGGTGTCTTCCAGGAGAAGCTATTACCGCTGAAGGGGTCAGGCTGTGGTCAGGCAGCTGTTAACTGTATCTTTTATTTCTGGTGATCTTCATTCTTGTTTCCTGTGTGGCCCAAAGTTCATCTGGTCTAGAGCTCGGTGGAAAACCCTTTCTGGACCTTTTGCCTCATGAGTTTATTGATTCCTGCTCTACAGCCTTATTCCAAAGCTTCTTTTTCTGCCATGTTCTTGTGCCAGAAATTGGACAACCAGGATCTGGAATAGGCTTGGGAAATGTTTCTGATAGTTTACAGTACTTAGACATGGCTTCACAGATGTTCTGTGTAAAAGAGAGTTTATAGCCAGTAATATCTCTTATCATACTCTCTATTTATTAAATGCATTCCCATTTCATACTCATTGTGGTCCTGCATGTTCACTCAAATCTTTTCATTTTTTCCATTGCAACATAGCCTCTCAGCATTTTGAATATGAAGTATGGGCTGAGTACAATTCAATTAATTACATGTATTAATATGAAGTATGGGCTGAGTACAATTCAATTAATTACATGTATTAATCTCTCCTAAACGTCTTATAACAATTTATTATTTACTCAGTGAATTTAATGAGATCCTTACTTTATTCCATTTGCCATTCTCAACGATCTTCCACTTAGTGCAAATTTGAATTTATCTATGTTAATTTCATCTCCTAATTCACCTTCTCATTCAAATTCAAAAGAAGTTGCTCTACTGTATTGCAAAATTAATTCCAACAGGTTCCATTAAATTCAGTCTCTCCTGATAGTACTATATTTACTCAGGGAGATTAACAGGATCCTTTCAATCTGTTCATCTTTTCAGCCATCTATCACTTAAACGGCATTCACACCCTCAACCCTAATTTCAGTTGCTGCTTTCACCACTTCATTCCATTTCAAAAGAAGGCATTTCATTCTATTTGTGGATTAAGTCCAACTGTGAGCAGCTGAATGATGAGGGTCGAGAGATGGAGAAGAATATGGCAGCATGATCTGACCAGGGCCCTGGAAGGATCAGATGAGGCGTATGTGTAGGGCCTAATAGGAAGTCATTAGGAATAAATATTAGGTCAAGGATGTTTCCTTTCTTATGTGTTAGTTCAGTAAGAATTTGAGTGTCTCCAAGGGCTTCCAGGAAGGAGTTTGATAGAGTTGTAGGGGCAGATGCTAAGTTAAGATCACCTAGCAGGCTGAGAGACTGATGTCTTTTTGGGAGAGAACAGGCTTCTTCTAGAAGTATGGATAGCTCAGAGGCATTGCCATGTGGTGTTCTATATGTTAGGCATAGTGATATTGAGTCATTTGAAGCTATTAAGAAGTCAATGTTGGTGGTGGAATCGGCATCATTGGGGTTGAGTTTGAGATCATCCTAGGATATTAAGCAGACAGCTAATACAGTTTGGGCCTGATATTCTTCGGGGATGGCTTTGTGCTGCTACAGCGCCTAGCCTTTGCCGTCAACCTCTAACCTTGTATATTCAATACTGGGGCCATATGTGGTCCCAGCATTGAATATCTGAGGTTGCCAAACAGCCAACAAGCCTTACAAGGGTAGCGGTTTAAAAAAGAAAAAGAAAATGCTACAAAAGCATATAGAGCATACAAAATGTGTGTGTGTGTGTGGGGGGGGGGGGTGGAGATGAAGGGGGATTAGCACAGGGATCATTGCTTAAAACAGGCCCTGAGGTAAATAAGCCACATAAAAACTTTATCCATTTTAGTTACAGTAGGATGTTTATTTATGCTAGGTAATAAGCCCTTCAGTACTACATCCTCCTAATTTTCACTATCAGGTACAGACCATATTCTTGCATCTTTTACCCATGTCCTCTCTTTCCTCCTATCAACTATTCACTATTTCTGTATGTTAGAAAGGGCTGAGTTTACCTGTTGGATGACACATGTATGAGTGCAGCTGTACACATCGGGATTTACAGTTGTTCCCTGGCAGGTTTAGAGTTTTGAAGAGTGTTAAAAGGTTTATCCTCCTAAATCCCCCATTGTTTATTTCCCCCTCCAAGTAGAAATTAAAGAAAGAAAACATCATCTGTAGTTAATTGGTGGTATTTATACATCTAGATTTACAAAATGTCTGACACGTAGAAGTTGCTGATGTTGAGTTTTCCCATGTAAAGATTTGGAAAATGGCTCATTGCCTCCATGTTTAGCAGAGCCTTTTCTAAAATACTGCCGGTATTGTGTATGTTGCAACCTCTGCCACAATTACGATCTCCATGTGCTATCTAAAATGTGCCTTCAAGTGGTTTTAGTTTTTTCTAATAGAACAGCTGATCCAAGCCAAACTCCCTTCCCTTTAGTATTTGAACACTTTGGGGTAGATTCCGACCTGCATTTAGTGGGGATATACATCCAGGGCGGACATATATTCCATGCTAAATGTCTGCGCCCTATTCCAGTGAATGAGCTTCCCGCAATAACTGCAGAGATGTGCATGGAGCTCTGTACCTGGGCGGATGGGTCGGGCCGAGGGACTGCCCTGTATGTCCGGGCCTGAGCAGATGGATGGGGGACTTATTCCATCATAGAGGTGGAATAAGTCCCCTAGATGAGGGAGGACAGAATGGCGGGGCAGGCACTGGCATGGTGAGTGGGGCACGAGGTCCCCGCAGCCCGACCACAGCTATATCAGGCCCGATCAGGGGTCGAGCTGTGGCTAAAAGGCCACCCAGGTGATGTGCGGCCGATCAGGGCTCTGGCATGGAGCTGCGGTGCAATGGCAACAGGACACCACAGCATTGCGGCTCCATGCAGAAGCCAGGCTGAGCTAGCTGTTCACAGCTCTGAATGTTTGGAATGCCTGAATCTGGGCTCATCCTGGATATCCAGGTCCTATGCCACAATTCTGCTCCTGTGGGGCTGTCTAGCCCCTGCAGGAACAGAATTGGGTGCATCTCTGGCCCGTCCAGATTTCTGGATGTCCAGACGGGCCAGACCTGCACCTACGGAATTAGCCTCCACATCAACATGTATTTCTCTATATTTAGATACCTCCACGGTCCAAATGCAGCCAGAGCTGTCTTCCAGGCTTCAGGAAATTAGTCAGGGAAGGAGAGCCCATCTGCTGCTATGACTGTATCCCCTGTCCAGAAGGAGAGATCGCCAACCAAACTGGTGAGTGATCTCATGTGATAGATGCTCTGCTAGGGCTTCAGATATTCATTATGACCTCTGCTCTATGATACTCAGTAACAAAAATGCAAAAGACAAAGGGGAACCCCCACAAAACAATTTAAGAAAGAAAAGAGCAGGGGCAAAAATAATAGAGAGCAAATCTTTAATGATGCCCAGCATGGTCGTGTTTCGCAAACTGTTGCCTGCATCAGGGGAAGCTAACAACATCAGTACACTAATATAAAATCTTAACAGAGTCCTGAAGGGGAATGCAGAAATTATGAATAGAGGGGGATAAAGGGAGGGAAGGAGAGACAGCATTAGAAAAGATCATAACCACAGTTTTGGATGTATTAAGCTTAGGGCCAAGTGTTGTCCGCCTAGTTTTAGGCATTATAAAACTTTTGTAACCATTAAACCATTAGGCAATCAATCATCAATCTTATTGAGCTTCTGAGAGATCTGAGAAGTGGTGATGCAATTACGGACAGACAGACAGAAAAGAATGTGAACGTCATCAGCATAGATGAAGAAAGTAACATCCAGAGACTGAATCAAGGAAGCCAGGGAGATGAGGAAAATATTGAAAAGAATAGGGTCCAGGACCAATCCCTGAGGAACCAACTTAAGGGACACTTTTTCACTCAGGCCTTCCCTTCTGCTATCTCCATGTTTGATGATTGGTTTGTTCTTTGCGCAGTCCATGGTATACACAGTATTCTTCAGCAGCACCATAATTCAAAGGCATCAATTTTCTTCCTGTCTATCTTTTTCACTGTCCAACTTTCGCATTCATATGACATTATTGAAAATACCCTGGCTTGGACAAGTTGAATCTTTGTATGAAGGGAGAATGTCTGCTTTTGAGAATCTTGTCTAGGTCCTTCATAGCCATCCTGCCAGGAGCAATGCGTCATCGGATTTCTTGACTGCTTGTTGTTTCTTTTTTTGATTATTGATCCAAGCAGGTTAAATTGTCCACTATTTCAATTTCTTCTCCATCAAGGATGAACTTATTGATTTTGCCAGTTGTCAGGATCTTTGTCTTCTTTACGTTAAGGTGCAGGTCCATTTTAAGACAATATTCCTTGATCTTGAGAAGCATATGTCTCAGAGTGAGCAACATCTGACCAATCATTTCTCATTTGTAAATAATGACATTTATACCAGAAGTCCAATAAGAATAAACACTTGCAGAATTATTAAAGTATTTACTTCACTAATACATCACTACTACTACTAATATCACTGTTACTATTACTACTACTACTAATATTTATTTCTATAGCACTACAAGACATATGTAGCATTGTTGTTGTTGTTAAGTGTCGTCGAGTCAGTGTTGTCTCCTAGTGACCCTCTGGATAGTTGACCTAAACTTTGTTCGGTCTTCAGGCAAGCAGCTCATTGTTGATAGAGCAGTATCCATAGTTGCTGTTATTGTATTGATCCATCTCATTGCTGGCCTTCCTCTTTTACGGTGACCTTCTACCTTGCCAAGCATTATGTCTATCTCCAGGAACAAGCAAGAATGTAGTCTTCACATACGGGTGATTTCGGTACTGACGGAGCCCGCGCAGGAACTCTCCCCAGCATCCAATAGGAAAGCTTTTGGGAGCATCTCACCATGCCTGCGTAGCTGCCTTCCTGCCTTTCCAGCCTTCATTTTCCGTGGAGCTGAGAAGAAGTAATTCCTGTTACCGCAGAAAATTCGTCCTTTCTTTTTTTTTGTTGTCGCGACTGTCTTCCTGTCGACGCTTGTACCGACCCTGTCGGTGCTTTCTTTCTAAAAAAAAAAAATCTTCTGTGAGGGAAAGAATTATTTCTTTCCTTCAGGCTCATCGATGCCATCTTAGGCTTAGGCCTCCCCTTTTGTCACAGACAAAATGGAAAAACCATCCAGTGTTTTTAAGAAGTGTTCCAAATGTGGCAGTACCTTTTCGGCCACAGACACCCATGACTGGTGTCTCAAATGCTTAGGACCGGATCATCAACTGTCAGAATTTCTTCTTTGTAGGAAGATGACAAAGAAAGGCCTACAGAATCGAGCTGCAGAGCTGGACATCCTCTTTGCTTCCGATGCAGTATCTTTAGCATCAACGTCATCGAGAGCTTCATCTTCCTCCCAAGGATCTCAGGTATCGAAACCTAAGTCTTCATCGAAGACTGACTGGCCCTCCAAGGGTAGATCTCCTTCTAAGCATCGAGATGCCTCGGGAGTTGCCCTGGAGGGGGTCACACTTACCAAACAACCCCAGTGGGAGGACCTTCCCTCCAAAGCGTTAGTGGGGTCCCAGGATGCTCCCGAGGCCTCCACCTCTGGAGAGCTCCTGGTGCCATGTTCAGGGATCGTGGCCCGCAGTTCCGGTACCGATAACAAAGCATCAGCAAGCTCCATGGATCAATGTATCTTGGCCATCAAATAGAGCTTAGCGGCCTTACTGGCGGCCTCGGTACCAGTAAAACCTTTAATAGTCGATTCCGCAGGCATCGGTACCAGCTCGGTACTGACACAACCTGCATTCACTTTTTTGCCACTTACCAGGCTACCACCCATGCCAGCCCTCGAATCTGTTTCTGGTACCGAGGTTCCGGCACCACAAGTCTCAGCTACTGATTTTGATCAGTACCGAGTACGTGCAGAGTGGGCACACCCAGCCTGTCAATACTTTGAGTCTTCAGATTCTGATTCGTTGGATAAGGAATCGTCCGATACCTGGGACATGAGAACTATCTCGAAAGACTCATCTCCGTCTCCACAACTTCGCATGTCCCCTCTGGAGACTTTATTCGCGATGTTGCTCAGGTCTGTCCATAACTGTGACATCGGAGAAAGAGCGTAGGGCCGAAGAACTTGTAATTCTTCAATACCCTAAAGCCCTGAATGACATTGCTATGCTCCCTATCCACGGCATATTTCATGACCTTATGCTTCATTTGTGGGAAACACCTCTTACTATCTCTCCATATACCCGACGACTCGATACCATGTACCGGATACTGGAGTGTCCAAGTTTTCAAAAGATGCAATTGCCGCACCACTCCATGGTGGTGGAATGCACTGAATAAAGAGTGCTAAGACACGTTCCTTGAGCCCTCCAGGTAGGGAATCGAGAACCCCCCATGCCTTTGGTCGACGTTGTTTTCAGGCCTCCATGTTATCGGCCGGGATCAGTTCCTATATACTATATATGCATATGTTCCTTAGAGAGGTGGCTCCTCTTCTCCCTGATGGCAAGAGAGAAGATTATCTCACAATTGTAAAGCATGCTCAGAATGTTTCAAAGTTTAACAGGGCAACCTTTGACTGTTTTGAGTGCATCAACAGAACTTTATCCATCTGCATCGGTGCACGCAGGATTGCTTGGCTCCAAGCATCGGATCTTGAACAATGGGTTCAAGATAAGCTGGGTAATATCCTTTGCACTGGTGAAAACCTTTTTAGCAACGATTGGAAGGACAAGGCCTCTCAGTTAGAATCCAAGAACACCACTCTTAATAGGCTACCTAGATCTACTGCCAACCCAGCTAGGAAAAAAGCAACAAAGAAAGCTTTTTTCAATAAGAAGACGAAGTACTATCCTTCTTACACCCCTGCTGTACAGTGTCAGCACCATGCTCCTTAGAAAGGTCAGCAGCCAACAAAACAGCAAAAGAAGGCTCAGACTCAGTCACAGCCACCTCAGCAGACCAGCCTCCTCAGGGTCTTTGACTCCTTCCTGGAGAACATAGCTGTTCTGCCTCTGGAGATTCCAGATCCCTTCCATATCCCCAGCAGACTGTCACTTTGCCCATAGGTGGCATTTTATCACATCGGAGCAGTGGACACAGTCCATAGTACGGGATGGGTATAAGTTTCATCTATGAAGTCTCTCAGCCCCCTCTCACTGCTCTGTTGTTGCAAGAGGTCATCTCCCTTCTCTTACAGGGCGCAATAGAGGAGGTTCCACCATCCCAGCAGGGAATGGGCTTTTATTCTCCATACTTCCTCATTCCGAAGAAAACAGGAGGGTACAGGCCCATTCTGGACCTCAGAGAATTGAACAAGTATCTGCTACGGGAGTTCAAAATGATCTCCCTAGGAGCCCTTCTTCCGTATCTCCAGAGTCAGGATTGGCTCTGTTCTCTAGATCTAAAGGAGGCAGATACTCACATTCTTATTAATTCACAGCACAGAACGTTCCTGCACTTCATGTTCCAAAGGAGACATTAACAATACAGAGTCCTGCCTTTCGGCCTCTCCTCCACAAAATGCATGATGGTAGTAGCCGCATTCCTAAGGACTCTCGAGATGTTTATCTTCTCTTACTTAGACGACTGGGTCATTCGAGCAAACACCTCTCTAGAGGCCAGCCTTTCCCTCTCGTATTCTATGCAGGTGCTGCAATACTTGGGATTTGTAATCAATCTTCCAACTCGTCCCCTTTCAATCTTTAGGGTTTATAGGGGCTCTCCTAGACCCTCGCCAATCAAAGGCATTTCTGCCCCAACTCCGCTGCGCTCGAATCAATCAGTTAGAATTTGAGGAATGCCTCAAGAACGTTCTCACTGCTCGAGAAATGGTACAACCTCTGGGTCATATGGCTCAACGGTGTATGTTGTTCCATATGCTCATTTACATATGTGCGCAGCTCAATGGACACTGGCTTCCCAGTGGTATCAGACATTGGGTTGCCTGGGAGACAAGATAATGGTCTCTATCCACCTAATCTCGTCTCTCCAGTGGTGGCAATCCCCAGAAAACCTAATGGTAGGGTCACCTTTCAGACCATCTTCGATTCTGCACATGTTCTACTTGGACAAGCAGGGCAGAACAGGCTCTTGGACCCTCTACAGTGAGGCCCTGAATCTGTGGTCTTTTGCCATACAGCATCACTTTCACCTACATGCGGTGTATCTTCCGGGCAAACACAATGTCTTGGCAGACAAAGTGAGTCGAGTCCTTCTACCCCACGAGTGGTCTCTCCATGCAGACAAAGTCGCTCACATTTTTCAGTTCTGGGGAACCCCAGAGAAAAACGTGTTCACAAGTCCTCAGAATACCAAGCTTCCTCGCTTCTGCTCCAGGACTCCTGCACCGGACAGCCAGCAGGTGAATGTTTTTTACCTCCACTGGGGTCAAAGCTTCGTATATGCCTTCCCTCCCATTTCCCTCATTCCCAAGACTCTTTTCAAACTCCAGATAGGGGCTACATGATACTCATAGCCCCACGCTGGCCATGACAACCGTGGTACCCTCTCCTTCTACGCCTGTCTCGGGCTCAACCCATAGATCCGGGATCTACTTCAGATCACCTCTCTCAGGGGGAGGAGACGTTGCTCCATCCCAGTCTGCAGTCCCTGCATCTCACCGTATGGCTGCTGAGGTCTTAGCCTTCCAGGACGTTATCCTTTCCCAGGAGGTTAAGGACATTTCTTTGCTTCAAGGAAGTCATCCACCAGGTGTTCCTATGCCTTCAAGTGGCGTAGATTCGATCTCTGGTGTTCTCATAGGGATCTTAACCCCTTCTCAGCTCCGGTGGAGGCATTACTTGAATATCTCCTCCACCTATCTTCTTCTGGACTCAAAACCAATTCGGTAAGAGTACTCCTAAGTGCAATTGCGGCCTCTCACCTGCCCTTTGATGGTCAGCCCATCTCTTCTCAGCTGCTTGTAGCATGCTTCATAAGGGGTCTTATATTAACCAAACCTCCCATTAAGCCTTCTCCAGTGGCATGGGATCTTAATGCTATTTTAGGACAGCTTCTTAAGCTGCTCTTTGAACCTTTAGCCACTACCTCACTGAAGTTTCTCACATGGAAGGTCATCTTCCTTATTGCCCTCACTTCAACAAGACACGTTAATGAGCTCCAGGCTTTGGTGGCTACCCTCCTTATACACGATTCCACCATGATAATGTAGTCCTTAGGACTCATCCTCAATTTATGCCGAAGGTGGTCTTGCCCTTCCATTTAAACCAGTCAGTCTACCTTCCTGTCTTTTTCCCTAGACCTCATTTCTCTAGGGCAGAGGCAACCTTTCATATTCTGGATTGCAAACATGCCTTGGCTTTTTATCTCCAGAGAACTCGAGAGCACAGAAAAGCTTCCCAACTTTTCATCTCCTTTGACTTGAGTCACCTGGGGTTGCCAGTATCCAAACAAACTCTTTCCAGGTGGATAGCAGACTGCATCTCCTTTGCTTATGAAAAGGCAGGACTCTCTCTTGCATGTCACGTCACTGCACTTAAAGTTCGAGCCATGGCTGCCTCCATTGCAAATCTATGCTCTGTAGCGATTGATGAGATATGCAAAGCAGCAACTTGGTCTTGCTGCTCACTATTGCCTAGACAAGGACTCCCACCGGGACACATTGTTTGGCCAAACTGTTCTCCAGCATCTCTTTCACAGATCAACTCCTTCCCTCTATCCCGAGTTTCGATACTAGACATCCTTGGAGGATGCATGATCTCTTTAGTTATACCTGTGATTCCACAGCCAACTCTGAGGTCATCTCTCTGGCATCTCTGAGCTAGGGAGTCCCATAAGTGAAGACTACATTCCTGCTTGTTCCTGGAGATAGCGTAGTTACTCACTTGTAACAGGTGATCTCCGGGAACAGTAGGAATTTAATCTTCATATCACACCCTCCTCGCCTATGATTTGTAGGTCTTCTTCTTCTTCTTCTCCTTCTCTCCTTTTATCTCAGCTACAAACTCAACTGAGGAGGGAGAGTGCAAATGGAGGAAGGCAGCTACACAGGTGCGGTTGAATGCTCCCAAAAGCTTTCCTATTGGACGCTGGGGAGTGTTCTCGTGCAGGCTCCATCACTACCAACGTCACCCATATGGAGTGGAGGAGTGGCCTAGTGGTTGGGGCAAGGTACTTCAGGCCAGAAGGTCAGGGGTTCAAATCCCACTAGAGGACAGCAACCTTGGACCAGAAGGATTGGGGTTTCTAGTCCCACAGGTGCTCCTTGGGCAAGCCACTTAACCCTCCATAGCCCATGTTCCCTGTAAAATAGTTATCTCCAAGTTATAATGCCCTGTTCAATGTAATTTCAGTTTGTTCAATGTTAACTGCACTGATGCAGAATAGCACAGTATATAAGAGAAATAAGTAAAATAAATAAGACTAAATTCCTGCTCTTCCCAGAGATCACCTGTTACAGGTGAGTAACTATGCCTTCTCCAGTGATCTCTCTCTTTGCATGATGTGCCCAAATTATGAAATTTCATCTGATACAAACAGGACAAATAAGAGATTGGGGCATGGGTGTCAATCCTGGAGGGCTGCAGGCCAGTCAGCTTTTCAGGATGCCCCTATTAGATGTGCAGGGGCCACATTTGTATACAATGGAGGCAATGCTTGGAGATAATCTTCAGGAATATTCTTTAGGGATATCCTGAAAACCTGACTGGTTTGTGGCCTTCCAGGATTACAGTTTGAGACTGCTGGATAAGAGAGCCAGCTACAGATAAGAATGGGAAACTGAGGGAAGATCAAACCGACTGAAGAAGTTGAGATCTATTCCATCATTTCAGATCCTTGCCATTTCTTCCCTTTTGCCAGCTGAAAGAGCCCGAGTAATCATTTCCCCACAACACCTTACCCACAAAATAATTAAAAATTACAAGAAAGACTTAATAATTTTCTTTCAAAAATATCCACAATTCTTTGTTTCCCTCCGCCACCTTTCTATTGTGGTCTAATGGGAAACATTTTTGTTTCTTCTTATATTTTACCTAGTTAAGGGATCACTGATATGCTTAAAATTTCTATTTCTGCCATACTTGCTTTTGCAAGAGTAATCCTATTGGTAAATTTTGACATTTCATATATAAATATTAAAAAAAGAGTCAAAGGAAACTTGAATTAGGAACAGGCTACATCAAGGTATGAGTTTCAGCTGCAGCTGTCAGAAGGTTAGTGGATAACAAATCCCACTCCACTACCAAAATTCTGTTGATTAAGATGATAAATATTATAACTGCTAAAGAAAGCCTGGTTGGTGCTCGTGGAAGCTTATTAAAGTTAAACATTATGCAATCTATGCTATACAAATATATTCATTGCTATATTTGCGCAAGCAATTTGCAAAAACTTTTAATTTTAAATACCCAAATGACCCAAAGAAGTCATGAGAAGTGCATCTCCCTAGTAACTGCGCTCATCAAAATGTGACAAAATTTCACATCTCTAATCCACTTTTTTGAACGAGAACCACAACAAGATTTATTAAAAATGTAAAACTTAGGTAAGGGCACATGTATTTTCATTTGTATGTGATTTTGCTATTTGTCTAGAAATGTTTGGATAGATCAGATATAAATGGAAGGAAATGAAAATAAATACAGGTGGATCAGAAGAATGTTGATGTGTTTCTAATACTCGCCACTTTCAACCCTTCATCTACCTTGAGTTGGTACCAGCCTCATTCTATTGTCTCAGTTCCTTCTCTTACATATGGCTGGTCCATATTATCCATGCTGCCATAAATATTATGACTGGTGGAGTATCGTTTGAATATCTGGTACTACATTTCCCAAGAGCCTTCAAGTCATCATTCGTTGATCATGTGATCACCTTAGAGGGTTTAATACGCTTTCTTCTTCCGTTAATGAAGTGAGTGACTGGGTTTGAGAAAGGGCCAGGAATACCTGTGGCCAGAAATGCAACGTTGGGTTACCTGATTTGGGAGGATTTTCCCTGATGTTGTTGCCACATTTGGATTGAAGAACTGCACTGGCGTCGTTTTTGGCTGGATTTATGACCGGTTTTGGTCAAGGAATATTTGGGATTTCTCTCCGTGAAGAAAGGATGTATGGAGACGGATTGTAGCGGTTTGGCTATCCCAGCTAAGTAGTTCTCCAGCTTTTATGATATATGTGTATAAAAAAGACTTAATTTGGTGTTGGGAGGTTACTCTCTCAGGGCCTTTCTAGTGGTTTTTCCACTATTAAAAAAGATAAAAAGGAACTTTACACCTCGAGAGGACTTGTTCCTCATGGTGCATGTTCCGACAAAAAGTGTATGTTTGTCTGTTTCCCTGGGTTTTGGAGCCATAAATATTATAACACACATTTTTCTTTTCCCACATCTGTGTTTTCAGAAGAGGGCATGTTTACTAACAAGAGCACCTCTAGCGTGTGCGTGGGCTGCAAAAGCACCACAGAATTCTGCGTCAACTTCAGGGTGCGTGTGCATCTGGGCCCCAGCCATTGGTGCATTGCTAAGGTACAACAAGTCGGTAATCTGGCTTGCACTTCCATCTACCACCGGCATGTCCATCTACCATCGCAATTAGCGTGTGGCTAAAATGCTCCTGCTAACCACAATGTGCTGTCAATGTCCATGTTATGCTCCCAACTCGTCCTGTCTCCACCTATTCATCTGCTAAACGTGTAGTGTGGGGTTTTGTGCACTGGACCCCATGCTAAATTTTTAGTGCAGCATGCTCATTGCATAGTAAGCTACACGCTAGCAGTTAGTGTGGTATAGTAAACATGCTGCATAGTGAATTAGCCTGTTTCCAGTCTTCCTCACCTGTTTCTGTCCTCCTTTGATACTGCACCTGCAGTGTTATTACTCTTGGCTTTGGTCTCTTTAATAAACTGGAACAACAACAGCTTAAGTAGGGAAATGGTTGAGGTAAGAAGGCAACTATTGCCCCTATTCCAACCTTCATTTGCATGAAGTGTGATAGGCAAAAATATCTTGGAAAATGCTTTGAAATCTTCTGTTTAGCATGTGGCAGCAGCCAAAAAAGCAAAAGGAAATTTAGGAATGTTTAGGAGAGCAATGGAGAATGGAACAAGGAATATAATAATACTGATGTATCATTCCATGGTGCAACCGCGTTTTGAGTACCGTGTGCAATTCTGGTCAGTGCATCTCAGAAATAATATAGTGCAATTAGAAAAGGTACCGCAAATGGAACGACCCCCCTCCCCCCCCCAAAAAGGAAAGACTAAGGGGCATGTTTACTAAAAGCCGTACAATTGCGTGCCGCACAATAGCGCACGGAAACGCGGCACTCAAACGCTCAGAAACGCTCTTAAACGCCCCGCACAAGTGCGCTTGGGCCCCGCACAATTGCGCGCCGCACTAACGTGCCCCGCAAAAGTACCCGGCCCGCAAATGTCCGATAGAGGCGTGGAAAGGCATTCTGAGGGCGGAGGAAGGCTCCCGAGGGGCGGAGGGACGGGGTCAATGGGTGGAGAGTGGGAGGGGAGAGGCTCCTCGCACAGTATCGGGCCCGAATTTGCATGTAAAAACTACCGCGAGTGAAACACTCGCGGTAGAAAGCATTTAAAGGGAAGAGAAACCATTTCCGTCAGCAATGTACAGGAAAACCGGGGAAACCAGCAAAACGTGAGCAGTGTGATATATGTGCACAGCACAAAAGTGAAAATAAAAATAGAAAATGACCACAACAGAACTATTAAAAATAGTAATTCAGCTGGGGAACAGTTATAGTGATGGGCAAATACAGAAATCACACCCAGCAAAGCTCCAGAAAAAAGAAATGACTTTTGGAAGGGTCTACTGAGAGGAGACTCTTCCAAAAAACATTGCCACGTATTGGAGCTTTCCTGGGAGTGTTTGCTATGGTTGCCCATTAATATCACTGTTGCCCAGCGTGGTGATATTTTGTCCCACATTTTCCGTGGTCATTTCCGGGGTTTATGTGCACGTTTGTCACCAGACAGGGTGCATATGCCCACAGTAGAATTGCGTAGAGCAGGGTTTGTGACTCCATCCTGCCAGGCTTACTGCCTCCAGGGGCTGCATTGTCTCTGTGGCCAAAGTGTGGTACAGCGGACAGAGTCATTACCTCTAGGACCAGAGGGCAGAGGTTCAAAACCCAGCTGGGGCACCTGCCAGCCCAGTCCCTATATTTTACCCACCACTAAATAAAGATAGCGCAGACACCCCTGTATGCATGGGGAAAACACCCATATTTTACCCAACACCGCACACACACCACAACAATGGGCATTACCTACAGCCAAGTCCCCCAAATGCAGTCCCATACTGCCACATTGCAATCAGGTCAACTGCTTTTTCTGAGAGAAGTTCATGCCAGCATGTTGGCGGACAAGTACATGTGGTGCAGGGGGCAGTGGCTGCTAACCACAGAAGACAGAGGCCTAGCCATGTGCAGGCTGGCACAGTCCACTGCAACAGACAGGTCCTGCCGGATCCACAGTCATGGACAGTCCAGGGAATCCAACCAATCTGTGGCTACACAGTGGTGCAGTGCACACAGACAGTGCATACAAGAACAGAAGGTCACAGGTTCAAAGCCCAGCTGGGGCTACTGCCAATCCTGCCCACATATTTTTCCCACAACTAAACAGTGATAGTAAGGACACACCTTTCATGGCGGGGACATATGCAATGGTAAGACATCTATCTTTTACCCCACTGAGCACAGACACCATGAACAGGGGCAGTACCTAGAGCAGAATCACCCAAATGCAGTCCTGGTGGGCCACACACCAGTCAAGTTCCATGCTGACACTCATACATATGCCTGTGCTGTATATCTATGCACCACCCCCATGGCATGTAGATGTAGCCCATGCATATTCATGAGGGATAGCAGGAAAACCCGAACAGTGTGATGCAAACCTGGACTGGAGTTGGGAATCTGTGCCGTAAAGCAGCAGCCATCAAGGGCAGACACACCCACACCCACAGGCCCCATTGGCCAATGTCTCCTGGAAAGGCAGAACATTGGACCGTGCATGCAGCACCCAAAACGAGCACTTGCATAACTTACCAATGTCACCCTACACCTGAGGTATACGGTACACAGCTCGGAGACGTTTGCTAGGAGCACAGGCAGGCAGTTATCCATACGTTACGTACATACTGCTAGTTGACCCCATCCAAACAATCTGTTAGGTGTTTGCGGGGCATGCTCCAGGCCTGGCCTCTGACGGTGCTTACCACCCTGGGGAGTGACCACCAGCTGTAATGCGTACCATATCCATGCCTTGCCGTGCTCAGGACCGGTTTGGTGGGCAAGGCTACTTACCCCCTCAATCGTAGCACCATGATGGCAGAGGTGTGGAAGTGTGTGTCTGTCTATACAGTGGGTGTTGGCTGCAAGCCCCTTCAACAGCCCGCACTGCCAGCACTGTTGCCAGTATTGGCCAGTCAATGTGCATAATGAGGTGCAAGGTACCATGGGTATAGCCAGGGCAGGGTGGCGTGGCCAGGATGCATCTGCACTGGGCATAGGGCCCTGGCAGGGACATTGGCTGGGATATTGTAGTGTCCGGCCACCACCTACACAGACAGGGTGGCCAAAGCATGTCCTTCTGGGGGATCACGCTCACCCTGACTGTGCAGTGACCACAGCATGGCTAGGCCCCCCCATAGTGCTGTATAGTAGTTCTCTCATGTGATAGATATGGGTTTCTCTTTGGGGCCCAGTCACTGATCTATCTGCTTGCTGTGTATGCAGACAGCCCAGTTCTGGGTGCATGCATCTCCATTGGGAACATGCACTATGGACTAACCAGCAGACTGTTTGTAGCTGGTAAATGTCTTGCTATAATGGCTTGCAGGGTGCAGTGGCTGTTGGCTTGCTGCAGGGGAATATCTGGTGGTGGAGTGCAGCTTACCATACCCTGGGCTTATGTCTGTCTGCTATTGTGTTATGGCTGTGTATGGAGCTGCCTGCCTGGGGGGGGTGGTGGTGGTGGTGTTCCTCAGCAGGACTGGGGTTGATGTTGCCCTCTACTGCCACCTTTGCAGGGAGGTAGAGTGTGGATCCCTTGATGGGGACCATGTTTGCCACTGGGGGGGGTGCCTGATGGCGGCAGACAGGGATATCCATGGTGTTTGTGCAGAAACTAGCTATCTTACACATTAACACTGCTTTGGAACGCCCGCTTGGCCTCCAGCAGCCATGGCAGGTGTTGTTGACCTGGTCCTGGCCACCTCATTGCACACTCAGGGTGAGCACAGTACCCGCACGATGTAACGGTGTGTGGCTACTCTGTGCCAGTAAAACACCCGGTCAGTGCCCCCTACTAGGCCAAGGTGCTGTGTGGGTGCACCCGGTCACTTCCCCCAACAGGGCCGAGGTGCTGTGGGGGTGCATTCCCCATCTTGTGTCCATCTGCGGACAGCTAATTTGCATGTGCAGTGCATCATGGGTACGGGTGGCCTAACCCTATCCTGTTGACACCAGCAGACTGTCTGTGAGGTGACGTGTAGGCTATCTGCAGCCAGCCAGGGGCCTGCTTACAGCTATGGAGCTGTAGCGCAATGGTTACATCACTGCCTGTGCAGCCAGAGGTCATGGGTTCAAACCCACAGTGGGGCCCTTTGGTAGGGCTGTCCACAGCTTTATTTTTATTTACTGTACATATGTCTATGCCGGCAAGACCACCCTCAGCTTACTATACCCATTAGGTGCCTCTGAGGGTGCTTCATAGGGCGCCCTGTAGGCCACCTTATGGTTGCCATCCCTATAGGGTGCACTATACATTATCCTGTGTCGCAACATACATGCTGCCCCATAGGGGTCATTCAAGGGTGCCTTGGCGAACAGTGCACTGTAACATGTGCCTTATGGGCCGCCGTATGTTAACATGCTGGGAGAGTGCGTTTGCTAGTAGTGATAACAAAATAAATTTATACAGCCTCCTACAGCATAATACATACTGCCTCAGCAGGCATTTTTCACTGGGCATTGTGAGGTGTTGAACCCCTGATCCCTGCACCATTGGTCAGTGTTGTAACCATTGTGCTGTGGCTCTGTTCCTGTGCTTGTGCATCAGCGCGCCGCCTTGTGCCTATCAGCGCGCCGCCTTCTGCCGCCCAAGGGGACCAGTGCGCCGCCTTCTGCTGCCCAAAAATAACTGTGCGCCGCCTTCTGCCGCCCAAAAATAACTGTGCGCCGCCTTATGCCGTTCCAAGTTAATTTGCCTCCTAAAACAATGTTAATCATTACAATTACTGCCTCAGCTGACCTTTGTTGTTGCGCACACTGGGGGATTGAACCCATGGCCCCTGCACCATTGGTCAGTGTCTTCACCGTTGTACCACGGCTCTGTTGTTTTGTATACTCAGCAGCGTGCCACTTTGCCTTTCCACGCGCTAATGTCGACCCCCGCACATTAGCGCGACGCACACACATCCGGTTGCTTACTACCGTTTTTTTTCTATTTTCTGCCTGAACCGCCCACTCCTTATATGGCACAGGCACACTAGCACGGCCCCGCACGTTAGGAATGTTTAGTAAACAGACCCCTAAATAAGTTATTGCTATTCAGTTTGGATCAAGACAAGACTGAGGTGAGATATGATAAAGTTTATCAAATAATGTGCGGAGTGAAATGGGAAAATGCAAATCAGTTGCTTGCTATTTCAAAACATACAAAGACTAGGGGTCATGCCATGAAGTTTCGAAGAAAATTGGAGAAACTACATCCTCAATGCACAATTAATCTCTCAACTTTGTTCCTGGAGGATGCCGTAAGTACAGTTAATGTAGCTGGGTTTAAAAAAGGTTTGGACAATTTCTTGGAAGAAAAATTCGTAAAACATTATTAAGGTAGACTTTATGGAAATCCACTGCTTATCCCTTGGATAAGCAACATGGAATTTGTCTACTTTTTAAGTTCCCATCACGTACTTTTAACTTAGACCGGTCACTATTGGAAACAGAACACGAGCTTGAAGGACTTTTGTTCTGGCCATATAGGGCATTTCCTAGGTTCTTGTGTTCTTATCTTGGACAGCGTAACTCTATACCCAGTGACTGGTTGACATGCATCAAAACTACCTACAAATTGCAATCATTAAGATACTATATTCTGGGGTAGTCTGGGATATAGGGACTGAATATCTTTAAAATGCAAATAGCGGTGTTTATTCACTGTCTTAAAATGGATGATGGTGATATTCTGAGGAATTATTCTTCCTTTTCAGATATGGACAACTGTATGAAGTGCCCAGAGGACAAATGGCCCAATCAGAAGAGAGATACCTGCATCCCGAAAAGGATAACGTTCCTGTCATATGAGGAACCTTTGGGGCTGTCTTTGACTTTCACCAGTATTTTTTTCATTCTTATCACTGCTGTTATTCTGGGGATATTCCTTAAATATCAGCACACTCCCATAGTGAGAGCCAACAACCAGAGCCTCAGCTATATTCTCCTCATTTCCCTCATCCTCAGCTTTCTCTGCTCCTTATTATTCATTGGCCGTCCTGAGAAAGTAACCTGCATTCTCCGGCAGACCACCTTTGGGATCACTTTTGCCATCTCTCTCTCCTCCATATTGGCAAAAACCATCACTGTGGTCATAGCTTTCCAGGCCACCAAGCCTGGAAGCAAACTCCGGCAATGGATAGGTTCCAGGTTCTCAAACACTTTAATCCTTTCCTGTTCTCTTTTTCAGATTTTTCTATGTCTCATCTGGTTTTGTATTGCTCCCCCATTCCCATATTTTAACATGCGATCAGAAACTGGAACAATACTAATTGAATGTAATGAAGGGTCAATAACTGCATTTTATTGTGTTCTGGGTTACCTGGGAATTCTGGCTGGTATCAGCTTTATTGTAGCTTTTCTAGCAAGAAATCTCCCTGACAGTTTCAATGAGGCCAAGTACATCACCTTCAGCATGCTGGTGTTCTGCAGTGTTTGGATCTCCTTCATCCCAACCTATCTGAGCACCAAGGGCAAGTACATGGTGGCAGTGGAGATATTTGCTATCCAGGCCTCCAGCGCTGGACTCTTAGGATGTATCTTTTTACCCAAGTGTTATATTATTCTACTGCGGCCTGACTTGAATAGCAGGAAGTATCTAACAAAAAAATGAAACGGTCAACATTTATAGAGGAGATAGTACAGTTAGAACTGTGCCAGTCCAACTTTGTAGAATTATATATTTCCTTAAAGTGTGATTATTGATGCAGTGGCGACTGAATTTTTTTTTTATTAAGTACAAAACATGCAAGAAGAATAGGGCAAAAGACAGAAGCGGGGAAATAGAACATGTTCTGCACTCCTAGGACCTCGATACTGCTACTGATGCCTGGCAATGTGCAGTGATGATCTTGGCAGTGCTTTAGAGGATAATGAGCTGCACATGCTTTTGATTTATCTCGTGCATGGATATCTAATGATGATTACAATTCCCTAAGATTAGATAATAAATTAACTTTAATCTGTGTGGTTTTTTTAGTGTTTATCAAGAAATTCCACTCAAAGTAATTCACTCTGGGGCATATTTACTAAGCCCTGTACCAGTAACGCATATGTGGGCCATGTTACCAGCGCAGGGCACATGCATAACTGCAGGGGAGCATACACATCGCGTGCTACCAGGGAGACCAGGCTGTATATGCAACTAATGCCACCCACGAGGTGAGGTTAGTTGCACCAGTGCTACCAGCATCAAGCATGGTTGGCATGAGCCACTGGCACCCATGCTAGCCACGACCCGCCAGAAGCGCCAGCAATCTGCCAATATCCCTCCCAGAGCCACCCCAACGTGAGCTGCAAGAGCAGCTCAGAGTTTTAGCACAAGGGCCCCTGTTATCTTTTTGCACAACTCCCAAATCGAACGTTAACCCCACGCTACCCTGGTAATGTACCTCAGTAAACATGTCCCTGTTTCCTTATGTTACCTTATTAATCACATTAGTCTGAAAATCTGTATTGAAAAAGTACAAAATTTATTTAGACAGTTTTTGTATACTGCCTTATCCTTCAATCAAAGCGGTCACAACACAATTGGGGGATACATTTAACATGTGGGGATATGAGACACATACACTAATACTTACAGGGAACATGGGCAATGGAGGGTTAAGTGGCTTGCCCAAGACCACAAGGAGCATCTGTGGGACTAGAAACCCTAGTCCTTCTGGCCCAAGGTTGCTGTCCTTTAGTGGGATTTGAACCCCTGATCTTCCAGCCTGAAGTACCTTGCCCCAACCACTAGGCTACTCTTCCCTCCTCCTTGAAAACAACTGCAGAGTTGTATGCATAGTCATGGCCTCATAATCAACAAGTGAAACCTAGAGGTTCAGGGGTTATAAATCGTAACCATGAAATTATGTGTCTGTAGGTGGGTGATATTAAACAGTAACATGAGGTGTTTTCTTTCTAACACACAAATTCACACCTATATTCATCTATTTCAACTTGATTATTTGCTTTATCATAAAATGTTCATGGCAGGTTACAACATAGATTAAAAATAATAAAATGAGATACAATCATCTCCCAACCATGCATCCCATACCCCAGAATAAAATCACCCTGCTACTATATAGACAATCTCAAACACTAAAAGTTATCCTCATCAATGCTAGATCTGTCAGAAATAAAATTCTACTCATAACAGACCTTATCACTGATGAGAAACCTGACTTCCTTTGCATATCAGAAACCTGGTTAACAGAAACCGACTCAGTTATTTTAAACCATCTAAAAGCAAAAGGGTACTCTCTATTTAATTGTAACTGTAATCAAAAAAAAGGAGGGGGGTACTCATATTAGCAAGAACAAATCTAAACTGCTCCACCACCATTTGTGATACTAAAGAAGACATGGAAATACTAAAGATAGAAAATAGAAACATAGCCATCTGTCTCTTTTACAGACCCCCTACACCAGACACTCAAAACATAACCACCATCCTGGAAACAGCATGCAAAGCATCAATAAATAAACCACATATTATTCTCTGAGACTTTAATCTGGCAACTCTCAATAGCAACCAGACAACAACTTTCTTAGAATCAATGGAAGACTTAGGATTTAAACAAATAATCAACCACTCCACGCATATCAAAGGCAACACTCTTCACCTAGTATTCATTCCTGAACACATAACAAAACACCCACAACATACCCCTCCAACCATAACTCAAATTCCATGGTCAGACCACTCTATGATTCAATTTTACGTCCAAACTCCTTACACCTCCACCTCACAAAAATATGGCCCACACCAAGGACCACGATTTCGACCTTTTGTAATAGAAGTGTTCCTAGAAACAATCATACCCCAGCTGAATAAAGACCAAAACAGCCTTGAAAAAAACTTTCTAATTGGAATACTGCAAATTCAAAACCATTAGCTACCAAACCTAAAAGAAACAATAAAAGAACATCGGAAAAATGGTACACGTATGAGCTAACTACATTTAAAAAGCAACTCAGAAAGATTGAAGCTAAATGGAGAACAAATAAAACATCAGAACTGCGGGACCTTTATATCTCAACTCTTAATTCCTACAGATTAGCCACAAATTATGCCAAAAAACAATACCTTACAGCAATTCTATCTAAAGCTATTAATCGACCAAGAGAATTATTTGAAATAGTAAAATCGTTATCTAAAGCCCACACTGACTACACACCCAAAGCACCTATCAACCCCCAAGCATTGGCAAACTATTTTGCTGCCAAACTAAAGCAAAGTGCCCCACCAATAACTGACCCTTTCCCCAATACAATGAATAACAGAAGTGAATGGAAATCCTTCCATCCTATTGATTAAAAACAATTGCTCAATATAATTGCTAATCTTAATACAACTACATCCCTTTTAGACCCTTGCCCAGTATCCTGGATTAAGACAACAAAGATAAAACTCTCCCCCTACATTTTAGATATAGTAAACAAATCGTTACAACAAGGTGTTCTACCCAAAGAACTCAAACTCTCAGCAATCCGCCCAATTTTGAAAAATAAAACACTAAATGAAAATGACCCATCATCATACCGACCAATTGCCAGTATTCCATTCATGACTAAAGTCATTGAAAAGGTTGTTCAACTACAACTCCAAGACTATATAGATTCCTCTGCTCCCCTTGATGATCACCAATATGGGTTCGCCCTTTCCATGGCGTAGAAACTCTATTACTAGTCCTTCTTGACACTCTCATCAGGGGCATGGACAACACCAAGCAAGCATTTATTCTGGTATTTATTGACATATCTGCTGCATTTGACAGCGTAAACCACAATACCCTTATTTCAAGACTCAACCAACTAGGTTTACAAGAAACAACACTTGAATGGTTTAAATCATATAACTGACCGGTCACAATATGTACAAATTGATCAAATTGCATCACCACCATTCCCACAAGAACAGGGAATCCCTCAAGGCTCTGCACTGTCCGCTCTCCTTTTTAACCTTTATCTCCAACCAATATGCACCATATTCAAAAAATATGTTATAAACTATCACATATACATGGACGACATCATGCTGTTCACCCCAATTAATATAACTGACCCTAACTATGACAACTTAATAGCCTGTCTTTCTGAAGCTGAATTATGGCTCCGCTCACAGAATATGAATATTAATTTTAAAAAGAATGAAGTCTTATTTACATCAAGAAACCCTAATTTTATAGCACCATCAGACATTAAACTTCAGAACTTCACTCTACCAGTTAAAGAAGAGATTAAATACTTAGGAGTCATCCTTGACAGAATGCTTAGTTTCACATCCCATATTAAGAAAATAGCTAGAACTATCTTTTTTAAGCTTCGGTCCATCCAACAACTTAGATCACTTGTAGAAAACGATGACTTTAGAACCATTGCCCAAGTTCTTATAACACCCCATTTTGATTACTGTAATGGTATCCTAAAAGGCAGAACAAAGAAGAATTTAAGAATACTACAAATGGCCCAGAATGTTACTGCAAGAATAATATTCAAAGCCAAGTTAACAGAGCACATTTCACCCATTCTATACTCGCTGCATTGGCTCCCCGTTGCTAGCAGGATCCAATATAAAATAATCTTGACCACTTTCAAGTTAATTAATAAAATTACCCCATCATATCTATCCACACTGATAAATAGCCCTCCAGAAAATAGAGCTAGAAGAAGAAAAAATCAAAATATCATCCAAGTGTCTGACTCAATAAGAAAGACAAAACAAATAACTAGCAACAGCGCCTTCTCATATGTAGCACCGACCTTATGGAATAACCTACCAGACCAGTTAAGAGAGACAAAAGAACTTAAAATGTTCAGAAGGGAGCTAAAAACTTATTTGTTCACCCAATTTTACTGCAATATAAACAGTCATCCGGATCTTACCTCTCACTTCCCCCAGCACAAATAGAATATAACACACCAATTCTACCCACGTACATTACCTATTTGACTAAAAATTTCTTTGAACCTAAATTGATACTGCAAACTGTATATATGTAAACTGTATATATGTAAATTCATCCTGCAAGTTGTAAATAGTTCTATAGAGACCAATATTGTATCTGTTTATAGTTGCTCATGGTTCTATGTTCTATGTATTGTTCTATAGTTACATTTGGCACTATGTTCTATGTACTTTACCTTTGTTCTGATGTAAACCGCCACTGATCTTAGGAACTGGCAGTATATAAAAGTTTTGCAAGTAAATAAATAAATAAATATAGTACCTCCATCTATACACTAAAACCTCCTCATCTACGATTAAAAAGCCAGTGGGTAAATATTAAATCCTTGGAGTCAGATTTTCTTTTTTATCAGTAAGTACTGCATTTATATTACTCATGTATATTCAGGGCCAGTAACGCGAGACTTCCACTGGAGAATTACAGGAGCCATTTGTCACCCAGATCCCACACTAGCAAGAGCCAAAGTGCATTGCTCCTGCTGGTCTATCCCACTAGTTCAAGTAAAATAACACACAGTTTTGTGTTATTCCAGGTAGAAAGGGGCAGAAAAGATGCATTATTCCTCTAACTCACTTTTGTAATTACCCCCTGAGACAGTAATTTTACAAGAAGCCACCAAAATTAATAAAGAAACAATATGCGTACATGTAGGCATTTAGTATTATACATGCACCTCCTTTCCAGACTATTGTAACCTCCTTGCTGGTCTCCCCTTCATTCTGTTCAACACTCTGCTGTGCAGCTAATCTTCCACCAGCCTCGTCTGCTGGTATTACCCCTCTTCTCAAGTCACTTCATTGGCTCCCTATCTGTTTCCACATCCAATTCAAACTTTGCCTGCTGACCTATAAGTGCATTCACTCTGCAGCTCCTTATGCATATCTCCTTAACAGTAATACAGATCATACTGTCTGAGGTCACCTCACTCACTACTCCACTCATGGCAGGCCTCATGCTGGTATCTCCGGATAAGGCAGCAGTTGCCGTCTGCAGTCAATTCTCCTCACCAGAGGCTGCAGTCATTGCTATCAAGAACTTCTCCAAACCTCCTTTAAGCCCAGCTACACTAACTGCTTTTACTACATCCTCCGGTAACAAATTACAGAGTTTCATTGCATGTTGAGAAAAAAAATCTTACTTCTTATTAGTCTTAAATGGGTTGCATTGTAGCTTCTTTGTGTGTCAGCTAGTCTTTCTACTTTTTGATGGCATAAACAACCGATTCATGTATTTTCAGGAAGAAGCAGGAATGTAGTCTTCACATATGGGTATCATCGGCATCGATGGAGCCCGCGTGGGAGCGCTCCCCAGCGTCCTATAGGAAAGCTTTTGGGAGCATCCCACTGTGCCTGCGCTGCTGCCTTCCCACCTTTCCAGCTCTCACTCTTCACTTTTTTACTTTCCGTGGAGCCGAGAGGCAGCAACTCCTGTCATCGCAGAAAATGTTATTTTTTGTGGTCGCATCTGCCTTCCCGTCGACACCTACACTGGTGCCATCGGTGTCTTCTTTATTTCTTCTAAAAAAAAAAAAAAGCTTTTCTTGAGGGTCTGTCCCATCTTGGTGCTTCAGTGCCATTTTGGGCACTAGGGCTTGTTTTGCTCAAAATGGAGAAACCAACTAGTGGTTTCAAAAAATGTTCTAAATGTGGCGGTACCATTTCTGCTACCGACACCCATGACTGGAGTCTTAAATGTTTGGGCCCAGACCATTCTCCATCGGAGTGTCTCCTCTGTAGAAAGATGACTAAGAGGGGCCTGCAGAATAGAACTGCGACACTCGGCACCCTTTTTGCCTCGGATGCAATGTCTGTTGCAGCGACGTCGTCCAGGGCTTCATCTTCTTCCCATGGATCGCAGGTAACCAAACCCAGGTCTTCGAAGACCGGTCGGTCCTCAAAGGGTAGAGCTCCTTCTAAGCATCGAGATGCTTCTAGCATTGCCCTCGATGAAAATACATTGGCCAAACAACCCCGGCAGGAGGTCCTTGCCTCCAAAGCATTAACGAGTTCCCAAGATGTTCCTGAGGCATCTACCTCCAGAGATCTCTTGTGCCATGTTCTGGGGTAGTGGCCTGTTTCGCCGGTAACGACATCCAGACATGGGCAGACTCCATGGATCAACGCATCCGAGCCATTGAGTGCAGTCTTGCGGCCTTGTTAGCAGCCTCTGTACCCGCTAAAGCCGCTACAATCGTTTCCGCAGCCATTGGTACCGATATCAGTAACGGATGTATCTGCAGCTACCATTGCGCCGATCTCCATGCTACCACCCATGCCAGCCTTAGAATCGGTGTCCAGCATAGAGGGTCTGGTATCGAGGCATTCCGATGCCGACTTCGATCGGTACCGTCAATATGCAGTTCAAGAGCACCCGGCCTGTTGATACTTTGAGTCTTCCGAGTCCGATGATTCTGATGAATCCATTGATCCCTCTCCTTTGCTGCAATGTCGGATGTCTCCTCCGGAGGACATGTTTTTTCAAGACTTTATATGGGATGTGGCCCGGGGCATCTCGATCACCGTGACCCCCAAGAAAGATTCGAGAGCTGAAGAACTTGAAATTCCTTAATATCCAGCAGCCCCTAAGGAGGCCGCAATCCTTCCCATACACCGGATTTTGCATGATCTCATGTTTAGAATGTGGGAAACACCCTTAATGGTGTCTCTACATTCTTGAAGGCTCGATACAATGTACCGGGTACCGCAGTGTCCCGGGTTCAAAAAAACAAAGTTACCACACCATTCCATGGTTGTGAAATCGGCAATGCGCTGTATCAAAAGTGCCAAGACAAATTCTTCTAATCCTCCGGGCCGTGAGGCGAGGACTCTCGATGCGTTTGGTTGTCAATGTTTTCAGGCCTCTATGCTATCAGCCAGAATAAGTTCTTACATACTCTACATGGGTATGTTTCTTTTAGAGGTTACTAGGACATATTGTGTCCACTGTACATGTGTTTCCCTATGCTCGCTTACACATGCGAGCAGCCCAGTGGACCCTAGCCTCTCAGTGGACACAAGGTCAGGTCATCTGGGGGACAAAATCAGAAACTTGGCATGCCTCATTTCATCTCTTCAGTGGTGGCAAATACTAGAAAACCTTCTCTTAGGGTCACCTTTTCAGCAGCCACTGCACCAAGCTACCTTGACGACAGATGCGTCCAAGTCAGGTTGGGGGGCTCATATGGACAATCTCTCCACTCAAGGTCTCTGGACTCAACAGGAGACTTGTCTTCAAATAAATCATTTGGAGCTCAGAGCCATTTTCTATGCCCTTTGAGTTTTTCAGGACCATCTGCACTACAAGACAGTTCTTGTCCAGACAGACAATCAGGTAGTCATGTTCTATGTGAACAAGTAGAGTAGAATAGGCTCTCAGGTATTGTGCAATGAAGCTCTACACCTCTGGTCCTTCGAAAGAGGCCTTCAGATTCACCTACTGGTGGTGTATCTCCCAGGCACACAGAATCTCCTGGCAGAGAAACTCAGTCGAGTGCTGCTGCCACATGAGTGGTCTCTTCATTCAGACAGATTGCTTGAATCTTTTGAATCTGTGGAACCTGAGATATAGACCTATTTGCAAGTCCTCAGAATGCCGAACTTCCATGATTCTGTTCCAGAATTCTGCCTTGGAACAGTCAGGCAAGGGATGATTTCCACCTCCACTGGGGTCAGGACTTCCTGTATGACTACATACCCATTCTCCTCATTCCCAAGACTGTGTTGAAACTCCAGAGAGACAGGGGCCATATGATCCTCATAGCCCCAAGCTGGCCACGACAAATGTGGTATCCACTGCTTCTATGTCTCTCTCATGCCAGGCCTCAGGACTTGGGATGTGCTCCAGGTCTTCTATCCCAGGAGAACGGGACACTTTTGCACCCGAATCCTCAGTCTTTACACCTGATGGCATGGTTGCTGAGAGCTTAGAATTCCAGGATGTCAACCTCTCTCATCAGGTTAAGGATATCCTTTTGGCGTTAAGGAAATCTTCCATAAGGCGGGCTTATGCCTTCAAGTGGAAAAGGTTCTCTATCTGGTGTTCAAAGAAGGAACTTAATTCTTTTTCAGTTCCAGTAGAGGCATTACTGGAGTAGCTCCTCCACCTTTCATCTTCTGGTCTCAAGATTAATTCAGTAAGAGTCCATCTTAGTGCCACTGCAGCTTTCCACAAGCCTTTTGATGGCTAACCTTTCTCCTCTCAACTGCTTGTAGCGCGGTTTATGAGGGGTCTACTCTTAACTAAGCCTCCCATTAAGCCACCACCCGTGGCATGGGATTTAAATCTTGACCTCGGACAGCTCATGAAGCCGCCCTTCGAACCCTTAGCCACTACATCTCTTAAGTTTCTTTCTTGGAAGGTAATCTTCCTAATTGCCCTCACTTCTGCAAGACTCATCAGTGAGCTACATGCTTTGGTGGCTGGTCCTCCTTACACAAGGTTCCACCATGATAAAGTATTCCTTAGGACTCATCCTCACTTTATGCCAAAGTTGGTTTCGCCTTTTCATTTAAACCAGTCGGTTTATCTTCCTGTCTTCTTCCCTATGCCTCATGCCTCTAGTGCAGAAAGGAATCTTCATACTCTAGATTGTAAAAGAGCTTTAGGTTTTTACCTTCAGAGAACTAGGCAGCATAGAAAGGCTTTACAGCTTTTTGTTGCCTTTGATTCCAGTCACGTGGGTTTATCAATCTCCAAGAGAACACTTTCCAGGTGGATTGAAGACTGCATATCCTTTACCTATGAGAGTAAAGGACTATCTCTCGAAGGTCATGTCACAGCTCATAATGTTAGAGCAATGGCTGCCTCTATCACCATCCTTCGCTCGGTGTCCATTGATGAGATCCGCAAAGCAGCCACTTGGTCCTCGGTTCATACCTTTGTGGCCCATTACTGCTTATACAAGGACTCCCGTCGGGATGCCTCGTTTGGCTAGGCTGTTCTCCAGCATCTCTTTCAGACTTAGAGCAACTCCTACCCCCTGTCCTGGCTTTCGATACCAGAGATCCTTGGGAGGAAGCATAACCCACTCAGCTTGGGTTTAGCATCTCTAAGCTTGGGAGTCCCCATATGTGAAGACTACATTCCTGCTTGCTCCTGGACATAGCTTAGTTACTCACCTGTAACAGATGAGTCTTCACAACCCACCCACCTCCCAACCCAGACAACCTATCTTCTATTTTAGAAACAGCGTGCTCCTGAATCTTAAACAAGCACCGCATGATCCTTGGCGACTTCAACCTGCCAGCTTTACACAGCACACACTCATCTCATTTTATAAATGCTATGTATGATTTAGGATTTCAACAAGTAGTGCAGTCACCCACCCACAGAAGAGGCAACACTCTAGATCTTATTTTCCTCCCAAATAACATTTTACATGACAAGCATTTCTCTTCCCCCAAAGTACTCCCCCTCCCATGGAAAATCAGTTTCTACTAGGCTTTGCCATTCCTGCTACTCCCTTATTCCCTGAAGACAATGAACCTACCCATTTTAAAACCACATTCAAGGTTTTTAACAAAGAAACTTTCCTGAATAATACCTCCCACATAGACTCAACAATTACTAACTTAAACAATATCCTAAATAGCTGGAAGTCCACTATTGCTAGAGCTGTACAAGTTCCTCTTACACACAATAGAACAAGGCAGAAAGAATTCAAAATATGGTATTCAGCTGAAGTAAGGAGATTAAAAGAAAAACTAAGAAAATTAGAAAACAAACGGAAAGTTTCAAGATTTGACACTGACAATCAGCTATACATGCTCACGCTTAAGGCATTTAAGGAAGCCATTAACAACAGAAAAAAAGAATATCATACCACTCTCCTCACTAGAGCCCTCAACAGGCCTAGAGAGCTATTCTCTTTAGTCAAATTTCTAACAAAGACACCTAATACTGATACTGAACAACTTCCCATAAAACCTCAAACTCTAGCCAATTATTACATGGAAAAACGTACTCCTTTGAACAACGATGATGCATCACTCAACTCCCCCAGTCCTCAATTCAATGACATTAAGGGGCTTGTTTACAAAGCCGCGGTAGCGGTTTACGATCGTAATCAGAGCCGCGGCCCCATTGATTTCAATGGGGCCGCGGTTGCGATCGCGATCGCAAACCACTACCGCGGCTTTGTAAACAAGCCCCTAAGTCTCATAACCAAGCCACTTGGACTTTATTCCACTATATAGACATCAAACACCTCAAAAATACAATCACAAACATCAATACGACCACCTCTCCTTCTGACCATTGCCTGGTCAGCTGGCTTAAAGCCACAAAAGACAAGTTTCCCCCCATTATCTTAGAAATAGTAAACCTGTCCTTAAGGACAGGCCAGATGCCTTCTGCCCTGAAACAAGCAATCATTCACCCTATCCAAAAATATGATGCAACAGACAAAAGCTTTCCTAACTCCTACAGACCCATCTCCAGCCTGCAAGTCCTAGCTAAGATCATTGAAAAAGTAGTACAGATCCAGTTGCAAGACTTCATCGATTTAAATGCTCCGCTTGACAAAGAACATCATGGTTTTAGACCGTATCATAGTGTAGAGACACTTATGTTAATGCTCATGAACAGACTCCTGTGTGGCCTAACCAATAGTAAACAAGCTTTTATACTTGGTTTTCTCTACATTGCTACTGCCTTTGATAGCATTAGCCATAGAATACTCATCTCATGACTACAACAGATTGGCCTACACAGCACGGTGTTATAGTAGTTTAGGTCATACCTCTCCAACCGTACCCAGCAGGTACAGATTGGCACAGCAACATCCTCAATCTTCAAACAGGAAAAAGACATTCCTCAAGGCTCATCCCTCTATGCCCTCCTCTTTAATGTTTATATGCAGCCAATATGTAATATCTTCAAAAAGCACAAAGGAAATTATCACCTCTATGTGGATGATATAATGATCTATCATGCCATAGACTTCATAAAACCTAACTGTCCCCAGATCCACTCGTGTCTCACTGATATAATTGTTTGGCTAAATACACACAACTTAAAAATTAACTTCAAAAAACAGAAATACTATATGTTTCCCAAAATCAATGCTTCAAACCCCCCCCCCACACTAAACTCCACATAAAAGATTCCGAGTTAGAAGTTAAACAGGAAGTAAATACCTAGAAATCATCCTAGATCAGTCCCTAAGTATGGTCTCACATATAAAATCAATTTCTAAGATCATATACTTAAAACAGAGAATGATACAACACCTCAGAGCACTCCTGGAGAATCTCGATTTTAGATCAGTCCTGCAGGCCCCAATAACACCCCGCTTTGGTTACAGTAATAGCATTGTGTATGGATTGTCCAAGAAAACAATCCTACATCTCCAGATGACACAAAATCTAGGTGCACAAATAATCTGCAAGGCCCACTACTCTGATCATATTACTCCTCTACTCCATAACCTTCACTGGTTGCCCATTGCAATAAGAACAAAATACAAATACATCATGATAATCTTCAAATTATACAACAAAATAGCCCCATCATACCTCTGCTCCCTCCTCAGCTAACCTGACATTATAAGAACTAGAAGGAATTGTTCCCCGAACACACTAGCAATACCAACCCACTTCCGCAACACCAATAAACTACCAGTTCCAGATCCTTCACATATATTGGCCCAACACTCTGGAATGCTCTTCCAGATAATTTAAGAATGATAAAGGACCTCCAAACCTTCTGAAAAGAACTAAGGACACACCTTTCTATTGAACACTATGGTTCATTCATTCATAACCCGCAGTCTCAAACAACCTAGCTTCATCACTAGCCCTTATGGCTAAACAATAGAATACTCAAGATACAGCGAATTGCTTAATTTTGTATAATTTTCATAACATAGTTTTTGCTACCAACCTTAGTATGCTAGTGAGTTCTATCAATGTTTTAATGTAAAGTTACTTGTTATATTCTCTGTAAACTGCCCCTGATCACTGGAAGAGGCGGTATATAAAAACTGGTAAATAAATAAATAAAATCCGTCTTGCAATAGTTGACATGAGGGCATTTTAATCTGTGCACCATATAAGAAATTGCAGGACATTCTGTTAGTTCACAGAGAATCTAATCCAGACTCAACTGCTCTTCAGCTATGACTGAATATTTGACACAGCTCAGAATTTGTTTTAATTGTTTCTATATGTTGAGAGATTTTAATTTACCTCACAATTCTCTTTAGAAGGAGTTGAAATCGGATTTCTTCAGGCACTGAAAAGTTGATTTTCTTTTTTACAACTGCGGATGAACCCATGCATCAGACAGGCCATATAGTGGACTTTAGTTTTGCCCCAGATGAGGTTGGATCTCTTCATTGTTTGTTAATTGATGATGTGGTGGGCCAGGGTGGGAAACAGTATTAGAAAAATAATGTGTCAGGATCAGAAAATGCTTCTTAATCTGGAATAATCAGGGTAGATTGGAGGAAAGAGGGATGGGATATGTAATGGTATTCCTGGATATTCCCACTGCATTTGATTCTGTCCAACATGAATTACTATCAATTCGTTTGGGGGCAAGAGTGGTTCCATTCCTAGACAGGAAGAAAATTGATGCCTTTGAATTATGGTGTTAGCAATGAATACTGTGTGTACCATGGACTGCCTGAAGAACAAACCAGTCAGTACTAGAGGAGATCAAACCTAAGCTTTCTTTACAACCTCAGATGACAAGACTTCAACTTTCATACTTTGGACACATCATGCGAAGAGAGGGATCATTAGAGAAAGACATCATGCTTGGCAAGGTAGAAGGTCAGTGCAAAAGAGGAAGGCCAGCAATGAGATGGATCAATACCATAACAGCAGCTATGGGTGCCACTCTGTTGCCAATGAGCCACCTAATTGAAGATTGAATGCAGATCTATCCAGACAGTTGCCATGAGATGACACCGACTCAACGGCACTTAACAACAACCACCAATACTTACAAAATTATCTATCAATTCCAGCCTGATCAGACAATAAGAGCTACTTTTCCATTTTTTTCTAAGCTTGCTTTATAGTGAAATTGATGATTAAGCTTGAACTAGGGGTACTAAATCCCCTTCTCCCATTCAAGTATCTATAACACAAAGAATATCTAATTTATAATCGTGAGTAAGTAAGATTTTCTTCACTATATTTGTAAGGCAGCAAAAAAGGCTAGAGAGCAAGGGAATGAGTTCCTCGCCCGCTCCATTCATGTGCCATCAGGCACCCTCCAGGACCCTTAAAAGGAAAGCACTACAAGGCACAGCGCCAACAAGTGGCAGCAACAATGCTGGAGAGCGAGGGAGTGAGCTCCTCCCCCATTTCCCTCAATCCTCCACAAGGCATGCCCGTGCCTAAGGGCCCCGCCAAGTTGAGTCAAGATTGGTTGGATCCTCTTGTGTCAGTCATGGAATACTGTTGATGAAAGAGTCTGTGGAAAACCTGTGTGTGTGAGATGGGAGCAGGGGCTTGAGTGAGGTTCCTTAGACGTGGCCCTTAGAGTGGCCCACAGAGAGCAGCATTTATTACTACTTTTCCATCGCTCTTAACTGCCCAGTGTGCCATCCTCTCTCAACCTCCAGTAATCCATGGAGCTTCTGACAACGCCTCCCAAACACGTTTGTATGTACCCATCAGACTCACAAGCCACCATCACACATATCTGGCCTAGGTTACCCGACACACTCTTCAATATTCTTGGCCATAACACTCCACCTTTCCCCACACATCATTATCCTCCAAACATCAGCTGTCACCACCTCTTCCAGCATTCCCATCATACATCACTCAAGCCTTAAAACAGGAACACCTATAACCTCATCAAGATTCGACCATTGCACAGATATTGCTTTTCTCCATCCAACTGCTCAAGTGTGTCCTCATCAACAAAAGATCCATTCACAAAAAGATACCCATCCTAATCGACTACATCAAGGATAAGCACATTGACATACTCTGTATAATGGAATCATGGTTCAAAGTGTCTGACAATGTTCTTTTAAACCAACTCGTCATCCCTTCTTGCCCTCTCCTCAACTGCCCTAGGAGACATAAAAAGGGAGAAGGGTCCTAATACTAGCCAGGGAGGACCTCCAATTCAAAACTACCAACTCGAATTCCACCAACAACTTGGATATCATTACCATATCTAGCTCCCACCTATCAGTTTTTCTAGCATACAGATCACTGGGTCATTGACCTCACCCCACTTATTGAGGAGGCGTGCTCCGAATTCCACAAGAACAAATGGTTCATTCTTCTGAGGGACCTCAACCTACCTACCTTATCCAACAAACACACCGCTTCTTTCCTCCAGACAGTGGGAAGCACTCCAGCTCAACCAGATCATCTCAGATGCAACATACATCAGAAGAGGAATCCTAGACCTCATTTTTATACCAGCTAGCTGGCAGCACCAAAACCTTCCACTATGACCCAAATCACCTCAGTGCCCTGATCCAACCATGATCTGCTCATCTTCTTCTTGCCAAACACCCCCAGGACATCCACACTCAAGCCCCTGCTCCCATCTCACACACACAGGTTTTGGACAGATTCTTTCATCAACAGTATTCCACGACTGACACAAGAGGATCCAACCAATCTTGACTCACTAATATCCAAATGGAACATACGCTTATCATCCTATGCTACTAAGCCCAGTGGTCCACCCAGGATAAACAGAGCACACCATGTACCCTTATTCACACCTGAGTTCAAAACCCTAAGAAACAAACTCAGACAGCTAGAGCGAAAATGAAGACACCAAAAGAACCTATCCAACTACTCAGCATGCACAAGAGCCCAGGCCAATGACTGATCACTCAGCCACCAATAGAAAAAGGAATATCATACCAATGTACTCAACTCCTTCCTCAACTGCCCTAGAGAGCTATTCGGCATAGTTTTCAATCTCCTCAAGAGCCCATAAGCTACAAAGTCTAATACCACTCTATCCGAATGACATGGTCCAATTTTGACAATCCAAACAAGCAGACTCCACAGCATCATCCCAGCTCCCCAATGACTCTGCCGACACCCCAAATATAAAACCCGGTCAACATTCAGCCCTCTTTCTGCCCAACAATTGGAAAATATTATATCAAGCCTCAACAGCACTACCCCCTCTCTCGACCCTTGCCCATTCTCTTGGATCAAAATGGCCAAGGAAGAGTTAACCCCAACCAGACTTCACATTGTTCAGTCTTCGCTATCACTGGGATACATGCTAACTGCCCTCAAGCAAGCATCCATCAGGCATTTACTAAAATATCAGTCAGCCGACCCATCCTCTTACATTCCCATCTAAGGCATCTCTTCCCTTATCAAAATCATTGAAAAATCAGTACAACTTCGGACTCAGGATTTTGTAGATTCCTTCACCCCCTCTTGACAAACCCCCGCATGGCTTCAAACCTCTTCATAGCACTGAGACTCTTCTAACTTCCTTTTTTGATACACCGATCAAAAGCATAGAAAAAAAACCCACACAAGGTAAAGCCTTATTTTTCTCGACGCCTCTGTAGCGTTTGACTAGATCATCTATGCCCACCTCATTTCTATGCAATTGGCCTTAAAGATATTATATTTCAATGGTTTGAATCCTACTTATCTGACTGATCCCAGCAAGTCAAAATTGGATCAGAAACCTCCATCCCATTCAATATATTTCAAGGTTTACCCCAGGGCTCCACACTATCCTACCTGCTATTTAATATCTTCATCAACATCTATGCAGAATAATCCAGAATCACAATATCCTATATCATCTGTATGCTGGTGAAATCTTAATTTATATACCATTCTCCACCAGCACACCTGATTACTCCATAAACCAAAGCTTGAAGGAGTCGTTAAATGGCTCAACCTCTGCAATATGCACATCAACCCCAACAAAACTGAAGTCCTTCACATAACCAAGCACCCCCCCCCCCTTTCCCTAGCAGCCACAGTGAACTTGGTCAGTGAAACACTGCAAGTAAAAACTAAGTAAAATACCTGGGCATAATACTCGAGCAAAACCCGAGCTACCAACCACAACTTAAGCAAGTCACCAAAGCTGCATACATCTGTATGAGAACAGTTCAAAACCTGTGCCCCCTACTGCAACACAATGACTTAACAAATGTCTGCCAAGCCCTCATCATCCCCATACTTGATGATGCAAAATAATATACCAGGGGCTTCACAAGTCCACCCTACTCTCATTGCAGCTCGCACCTAATACAGCACCCAAAATAATCATAGGCACCAGTAGGCATACACACTTCACCCCTATACTGAAGAAGTTACATGAGCTTTTCATCTGTACCATATTAAAATACAAAGTCTCACTGACCATCTTCAAGACCATCCACCACCTCTCAGCGGATATTCTTTGTCCTCTCCTGTAAACCATGTAAATTCCTTAAATTGGCAGATTCAAAGGTACTGACAAAGTTAGTGCCATTGAATATCCCCTTCTGACTCCCCTACACGCCTCGATGCTATTCAATTAGCATTGAGGCATGTTGGGGGCATTCCGGGGAGGAGCAGAGGTGGAGACTGACACTAACCGGATAGTGGCGATATTGCACCACCACCTGGTTAGTGATCTGTGGCTAAAAGTAGGTCAGCTTTTGACTCCCCTCTGTGTGCTAAAACTGGATATTCAATGCCGTTACGGGGTCTCATTTTTCAACAGATTTCCATTAGTTCTTGTTAAATGTATTAATCATTGTTTGCCTTGTTTCATGTAATGTTGCTTGATCTAATTGTTCCCTGTATACTGCTGTGACTGGTAGATACAGCGGTTTTAAAAAGTTGCTAAATAAAACCATTAACATATGGGTAGGATTTTGTGAGAAAGTGACCTTGAAGTTGATCTTATCTGTTAAATGTATTAGCTTTTCATCATAAGAGTTTCCAGCGTATCTTGCTGCTGCTTTGGTCTTCCTCTGCCCCCCTCCCACCTTGATGGTGCTCATGCCGCCTCTTCTGCAATTTTATAAGCTCTCCTCTGATGTTTTTCAGTCTTGCTGCATATCTGGGTGCTGTGCTTAGCTTGCTTTAGTTGTTGAGCCAGTCTGGGTGCTGTGCTGGCCCTTCTGACATAATTTAGGACCTTGCAGTTGATATGGGTGCCATGCTGTGCTGGTTGTCTTGGTATTAGGATCTTACAAATGATCGAAGTGCAGTGCTGGTCGCCTCAGCATAATTTAGGATCTATTGCAAAATAACAAGAGTAAGAAGCAGAGTGAGGATAGATGAATCTGGAAGAAATGACCGGATGGAGCTAATTTGGCAGAGAATGTAAAAAGAGCTCTCTAGTGCTCTTAATACCACTGTACCCACCTGATGGTGGTTTCTGGTCCTCATCCTCTTACTCTATGTATTCTTTCCCCCCCTTCTGATGCCCTTGGAGGGGGAGGGGGTGAAACACTCTTTATGGTTTATAGTGCTGCTATGGATGCCTGCTAACAAAACAAGCTTTAAGTAGCTTTGATTAAAAATAGATGGCAAGCCCGACAGTTCTACTGAGAGATAGCTTCTCCTATAGCCTTTAGGGGGAAGAATGGGATGAGTGTACACATGCTTCGGGGTCTAAAGACTAACCAAAAGCAGATATTCTGAGGAACCAAAATGAACCTGACAATTTTTGGCATGCACACTCCTGACAGACAGATGCCTCCAAACATTCACACACGCATACAAGCACACACGCAGCGACATACAGACTCATGCACATTTATACAGACATGCATGGATATATTGTTTTAGTGACAAGAGCAACGCATCCTTGGATTTCTTGACTGTTTGTTGTTTCATTACTGATTAAGGATCCAGTGTAGACATTATGCTGAAGCATGGCTATGCTGGGTTCATTCTGAATTTGGTTTTAATGTGTTTGTGTTTTGTTATTGTTGTTTTTATGTGACTTATCCATCCGTTTTACTATTCATTTCAGATTTTCCTCAGGTTGATTTGCCTATTTATTTCTCTCTCATTTCTGGATGAATGTCTTTTTCTGGAAAGCTTGACCTTCCCTTCTGTAGCAGCAAAAAAAAATGTGATGTGTGCCTTTAAGTCAGTGCAGATTCCTGGCAACCCTGCAGCTCCTGGGTTTTCTTGGGAACATGAGTGAAAGCAGATTGCTAGGCCTTAATTCCAAGGAAATGTAGAATTAAGTGATTTGCCCAAGACTACAAAGAATGCTAGTGGGAATTGAGCCCTAGTTGCGTGGTTTTTAAGCCATTGCTCCAGCCATTAGGCTGTTCCCCTCCTACAATGTAGCAGACAAGGGACATATTTCTCACCAAATGATTGATTTTCTTCTCCACGATATACTTGGTTGAAACCTACATTGATAAGGTTCTATTTCACCCTAGGTGCCAGGGCCTGTGCAAAAATATTTAATGCCCTAAATGAAACTTCAAACTTGTTCTGCCATTCCTCTCATTGTTTTTCAGGCCCCTAGGCTCCCTCTCTTTCCCCGCTCATAAATTTTGATAATTAGCAAGCAGGTTAGGGAGACCCGTCAATGCAGGAAGGAGTTTCTGATCCTGCGTCCTTGGGTCTCATAGCTTGGGAGTGTTTTTTTCCTAAGTACCCGTGTAAATGTCTTGTGAAGCTGCAGGGTAATTCCTATGTGAATGAGGTGGGAACCCGTACTGTGATATCGTTGGTTTCTGGCTGCTTAATTTCTGCTTTTTCTTTACTAGTTTGATAGGATGTTTTAGTTTCCTAACTTTTTGGATCTCTTTACATGGTGGGTTAGAGGAGGGGCTCCCTTTTTCAATTAGTTTTCCTTAAGTATGTTTTTTCATTGTGTTGTAAAGTGGTTGTTGGGCAGCTCTTATTTCATGTGCAACCATCTCGATAATGCTTTTGGTCAGCATTGAGGTATTTGGGAACCCATTTGGCTGAGAGCTTCCTCATGTCTAAAATGTCATGGATGGTATAGTCCACACATTTTGCTAATTTTTTATTGACCATTGACCAAAAGTTCAAGTTATTTATTTAACCTTGGAATTACCGAGATTTTTTGCGCACACTGAATACCGTTGGGGTCATAAATGACCCCACGACAAATTTTAATTGTTAACCATGAAAATTTTAAACTAAACAGAAAAATATTATTCTGAATTAATTATTTATTATATGTAAGTTAAATGTTTTGAAATTTAATGCTTTATCATAAAATTACATGAAGAAGAGTTGTCATGAAAGCAGTTTTTGCATGCACTTGATGAACACAGTAAAGTACTACAGTCATTTGCTTGAGACACAGACAATTTCTGAATGTTATTTGCAAACATTGTGCTTGCAGGAGGTACAAACTATGTTGCTTTTCTTGTCTTTTTCTCTGGAACAGCAGTGACACCTTGCCTTTTTCTTTGGGATCCCGACCTTGCAAACAGCATCAATGGCTTCTTCAATGGTGGAAGAAGTCTCGCTGCAATTACTCTGAAGCAGCTGCTTTCCTAATTCCAAGAGGAATAGACGATGTCTATGCTTTGACTTGGACTGCCATTCTGGATTTAGTGACATCCAAACAATGAAGGCGTTCAAAGCATTGATGTCCAACATGTTGTAGAAGATTGTCACTGGCCAGCGTCTTGTCATTCATTTTGTGGTATATGTGCGCAACATTTGATCTGCCGTATCTACTCCACCTTTACTAGAATTATAGTCCAAGATCATGCGTGGTTTTTTGTCTGGACATGTGTTATCTACTTCTTCTTGATCATACAAACTGCTCAGAAGAACAACCACTTTTCCTTTCTTCCGGCAATAAGAAACCAGAGTGGCGTCATCGTGAAAGGCAAACAGTGAAGTGAATACCTCTCGGCCCTTTGCTGTTACAAATTCTGGAGGTAATTATTTTCTATTCTTTCGAATTGTCCCCAAAAGTGTCATTTGTTTTTCTAGCAATTTCTGTGACAGAGATAAACTGCAGAAGAAATTGTCAACAGTAACATTTCTGCCAGATCACGTCAATCCTTCAGTGAGTTGCAGCACAACCCTTTCACCCTGATTATGTTCCCTGTTTTGTCCGAGTTCCCTTCCTGTATATACTTGAAGATGCAGAACATATGACGTTGCACTGTCACACAACATCCATAGCTTTATGCCATATTTCCCAGGTTTGCTGGGAATATAATGTCTGAATGGAACACGGCCGCGAAATGTAAGCAGTTGCTTATCCACGGTAACATTTTCACCAGGAACAAAGGCGTCACTTAGAGTTGCTTCCCAGGTCTTAAAAACGTGCCTGATTGGAGCAAGCTTATCCACACCTCGTTGTTCATGTCTGTTGGTTGCATCATCAAATCTGAGAGCACAAGAAATTTGCTGAAAATGGTTACGGGCCATATTTTTGCAGAAAACAGAACGACCATCTTCGAGATTCGACAACTGAACTATGGATTCATTCCGTGACTTGTACATGCCTGAGAGGATCAGAAGTCCAAGAAAACGTTGAAATTCTCCGTCTATCAAATCTTTCCAGGTGTCATCATAAATGTGTCTTCCTTGTTTGCTCATCCACATCATGATTTCATTCAATAAGTTCTTCCTCATGAACAAGTGGAATGCTGCGAGAGGGCCATCAACATTTCATACAGCATACCTTGTAGGACCTTGTTGTACGGGCATGACATTAGCTCTGGCATATCTTCCAGCAGCTTGCTTTATAGGTTTCCTGTTCCATGATGTGGCATCCTTAGAAACATAGGCTTCAGTGGTAACATTTGTGCTTATACTTGATGACCTCTTAGCTCCTCTAAGACCACAACTAAGATTCCTCACAGATGATACTGACACCGAGGACTCCTGCCTTCTTCCCCGTCCAGCACAGCCTCGACCTGTAACTTGACTCTTTGCTGCAGGCGATGTTACCGGCTCAACATCAGTCTCACATTCACTTGGTGACCAACTGCTGTCGCCATCTGAATCATGACTGTCATCATCAGATTTATCGCCCAAACTTGGCTGATATGCTTCTTCGCTTGCTGAATATGCTGCATCATCAGACAACTCAGAGCCGTCACTGTCAGCATCTCGTTGCAATATTTCTCTTACTTGGGCAGCTGAATACTTTCGTTTTGACATCATAAACAATAACCTAAAATAAATAAACAAAGATAAAGTTGAATAAAACGCAAAGCAGTTTTACTATAGGTGTACAATAATCGTGATGAACGAGCTGAAAGCCTTTATATTTTATCGGAAATAATGAGAGAACGCATGATATCAATTACAGTAAATGTGTAATTTTCATAAAATAAGAGTAGAAAAAATTAATGATAAATACTTTTGTCAGATCAAAAAATTCACAAAACTGCAAATTGTATCACAATCCAAACTCAACGTAAGCAATTGGGGTCAAAAATGACCCCACTGGTACTCTGTGCTGCAATTCATCACTAGCATCACCTAGCAGATGGAAATTATTCCTCTCATGGCGCAATATAAAGAGAATATTGACATGGGAAAAGTCATAAACTGTTGCGTGGAGGAGTGGCCTAGTGTTTGGGGCAAGGTACTTCAGGCCAGAAAGTCAGGAGTTCAAATCCCACTAGAGGACAGCAACCTTGGGTCAGAAATACTGGGGTTTCTAGTCCCACAAGTGCTCTTTGTGGTCTTGGACAAACCACTTAACCCTCCATAACCCATGTTCCCTGTAAAATAGTTAATTCCAAGTTTTAATGCCCTGTTCAGTGTAATTTCAGTTTGTTCAATGTAAACCACACTGATGCAGAATAGCACAGTATATAAGAGAATATAAATAAATAAATTGTATTGTTGAACAACTAGTTTCCAAGATACACATTATGAAACTTGCAATGGGGTCACTTTTGACCACATCGGTACTCCCAGGGTTAATATTATTTTACTTCTACCAAGCATTCTTATTGAATTAATCATTTTCATCTCTGTGTTCATAAGTGTACAGCTTTGCCAAAGTTATAATTTATAAACTCTAACCTATACTTAATATTATTAGGAAAGATCAGAAGAAGATATCTCTGGAGGTTGAACCTTTGAGGAGACGGTCAGCATAAAAACCGCCTGCTGTGATCAACTGCTGCTGAATCCCAGCTCCTGATACAGTGCTCACCACAGCAGCAGCATTAGACATTTTCTGGCTGGGAATACCTGCGTGCAGTTTGAGAAAGTGTGATTGCTACCTAACCTTTCAGCCCTTTATTCAAATATATCATTGGGTGGGGTCATCGAGACCTTTGCAACATCTTCCACCATGCCAAGAAATTAGCCAGCATGAGACTGCAGCTGCAGGTATTTCATGGGATCATCTTCTCCACAACTCGAATAATGAGAGTTCATTTGATTACGATTGTACTGATGCTCCTTATCGTATGCAAGATCATTGAATGCCAGTGTACTCCAGGAACCGACTATTTTTTCTATCCAGGATATCACAGAGATGGGGACATCGTAATTGGAGGAATTGTAGTTGTGCAGTTTGTTCAAGCAACAACACCGCTGTCCTTCACATCTCATCCCCGCTGGAATGCGGAATTTACGTATGTAGCTTCATAGTTTCAATCGTGTGTTTTTTGCTCTCCTTTAGTGGTTGCCATGATTTCAGATGTACCTTGTGCTTATAAGGGATATTTTAAGGTTAATGGACACCTTTCAGGGGAGGACAGTGTATTAATTAATGATCTGCTGATTCACTGTCTGAAATCAATCTATGAGTAAAGCACTTTCGATTATATCATATGTGGAAGGTAATTTCATAGCATGGCACTTGGGCTGTTAAAGTACATAGGTGCATATGTTGTGCCTGTTTTATAAAAGAAACCTAATACATCCCTTCACAAGTCTTTGATACTGAAATCCTTCAATTAACAAAAAGCCCCAAATGACCCAATTGGTGAGAGAATTTATTTGAGACCCTCAAATGTATTCAGTTCCTATGTCCCACAGTGATCTTGGCTAATCAGGAGATTACACTCGTAAATAAATTTCAAGCAAGGATTTCAACAGCAAAGTTGGTTTTCAAACTTCCTGCTCAGCTGCAGTAGTGGGGAAGCTATGTGACAACGATGGGGGGCTACAGCAGTCCAGTCACTTTTTTCACCTGTGGTGTAGTTTGTGGTTTTTGTCATTGTATAAAAGAAAGAGATCTGCGGCTATGTACTTTCATAAAGTTACCCCACTGAAAGTCGGTGGATATGTTTATACCTGTGCATGTATGTGCTGCAAGACTAGCTGCATATGTGCGTATTTTATAAGATGTGCGCATAAGTGCCAGTCCTGCCCCCCCCCCCCCCTTCACCTCAGGAACAACTACAGGTATATCATGTAAAAGTAGTTGCTGTTACTTTTTACACCTATATTCATCAAGCAATCTTATATGAGATTATTTGAGTGCATAAAATGCTTTTCTACATGCTCAAGACCCTACTGTCCAGGTGGAGAAAAAACTGCCCAAGGTGAACCCTTAAAAGCCATAGAATATGATGTCAAAAGCTGCCCATAACTCTGTAGTTTGCTAGATTTAAATGTTTATTCCACACCTTTTATATTATTGAGTGCAAGACTTAGAGGCATGTTTACTACACCGTGGTAAGCTTTTGCAACTAACTCAGCAATTTTGAGTAAATAGCGCCGCCTTAACTGCAAAAGCCATGCACTATCCGTTGGGGGGCTTGCACAGCATTTCCCCAGCAGATACCACACTGAAAATGCAGAAAGTGTGGCACGGCAGCAGCGTGGATGGAAATAACGCCACTCGTTGGGATGGTGTTATCTGCACTCACGCTGTTTGAAGCTTTGACAATTTCCCTTCTTTCCTGTTTTTATTGGTGTTCTTTTCATCCCTGCAATTTTTAAAAACTTGCTTTTAGATATTATACACCGCTCTGCTGTTGCCTTGTAGAGTGATCTATCAAGACCTAATAAAAATAAACATAAGCATAAAGATATCACATGCTATTGATGAGTATGGTAACCGCGCATTGCAGACCCGCCACTCTCCACCTGTATCCCACCCACTCCAGTATTTAGCACAGGCTATGTAGATAGTGTTGAAAAACGCTGCACTACTTGCATTTGCCCTGCGCTATCAGTTAACACTCCCAGATTGCGCATGTTCTCTGCCGTGTTAACAGGTAGAGCAGCTCAGTATATGTCCCCCTTAAATTTGTATTGCATGACTTTGATTTGCACTGATTTGGGGGATTTTGCTATAGTAGCATAGTAGACTGGAATGGCTCATTTGGTCTGCCCAGGAAGATGATTAGGACTGTCACTGCTGCTCTGTGCTGGTTACCCCTGTCTTATTAGAAGTGCCAAAGTCATTTCACTGCTGCTTTTGGTTTCTGCCCTCTTGTCATTAAGGAATTCTTTGTGTTTATCACGCCCCTGTTTGAATTCCTTTACTATTTTTTCCTCCATAAGCACCTCCAGTGGAATGGAAATTGCTCATCAATCTTCCTCTTTGCATCTTCATGCCATTCCCCTTAAATGTCCATATCAAAGGTTTTCTGAACCCCAAGTAAATCATTTAAATCACCTAAAACCAGTGCAAATGAAAGTAACATAGTATATGATGACAGATAAAGACCAGTATGATCCATCTAGTCTGCCCAGTAAGGTGGCTAAAGTAAATGTACCCGACGCTCTGTGCAGGTCACTCCCTTCTATGTACAACCCCCAAACAAAGGCATAGAGGGGGGTGACCAGAAAGGAAAACCTGTGTCATGTGTGCTATGCCTTGAAAGTGCACTTTCCCAGCTTAATAGCAGATCATTTGGAAAGCTGCCCAGTTTAAGCAAAATGATAAATTACGGCCATGAACCTGTTTTGTCTTTCACTGTGTTCTGTTCTACATTTTCTGAAATTGTATTCTATTACAGGATATTTCCAATATACTACTACAATTTCCTGGCCTTTGTTTCTGCGGTGGAGGAGATTAACAACAGCTTGAAGCTCTTACCGAACCTCACTTTGGGATTCCATCTGTATGACTCTCTTACCAATCCATTTATGACAATTAAAACTGCCATGAATATATTTTCTGGAGAAGACATTTCCATACCTAATTACATTTGCAAGAGATCTGAGATATTAGCTGCTATAATTGAAGGCCTGGCACCTATGGAATCAAGTCTGATATCCAACATATTCAGGATCTATCACTACCCACAGGTCAGTAGGCTTGTGCATTGATAAGTTCACATTAGATTAATTGAAGCACATTACAAATATTTACTAAGCTGTGCTAGCTGCTAACTCACACTGGAGCATCCGCTGATAGGTCACATTAGCAGAACATGCTAAGCAGACAATGTGGGGCAAATTCTGCGCTATCTGCTTAGTGTGTGATGTGGAGGGAAATGCGTTGGATAGAGAAAGAGGGGAGTGTGAGTGTGTCTACCTAGCATGATTAGAATAGGGTTTGACAGTTTGCATTTGCCGTCAATATTGAAGTTATCACGGATGCATTTAATGATGCCACAATGGGCGGCATTAAATGCATTTGCATTGCTGCCGGCTTGTCTTGGGCTATGAGTCAGTAGGGGATCTGCGGGAGACATGCTGTACATGCCTCCAAAGGCAGCGGTCGACTGTTGTATATACTGAACATTGATTGCTACCCTCAATGCACAGTACCTGCAAAATCTCGGTGCACCTTAGTAAACATGATGCATATTAATCTACTTGTTGTTGTTACGTGCCGTCGAGTCGGAGTCGACTCATGGCGACCCTCTGGATAGCTATCTTAAATTGTGTTCGGTCTTCAGTCAGGCGGCTCATTGTTGACAGACTGGTACCCGTAGCTGCTGTTATTGTAGCGATCTATCTCATTGCTGGCCTTCCTCTTTTGCGTTGACCTTCTATCTTTCCAAGCATGATGTCTTTCTCTAATGATCTCTCTCTTCGCATGATGTGTCCGAAGTATGAAAGTCGAAGTCTTGTCATCTGAGCTTCTAAAGAAAGCTTAGGTTTGATCTCCTCTAGTACCGACTGGTTTGTTCTTCAGGCAGTCCATAGTATACACAGTATTCGCCGCCAGCACCATAATTCAAAGGCATCAATTTTCTTCCTGTCTGTCTTTTTCACTGTCCAGCTTTCACATCCATATGATGTTATTGAAAATACCGTGGCTTGAACAAGTCGAATCTTTGTATGGAGAGAGACATCTCTGCTCTTGAGAATCTTATCTAGGTCTTTCATAGCCATTCTGCCAAGAGCAATGCGTCGTCTGATTACTTGACTGCTTGTTGCTTCTTTATTGATAGTTGATCCAAGTAGGTTAAAGTTGTTCACGATTTCAATTTCTTCTCCTTCAACGATGAACCTGTTGATTATGCCAGTTGTCATGATCTTTGTCTTCTTTACATTAAGGTGCAGGCCCATTTTGAGACTATGTTCTTTGATTGTGAGAAGCAAATGTTTCAGATCATCTTCACTTTCTGCCAGTAATGTGGTATCATCAGCATAGCGAAGGTTGTTGATGAGTCTTCCACCAATCTTCACACCTCTGTTGTCTTCATACAATCCTACTTCTCTGATGATTTGTTCTGCATATAAATTAAACAGGTAGGGGGAGAGTATGCAGCCTTGTCTTACACCTTTGCTTATTTTAAACCATTCTGTTTCTCCTTGTTCCGTTCGAACTGTTGCTTCTTGATCAATGTACAGATTGCGCAAGAGAACGATCAGGTGTTCTGGTATACCCATGCCTCTTAATGTGGCCCAGAGTTTCTCATGGTTTACACAGTCAAATGCCTTGCTATAGTCGATAAAGCACAAATAGATATCCTTTTGGTATTCTTTAGTCTTTTCAAGGATCCATCTCACATCCGCAATGATGTCTCTCGTTCCTCGCCCTTTCCTGAACCCTGCTTGCACTTCAGGTAGTTCTTGTTCTAGGTATGGCTGTAGTCTCTTTTGAATAATCTTCAGTAGAGTCTTGCTGGCATGTGGGATCAGAGCGATTGTGCGATAATTTCCACAGTCAGTTGGATCACAGTGCGACTTAAATCATCATTTGGAGTTCTTTTTTCTAAGCAGTGTTTTACCCAATGGGGCCCCGACTCCGATATCGCATGGAAGTCACTAGCACCACTTAATAAACAAACCATTTAGTGTTAGCTAAAGTAATTTATCTTGCACAAAAAATTCCCCGTTAAAAAGAATGTGTGAAACTAGAGAGAAAACATCCAAAAATCAGGAAAAGTTTCTGAACAAAAACGAACCAAATTTGCCCTTCCTGTGCAGGTCCCTACAGGTTAAGGATTATTAGGGGGGGGGGAGGGGGAGGGATATGCAGTGGCAGCAGCCAGGGCCATCAAAACCATACATTGAACCCAGATATTCAGTGCCTGGGTCCTGTCCTGCCACTAGCATTGAATAGTCTGATGGGCCAGATTGGAATTTTGCAATCTAGTCATCAGCGATATTCAGCCGCTGGGCAGATTGCAAAAGAGGCTAAAGATAGGGCAGCCATTTAGCTCTCTTAACTTTAGCCAGTTTAGGCTTAGTGGCTGATACCGGGGAGATTCAGCGGCATTAACCGTGCTTAACAGGCTCACTAGTCAAACCTCACACAGTTGTAAATAACTGCAAGGGAGATTTAAAAGCATGATTCCACTAACCATGGTAGCACGGACCCAGTGCAACCTTTCATGGATACCCCACCTGTCCATACCCAGACATGACATTGATTTGGTAAAAAACTGTTCGCAGCTTTATTTTGAGCAACCATTTAATGAACAGTCAAACATATAACCAACATAACAAGTCTCGTCGGATAAGGTAACTCACCAGCCATACTTCTAGCAAAGTAAGACCCTCACGACCTGTCACCACGGTCTCATCAGTGGCCAAACCATAGCTGCCCCCTCCCTCCATCCGGCCAACCTCGCCTTATTACTAACAAAGAATGGCCATCTTCCGGGTGACCAATCTGGTCACCCCAACCTTATATTTCCAGCCGAGATGACCCAACCATAGTCCAACCGCAGAATTCAACTGGCACAGGATCCCGGAAAACCTCTGGGACCCCGCCTAATCCCAGAATCTGCAACTAACCTTCTTGTAGTCTCATGGACCATGACATCAAGGGAGAGTAGGTGGAAAGCAACTTGCCAGGCCACCGATGTACCAGAGAGGGGGAGGAGGCAGGCGCCCCCGGTACAAATACAGGTTGCTCTTCACGTCGCACCCTTCCCATCAATCTTCCATGCCCATTCATTGCCTCTCGTCGCATTTCTGTGGTGTAAGTCAATAGATTCAAATGATGTCTCTCACAAAGGCTCATTCCCCCACCCTACCAATGATTAAGCCGTCGCTGATTCCCCGCCTCAATCCCAGGCCACGGAGGAGGGTTCCACACCGGGACATGCACCCGGCTAAGGGCGGCCGGCTGGAACCTGCCACCCTTCCTGGATGCCCCACTTTTGCATACCAAGATATGACACAGGCTGGGCAATAAACTAGTTGCAGTTTTATTTAGAACATCCATTTAGTGAACAGTCAAAAAATAACCAACATAACAAGCCTTCTCATATCAGGTAGCTTACCAGCCATACCTCTAGCAAAGTGAGACCCTCCTGCCCATCACCAGGGCTTCATCTGTGGCCAAACCGTAGCTACCCCTTCCCCCATCAGGCTGACCTCACCATATTACTAGCAAAGCATGTCCATCATCTGTCTGACCATTCGGGCCTCCCCAAACTTGTATTTCCGGCCGAGATGAGCCGACCGCGGCCCAACCACAGAGTTCAACTGGCAACAGATCCTGGAAAACCTCTAGGACCCACCACCAGTGCAGGGCAAGAGTCAAAATCACTGCACCGCCCTCCTTAAGCTGCGACCAACGGGTGTCTCTTTGAACCATCAATTCCAGTGCCTCCTGCCAATTGTTGAGGAACAAATCCTGCCATATTGGGGACAGATGAATGCCATCTTGCCTGAATAGGCTAGCACACTCAACTACAGCCCATGAGTGTATTATTTGATAGCCCCCTTGCTCACATACGCATTGCCCAATCTGGTGGTTAATATTGGCTAACCTCCTTGACCAGTGCCACTGATCCATAAAGGCAGGCCTTGGAAGGGTGTCAGATCACAATAATAGAATACCAGGAAACATTCGCAACCTCATTGCCAGGTTCTTCTTATCCGCTCTGATAATCTGCTTACAGATTTAAGTACATAAATCATTGCTTCCTAGATGGTGCAGAATCACCCCCAGGCAACTTTGGACTCTATCATGATGTCGAAGCAAGGGCAGGAGCTGGCTCCAGCATAGGCTGGACTCGCCCAGCCATAGGATGGAGACTTCTTCCAATGGGAGTACCAAATTATGTCCTGCCGGTCATCCCGCTGCTTGCTGCCCAACCCGATGCACAAATGAATCACCAACTAGCCAATTGTGCTGGAGCTGGTGCCATGCATCTGAAAAAAAGAGTTCAGAGTTAGGAACTGAGACAGAAATAACCACCACCCACTCCCAGACTCATAGGCGAATATAGCCCGTGAAAGCCCAGGAATGCAATCTGCCAATCTTCCATATAACGTGGTCTTGCAAACCAACCAAAGTCACACTGGAAGTGGCACCAATACGAAAAGAATGGGCACAAACAGACAAGGATCTCCTTGAAGAATTACAAAGTCAGTCATAACACACTGTAAATTGAAAACGGGTCAAGGGGCGAGAATCCAGGTGCACAAAAAGCAAACTTGGACCCTCCGGCCGCAAGACCAAGTAATGTTGTATGCTGGTTACCGGGCAAGTGATAACTTCCTCTATCACATTCAAAACTACCCAAAGTCCTTTTCCAGCTGATCTGTTTTAGATCTGGCCAATAAAATGCGAAGTTGACCTGTTTCGACATACAAATTCTCCCGCAACATACCAGTTGCTAGTGCCCCGCAGGCAGAATTTGCCACCAATAAGCTGACCCGAAAAGCCCCCAAAGAGGGCCAATGAGAATGCTGCCCAGGACAGGGACACCTTGTATGTAGATTCCACAACCTCTAATAGCATGCCACACAGATATAGGAGCAATTGGTATGTAATCAGATGTTTGGAATCACGTGGCATCACTAATGATCGTTCACAGCCTTGCAGGATCCTGCAGACCACGAATACCCCCCCCCCCCTGGGTTACGCCAACCTGCTGCTCTAGAGAAAAGGGCAAAGCCAGCCAAGTCAGTATGCATAGCTGTCTTGGAGAACCCTCTGCCTTTGGCAAAAACAATATACTGACCCAGGAAATGCTTGGGTACTCTGTCCTGGTGCCATCCCTGGAGGTCAGAAAGGACAACACCAAACCATATCCTCTGCAATAAGTGGACCATGTAGCCAATGCCAAAGACTTCTTCAGGAGATTCAGCATTCCCACTATCCAATCCGCCAAAGGTGCTCCAGGACCATGTACCCTCTGTATCTACTTCTGGTGCAAACAGCCAGAACTGAGCCCACTTGAAACGGGAAAGAGCACTGCTAGCAAGCGTAACAGAATTTACAGTCAGGGAAGGGACAAGTGGACTTATTAAATCACCAACAAAGATCTCCTGTACTGCCTCCACTAGCCTTCTGTTGTGACACAAAACTCCCTTGCTGAAAGAAACTGCTTACCCCCGAAGTGGGTATCAACCCCCTCTCAAAGATCCCCCACTAGCTATACTTTGGCAGACAGACATGTGTGTCAGCCACAAATTGATGTCCTGGGTGCCCCATGATAAATGAGCATTCTGTTCCATCTTATCTCTGAACATCTCATCATAGTTCAGCCAGGCCCATCCCTTGTGACCCCAGACATTAGCTAGATGCAAGAAAGCCCTGGTCCAATTGACAACACTGCTTGAGACCTTTTAATCCTGCCAACCTTCTCATCTTCTTTCATCTTCTTCCTGCTCTCATCAAACCTTCTTTGCCACTCCAAGAGATGGAAAATATCAATGTAATGCACTTCCATATTTTCTGTCGTAAGCCACAAGGAACATCCTTCCAGAGCTCAGAAAAGTTGGTTAGAGTGGTTGCCTGACCTCTCGTGACAGGAGCCGCACCAAACTCGGATGTCTGCTGTGCCCCCTGCTGAGCTGGATGAACCCGATGCCGAATCGGAATAAGAGGTGGAGGAGGAAGAATCGGAACCGCGTGCACGTTGATGCATGTGCTTCCACTTCCTAGAAGCCTTGCCTGGTGCGCATTCACTCATTCGGCCCACACGACCCTCCGAGGCACCCACCCTTGTCCTGGATGATACCTCACCTGCCACAGTGAGCTCTGACACAGGTGGAGGCAAATCAGGAGCTTGAGATGGAACTGTATCACTCGCACTGCACTCCACGGTTTCTTGCTGAGTACCAGGCTGCTCCAAGGTTTCGCCACTAGCTGGCCACAATCCGGATCCTTCTCCATATATCATGGTATTTTGAGACATCTGTGGAGCCTATAGAGAAACAATGAAGAAAGAGGGGGGGAGGGGACTGGCAGCTGGCCATGCTATGGCTGAAGCCGGAAACTGCGACACCCTGGAAGTGCCAGCACCCTCCTTGTTCAATATTCCCAATATGGACTCCCCATGCCATGGTAGCCACCAAGCTGCCAAGAAAGTTGCGATTAGCAACCTTAAAGTAATTTTTAAATAAATAAATAAGGGGGACTCTCAATGTGGAAAGGAATTTTAGAAGATCTGTCGAAGTGTAATCTGAGGTGTCTGAAAAATGCAATCTCATCCAGGTGCAGACGTAATTTCACAAATCTGGAAGTGCCTGATATAGACATCTGCAGGGTGTTCTAGCTAGACATCCTCAGAATGGTACTGTAGAACCTCGACATCTAGGATGGTCTTATGGTTAGAGTAGCTTGGCTAGGAAAAGGGCCGCCAGGGTTAAAATGCTGAGAGCTGGGGGATGTACTACTGCATCGTTCTCTACACTCTCTGGATGTTTTTCAGCTAAACAGGCACTTTTCAGATGCTTGTTTGTTGCTGTTCATGTCTCGGAGCAGGTCTAGGCTTAGACACGACGACTGACCTCCGTGATGTTTCTCTGATCTGATGGGTACATCCCAGTCTCTGGGCATACCCTAATCATGCCTCCAGCTTCTTGGGAATGCCCCAGCCACACCTACTCTACACCCCTATTCAGATTCAGATGTCCTCACGCTATAGACATCCCCAGAACTAGCTTCTAAAATGGCTCAGGAGATGTCTTTGGGCTTTGGACGTCTCTAAACCTGGTTTTGGACATTCAGAGCACAAATAAGGCTTCTAAAGTTAGCCCCCTTTGGAACTAGGGATTTGCATTCATTAGCATGCATTTGATTCATTAGAACGTCATAAAACAATTTAGTGCGTGCAAAACTATATAGCATTAATTAACCTACACATTAACACATGTACAATTGAAGAACTACATTTAAAAAGTTCCAACGAGATGAGTAAGTCAAGAGTTAATAATGACAAACTGCTTCAATATTGATAATTGCAAAACTATATAGCATTAATTAACCTACACATTAACACATGTACAATTGATGAACTACATTTAAAAAGTTCCAACGAGATGTGTAAGTAAAGAGTTAATAATGACAAACTGCTTCAATATTGATAATTGCAAGAAGTTGGTGGCTTGATGGAACTTCTCAGCCAACATACCAGCGATGAAGGTCAATCATGTGCGAGGAAGTCTGCATAGGTGCAGGACCCTTTCTGTGGTACGAGAAACCTGAATAATAAAACCTTGGCATTTATAAAAGCTGCAACGTTACTAGATACGAAGCTTTGCCCCTGCTAGTTCAGAGACCATTGATACTCAAATTATTTTATTATGGATTTTAGATCAATAAACTGGTAAAGATTTTTTTTATTAAAATGAATCAATGAAATATATTTTTAAAAATCATGAAATTGTGGGGAGGAAGGAGCCGAATTTTCCAAAAACTAACCAAAACCTTTGCCTGATCACATCTCTGAGATCCATGAAGAAAGATATACAAGTTTTTAGGAAACATATATGAGAATTTTGCTTTCTCTGGTGATGAAAATCCCATTATTGTAAGGGAATAGTGTCAAGGAATCGGAATATTCAGGTGAATTTGCATTAGAATTTCGCTTATTTGGTTTTTTTTTATTCTTCCAAAGGTTTATATGTTATTCTAAGGAAAATGGAAGAACATGAACATTTCATCAACTACCTCTACATTACTGCTTTTAATCTGTATCACATTAGTTGTCCTAATCGGTTTTTCTGGTTCTTACAGGCATTGCACCAACCTCCTCGCACTTTTCTTCTCCGAATAACCAACCACATGATTCAATAGTGATGGCAAAACTTACTGCGCTTTGTTGAAATTTATGAACTTGTCAGCTTCTCATAACAATAACAGTTTTCTTTTATTTTGAAAACATCTCCTGTATCAGTTTTAACACCGCCACATAACGAACTACAAATGCATATCGTTACAACATTCTTAGCCTACTGCCACTGTCACACTTGACCATCCAGATAGTAGGTCGACTACTGCAACCTACTCCTTGCTGGTCTCCCCGTGAGCCATCTCCTTCCCCTTCAATCTATACAAAATTACCCGGCTCGACTAATCTTCTGCCAGCCTCACCATGCCCACATTACTCCTCTTCTCAGGTCGCTTCACTGGCTCCCTATCCAATTCCACATCCAATTCAAACTTCTCCTACTGACCTATAAATGCATTCACTCTACGGCCCCTCAATACCTCTCATCTCTTATCTCTCCCTACGCCCCCTCTCGGGAACTTCGCTCCTCTAGCAAATTACTTCTATCTAGGCCTTTCACTCGCACTGCTAACTCCCGACTTTGCTCCTTTCACCTTGCTGCCAGGGCCGGATTTACCTTGAGTGAGGCCCTATGCCAACAAAAATTGTGGGCCCCCAGAAAAGATAAAAACGAGCATGCCGGATCAGCTGCGCGCTGTTGGCCCTGACGTCATAATTAAACTGGGAATCCCAAAAGCCAAACTTGGAATGTACAACACTGTAGAAATAAAACTATACATTAATTTGCTCTTGTACTAAACAAAGTGCAGACGTTAATGATGCACATTTACCAGAGCTGACATATTCCAATTAATAAATTCAAAATAAAGAGATATTTTTCTACCTTTTGTGCATTTTTTTCCAGCTGCAATTGCTCCAGACACTTTCTTCTGGTTTCTTCGTGTCAGCCCAACTCCAGTCTTAACCCCCCAGCCCATTTCCAGTCCCAGCCCCCCCTCATCGGCTCAAGTAAACTTTATTAAAAAAATAAAACGCTGGCCGCTGCCGCCGCGGCAGCATGGACTGTCCCGCGGGGCCCCCTCTGCCCGGCTGATCCCATGTAGGAGCTAAAGCACATAAGACCCTTCTTGGTTTTCATTCTGACAGCAACATAAAATATTTTCCTAGCATAATAGTGTACCTTATTAAGGAGTAAGTTCTACATCTCTATGCCTCCCATTTAATGCCTCCGCCTCATTACAAGATGTTACCCTCACACATAATCCTACTTCCATTGAGGTCTCAATGCAGAAGCCTTGCGCTACAGCCCAACACTAAAGCTCTAGCACAGGGTTTCCTAACGCCAAGTTTAAAGCAGAATTTGTGTTTAGCTATGCTGTAGCAAAAGTCATGCAAAAAATCTGCACTATACAGGATTTTCCTGTGCTAGTTTCTTTTCTGTATCAGGGAGCAAGACTAGCACAGGAAATCTTGAGCAAAATGTAGCAAACTGCATTATGCTCTAGTGCAGCACTGAGGCCCCAAAGTGCCCGATTTATACATGTCAAATGCAATCTATAAATGCTATGTAAATTCTAACTTTTAACTCTCCAATTGGAAAAACAGCAATAAGCACATACATATAAGTTATATACACGTGTATGAAAGTGGGGCTTTGATTTTGCACAATAAATTTAAAAAATCCTAGCTTTCCCCTGCTCGCCACTATTTCCTTTGGAGGCAGCACCTGTAAATATCTGTACGTATTTAACTACAACAGCATAGTAGAGTGGAAGCAGGGGCTTTTAGGTTTCTGTCCTTAATAAACAAATAATAAATAAATAAGCTAAGATTTAACTATTTGTATTCACTAAATGCGACAACTATCAAATTGATAGAAAGAGTTTTTAGGCTTTGACATCGCGTAAACGGAGCACTGCTGGGGCCGCCAGTGCTGAAATGGCAAGCAGTTAAGGAAGGAAGGGGATTTTCTTCCTCCATCGTCCAGAAGCCGAATCTTTTCCTAACTTTTGCAGGCAAGGACAACAATCAACTCGGGCACTGCACAAGGCGAGCAAGGCAGAAACGAAAAAAAAGAAAGGAAAGCTTGAGCGAGGAGCCACAAGAGGTTCAGCAGGATTTTCCACTTCCCGGGACACCTGCGAAGGCGGCGGCGGCCCAAAGCTTCCAAATCACCAAGCCCAGGCCGGGGAAGGAAGCGGGGAAAGGAGTGAGAGAGCACTGCGTCCCGTCGACGCCAACATCTCACCTCTCCTGTTCATGGGCCGCAGCCGCACAGCCACCTTCACTTTGGAGGAGTCGCCCATCCCCACCACCGCTGTCTCTCACCGTCCGCGAGACACAGTGCCGACAGTACAAAAAAAAGGAGGAAAGTCAAAGAAAAGAGTGAGGGCGACGCGCAGCGTCATGACGTCACATCTGCCCCTGCGGCTTAACAGAGACGCGAGGGAGACACTCTCCCTCGCGCCTCTCAAAGCCGGCACGGAGGGGCTCAGCCGGGCAGAGGGGGCCCCGCGGGACAGTCCATGCTGCCGCAGCAGCAGCCAGCATTTTTTTTTTAATTTGTTCAATTTTTGTGGGCCCTTGCCAGCTGTGGGCCCTACGCCACGGCATAGTTGGCGTATAGGTAAATCCGGCCCTGTCCTGGTGGAGATGCATGCACCCAGAACTGGGATGGCAGCACACACAACAAGCAGATAAGTCAGTGACTGCCCCCCCCCCCCCCAAAAACCCCATATATATCATATGACAGAAATACTATATAGCACTATGGGGGTGCCTAGCCATGCTGTGGTCACTGCACAGTCAGGGTGAGAGTGATCTCCCAGCAGGACATACTGAGGTCACCCTGTCTGTGTAGGTGGTGGCCGGGCACTAAAATGTCGCAGTCAGTGCCCTATGCCCTGTGCAGATGCACCCTGGCCAGGCCACCCTGTCTGGGCTATACCCATGGTACCTTGCTCCTCATTATGCACATTGGCAGGCCAATACTGGCAACAGTGCTGGCAGTGTGGGCTGTGGAAGGTGTTTGCAGCCACCACACACTGTATAGACCAGTGGTGGGCAAACCTGGTCCTGGAGGGCCGCAGACCAGTCAGGTTTTCGGGATATCTCTAATGAATATGCATGAGATATATATGCATTAGAGAGATATCCTGCCAACCTGACTGGTTTGTGGCCCTCCAGGGCTGGATCTGGAGACCCCTGCCTTACACCTCTGTCATTTAAGATTGTGAGTGGACAAGGTGCAGATGTCCAAGACATCAAAAAGGTTAGATAGAATTTGTCACAGTCCTCCTCACTTCTCACCACCACCAAAAAATTGTCTATTAGACAACTTTTTGGTGGTGGTGAGAATCGAGGAGGAATGTGACACATTTACTGTGGGCTCATTCACCTTGTATGGAGACAAAAGTGGAAATAAACCCCAAAAATGACCTCGAAAAAAGGGGAAAAAACCATAACCAAGCTGGGGAACAGTGCTAGCAATGGGCAACCATAAAAAGCACTCCCAGGAAAGCTCTAAATAAAAAGGGAATGATTTTTGGAAGGGTCTACGCTCCGTAGACCCTTCCAAAAATCATTTCTTTTTTTTGGAGCTTTCCTGGGAGTGTTTTTTATGGTTGCCCATTGCTAGCACTGTTCCCCAGCTGAATTATAATTTTTAGAATTTTTGTTGTGGTCATTTTCAGGTTTTATTTGCAATTTTGTTCTGTGCACATGTTTCACACTGCTCACGTTTTGTAGGTTTCCCCGGTTTTGCTGTACATTGCGGACGGAAATAGTTTCTCTTCCCTTTAAATGTAGTTTTTACTTGTAAATTCGGCCCCGGTACTGTGCGGGGAGCCTCTCCCCTCCCCTTCCCCGCCCATTGACCCCATCTCTCCGCCCCTCGGGAGCCTTCCTCCGCCCTCCGTAAGCCTTTCCACGCCTCTCTCGCACATTTGCGGGCTGCGTACTTGTGCGGGCCTGTTAGTGCAGCGCGCAAGTGTGTGGGGCACAAAAAACACACTATTAGCGTGCGCTAAGGTAACTTAGCGCACGCACAAGTGCGCCCCGCACAATTGTGCAGTTTAGTAAACATACCCCTAAGTGCAGCAGCACCCATTTATTTCTATTGGTGTAGCGGTATTTAACTCACATTAATATTTAGTAAACATTCCCTAATTCATTGCTGGGACAAAAAAGAGCTCCTTCGGAAGCCTGAAGTTCACTGGGACCAGATAAGTGGCATAGAAATGCTTTTAAATAAATAAATTAAATATGTAACTGATAAAAGTCTGATTTCATGGGGGGGAGGGGAGGGCACCTGTTTCACAAGTCGCACGTTGCACATATAGCTTGGTAAGGCCCTGAAGTGTTGTTCAAGAAATAGATAAGACAGATGTTTGTATTTATACTGGCTCCTGCTCCATACACTTATTTGTCCTGTGCTCAATTTACTTTGCTTGTCCTGGGTAGTTGGCACCATGTCTAGGTTCTCTTACATGTATGTGCATGATGTTTCTTGTTTATACAAGCTTTTTTACCTTTTATTATGATTTTAATATTATTTTAGTATGTTCTTATTGTATAATTTCGAGATATTGTAAGTTTTATCTTTTATGATGTTTGAATATGTTTTCAATTATGGTTTATCATATTCTCTGTTTTATAATATTCATGTATATGTTTTATAGTTTTATAATTACAGTAAAAGGTTTTGCATACCCCTGATGAAGGCACATACCAAAACATCGTCATGTAGGGTGAACCTTTCAAATATCCAATTATATGCCTACATATACTGTCTACCTCACATTTGGCTTACTTTTCACCTTGCTCCTTAGACTATAGCATATCTGCTCCAGGGCACGAAGAGGCTTCAGAAAAGTGCTTATTCTGCTATCCAAGCACTCGTAGGGAAGAAACAAGAAGGCAATCTTAGATCCTCAACACTTTTTGCAATGGTACAGAAAAAAGCAATAAAATGAAGACACTTGTGCAGCCATGTGGCAGCCACCAAATGTCTCCGCTTCCAAAAAGGCGGTCGGACATATGTGAGTCTCCCCATATAGACACGCCCATATTGAAATACAGCCCAGACATATCTATGTAGCTGTAGGTACTGCTGTCTATTAAGGACACATGGAAGTTTCTAAAATCAGCCCGGATTGTGAACATGCTCATGCTATTGGTATGAACGAGTCCAGCATTTTCTTGCTGTTGAGACCTATCTTTCAGGGGTTTAGACAGAGAAATTTAAGAAGGCGCATACAGAGGCCCACATTCACTCCCATAATATTTGGGATATTTTGACTTAGACATCCCAGGTTTCACCTACATGACCTTTTTAAATGTCCCTACATAAGTCTTTATAAAATAGATGAAAAACAGGCACCTATGCAGCAACTGTTATAAAATTGCCCTCCACATGACAAAGATGGTGATGAATTCATTATTTTTCTCAACAGATCAGTTACAGCTCACAGAGTCTTTTTATGAGTGATGATGTTAAGTTTCCTTATTTCTATCGGACTGTCCCCTCTGAGCTATCCCTCTGCACTGGAATTGTCAGGCTACTGAAACATTTTAACTGGACTTGGGTTGGTATCGTAGCGTCTGATGATGACAGCAACATGAAGGCTGTCCAGATCCTGAAAGACAGGATTGAGCAGAACATTGGCTGCATTGAGTTCATAGAAATCTTCAGTCACACCACTGTCATGTCAGCAGAAATGATCCGTAAAATGAATGAGAGTATCCTTACATCATCAACCAATTTGATCATCGTCTATTCTAATGTAGATGATATATTCAGTCTAATACATTACATAAATATTCTGCAGACACCTGGGAAGGTCTGGATTATTGCAGCTGCACTGGACATTCCCTTGTATGGGCAATTCATGAGTTTGAAGAACAGCACCTTGTCCTTCTCAGTGGTAAAGAAGAAGATTCCTAGTTTTTCAAAATTTGTTCAGGAGGCGGATCCTTCCCTGTTTCCATGGGATTACTATTCTCTACAATGGTGGAGGGGTCTGTGTGTCAGTGAGTGCCCAAAGGACATCAGAAAGATCTGCAGAATTAATGGAACATTTCCCTATCTCAGTCACTGTGACTCCAGATACTTAGGGAGCAGCTACAGTATATATAATGCCGTTTATGCCCTGGCGCACGCATTACATGACATGATCATGGCTAAATCTGGAAACACTGCCACATGGAGTGGAGACATGCTGAGATCTTTGGATTTTTCACCATGGAAGGTAATATAATTTGTTAGAAGAATGCTATGTATAGAGCAGTGCGCTAAGAAATGGGGAAGTCCATTTTGAATCCGACTGCCACTCCTTACGTCCTTGGGCAGGTCACTTAAACCCCCATTGCCTCAGGTACATACTCTGATTGTAAGCCTTACAGGGACAGGAAGATACATATTACATCTGAATGTTGCTTGCCTTGAACTCTGTGAAAGGGTGTGAGCTAAATCCCATCCCCCCTTCCCTTGATGAAGAGGAGTAGTGTGAAATAACAAAGTGGGAGTAGCAAGTCTCACTATGAGGAGGGATTGGGAAACCATTGAAGCTGTATGTCTGGTCACACTGATGCTCAGCTCCCCTGGGTCTTTGTTTTCATTCTCTCTTTTTTACTGTACACTGTAATGTTTCACATGCATACTATCAATATGAAAGCTCATTTTAGATAGGACGTGGCGATCAGAATTGAGATGTCGAGGTCAGGATGTGCTCAGTTCTGGTGATATTTTAGGAACAGCTCTGCTAAGTGTGGAGCCATTTCTAAAAGACACATCCATGTGCAGCGGAAGCAGCCATTTCAGAAATAGACACATGAGAAAAATAAATGGTGGAAACCCAGCAACTCACACGTGCAAGTGATGGCATTTGAGAATCAACACATTTAAATGTCGGCACTTCCACTTCTATCCAAGCCAATATGCAAACCAAGACATGCAGATGCTGCTCCTCAGCAACAGAGACCCTATCTTTACATCATTCCTGATTGGATGGAGAATAAACATAGTGGGATTAAGGGGAAAGTCCTCTTTGAGCCCTACTGTACCAGGAGGAGCAGACAGAGTAGTTTATCCATAACTATCTGCGTCAGTAAGCAGGTATAAATCCAGATGTGGGAAATTTGGGGCTTACAAGTACATTCCCTATATAGTTTGTAGTTTTTTTTATTAACATTTATAAAACCCTTTGAGGTCAGCAGGGAGGTTTACATAAAATAAACTGATGAATTTTGTGACCACTTTTGAAAGTCTAATGATGGTTCTTGATAGAAATTTGCAAGGTGGTCATTCCATAAACGGCATGGAAAAATAAAGTTGAATGTCTCATGGATTCATATTTGGCATGAAAGATGGGAGGAAGAAAAAGACGGTTAGCCTGGATAGAGCTGATGTCATGGTGAGGAGTATGGATAATAATTAATAAGGAAGGAATTCCAGTGTGTAAAGTATTATGAAAGAGAATTTTGGACTGAATGCAGTAGTGAATGGGCAACCAAAGGAAATGAATCAGCAGGGCTCTGATATGATCATACTTAGATGCATGGGCAAGTAGTCTGAGGTGTTTTGGATGGCTTACAGTCTTTTTATTTCATAGTAAAGGGGCCAGCAAAAATAACATTACAATAGTCTATTTGAGATATGACTGGACTAGGAACTAAGGTAGTAAGTATAGATTACTGAATGGATGAATAAACTGGATTTGGCATAAAGTATGGAAGGAGTTTTTTGAAGTAGAACTAATGTAATTGTGGAAAGAGTTGAGAGTCGAATTGGATGCTAAAATATTTAAAACAGGAGATTATTATAAGAGGGACATTATCTAATACAGGAGAATCAGGTGGCACATGTCTTCTCAATGTTGAGTTTAAGGGGTATGTTTACTAAAGTTTCTGAACATTGTCATGGGTTAGACCAGGAAATGCCTATGGAAATAGGGAAAACAGAACTGAGCAGGTCCAAAAGTGACAGCTCAATGCACATGGATCAGGGTTGCTATGAGCAACCAGTAAAAACAAAAGCACCAGGTGTAAGAGCACGCCCTAGTAAGAGGTTACCTCATAGCCTATTAGGTGATGAGATGCAGCTGAGGGCAGGGCAGGCTCACCGGAACGTTAGAAGTGACGCAGATAAAAATCACTCAGAGTTTCTCACCAGGAGAGCTAACCAGGATTCCAGGGGAGATAACCAGGATTCCAGTGGAGCTAAGCAGGAGTACGGCAGAGCTGTTTTGGAAACTAAGGGAAAAACTTCACACGGAGGTTTAAGCAGAGTTCCAGAGGAGAGAGCTAAGAGAATACCAGAGGCTGGTTACAAGGTGCTAGGCAGCACGGAACAAGAACCAGGTGGTCGGGGCCACAAAGGTATTCAGGCTAACAGACGGAAGGAACCTGTAAGAAGAGGTCTCCCTGAGAACAGGTACCGGGAGGGCAGTAAATGTTATAAAAGGGATACTTACTTGCCCAAAGAGCAGCGTGCAGCAAAAGGGAGTAGAAGGCTTGTTTATGGAAAAGGCCACGCTGAGTTTCCTTGCTTAGAAAGCTCCGGGGGAATCAAGCCAAAGGACAGGCTAATTTCCTGTAATAGAGGGAACTTTGAAAGGGAGAGTTTCCCATACACGCAGCCAGGAGGGTATGGCCCTCTAGAGGAAAACTCCATTAGCTACAGTAACCTCCAAATTCACTTTGATAGAGAGGGGGAGAGAAGCCTTTTTGGAGAGGAGGGTTTTTGCAACAATGATATGAAGTACAACCATTCTGAAGATAGCTACGGGGAAAGCTGTGAAGAAATGGAGTGTGACTTTTGTGGGGAAAACCCTGAGGAATTTCAAATGGATTGTGCACTGATGTCCTATGATAACATTTCCTCTTTATGCTAAACTGTGTAGAGAAAGAAATCCGTTTAGGGAAACGGTTTCTGTGGTATTGCTTGTGTAAAGAACAAGGACTGTCTTACCTTTTTGGATTGGCTGAAGATAAGCACTTTTTGTTCACAGTAGTTCATTTTCGTTTGTACCAGAAAATATGGTTTGTTTCTTTTGATTCTTATGTGCAAAAGTTCACCCGGAAGGGATAATAAAATACCTCTTTTGAAAAGCCTGGCTACTCGATCACAACTACCTTTTTGATTGGCTAGTGGGACTACAGATCCCAGGGGGCATTGTAAAAGCCCCAGCTACATTAAGAAGAGGCCCCACTGAAGCTCCATAGGCTTCCGCCTATAAGAGTGAGTAGGTGGGTGACAACGTGCACGGCGCGTTAGTCTGCAGGATGCCATATAAGGAGTGGGCGGTCCGGTCAAAAATAGAGCAAAACAGGATTAGCGCGTGCCGCGTGCTCTTGTGCGCCGCTCACAGTAGCACACGCAGGAAGCATAAGCAGGCACGCTGAGGTACAGCCAGAGGAGCAGGGCTGCAGTACAATGGTAAAGGCACTGATAGATGGTGCAGGGGACATGGGTTCAATCCCCCACTGTGCCCAATAAAGAAGTGTGGCTGAGGCACTACCATTTATGTGTAATATTGCATTATGAGGCGTTTTAATTTTATTTTAAGTACTGCTGCTAGCAAATGCACTTCCAAAGCGCTGTAACATAAGGTGCTGCATAAGGCACCCCATAAGGTACCCCAGAGGGCACATTTTAAAGTGCACTGTCCTCCACGGCACCCTACAATGTTGCTGAAAGGGTGGCCTATAGGGCGCCATATAGGGTGCCCTATGAGGCACAGCAAGGTCATAGCACTGTTTTTGATGGCAGCACTGTGGATTTAAACACATGAAAATCTTAAGTAGGTGCGCTGACATGCAAGGATGAACAGCAGTGTAGCACAATGGTTAAGGCACTAACTGATGCTACAGGGGTCATGAGTTTGATCCCCAGTATGCGTAAGGCTGGCTGAGGCATCAGCTGTGACATGTAAGTATTGTTTCTTGCGGCACTTTATTTGTATTTTATTAATTGCTGCCAGCAAACACACCCTCATGTGCCGTAACCTAAGGTGCTGCATAAGGAGTGGAGGAGTAGCCTAGTGGTTGGGGCAAGGTACTTCAGGCCGGAAGGTCGGGGGTTCAAATCCCACTAGAGGACAGCAACCTTGGGCCGGAAGGACTGGGGTTTCTAGTCCCACAGGTGCTCCTTGTGGTCTTGGGCAAGCCACTTAACCCTCCATAGCCCATGTTCCCTGTAAAATAGTTATCTCCAAGTTATAATGCCCTGTTCAATGTAATTTCAGTTTGTTCAATGTAAACCGCACTGATGCAGAATAGTGTGGTATATAAGAGAATGTAAATAAATAAATAAAAATAAGGCACCCTATAAGACACTCCATAGGGCACATTATAAAGTGCACTATCTGCCATGGCACCCTATAATGTCCCCTATAGGGCCCCCATCAGTCGCTCCATAGCATACTGTATAGTGCACCTTATATGGACGGTAACCATAAGGTGCCCTATAGGGCGCCCTATAAAGCGCCCTCTGAGGCACCTTATGGGTACAGTACACTGAGGGTGTTATTGCTGGCAGCACTAATGTACTTTAAAAATAGGTAACGTTTTGGACAGCCCTATCAAATAACCCCACTGTGGGTTTGAACCCATGACCTCTGGCCCCACTGGCAGTGAAGTAACCAGTGGGCTACAGCTCTATGGCTGCTAGTAAACCCCTGGCTGGCTGCAGAAGGACTGCAAGTCACCACACAAACAGTCTGCTGTGGTCACCAGGATAGGGTTAACCCACCCATACCCATGATGCACTGCACATGCAAATCAGCAGTCTACAGATGATCACAAGATGGGGTATGCACCCCCACAGCACCTCGGCCTGGTAGGGGGAACTGATCGTGTGTGGTACTGGCACAGAGTAGCTACACACTGTCACATTGTGCAGGTACTGCACTCACCCCGAGGGTGAGGTGGGGCGCCCAGCACCAGGTCCACAGCAGAGATAGGCCATGCTGCAGGTCCCCATCAGTGCTAATGTGTGAGATAGGTAGTTTCTGCAGACACACCTTGCATATATCTGTATGGCTCAGTCAGGTGTAGCCCCTATGGACTGCTAGGAGGATTATGTACCTCCTCCTCCTCCTCCTCCAGGGCTGAGGGTGGTAAACAGGGTCTCCCATCAACAGATCCACATTCTACCTCCCTACAATGGTGGCAGTAGAGGGGACCATCAACCCCAGTCCTGCTGGGGAACAAACACCTACAGGGCAGTCAATGCAGCTCTGTACACATCCATAATGCAATAGCAGACAGACATTAGGCCTGGTTATGCTAAGCTGCACCCCACCACTATCTGATATTCTCCTGCAGCAAGCCTTCAGCCGCTGCACCCTGCAAGGTGCTCCATCAAGACACATACCAGCTGCAGACAGTCTGCTAGCTAGTCCATAGTGCATGTTCCTGGTGGAAATGCATACACACCAAGCAGATAAATCAGTGACTGGGCCCCAAAAGAAAACCCATAAATATCACATGAGAGAAATACTATATAGCACTATGGGGGTGCCTAGCCATGCTGTGGTCACTGCACAGTCAGGGTGAGAGTGATCTCCCAGCAGGACATGCTGTGGCCACCCTGTCTGTGCAGGTGGTGGCCGGGTACTACAATGTCCCAGCCAGTGCCCTATGCCCTGTGCAGATGCATCCTGGCCAGGCCACCCTGTCCGGGCTATACCCATGGTACCTTGCTCCTCATTATGCACATTGGCAGGCCAATACTGGCAACAGTGCTGGCAGTGTGTGCTGTGGAGGGTGTTTGCAGCCACCACACACTGGATAGGCAGACACACACTCCCACACCTATGCCAGCATTGTGCTACTATAGAGGAGTTTAGCAGCCCTGGCCACCACACCAGTCCTGGGCACAGTCCAGGCATGGATATGGTACGCAATACTGTTGGGGGTCACTCCCCAGGGTGGTAAACATTGTCAGAGACCAGACCTGAAGCACGCACCACAGACATCAGAAAGGTTGCTATGATGGAGCTCAATCAGCAAACTGTGCTTAACGTAGGAATTGCTATCTGCCAGTAATCATAGCAAACGTTTGATAGCTGTGTACCGTATTCCCAGGTGTAGGGTGGCATTGCTAAGGTATGCAAGTGCTAGTATTGGGAGATGCACGCAGGGCCCAATGTTTTGCCTCTCCAGGAGGCATTGGCTAATGGAGCCTGTGGGTGTGGGTGTGGGTGCCCCTGTTGGCTGCTGCTTTACGGCAGAGGTTCCCAACTCCAGTCCTGGTGTGCCAAACACTGTTCAGGTTTTCATGCTGTCCCACATGAATATTCATGAGATACATCTGCATACCATGGGGGCGGCGCATAGAAATGCAGCACAGGCATCTTTATTAGAGGTAGCATGGAACCTGAATGGTGTTTGGCCCTCCAGGACTGCATTTGGGAGACTCTGCTCTAGGTAATTTGCCTGTTTATGGTGTCTTTGCTCTGTAGGGTAAAATGTAGGCGTTTTGGGCTTGTTTACGTCATCTGCACTAAACGTTCTGTCTGTATTAGCACGTTGTAGTAGTGGGTAAAATATGGGGACTGGGTTGGCAGGCACCATAGCTGGGTCTTGAACCTTGTGACCTTCTGCCTCCAAACACACTGGTTGTGTGCACTGCACCACGATGTTGCCACAGAGAGAGTGCATTCCCTGATGATACCATGACTGTTTGTCCGGCAGGGCCTGTCTGTTGCAGTGCATGGCACCCACCTACACAGGGCTAGGCCATGGTCTGCTCTGGGCAGCTGCCACTGCCCCCTCCACCACCAGTACCCCTCTGCCACCATGCTGACATGGCTTTATATTGGAGACAGCATAAAACCTGAATGATTTGTGGCCCTCCAGGACTGCATTTGGGGGACTCTGCTCTAGGTAATGTGCATGTTTCTGGTGTCTGTGCTCGGTAGGGTAAAATATAGGCGTTTGAACCATGCGTATGTTCTCTGCAATAAAGGTTTGTCCTTACTATCATGGTTTAGTAGCGGGTAAAATATGGGGACTGGATTGGCAGTAGCCCCAGCTGGGACTTGAACTTGTGATTTTCTGTGCCTGAACACACTGGCTGTGTTCACCGCACCACACTGTGCTCACAAATATAGTGCAGTCCCTGGAGATACCATGGTTTTTTGTCAGACAGAGCCTGTCTGTTGCAGTGCATGGTCGGCTCTGGGCAGCTGCCACTGCCCCCCTCCACCACCAGTACCCCTCTGCCATCATGCTGACATGCCCTTCTGCTGGTGGTGCTGGTGGTGTGCAGTCTCAAGCCATCCAGTGTGCAGGTAGGCGGCTGCCTATGGTGCGTGTTCTGGGGTAGGGGTGCCTGCATAGGCGTCCACGCGTCCCCCCAACACCGCCTGCCAATGTTCTGTGCCCTTGGGGGTACCTGCTGGGTACTATCCCCTGTGACACTGTGATAAACACTCTCGTGCCCATGTTGGGCCCTCATCAGTTGCTGTCTGGCTGCTGTTCAGTTTCAGCATTCCTAAGTGCCATCTAGGCATCTGCCTAGTCCGCACTGTGCCCCAGCTGTACCACATCATGTACCGCCTGCAGCCCTCTGTATCCCCTTTCCCAGCATCTGTCCAGTTGCCCATTCCGACATGCCCGCCCTGCTGTTGTGGAACATGTGCATGCCATAGGTAACCTGTCCAATGGAGAGGGAAATCCTGATCGGTGCTATTTCACTGTGGGATCATTCACCTTGTATGGGGATGGAGCGTAGACCCTTCCAAAATTCATATTTATTTTTTGGGGCTTTCTTGGGAGTGTTTTTTGATGTTTCCCATTACTATCACTATTGCCCAGCTTGATTATGATTTTTTTTTTATTTTGTTGGGGTCCTTTTAAATGTTTATTTGTACTTTTGTTCTGTGCACATGTATCACACATCACTTTTTTGTAGGTTTCCCTGGTTTTGCTGTACATTGCTGACAGAAATGGTTTCTCTTCCCTTTAAATCGGCTCTAACACGAGGTTTTCACTTGTGTTATTTTTGGCCTCGAATTTCACCTCGCTAATGTGCGGGGAGCCTCTCCCCTCCCACTCTCCACCCATTGACCCCTTCTCTCCGCCCTCCGGGAGCCTTCCTCCGCCCTCCGGGAGCCTTTCCCCGCCTTCAGCGCTCGTGTGCACCACTGCACGCATGAGCGCGCACTAAAGCGCATTTTTGCCCCATAAAGCATCATTAGCGTGCGCTAAGGTAGCTTAGCGCGCGCTCATGCGCGCCGCGCACGTTAAGAAACTTTAGTAAACATACCCCTAAGTGTGTTAATTCTTAGGCAAGAAGTGATCCAGGAGAGTCAATTATTGATTGGTATTAGATCAGGTGTACTGTGATATGTGTGTAAGATAAATTAGGTATCATTGCCATAATGGTATGCCAATATATCAGAATCTTGAATAACAGTTAGTAGGGCAATAAAGATTTTGATTAATAGTGAAGTAAGAATGGAACCCAGGGGAATAACAGAAGTGAGAGGATAGCAAGCCGAGGAGCTGGATTCAAATGAGAAGGACAGCAATCAGTGGGAAAAGGGTGGACATGAAATGAGAGCAGAGAATAGAATGGACCAATGAATCTAAAGGGGGAGAGTGAACATCACTAAGTAAAGAAGCAAGTAATGTCCATTTGCCTTCTCGCTGTGGAACATGCAAGACTGTTACAGGCTGTTCTTCTAGCTTCTGGCTACAGTCTGACTTTTTAACTGCTTGCCTCCTCTCCATGCAGAAGAAGCAGCCAGGTACATTTAAAAAGAAAAATGCCGTTGGAGCAACGATTCAGCCGCTGAACCAGCCCGGCGTGCACGGAAGGAGGTGAGCGCCTCCCTTTGAGCAGAAGAAGCAGTCGGGCACATTTAAAAAGAAAAGCGCTATGGGCATGCCTGCACCTGGTAGGTCCGTGCCTAAGGACCACGTAAAGAATCCTTGGGCATGGCCCTTAGCGTAGATCGGAGTGTACCTACTTCATCAGCTCCTTCCAAGCTAGCAACAGTCACTAAGGGGCATGTTTACTAAAATCCCGCTAATGTGCGAGGTGCGGTGGTGTACGGATGCCATATAAGGAGTGGGCGTTCCAGTCTGAAAAAAGAAAAAAACCGGGAGTAAGCGATCGCACATGTGCGTGGCGCGCTATTGTGCGCCGTGCACAATAGTGCGTGGGAAGGCTAAGTGGCGCCCTGATGTGCACACACAAAGGAACAGAGCCATAGTACAATGGTTAAGACACTGACTGCTGGTGCAGGGGCCATGGGTTCAATCTCTCAGTGTGCCCATTGAAGAAGACTGGCTGAGGCAGTACCTTTTATAGGCAAGAATGCATTCTGAGGCATTTTATTTTTATTTTACATACTGGTGCTAGCAGATGTACCTCCAAAGCACTGTCGCCATGCACAATAGTCCGTGGGAAGGCTAAGTGGCGCCCTGATGTGCACACACTAAGGAGCAGAGCCATAGTACAATGGTTAAGACACTGACTGCTGGTGCTGGGGCCATGTGTTCAATCCCCCACTGTGCCCATTGAAAAAGGCTGGTTGAGGCAGTACCTTTTAGGGGTAAGAATGCTGTAGGAGGCATTTTATTTCTATTTTAATTAGTGCTGCCAGAAAACACCCCCCCTCACAGTGCCGTAACATACGGTGCCGCAGAAGGCACTCCAGAGGGCATATCATAAAGTGCACTGTCCGCCAAGGCACCCTATAATGTTGCCCATAGGGAGCCCTAGAAGGTGCTGAATGGGGCGCCCGATGAGGCACCGAAAGGTTACAGAACTGTGAGCGTGTTTCTGCCGGCTGTACTACTTCAAATCACACACACACTGCCCCAGACATCCCCCCCATGTACCCTGTGAAATACGTATCTCCAAGTTAGAATGCCTTGTTCAATGTATGTCCGGATTGTGCAATGTAAACCGCAATGGTGCAGAATAGCACAGTATATGGGGGAATGTAAATAAATAAAATAAAGAAACACACTTTGGATTCAAACCACCAACCTCTGGCTCCACAGGCAGTGCAGTCACCAGTGGGCTACAGCTCTATACCTGTAAAGAAATGTCTGTCTGGCTACCAAATAACTTCTGCAGACTGTGCTGCGGCTACCAGGGTAAGGGTAGTCCTCTCGCACCCATGATGCACTCCACATGCAAAGCAGCAGTCTACAGATGATCTGAAGATGGGGTATGCACCCCCACAGCACCTAGGCCTGGTAGTGGATACTGACCGTGTGTGTTACTGGCACAGAGTAGCTACACACCGTCACATTGTGCGGGTATTGTGCTCACCCTGAGGGTGCGATGAGGCGCCCAGGACCAGGTCCACAACACCCTCTATAGCTGAAAGAGGCCATGCCAGAGCTCCAAAGCAGTATTAATATGTGAGATAGGTAGATTTTGTAGAAACACCTTGGATATCTCTTTCTGTTTTATTTATTTTATTTATTTATTTATTTGAACAGCTTTTATATACCACTGCTTCCAAGGGTCAGCAGCGGTTTACATTACAACATTACAGATACATAGAACATTAAGAACTATATTACATTATAACATAACATAAATTGCATAGAACAATATTGAAGTATTACAATATAACAGGAAACATTGTTGACCTATAATACATTAAAACTATATTACAAGTAATGACGTTTGCCTTAGTTTTATATATATGTGTGAGAGGAATCCTTATCGTATTCAATCATTTGCAGTTATCATTGTTCCAAGTTGTTAATTTTATTTATTTATTTATTTATTTAACAATTATTTCTATACCGCTCTTTCACAAGTATCAAGTGCGGTTTACAATGAACATTATGTTATATGGTATGGATAGTATCATACCAAGTCATTTTACATAGAACATAGAACAGGTGAACTAGGTACAGGTAACAGTATAATATTTAAACAGTAAATTATTAGAACGTTAAACTATTAGAACATATGTACATAGTAGATATTTACAATTATCATATATCGCTTGTAGGTGTAAACATTAATTTAATCTTGAAGGCACGTAGTTATATAATGGTTGTATTTGCTAGTTAACCTGTGTCTCTTTGTGTAGTCTGGCTAGTTTCTGCTCCTTTGTTGTAGTGTAATGAGAATAAATGGGTTTTCAGTTTTTTTCTAAATTCCTTTATGTCCGATAGTAGGCGAATGTTGTCAGGAAGGTTATTCCAGAGGATAGGTGCTGAATGAGAGAAGGCTCTCATGTTGGTTTGTTTTCTAGCTTTTGTGTAGTCTTTTGGTACTGCGATAGTGTTTGTGTTTCTACTCCTTTGTGATCTTTTATCTATTTCTACATTGATGAGTGTATTGAGTACTGATGGCGCTAGGTTATTTATTAGTTTAAATGTAGTTAGTAGAATCTTGTATTTTATTCTGCTGTGAATAGGTAGCCAATGGAGTTCAGCCAAGGTCGGTGTGATATGTTGGATTGAGCTTATATTCATTATTATCCTTGCTGCTATGTTCTGAGTTAGTTGTATCTTTTTAATGTTTTGCTTTGTGATGCCATTAAGGATTAAATTTGCAAAATCGAAATGTGGGGTTATGATAGCTTGAATTATGGATATGAAGTCTTGTAAGTGAATTAAAGGTCTTAGTTGTCTCAAGGTCTTAAGTTTGTAGTGTATGTTTTTTGTTAGATATTTTATGTGTGAATCCATGTTAAGCTTATTGTCAAGTATCACACCTAGGTATTTTATTTCTTTTTTTATGTTGATCTCATGGTTATCAAGTGTGATGGTGCTTGGGGGTGTGTATGTTTGGTTTTTAGTAATATATAGTACATCAGTTTTTGAGAAGTTAATGTGTAGGTTCTGATCGCTGAGCCATATTGTTAGTTCTTTAAAGCATTCTGTTATTTGTTGTAGTGGAGGGTGTGGGATTTTAAATGGGAGGTAAAACATTATATCGTCGGCGTAGATATGATAATGGACGCCATGACGTTTAAAGATGTTGCTGACTGGTTGTAGGTAAATGTTAAACAAAAGTGCTGATAGTGCAGATCCCTGTGGGAGGCCTTGTGTTTGGTTGAATATGTTGGATGTTTGGTTAAGGATTCTTACTGTTTGGGTTCTGTTTGATAAGTAGGATTTAAACCAGTTATAGACAGTGGATGTAATTCCTATTTGTTGAAGTCTGTTGAGCATTGTTATATGGTTTACGCTGTCAAATGCGGCAGAGATGTCGAGGAAAACTAGGATGAAGGCTTGTTTTGTGTCATCAATTCCTCTTAGTAAGGTGTCATAAAGGACTGTTAGCAATGTTTCAACCCCATGGAATGGTCGGAAGCCATATTGGTGTTCGTCAAGGAGGTTCAAGGTATCAATAAAATCCTGTAGTTGGGTTTGAGCTATTTTTTCAATAAGTTTGGCCATGAAAGGAATGCTCGATATGGGTCTGTATGATTTTGGGGATAATTTGTCTAGTGTTTTATTTTTAAGTATTGGTCTTATTTGAACATGTTTGAGTGATGGTGGTAAGTATCCTTCATCTAGTGAAATGTTAACCATGGGGAGGATGAAGGGAGAGAGTATTGAGAGTGTCTTTTTTATCCAATCAACTGGGCATGGGTCAAGATATGATGTAGTTGTATTGATGTTAGATATGGTAGCTTTGAGTGTGGTCTTTGAGATTGGGCTGAAATTGGACCAGTTATCCGAGGTTGTGTGCTTCATTTCAGAGTGTGTTGTTGAGGGGTTATTTGTTTGTATTTTTGTTTTATTGATATAGTATTGAGCTAAGTCTTGTGGGGTAATATCTATAGATATTTCATCTGAATTGTATGTTTTGTTTGTTAGCTTCTGTATTATATAGAACAATTCTCTTGGTCGGTTAATTGAGTTATTGAGTAAGTTAGAGTAGTAGTTTCTCTTAGAATTGTCTATTGTTACTTTATATGTGTGTAGGGTATTTATGTATTTTTCATAGGTTGTTGGAGATTTGTTTTGCCTCCATTTCCTTTCTTCCATTCTTAGTTGTCTTTTAAGATTTTTAAGTGTCATGTTAAACCATGGGGCATCCTTTTTATCAATTATATTGTCGTTTCTATTATGTTGAGACAGGTTAGGTTTTTTTCTGCTGCCAGTGAGATGGTTTTGTTCCAGGTTTTGATAGTTTCTTCCAAATTTGTAGGTGTTAAGGTGAGGTGAGGAATTATTTGATCTAAGAATTCTTCCTCATTAAACTTTCTAAATCTCTTATTTTGTGGAGGTTGTGTTCGTTTAGTGTGATTGTTGTCAGGGATGGTAATATCAAATTTCAGAAGGTAATGGTCTGACCAGGGGACTGGTATGTTTGAGAGTGATTTGGAGTTATATAGGTTATGAAGTGAGTTTGGTAGGAATACCATGTCGAGTGTTTTTCCTTTTTTATGTGTTTGTTCTGTTATTATTTGGTGGAAGTCTAAGTTGCTTACTGCTTCTGTGAAGTGGTTTGGTTGGTTGGTAGGTGTTGAGGGGAGATTAAAATCACCCATTAGTATTATTGGGTTTGTGTCAGTGGATGATGCTAGTAGTTCAATTAGATTATTAGTGTTGTTTGTATTGTATTCTGGGGGTCTATATATTAAGCATATCTTTGTGGTTTTAATTTTTATAGTTAGTGTGTCTACATTATCAATATTATTGGATGAAATTAGTTTTGCATTAAGGTTTTTCCTTATTATTATTAGTACTCCTCCACCTTTTTTATTTGTGCGGTGGGTATGGAAGATCTCATATTCAGTTGATTTTAGTTGGTTCATAAATACTGAGTCTGTATCTTTGAGCCAGGTTTCTGTTATACAGACAATATCTGTTTATTATCATTGATAATATCTGTAAAGATTGGTAGTTTGTTTCTCATAGATCTTGCGTTGATAAGTTGGCAGGTGAGGGTTGTGTAGTTCTGAGTATGAGTTGGTTGTGGTTGCGTGGGGTTGTATTTTGGTGCGATTGTTATGTAAATTAGTCTAGATTGTTTGGGTCTGGGGTTGGTACAGTTTTTGAACAGATGTATTGGGTGGTCATAGCGTGATGTACTTTGTATTATTGGGATTGGTCTTTTATAGTTATGTCTTATACATTTCGTTAGGTTTATCAGTGTGAGGATAATAAGACAAATTAGTATAATCCTGATAGGAGAGGGAGATTGAGTAGGCATTGTTTAATTCTAGTTTATTTTTGGAGATTGTCTGGTAATTAGTTCTTAAAGTGTATTTGTGTTATTGAACGTGTTATAAATCTGGTACTTAGGTTTTCTAACTGTGGAAATAGAGTTATAATGATTTATGTGTCTAGCAGCAGTGATAAAATCTGGTAGAGTTATGTTGCGATAATGATTAATGGAGTTCTATGTGAGTTACTGACAACAGTAGATCAAGAATAAGTTACTGATGACAGTAAATACGGTGTATACTTCTGACAACAGTAAAGCTAAAGTAGTATTCTAATTATAAATCAAAAATGAATTACTGACAACAGTAAGTGTAAGATTCTGACAACAATAATGTCAAATGTGATGCTTCAATATTAAATCAATAATGAATTACTGACAACAGTAAGTGTAAGATTCTGACAATAGCAAAGTCAAAGTGATATATCAATATTAAATCAAGAATGAGTTACTGAGAACAGTAATTCCAGATTAAGTTGCGGATGACTGTAAATCTGATGTAATTTTTCTGACAGATTCTTATAGTAAGGGTGAATTACTGACAACAGTAAATACAAGGTAAAATACTGAGTTATTGATAATAGTTGTGAATCTGTAGTGCATTAATGGTAATAGAGAATCTGGGATGAGTTAAATAACAGTTGATCTGGAATGATATACTGACAACAGTAATATTCAGAAATAGTTTGGGGACAACATTTATAAAGCTGATGTAGGTTAAATGAAAATAAAGAATTACAGTTAACGTTGGTCAATACTAGATTGAGGTAAGGTATAGTCACAGCATGAGTGTGATAATGCTAACAATAGTGTGATCTTTAAGGCATAATAATTAGGTTAGTCCAGCAATTTTAGTTGTTCAAGATAAGTCTGTTAAATAGCGTTATTTTGGTAGGGTATACTTGCTGCGAATTACATTTACATTTAATGTAATTACAATTACATTTAATGTAATTTACATTAAATTAATTACAATTACATTAAATTACAATTAAATTACATTAAATTACATTAAATTACAATTACATTAAATTAATTACAATTACATTTAATGTAATTTACATTAAATGTAATTTACATTTAATGTAATTACAATTACATTTAATATACATTTGGATAGGGTAGGAAAATTCAATTTATGGTGGTTGAGAAGCTATGCCTGTTTTACTATTGGTGTAATGTTGACTAAATAGATAAGTTTTTAGATCTTTTCTAAATGTTAGAAGATCTTTAGTTTCTCTTAATTTATTTGGTAGATTGTTCCACAGTATTGGAGTAACAAGTGAAAAGGCACTGTTACTTGTTGAGTGTTTTGTTTTCCTTATTAGGTCTGGAACTACTAATGTGTTAAGGTTATTTCTCCGTCTTATCCTATTTTCGTGATGGCTGTGAAGAAGAGTAGTTAAGTATGAAGGGGCAATATTATTAATTAATTTAAAAGTGGTTAAGAGTATTTTGTATTGTATCCTACTGAATATGGGTAGCCAGTGTAGTGTGTATAAAATAGGGGTGATATGGTCAGATAGTTTGGCTTTAAATATGACTCTTGCTGTTACATTTTGGGCCATTTGTAGGATTTTGATGTTCTTCTTAGTTATACCATGTAGTATACTATTGCAAAAATCGAAGTGTGGTATAATCAAAGCTTGTGTGACGGTTCTGAAGTCTTCGTCTTGTAATAGGGGTCTTAGTTGTTGGATAGAGCGTAGTTTGTAATAGATTGTTTTTGTTAATTTTTTGATGTGTGTTGTAAAACTGAGAGTTTTGTCAATGATAACTCCTAAATATTTTATTTCTTCCTTGATTGGGAGAGTTGCATTAAGGATTTTAATGTCAGGTGGGGGAGTATATTTTGTGTTTTTTGTTGCAATCAAGACTTCAGTTTTATTTATGTTAATAAGTTGTTTAAACGAAGCCATTCTTCAGCTTCTGTAAGACAGTTTATTAGATTGTTGTGATTTGGATTAATTATGTTGAATTCGGAGAATAGCATAATGTCATCGGCATATATTGTCGCCCCCACTGGCGGAGCGTATAGCTGCACCCCCAGTGGAGTCGCCTTGATGCCTAAGAATAAGCTTTCCCAATATGGCTGCCAGGAGGGCTGCTGGGATCTGTAGTTTTAACTTATCCTTTGATAGGCAAAGTAGTTGATAGACGAGGGTTTAGGCAAAACAGAGAATTATTTTTATTTTGTTGTGGTTTTGTGGGTTTTCCACCATACGTAAGTAACAGGCTGAAAAATAACAGTGGGATTCTTCTCCAACACAAAGGTATGAAAAATAGCTACATATGCACAGTCCTGTTGGTAACAGCAAAATAGCTTCCTAGGAACTTGGCTTTCACAGCTCACACATAAAGCTTCTCCTGGGCACATTTAGCTTCTTTAAGAGAGTGTTCCTTTCACAGCTCCTATATACAGAAATGCTTTTAAATGTTCCTCTGAGCTTTCCCTTTAGCTGCAGGTTTCACACAGAGCAAACACAGGCTTAACGACGTTCAGCTGTGCACTGTGCTGTAACCTTCACTCAGGCCAATTCCTTGCTACGTCATTCACACACAGAGGGTTTATTCAACAATCCTCTAACTCTTCAGCATTACAATAAGAGCATTGCATTTCCTCTGGGTCATCATTATAATCTTCACAGCAGCTGCCTATCTCCATTTCTTCATTGTCATCCTCATAGTATTCTTCAGGCTGTACCTGGCTAATGAGCTGACTGGTTTGTCTCTGAATCATATCATTCAGTTTCTCTACCAGAATCTGTTTCTGCTCTATCTCTTCAGATAACTGAGGTAACTGATATGTAGACAGGGTATTATTTCTATTGCTGTAATCTTTCTGCCTTCTATAATTACTTCTCCTCTCAGGAACTAAATCCTTTAGCTTCCTTATAGGTAGAAACTCAGGAAGAGACACTTGCCTTAGTGGAGAGCCGTTTGGTAGCTTCCCTCTCTCATAGGTAAAGCTAGACTGCTTTCTCTCTGTATGCACTCCTCTCTCTCGTGGCAAACTTCCTTTCTGTCTTTGTTCCAGCTGACTGCTGAAACTTCCCTCGGGTCTCTGCTGAGGTCTGTGCACTCCTCCCTTGAGTCTGTGCCTTCCTTGCAGACTCCCCTGTAGTTCCTCTACTGGAGTTCCTTCTTGCAAGCTCCTTCTCCTGCTTCCTCTGTCAGGGCCATTGCTTGCTCCAACTCCTCTGTCAGGGACATTGCTTCCCTCACCACTTCCACTTCTGCTTCTACCACTTCTGGTTCTGCTAACTTTCTCACACGCAGGAGTTTTAAGCTGCTCTCTTTCAGGGACCACGCCTTTTTCCCAGCACACGTGGGAACTGCTAGGCACTCTAGCTCTGACGTGCTGAAGTGGGCGGGGCTTAATCGTGACTGTGCTATGAGTCAGAAGCTCCTGGTTGCTAGGGAAACCCTGAATGCTCTCAGTTTTAAAGCCACAGGACTCATTTTCCTGGCATTCCATAGCCTCTGCAATGCCTTCATCATCACAATATATAGTAATTAATCTTGTATTTTTTGAATATGGTACATATTGGCTGGAGGTATATGTTAAATAATAATGCAGATAGTGCAGAGCCTTGGGGTACACCTTGTTCCTGAGGGAAAGGAGAGAAGATGATTGATTAAGTTGAACATATTGTGAACGATCGGATATGTATGATTTAAACCAGTCTAAAGTAGTTTTGAGTAATCCTATTTGCTTAAGTCTTGAGATAAGTATATTATGGTTAATGCTGTCAAATGCAGCTGATATGTCAAGGAAAACTAGAATAAATGCTTGTTTGGTATTGTCCAAACCTTTGCTAAGAGTGTCGAGAAGTGTAATGAGCAGGGTTTCAACACCGTGAAAAGGGCGAAAACCGTATTGATGTTCATCAAGTGGGGCAAAAGTGTCTATATGATCTTGTAACTGTAATTGTACAGCTTTTTCTATAATTTTGGTTAGAAAGGGGATGCTAGCTATCGGACGATAGGATGATGGGTCATTTACGTTTAATGTCTTGTTTTTTAATATGGGGCAGATTGCAGATAATTTTAGTTCTTTAGGTAATACCCCTTGCAGGAGTGATTGATTCACTATATTTAGGATAAAGGGTGCTAGTTCCTGTTTTGTTTGTTTAATCCAGAGAACTGGGCAGGGATCAATTATGGATGTGGTTGTATTGATATTCGATATTATATTGAGTAACTGTTTCTTATCTATTGATTGGAAGGTGTTCCAAGTGTGGTTATTAGAAGATGGTGTAGTATTGAAAGGTGAAGGTATCATTGTTGATTTAAGTTTGCTAGCAAAATAGTTTGCCATATCTTGTAGGTTAATTGAAGCTGATTGTTGATTATCTATAGGAGCTTTAGATAAAGATTTTACTATTTCAAACAATTCTCTAGGGCGATTAATGGCTTTATTTAGAATCCTCGCATGGTATTGTTTTTTGGCATTGTTTGTTGCTGATCTATAAGTGTTTAGGATTGTGAAGTATAAATTTTGTAGGTCTGGTGTTTTTGTTTTTCGCCATTTCTTTTCAGTTTTGCGGAGGTTTTTTTTGATGGAGGCTAGTTCAGTTGTATACCATTTTTCTGATGATCTGGTATGATATTTTGTTAGTGTTTTCTGTATCGGTTTAGATGCTGATTTTATGTTTGTATTCCAAATGGATGTAGCTTTATCAAGGTTAGTTATGTCAGTGGATAATTGTGGAATGATTGAGTTGAGAAATTCTTCAGGTGAAAATGCTCTAAATTTGGGTCCATGATGAATTTTAGGTTGATGAGAGGAGGTAGTAAAGGGTATATTAATAGAGAAATTTATTATAAAGTGATCAGACCATGGGATTTGTGATATTATAGGGGGGGTATATTCATGTGTTATGGTGAAGGACAAGGGGAGAAATACTAAGTCTAGAGTGTTTCCTTTTGTATGAGTAGGTTGATTAATAATTTGTTGGTAGCCCATATCTTCCATAGATTCTAGAACTATTGAGGATTGGTTATTGTTGCAGGTTGGTAAGTTAAAGTCTCCTAAGATGATATGGGGCTTGTTTATGGATGCTTTGCATGCAGTTTCTAGTATAGAGGTTGTGTTCTGAGTATCTGATGCAGGGGGTCTATAAAAAAGGCAGATTGCTAAGTTCCTGTTTTCTATCATCAGTATATCCGTATTTTCGTTAGTTTTACTAATGGAGGTGGAACAATTCAAGCTAGCTTTTGCTAGTATCAGGACTCCACCACCTTTTCTATTATTACGGTTACAGGTAAATAGATTATATCCTTTTATTTTTAATTGGTTAGTTAAGACTGTATCGGAATTGCTTAGCCATGTCTCTGTTAGGCAGAGGTAGTCTGGGTTCTCATCGGTGATGAGATCTATGATGATTGGAATTTTGTTCCTAACAGATCTTACATTTATGAGAATGATTTTCAGGTCTTGATTGGGTGATGTCAGTTTTTTAATTTCATTATCTGTTTTTGTTTGTATATTAATTAATCTTCTTATCCGTGTATCGGTGTACCTAGTTGTTGGGTGGTTATGTATGTGTGTGTAAGATTTGTAGTTATTGATGTGTAATTGATTGACATGTGGAAGGGTAGTATGGAGGTGAGCCATTCTGGCATGGTGATAAGGTAGGTATTGTGTTTGGTAGCATATTCCAGGAGAGGTTAGAATGCTTAATGCAATGCTTGTAATATACAAAAGCTGTATAATGAACTGTGTTGGATTCATTTTACTTTGATTAATTTAAATAGTGGTCAGGTAATAGGTGAAGGTGTGATTGATTTCTTATTTTGCAGGAGGAGCAGTTAGGGTAGGTTGTGGAGGGAGAGTTTATTTTAAAATTGTAAGGGGAGGGGGTAATAGTACAAGGAGTACTAATAATAGTTGTTGAATAAGGAGTATTAGGAATAGTAGTGGCAGTATGTGTAGACTGTGAGAATACTAATGGAAAGATTGTAGTATATTAATAACCATAGGGACAGATAGGAGAATACTAAAATAGTAGAGAGAAAATGTTAACAATATTGGTAAGGTATTTGCAACAGTGTAACCATATGGGAGGACTGGTAACAGAGTGAACAGCTGAGTAACAGTGTAACAATATGGAAGAGGTAACCCCTTATGGACACCTAGGTGGGCTATGTACCACCATCCTCCCCCTCCCCCGGTTGAAAAACAGTGTCTCCTATCAACAGATCCACATTCTACCTCCCTGCAATGGTGGCAGTAGAGTGGACCATCAACCCTGGTCCTGCTGTGGAACAGGGCAGTCAAAGCAGCTCTATACACATCCATAACACAATATCAGACAGACATTAGGCCTGGATATGCTAAGCTGCACCCCACCACTATCTGATATTCTCCTGCAGCAAGCCTTCAGCTGCTGCACCCTGCAAGGCGCTCCATCAAGACACACACCAGCTGAAAACAGTCTTCTAGCTAGTCCTGGTGGAAATGCATGCACCCAGAACTGGGATGGTAGTGCACACCAGCAGATAAGTCAGTGACTAGGCCCCAAAAGGAAACCCATATATATCACATGAGAGAAATACTATACAGCACTATGGGGTGCCTAGACATGCTGTGGTCACTGCACAGTCAGGGTGAGAGTGATCCCCCAGCAGGACAGACAGAGGTCACCCTGTCTGTGTAGGTGGTGGCCGGCCACTACAATGTCCCAGGCAGTGCCCTATGCCCTGTGCAGATGCATCCTGGCCAGCCCACCCTATCAGAGCTATACCCATGGTACCTTGCTGCTCATTATGCACATTGGCAGGCCAATACTGGCAACAGTGCTGGCAGTGTGGGCTGTGGAAGGTGTTTGCATCCAACACACACTGTATAGACAGACACACACTCCCACACGTATGCCAGCATTGTGCTACTATAGAGGAGTTTATCAGCCTTGCCCACCACACCAGTCCTGGGCACAGTACAGGCATGGATATGGTACGCAATACTGTTGGGGGTCACTCCCCAGGGTGGTGACCACTGTCAGAGGCCAGACCTGAAGCACACACCGCAGACATCAGAAAGATTGTTATGATGGAGCTCAAAGAGCAAACTGTGCTTAACGTAGGAATGTCTATCTGCCAGTACTCATAGCAAACGTTTGAGAGCTGTGTACCGTATACCCAGGTGTAGGGTGGCATTGCTAAGGTATACAGGTGCTAGTATTGGGAGATGCACACAGGGCCCAATGTCCTGCCTCTCCAGGAGGCATTGGCCAATAGAGCCTGTGGGTGTGGGTGTGTCTGCCCCTGTTGGCTGCTGCTTTACGGCAGAGGTTCCCAACTCCAGTCCTGGTGTGCCTAACACTGTTTGGGTTTTCCTGCTGTCCCTCATGAATATGCATGAGCTACATCTACATGCCATGGGGGTGGTGCATAGATATGCAGCACAGGCATTTGTATTGGAGGCAGCATGGAACCTGAATGGTGTGTGGTCCTCCAGGACTCTGCTCTAGGTAATGCCCCTGTTCATGGTGTCTGTGCTCGGTGTGGTAAAAGATAGGCGTATTACCAATGCATATGTCCTCAGCAATACAGGTTTGTCCTTACTATCATGGTTTAGTTGTGGGAAAAATATGTGGACAGGATTGGCAGTAGCCCCAGCTGGGCTTATGAACCTATGACCTTCTGTTCTTGCACACACTGTCTGTGTGCACTGCACCACCGTGTTGCCACAGTTTGGCTGAATTCCCTGGGAAGTCCATGACTGTACATCCGACAGGGCCTGTCTGTTGCAGTGGACGGTGCCAGCCTGCACATGGCTAGGCCACTGTCTTCTGTGGCTAGCAGCCACTGCCCCCTCCACCACCTGTACCCTTCCGCCAACATGCTGGCATGTCCTTATCTTAGAAAAACCATATGACCTGATTGAGTTGTGGCACTCCAGGACTGCATTTGGGGGACTCGGCTGTAGGTAATGCCCATTGTTATGGTGTGTGAGCGGTGTAGGGTAAAATATGGGTGACTGAACCATGCTTATGTTCTCTGCAATAAAGGAGTGTCTCTACTATCTCTGTTTAGTGGTGGGTAAAATATGGGGACTGGGCTGGCAGGTGCCCCAGCTGGGATTTGAACCTGTGACTCTCTGGTCCTAGAGGTACTGGCTCTGTCCGCTGCACCACACTGTGATGACAGAAACAGTGCAGTCCCTGGAGATAGGAAACCTGACCGAAAGAGTCGGAAACCCTGCTCTGCACATTTTTACTTTGGGCTCATTCACCTTGTCTGGAGACAAAAGTGCAAATAAACCCCGCAAATGACCGCGAAAAAAGGGGGAAAAAATATAACCAAGCTGGGCAACAGTGCAATTAATGGGCAAACATAACAAGATTCCCAGGTAAGCTCCATAAAAAGGGAATGATTTTTGGAGGGGTCTCCGCTCCGTAGACCCTTCCAAAAATCATTCTTTTGTTTGGAGCTTTCCTTGGTGTGTTTTTTATTTTTGCCCATTGCTAGCACTGTCCCCAGCTGAATTATAATTTTTAGAATTTTTGTTGTGGTCATTTTCGCTTTTTATTTGCACTTTTGTTATGTGCACATGTATCACACTGCTCACGTTTTGTAAGTTTCCCCGGTTTTGCTGTACATTGCTGACGGAAATGGTTTCTCTTCCCTTTAAATGCCCTCTACCGCGAGTGTTTCACTCGCGCTATTTTTAACTTGTAAATTCGGCCCCGATAATGTGCGGGGAGCCTCTCCCCTCCCCTTCCCCGCCCATTAACCCCGTCTCTCCGCCCCTCGGGAGCCTTCCTCCGCCCTCAGAATGCCTTTCCATGCCTCTATCGGACATTTGCGGGCCGCGTACTTGTGCGGGCCCGTTAGTGCAGCATGCAATTGTGCGGGGGCCCGTTAGTGTGACGCACAATTGTGCGGGGCACTTAAGAGCGCTTAAGTGCATCATTGCCGTGCGCTATTGTGCGGTGCGCAATTGTGCGAGGTTTAGTAAACATACCCCTAAGAGAAATTCAACCATCCAGTGTACCCACCGCTCAAAAATCTCTGAAAAGACCACAGAGAGGCAAACTTGAGAAACACATCAACCAACCATTAGAAAGAGAGACAGCCCTACTGTGACTATAAAGAACCAGATCCTAATTCCTTAACCTGGTATGCAGTGCCTTCACAATTTATTACAATTGCTTATATACCGCACTATTCGGCATCAGCGCGGTTTACAGTACAACAAAAACAACCCAAACACACACATTGTTTGTTTTTTACATATAACAGGAAAATCAACTTGGATAACAGGGTTAAACTATATACATGAGGGATCAAAAATACTGGGTTGGACTATATATGTGAAATATTAATTGCACTGATTATATGCAACACAATGCTTATTTTAAGATGGAAAATGTCTGCTCTGCAGGGAGGAGGTTGAGATTGTGATAAAGGCTTATAATGGGTGTTTTAGGTGGGTAGTTTAGGTTTCATTGCTGGCTGGGTAGAATTGGCTGAAGAGGTGAAACTTGATTGCCTTCCTGAATTTGGTTAGGTCAGCAATAGCTCGAATGTCAGGAGGTAATGCATTCCAGTATTTGGAGACATAAAGGCTGAAGGCCCTGTTTGCCGTTGTACAATTGCATTTGGTCAACATCTTCGGTGTTACTAGTAGATTTAACGCTGTTGATCTCCTGGATCTGTTGGGTGGCACGGTTTGGATCAGTTCAGTAAGTGCAGTAGAGGAGATGCGGTTGATGGCTTTGAATGAGAGAAGTAAAGTTTTGAAGATAATTCTTCCGTGTATTGGTAGCCAATGAAGCTGTTTTAAAATAGGAGTCACATGGTCATTTCTGGATGCTCCATAGAGGATTCTTGCTGCAGCATTCATGGCCAATTGTAGTGGGTGTAATGTGGACTGAGGGAGACCTTGTAAAATAGAATTGGCAAAATCAAAATGCGGCAGGATCAGTGCTTGGAAAATGGTCCGGAAATCATCTGGGTCCAGTAGGGAGCAACATACACTTCATATTCTGTCTGGCATACAGATCTCCCGCAGCTGATCATAAGAACATAAGATATGGCATACTGGGTCAGACCAAGGTCCATCAAGCTCAGTATCCTGTTTCCAACAGTGGCCAACCTAGGTCATACGTACTTAGCAGTTTCCCCAAAAGACACAGGTTCCACAATGCTTGTACTGGGTCAAGCATTGATATCCTGGGTCCCTTCTTAATAATGGTTTATGGACCTTTCCTCCAAGAACTTGTCCAAACCTTTTTTAAACCCAGCTACACTAACAGCCTTTACTACATCCTCCGGTAATAAATTCCAGAGTTTGATTACACGTTGAGTGAAAAAATATTTTCTTTTATTAGTCTTAAGTAGTTTACCCTGTAGCTTCATTGCATGTCCCCTAGTCTTTCTATATTCTGATAACGTAAACAATCGATCTACGTTTACTCGTTCCACTCCATTCATTAATTTATAGACTTCTATCATATCTCCCCTCAGCCGTCTCTTTTTCAGGTTGAAGAGCCCTAACCTTTTTAGCCTTTCTTCATAGGAGTATCTTTCCATCCCCTTTACCATTTTGGTGGCTCTTCTCTGAACCTTTCCTAATAATGCTATATCCTTTTTAAGAGATATAATCAATTTTGCACGGTACCATAAGGTCATTGATTCCTTCGGTATGTATTTAAAGGTGGATCTATCAAAATAATCTAATGTCTGTTCTAGAACTAGCATGTGCCAATAAACCACATAACAAGTAACAAATCATCCTTGGAGACTTCAATCTTACATCCACTCACAACATTCTTGGTCATTCCTCTGTGCAATGAATGATATGAATTTTTGAGAAATAGTCAATATCGTTACCCACAGTAAGAGAAACAAACTTGACTTGATATTTCTACCTAACGACGTTTTTGATAACACACAGCTACCTCCTGTTCAAACGATACCTGTGCCCTGGTCTGACCATCACTTAATCAATTTCACCATAACCCTGAAATCGCACATAAACAAAACCATAACTATTCAAAGTATACCATGCCTCTTCAAGAAATTTGACAAGGAATCATTCTTAAAAGACATCTTGCCACAAGTAAACCGAGAACTAGAGAATATGGACACCTTAATAAACAATTTGAAATCTGTCCTAAACAAGGCTGCCAGAACTACCCAAACAAGACGTCACATCAAACAAACTCAATCCGAGGCATGGTTCACCCAGGAACTAAGGCATACTAAACGGCATTTAAGAAATTAGAATGCAAATAGAGAATCACCAAGTCACCACAAGACAAAAACATATACATAGACACCCTCCATATATACCAAGTGATGATTAACAGCAATAAGAAAAACTACCACACTAATCTAATAATGAAATCTGCAATTGTCCAAGGGAACATTTTGATATTGTGAAGTCTCTCATCAGAACATCTGACACTAATATCTTCATCAAACTTCAAGAATTCGCTAACCATTACATAAACAAGATCACATTTCCAGCCTTTTATATGCCTCCACCAAATTTCAGCTCTCATAGTTGCCTCCTACTATGCAAGTGTTTACCCAAGTCAATACTGTTCAGCTTAAACATATTATCATCTCAATCAATACAACAACATCCTCACTGGGCCCATGCCCGGTCAGCTGGATAAAATTAATCTGACCAGAAATTATCCTCGTAATACAAAAAATAGTCAACTTACATTTGCTGAAGCTTACATGCGTAAATATTTAATAAGAGCAACTATTGCCACTTTCCTAAAATGTGGCTCACTAGAAAAAATATGTCCCAGCTCTTATAGACCTATATCTAGCTTTCTGGATATGACTAGAATAATTGAGAAAATCATCCAAATACAACTACAGGATTACAAACATATGCAAGCTGCAAGCCCAACTCGACCCATATCAACATGGCTTTAGACCAGATCATGGTGTGGCAACACTGCTTATATGTTTATTTGACAGGCTCTTGAAGGAAAAAGAGAAATCTAAGCATGCTTCATATTCAAATTCTTGGATATTTCAGAAGCATTTAATTCCATTAGTCACAACTCCCACATAACCAGGCTACAACAATTTGGAATTGGTGGATCATCCCTGCAATGGTTTAAATCTTACCTATCAGATTGTACCCAACAAGTCAAGAAAAAACAAGCCTCATCAAAACCCTGCAGTCAACATCAAGGCTTTCCAAAAGGCTCATCCCTTTCATCATTACTATTTAACATTTATCTCCAACCAATATGCAATATATTCCATAAGCATAATGTAAATTACAATATATATATGCAGATGACATTATGTTTTACCTTCCTTATAATCCAGCCCAACCCAACAGCCAGCAAATAACTATCATATTCGATGAAATCTCAGAATGGCTTGCATCTCAGAATCTTAGAATAAACCTACAAAAACCCCAAAGTACTATTCCTCTCCAAAAATGCAGACTTCCATCCATCGCCAACAATAAAGGCCAAAGGTAGTAAAAAAACAAAGTTAGATATCTAGGCATAACCTTGGACCAACATTTGAGCCTAGCATCACATATCAGTAAAATGACAAGAGCTATATACATCAAGTTAAGAATCCTCCAGCAAATGAGACCACTGCTGTCACCCACTGACTTCCAAACAGTTCTCCAGTCAATGATATCGCCACACCTTGACTTCTGTAATGCAATACTACAAACCTCCCCAAAACAAGCTTAGTCCCAACTAAAGATGCCCCAACAGGGTACCAAAGTCAGACATATAGGGGTATGTTTACTAAACCATCTTAATGTTACCAGTGCTAGTTGCAGCGTTAATGTGAAGAATGCCATATAAGGTAGTGGGCATTCTGGCGGCAAGGTAGCAAGAATCTGTATTGTGTGATTGTGGGCGCCGTGGCACGTTAACACGCGTTAACCCTAAGGTGCTGCCAGCAAAAACACCCTCACAGTGCCGTAACCTAAGGTGCCTCATAAGGCACCCTATAAGGCACTCCATAGGGCACATTATAAGGTGCATTGTCCGCCAAGGCACCTTATAATGTGCCCTATAGGGTGCTTTATAGGGCACCTTATAGGGTGCTCTATAGGGCGCCTTATAGGGAGCCCTATGAGGCACCTTAGGCTATGGCACTGTGAGAGTGTTTCTGCTGGCAGCACTGATTTAAATTAAAAGGAAAAGCCTCAGACATCCTTATTAAAGAACACCACTGTGGGATCAAACCCCTGACCTTTGTCTTTGCAGTCATTGAAGTAACCAGTGGGTTACATCCCTATAGCATCCAACACACCGATGGCTGGCTACAGAAAGACTGCAGGTCACCACACAAACTGTCTGCTGTGGTTACCAGGATAGGGTAAACTCAGCCGTACCCATGATGCGCTGCACATGCAGATCAGCAGCCTACATCTGATCACAAGATGGGGTATGCGCCTCTATAGCACCCGGCCTGGTAGGGGGAACTGACCGTGTGTGTTACTGGCACAGAGTAGCTACAGACTGTGACATTGTGCGGTTCCGGTGCTCACCCTGAGGATGAGGTGGGGTGCACAGCACCAGGTCTGCAGCACCTGGCTTGGCTGAGATAGGCTGTACTGCAGGTCCCCATCAGTGCCAGTGTGTCATAGGTAGTCCTTGCAGACACAACTAGGTTACACCTGTGTCCATCTGTATTTTACAGTCATGTTTAGCCCTTGTGGACTAGGATGCAACCAGAATAGTGCATATCCTGTGTGGTTACCATGGTCACATGTTATAAGAGAAGGGTGGTGGTTGGACCCAAAAGCAGATTATGTAGCACCACCCAACCTGCCCTCTGTGGGTCAGGGTAGGGGACAGGAGCTCCCACCAACAGATCCACATTTGACATCTCTGCAATGGTGGCAGTAGAGGGGACCATCAACCCCAGTCCTGCTGGGGAATAGGCACCCTACAGAGCAGTCAATGCAGATCTGTACACGCCACATAGGACACTGGCAGACAGGCAGTAGGCCTGGAAAAACTCAGCTGCCCGCACCACTATCTGACATTCACCAGCAGAGGGCACAGTCAGTCTCCACCTGCTGCACCCTGCAAGGTGTTCCAGCCATACACATGCTAACTGCAGACAGTCTGCTAGCTAGTACTGTACATAGTGCATGTTCCTGGAGGAACTGTGTGCACCCAAAAATGGGATGTGAGCATACACACCAAGCAGGTATGTCAGTGATTGGGCCACAGAAAAAGAAACTCATAGATATCATTTGAGAGAAATACTGTATCGCACTATGGGGGAACCTAGCCATGCCATGGTCACTGCTCAGTCAGGGTGAGAGTGACCCCCTCCCCCCCAGCATGACATGCTGTGGCTCCCTGTCTGTGCAGGTGGTGGTCGGCACTACAATGTCCCAGCCATTGCTCTATGCCCTGTGCAGATGGATCCTGCCCAGGCCACCCTGTCCGGGCCATAGCCTCATTATGCACATTGGCAGGCCAACACTGGAAACTGCAAGCATTGGGGGCTCAGTAAGGTGTAGGCAGCCACAAAACACTGGATAGACATACACACACTCCCACACCTATGCCAGCATTGTGCAAATATAGAGGTTTTGGGCAGCCCTGGCAGCCACACCAGTCCTGGGCACAGTGCAGGCATTGCTATGGTATGCAATACTGTTGGGGTCACTCCCCGGGGTGGTAAACACTGTCAGAAACAGAAGCTGAAATACACTCCACAGATATCAGAAAGGTTGCTATGATGAATCTCTGTCAACAAATTGTGTTTAACTTAGGATTTGTTATCTGACATTAATTATAGCAACCTTTTGATATATGTGTAACGTGTTCCCAAGTTTAGGACGGCATTACTAAGGTATGCAGGTGCTAGTATTGGGAGATGCTGCTCTGTGCAGGGCCCAACAGCCTGACTCTCCATGAGGCTTTGGATAGTGGAACCTGTGGGTGTGGGTGTTTGTGCCCCTGTTGGCCGCTGCTCTAGGGCAGAGGTTCCCAACTCTGGTCTGGGTGGGCCAAACACGGTTCAGGTTTTCCTGCTGTCCCTAATGAATATGCATGAGATACATTTGCATACAATGGGGGCGGTGCATACAAATGCAGCACAGGCATATTTATTAGGGCCAGCATGAAACCTGAATGGTGTTTGGCCCTCCAGGACTGCTCTAGGGATTGCACATGTTTATGGTGTCTGTGCTCTGTAGGGTAAAATATAGGCGTTTATGGCATGTTTATTGTATCTGCAATACAGATTCTGTCTTTATTACCACAGTTTAGTACTGGGCAAAATAGAGGGACATGGTTTACAGGAGCCACAGCTGGGATTTGAACCTGTGATCTTCTGCCCCTGAACACACTAGCTGTGTGTACTGCACCAAACTGTTGCCACTGAGGCAACTCATTCCCTGGGGATACCATGACTGTTCGTCAGACAGACCTTGTCTGTTGCAGTGCATGGCACCCACCTAAACAGGGCTTGGCCTTGGTCTGATGTGTTAAATGTAACAGAAAGGGAAATACATCCACATCAAACGCTGTTTGGGAGGAATTGCTTGAACTTTTGCTATCTTAACTGTATCAGAATTTCTACCAGATGGTCTCAGAACTCTCAAGCTTCGATCCAAAAGACTCAAAGGTCAAACTGGAAAGGATAGAAACCAGATAACATCAACGACCACCAACGGCAGATAACAATGATCAAGTTAAATAACCTGCTCTATAAAAAAATCATGTGTCAATTTACTGGCTTTATTAAAGATTTCTTTCTTGTCTTGACCATTGCATAGAAGCAGGTATAAAACTATCTTCTTAGTACTGTTAAGAACACAGCACTCCCAAAACAGACTCTTAAACTGATCCGTATTCCACACACATCCTGACGCCTCCCCCCCCAGCGCCTTCGGAGCGTTTCTCCTAAACGGGTTCTTCAGGGGATTGATTCAAGGAATATCCTGGGATCACCTTAAAAACACAAAAAACAAACAACATGTATCACCCTCCTCCATAAAAACCTCAATTAAAAAACCTCTCGTAGGGCAACATCACACCAGCAAATACTCACAAAAACTGCTGCCCACGCCACACCTCACAGAACCTTGCAGCAGTTTTTGTGAATATTTGCTGGTGTGATGTTGCCCTACGAGAGGTTTTTTAATTGAGGTTTTTATGGAGGAGGGTGATACATGTTGTTCGTTTTTTGTGTTTTTAAGGTGATCCCAGGATATTCCTTGAATCAATCCCCTGAAGAACCCATTTAGGAGAAACGCTCCGAAGGCGCTGGGGGGGGGGGGGGAGGCGTCGGGATTATCTGCCGTTGGTGGTCGTTGATGTTATCTGGTTTCTATCCTTTCCAGTTTGACCATTGAGTCTTTTGGATCGAAGCTTGAGAGTTCTGAGACCATCTGGTAGAAATTCTGATACAGTTAAGATAACAAAAGTTCAAGCAATTCCTCCCAAACAGCATTTGATGTGGATGTATTTCCCTTTCTGTTACATTTAACGCAGAATTTTTTGATTATTTTGTACAAGCGTTAATGAACTGACCATTAGATACTTGGTCTGATGTGGGCAGATGCCACTGCCCCCTCTGCAACCAGCATCCCTCCGCCACCATGCTGACATGCCCTTGTGCCGGTAGTGCTGGTGGTGCGCAGTCCCAGGCCATCCAGTACCGATAGGCGGCTGCCTATGGTGCATGATGTGGGGTAGGGGTGCCTGCATAGACATCCATGCTTCCCCCCGGCACCGCCTGACAATGTTATGTGCCCTTTGGGGTATTTGCTGGGTACTGTCCCCTGGAACACTGTGGGACAGACACTCGTGGATGTGTTTGCCCTTGGTCAGTTGCTGTCTTGCTGGTTTTCCACTTCTACATTCCTATGTGACACCTAGGCATCTGCCTAGTCCACCCTGTGCCTCAACTGCCTTACCACATGTCCCACCTGCAGCTCCCTGTACCCCATTTGCAGCCTCACCTTAGTGCCCTCTCATACTTGGGCACTATGATGTTGCTGCACATGTTCCCTGTAAGTATTAGTGTATGTGTCTCACATCCCCTCATGTTAAAATGTATCCTCCAATTGTGTTGTGACCACTTTGATTGAAGGATAAGGTGGTATACAAAACTGGCTAAATAAATAAATAAATAAATCACTACTATCACTTTTCTTGGTTTCCCTGCCTTTGCTGCACCTTGCTGACTGAAATGGTCTCTCTCTACTGCAAATGTGCCTCTAGTGCGAGGTTTTCACTGGCATTAATTTTCAGTAGTTGGAAAATATGGACTTGGCAATAGAAATCAAGCTGGAGAAAGACTGATAGAATTCTGCAAGACCAACGATCTATTCATCTCAAACACCTTCTTCCAGCAACACAAGCGGCGAGTGTACACATGGACTTCACCCAATGGATTGTATAAAAATCAAATTGACTACATCTGTGGAAATCAACGATGGAAAAGCTCTATAACATCAACAAAGATAAAACCTGGAGCTGACTGTGGTACAGATCATCAACTACTAGTATGCAAACTCAAGCTAAAGTTGAAAAAGAGCAAACCACTCATGAATGCAGCAGAATATGACCTTGAGAATATACCACTGGAATTTAAAGATTGCCTGCAAAATCGATTTGCTGCTTTAGATACAAATGACAGAGCTCCAGAAGAGTTATGGAATGACATCAAGAAGATTGTGTTGGAAGAAAGCGAGAAGTCTCTACAAAAGGTGAAAAAGAAAAAACGGCCAAAATGGATGACGGAAGAAACTCTGAAAATTGCCCAGAAATGCAGAGAAGCTAAAGCCAGAGGAGAAAGAAAGAGAATCACAGAACTCAACGGAGATTTCCAACGTGCAGGAAGACAGGACAAGTACTACAATGATGCATGCAAGGAAATAGAAGCAGAAACTATTAGAGAAAGAACAAGATCGGCTTTCCTAAAGCTACGAGAGTTAAAGAAAAAGTTCCAGCCTCGAATTGGAATGTTACAAGATGCTCAGGGTTCTATGTTGAATGATGCTGAGAAGATCAAGAAAAGATGGAAGGAATATACAGAGTTTTTATATGATAAAGATCAAGTGGACCAACAGCCGTTTCAACCTGTACCTTATGATCAGGAACCATTGGTGATGAAAGAAGGAGTTGAAGCAGCATTGAAAGCCTTATCAAAGAACAAAGCACCAGGCATTGATAGCATTCCCATAGAAGTATTACAGCAATCTGATGCAGCTGTTACCGTACTTACAAGGCTCTGTCAAGAAATATGGAAGACAACATCATGGCCAACTGACTGGAAAAGATCTGTGTTTATACCAATACTAAAGAAAGGTGATCCAACTGACTGTGGAAATTATCGCACAATTGCCCTGATCCCACATGCCAGCAAGATTCTACTGAAGATTATTCAAAAGAGACTACAACCATACCTGGAACAAGAACTACCTGAAGTGCAAGCAGGGTTTAGGAAAGGGCGAGGAACGAGAGACATCATTGCGGATGTGAGATGGATCCTTGAAAAGACTAAAGAATACCAAAAGGATATCTATTTGTGCTTTATCGACTATAGCAAAGCTTTTGACTGTGTAAACCATGAGAAACTCTGGGCCACATTAAGAAGCATGGGTATACCAGAACACCTGATCGTACTCTTGCACAATCTGTACATTAATCAAGAAGCAACAGTTTGAACAGAACAAGTAGAAACAGAATGGTTTAAAATAAGCAAAGGTGTAATACTTTCCCCCTACCTGTTTAATTTATATGCAGAACAAATCATCAGAGAAGCAGGATTGTATGAAGACAACAGAGGTGTGAAGATTGGTGGAAGACTCATCAACAACCTTCGCTATGCTGATGATACCACATTACTGGCTGAAAGTGAAGATGATCTGAAACATTTGCTTCTCACAATTTGTATTGCCAAATTTTACACTTTTCCTTTAACCCTGTCACTCACTAGCTCACTGACTAGGCATAGACACTTTGGTAAATACAATATGCTTTTATTAGATTGAGTCCTTTTAGAATAATAAGTAAAAGTTAAGCATTAATACTTCACCGGATATTATAGCTCACTCCTGGTCGGGGGACTTTTCATCGATTACTTAGAAGAAATCCAGGAGACCACAAGAACTACGTCTGTCTCGTATATCAGTTGAAGTCCCAAAGTCCTGCTGAAAATCCCCCTCCTAAGTACTCTAATTAGATTCGTGCTTGCTGCATGCTCTGGTAATTCATAGGTTAACATGCTGCATGCTCAAATCAGGATTGGCTAGGGTTAATGCTGTACCCGTGGTCTTGTATAGTAGGGTGTCATCTATCTATGAGTCATTCATTCAGTTCTATCTGGTTAAAACTGCCTGCTTGCCCAGAGATTTTGACCTAAAGTAACCCCAAACTTTGATCTCTGGGCTAGTAGGCTGATTCAGCATGATTTCTCACATACAGAATGGCTCAATTTCCTTGCAAAGTCCAATATTCTTTGCTGATCCAAAAATCCAAATAAATCTTAATACACAATTAAAGAACATAGTCTCAAAATGGGCCTGCACCTTAATGTAAAGAAGACAAAGATCATGACAACTGGCATAATCAGCAGGTTCATTGTTGAAGGAGAAGAAATTGAAATCGTGAACAACTTTAACCTACTTGGATCAACTATCAATAAAGAAGCAACAAGCAGTCAAGAAATCAGACGACGCATTGCTCTTGGCAGAATGGCTATGAAAGACCTAGATAAGATTCTCAATAGCAGAGATGTCTCTCTCCATACAAAGATTCGACTTGTTCAAGGCATAGTATTTTCAATAACATCGTATGGATGTGAAAGCTGGACAGTGAAAAAGATAGACAGGAAGAAAATTGATGCCTTTGAATTATGCTGCTGGTGGCGAATACTGTGTATACCATGGACTGCCCGAAGAACCAACCAGTTGGTACTGAGGAGATCAAACTTAAGCTTTCTTTAGAAGCTCAAATGACAAGACTTCGACTTTCATACTTTGGACACATCATGCGAAGAGAGAGATCATTAGAGAAAGACATCATGCTTGACAAGATAGAAGGTCAACACAAAAAAGGAAGGCCAGCAATGAGATGGATCGATACAATAACAGCAGCTACGGGTACCAGTCTGTCAACAATGAGCCGCCTGACTGAAGACCGAACACAATTTAGGATAGCAATCCAGAGGGTCGCCATGAGTCGACTCCGACTTGACGGCACTTAATAACAATAATTTTCAGGCCTTCCTTTCACGGCGTTAGTGTGCCAGGAGCCTCTCCCCGCCCACTCTCCGCCCATTGACCCCTTATCTCTGCCCTCTGGGGAGCCTTACTCCAGCCTCTGCGCACCTTAACACCGCCAGAGACGTTATCGCGCGATACGTGACGTTATCACACTGTAATGTGCCATTATTGCATGATTATGTCGGCGCTGCGACGTTAGCGCTGTTTAGTAAACATACCCCATAACCCCCATACTCCATCAGCTATACTACCTACCTATTCAAAGCAGAATAAAATTCAGGTCTATTATGATAACATTCAAACTAATGCACATCCTATCTCCCACCTACCTACGTTCCCTTATTTCCACCATACCAAACAACAGACAAAGGAGAGGTGGTGCACAAAATACCCTAGTCATTCCGCCTAAATACAGGTGAACCAATCATACAACAAGCAACGGAGCCTATACATTCTAGCCACCGATTCTCTGGAACTCATTCTCAGAAATATGAAGGATCATGAACAACATCACCACATTTAGAAAACAACTCAAAGCATACTTATTCTCAGAACATTATGGGGAGATAACAGTTGTAAATAAAATCTACCCTACATAATCACCAGTTACCTTGACTTTACGACAATGACACACCATTTTTCAAGTTACCTCATTTTGTTATTGGACATTTAGAGGCCATTTCTGATCAGGGCATGTCCAGGCTGTCCAGACGTCCAAAATCTAGATGGGCTGGATTTCCAATCAAGTCTGCAAATGTGGAACGTATATGTTTCCGCACTTGCAGAAACAGGGCACTTGGACAGGCCACACAGGCCCCGATACAGGCACACAGGATGCCCTGCTACCAGATTACTCGGTGGACCAAGGACCCTGGCCCTGCAGCCTGCTACATTTATCTTTTTTTTCTCCTTTTTATTGTTTAGCTGTATTTCCTTCTTATTTGTATGAACAGTTTTATTTTGGAAAGGATAAATAAAAACTAAACAAAAAAAGAATCATTCATAGCTTTGTAGAAAATTTGACAAAGTGGAGTAATTTAAAGTTGCTTATGTGCTTTAAATAAACAACAGAGGTCTAGGGTCTAGGGAGAGCGGTTGCAGGGCTTGGGTAGAGTGTCCAACAGATTGTGAAAATTATTGTACAATTGCTTTGATTTCACATGTGAGTAAGAGGCCCCTTCTATGACCATGCCTAGGTTTATTTCTAAATTAATATCAAAAGAAAATCTGCTTGAAAAGAGATGTGTAACCCTGCAATTTTGGAACTTTGCTTATAATTCCTTAGCTCCATCATTTTCTGAAGAACATCTACTTTAAGAACAGTGTTGGTGAAGAGATTTATTTTGATGAGAATGGCGACCTTGCCACTGGATATGATATTATTAATATGGTCGTATTACCCAATGGGAAACTGAGTTATACAACTGTTGGAAGGTACAACCCTTCTGCTCCTCTAGGACAGGACTTTGCCATCAAGGAGGAGGCGATCGTGTGGGAGAGTGCATTTACTCAGGTTAGAATTAAGTATCATTAGAGCATGATGGAAGACATGCATATTATAAAATATTTATAGAAACTGCTGGTTTGCAATTTCCTGCCCAAAATCCTGTTAGAATTAATAAAAAAGAGGGTTTTATACATAAAGAATATCAGACAGAAGGTGAATATCCATTTAGTTCTACAAGGATGTCGACATTTTCTATCCCCTCCATAAAGTCCACCTTGGATCTCCCAAGCACATTGCATTCTATAATTGTAAAAAAATTAGAGGATCTTTTACTAAAGAGTGCAAGCTGTCCACGTGTGTTTTGGTGTATGCTGAAAGCGCACTGAAACATGCATTGACAGCTAGTGTGGGACCATGACAGTTAGCACAGGCCGTTTTCCATTCTAACTGGGAATCGGAGATTTGTGTGGTAAGGGGGAAGAAAGTGAGTGTGGTGAGCACTGTATAGTTAGTACACGATTAAACCCTACATGTTAACTGTAACACTTGCAATTAGCATGAGTTCACCTAATGTCATCTCAATAGGTGGAGTTAAGTTCACCCACGCTCTTTGCTTTCCAGTGCCCCCAACAGTTAACACAGTGGTGTTGTAACTAATGCACAATAGGTGTTGCGCTATTAATGTGTTAGATGCAACTCTATTGCACCCTTTAGTAAAAGACCCCCTAAGACACATTTTAGAAAGGATGTGAAGATCAGAATTGTGATGTCAAGGTCATGAAACTTACAGTTGTGCTGGTATTTTACAAAGGTCATTGCTAAACCTGACGTCTTTTCTAAAATACATTTAAGGAGGTACAGGAGAGCATGTGCGTGTGCTGATACGTGAACCTAGAGGAGCCATTTTACAAACATACATGTAAAATCAATGGTGGCAACTCTGCACCTCCCATGTGTAAGTCCCGACACTTATTTCAGAGCTCCCATCTGTAAATGCTGTCACTTTTAAGTGTTAATTGCTAATTTTGTAAACTTATAAGTTTAAAGGCCTTGAGTTAACTACAGAGGCCACAATTTTTATCTAGCTTAAATTTAGAGTGAGAAATAAACAATGGGGTTTAATGAGTACAATCCTATTAATTCCTTCTGTAAAAGTGGGTAAAGGGTTGAAACTCACACATTTTTAAAATTTTTATATGTGCCAGGGAGCAGGTATAAATCCCAAAGTGCACAGTTTTGGCCGTACATGTGTATTCCGTATTTGAAATTTGGAATACATGTGTAGATTTTTGACGTAACCTGACCAACTCCAGAATCACGCCCCTAACATGCCCCTTTAAAACTTCCACATATTAAGAACATCCACATGTAAAGTGACCCCTTAAATGTCTGTTTATGCATAGATGTCATTAATATATGTATATGCCTGATTATTAAGGATGTGCATTTGTTTGAAAAGACACAGGAAATATCAATGAGATTTTATCTTCTATTTCATCTGGTTTTAATCCAAACACTAATATGAAAAAAATCTGAAACTGAGTTAGAAAGCAGGCGTCTTCCAGGAGAAGCTATTACCACCGAAGGGATCTGACTTTGGTCAGGCAGCTGTTAACTGTATCTTTTATTTCTGGTGATCTTCATTCCTGTTAGCTGCCTGGCCCAAAGTTCATCTGGTCTAGAGCTCTGTGGAAAACCCTTTCTGGACCCTTTGCCTCATAAGTTTATTGATTCCTACTCTACAGCCTTACTCCAAAGCTTTTTTTTTCTGCCATGTTCTTGTGCCAGAAATTGGACAACCAGGATCTGGAATAGGCTTGGGAAATGTTTCTGATAGTATACAGTACTTAGACATGGTTTCACAGATGTTCTGTGTAAAAGAGAGTTTGTAGCCAGTAATATCTCTTATCATACTCTCTCTTTATTAAATGCATGCCCATTTCATACTCATTGTGGTCCTGCATGTTCACTTAAATCTTTTCATTTTCTCCATTGCAACATAGACTCTCAGCATTTTAAATAGGCAGTATTGGCTGAGTACTTGTATTAATCTCTCCTAATCCTCTTATAACAATTTATTATTTACTCAATGAGTTTAATGCGATCCTTACTTGATTCCACGATCTTCCACTTAGTGCAAATTTGATTTTATCTATGCTAATTTCAGCTCCTAATTTGCCTTCTCATTCAAAATCAAAAGAAGGTGCTCTACTCTGTTGAAAAATCAATTCCAACAAGTTCCATGAAATTCAATCTCTCCTGATTTTCTGATTATAATACTATATTTACTCAGGGAGATTAATAGGATCCTTTCATCTATTTAATCAGTTTATCCTTTTCAGAGATCTATCACGTTACACGGCATTCACCCCCTCAACACTAATTTCAATTGCTGCTTTCACCGCTTCATTCATTTCAAAAGAAGACATTTATTCTATTTGTGGATTAAGTACAAATGGGAGCAGCTGAATGATGAGGGTCAAGAGGGATGGAGACAAGTATGGCAGCATGATCTGACCAGGGCACTGGGAGGATCGTATGGGGCGTATGGGTAGGGTCTAATAGGAAATCATTAGGAATAAATATTAGGTCAAGGATTTTTCCTTTCTTATGGGTTCGTTCAGTAAAAATTTGAGTGTCTCCAAGGGCTTCCTTGGCTTCCAGGAAGTAGTTTGATTGAGTTGTAGGGGCAAATGGTAAGCTAAGATCACCTAGCAGGATGAGAGACTGAAGACATTTTGGGAGAGAACAGGCTACTTCTAGAAGTATGGATAGCTCAGAGGCATTGCCATGTGGTGCTCTATATGTTAGGCATAGTGATATTGAGTCATTTGAAGCTAGTAAACTATGTTGGTGGTGGAATTGGCATCATTGTGGTTGAGTTTGAGATCATCCTAGGATATTAAGCAGACAGCTAATACAGTTCGGGCCTGATATTTTTCTGGGATGGCTTTGTGCTGCTACAGCGCATAGCCTTTGCCGCCAACCTTTAACCTTGTACATTCAATGCTAGGGCCATATGTGGTCCTGACATTGAATATCTGAGATTGCCAAACAGCCCACAAGTCGTACATGAGCTAACTGGGCAGTGGTTTAGAAAAGGAAAAAGAAAATGCTAGGAAAGCATTTACCAGTGTTTATAATTACAGTGAGATAGTATTTCTAGATTTAGTGGTGCGTAAAGGCATCAATAGTTGGTTACATCAGTGCTTCGGAAGCCTACAGATAAAAATACCTTTCTTCATTATGGTAGTGCTCACCCGGTGCGGCTCAGGAATGGGCTGCCTTTTTCACAATTTTTAAGGTATCATAGGAACTGCACAGATGAGCTTGAATTTAAACAACATTCTAAAGTTCTGATAGCTAATTTTATTGAGAGGGGTTATCCAATGCAGGTTGTAAAAGAGGCTTATAAAAGAGCTTTGTATAATAATAGAGTACTTCTCTTGAATTCACATAATAGTCCAGGTCAGAGTGAGGACACAGACTATATAAATTTGATAACAAAATGCTCTCCTTTTAGTTCCCGTATACAACAGATCATTAAGAAACATGTTAGTGTATTGCGTACTATCCCTGGTTTGGAAACTAAGACTGTCAGATGGGTTTGGCAGTGGCATCGTAATTTGCAAGAACGGCTCAGTTCCTCAGTGTTACGTCCCTTATTGAGAACAGTTGATGTTCCTGGAGGACATAAGAAATGTGGTAATTGTTTAATCTGTGAGGTTTCCTGCAATATCAGGCAACTGACATATAATGGTAGAAGTTTTAAATTGCGTAAACAGACTTCTTGTGAATCTATGTTTGTTGTTTATGGCATTTTGTGTCCCTGTGAGTGGCTGTATATTGGTAAGACCAATCGACAGTTTAGGAAACGGATGATAGAACATAAAAGTAGGATAAGCTGTCAAGTATGGGATGCTCCATTAGTACAACATTGTTTGGATTATGGGCATTCCTTAATGGATTTGAGATGATTTTGCTTAGATGAAGTGTTAGTAGGTAGGGAAGGAAAAACAAGAGAGCAATCTTTATTGTTCTATGAGCAAAGATGGATTTTCTGTGTGCGTACGGTGGTCCCAGAAGGTTTGAATATGCAAATCGACTGGGGGTATGCATCTGATTGACAGGTCTGTAGAATCTCTGACGTTTTATAGTTGCTGTGTTACGTGCCCGGTGTCTGCTGCTTCACGTTATGTTCCATCTAAGGGGGGAGTTTTTCTAATTAGGGAATTCCTGACGTCATTGACGTCATGTATTTAATGGATAGGATGGTTTGTAAGTCCGCATGTGCGGTGTTCTTGAGGTTTGATCGGCCATGTTGAAGATAAGCCGATGTCTGTTTTGTTGTGCAGCGTGATTTGGTTTTTTAGGTGAGTGTAACTTGAGATAAGATATGGATTGGTATGGGTTAGAGATAGATGAGGTTGCAATATTATGTTTATGTTTCTTTGTGTTAGTTGGCAATGTTCCCCTGATGAAGCTCAGTCGCGGAACGCTTGAAGAGCGCTAGATTGAGGCGTTGGGGCAACAGATGGATCGCATCAGATTAAAGTTCATAAAGCTAAGTTCTGTGGATGCATTCTTCTGTATATTGCTTGTGTTTACCATAAGGGAAGGTCATTGATGCAAAAGGGCAGACGCTATACAGATTTTTGTAAATCATTTGAAAACCCGATAAGTCTGACAACTCCCTGTTGGTTCTTACACAGAAACTTTGGTGAATGATTGAAGTTTTCTACTTTTTTACAACAACATACCCAGTTTGTTTCAATAGAGTGTAACTTTATGATAGGAAAGCATATAGAGCATGCAAAATGGGGAGGAGAGGATGAAGGGGAATTAGCACAGGGATCATTGCTTAAAACAAGCCCTGAGGGAAATAAGCCAAATAAAAACTTTATCCATTTTAGTTTCAGTAGAACATTTATTTACGCTAGGTAATAAGCCCTTCAGTACTACAATACTGCCGACATTGTGTATGTTGCAACCTCAATGCCCCAATTACGATCTCCGTGTGCTATCTAAAATGTGCCTTCAAATGGTTTTAGTTTATTCTAATAGAACAGCTACAATCACTTAAACCGATCCCCTCAAGTTATAAACTAGATAATACATTCTTCTAAAGCAATGTACTCAGGTAAGAAAGCCCAATTTACCCCGGTAAAAAGGCTTTTTCCTGACTTCTACATTTTCTTTGTTCCTGACTACTTTACTGCTTAAGAGGATGGAGTGGAGGAGCAGCCTAGTGATCAGAGGATCAGCCTAAGAACCAGGGAAACCAGGGTCAAATCCCACTGCTGGTCATTGTGATCTTAGGCAAGTCACTTAACCCTCCATTACCTCAGGTATAAAGGTATATTGTGAAACCTCCAAGCAATGGGAAAATACCTTCTATAAGCTGTACTGTTATATGAATATTTTACTGTTGTCATTTCATGTTGCCTATAAAGCCTAATAAATAAATAAATGCAACTCGCCTTCAGCTACTCTTGACAGAAGACTGATCCAAACCAAACTCCCTTCCCTTTAGTATTAGAACACTTTGGGGTAGATTCCAACCTGCGTTTAGTGGGGATATACATCTGCGGCAATGTATATTCCCTGCTAAATGTCTGCCACCTTTCCCAGTGAATGAGCTTCCCACATCTAATGCAGAGATGTGCGGGGAGCTCTGTACCCGGGCGGGAGGGGGCAGGCAGAGGGAGGAGCAAGGGTGGACTGGAAGCGTACCCTGACCCAAAACATAAAGGGCATATTCTGCGGACTGCCCTGTACGTCCAGGCCTGGGCAGCTGGACGGAGGACCTATTCCATTACAGAGGTGGAATAAGTCCCGTAGACATGGGAGGACAGAAGGGCAGGGCAGGCACTGGCACGGTGAGTGGGGCATGGGGTCCCTGCAGCCCGAACCCAGCCATGTCAGGCCCGATCAGGGGTTGAGCTGTGGGGAAAGGGGCACCCAGTTGACATCCGGCTGATCAAAGCTACGGCATGAAGCCGCGGTGCCATGGCAATGAGACACCACAACATCACAGCTCCATGCAGGAGCCAGGCTGGGCAGAGCACTGGATGTCTGGGGTGCCTGAATCGGGGCTCATCCTGGATGTCCAGACCCTAAGCTGCAATTCTGCTCCTGTGGGGCTGTCTAGCCCCTGTGGAAGCAGAATCGGGTACATCTCCGGGCCATTCAGATTTCTGGACGTCCGGAAGGAGGCCTGCCCCTATGGAATTGCCCTTCACATCAATATGTTTTTCTCAATATTTAGACACCTCCACAGTCCAAATGCAGCCAGAGCTGTCTTCCAGGCTTCAGGAAATTAATCAGAAAAGGAGAGCCCATCTGCTGCTATGACTGTATCCGCTGTCCAGAAGGAGAGATCTCCAACCAAACTGGTGAGTGATATCATGTGATAGATGCTGTGCCTAGGACTGCAGATATTCATTGTGGCCTCTGCCCTATGAAACTCTTTAACAAAAATGCAAAAGACAAAGGGACACCCTCACAAGACAATTAAAGAAAGAAAAGTGAAGGGGCAAAAAAAATAGATAGCAACTGTTTAATGATGCCCGACATGGTCGTGTTTTGGCAAACTGTTGCCTGCATCAGGGGAAGCTAACAACATCAGTACAGTTATATAAAATCTTAAGAGTCCCAAAGGGAAATGGGGGACTGATGAATAGAGGGGGACACAGGGAGGGTAGGACAGACAGCATTAGAAAAGATCATAACCACGGTTTTGGACATATTAAACTCAGGGACATGGGTAGGCCGTCTAGTTTTAGGCATTATAAAACATTTGTAACCATTAAACCATTAGGTAATCAGTCATCGATCTTATTGAGCTTCAGAGAGATCTGAGAAATGGTGATGTAAGTAGGGACAGACAGACGGAAAGAAGCTGAACGTCGTCAGCCTAGATGAAGAAAGTAACATCCAGAGGCTGAATCAAAGAAGCCAGGAAGACGAGGTAAATATTGAAAAGAATAGGGTCCAGGACCGATCCCTGAGGAACCAATTTAAGGGACACTTTTTCTCTCAGGCCTTCCCTTCTGCCACCTCCCTGTTTGATGACTGCTAAGACTGAGTGGTCTGTTTCCTGACTGCTTGTTGTTTCTTTTTTTGGTTATTGATCCAAGCAGGCTAAATTGTCCACCATTTCAATTTCTTCTCCATCGACGATGATCTTATTGTTTTTGCCAGTTGTCAGGATCTTTGTCTTCTTTATGTTAAGGTGCACGTCCATTTTAAGACAATATTCCTTGATCTTGAGAAGCATATGTTTCAGACTGAGCAACATCTCACCAATCATTTCTTACTTGTAAATAATGACATTTATACCAGGAGTCCAATAAGAATAAACTCTTGCAGAATTATTAAAATATTTACTTCACTAATACATCACTGCTACTACTAATATCACTGTTACTATTACTATTACTACTACTGCTACTGTTTATTTCTATAGTGCTACAAGGCATATGCAGCACTATTGTTGTTGTAAGTGTTGTTGAGTCAGTGTCAACTCCTAGCGGCCCTCTGGATAGTTGACCTAAACTTTGTTCGGTCTTCAGTCAGGCAGCTCATTGTTGATAGAGCGGTATCCATAGCTGCTGTTATTATATCGATCCATCTCATTGACGTTCTTCATCTTTTACGGTGACCTTCTACCTTGCCAAGAGTTATGTCTTTCTCCAGTGATCTCTCTCTTTGCATGATGTGTCCAAAATATGAAAGTCGAAGTCTTGTCATCTGAGCTTCTATACTCTATAATGTATGAAAGAGATACAGACAGGACAAATAAGAGATTGGGGTATGGGTGTCAATCTTGGAGGGCTGCAGACCGATCAGCTTTTCAGGATGCCCCTATTAGATGTGCACGGGACACATTTGTATACAACGGAGGCAATGCATGCAGATATTCTTCAGGGAATATTCTTTAAAGATATCCTGAAAACCTGACTGGTTTGTGTCCTTCCAGGATTACAGTTTGAAGTCCTGGATAAGGGACTCAGCAACAGGTAAGAATAGGAAACTGAGGGAAGATCAAACCAACTGAAGAAGCTGAGATCCATTCCATCATTTTAGATCCTTGCTATTTCTTCCCTTTTGCGAGTTGAAAGAGCCTATTCCAGCCTTCATTTGCATGAAGTGCAATAGGCAAAAATATCCTGGAAAATACGTTGAAATCTTCTGTTTAGTGTGCAGCAGCAGACAAAAAAAACAAAAAGAACTATAGGAATTTTAGGAGAGCTATGGAGAATTGAATATGGAATATAATAATACTTCTGTATCATTCCATGGTGCAACCTCATTTTGAGTATTGTGTACAATTCTGGTCATCGCATCTCAAAAATAATATAGTGCAATTAGAAAAGGTACAGCAAATGGAACAACTCCCCTAAAGGGAGAGACTAAATAAGTTAGTGCTCTTCAGTTTGAAGAAGACAAGACTGAGGTGAGATATGATAAAGTTTATCAAATAATGTGCGGAGTGAAATGGGAAAATGCTAATCGGTTGCTTGCTATTTCAAAACATACAAAGACTAGGGGTCATGCCATGAAGTTTCTAAGCAGACAAATTGGAGAAACTACGTCCTCAATGCACAATTAATCTCTCGACTTTGTTGCTGGAGGATGCAGTAAGTACAGTTGATGTAGCTGGGTTTAAAAAAGGTTTGGACAATTTCCTGGAAGACAAATTCATAAACTATTATTAAGGTAGACTTATGGAAATCCACTGCTTATCCCTGGGATAAGCAGCATGGAATTTGTCTACTTTTTAACATCCTCTCACGTACCAGACTTAGACCGGACACTACTGGAAAGAGAACACTGGCTTGAAGGACTTTTGTTCTGGCCATATAGGGCATTTCCTAGGTTCTTGTGTTCTTATCTTGGACAGCGTAACTCTATACCCAGTGACTGGTTGACATGAATCAAAACTACCTCCAAATTGCAATCATTAAAATACTATAATCTGGGGTAGTCTGGGATATAGGGACTGAATATCTTTAAAATGAAAACAACGGTGTTTATTCGCTGTCTTAAAAAGGATGATGGTGATATTCTGAGGAATTATTCTTCCTTTTCAGATATGGACAACTGTATGAAGTGCCCAGAGGACAAATGGCCCAATCAGAAGAGAGATACCTGCATCCCGAAAAGGATAACGTTCCTGTCATATGAGGAACCTTTGGGGCTGTCTTTCACTTTCACCAGTATTTTTTTCATTCTTATCACTGCTGTTATTCTGGGGATATTCCTTAAATATCATCAAACTCCTATAGTGAGAGCCAACAACCAGAGCCTCAGCTATATTCTCCTCATTTCCCTCATCCTCAGCTTTCTCTGCTCCTTATTATTCATTGGGCGTCCTGAGAGAGTAACCTGCATTCTCCGGCAGACAACCTTTGGGATCACTTTTGCCATCTCTCTCTCCTCCATATTGGCAAAAACCATCACTGTGGTCATAGCTTTCCAGGCCACCAAGCCTGGAAGCAAACTCCGGCAATGGATAGGTTCCAGGTTCTCAAACGCTTTAATCCTTTCCTGTTCTCTTTTTCAGATTTTTCTATGTCTCATCTGGTTTTGTATTGCTCCCCCATTCCCATTTTTTAACATGCGATCAGAAACTGGAACAATACTAATTGAATGTAATGAAGGGTCAATAACTGCATTTTATTGTGTTCTGGGTTTCCTGGGAATTCTGGCTGGTATCAGCTTTATTGTGGCTTTTCTAGCAAGAAATCTCCCTGACAGTTTCAATGAGGCCAAGTACATCACCTTTAGCATGCTGGTGTTCTGCAGTGTTTGGATCTCCTTCATCCCAACCTATCTGAGCACCAAGGGCAAGTACATGGTGGCAGTGGAGATATTTGCTATCCAGGCCTCCAGTGCTGGACTGTTAGGATGTATCTTTTTACCCAAGTGTTATATTATTCTACTGCGGCCTGACTTGAATAGCAGGAAGTATCTAACAAAAAAATGAAATGGTCAACATTTATAGAGGAGATAGTACAGTTAGGACTGTGCCAGTCCAACTTTGTAGAATTATATATTTCCTTAAAGTGTGATTATTGATGCAGTGGCGAATGAATTTTTTTTATTAAGTACAAAACATGCAAGAAGAAGAGGGCAAAAGACAGAAGTGGGGAAATAGAACATGTTCTGCACTCCTAGGACCTCAATACTGCTACTGAAGCCTGGCAATGTGCAATGATGATCTTGCTAGTGCTGAAGAGGATAATGAGCTGCACATGCTTTTGATTTATCTCGTGCATGGATATCTAATGATGATTTCAATTCCCTAAGATGAGATAATAAAAGTAACTTTAATCTGTGTGTGGTTGTTTTAGTGTTTATCAAGAAATTCCACTCGAAGTAATTCACTCTGGGGCATATTTACTAAGCCCTGTGCCAGTAACGCATATGTGGGCCATGTTACCAGCGCAGGGCACATGGATAACTGCAGTGGGGCATGCACATCGTGTGCTACCAGGGAGACCATGCTGTATATGCAACTAATGCCACCCACGAGGTGAGGTTAGTTGCACCAGTGCTACCAGCATCAAGCAGGGTTGGCATGAGCCATTGGCACCCATGCTAGCCACGACCCGCCAGAAGCACCTGCAATCTGCCGATATCCCTCCCAGAGCCACCCCAACGTGTGCTGCAAGAGCAGCTCAGGGGTTTAGCACAAGGGCCCCTGTTATCTTTTAGCACAACTCCCAAATCGAACGCTAACCCCACGCTACCCTGGTAATGTACCTCAGTAAACATGTCCCTGTTTCCTTATGTTACCTTATTAATCACATTAGTCTGAAAATCTGTATTGAAAAAGTACAAAATTGAAAACAACTGCAGAGTTGTATGCATAGTCATGGCCTCATAATCAACAAGTGAAACCTAGAGGTTCGAGGGTTATAAATCGTAAGCATGAAATTCTGTGTCTGTAGGTGGGCGATATTAAACAGTAACATGAGGTGTTTTCTTTCTAACACACAAATTCACACCTATATTCATCTATTTCAACTTGATTATTTGCTTTATCATAAAATGTTCATGGCAGGTTACAACATAGATTAAAAATAATAAAATGAGATACAATCAACTCCCAACCATGCATCCCATACCCCAGAATAAAATCACCCTGCTACTATATAGACAATCTCAAACACTATTATGGGCCTATTACTTAATTTTCTGATTTACCTACCCACTAATGCATAACTAATCAAATAATTGATATTGTTATATGTTATTTGGTTTTAAAACTTTGTACTTAGCTCACGTATATTGTAATGATTAATGTGCTCTGTTTGACTATATGTTTCAATGTTTGTATTTTTCTCACTACTCACCATATGTTTTGTACATTTTGTTTTGTTTACCGCCTTGATTGTATGATAAGGCGATATATAAATACAGTTAAATAAATAAATAAATAAATAAAAGTTATCCTCATCAATGCTAGATCTGTCAGAAATAAAATTCCACTCATAACAGACCTTATCACTGATGAGAAACCTGACTTCCTTTGCATATCAGAAACCTGGTTAACAGAAACCGACTCGGTTATTTTAAACCAACTAAAAGCAAAAGGGTACTCTCTATTTAATTGTAACTGTAATAAAAAAAAAGGAGGGCGGGGGGTACTCATATTAGCAAGAACAAATCTAAACTGCTCCACCACCATTTGTGATACTAAAGAAGACATGGAAATACTAAAGATAGAAAATAGAAACATAGCCATCTGTCTCTTTTACAGACCCCCTACACCAGACACTCAAAACATAACCACCATCCTGGAAACAGCATGCAAAGCATCAATAAATAAACCACATATTATTTTCGGAGACTTTAATCTGGCAACTCTTAATAGCAACCAAACAACAACTTTCTTAGAATCAATGGAAGACTTAGGATTTAAACAAATAATCAACCACTCCACGCATATCAAAGGCAACACTCTTGACCTAGTATTCATTCCTGAACACATAGCAAAACATCCACAATATACCCCTCCAACCATAACTCAGATTCCATGGTCAGACCACTCTATGATTCAATTTTACGTCCAAACTCCTTACACCTCCACCTCACAAAAATATGGCCCACACCAACGACCACGATTTCGACCTTTTGTAATAGAAGTGTTCCTAGAAACAATCATACCCCAGCTGAATAAAGACCAAAACAGCCTTGAAAAAAACTGTTTCTTATTGGAATACTGCAATAAAAATAGCTTCAAAACCATTAGCTACCAAACCTAAAAGAAACAATAAAAGAACATCGGAAAAATGGTACATGTATGAGCTAACTACATTTAAAAAGCAACTCAGAAAGATTGAAGCTAAATGGAGAACAAATAAAACATCAGAACTGCGGGACCTTTATATCTCAACTCTTAATTCCTACAGATTAGCCACAAATTATGCCAAAAAACAATACCTTACAGCAATTCTATCTAAAGCTGTTAATCGACCAAGAGAATTATTTGAAATAGTAAAATCGTTATCTAAAGCCCACACTGACTACACACCCAAAGCACCTATCAACCCCCAAGCATTGGCAAACTATTTTGCTGCCAAACTAAAGCAAAGTGCCCCACCAATAACTGACCCTTTCCCCAATACAATGAATAACATAAGTGAATGGAAATCCTTCCATCCTATTGATAAAAAACAATTGCTCAATATAATTGCTAATCTTAATACAACTACATCCCTTTTAGACCCTTGCCCAGTATCCTGGATTAAGACAACAAAGCTAAAGCTCTCCCCCTACATTTTAGATATAGTAAACAAATCGTTACAACAAGGTGTTCTACCCAAAGAACTCAAACTCTCAGCAATCCGCCCAATTTTGAAAAATAAAACACTAAATGAAAATGACCCATCATCATACCGACCAATTGCCAGTATTCCATTCATGACTAAAGTCATTGAAAAGGTTGTTCAACTACAACTCCAAGACTATATAGATTCCTCTGCTCCCCTTGATGATCACCAATATGGGTTCGCCCTTTCCATGGCGTAGAAACTCTATTACTAGTCCTTCTTGACACTCTCATCAGGGGCATGGACAACACCAAGCAAGCATTTATTCTGGTATTTATTGACATATCTGCTGCATTTGACAGCGTAAACCACAATACCCTTATTTCAAGACTCAACCAACTAGGTTTACAAGAAACAACACTCGAATGGTTTAAATCATATATATCTGACCGGTCACAATATGTACAAATTGATCAAATTGCATCACCACCATTCCCACAAGAACAGGGAATCCCTCAAGGCTCTGCACTGTCCGCTTTCCTTTTTAACCTTTATCTCCAACCAATATGCACCATATTCAAAAAATATGATATAAACTATCACATATACATGGACGACATCATGCTGTTCACCCCAATTAATATAACTGACCCTAACTATAACAACTTAATAGCCTGTCTTTCTGAAGCTGAATTATGGCTCCGCTCACAGAATATGAATCTTAATTTTAAAAAGACTGAAGTCTTATTTACATCAAGAAACCCTAATTTTATAGCACCATCAGACATTAAACTTCAGAACTTCACTCTACCAGTTAAAGAAGAGATTAAATACTTAGGAGTCATCCTTGACAGAACGCTTAGCTTCACATCCCATATTAAGAAAATAGCTAGAACTATCTTTTTTAAGCTTCGGTCCATCCAACAACTTAGACCACTTGTAGAAAACGATGACTTTAGAACCATTGCCCAAGTTCTTATAACACCCCATCTTGATTACTGTAATGGTATCCTAAAAGGCATAACAAAGAAGAATTTAAGAATACTACAAATGGCCCAGAATGTTACTGCAAGAATGATATTCAAAGCCAAGTTAACAGAGCACATTTCACCCATTCTATACTCGCTGCATTGGCTCCCCGTTGCTAGCAGGATCCAATATAAAATAATCTTGACCACTTTCAAGTTAATTAATAAAATTACCCCATCATATCTATCCAAACTGATAAATAGCCCTCCAGAAAATAGAGCTAGAAGAAGAAAAAATCAAAATATCATCCAAGTGTCTGACTCAATAAGAAAGACAAAACAAATAACTAGCAACAGTGCCTTCTCATATGTAGCACCGACCTTATGGAATAACCTACCAGACCAGTTAAGAGAGACAAAAGAACTTAAAATGTTCAGAAGGGAGCTAAAAACTTATTTGTTCACCCAATTTTACTGCAATATAAACAGTCATCCGGATCTTACCTCTCACCCCCCCAGCACAAATAGAATATAACACACCAATTCTACCCACATACATTACCTATTTGACTAAAAATTTCTTTGAACCTAAATTGATACTGCAAACTGTATATATGTAAACTGTATATATGTAAATTCATCCTGCAAGTTGGAAATAGTTCTATAGAGACCAATATTGTATCTGTTTATAGTTGCTCATGGTTCTATGTTCTATGTATTGTTCTATAGTTACATTTGGCACTATGTTCTATGTACTTTACCTTTGTTCTGATGTAAACCGCCACTGATCTTAGGAACTGGCAGTATATAAAAGTTTTGCAAATAAATAAATAAATAAATATAGTACCTCCATCTATACACTAAAACCTCCTCATCTACGATTAAAAAGCCAGTGGGTAAATATTAAATCCTTGGAGTCAGATTTTCTTTTTTATCAGTAAGTACTGCATTTATATTACTCATGTATATTCAGGGCCAGTAACGCGAGACTTCCACTGGAGAATTACAGGAGCCATTTGTCACCCAGATCCCGCACTAGCAAGAGCCAAAGTGCATTGCTCCTGCTGGTCTATCCCACTAGTTCAAGTAAAATAACACACAGTTTTGTGTTATTCCAGGCAGAAAGGGGCAGAAAAGATGCATTATTCCTCTAACTCACTTTCGTAATTACCCCCTGAGACAGTAATTTTATAAGAAGCCACCAAAATTAATATAGAAACAATATGCGTAGATGTAGGCATTTAGTATTATACATGCACCTCCTTTCCAGACTATGGTAACCTCCTTGCTGGTCTCCCCTTCATTCTGTTCACCACTCTGCTGTGCAGCTAATCTTCCACCAGCCTCATCTGCTGGTATTACCCCTCTTCTCAAGTCATTTCATTGGCTCCCTATCTGTTTCCACATCCAGCTCAAACTTCTCCTGCTGACCTATAAGTGCATTCCCTCTGCGGCTCCTTATACATATCTCCTTAACAGTAATACAGATCATACTGTCTGAGGCCACCTCACTCACTACTCCACCCATCGCAGGCCTCATGCTGACATCTCCGGATAAGGCAGCAGTTACCATCTACAGTCAATTCTCCTCACCAGAGGCTGCAGTCATTGGTATCAAGAACTTCTCCAAACCTCCTTTAAGCCCAGCTACACTAACTGCTTTTACTACATCCTCCGGTAACAAATTACAGAATTTCATTACTTGTTGAGTAAAAAAATCTTACTTCTTATTAGTCTTAAATGGGTTGCATTGTAGCTTCTTGGTGTGTCAGCTAGTCTTTCTACTTTTTGATGGCATAAACAACTGATTCATGTATTTCCAGGAAGAAGCAGGAATGTAGTCTTCACATATGGGTATCATCGGCATCGACGGAGCCAGCGCGGGAACGCACCCCAGCGTCCTATAGGAAAGCTTTTGGGAGCATCCCACTGTGCCTGCGCTGCTGCCTTCCCACTTTTCCAGCTCTCACTCTTCACTTTTTTATTTTCCGTGGAGCCGATAGGCAGCAACTCTTGTCATCGCAGAAAATTTTATTTTTTGTGGTCGCATCTGCCTTCCCGTCGACACCTACACTGGTGCCATCGGTGTCTTCTTTATTTCTTCTAAAAAAAAAAAAAAGCTTTTCTTGAGGGTCTGTCCCATCTTGGTGCTTCGGTGCCATTTTGGGCACTAGGGCCTGTTTTCCTCAAAATGGGGAAACCAACTAGTGGTTTCAAAAAATGTTCTAAATGTGGCGGTACCATTTCTGCTACCGACACCCATGACTGGAGTCTTAAATGTTTGGGCCCAGACCATTCTCCATCGGAGTGTCTCCTCTGTAGAAAGATGACTAAGGGGCCTGCAGAATAGAACTGCGATACTCGGCACCCTTTTTGCCTCGGATGCAATGTCTGTTGCAGCGACGTCGTCCAGGGCTTCATCTTCTTCCCATGGATCTCAGGTAACCAAACCCAGGTCTTCGAAGACCGGTCGGTCCTCAAAGGGTAGAGCTCCTTCTAAGCATCGAGATGCTTCTAGCATTGCCCTCGATGAAAATACATTGGCCAAACAACCCTGGTGGGAGGTCCTTGCCTCCAAAGCGTTATCGGGGTCCCAAGATGTTCCCGAGGCATCTACCTCCAGAGATCTCTTGTGCCATGTTCTGGGGTAGTGGCCTGTTCCGCCGTACCAACATCCAGACATGGGCAGACTCCATGGATCAACGCATCCTAGCCATTGAGTGCAGTCTTGCGACCTTGTTAGCAGCCTCTGTACCCGCTAAAGCCGCTACAATCGTTTCCGCAGCCATTGGTACCGATATCAGTAAAGGATGTATCTGCAGCTACCGTTGTGCCGATCTCCATGCTACCACCCATGCCAGCCCTAGAATCGGTGTCCAGCATAGAGGGTCTGGTATCGAGGCATTCCGATGCCGACTTCGATCGGTACCGTCAACATGCAGTACAAGAGCACCCGGCCTGTTGATACTTTGAGTCTTTCGAGTCCGATGATTCTGATGAATCCATTGATCCCTCTCCTTTGCTGCAATGTTGGATGTCTCCTCCGGAGGACATGTTTTTTCAAGACTTTATATGGGATGTGGCCCGGGGCATCTCGATCACCGTGACCCCCAAGAAGGATTCGAGAGCTGAAGAACTTGAAATTCCTCAATATCCAGCAGCCCCTAAGGAGGCCGCAATCCTTCCCATACACCGGATTTTGCATGATCTCATGTTTAGAATGTGGGAAACACCCTTAATGGTGTCTCTACATTCTTGAAGGCTCGATACAATGTACCGGGTACCGCAGTGTCCCGGGTTCAAAAAAACAAAGTTACCACACCATTCCATGGTTGTGAAATCGGCAATGCGCTGGATCAAAGGGCCAAGACAAATTCTTCAAATCCTCCGGGCCGTGAGGCGAGGACTCTCGATGCGTTTGGTTGTCAATGTTTTCAGGCCTCTATGCTATCAGCCAGAATAAGTTCTTACATACTCTACATGGGTATGTTTCTTTGAGAGGTTACTAGGACATATGGTGTCCACTGTACATGTGGTTCCCTATGCTCGCCTACACATGCGAGCAGCCCAGTGGACCCTAGCCTCTCAGTGGAAACAAGGTCAGGTCATCTGGGGGACAAAATCAGAAACTTTGCACGCCTCATTTCATCTCTTCAGTGGTGGCAAATACTAGAAAACCTTCTCTTAGGGTCACCTTTTCAGCAGCCACTGCACCAAGCTACCTTGACGACAGATGCGTCCAAGTCAGGTTGGGGGGCTCATATGGACAATCTCTCCACTCAAGGTCTCTGGACTCAACAGGAGACTTGTCTTCACATAAATCTTTTGGAGCTCAGAGCCATTTTCTACGCCCTTTGAGCTTTTCAGGACCATCTGCACTACTAGACAGTTCTTGTCCAGACAGACAATCAGGTAGTCATGTTCTATGTGAACAAGTAGAGTAGAATAGGCTCTCAGGTATTGTGCAATGAAGCTCTACACCTCTGGTCCTTCGAAAGAGGCCTTCAGATTCACCTACTGGTGGTGTATCTCCCAGGCACACAGAATCTCCTGGCAGACAAACTCAGTCGAGTGCTGCTGCCACACGAGTGGTCTCTTCATTCAGACAGATTGCTTGAATCTTTTGAATCTGTGGAACCTGAGATATAGACCTATTTGCAAGTCCTCAGAATGCCAAACTTCCCTGATTCTGTTCCAGAATTCTGCCTTGGAACAGTCAGGCAAGGGATGCTTTCCACCTCCACTGGGATCAGGACTTCCTGTATGACTACCTACCCATTCTCCTCATTCCCAAGACTGTGTTGAAACTCCAGAGAGACAGGGGCCATATGATCCTCATAGCCCCAAGCTGGCCACGACAGATGTGGTATCCACTGCTTCTATGTCTCTCTCATGCCAGGCCTCAGGACTTGGGATGTGCTCCAGGTCTTCTATCCCAGGAGAACGGGACACTTTTGCACCCGGATCCTCAGTCTTTACACCTGATGGCATGGTTGCTGAGAGCTTAGAATTCCAGGATGTCAACCTCTCTCATCAGGTTAAGGATATCCTTTTGGCGTTAAGGAAATCTTCCACAAGGCGGGCTTATGCCTTCAAGTGGAAAAGGTTCTCTATCTGGTGTTCAAAGAAGGAACTTAATCCTTTTTCAGTTCCAGTAGAGGCATTACTGGAGTAGCTCCTCCACCTTTCATCTTCTGGTCTCAAGATTAAGTCAGTAAGAGTCCATCTTAGTGCCACTGCAGCTTTCCACAAGCCTTTTGATGGACAACCTTTCTCCTCTCAACTGCTTGTAGCGCAGTTTATGAAGGGTCTACTCTTAACTAAGCCTCCCATTAAGCCACCACCCGTGGCATGGGATTTAAATCTTGACCTCGGACAGCTCATGAAGCCGCCCTTCGAACCCTTAGCCACTACATCCCTGAAGTTTCTTTCTTGGAAGGTAATCTTCCTAATTGCCCTCACTTCTGCAAGACTCATCAGTGAGCTACAAGCTTTGGTGGCTGGTCCTCCTTACACAAGGTTCCACCATGATAAAGTATTCCTTAGGACTCATCCTCACTTTATGCCAAAGTTGATTTCGCCTTTTCATTTAAACCAGTCGGTTTATCTTCCTGTCTTCTTCCCTAGGCCTCATGCCTCTAGTGCAGAAAGGAATCTTCACACTCTAGATTGTAAAAGAGCTTTAGGTTTTTACCTTGAGAGAACTAGGCAGCATAGAAAGGCTTTACAGCTTTTTGTTGCCTTTGATTCCAGTCACGTGGGTTTATCAATCTCCAAGAGTGCACTTTCCAGGTGGATTGAAGACTGCATATCCTTTACCTGTGAGAGTAAAGGACTATCTCTCGAAGGCCATGTCACAGCTCATAATGTTAGAGCAATGGCTGCCTCTAACGCCATCCTTCGCTCGGTGTCCATTGATGAGATCCACAAAGCAGCCACTTGGTCCTCGGTTCATACCTTTGTGGCCCATTACTGCTTAGACAAGGACTCCCGTCGGGATGCCTCGTTTGGCTAGGCTGTTCTCCAGCATCTCTTTCAGACTTAGAGCAACTCCTACCCCCTGTCCTGGCTTTCGATACCAGAGATCCTTGGGAGGAAGCATGACCCACTCAGTCTGGGTTTAGCATCTCTAAGCTTGGGAGTCCCCATATGTGAAGACTACATTCCTGCTTGCTCCTGGACATAGCGTAGTTACCTGTAACAGGTGATCTCCGGGAACAGCAGGAATTAAGTCTTCACAACCCACCCACCTCCCAACCCAGACAACCTATCTTCTATTTTAGAAACAGCATGCACCTGAATCTTAAACAAGCACCGCATGATCCTTGGCGACTTCAACCTACCAGCTTTACACAGCACACACTCATCTCATTTTATAAATGCTATGTATGATTTAGGATTTCAACAAGTAGTGCAGTCACACTAGAGGCAACACTCTAGATCTTATTTTCCTCCCAAATAACATTTTACATGACAAGCATTTCTCTTCCCCCAAAGTACTCCCCCTCCCATGGAAAATCAGTTTCTACTAGGCTTTACCATTCCTGCTACTCCCTTATTCCCTGAAGACAATGAAGCTACCCATTTTAAAACCACATTCAAGGCTTTTAACAAAGAAACCTTCCTGAATAATACCTCCCACATAGACTCAACAATTACTAACTTAAACAATATCCTAAATAGCTGGAAGTCCACTATTGCTAGAGCTGTACAAGTTCCTCTTACACACAATAGAACAAGGCAGGAAGAATCCAAAATATGGTATTCAGCTGAAGTAAGGAGATTAAAAGAAAAACTAAGAAAATTAGAAAACAAACGGAGAGTTACAAGATCTGACACTGACAATCAGCTATACATGTTCACGCTTAAGGCATTTAAGGAAGCCATTAACAACAGAAAAAAAGAATATCATACCACTCTCCTCACTAGAGCCCTCAAAAGGCCTAGAGAGCTATTCTCTTTAGTCAAATCTCTAACAAAGACACCTAATACTGATACTGAACAACTTCCCATAAAACCTCAAACTCTAGCCAATTATTACATGGAAAAACTTACTCCTTTGAACAACGATGATGCATCACTCAACTCCCCCAGTCCTCAATTCAATGACATTAAGTCTCATAACCAAGCCACTTGGACTTCATTCCACTATATAGACATCAAACACCTCAAAAATACAATCACAAACATCAATACGACCACCACTCCTTCTGACCATTGCCTGGTCAGCTGGCTTAAAGCCACAAAAGACAAGTTTCCCCCCATTATCCTAGAAATAGTAAACCTGTCCTTAAGGACAGGCCAGATGCCTTCTGCCCTGAAACAAGCAATCATTCGCCCTATCCAAAAATCTGATGCAACAGACAAAAGCTTTCCTAACTCCTACAGACCCATCTCCAGCCTGCAAGTCCTAGCTAAGATCATTGAAAAAGTAGTACAGATCCAGTTGCAAGACTTCATCGATTTAAATGCTCCACTTGACAAACAACATCATGGTTTTAGACCGTATCATAGTGTAGAGACACTTATGTTAATGCTCATGAACAGACTCCTGTGTGGCCTAACCAATAGTAAACAAGCTTTTATACTTGGTTTTCTCTACATTGCTGCTGCCTTTGATAGCATTAGCCATAGAATACTCATCTCATGACTACAACAGATTGGCCTACACAGCACGGTGTTATAGTAGTTTAGGTCATACCTCTCCAACCGTACCCAGCAGGTACAGATTGGCACAGCAACATCCTCAACCTTCAAACAGGAAAAAGGCATTCCTCAAGGCTCAGTCCTGCAGGCCCCAATAACACCCCGCTTTGGTACAGTAATAGTATTGTGTATGGATTGTCCAAGAAAACAATCCTACATCTCCAGATGACACAAAATCTAGGTGCACAAATAATCTGCAAGGCCCACTACTCTGATCATATTACTCCTCTACTCCATAACCTTCACTGGTTGCCCATTGCAATAAGAACAAAATACAAATACATCATGATAGTCTTCAAATTATACAACAAAATAGCCCCATCATACCTCTGCTCCCTCCTCAGCTAACCTGACATTATAAGAACTAGAAGGAATTGTTCCCCGAACACACTAGCAATACCAACCCACTTCCGCAACACCAATAAACTACCAGTTCCAGATCCTTCACATATATTGGCCCAACACTCTGGAATGCTCTTCCAGATAATTTAAGAATGATAAAGGACCTCCAAACCTTCTGCAAAGAACTAAGGACACACCTTTCTATTGAACACTATGGTTCATTCATTCATAACCCGCAGTCTCAAACAACCTAGCTTCATCACTAGCCCTTATGGCTAAACAATAGAATACTCAAGATACAGCGAATTGCTTAATTTTGTATAATTTTCATAACATAGTTTTTGCTACCAACCTTAGTATGCTAATGAGTTCTATCAATGTTTTAATGTAAAGTTACTTGTTATATTCTCTGTAAACTGCCCCTGATCACTGGAAGAGGCGGTATATAAAAACTGGTAAATAAATAAATAAAATCCGTCTTGCAAAAGTTGACATGAGGGCATTTTAATCTGTGCACCATATAAGAAATTGCAGGGCATTCTGTTAGTTCACAGAGAATCTAATCCAGACTCAACTGCTCTTCAGCTATGACTGAATATTTGACACAGCTCAGAATTTGGTTTAATTGTTTTTATATGTTGAGAGATTTTAATTTACCTCACAATTCTCTTTAGAAGGAGTTGAAATCGGATTTCTTCAGGCACTGAAAAGTTGATTTTCTTTTTTACAACTGCGGATGAACCCATGCATCAGACAGGCCATATAGTGGATTTTAGTTTTGCCCCAGATGAGGTTGGATCTCTTCATTGTTTGTTAATTGATGATGTGGTGGGCCAGGGTGGGAAACAGTATTAGAAAAATAATGTGTCAGGATCAGAAAATGCTTCTTAATCTGGAATAATCAGGGTAGATTGGAGGAAAGAGGGATGGGATATGTAATGGTATTCCTGGATATTCCCACTGCATTTGATTCTGTCTTGGCTACAATCAATTGGTTTGTTGGCAAGAGTGGTTCCATTCCTAGACAGGAAGAAAATTGATGCCTTTGAATTATGGTGTTAGCAATGAATACTGTGTGTACCATGGACTGCCTGAAGAACAAACCAGTCAGTACTAGAGGAGATCAAACCTAAGCTTTCTTTACAACCTCAGATGACAAGACTTCAACTTTCATACTTTGGACACATCATGCGAAGAGAGGGATCATTAGAGAAAGACATCATGCTTGGCAAGGTAGAAGGTCAGTGCAAAAGAGGAAGGCCAGCAATGAGATGGATCAATACCATAACAGCAGCTATGGGTGCCACTCTGTTGCCAATGAGCCACCTGATTGAAGATTGAATGCAGATCTATCCAGACGGTTGCCATGAGATGACACCGACTCAACGGCACTTAACAACAACCACCAATACTTACAAAATTATCTATCAATTCCAGCCTAAGTACTGATCAAACAATAAGAGCTACTTTTCCATTTTTTTTCTAAGCTTGCTTTATAGTGAAATTGATAATCAGATGATTAAGCTTGAACCAGGGGTACTAAATCCCCTTCTCCCATTCAAGTATCTATAACACAAAGAATATCTAATTTATAATCGTGAGTAAGTAAGATTTTCTTCACTATATTTGTAAGGCAGCAAAAAGGCTAGAGAGCAAGGGAATGAGCTCCTCGCCCGCTCCATTCATGTGCCATCAGGCACCCTCCAGGACCCTTAAAAGGAAAGCACTGCAAGGCACAGCGCCAACAAGTGGCAGCAACAATGCTGGAGAGCGAGGGAGTGAGCTCCTCCCCCATTTCCCTCAATCCTCCGCAAGGCATGCCCATGCCTAAGGGCCCCGCCAAGATTGAGTCAAGATTGGTTGGATCCTCTTGTGTCAGTCGTGGAATACTGTTGATGAAAGAGTCTGTCCAAAACCTGTGTGCGTGAGATGGGAGCAGGGGCTTGAGTGAGGTTCCTTAGATGTGGCCCTTATAGTGGCCCACAGAGAGCAGCATTTATTACTACTTTTCCATCGCTCTTAACTGCCCAGTGTGCCATCCTCTCTCAACCTCCAGTAATCCATGGAGCTTCTGACAACGCCTCCCAAACACGTTTGTATGTACCCATCAGACTCACAAGCCACCATCTCACACATCTGGCCTAGGTTACCCGACACACTCTTCAATATTCTTGGCCATAACACTCCACCTTTCCCCACACATCATTATCCTCCAAACATCATCTGTCACCACCTCTTCCAGCATTCCCATCATACATCACTCAAGCCTTAAAACAGGAACACCTATAACCTCATCAAGATTCGACCATTGCACAGACATTGCTTTTCTCCATCCAACTGCTCATGTGTGTCCTCATCAACAAAAGATCCATTCACAAAAAGATACCCATCCTAATCGACTACATCAAGGATAAACACATTGACATACTCTGTATAATGGAATCATGGTTCAAAGTGTCTGACAATGTTCTTTTAAACCAACTCGTCATCCCTTCTTGCCCTCTCCTCAACTGCCCTAGGAGACATAAAAAGGGAGAAGGGTCCTAATACTAGCCAGGAGGACCTCCAATTCAAAACTACCAACTCGAGTTCCACCAACAACTTGGATATCATTACCATATCTAGCTCCCACCTATCAGTTTTTCTAGCATACAGATCACTGGGTCATTGACCTCACCCCACTTATTGAGGAGGCGTGCTCCAAATTCCACAAGAACAAATGGTTCATTCTTCTGAGGGACCTCAACCTACCTACCTTATCCAACAAACACACCGCTTCTTTCCTCCAGACAGTGGGAAGCACTCCAGCTCAACCAGATCATCTCAGATGCAACATACATCAGAAGAGGAATGCTAGACCTCATTTTTATACCAGCTAGCTGGCAGCACCAAAAACTTTCCACTATGACCCAAATCACCTCAGTGCCCTGATCCAACCATGATCTGCTCATCTTCTTCTTGCCAAACACCCCCAGGACATCCACACTCAAGCCCCTGCTCCCATCTCACACACACAGGTTTTGGACAGACTCTTTCATCAACAGTATTCCACGACTGACACAAGAGGATCCAACCAATCTTGACTTAAGAACATAAGAACATAAGATATGCCATACTGGGTCAGACCAAGGTCCATCAAGCCCAGTATTCTGTTTCCAACAGTGGCCAATCTAGGTCATACGTACCTAGCAGTTTCCCCAAGGGACACAGGTTCCACAATGCTTGTATTGGTTCAAGCATTGATATCCTGGGTCCGTTCTTAATAATGGTTTATGGACCTTTCCTCCAGGAACTTGTCCAAACCTTTTTTTAAACCCAGCTACACTAACAGCCTTTACTACATCCTCCGGTAACAAATTCCAGAGTTTGATTACACGTTGAGTGAAAAAATATTTTCTTTTATTAGTCTTAAATAGTTTACCCTGTAGCTTCATTGCATGTCCCCTAGTCTTTCTATATTCTGATAAGGTAAACAATCGATCCATTTGGACTCACTAATATCCAAATGGAACATACGCTTATCATCCTATGCTACTAAGCCCAGTGGTCCACCCAGGATAAACAGAGCACACCATGTACCCTTATTCACACCTGAGTTCAAAACCTTAAGAAACAAACTCAGACAGCTAGAGCGAAAATGAAGACACCAAAAGAACCTATCCAAGTACTCAGCATGCACAAGTGCCCAGGCCAATGACTGATCACTCAGCCACCAATAGAAAAAGGAATATCATACCAATGTACTCAACTCCTTCCTCAACTGCCCTAGAGAGCTATTCGGCATAGTTTTCAATCTCCTCAAGAGCCCATAAGCTACAAAGTCTAATACCACTTTCTCTGAATGACATGGTCCAATTTTGACAATCCAAACAAGCACACTCCACAGCATCATCCCAGCTCCCCAATGACTCCGCCGACACCCCAAATATAAAACCTGGTCAACATTCAGCCCTCTTTCTGCCCAACAACTGGAAAATATCATATCAAGCCTCAACAGCACTACCCCCTCTCTCGACCCTTGCCCATTCTCTTGGATCAAAATGGCCAAGCAAGAGTTAACCCCAACCAGCCTTCACATTGTTCAGTCTTCGCTATCACTGGGATACATGCTAACTGCCCTCAAGCAAGCATCCATCAGGCCTTTACTAAAATATCAGTCAGCCGACCCATCCTCTTACAGTCCCATCTAAAGCATCCCTTCCCTCGCCAAAATCATTGAAAAATCAGTACAGCTTCGGACTCAGGATTTTGTAGATTCCTTCATCCCCCCCTTGACAAACCCCTGCATGGCTTCAAACCTCTTCATAGCACTGAGACTCTTCTAACTTCCTTTTTTGATACACCGATCAAAAGCACAGAAAACAAAACACCTCTGTAGCGTTTGACTAGATCATCTATGCCCACCTCATTTCTATGCAATTGGCCTTAAAGATATTATATTTCAATGGTTTGAATCCTACTTATCTGACTGATCCCAGCAAGTCAAAATTGGATCAGAAACCTCCATCCCATTCAATCTATCTCAAGGTTTACCCCAGGGCTCCGCACTTTCCTACCTGCTATTTAATATCTTCATCAACCTCTATGCAGAATAATCCAGAATCACAATATCCTCTATGATCTGTATGCTGGCGACATCTTAATTTACATACCATTCTCCACCAGCACACCTGATTACTCCATAAACCAAAGCTTGAAGAAGTCGTCAAATGGCTCAACCTCTGCAATATGCACATCAACCCCAACAAAAGTGAAGTTCTTCACATAACAAAGCAACCCCCCCCCCCTTTCCCTAGCAGCCACAGTGAACTTGGTCAGTGAAACACTGCAAGTAAAAACCAAGTAAAATACCTGGGCATAATACTCGAGCAAAACCCGAGCTAACAACCACAACTTAAGCAAGTCACCAAAGCTGCATACATCTGTATGAGAACAGTTCAAAACCTACGCCCCCTACTGCAACACAATGACTTAACAAATGTCTGCCAAGCCCTCATCATCCCCATACTTGATAATGCAAACATACTTGATAATGCAAACATACTTGATAATGCAAACATAATATACCAGGGGCTCCCCAAGTCCACCCTACTCTCATTGCAGCTCGCACCTAATGCAGCACCCAAAATAATCATAGGCACCAGTAGGCATACACACTTCACCCCTATACTGAAGAAGTTACTTGAGCTTTTCATCTGTTGTTGTTGTTGTTGTTAAGTGCCGTCGAGTCGGAGTCGACTCATGGCGACCCTCTGGATAGCTATCCTAAATTGTGTTCCGTCTTCAGTCAGGCGGCTCATTGACGACAGACTGGTACCCGTAGCTGCTGTTATTGTAGCGATCCATCTCATTGCTGGCCTTCCTCTTTTGCGTTGACCTTCTATCTTGCCAAGCATGATGTCTTTCTCTAATGATCTCTCTCTTCGCATGATGTGTCCGAAGTATGAAAGTCGAAGTCTTGTCATCTGAGCTTCTAAAGAAAGCTTAGGTTTGATCTCCTCTAGTACCGACTGGTTTGTTCTTCGGGCAGTCCATGGTATACACAGTATTCGCCGCCAGCACCATAATTCAAAGGCATCAATTTTCTTCCTGTCTGTCTTTTTCACTGTCCAGCTTTCACATCCATATGATGTTATTGAAAATACCATTGATTGCCTATCAACACAACTATAATTCAAGTATATGCCCCAACAACAGCTGCAGAAGAGAATGAAATTGAAGAGTTCTATGAACAAGTACAAGCTGAAATTGACAGAACATGCAAACAGGATATCCTGATAGTCATGGGTGACTGGAACGCAAAAGTTGGCAACAAAGAAGAAGGCAAAGTAGTTGGAAAATATGGACTTGGCAACAGAAATGAAGCTGGAGAAAGATTGATAGAATTCTGCAAGACCAATGATCTATTCATCTCAAACACCTTCTTCCAGCAACACAAGCGACGACTGTACACATGGACTTCACCCAATGGATTGTATAAAAATCAAATTGACTATATCTGTGGAAGTCAACGATGGAAAAGCTCTGTAACATCAACAAAGACAAAACCTGGAGCTGACTGTGGTACAGATCATCAACTACTAGTATGCAAACTCAAGCTAAAGTTGAAAAAGAGCAAACCACTCATGAATGCACCAAAATATGACCTTGAGAATATACCACTGGAATTTAAAGACTGCCTGCAAAATCGATTTGCTGCTTTAGATACAAATGACAGAGCTCCGGAAGAGTTATGGAATGACATCAAGAAGGTTGTGCTGGAAGAAAGCGAGAAGTCTCTACAAAAGGTGAAAAAGCAAAAACGGCCAAAATGGATGACGGAAGAAACTCTGAAAATTGCCCAGAAACGCAGAGAAGCTAAAGCCAAAGGAGAAAGAAAGACAATCGCAGAACTCAACAGAGATTTCCAACGTGCAGCAAGACAGGACAAGGAAAAGTACTACAATGACACTTGCAAGGAAATAGAAGCAGAAACTATTAGAGGAAGAACAAGATCGGCTTTTCTAAAGCTGCGAGAGTTAAAGAAAAAGTTCCAGCCCCGAATTGGAATGTTACAAGATGCTCAAGGTTCTATGTTGAATGATGCTGAGAAGATCAAGAAAAGGTGGAAGGAATATACAGAGTTTTTATATGATAAAGATCAAGTGGACCAACAGCCGTTTCAACCTATACCTTATGATCAGGAACCATTGGTGATGAAAGAAGAAGTTGAAGCAGCATTGAAAGCCTTATCAAAGAACAAAGCACCAGGCATTGATAGCATTCCCATAGAAGTATTGCAGCAATCTGATGCAGCTGTTACCATACTTACAAGGCTCTGCCAAGAAATATGGAAGACAACATCATGGCCAACTGACTGGAAAAGATCTGTGTTTATACCAATACTAAAGAAAGGTGATCCAACTGACTGTGGAAATTATCGCACAATCGCTCTGATCCCACATGCCAGCAAGATTCTACTGAAGATTATTTAAAAGAGACTACAGCCATACCTAGAACAAGAACTACCTGAAGTGCAAGCAGGGTTCAGGAAAGGGCGAGGAACGAGAGACATCATTGCGGATGTGAGATGGATCCTTGAAAAGACTAAAGAATACCAAAAGGATATCTATTTGTGCTTTATCGACTATAGCAAGGCTTTTGACTGTGTAAACCATGAGAAACTCTGGGCCACATTAAGAAGCATGGGTATACCAGAACACCTGATCGTTCTCTTGCGTAATCTGTACATTGATCAAGAAGCAACAGTTCGAACGGAACAAGGAGAAACAGAATGGTTTAAAATAAGCAAAGGTGTAAGACAAGGCTGCATACTTTCCCCCTACCTGTTTAATTTATATGCAGAACAAATCATCAGAGAAGCAGGACTGTATGAAGACAACAGAGGTGTGAAGATTGGTGGAAGACTCATCAACAACCTTCGCTATGCTGATGATACCACATTACTGGCTGAAAGCGAAGATGATCTGAAACATTTGCTTCTCACAATCAAAGAACATAGTCTCAAAATGGGCCTGCACCTTAATGTAAAGAAGACAAAGATCATGACAACTGGCATAATCAACAGGTTCATCGTTGAAGGAGAAGAAATTGAAATTGTGAACAACTTTAACCTACTTGGATCAACTATCAATAAAGAAGCAACAAGCAGTCAAGAAATCAGACGACGCATTGCTCTTGGCAGAATGGCTATGAAAGACCTAGATAAGATTCTCAAGAGCAGAGATGTGTCTCTCCATACAAAGATTCGACTTGTTCAAGCCATGGTATTTTCAATAACATCATATGGATGTGAAAGCTGGACAGTGAAAAAGACAGACAGGAAGAAAAATTGATGCCTTTTCATCTGTACCATATTAAAATACAAAGTCTCACTGACCATCTTCAAGACCATCCACCACCTCTCAGCGGACATTCTTTGTCCTCTCCTGTAAACCATGTAAATTTCTTAAATTGGCAGATTCAAAGGTACTGACAAAGTTAGTGCCATTGAATATCCCCTTCTGACTCACCTACACGCCTCGATGCTATCCAATTAGCACTGAGGCATGTTGGGGGCATTCCGGGGAGGAGCAGAGGTGGAGACTGCCACTAACCGGATAGTGGCGATATTGCACCACCACCTGGTTAGTGATCTGTGGCTAAAAGTAGGTCAGCTTTTGACTCTCCTCTGTGTGCTAAAACTGGATATTCAATGCAGTTACGGGGCCTCATTTTTCAACAGATTTCCATTAATTATTGTTAAATGTATTAATCATTGTTTGCCTTGTTCCATGTAATGTTGCTTGATCTAATTGTTCCCTGTACACCTCTGTGACTGGTAGATACTGCGGTTTTAAAAAGTTGCTAAATAAAACCATTAACATATGGGTAGGATTTTGTGAGAAAGTGACCTTGAAGTTGATCTTATCTGTTAAATATATTATAAGGGTTTCCAGCCTATCTTGCTGCTGTTGTGGTCTTCCTCAGCCCCCCTCCCACCTTGAAGGCACTCATGTCGCCTCTTCTGCTACTGTATAGGCTCTCCTCTGGTGTTTTGCAGCCTTGCAGCAGATCTGGATGCTGTGCTTAGCTTGCTTAAGTTGTTGAGCCAATCTGGGTGCTGTGCTGGCCCTTCTGACATAATTTAGGACCTTGCAGTTGATATGGGTGCCATGCTGTGCTGGTTCTCTTGGTATGTTTTAGGATCTTAGAGGTGATCGAAGTGCAGTGCTGGTCGCCTCAGCATAATTTAGGATCTATTGCAAAATAACAAGAATAAGAAGCAGAGTGAGGATAGATGAATCTGGAAGAAATGACCGGATGGAGCTAATTTGGCAGAGAATGTAAAAAGAACGCTCTAGTGCTCTTAATACCACTGTACCCACCTGATGGTGGTTTCTGGTCCTCATCCTCTTACTCTATGTATTCTTAACCCCCTTCTGATGCCCTTGGAGGGGGGAGGGGGTTGAAACACTCTTTATGGTTTATAGTGCTGCTATGGATGCCTGCTAACAAAACAAGCTTTAAGTAGCTTTGATTAAAAATCGATGACAAGCCCGACAGTTCTACTGAAAAATAGCTACTCCATAGCCTTTAGGGGGAAGAATGGGATGAAGGTACACATGCTTCGGGTTCTAAAGACTAACCAAAAGCAGATATTCTGAGGAACCAAAATGAACCTGAAAATCTTTTGCATGCACACTCCTGACAGACAGATGCCTCCAAATATTCACACACACATACAAGCACACACGCAGCGACATACAAACTCATGCACATTTATACAGACATGCATGAATATATTGTTTTAGTGACAAGAGCAATGCATCCTTGGATTTCTTGACTGTTTGTTGTTTCATTACTGATTAAGGATCCAGTGTAGACATTATGCTGAAGCACGGCTATGCTGGGTTCATTCTGAATTTGGTTTTAATATGTTTGTGTTTTGTTATTGTTGTTTTTATGTGACTTATCCATCCGTTTTACTATTCATTTCAGATTTTCCTCAGGTTGATTTGCCTATTTATTTCTCTCTCATTTCTGGATGAATGCCTTTTTCTGGAAAGCTTGACCTTCCCTTCTGTAGCAGCAAAAAAAATGTTATGTGCACCTTTAAGTCAGTGCAGATTCCTGGCAACCCAGCAGCTCCTGAGTTTTCTTGGGAACATGAGTGAAAGTAGATTGCTAGGCCTTAATTCCAAGGAAATGGAGAATTAAGTGATTTGCCCAAGACCACAAAGAATGCTAGTGGGAATTGAACCCTAGTTGCGTGGTTTTTAAGCCATTGCTCCAGCCATTAGGCTGTTCCCCTACTACAATGTAGCAGACATGGGACTTATTTCTCACCAAATGATTGCTTTTCCTCTCCACGATATACTTGGTTGAAACCTACATTGATAAGGTTCTATTTCACCCTAGGTTCCAGGGCCTGTGCAAAAATATTTAATGCCCTAAATGAAACTTCAAACTTGTCCCGCCATTCCTCTCATTGTTTTTCAGGCCCCTAGGCTCCCTCTCTTTCCCCGCTCATAAATTTTGATAATTAGCAAGCAGGTTAGGGAGACCCGTCAATGCAGGAAGGAGTTTCTGATCCTGCGTCCTTGGGTCTCAGAGCTTGGGAGTGTTTTTTTCCTAAGTACCCGTGTAAATGTCTTATGAAGCTGCAGGGTAATTCCTATGTGAATGAGGTTGGTATCCGTACTGTGATATTGTTGGTTTCTGGCTGCTTAATTTCTGCTTTTTCTCTACTAGTTTGATAGGATGTTTTAGTTTCCTAACTTTTTGGATCTCTTTTACATGGTGGGTTAGAGGAGGGGCTCCCTTTTTCAATTAGTTTTCCTTAAGTATGTTTTTTCATTGTGTTGTAAAGTGGTTGTTGGGCAGCTCTTATTTCATGTGCAACCATCTCGATCATGCTTCTGGTCAGCATTGAGGTATTTGGGAAGTGCTCGAGGCCGCGGGCCGGGTCCCGCGGCTGCCAGTAACCTGGGCCCGGGCCCGGCCTCGGCCTCCACCTCGCTGTCGGCGGGGGGGGGGGGGGGGGGGAAAGGGTGTTTAAAAAATGCGGCCGTGCGCGGCTCTTGAAATCGCTCCGGCACACCGTCGTAGCGATTTCATTGGCCGGCGGCCGGCTGGGGGGGCGGCGCTGTGGCAGCGAGGAGCCGCGTGGCCGTCTCTTTCTGGCCGCGGCTCCTCAGGAACGGTCGCGTTCGTTCCTCGTCTGGCGATCCTGTGAGTTGGGTTTGGGTGGGGGGGGGGGTAGTTGGTACCGCGGGGTGGCCGCCTTCGGTGGGGGGGGGGGATTCTGGGCTGAAGGGCCCTTTAAGCACATTAAAAAAAAAAAAAAATTATTACAACCGAAACTGACAGAACTTGTAGGGCTGCCGCTTTACTTTGGCCCCCTTAGTCATTTGGGGGGGCACTGCGGGCGGCCCACCATGGCTGGCGGTAGCCGAGCCAGTAGGACGTCGGTGGCACGGGGTGGGGGCACTCCGCGGGGATCCCGCGGGGCGGGGGCGGCACCGGGCGCTGGAGCGGGTCGTGGGGGGGCGCGGGGGGGTGGTCGGAAGGCGGGGAAGCGTCGGGTGGGGGCCGGGAAGCGTGGAGCTCTCCCTACCCCTACGGTTTGCCTTCGTGGTCCTGGGGAGGGGGGGAGTCCTGTGGGGGGGGTCGCGGGGCCGGGAGCCGGGGAGGCCGAGGGGTTTGTTGGGGGGGGGAGCGACTGGAGGGGGGGTGGTGGATGGGGTTGAGGGTATAGGAGGGGGGGGGCCCGGTTGGGTTCCGGCCCCTGCTGGCGCTTATGGGCCCCTCCCGCTGGGTTTGAGTGGAGCTGGGATGCATGGGGGCGGGTGGCCGACTTGGTCCCCATCACCTGGGCAAGCTATGGCCTGGGGGGCGGGCTGGGGCGGGGATCCGTGGGGCGCCGGTCTTCCGGCGGTGGGGCAGCCCCCCTGGGGGGCTGCGGCCTGGGCGGCTGGAGGGTTGGGATCCTCTGGAGGGGCGCAGGGGCGGGGTTTGGGCTGGGTGATGGGGCCTTACGGTTGGGTCCCTCCGGGAGCGAGCTTTCCTCCTTCCCCGTGTGCTGGCTCTCCTCTCCCTTTGCAGGTGTCGGGGTCTGCTCAGGTCCCTCCGAGTGGGTCCTCAGCGGCGGCTGCGGGATCCACAGTGATGTCGTCCATGGTCGGCCAGCCTGGCCAGACTTCGGTGGAGCAGCCGGGGTCCACGTCAGAGGTGCTGGCGACGGCGGCGCAGGTGGCAGCAGGTGAGTGCTCTGGGGTTTCTGCGGGGGGAGTTGGGGCAGGGGTGGTACCGAGTGCATCTGCTCCGCCGGCACAAAAAGCCAAGGCTAAGCGGAAGCACCGACGGCGTCGGCGGAGGAGCGCGTCGTCTTCCTCCTCGTCTTCGGGGTCCTCCGCCACTTCATCGGCGGACTCCACGGTCGTCCCGCCGGCGGGAGCGGGGGCGGGGTCCGAGGGGGTGGGGTCTGCGGTGGTCCGTTGCGCGGAATTGTGGGAGAGTGTTCCGCGCAAGTTGCGGAGGCGGATCGTGAAGCGGCGTTACCTGGATATTTTCCGGTTGTTGGAGGGGAGAAAACGTTCGGGAGAGAGTCGCAAGAAGCGTAAAGAGGACGAGAAGGCGGGGAGGGTGCGGAAGGTGTCACGGAACACGTTGAATTGGACGCGGGCCTTCTTGCGGCTGGCGAGCGTATGGGGCCACGAGGACCCGAGTTGTTACGGTGAGCTTCTGGCATATGCTGATGCTATCTTGTCGGCTTCCCAGGCGCACGAAGGTTGGGCCTGGCTTAATTACGATGAGGAGTTCCGGGATAGGATGGAGGAGAACAGGCAATTGTCGTGGGGAATGAAGGATATCAACCTTTGGCTCACTCAAATGTCGGCTAAAAGGGGCGGCATGGGGGGGGTACAGGGTCGGGTAAGGCGGCGGGCACGGCAGCTCCGGCCGGCCTTCGGCCCTTTCGGTCAGCGGGCCCGGGGCCCGAGACGAGCAGAACGGGGGCAGGTGGTCCCGGCGGGGACCTGTGCTGGCGCTTCAATAAAACGTCCTGCCCCTTCCCGGACTGTAAGTTCCGGCACGCCTGTTCGCTTTGCGGCGCCGGTCACTCGGCCGTCAAGTGCAGCCGTAGAGCAGTGCCTGGGGCGGCGGCCGCCAGTAAGTGATGGGAATGCGGGGGGTCTGGCGCCTACCCCCATTAAGAGGCTGGCGCTGCAGCCGTGGCTGGAGCTCTATGCGGCTACCAGGCATGGCAAGGCGGGGACGTTGTTATGGGCGGGGTTTTCCGAGGGCTTTCGTATTCCGGTGCGGGGGGAGCTTAAGGGGTCGGAGAGGGGGAATGCGGTGTCGGTACGGCGATTGGCGGAGGTTGCCCGCGCAAAGATAGCGGCAGAGTGTGCTTTGGGCAGAGTGGCTGGGCCTTTTGACCGGCCCCCCTTCTCGCCTTTTATCGTATCACCGCTGGGGGTCATCCCTAAGAAGGAGCCGGGGCGCTATCGGCTGATTCATAATCTTTCTTGCCCCCTCGGGGCTTCGGTAAACGACCATATCCCGCGGGAGATGTGCTCTGTCCGCTATGCGTCTTTTGACGAGGCATTGGAGCTGGTGCGCCAGTGTGGTAAAGGGGCTCTGTTGGCGAAGGTGGACATTGAGTCCGCCTTTCGTCTCTTGCCCGTGCACCCGTCCGCCTTCCCCTTGCTGGGTTTTCGTTTCGACAATCAGTATTACTATGACAAATGCATGCCCATGGGTTGCGCGATTTCGTGTGCTTACTTCGAAGCCTTTAGCTCGTTCTTGCACTGGGTGCTGGCTCGGAGGTCTGGGCAGCGGACTATCGTGCATTATCTCGATGACTTCTTGTTCGTTGGGCCGGCCCAGTCCGCCGTGTGCGGATCCTTGCTGGAGCTTTTTTTGGGCCTGGCGGTGGATTTTGGCATTCCATTGGCATCGGGCAAGACGGTCGGACCGGTGACTCGTCTCTCCTTTTTGGGGATTGAGATTGACTCGCGAGAGTTCGTGGTCCGGTTGCCTGCGGATAAAGTAGATCGGCTGCGGCTCTTGGTAGCAGAGGTGGGCTCCTCGGCAAAGGTGACTTTGACTGAGCTGCAACGCTTAGTGGGTCACCTGAATTTCGCGTGTCGAGTCATTGCGATGGGACGGCCGTTTGCGCGGAGATTATCTCTGGCGATGGCAGGGGTCAGATGTGGGCACCATCGCATCCGCGTGAATGCGGGGATGCGAGCCGATCTGCGGGTGTGGGATGCGTTCCTGGCAGACTACAATGGGTGCTCGGTGTTACAGTCCAGTGAATTATCCAACCGGGATTTGGACTTGTTTTCTGATGCAGCCGGTGGTTTGGGTATGGGTTTGTATTTCCAGGGCGCGTGGTGTGCGGTGCCGTGGCCGGCTTCTTGGGGTTCCTGTGGTTTGACACGTAACGTGACCTTCCTGGAACTGTTTCCGATTGTGGTGGCCTTATGGGTTTGGCCGGAGAGGTTACGGGACAAGCGGGTTGTTTTCTGGTGTGATAACGCTGCGGTGGTGCAAGTCATTAATCGCCACTCTCCTAAGTGTCCGCGGGTGGCAGTGTTGATGAGGGTTTTCGTGCTGGCTTGCCTTCGTCTTAATGTCACGGCTCGGGCACGTCATGTGCCGGGTGTTCAGAATGGTATTGCTGACGCTTTGTCTCGTTTCCAGTGGGAGCGGTTTCGGGAATTGGCACCGGGGGCGGACGAGACCGCGGCGGTAGTGCCGGAGCACCTTTGGCAGCTTGGGACGCTGGAATGATCGCGTTGCTGCGTTCTTCCCTGGCTCCAGGTACGTGGAAAGCTTATCTGCGGGGGTATACACGGGTTCACGAATTTCTGTGGGGTAGGGGATGGAGGGGCGGCAGTGTTGGGGACCTCCTGGCTGGCTCTTTCATTGTATGGGCGAAGGAGTCTGGTTGGTCCCGGTCGGCGGCACGGGCGGCTTTAGCTGGCTTCTCCTTCTTTTGCAGGGCGGCGGGCTGGGGCAGTCCGGGCACTTCGTTTGCAGTGAAGCGGCTCTTAGCCGGTTGGGCTCGTGAGTGCCCCCCTGTCTCAGATTGGCGCCGTCCCGTGTCGCATGACTTGCTGTTGCGTATTTGGGGTGTTCTGCCCGAGGTCGCGGCTTCTTCGTTTGAGGCCGTCCTGTTCCGGGCGTTGTTTGTCACTGCCTTCTTTGGGGCCTTCCGAGTTAGTGAGTTGGTCCCCCCGGCGGGCGGGCGGGGTAGTCGCGGAGGGTTGCGGGAGCATCAGGTGGACCTGCAGGAGCAGCTGGTTCGGATATTTCTGGACCGCTCGAAAACCGACCCGCAGGGGCGGGGTCGGTGGGTGCTGCTGCGGGCCATCCCTGGTCTGGGATCTTGTCCGGTGCAGAACTTGCTGACGTATCGGCGTCAGCGTCGGGCTGGGGCTGACTGTTTCTTTTGCCATGCGGACGGGTCGGCAGTCACCCAGTTTCAATTCACGGCGGTTTTTCGCCTGGCCTTGCGGCGGTTGGGAGTGGATGAGCGCGGGTATGCTTCTCATTCCTTCCGGATAGGCGCGGCGACCAGTGCTGCGGCCGCGGGCCTTGGGGGTGAGGTAATTCAACGCATCGGGCGTTGGAGCTCTCGGGCCTACACGGGTTATGTGCGCCCGGAACAGTTGTGATCTGCAGGGGGGTCGGGGGGGGGGTGCGGGGGGGGTATTAATGCTGTGTTTCTTTTCCAGGTGTTCTGCTGAGCGTGCCGACCTTGGGTGCTGCACGGGGCCCACCGGGCGTATGGTGGCTTCTGGGACATTCCTTCGTCTACTGGGCGGAACGCAGAGCCTCAACTCGTCCACTGGGTCTGCACTTAGGCTTGGTTTCCTGTAATTTTCGGCTGGTGTGGCTCGGCCAGCGGGGCATGCGTTGGTGGCAGCTACTGCCGGTAGTTCGTGAGCACGCGGAGCGGCGGCAGCGGCCGTTGGGACTTCTGATACACCTGGGAGGCAATGATCTTTCCGGTTGGTCGTGCCGGCAACTCATTCGTGCTGTACAACGGGATCTGCGGTCGCTGCTGGAGCAGTGGCCGGGCTTGGCGATTGTGTGGTCGGACATCATCCCGCGGCCGGCCTGCTTGTCACAGCGGCGGTGGTCGCGAGGGCTCGCCAAGGTCAACAGGCAGATCGGCCGTTGGTTGCAGCAGGCTGGCGGGTGGCAGGTCCAGCATCCCTGGGCGGACCCCCGGTGCGCTGGCCTGTATCGTACAGACGGGGTACATTTGTCCCCAGTCGGCCAGGACTTATTGCTTAATGATTGGCAGGAAATTTTGGAACTGCTTGGTCGCAGCTTTATGGGGGGGGCGGTGCGAGGATAGTTCATACCTCGCACCGGTGGCGGGGTACTGAGCCAGCGCTCGCAGGAGCGGCGCGGGCTTGACCTGGTTATGAGCAGTGGGGGCGAAGTGCTCCTTGGGGTGGGGCGAGACAGCCCGGTTGGGGGTCTCGACCCGGTCGCGGGGGGGGTGGGAGCCGGCCTTTGCTACTAGGATGGCGAGGCAGGCGGCGGGGTTTGGGGGGAGGAGGATGCTCCGCCGTGCTACTACGAGGGCGGGTGGGGGGGCATCCTCCGGTCATGGGGTGCGGGGCTGGGTTATGTTCAATTGTTATGCAGGCCCTTTGGGTCGGTTTACAGGTTGTAAATAAAGCTGCGACCAAAAAATGTTTGTACCAAATACTGTTGTTTGTGTACTTTGTTGGGGGGGGGGGGGGGCGAGGTACTGGTGGGGATGCGTTAATGAGGGGGATGGAGGCGAGGAGGGCGTCCGGGTTACCAGAGTTAGTGCTCGAGGCCGCGGGCCGGGTCCCGCGGCTGCCAGTAACCTGGGCCCGGGCCCGGCCTCGGCCTCCACCTCGCTGTCGGCGGGGGGGGGGGGGGAGGGGAAAGGGTGTTTAAAAAATGCGGCCGTGCGCGGCTCTTGAAATCGCTCCGGCACACCGTCGGAGCGATTTCATTGGCCGGCGGCCGGCTGGGGGGGCGGCGCTGTGGCAGCGAGGAGCCGCGTGGCCGTCTCTTTCTGGCCGCGGCTCCTCAGGAACGGTCGCGTTCCCGCCCGCCCGCCCCCTTTGATGGTGGTTTGGAGGTTGTCGCAGCTGGGGGGGGGTGGGGGTACTGCGCCAGCGCTCGCCGGAGCGGCGCGGGCTTGACCTGGTTATGAGCAGTGGGGGCGAAGTGCTCCTTGGGGTGGGGCGAGACAGCCCGGTTGGGGGTCTCGACCCGGTAGCGGGGGGGTGGGAGCCGGCCTTTGCTACTAGGATGGCGAGGCAGGCGGCGGGGTGTGGGGGGGAGGAGGATGCTCCGCCTTGCTACTAAGATGGCGGGTGGGGGGGCCATCCTCCGGTAACGGGGTGCGGGGCTGGGTTATGTTCAATTGTTTTGCAGGCCCTTTGGGTCGGTTTACAGGTTGTAAATAAAGCTGCGACCAAAAAATGTTTGTACCAAATACTGTTGTTTGTGTACTTTGTTGGGGGGGGGGGGGCGAAGTACTGGTGGGGATGCGTTAATGAGGGGGATGTAGGCGAGGAGGGCGTCCGGGTTACCAGAGTTACTCATTTGGCTGAGAGCTTCCTCATGTCTAAAATGTTATGGATGGTATAGTCCATACATTTTGCTAATTTTTTATTGACCATTGACCAAAAGTGCAAGTTATTTATTTAACCTTGGAATTACCGAGATTTTTTGCACACACTGAATACCGTTGGGGTCATAAATGACCCCACGACATATTTTAATTGTTAACCATGAAAATTTTAAACTAAACAGAGAAAATATTATTCAGAATTAATTATTTATTATATGAAGGTTAAATGTTTTGAAATTTAATGCTTTATCATAAAATTACATGAAGAAGAGTTGCCATGAAAGCAGTTTTTGCATGCACTTGATGAACACAGTAAAGTACTACAGTCATTTGCATGAGACACAGACAATTTCTGAATGTTCTTTGCAAACATTGCGCTTGCAGGAGGTGCAAACTATGTTGCTTTTCTTGTCTTTTTCTCTGGAACAGCAGTGACACCTTGCCTTTTTCTTTGGGATCCCGACATTGCAAACAGCATCAATGGCGGAAGAAGTCTCACTGCAATTACTCTGAAGCAGCTGCTTTCCTAATTCCAAGAGGAATAGACAAAGTCTGTGCTTTGACTTGGACTGCCATTCTGGATTTAGTGACATCCAAACAATGAAGGCGTTCAAAGCACTGATGTCCAACATGTTGTAGAAGATTGTCACTGGCCAGCGTCTTGTCATTCGTTTTGTGGTATACATGCGCAACATTTGATCTGCCATATCTACTCCACCTTTAGTAGAATTATAGTCCAAGATCATGCGTGGTTTTTTTGTCTGGACATGTGTTATCTACTTCTTCTTGATCATGCAAACTGCTCAGAAGAACAACCACTTTTCCTTTCTTCGGGCAATAGGAAACCAGAGTGGTGTCATCGCAAAAGGCAAACAGGTTTGCTGGGAATATATTGTCTGAACGGAACACGGCCACGAAATGTAAGCAGTTGCTTATCCACGGTAACATTTTCACCAGGAACAAAGGCGTCACTTAGAGTTGCTTCCCAGGTATCAAAAACGTGTCTGATTGGAGCAAGCTTATCCACGCCTCGTTGTTCATGTCTGTTGGTTGCATCATTAAATCTGAGAGCACAAGAAATTTGCTGAAAACAGTTACTGGCCATATTTTTGCCGAAAACAGAACGACCATCTTCAAGGTTCCACAACTGAACTATGGATTCATTTCGTGACTTGTACACACCTGAGAGGATCAGAAGTCCAAGAAAACATTGAAATTCTCCATCTGTCAAATCTTTCCAGGTGTCATCATAAATGTGTCTTCCTTGTTTGCTCGTCCACATCATGATTTCATTCAATAAGTTCTTCCTCATGAACAAGTGGAATGCTGCGAGAGGGCCATCAACATTTCGTACAGCATACCTTGTAGGACCTTGTTGTACGGGCATGACATTAGCTCTGGCGTATCTTCCAGCAGCTTGCTTTATAAGTTTCCTGTTCCATGATGTGGCATCCTTAGATACATAGGCTTCAGTGGCAACATTTGTGCTTATAGTTGATGACTTCTTAGCTCCTCTAAGACCACAACTAAGATTCCTCACAGATGATACTGACACCGAGGACTCCTGCCTTCTTCCCCGTCCAGCACAGCCTCGACCTTTGCCTCGACCTATAACTTGACTCTTTTCTGCAGGCGATGTTACATCAGTCTCACATTCACTTGGCGACCAACTGCTGTCGCCATCTGAATCATGACTGTCATCAGATTTATTGCCCGAACTTGGCTGATATGCTTCTTCGCTTGCTGAATATGCTGCATCATCAGACAACTCAGAGCCGTCACTGTCAGCATCTCGTTGCAATATTTCTCTTACTTGGGCAGCTGAATACTTTCGTTTTGACATCATAAACAATAACCTAAAATAAATAAACAAAGATAAAGTTGAATAAAACGCAAAGCAGTTTTACTATAGGTGTACAATAATCGTGATGAACGAGCTGAAAGCCTTTAGATTTTATGGAAATAATGAGAGAACGTATGATATCAATTACAGAAAATGTGTAATTTTCATAAAATAAGAGTACAAAAAATAAATGATACATAATTAATGATAAATACCTTTGTCAGATCAAAAAATTCACAAAACTGCAAATTCTATCACAATCCAAACTGGATGTAAGCAACTGGGGTCAAAAATGACCCCACTGGTACTCTGTGCTGCAATTCATCACTAGCGTCACCTAGCAGATGAAAATTATGCCTCTCATGGCGCAATATAAAGAGAATATTGACATGTGAAAAGTCATAAACTGTTGAGTGGAGGAGTGGCTTAGTGGTTGGGGCAAGGTGGATCATGGGTTCAAATCCCACTAGAGGACAGCAGCCTTGGGTCAGAAATACTGGGGTTTCTAGTCCCACAAGTGCTTTTTGTGGTCTTGGGCAAGCCACTTAACCCTCCATAACCCATGTTCCCTGTAAAATAGTTAATTCCAAGTTCTAATGCCCTGTTCAGTGTAATTTCAGTTTGTTCAATGTAAACCACACTGATGCAGAATAGCATGGTATATAAGAGAATATAAATAAATAAATTGTATTGTTGAACAACTAGTTTCCAAGATACACATTATGAAACTTGCAGTGGGGTCACTTTTGACCACATCGGTACTCCCAGGGTTAATATTATTTTACTTCTACCAAGCATTCTTATTGAATTAAGCATTTTCATCTCTGTGTTCATAAGTGTACAGCTTTGCCAAAGTTATAATTTATAAACTCTAACCTATACTCAATATTATCAGGAAAGATCAGAAGAAGATATCTCTGGAGGATGAACCTTTGAGGAGACGGTCAGCATAAAAACCGCCTGCTGTGATCAACTGCTGCTGAATCTCAGCTCCTAATACAGTGCTCACCACAGCAGCAGCATTAGACATTTTCTGGCTGGGAATACTTGCGCGCAGTTTGAGAAAGTGTGATTGCTGCATAACCTTTCAGCCCTTTATTCAAATATATCATTGGGTGGTGTCATCAAGACCCTTGAAACATCTTCCACCATGCCAAGAAATTAGCCAGCGTGAGACTGCAGCTGCAGGTGTTTCATGGGATCATCTTCTTCACAACTTGAATAATGAGAGTTCATTTGATTACGATTGTACTGATGCTCCTTATCGTATGCAAGATCATTGATTGTCAGTGTATTCCAGGAACCCACTATTTCTTCTATCCAGGATATCACAGAGATGGGGACATCGTAATTGGAGGAATTGTAGTTCTGCAGTTTGTTCAAGCAACAAGACCGCTGTCCTTCACATCTTATCCCCACTGGAATGCAAAATTTACGTATGTAACATTATGGTTTCAATCGTCTGTTTTTTACTCTTCTTTTGTGGTTGCCCCGATTTCAGATGCTCCATGTGCTTATAAGGGATATTTTAAGGTTAATGGACACCTTTCAGGGGAGGACAGTGTATTAATTAATGATCTGCTGATTCACTGTCTGAAATCAATCTATGAGTAAAGCACTTTCGATTACATCATATGTGGAAGGTAATTTCGTAGCATGGCACTTGGGCTGTTAAAGTACATAGGTGCATATATTCTGCCTGTTTTATAATAGAAACCTAATACATCCCTTCACAAGTCTTTGATACTGAAATCCTTCAATTAACAAAAAGCCCCAAATGACGCAATTGGTGAGAGAATTTATTTGGGACCCTCACATGTATTCAGTCCCTATATCCCACAGTGATCTTGGCTAATCAGGAGATTACACTTGTAAACAAATTTCAAACAAGGATTTCAACACCAAAGTTGGTTTGTCTAACTTCCTGCTCAGCTGCAGTAGTGGGGAAGCTATGTGACAACGATGGGGGGGCTACAGCAGTCCCGTCCTGGATGCAGTGTCAGCACAAGAAACATCAGCACTGAAGATGGGCTTGAGATGGCATTTTGGACAGTTGGAGACTGAGGCATTTTTCAGATAAGTTCCATTCTGATAGATTTTGGTACAAGCAACAGAGATTGGTCAATTTATTAGCTGAAATGAAATAATAAAAGCAAAAACAGTAAAATGTAAATGTGATGGTCTACACGGGACTGATGAATGCTTTAACAAGCCCCAAATTAGCCAAATTCACTATGTAGCACAGGGAGTGAATATATCTGATGAGCCAAAAACATTTTTTCACCTGTGGTGTAGTTTGGAGTTTTTGTCATTTTATAAAAGAGAGAGATCTGTGCCTATGTACTTTCATAAAGTTACCCCACTGAAAGTCGGTGGATATGTTTATACCTGTGCATGTATGTGCTGCAAGACTAGCTGCATATGTGCGTACTTTATAAGATGTGCGCATAAGTGCCAGTCCTGTCCCCCCCCCCCCCTTCACCTCAGGAACATCTACATGTATATCATGTAAAAGTAGTTGCTGTTACTTTTTACACCTATATTCATCAGGCAATCTTATATGAGATTACCTGAGTGCATAAAATGCTTTTCTACATGCTCAAGTCCCTACTGTCCAGGTGGAGAAAAAACTGCCCAAGGTGACCACTTAAAAGCCATAGAATATGATGTCAAAAGCTGCCCATAACTCTGTAGTTTGCTAGATTTAAATGTTTATTCCACATCTTTAATATTATTGAGTGCAAGACTTAGAGGCATGTTTACTACACTGTGGTAAGCTGTTGCAACTAACTCAGCAATTTTGAGTAAATGGTGCTGCCTTAGCTGCAAAAGCCATGCAGTATCTGTTGGAGGGCTTGCACAGCATTTCCCCAGTAAATACCACACTGAAAATGCGAAAGTGTGGCATGGCAGCAGCGTGGATGGAAGTAACGCCACTCGTTGGGATGGTGTTATCTGCACCACTCTGTTTGCAGCTTTGACAATTTCCCTTCTTTCCTGTTTTTATTGGTGTTCTTTTCATCCCTGCAGTTTTTAAAAACTTGCTTTTAGATATTAGGCATCGCTCTTCTGTTGCCTTGTAGAGTGATCTATCAAGACCTAATAAAAATAAACATAAGCATAAAGATATCACGTGCTGTTGATGAGTATGGTAACCGCACATTGCAGACCTGCCACTCTCCACCTATATCCCACCCACTCCAGTATTTAGCGCAGGCTATGTAGATAGTGCAGAAAATCGCTGCACTACTTGCATTTGCCCTGCGCTATCAGTTAACACTCCCAGATTGCGCATGTTCTCTGCCGTGTTAACAGGTAGAGCAGCTCAGTAAATGTCCCCCTTAAATTTTTATTGCATGACTTTAATTTGCACTGATTTTGGGGGATTTTGTTACAGTAACATAGTAGACTGGAATGGCTCATTTGGTCTGCCCAGGAAGATGATTAGGGCTGTAATTGCTGCTCTGTGCTGGTTACCCCTGTCTTATTAGAAGTGCCAAAGTCATTTCACTGCTGCTTTTGGTTTCTGCCTTCTTGTCATTAACGAATCCTTTGTGTTTATCATGCACCTGTTTGAATTCCTTTACTATTTTTTCCTCCATAAGGAATGGAAATTGCTCATCAATCTTCCTCTTTGCATCTTCATGCCATTCCCCTAACTCTTGAGCTTCCTGTCCTTTGGAAAGTGCTAGTATCATGTGCATGAATACATTTTAAGAATTTAAATGTCCATATCAAAGGTTTTATGAACCCCAAGTAAATCATTTAAATCCCCTAAAACCAGTGCAAATAAAAGTAACATAGTATATGATGACAGATAAAGACCAGTATGATCCATCAAGTCTGCCCAGTAAGGTGGTTAAAGTAAATGTACCCGACGCTCTGTGCAGGTCACTCCCTTCTATGTACAACCCCCAAACAAAGGCATAGAGGGGGGTGACCAGAAAGGAAAACCTGTGTCATGTGTGCTATGCCTTGAAAGTGCACTTTCCAAGCTTATTAGCAGATCATTTGGAAAGCTGCCCAGTTTAAGCAAGTTGATAAATTATGGCCATGAACCTGTTTTGTCTTTCACTGTGTTCTGTTCTACATTTTCTGAAATTGTATTCTATTACAGGATATTTCCAATATACTACTACAATTTCCTGGCCTTTGTTTCTGCGGTGGAGGAGATTAACAACAGCTCAGAGCTCTTACCGAACCTCACTTTGGGATTCCATCTGTATGACTCTCTTACCAATCCATTTATGACAATTAAAGCTGCCATGAATATATTTTCTGGAGAAGACATTTCGATACCTAATTACATTTGCAAGAGATCTGAGATATTAGCTGCTATAATTGAAGGCCTGGCACCTATGGAATCAAGTCTGATATCCAACATATTCAGGATCTATCACTACCCACAGGTTGGTAGGCTTGTGCATTGATAAGTTCACATTAGATTCATTGAAGCACATTACAAATATTTACTAAGCTGTGCTAGCTGCTAACTCACACTGGAGCATCCGCTGATAGGATACATTAGCAGAACGCATGCTAAACAGACAATGTGGGGTAAAATCTGCTTAGTGTGCGATGGGGAGGGAAATGCGTTGGATAGAGAAAGAGGGGAGTGTGAGTGTGTCTACCTAGCATGATTAGAGCAGGGTTTGACAGTTTGCATTTGCCGTCAATATTGAAGTTATCACGGATGCATTTAATGATACCACAATGGGCGGCATTAAATGCATTTGCATTGCTGCCGGCTTGTGTTGGGCTATGAGTCAGTAGGGGATCTGCGGAAGACATGCTGGAAATGCCTCCAAAGGGAGCGGTCAACTGTTGAACGAGAACATTGATTGCTACCCTCAATGCACAGTACCTGCAAAATCTCGGTGCACCTTAGTAAACATGATGCATATTAATCTATTTAGTGCGACTTAAATCATTATATGGAGTTCTTTTTTCTAAGCAGCGTTTTACCAAATGGGGCCCCAACTCCGATATCGCACGGAAGTCACTAGCACCACTTAATAAACAAACCATTTAGTGTTAGCTAAAGTAATTTATCTTGCGCAAAAAATTCCCCGTTAAAAAGAATGTGTGAAACTAGAGAGCAAACATCCAAAAATCAGGAAAAGTTTCTGAACAAGAACAAAAACAAAAACGAACCAAATTTGCCCTTCCTGTGCACATCTCTACAGGTTAAGGATTAGGGGAGGGATCGGAATATGCAGTGGCAGCAGCCAGGGCCATCAAAATCATACCCAGTGCCTGCGTCCTGTCCTGCCACTAGCATTGAATAGTCCGATGGGCCAGATTGGAATTTTGCAATCTAGTCATCAGCGATATTCAGCCGCTGGGCAGATTGCAAAAGAGGCTAAAGTTAGGGCACCTATTTAGCTCTCTTAACTTTAGCCAGTTTAGGCTTAGTGGCTGATACCGGGGAGATTCAGTGGCATTAACCATGCTTAACAAGGCCAATAATCAAACCTCACACAGTTGTAAATAACTGCATGGGAGATTTAAAAGCATGATTCCACTAATCATGGTAGCACGGACCCGGTGCAGCCCTTCATGGATACCCCACCTGTCCATACCCAGACATAGAAACATAGAAACATAGAAACATGATGACAGAAAAAGACCACAAGGCCCATCTAGTCTGTCCTTCCATAACAACTACAACAGTCCACTTTTTACCTTTAGAGATCCTCTGTGTTGGTCCCATGCTTTTTTGAATTCAGTTACTGTCCTCATCTCTACCACCTCCACTGGGAGACTATTCCACGGATCCACTACTCTTTCCGTAAAGAAATATTTCCGCATATCACTCCTGAATTTATCTCCCTTCACCCTCATCCCATGTCCCCTCGTCGCAGAACTTGCTTTCAATTGAAAGAGGCTATCTCCCTGAACATTTATGCCACGGAGGTATTTAAACATCTCAATCATATCACCTCTATCCCGCCTTTCCTCTAAGGTGTACATATTAAGATCTTTAAGTCTGTCCTCATATGCTTTATAATGAAGACCACTAATCATCTTAGTAGCAACCCTCTGCACCGACTCCATCCTGTTCACATCCTTTTGAAGGTGCGGTCTCCAGAATTGCACACCATACTCCAAATGAGGTCGCACCAAAGACTTATACAGAGGCATTATCACCTCCTTTTTTCTGCTAGCCATTCCTCTCCGTATGCACCCAAGCATCCTTCTAGCTTTTGCCGTCGCCTTTTCTACCTGTTTAGCTACTTTAAGATCATCGGACACAACTACGCCTAGGTCCCGCTCTTCTTTAGTGGACAAAAGTACTTCACCTCCTATACTGTATTGCTCCCTTGGATTGCTGCAGCCCAAATGCATGACCTTACATTTTTTAACATTAAATCCCAGTTGCCAAATTCTAGACCATTCTTCAAGCTTAGCCAGATCCCTCCTCACGTAATCTACACCTTCCTGGGTGTCTACTTTATTGCAGATTTTGGTATCATCCGCAAAGAGGCAAACCTTACCCGACAGCCCTTCCGCTATATCACTAACAAAGATGTTAAAAAGAATCAGACCAAGGACAGATCCCTGGGGCACACCACTGGTAACATCCTTCTCCTCAGAGTGAGCTCCATTTACTTGTACTCTTTGTCGCCTCCCACCCAACCAATTTCTAACCCAAGCAGTAACTTTAGGGTCCATCCCTAGGGTGCTCAGTTTGTTTATAAGTCGCCTGTGAGGAACAGTGTCAAAGGCTTTACTGAAATCTAAATACACCACATCTAGAGCTCTCCCTCGGTCCAACTCCCTGGTCACCCAGTCAAAGAAATCAATCAGATTTGTCTGACAAGACCTGCCTCTGGTGAATCCATGCTGCCTCGGATCCTGTAATCCGCTGGACTCCAGAAACCTCACTATTTTCTCTTTCAACAGTGTTTCCATTAATTTACTCACCACTGAAGTTAAACTAACCGGCCTGTAGTTTTCAGCCACATCCTTACTTCCGCTTTTGTGTAAAGGCACCACATGAGCCTCTCTCCAGTCCTTTGGCACCACTCCCGACTCCAATGAGGCATTGAAAAGGTCAGTCAGTGGAGTTGCTAGAACGTCCCCAAGTTCCCTCAGTATTCTAGGGTGTATCCCATCTGGTCCCATCGCTTTGTCTATTTTAAGTTGAGCTAGTTTCTCACGAACACAGTCTTCTGAAAATTGTTCAAGATGTCCCTCGCTTCTGTTCTTATTTGTGGGTGTTTTCTGAGGTCCTGCTCCTGGTTCTTCATCTGTGAACACAGAACAAAAATATTTGTTAAGCAATTCCGCTTTATCCTTATCAGCTTCTACATATTCCCCCCCTGTACCCTTGAGTCTGACAATACCACTTTTGCCCTTCCTCTTCTCACTAATATATCTGAAAAATGTCTTATCCCCCCATTTTATTGCATTGGCTATTTCCTCCTCCTTTTGAATCTTTGCCTTCTTGACTACTTTGCTAGCTTCTCTAAGTTTTTCCAAATACAGATGCCTGTCTTCCTCTCTCTGTGATCTCTTGTATTTCATGAAGGCCTCCCTCTTTTTCTTCACTTTTTCAGCTACTTCCTTCGAAAACCATAGCGGTCTCCTGTTCCTTTTGCCTTTATTTACCATTTTAACAAAAAGGTTGGTTGCCTTTAAAATACCCCCTTTCAGTTTTGTCCACTGTTGTTCTACATCCCCCAGCTGTTCCCATCCCACTAATGACTCCCTGAGGTATTGGCCCATCTTCGCAAAGTTAGTCTTCCTAAAGTCTAAGATCTTCACCTTGGAATGGATTCTAACAGCCCTAGTCCTAATACTGAACCACACCATCTGGTGATCACTGGATGCAAAATGATCTCCCACTACAACATCAGAAACACTTTCACCATTGGTAAGCACCAAGTCCAGTATGGCCCCTTCACGTGTGGGGTCTGTTACCAATTGCCTGAATAGTTCTCCCTGTAGAGAATCCAGGATCTCCTTACTCCTAGATGATACTGCAGCAGGAATGTGCCAGTCAACATCTGGCATATTGAAATCTCCTAGCAGTAGCACTTCCCCTTTCCTAGCAATGCTGCGTATGTCTTCAATTAACTCTCTGTCCACCTCTTCCTCTTGTGAGGGAGGTCTGTATATCACACCAATGCAAATAGATTTCTCTTTCCCTCTTTCTAGTTTAACCCACAATGCCTCCTCTCTCCCTTTTAAGCTCTGTAATTCCAAAGCTTTAATAGTAGTTTTTACATATAGTGCTACTCCTCCTCCCCTTCTTCCTACCCTGTCCTTTTTGAATAAAGTATAGCCAGGTATAGTTACATCCCAGTCATGGTTTTCTGTGAACCATGTTTCTGTAACTGCCACTAAATATAAGTCAGCCACTCCCACCAAAGCTTCAACTTCAGAGATCTTATTTCCCATGCTACGGGCATTAATACACACTGCTTTCCATATGTTACCCCTGTTACCCATTTCCATAAAGGTATTTAATGTATCACTTACCTGGGGGCTTTCACTTACCTGGGGGCTTTCTTCACCCATCCCCAACAAATCTAGTTTAAAGCCCTCTTCAGTAGATTAGCCAGTCTACTACCAAAGATGTGTTGACCTTTCTTGGACAGATGGATGCCATCTCTGCTCTGCAACCCTTGGAACAGCATCCCATGGTCTAGGAAACCAAAACGCTCTCGAAGACACCATCCACGCAGCCATGCATTAATCTCCAGGATGCGAGCCTCTCTGCCTTGGCCTTTACCCTCAACAGGGAGGATTGAAGAGAACACCACCTGTGCACCTACCTGCTTCACCCTCTGTCCCAGAGCCATGAAGTCACTTTTGATACGTTCCGAGGTATACCTGGCAGTATCATTTGTTCCAACATGGATTAGCAACATTGGGTAATAGTCAGTGGGCTTGATGAGTCTCGGCAAACTCTCCGTAACATTTTGGATCTTGGCACCAGGCAGACAGCATACCTCTCTGGACATCAAGTCTGGTCGGCAGATGGACGCCTCAGTACCCCTCAGAAGAGAGTCTCCAACCACCACTACCCTTCGTTTCCTTCTGGTCACTGATTCCGCAACTATGGGGTACTTGAACTCTGGTTCTTCCCTTTCCAGGGATGCTTTCACCTCCTCCACTTCCAGGACTGCATAATGGTTCTTCAATTCAAGGGCTGGAGAAGTTGGATTGGTGATTTTGCAGGCTCTGGTGACTGTTGTCCAACCATCGACATTCTGTTGGCACCCATCTTCTCCTGTGCTGGAGAGCCTGGTTGCTGCAAGCAGCATCTCATCAATGTACTTCTCACTGTCTTGAATGCTCCTCAGCCTCGCCACCTCCTCTCTGAGTTCCTCCACTTGTTTCCTCAGAGCTTCAGCATGCAGGCACCCTGCACATGGAACCGGTTCTTCAACTGGCAATAGGACCTCTGTCTGGACCGAGGCAGAAGCTGTAACGGGGGCAACAGCTTTAGCAATACGATTTTTCCCAGCCATTGTTCTGTTTGTGGAGCTTAGGTATCTGTTAAAGCAAAAGAGAGAGAGATCTACCAAGTACCAGCTGGTTTCGCAGCTGTCCTTTCAGAGAAAAAGCAGTTAAATCTCCTTAATTATATTCAAAATGTGCTGGTCCAATTCACTGTGAAGTGTTAAAGGGGGAGGTGCCCTATAAAGCAAGACTGCTCACTAGGGGTGGGTGGGAGTCGGGGTGGGTAGGGAGGGAACTAACACCTGATGAGGTGTTAGCAGTTCCTGAACCTGAGGAGGTTACAGAGTTCAGCAACCTACTGTGCTCAAGTACAGTTCCCCTAAAACAGCAAAAATGAAATAACCTTGCTTTAAAAAATATACACAAAACCCTTTTAAGAGCTCCCAGTCAGAGAGCTAGCAATGTAACAAAAAAAACCAAACAAAGAAACCCTCAAATCCTTACTTACTGTTTGATGTGTGGAGCCCTGGTTAAGAAAGCCTCAAAAGGGCAGGGCAAAGCAGCCTTTTTATGCAGGCTTCAATTGCACTCAGGAAACAGGCCCACTAACTCCTGATGAGGTGTTAGCAGTTCCTGAACCTGAAGAGGTTACAGAGTTCAGCAACCTACTGTGCTCAAGTACAGTTCCCTGTTTGATGTGTGGAGCCCTGGAGCCTGACATGACATTGATTTGGTAAAAAACTGTTCGCAGCTTTATTTTGAGCAACCATTTAGTGAACAGTCAAACATATAACCAACATAACAAGTCTCGTCGGATAAGGTAACTCACCAGCCATACTTGTAGCAAAGTAAGACCCTCACGACCTGTCACCACGGTCTCATCAGTGGCCAAACCATAGCTGCCCCCTCCCTCCATCAGGCCAACCTCGCCATATTACTAACAAAGAATGGCCATCTTCTGGGTGACCAATCTGGTCACCCCAACCTTATATTTCCCAGCCGAGATAGTCCAACCGCAGAATTCAACCGGCACAGGATCCCAGAAAACCTCTGGGACCCCACCTAACCCCAGAATCTGCAACTAACCGTCCTGTAGTCTCATGGACCATGACATCAAGGGAGAGTAGGTGGAAAGCAACTTGCCAGGCCACCGAGGTACCGGAGAGGGGGAGGAGGCAGGCGCACCCGGTACAAATGCAGGTTGCTCTTCCCGTCGCACCCTTCCCATCAATCTTCCATGCCCATTCATTGCCTCTCGTCGCATTTCTGTGGTATAAGTCAATAGATTCAAATGATGTCTCTCACAAAGACTCATTCCCCCACCCTACCAATGATTAAGCCGTCGCTGATTCCACCCTACCAATGATTAAGCCGTCGCTGATTCCCCGCCTCAATCCCAGGCCACGGAGGAAGGTTCCACACCGGGACATGCACCCGGTTAAGGGCGGCTGGCAGGGACCTGCCACCCTTCCTGGATGCCCCACTTTTCCATACCAAGATATGACACAGGTTGGGCAATAAACTAGTTGCAGTTTTATTTAGAACATCCATTTAGTGAACAGTGAAAAAATAACCAACATAACAAGCCTTCTCATATCAGGTAGCTTACCAGCCATACCTCTAGCAAAGTGAGACCCTCCTGCCCGTCACCAGGGCCTCATCTGTGGCCAAACCGTAGCTGCCCCTCCCCCCATCAGGCTGACCTCACCATATTACTAGCAAAGGATGACCATCATCTGTCTGACCATTCCCACATCCCCAAACTTGTATTTCCGGCCGAGATGAGCCGACCGTGACCCAACCACAGAGTTCAACTGGCAACAGATCCTGGAAAACCTCTAGGACCCACCACCGGTGCAGGGCAAGAGTCAAAATCACTGCACTGCCCTCCTTAAGCTGCGACCAGCGGGTGTCTCTTTGAACCATCAATTCCAGTGCCTCCTGCCAATTTTTGAGGAACAAATCCTGCCATATTGGGGACAGATGAATGCCATCTTGCCTGAATAGGCTGGCACACTCAAATACAGTCCATGAGTGCATTATTTGATAGCCCCCTTGCTCACATACGCATTGCCCAATCTGGTGGTTAATATTGGCTAACCTCCTTGACCAGTGCCGCTGATCCATAAAGGCAGGCCTTGGAAGGGTGTCAGATCACAATAATAGAATACCAGGGGGAGTAACTAAGATGGCGGATGTGAGCGCCTTCGAGTGAGCTGCTTTTCTGAACGCTCCTGTGCTGCTGAGCCGCTGCCGTCAGAATGGGACGGAGAAAGCGAAAATTAGCCACCCTACCTCCGGGTGCGAATCCATCAAGCTCGGATGGCCAGCGAACGCTTGGGGAGTGCGGATTCGGTGTGCGTTCTGGAGCAGTGTCTTTGGCTGGGGTGGTGGAAGGAGTTTCCCCCCAGAGCGTTTCTGGTGCCTCGCTGTCTTCGATCGAGCGGACACCCCCACCGCGTCCAGGAAATTCGTTCACAGCTGATGTCCTGCCCTTGGAATTCGTGGCAAGTACCCCGACTTCAAGGGGAGTTGGAGGTGCATTGGTTGTGCTGGGCCCCCCTCCAGAGGAATCGGGCCAGAGTCGATTGGGAGGAGTGGTGAGAACAACGGATTGCTCTGTGTCTGGACCCTTAGTGGAGAGGGGCGAGTTTCCTGGCTTCTCCGTGTTGGTGAGACCTGCGGTATTCTCTTTGCAGACGCTATGGGAAGGACTGGCGACTTTGAACGATTCCATGAATAGAGTTTGTGGGACTTTAGTAAAAGACATTAATTTGGTTAGAGATTCTTGTGATCTCCTTACTGAAGCTAATGAGAATCAATGCACTAGATTAGCCAGCTTGGAAAGGGAGATGGGGGAGGTTCGAGATTTGGTGAACACCCAGGTTAAGGATAATAATGTTTCTGGCAGAAAATTGGAATACTTGGAGAATCAGGTTCGGAGAAATAATCTCCGTTTTCTGGGTTTTCCTAGATCTCCAGTGCTGTCAGCAACTGAAATGGTTCGCAAGTATTTTGGTGAGGTGTTGAAAATCCCGTCGGAACAGTTCCCTCCTATTACCAGGGCTGTGTATTTATCCCTGGGGACTAGGGGTGGAACAGTTGTCCCCCCCCCCTTTTACAGTCTGGGCTAGAGGACCTTACGGGTCTCCTTGAAACTTCTTTGGAGACTGTAATGGAGAGAACCACCTTGCTTGTTACTTTTGCTTTGGAAACGGATAAAGTTTTTATCCTTAGAATGTTTTTTCGTAATGCTAATGAAGCTTTTCTGGGGTCTAGGGTTAGGGTATTTCCTGATGTTTCACGAATTACACAGTTGCGGAGGAGGGAGTTCTTGGCCCTTCGATCTAGGGTTGTGGCCTTGGGTGCCTCCTTCCAACTTAAATTTCCTGTTAAATGTTTTGTAAATTATAATCAAAAGATGTATTTGTTTTTTGACCCCAAGCAGCTGCTAGCTTTCTTAGAGTCTCGGGAAAGGAGTAGTATTGAGGTTGCTATTTCTCCCCATACAGCTGACATGTAAGTCTCCCTTCTGCCCTATTTTTCTTGTGTTAATGCTAGATTTTTGGCATGTTATGGATGTTTCCTTGTACTCCCCTCATGTTGGGGTCTAATTTAGATGGAGATAAGTTGTATTTGAGGGCGTTTATTTTTCTTTATTATCCTCTATCTTGAAAGTTCCATTGTATTTCCTCTGTCGTTTATGGAATGATATTCGAATGTTTAATTTTGATAAATAAATAAAAAAAAAAAAAAAAAAAATAATAGAATACCAGGAAACATTCGCAACCTCAGTGCCAGGTCCTTCTTATCCGCTCTGATAATCTGCTTACAGGTTCAAGTACATAAATTATTGCTTCCTAGATGATGTAGAATCACCCCCAGGCAACTTTGGACTCTATCATGATGTCGAAGCAAGGGCAGGAGCTGGCTCCAGCATAGGCTGCACTCGCCCAGCCATAGGATGGAGACTTCTTCCAACGGGAGTACCAAATTATGTCCTGCCGGTCATCCCGCTGCTTGCTGCCCAACCCGATGCACAAATGAATCACCAACTAGCCAATTGTGCTGGAGCTGGTGCCATGCATCTGAAAAAAAGAGTTCAGAGTTAGGAACTGAGACAGAAATAACCACCACCCACTCCCAGACTCATAGGCGAATATAGCCCGTGAAAGCCCAGGAATGCAATCTGCCAATCTTCCATATAACGTGGTCTTGCAAACCAATCAAAGTCACACTGGAAGTGGCACCAATACAAAAAGAATGGGCACAAACAGACAAGGATCTCCTTGAAGAATTACAAAGTCAGTCGTAACACACTGTAAATTGAAAACGGGTCAAGGGGCGAGAATCCAGGTGCACAAAAAGCAAACTTGGACCTCCGGCCGCAAGACCAAGTAATGTTGTATGCTGGTTACCGGGCAAGTGATAACTCCCTCTATCACTTTCAAAACTACCCAAAGTCCTTTTCCAGCTGATCTGTTTTAGATCTGGCCAATAATATGCGAAGTTGACCTGCTTCGACATACAAATTCTCCCGCAACATACCAGTTGCTAGTGCCCCGCAGGCAGAATTTGCCACCAATAAGCTGACCAGAAAAGCCCCCAAAGAGGGCCAATGAGAATGCTGCCCAGGACAGGGACACCTTGTATGCAAATTCCACAACCTCTAATAGCATGCCACACAGATATAGGAGCAATTGGTATGTAATCAGATGTTTGTAATCACTTGGCTGGGCTGGGCTGGGCTGGGGGGGGGGTGTTAAGACTGGTGCTGGGCTGGTCTGGGCTGGGCTGGGCTGGGGGGGGGTGTTAAGACGTGCTGGGCTGGGCTGGGCTGGGGAGGGTGCTAAGACTGGTGCTGGGCTGGGATGGGCTGGGGGGTGTTAAGACTGGTGCTGGGCTGGGCTGGGCTGGGGGGGGTGTTAAGACTGGGGCTGGGCTGGGCTGGGGGTGTTAAGACTGGTGTTGGGCTGGGCTGGGCTGGGCTGGGGGGGGGTGTTAAGACTGGTGCTGGTCTGGGCTGGGCTGGGCTGGGGGGGTGTTAAGACTGGTGCTGGGCTGGGCTGGGGGGTGTTAAGGCTGGGCTGGGCTGGGGGGGTGTTAAGACGTGCTGGGCTGGGCTGGGCTGGGCTGGGGGGGGTGTTAAGACTGGAGCTGGGCTGGGCTGGGCTGGGTTGGGTTGGGGGGGGGGTGTTAAGACTGGTAATGGACTGGGCTGGGCTGGGGGGTGTTAAGACTGGTAATGGGCTGGGGGGGGTTAAGACTGGTAATGGGCTGGGGGGGGTTAAGTCTGGTAATGGGCTGTGGGCTGATGGGGGCTGTCTGGAAATGGGGTGATGGGGGTTAAAGACTGGTAATGGCCATGGGGGGAATAGGACAGAAAATGGGCGTTGGGGGGGCTACGACAAGACATGGGCTGATGGGGAGGGGTTAGGACTTGAGGTGGGCTGATGTGGTAAGGACTGGTAATGGGCTGTGGGCTGATGGGGAAGGGGGTTAGGACTGGCAGTGGGCTATGGGGGCTGACTGGAAATGGGCTGATGGGGTTAAGACTGGAAGTGGGCTGATGGGGGGGTTAGGACTGGTAATGGGTTATAGGGGGGCTTAAACTGAAAATGGGGTGGTGATGGGGGGTTAGGACTGGAAGTGGGTTGATGGGGCTAGGACTGGTACTGGAAATGGGCTGTTGGGGGGAGCTAAGATTGGAAATGGGCTGTGGTGGGGGCTTGAATTGAAATGGACTCATGGAGGGGCTAGAACTGGAAGTAGGCTCATGGGGGGGGGGCTTGGACTGGAATTGGGCTGAGTGGAGGGGAGCTAGGATTTGACATGGGCTGATGGTGGGGCTAGGAAATGACTAGAAATGGGCTGATGGGGGGCTAGGATTGGAAATGAGCTGATGAAGGGACTCAGACTGAAAATGGATGGGGGAGCTAGGACCGGAAATGGGTTGATGGGGGGTAGGACTGGAAATGGGCTGATGCAGGGACTAGAAGGGAATGGATGCTAGGTGAGACTGGAACTAGAAGGGAGCTGATGTTGGGGGAGGATTAGAATGGGCTGGGGCTGGGAGAGTAAAATGGAGAGGGGAAAAATATTTTGTGTGGGAAGGATGAAAAATCTACAATTGGCCGGTTATTGGGAGAGTAAGTGGGGATTGAGGATAGAGGGGTAAAATTTGTGTGGATGAAATAGGAATGAGGAAAGAGCAAAAGGAGAAAGATTAGTATGTTAAAGCAGATGTAGAGAGAGAGAATGGAAAAAAAAAAACTAGAAGGGAGAAGAAAGAACAAATGGACAGCAGACGATGGAGAGTTAGCAGAAAACATGAAGAAACCAGAAGAAAGTGGCTGAAGCAATTGCAACTGAAAAAAAATGCACAAAACGTAGAAAGATATCTCTTTATTTTGAATTTATTAACTGGAATATGAAAGCTCTGGGAAATGTGCATCATTAACGTCTGCGCTTTGTTTGGTACAAGAGGAAATTAATTTATAGTTTTATTTCTACGGTGTTGTTGTACATTCCAAGTTTGGCTTTTGGGGTTCCCAGTTTAATTATTGCCTTCCTGTTTCTAAATTGTGATTCCTTGTTTGATGATGGTCTATGTTCTGCATGTGTAACTGAGCTGAGGTATTCTGTTTATGTAATTCCTATTTGACATTGCCACTTGTTCTCTTTCCCCAGTATTCTCTGAAATGTATTGGTTTAATATTTACAGTGTTGCCTTTTGATAGGTAGGGTATGGTGCTTTGTGAGTCCTGGTAATGCTGTCAGGATATGGTGGGTTTGCTATGGGTTCTAAATGGGCAGCGTTTGTAGTAGTTCCTAATGTGCCTGGCGGTTGGCACTGGATTATAGTAATGTAGAAATCTTTTAGTCTTTCTTTATCCATACCCTCATTAAGAGACATGTTTACTAAAAGTTAGTGTATGGTAACATTATGCAAATATTTATGCAAATAAGGCCACTTATGCAAATGAGGCCCCGCACCGAGTCTCCGCACATGGCCCCGCACCCCCCTTGGGCCGCCCCTGGGTGGAGGAGGAAGAATAAGAACCGTGTGCATGTTGATGCATGTGCTTCCACTTCCTAGAAGCCTTGCCTGGTGTGCATTCACTCATTCGGCCCACACGACCCTCCGAGGCACCCACCCTTGTCCTGGATGATACCTCTCCTGCCACAGTGAGCTCTGACACAGGTGGAGGCAAATCAGGAGCTTGAGATGGAACTGTATCACTCGCACTGCACTCCACGGTTTCTTGCTGAGTACCAGGTTGCTCCAAGGTTTCGCCACTAGCTGGCCACAATCCGGATCCTTCTCCATATATCATGCTATTTTGAGACATCTGTGGAGCCTGTAGAGAAACAATGAAGAAAGAGGGGGGGAGGGGACCAGCAGCTGGCCATGCAATGGCTGAAGCCGGAAACTGCGACACCCTGGAAGTGCCAGCACCCTCCTTTTTCAATATTCCCAATATGGACTCCCCATGCCATGGTAGCCACCAAGCTGCCAAGAAAGTTGCGATTAGCAACCTTAAAGTAATTTTTAAATAAATAAATAAGGGGGACTCTCAATGTGGAAAGGAATTTTAGAAGATCTGTCGAAGTGTAATCTGAGGTGTCTGAAAAATGCAATCTCATCCAGGTGCAGACGTAATTTCACAAACCTGGAAGTGCCTGATATAGACATCTGCAGGGTCTTCTACCTAGACATCCTCAGAATGGTACTGTAGAACCTCGACATCTAGGATGGTCTTATGGTTAGAGTAGCTTGGCTAGGAAAAGGGCCGCCAGGGTTAAAATGCTGAGAGCTGGGGGATGTACTACTGCATCGTTCTCTACACTCTCTGGATGTTTTTCAGCTAAACAGGCACTTTTCAGATGCTTGTTTGTTGCTGTTCATGTCTCGGAGCAGGTCTAGGCTTAGACATGACGACTGACCTCCGTGATGTTTCTCTGATCTGATGGGTACATCCCAGTCTCTGGGCATGCCCTAATCATGCCTCCAGGTTCCTGGGAATACCCCAGCCACACCTACTCTACACCCCCATTCAGATTCAGATGTCCTCATGCTATAGACATCCCCAGAGCTAGCTTCTAAAATGGCTCAGGAGATGTCTTTGGGCTTTGGACGTCTCTAAACCTGTTTTTGGACATTCAGAGCACAAATAAGGCTTCTAAAATTAGCCCCCTTTGGAACTAGAGATTTGCATTCATTAGCAAGCATTTGATTCATTAGAACGTCATAAAAAAATTTAGTGCATGCAAAATTATATAGCATTAATTAACCTACACATTAACACATGTACAATTGAAGAACTACATTTAAAAAGTTCCAACGAGATGTGTAAGTAAAGAGTTAATAATGACTAACTGCTTCAATATTGATAATTGCAAGAAGTTGGTGGCTTGATGGAACTTCTCAGCCAGCATACCAGCGATGAAGGTCAATCATGTGCGAGGAAGTCTGCATAGGTGCAGGACCCTTTCTGTGGTACGAGAAACCTGAATAATAAAACCTTGGCATTTATAAAAGCTGCAACGTTGCTAGATAAGAAGCTTTGAACCTGCTAGTTCAGAGACCATTCATACTCAAATTATTTTATTAGGGATTTTAGATCAATAAACTGGTAAAGACTTTTTTATTAAAATGAATCAATGAAATACATTTTTAAAGATCATGAAATTGTGGGGGAGGAAGGAGCCACATTTTCCCAAAATGAACTAAAACCTTTTGCCTGATCACACCTCTATGAGGTCCATGAGGAAAGATATACACGTCTTTAGAAAACATGTATGAGAATTTTGCTTTCTCTGGTGATGGAAATCCCATTATTGGTAGTTTCAAGGTTTACATGTTATTCTAAGGAAAGTGGAAAAACATAAACATTTCATCAACTACCTCTACATTCTTACTTTTAGTCTGTATCATATTAGTTGTCCTAATCTGTTTTTCTAGTTCTTACAGGCACTCGCACCAACCTCCTCGCACTTTTCTTCTCCGAATAACCAACCACATGATTCAATAGTGATGGCAAAACTTACTGCACTTTATTGAAATTTATTATCTCGTCAACCTCTCATAACAATAACAGTTTTTCTTTTATGTTGAAAACATCTCCCATATCAGTTTTATCTCCATAACATAACAAACAACAAATGCATATCGTTACAACATTCTTAACCTACTGCCACTGTCACACTTGACCATCCAGATCCAGTAGCTGTGATGAGGTCCTATGGACCCTGTAACAAAATGTGGTACCAAGCAACCCAGGACAACTAACCCCCTTCTTCCCCCATTCCTTCCCTCCTTTCTCCTTCCACCTCTCCCTTCCCCTCTTTTCCCCATCTTCTTCCCCTCCCCCCTCCTGCCTTCCTTTTTCTTTGTTTCTCCTCCCACTTCCTCCCCTTCCCTCCTTTTCTTCTCTTCCCCTTCTGCTCTCCTCACTCCTCCCATACACCTTCTCTCCCCCTTTATTTCCATTATTTTTCATTTTTATTTTTATTTCAACTTATTTTAGGCTTATAATATTAATATTTTGTACATTTTGCATTATTTATTTCCTTTTTATTATTGTTTTTGGATGTTTTCTACCTATATTTTTCAAAGCACAGCTTCTACTTTCCTGTTGAACTAACCTTATGGGGGTCCTAGTTTTGAAGGCTTGGTCAGACAAGGCTACATAATAATTATAATATTTATTATTACTACTACTACTACTATTGAGCATTTATACAGCGCAGTGCTGTACAGACATGTAAGAGACAGTCCCTGCTCGTCAGAGCTTACAATCTAATCAAGACAAACACAGCGCTAACAATCTAGTCAAGACAAAAACATAGCACATACGATCTAGTCACGACACATAAGTCAACATCTGAAAGCAACAGTGAAGAGGCGAGATTTCAACCTGAATTTAAAGAGGGCTAGAGAGGGTGCCTGGCATATAGACACCGGTAGCTTGTTCCAGGCGTAAGGTGCAGCAAGGTGAAAGGAGCGAAGTCTGGAGTTAGCAGTAGGAGTGCAGGGCATAGACAGAAGTCCTCTTCAGAGTTCATATGTTGTTTGCTGTTTTCTTCTCAATGTATGGTGTCCTAATATCAAATTATTCCCATGATGACCGCCAACTCTAACGACAGGAACCGGCATTTAAATATGGCTGCTGTTTTCGTTCCCCTCTCCCATTTTTTACAGTTATGCTGCACAGATCACTCCTGTTGTTGCTTTAATTGGGAAGGTAAAAAGTTTTGAATGGTCTGTCTTGACAGTGATTTAGTGCTCAGGTTCATAATGTATTAAATAGCTTTTCCCTATAACAGTGGTTTTATACCGTGGCTTCATGCCCCTCCATTTATGGCTTGTTTCTGCTCTCTATTATTATGTTTTCTTCAGTCATATATATATAAGAACATAAGATATGCCATACTGGGTCAGACCAAGGTCCATCAAGCCCAGTATCCTGTTTCCAACAGTGGCCAATCTAGGTCATACGTACCTAGCAGTTTCCCCAAAAGACACAAGTTCCACAAAGCTTGCACTGGGTCAAGCATTGATATCCTGGGTCCCTTTTTAATAATGGTTTATGGACCTTTCCTCCAGGAACTTGTCCAAACCTTTTTTAAACCCAGCTACACTAACAGCCTTTACTACATCCTCCGGTAACAAATTCCAGAGTTTGATTACACGTTGAGTGAAAAAATATTTTCTTTTATTAGTCTTAAATAGTTTACCTTGTAGCTTCATTACATGTCCACTAGTCTTTCTACATTCTGATAACGTAAACAATCGATCTATGTTTACCCGTTCCACTCCGTTCATTAATTTATAGACTTCTATCATATCTCCCCTCAGCCGTCTCTTTTCCAGGTTAAAGAGCCCTAACCTTTTTAGCCTTTCTTCATAGGAGTATCCTTCCATCCCCTTTACCATTTTGGTGGCTCTTCTCTGGACCATTTCTAATAACGCTATATCCTTTTTAAGATACGGCGACCAGAATTGCACACAATATTCAAGGTGCGGTCTCACAATGGAACGATACATTTTTCTTGCTCAGATAAGATGATAAGATTTTTGAAATTTGTAAATATTTAAATCTGTATATATGTTTAAACTATCTATATACCTAATCAGCATTTACTCAGCATTGTAACCCTCAAATTACCATTTTTATTATATACAATTTAATGTTCACTGTAATTTCAATTGTTTGAATAAGTTTCAATGTAATGTTCAAGTTTTGTTCTTTGTAAACCACTTTGATTTTTCTGAAAGGCGGTATATAAAACCGTTCAATAAATAAATAAATAAATAAATAAATAAAGATATAGAGGCATTATAATATCTTTTGTTTTATTTTCCATTCCTTTCCTTATGATACCTAGCATTCTATTTAGGTGTAATAATAGATCACACACTTACCATGCTACCACACATAAAACAAACCGTAAAAACCATCTACTATAAACTTAAAACTATTCAGCACCTAAGGCCACTCCTCGAAACACAAGATTTTAGATCTGTAGTAAATACATTAATCACCCCCCACTTCGACTACTGCAATAGTCTATTAATAGGCCTCCCTCAAAAAAACACATACCTTCTCCAAAGCGCTCAGAACATCTGTGCAAAAGTAATAGCTAAAGCTCGCCTAACGGACCACGTAACCCCAATACTGTTAGAACTACACTGGCTCCCAATAAACAGCCGAATCAGATACAAAATTATCCTAACAACCTTTAAACTCATAAAAGACATAGCCCCCTCACATCTATCCACACTACTGCAATCGCCAACCGAAACTAGATCACACAGACGAAACGCAGCCCACTCCCTCATCACACCAAAAGCTTTCAGGAAGACAAAGAAAACCACTAGCTCCAGAGCATTCACATTCACTGCCCCTACGCTCTGGAATGACCTCCCAATAGACCTTCGCATCATAAAAGACCTCTCTCAGTTCAGGAAAGAACTAAAAACTTACCTATTTACTGAACACTTTGAAATCCCATATTCCCCCAAAACACCTCCATAACAACCATGGACTTACACGCACAAACCCCCATACTTAAAACTAAATAACTCTAACTAACTCCCTGTTTACCACCCCCACACACACCCCCGACTTACGTCATAAAAGGAAATAAATTCCAAAATATATAGCTGTCCTACACACCACACACTCCTGACTTACGACATAAAAGGAAATAAATTCCAATACCTAACTACACATGCCCTACACACAACACTCAACCACTGTAAATATCCAATATAAATAATTTAACGGTTGTTTGTATTATTAATATATCATAAAGTTGAAGTTTATTGTTCAATGTAAATAGTTGAACCTGACCGTTCAAATGTAAATAGTTGAATCCGATTGTTCAATGTAAATGTACACAACTGTGTACAATTGTTAAGATGTTTCATGTAAACCGCCCTTGATCGTTGGAAGGGGCTGTATAGAAGAAAATAGATAAATAAAAAATAAATAGATAAATATTTACTCTCTTGGCTGCCGCTGCATACTGGGCAGAGGGTTTTAACATGTTATCCACAATGACGCCTAAATCTTTTTCCTGGGTGGTGGTTCCTAATGTGGAACCTTGCATCGTGTAACCATAGTTTGGGTTGTTCTTCCCTAGGTGCATAAATTTGCACTTGTCAACATTAAATTTCATCTGCCATTTTGATGCCTAGTCTTCCAATTTATCAAGATCCTCTTGCAATTTCCACAATCCTCTTGGGTTTTAACAACTTTAAATAGTTTTGTGTCATCTGCAAATTTGATAACCCCAATTGTTGTTCCACTTAACCCCACTTGTCCTTTATCCCCAAAGTGGGGTTTTAGGATATGTAATATATAAGCTGTGCATATAATGCCCACATGTCGGTAGTATATAAATGTCCTATCAGTTTAATACACTACTCCTCATCTTTATGCCTTGTTTTCTACACAGTCTATAAAGTACAAAGCACAGCACTATATGACTGAATAACCTTATCCCTTGATTCAGTATTCTTTTGCAGAGTCTACATCCTGTGTTTCAGTGTGATCAGGAGTTGGCCACTTCAGCAATTGTATCGTTCTAGTCCTTGTAAGTCTAGTACTCCCTCGTTCACACGTTTCCCTTGATATGTCTCCACTCCTGGTGCTTTTGAAGCACATCACCATTGTTGCCCCTGCTCCTTAACACTCCAGTGCCCTTCATGCATGTGTTGCACGACCGTACCTAGCACGGTGAGAGCGTGGAGCCGCACAGGGTGCAATAATCTGGTGGGGGGGGGGTGCATTCAGTGAGTGAGCGGGGGAAGGACTACTGCTCTGTGGTGGGGGGGGGGAAGCTTGGAAGGACTACTGCTCTTGGGGGGGGAAGGAATTGGACGGCTACTGCTCTGGTTGGGGGGAAGGAATGGGATGACTGCTGCTCTGGTGGGGGGTGTGAGGGGGGAGACATGGAAGGATTGCTCGTCAGGGGGGGGGGGGAGGCATGGAAGGACCGGAAGCAAACTCATTCTGGGAGGGACTGGGACTGAAGGAGAGCTGATACTGGGAGGGATAGGGCCTAGAAGGGAACTGATGCTGGGAGGGACAGGGACTGGAATGGAGCTGTTGCTGGGAAGAGCTGGGGCTGGAAGGCAGCTGATGCTGGTGAGACCTGGGTTATGCTGGGGAGCTGAAAGGGGGCACATGCTGCTATCAGAGTGGAGAAAAAGGCTGGGGCAGTGACGCTGAGAAGTAGGACAAATATTTTGTGTAAAATGGAGGAAACGCATATTTTGAAGGAAGGAAGAAACAATGCGGATGTAGAGAAAGAGTTGAAAAAAATAAGAGACGAGAGAAGAAAGGATAAATGGACAGCAGACAATGGAGAGTTAGCAGAATATATGAAGAAAGCAAAGAGAGAGACTGGGGCAATTGTGATGGAAAAATAAAATGCCCAAAGAACAAAAGGTAGAAAGAAATTATTTTATTTTGAACTGATTAAATGGAATATGTCAGCTCTGGTAAATGTACATCACTGATGTCTTTGTGTTTGTTCAGTACAAGAGGAAATGAATTTATAGCTTTATTTCTCCAGTGTTGTGGTGCATTCCAAGTTTGGCTTTTGGGGTTCCCAGTTCAATCGTTGCCTTCATATTTCTAAATTGTGATCTCTTGTTCTGTATTTGATGATGGTCTGTCTATGTTTTGCATATATGACCGTGCTGCAGTATTCTGTTTGTGTAGTTTCTGTGTAGGAGTCCTACTTGTTCTCTTTTCCCAGTAGGAGATGTGTTGGTTTTCTGAGGTATATTGGTTTTATATTTTCAGTGCTGCCTTTTTATATGTAGAGTTTGGTGCTGTGTGAGTCCTGGTAGTACTTTTATGATATGGCAGGTTTAGTATGGGTTATAAATGAGCAGGGTTTTGTAGTAGTTTCTAATGTACCTGGCAGTTGACACTAAAGGAGGTAATGTAGATATATGGTAACCTTTCTTTATCCTTAGTGCCCATGCAAATGGTATTAAGACCCTCACTCATTAAGAGACACATTTACTAAAGGTTATGCGTATTCACAAATGTTAACACACACTAAATAAAGCAGCAACCATTTATTTTGATAGCTGAAGTAGCATTTAACACACATTAATATTTAGTCAACATGTCCCTAATTCATTGCTGGGACAAAAAAGAGCTCCTTTGGAAGCCTGAAGTCAACTGTGACCAGATAGGTGGCATAGAAATACTTTTAAATAAAGAAAATATATAATGATAAAAGTCTGATTTCAAGAGGGAGGGGGGCACCAGTTTCACAAGTCACACATTCCACAGTTATAGCTTGGTACGGCCCTGATGTGTTCAAGAAATAGATAAAATGGATGCATGTATGTGCACAACGTTTCTTGTTTATGCTTCCTTTTTAACTTTTTATTATGATTTTAATATGATTTTAGCATGCTTTTATTGTATAATTTTGAGATATTGTAAGTTTTATCTTTTATGATGTTTGAATATGTTTTCAATTATCTATGATTTATTTTTTCTTTGTTTTATTTATATAATATTCATGTATATGTTTTATAGTTTTATAATTGCAGTAAAAGGTTCTGCATAACCCTGATGAAGGCACATACCAAAACATGGTCATGTAGGGTGAACCTTCCAATATCCATTTATATGTCTACATACACTGTCTGCCTGACATGTGGCTTACTTTTCATCTCACTCCTTAGACTATAGCATATCTGCTCCAGGGCATGAAGAGGCTTCAAGAATGTGCTCATTCTGGCACCCAAGCACTCGTAGGGAGGAGACAAGGAGGCAATCTTAGATCCTCAACACTTTTTGCAATGGTACAGAAAAAAAGCATTAAAATGAAGACACTTGTGTAGCCATGTGACAGCCACCAAATGTCTCCGCTTCCAAAATGGCTGTCGGAAATATGTGAGTCTCCCCATATAGACATGTCCATATTGAAATACTGCCCAGACATATCTATGTAGCTGTAGGCACTGCTGTCCATTAAGGACACGTGGAAGTTTCTAAAATCAGCCCGGATCGTGGACAATCTCACGCTATTGAGATGAATGAGTCCAGCATTCTCTTGGTGTTGAGACGTATCTTTCAAGGTTTAGACAGAGAAATTTAAGAAGGCGCATACAGAGGCCTACGTTTACTCCCACAATATTTGGGATATTTTGACTTAGATGTCCCAGGTTTCACCTACATGACCCTTTTAAATGTCCTTCATAAAAACAGGCACCTATGCAGCAACTGTTATAAAATTACCCTCCACATGACAAAGATGGTGATGAATTCATTTATTTTCGTAACAGATCAGTTACAGCTCACAGAGTCTATTTATGAGTGATGATGTTATGTTTCCGTATTTCTATCGGACTGTCCCCTCTGAGTTATTCCTCTGCTCTGGAATTGTCAGGCTACTGAAACATTTTAACTGGACCTGGGTTGGTATTGTAGCGTCTGATGATGACAGCAACATGAAGGCTGTCCAGATCCTGAAAGAGAGGATTGAGCAGAACAGTGGCTGCATTGAGTTCATAGAAACCTTCAGTCACACCACTGCCATGTCAGCAGAAAAGATCGGCAAAATAAATGAGAGTATCCTTACATCATCAACCAAAGTGATCATTGTCTATTCTAATGTAGATGATATATTCAGTCTAATACGTTACATAAATATTCTGCAGACACCTGGGAAGGTCTGGATTATTGCAGCTGAACTGGACATTCCCTTATATGGGAAAGTCATAAGTTTGAAGAACAGCACCTTGTCCTTCTCAGTGGTAAAGAAGAAGATTCCTAGTTTTTCAAAATTTGTTCAGGAGACGGATCCTTCCCTGTTTCCAAGGGATTACTATTCTCTACCATGGTGGAGGGGTCTGTGTGTCAGTGAGTGCCCAAAGGACATCAGAAAGATCTGCAGAATTAATGGAACATTTCCCTATCTCAGTCACTGTGACTCCAGATACTTAGGGAGCAGCTACAGTATATATAATGCCGTTTACGCCCTGGCGCACGCATTACATGACATGATCATGGCTAAATCTGGAAACACTGCCACATGGAGTGGAGACATGCTGAGATCTTTGGATTTTTCACCATGGAAGGTAATATAATTTGTTAGAAGAATGCTATGTATAGAGCAGTGCGCTAAGAACTAGGAAAGTCCATTTTGAATCCGACTGCCACTCTTTATGACCTTGGGCAGGTCACTTAAACCCCCATTGCCTCAGGTACATACTCTGATTGTAAGCCTTACAGGGATAGGAAGACTCGTATTACACCTGAATGTTACTTGCCTTGAACTCTGAGAAAGGGTTTGAGCTAAATCCAATCCCCCCTTCCCTTGATGAAGAGGAGTAATGTGAAATAACAAAGTGGGAGTAGCAAATCTGACTATGAGGAGGGATTGGGATACCATTGAAGCTGTATGTATGGTCACACTGATCCTCAGCTCCACTGGGTCTTTGTTTTCATTCTACGTTTTTACTGTACACTGTAATTTTTCACATGCATACTATCGATATGAAAGCCCATTTTAGATAGGACTTGGCGATAAGAATTGAGATGTCGAGGTCAGGATGTGCTCAGTTCTGGTGATATTTTAGGAACAGCTCTGCTAAGTGTGGAGCCATTTTTAAAAGACACATCCATGTGCAGTGGAAGGAGCCATTTTGGAAATATACACGAGGAAAATAAATGGTGGAAACCCAGCAACTCACACGTGCAAGTGATGGCATTTGAGAATCGACACATTTAAATGTCGGCCCTTACACTTCTATCCAAGCCATTCTGCAAACCAAGACATGCAGATGCTGCTCCTCAGCAACAGAGGACCCTATCTTTACGTCATTCCTGATTGGACGGGGAATAAACATAGGCGGATTAAGGGGAAAGTCCTCTTTGAACCCTACTGTACAAGGAGAGGCAGAGTAGCTTTTCCATAAAAGTAAGGACACAGACAGGGTCCAGCGCCCGCGAGTAACCGGGTGCGCGGCCTGGTGCGGGACCCTGCTCGCTTTGGGCCGAGGAGGTGGGAGAGTGTGGAGGGATTGAGGACACTGGAGGCGTTGTTTAAATTGATTGACTCCGCCCACAGGGACGCGCGCGGAGGGACCCAATCAATGCTGGGCATAGGGTGTGCTTGGATGTGGGCGGCGGTTGCTGGAGCACATGTGCAGAAGCTCTGCAGGTCAGCAGGGAGGTTTACATAAAATAAATAAACAGATGAGTTTTGAGAACACTTTTGAATTTCTGATGATGGTTCTTGATGGACATTTGCAAGGTTGTCATTCCATAAGCTATGGGCATGGAAAAAGAAAGTTGAATGTCTCATGGATTCATATTTGGCATGAAAGATGGAAGGAAGAAAGAGACAGTTAACCTGGATAGAGCAGACGGTACGGTGAGGAGTATGGATAATAATGAATGAGGACAGATAAGAAGGAATTCCAGTGTGTAAAGTATTATGAAAGAGAATTTTGTACTGAATGCAGTAGTGAATGGGCAACCAATGGAAATGAATCAGCAGGGCTCTGATATGATCATATTTAGATGTATGGGCAAGTAGTCTGAGGTGTTTTGGATGGCTTGCAGTCTTTTTATTTCATAGTAAAGGAGGCCAGCAAAAATAACATTACAATAGTCTTTTTGAGATATGACTGGACTAGGAACTAGGGTGGTAAGTATAGCTAGATTAATGACTGGATGAATAGACTGGATTTAGCATAAAGCATGGAAGGAGCTTTTTGCAGTAGAAGTAATGTAATTGTGGAAAGAGTTGAGAGTCTAACATGATGCCAAAATATTTAAAACAGGAGATTATTATAAGAGGGACATTGTCTAATATTGGGACATTGTTGGGGGCCACAGAGGGACCAATGAGTCAGGGTGCACATGGCTTCTCAATGTTGAGTATAAGTAGGTTAATTCTTAGGCAAGAAGTGATCCAAGAGAGTCAATTATTGATGGGTATTAGATCAGGTGTACTGTGATATGTGTGTAAGATGAATTAAGTATCATTGACATAATGGTATGCCAATATATCAGAATCTTGAATTACAGTTAGGGGGCAATAAAGATTTTGATTAATAGTGATATAAGAATGGAACCCAGGGGAACAGCAGAAGTGAGAGGATAGCAAGCCGAGGAGCTGGATTCAAATGAGAAGGAGAGCAATCAGTGGGAAAGGGTGGACGTGAAACGAGAGCAGAGAATGGAACGGACAAATGAATCTAAAGGGGGAGAGTGAACATCACTAAGTAATGAAGCAAATAATGTCCCTTTGCCTTCTTGTTGTGGAAAATGCAAGTCTGTTACAGGCTGTTCTTCTAGCTTCTGGCAGGAACACAAAGGGAGTAAAGCCCTCGCAGAAGCAGCAGAGAAACACAATGGGCGAAGGCCAGTAGAGGTCACAGGTGCTGAGTTTATTAGTAAAAAGCCCCTACGCATTTCGGCATGGAGCCTTCATCGGGGGGTACGCATCTAAAACAATTATAATACATAACACTGGTAAAATCGGAAATAGTACATATTGAAACATATAAAATATCAAAAACATAAAAAGAACAATTATATCAACTTAATATTGTTAAAATTAATATTAAAAAACAATAATCATAAAAGTGAAGGGGTAAACCAATAAGTGACAGATAGTACATAAACACATAAAAAACAAAAGTAGCCAAATAAATAGTTAAAAGATAATTAAAAATATTGAAAAGTAAGAATAATAAAGCCAAACAACTCATATTGTATAATGGAGGATATTACAGAGAGGGTACTTACGTGATGCACCATGTGGAAAACACATATGAGTAGAAGTCTTGAAAAATACCTTTTTTCAATTAATAACTCACTTTTGAAAAGGAACAGAAATCATGTAAATGCAAAAAACGTTTTTAGAGGGAAATGCAAAGCCAGATAGGAGAGGCACACAAGAACAATTAAAAATCCAACAATTACTGTTCAATGCACCACATGAGAGGAGACAGGTAGCCAGCTATAATCCTAAATAGCTGTAAATACTCACTATTGAATTAATTTTTAAATTTATATATGTCCCAAGGGAAGATTCTACTGCCCATAGTGTGAAATTATGTGACGGCATCTTAAACATAAGAAGGAATCGTAACATAAATAAAAGCACATTGTTTCATTGTCAAAGAGAATAGAATATTGAAACTTAGTACTATATAAAAAAGACACAATGAAACTGCTTTTGGGATTTATATATATATCTTGTAAACAAACAACGGATAGTGTGACCAGGTAATCAGATGTTTGGAGTGGTCATCGGGAAGGATAAATAAATATGATGAAATACTCTATGTTAAAATCAAAGACTTAAAATACATAATAAAACTGTGTCTGTTTTTAAAAAAAGAGGGGGAGGGGAAGAGAGGGATTATTCCGATGAATCAAGGAAATATGTAAAAACGTAAACTAACAACTGAGATAAGAAAAAAAGGAACATATATGGAGTATTGCAGCTTGCAAAATGAAAATGCGAAAATCTTGCCGTGAGCGTAGTAAAAGACTTTCCATAAAGGACACACAGAGAGAAAGTCATTCTGCTTTAAGGACATCACTGTATAACGAGGCTTTGGGCCTCATAAATCTCCATCACCTTCCCCCTCCCCACACCCATCCCCCCAACCCCCCACCACAAACCACACCACACCAAATGCTGATGGAACACAACTGGTCGCAGCTTTATTATTTATTTATTTATGTATTTATTTTATTTACATTTTCTTATATACCACACTATTTTCCATCAGTGTGGTTTACATGGAACATTTTACATACACATTTCAAATGACTTGATTTGTGTTTACAAATAACAGGAATAGGAACTTGGAAAGAAACAGGGGTAACTATTTACATCTTTACAATGCGAATTGATTGGACATTTGCGTAGATTTGCCTAGCTGGATGGTGAGTGATCAGTGGTGCTGTCATCCGGGTAATGTAAGAGGAAGAGGTAATGTTTCACGGCTTTTCTGAACTGGGTTAGACTGGTGATATCACGGATACTGTGTGGAAGGGTGTTCCAGCATTTAGGTGCAGCGCGCTTAAAAGCCCTGTTCGTTGTGCTTTGGCAACACTTGGTCGTTTCTTTTGGGACTACTAGTTTATTGGCGGCATGAGATCTTCTAGATCTATTAGGGGGGGTTATCAGTATGAGATCGGATAAGGAAGATGGGGTGAGTCCATTTATGATCTTGAAGGTCATTAGTATGGTCTTGAATGTAATCCTGCCTTTTATAGGGAGCCAGTGTAATTGTTTCAGGATGGGTGTCATGTGTTCCCTCATGGCAGCGCCCTGGAGAACTCGTGCTGCTGAGTTCATTGCTAGCTGTAATGGAAGCAAAGTGGATTGTGGTAGACCATGGAGTATTTCGTTGGCATAGTCGATATGTGGTAAGACCAGAGCTTGATACACTGTCCGGAAGTCATCTGGTTCAAGCAGGGAGCGTAGGTGTCTGAGGGATCGTATTTTATGGTATACGGCTCTTGCTACATTGCTTATATGGGTCTTCATATCTAGTCGCTGGTCAAGTGTGACTCCCAGGTATCTGATGGAGGGTTTGGTCAGAGGTTCTGCATCTTGGATCTTCAAGTAAGGAGGAGTGATGAAGTTTGGGTTCCTTGTGATGAAAAGGACTTCGGTTTTCTTATGTTGTATCCGAAGATTTTGCGTTTGGAGCCAGCTGGATACTGCATCGAAACAGACTGTCAGTGGGGAAAGGTCAGGGTTCTCGGTAGTGAATGGCATATATAGGAGAACATAGTCAGCGTACAACAGACAGCTCACCTTGAAGGACTGGATGATCTCGCAGATAGGTTATATATATATATTAAACATGAGTGCAGAGAGAGATGATCCTTGTGGGACTCCTTGACTCTGGTGGAAAGGTTCTGATGTTGTTTCTCCTGATCTTACGTGTTGCCATCTATCGGAGAGATACGACTTGCACCATTTAAGTGCAGACTCACATATCCCCTTCTCCTGGAGGCGGTGTAGGAGGAGATCATGGCAGACTGAGTCAAACGCGGCTGCGATGTCTAAGAAGATGAGCACATATCCCATGGCGTATGTTATCAATTCCTGTTATTATGGTACCGAAGAGGATGGTGAGGAGAGTCTCCACGCCGTGAGCAGCTCTAAAGCCATGCTGACATGAATCAAGTGGGGCAGAAGCATCAATATGTTCTTGGATTTGTGTTTGAACTTCTTTTTCGATGATTTTCGCCAAGAGTGGGATGCTTGATATCGGCCTATATGAGTCTGGCTTCTTAGGGTCAAGCTTACTGTTCTTTAGTAGTGGCCTGATAGAGGTACGTTTGAGGGATTGGGGAAAGGTCCCATTTGTGAAGGAGCAGTCCATTGGCTTGGATAGAAAAGGGCTGACAGTCAATCGTAGCTCTTTTATCCAGAACACCGGGTAAGGGTCAGTTTGTGCAGTGGTTGTGTTGATTCCGGCGTTTATATCTTCAATTTGTTTTTTAGATGGCTTGGAAAAATGGACAGTGGTGCTAGTGATCCTGGTTTGATTGGAGTGTTGGGAGCAGTGAATTATTGGTCTGGCACACCTTCGTTTGTAAGAGGTCAGTGAAGACTTGAGGATGGATCAGGCAAGGTTTCTCAGGTGCTGGCTCTTTTGTTAGGTTCTTTACCAGGGTGAATAGGTCGTGTGGTTTGTTTAGGTACCGCTTTAGTGTGTCTGTGTGGAATCTTTTTATGCTCTCGGATATTGCTTGGTGGTGTTTTTCCATTTGTACATTATATGCTTTTAGATCATCCGTGGAGTGGGTTCTGCGCCAGCATCTTTCCATTTTTCTTAGGCAGGTTAATGACGCTCTAAGTTCAGCAGAGTACCAGGCTGCAGAGGTTCTTTTCTTAGTTGGATTGTTTGATGGTGGTCGCAGAGCAATAGCAGTGAACTTTTCATTCCAGGCAGATACCAGCTCATCAGGGTCGATCGATGTCAAGTCGAGGAGTGAGCGAGTTTGGTCGAGGATCGCGTCTTTGTCAAAGGCATGGAACTTATGTGGTGCTGTTTTTCTGGTATTGTTGGACTTATCGGCATTGTTCTGGGGTTTGTTTTGCAGTAATATCTGAAAAATGATTAACCTGTGGTCGGACCAGGGGACTGCAGTGATGGAGAGTATAGTAGTGTTTATTGTGTTGCCTGTATTCTGTGGGGCAAAGACAAGGTCCAGTGTACCACCTTTCACATGGGTGGGTTCGTGGATCAGCTGTGTGTATCCTAATTCCTCAAGGGCATCGAGGAAAGCTGAGGCTTGTGCCTCTGGCAAGGATGGTAAATTGAAGTCTCCTATAACCCAGCTTGGTGTGTTTGGGTGTTGTGAGTTGGATGCAAGATCAATTGTAGTTGCAAGGGAGTCGGGGTCAGTAGATGGGGCCCTGTATATTAGGTTGATGGAGCAGTGTTTGTTGGTAATTGTGATTTCATCTATGGATGGTGTGTTGGTTGCATGGCTCAAGTGGAAATGGAGGTAAGTTTTGGTGATAGCGAGTGCACCTCCGCCTCATTTACCGCTCCTGTGGCATGTGTGTATTGCACACATGCTACAGGAGCGGCAAGTTGTTAGGTAGTAGCTGATTGAGGAGGACGTTATCATCATCAGAGAGCCATGTTTCGGTTATGAGGAGTATGTCTAGGCGATGGAGGGAAATCATGTCATTTATGACTGGCCATTTCTTTCGTATAGATCGTGCATTTATGAGGGCACATTTTATATTTTGCGGGTGAGTGGGTATTTCGTTTTTAGTTTTCGTGTTGTGTTGCAGTACTATATGTAGTAGGTAGGGTTGCCGAGGGTGCGCCTCGCCATCGGATGAGTGGTGGGGTGTGCTTGCTCCCCTTCTCCTGTGGTTTTGAAGGATGGATATTTGGTTGTGGCTTGTGGAAAATCCTTCGGTATTACCCAGCCATCAGGCTACGAGTTATAGTGTTACTATGTAAAGGCATGAGAGAGCCATGTTGTGTCGCTGCTATGTATTAGTAGGGTCACTACTTTTCTGCGTTAGCTTAATTGTGGGCTAGGGGTTAGGTAATGTAAGTTGATTGCCAGGCTGGCAGTATGGGATGCAGTGATACAGCAATGCAGTGTTAAATTAGCTGGTGATGTACAGAATATACTAGGAGTAGGGCACTAATATAGGCAATACCATGAATATATGCAATAATATAGACAATACCATGAGTACATGCACTATCCGGAATATAGGTGAAGCATGAATATGTGCAGTGTAGTAATACAAGCAGTGTCGTAATATAAGTAGAAAAGTACGGAATATATTAGTGGCAATGTATGGAATATACTAGGAGTACAGGCAGAAATATAGACAATACTGTGAATACATACAATAATCCAGACAGTACCATGAAAACATGCAATAATATAGACAGTACCATAAGTACATGCACTATCTGGAAATATAGGTGAAGCATGAATACAGGCAGTGTAGTAATACAATCAGTATCGTAGTATAAGTGGCAAGTCATGAACAGGCAAGTGGTATGTAAGTAAGGTCTCTCACAGAAGCTGCTCTATAGGTGGTTCTTGGCATTGCAGGTTACAGCAGCAAGCTAAATACAGCTATATCAGCGCGGGTTACATGACGATCGTTTCATGTGTATTTGTATGAGGTATCATGGCAGATATGTTCGGCGTTGTGGGGAGACACTAACGAGATTATTAACCTTTTAACAATTTAACAATATGTTGGACTTATAAACCTTAACAATCAAATTAGCGGAGCAATGCCGCACCAGCCATACAATTAGCAAAATGCCTCACCACCGCTACTACCGAAAAATTGCCAACAGCAAGCTTCCTACCCCCTTTCCCCCAACTTCGCCATGCTATTAGCAAAAGTCGGCCAGGGTTTGTCCGGGTCACGGGCACCCCACCCCCGCCCAAGCGTAACCTGAGGCTCCGGACCCCGGAAACCTCCGGGATCCCCCCAAGCTGCAGCACCCCTTTCCTTTTTTCCCTCCATCCTTTCCATGGGCGGGTGGGAGGGAAACCTGCACCCCGAGCCACCACAAGTGAGGAAGTGGAGGCTGCTGGCCTGACTCCTCCCCCCCATACCACTGTGCCCTCCTTCCATTGGCTCCCGCGTGACTGCATTCACAGGGAGCCAATGAATTTGAACTCCCTTCATCCCGCCCGCACCACCCCGGCTGCGGCTGCACGCAGGATTCCCGCACCGGGCCACGCACCCGGTTACAATCGGCCGCCGGGACCCTGCCCGCTGCCTTGCATTAACCAAGGCAGGCAAACCCGGTGCTTCAGGCCCCTTAAATCTCCATCGACTTCCCCCCCATCCATCCCCCCAACCCCTCACCACAAGCCACACCACACCAAATGCTCATGGAACACAACTGGTCACAACTTTATTAACCTTTTAACAATTTAACAATATGTTGGACTTATAACTTGTGTCCCACTGTGCCCATCAAAGAAGTAAAAAAATAAAAACATAAATACATCCATACATAAATACATCGATGATAACTACAAAACCAGGAAAAGAGCAATGAAAGGGAACGCTGTAATAAAAGGCGACCAAGAAATAAAACAGAACACAACCACGCCAATGAGGTTGCACCGCTTTGATAACCAAAAATTTTATATATGAAATTAATGCTTTTGAAAAAATAGTGGAGATCTAGGGGTATGTTTACTAAACCATCTTAATGTTACCGGCTGTAGTTGCAGCGATAATGTGAAGAATGCCATATAAGGAGTGGGCGTTCCGGCGTCAAGTTAGCAAGAATCTATATCGCGCGATAGTGGCCGCCGTGGCATGTTAACGCGCGTTAATCCTAAGTTCATGCCAGCGCAGTGTTAGAAGCTATAAAGATGTATCCAACTGGGTACTGCAATGACTGTGGAGCCAGAGGTCATGGGTTGGATCCTGCAGTGGTGTTACATAAAAAGACTGTCTGAGGCATTTCCCCTTTTTAATTTAAATCAGTGCTGTCTGAGGCAGTTCCCGTATGTCATTTAAATCAGTGCTGTCTGAGGCATTTCCTATTTTAAGTTAAATCAGTGCTGCCAGCAAAAACACCCTCACAGTGCCATAACATAAGGTGCCGCATAAGGCGCTCTATAAGGCACTCCATAAGGAACATTATAAAGTGCCCTGTCCGCCAAGGCGCCATCTAATGTGCCTTATAGGGCGCCTTATCAGGCACCGTAAGGTTACAGCACTGTAAGGGTGCATTTTGCTGGCAGCACTGATGTAAAGTAAAAGGAAAAGCCTCAGACAGCCTTATTAAATAAGGCCACTGTGGGATCAAACCCATGACCTCTGCCTCCACAGTCATTGACGTAACCAGTGGGCTACATCTCTATAGCTACTACCACACCGCTAGCTGGCTACAGAAAGACTGCAGGTCACCATACAAACTGTCTGCTGTGGTTACCAGGATAGGGTAAACCTACCCATACCCATGATGCACTGCACATGCAGATCAGCAGTCTACAGCGGATCACAATATGGGGTATGCACCCCCATAGCACCTAGGCCTGGTAGGGGCAACTGACCGTGTGTGTTACTGACACAGAGTAGCTACAGACCCTGACATTGTGCGGGTCCTGTGTGCACCCTGAGGGTGAGGTGGGGCGCCCAGCACCAGGTCCGCAGCACCTGGCTTAGCTGAGATAGGCTATGCTGCAGGTCCCCATCAGTGCCAGTGTGTGATAGATAGTCCTTGCAGACACATTGTGTCCATCTGTATTTCCCAGTCACGTCTAGCCTTTGTGGACTATGTTGCACCCAGAATAGTGCATATTCTGTGGGGTGCCATGGTCACATGTTATAGGTGAAGTGGGGTGTTTGGACCCAAAAGCGGAATATGTAGCACTGTGCGGAGGGTGGGTGACAGGATCTCCCACCAACAGATATACATTCTACATCTCTGCAATGGTGGCAGTAGAGGGGACCATCACCCTCGGTCCTGCTTGGGAATGGCCAGTCTACAGGGCAGTCAATGCAGCTCTGTATGCATCACATAAGGCAATGGCAGACAGGAAGAATGCTGGAAAAGCTCAGCTGCCCCCCCACCCCTATCTGACATTCACCAGCAGAGGGCAGAGTCAGTCTCCACCCACTGCACCCTGCAAGGTGTTCCAGCCATACAGATGCTAACTGCAGACAGTCTGCTAGCTAGTACATAGTGCATGTTCCTAGAGGAACTGTGTGCACCCAAAAATGGGATGTGAGCACACACCAAGCAGGTCTGTCAGTGATTGGGCCCCAGAAAGGGAACCCAGAAATATCACTTGGAAGAAATATTGTATAGCACTATGGGGGAACCTAGCCATGCCGTGGCCACTGCTCAGTCAGGGTGAGAGTGACCTCCCAACATGCCGTGGCCACCCTGTCCGTGCAGGTGTTGGTCGGGCACTACAATGTCCCAGCCATTGCCCTATGCCCTGTGCAGATGCATCCTAACTAGGCCACCCTCTCTGGGCCATACCCACAGTACCTTGCCCCTCATTATGCACATTGGCAGGCTAACACTGGAAACAGTGCAAGCAGTGTGGGCTCAGTAAGGTGTAGGCAGCCACAAGACACTGGATAGACATACACACATGCCCACACCTATGCCAGCTTTGTGCAACTATAAAGGTTTGTGGCAGCCCTGGCCACCACGCCAGTCCTGGGCAGAGTGCGGGCATTGCCATGGTATGCAATACTGTTGGGGTCACTCCCTGGGGTGGTAAACACTGTCAGAAGCAAAGACTGAAACACACTCCACAGATATCAGAAAGGTTGCTATGATGAATCTCTGTCAACAAATCATGTTTAACCTAGGATTTGTTATCTGACATTAATCATAACAACCTTTTGATATATGTGGAACATGTTCCCAAGTTTAGGACGGCATTGCTAAGTTATGCAGGTGCCAGTATTGGGAGCTGCTGCTCCGCGCAGGGCCCAACAGCCTGATTCTCTATGAGGATTTGTATAGTGGGGCCTGTGGGTGTGGGTTTTTGTGCCCCTGTTGGCCGCTGCTCTAGGGCAGAGGTTCCCAACTCTGGTCCTGGTGGGCCAAGCACTGTTCAGGTTTTCATGCTGACCCTAATGAATATGCATGAGATACATTTGCATACAATGGGAGTGGTGCATACAAATGTAGCATGGGCATATTTATTAGGGCCAGCATGGCAACTGAATGGTGTTTGGCCATCCAGGACTGCAGTTGGGAAACTCTGCTGTATGGATTGCACATGTTTATGGTGTCTGTGCTCTGTAGGGTAAAATATAGAGGTTTATGGTGTGTATATTCTATCTCCTATAACGGTTCCGTCGTTATTGCCATGGTTTGGTACTGGGTAAAATATAGGGACATGGTTTGCAGGAAGCACAGCTGGGACTTGAACTTACGGCCTTCTGCCCCTGAACACACTGGCTGTGTGTACTGCACCATGATGTTGCCACAGGGGCAGATCATTCCCTGGGGATACCATGACTGTTCGTTAGACAGACCTTGTCTATTGCAGTGCACGGCACCCACCTAAACGGGGCTTGGCCGTGGTCTGCTGTGGGCAGATGCCATTGCCCCCTCTGCCACCAGCACCCCTCCGCCACCATGCTGACATGCCCTTGTGCCGGTGGTGCTGGTGGTGCGCAGTCCCAGGCCATCCAGTGTGCCGGTAGGCGGCTGCCTATGGTGCGTGATATGGGGTAGGGGTGCCTGCATAGACATCCACGCTTCCCCCCGGCACCACCTGCCAATGTTATGTGTCCTTTTGGGTACTTGCTGAGTACTGTCTCCTGGGACACTGTGGGACACACACTCGTGGCCATGTTTGCCCTTGGTCAGTTGCTGTCCTGCTGGTTTTCCGCTTCTACATTCCTATGTGTCACCTAGGCATCTGCCTAGTACACCCTGTGCCCCAGCTGCCCCACTGCATGTCCCGCCTGCAGCCCCCTGTACCCCATTTTCAGCCTCACCGTAGTGCCCTCTCATACTTGAGCACTGTGATATTGCTGCACATGTATCACTACTATTATTTATTTATTTATTTAACAATTTTTATATACCGTCTTTCTACAAGTCAAGACGGTTTACATAGAACAATTTATAGCAGTGTGTTTCAACTGTTTACATGGAACATAACATTGGATACATATAGTAACAAGAATAACTATATACATGGAACATAGCATTGGATACATATAGTAACAAGAATAACTATGTACAGCGATCAAAGATCAACTATTTACATATGAAATTATGAGGGGACATCTGTAGTGTAATAGAGTTTAAGTGATGGAGGAGGAGAAGGAGGGGGTGTATCACTTTTTTAGGTTTCCCTGCCTGTGCTGCACATTGCTGACTGAAATGGTCTCTCTCCCCTGCAAATGTGTCTCTAGCTTGAGGTTTCACTGTCGCTAATTTTCAGCCCTTCATTTCACGGCGCTAGTGTGCATGGGGCCTCTTCCTGCCCACTCTCTGCCCATTGACCCCTTCTCTCCGCCCCTGGGGAACCTTACTCCGCCCTCTGGGAAGCCTTACTCCACCCTCTGTGCACCTTAACGCCACCGCAGACATTATTGCGTGATACGTGACGTTCTCACATGGTAATGTGCCATTGTTGCGTGATAACATCACATATCACGCAATAACATCGCAGCTGCGACATTAGCGCTGTTTAGTAAGCATACCCCTTAGAGATAATTTTATTAAGCTTAGAACACGCTATATTTATGAACTCAACACACTCACGCCATTTGGTTTGAACCAAGAAGTTGACTATCTGTTTTTTTTATAGTTCCCCTTGTCTATTCTTCTGTTTATTTATTTATTTTTACATTTTTATCTTCTGGTCTGTTTTTTAGCTTGATTACAAAAATATATTTTTAAATTTCTTAATTATTTATATTTCTGAGTTTTTATTATATACCTTGTAGTGTTCTGTTTTAGTTCTTGGTCACCTTTTATTACAGCGTTCCCTTTCATTGCTCTTTTCCTGGTTTTGTAGTTATCATCGATACACGAATGTATTTATGTTTTTATTTTTTTACTTCTTTAATGGGCACAGTGGGACACATGTTAGAGGAACATCCTACACAGCTCCAGTTAAGGATATTTAATATCTCTGTCGAGAGCAGAGCCCCTATACTTGATTGAGCACTACAATTTTTATTTGTCCCTGTTTGGACAACAATATTGTTTACTCTATTATGACAGCTTGTTGCATGGATCATGACATACATTTATATTCTTTTTCAACTATGCTTTTTAGTTTTATCTATTGCTTATATTTTTTATGTCTTTTACTGACCTTATTATTTTAGCACGTTTTCATTATTTATATGAACACCATGGCAAATACAATTTTAGATTTTAGATATGCCCTTTTTAATGATATTTATGATTTGAATGTATGATATACATATACATACACATTTGATCACATGCTTTATCTATTGCTTAGGTTTTTATGTTACCATCCATTTGAATATGTTTCATTATTCCACATAAGCACAATGGTAAACACAATTCTATATTTCAGTTACAACGCTGTACTTATAATTATGCCCACAACTTTATTGCGTAACTGTTTTGGGATACTGTCCTTGCATTCCCAAGCCGGTTTCATCCTTTCAGTTTACCATCACTCTCGTTTATGCCTTGACTCAAATTTTGCCATGCGTGTTCAATCTGTCAATCTCTTTTCTGGCACGAAACCGGGTTTATTTATTTTGCAATGCTCACATGCCATCTCACTCAAGGATTCTTGTACTTACTCACTGCGAGCATAACTTTGGCAGTTCATAAGGTATTATATTTGCTTATTTGACTTGATTTGGCTAGTTAAAACAACTTTTTAAATAAATGCAAGGCTGCGGGCAGGGTCCCGGCAGCTGACTGTAACAGGGCACGTGGCCAGGTGCAGGTACCCTGCGAGCAGCCGCGACCGGGGTGGCACGGGAGGGATGAAGGGAGTTCAAATTCATTGGCTCCCTGCAAATGCGGTCACGCGGGAGCCAATGGAAGGAAGGCACAGCGGCGTGGGGGGAGGAGTCAGGCCGGCAGCCTCCGCTTCTTCACTTGCGGCGGCAGTGGCTCGGGTGCAGGCTTGTGTGCTGCGAGTTCAGGAAGACTGGGCATCAAAATGGCAGATGAAATTTAATGTGGAGAAGTGCAATGTTATGCACCTAGGGAAGAACAACCCAAACTATAGTTACACGATGCAAGGTTCCACATTAGGAACCACCACCCAGGAAAAAGATTTAGGCGTCATTGTGGATACCATGTTAAAACCCTCGGCCCAGTGTGCAGCGGCGGCCAAGAGAGCAAATAGAATGCTAGGTATGATAAGGAAAGGAATGGAAAATAAAACAAAAGATATTATAATGCCTCTATATCATTCCATGGTGAGACCGCACCTTGAATATTGTGTGCAATTCTGGTCGCCGTATCTTAAAAAGGATATAGCGATTTTAGAAAAGGTTCAGAGAAGAGCCACCAAAATGGTAAAGGGGATGGAAGGATACTCCTATGAAGAAAGGCTAAAAAGGTTAGGGCTCTTTAACCTGGAAAAGAGACGGCTGAGGGGAGATATGATAGAAGTCTATAAATTAATGAATGGAGTGGAACGGGTAAACGTCGATCGATTGTTTACCTTATCAGAATATAGAAAGACTAGGGGACATGCAATGAAGCTACAGGGTAAACTATATAAGACTAATAAAAGAAAATATTTTTTCACTCAACGTGTAATCAAACTCTGGAATTTGTTACCGGAGGATGTAGTAAAGGCTGTTAGTGTAGCTGGGTTTAAAAAAGGTTTGGACAAGTTCCTGGAAGAAAGGTCCATAAACCATTATTAAGAAGGGACCCAAGATATCAATGCTTGAACCAATACAAGCATTGTGGAACCTGTGTCCCTTGGGGAAACTGCTAGGTACATATGACCTAGATTGGCCACTGTTGGAAACAGAATACTGGGTTTGATGGACCTTGGTCTGACCCAGTATGGCATATCTTATGTTCAGGAGAGCCTAGGCCTGAGGTCTTGCAGCTGGCGGAGCCGGGAGGAGAGCTGCAGTGTTGTCATGAGGTGGCCAGGGAGAGCAGAGCCGGGAGCCGGCAGTGTGTGACTCTCCCCTGCGGGGCCCGACCTGGAAGGAGAGCTGTGGTGTTGTCGGGAGGCAGCTGGTGAGAGTGGAGTCGGGAGAAGGCAGTGTGTGGCACTCCCCTGCAGGGCTTGACCTGTTTTGGGACTGCCAGGAGGGAGCTGGGAGAGGGCCCTGGCATTCCCGGTGGTGGCAGGTGCCGTTGGAAGACTGCAGAGGAGGACAGTTGGTGAAAGGCAAGTGTGGGGTTGGGAAGGGGGCGGGGGATGAATTTTTCTGAGTAGTAGGTAGTCTGAAGGGGGCTAATTCTCGGGTATTGGTGGTGGCTTGGGTTCAGCATTTTAGGCGGGAGGGGAATCATTACATTAAAAGAAGAAGGGGGACCAGCCTTACAAAAAAAAAAAAGCGAAGAAAATTTCTTTTTGAAGTTTAAAACAATCTAAAATAGGATAACCCTGATGCCGCCTCGCATGGGATGGCTGGGTCAGTCCGGAGGGCAGGGCAGGGCATGCAGGTCGGTGGGATGCTGTGCCACACCTTTGCGGGTGGATCTTGGGGGTCAAGGGGATGGAAGCATTGAGAGCAAGAGTAGGGAGGAGGTGGGGACTTAAGCAGCCATGGGGGGCAGCAAGGTTTCGGGGCGGCATGCAGGGGTCCCACAAGCGCTCAGAGGCCCAGTATTGGGTGAGGGGGGTACCGAGTAGTACGGAAGGTGGGTAGGGGTGGAGCGCAGTTGCAGGGGGGCAGAGCATGGGCTCAGGGACCTGAGGGCCCATGCAGGGGTGGGTCGAGGTCCCTGCAGAGTGACATGCGGGCCAGTGGTCCGCAGAGCAGGACTGAGGTGGTAGCGGGGGTGGAGTATATCAGGAGTGGTGGGAGAACAGAGGTTAGCAGTGAGGAGGCAGCAGTCAACCCAGTGGCATAGGGAGGGCAGCTGGGGGAGCAAAGGCAGGGAGGGGAGTGTTGCATCCGGGTTGGGCGCAAGAGGAGCAAGGGATCTCCTTCCCTGCAGGCTGGACATCGGTGCAGGGCAGCTGTATGCCAGTGGGGAGACCATCTCTATGGGAGCATTGGATTGGGGGGGGGGCAAGGTCCGTCTAGAGCAGAGTGGTTGGGGGCCTGGCCCCCCGCATGGTCTCCGGAAGTTCCCCTCCCTGTTTTTTCTTTTGAGTCTCCACAGGTGCAGGCGATGACGCAGCCTTCATCAAGGCATGATGGCAGAGGCCAAGAACTATCCCCGACTTTGGACGGGGGAGTGGCTGCAAGGCAGAGTTTTGTGGCGGAGGCCACCAATGTGAGGCGAGACGAGCTGGCACAGCAAGGCAAGGAGGTCTGCCAGGTGGAGACTAGGGCAGCAGTGGCATCGGCGCTGGATGGCCTTACAGCAGGTGAGTTGCAGGCGGATCAAGGTGAGGTGTTGCAGCGGCATGATGCGTGCGGCAAAGAAGGGGTAAATCGCGTATGAAAAGGCGGCATTCTTGTTGGCAGCACCATAGTTCGGAGTCATCCTCGTCCTCCTCCTCGGGTGCTTCGTCATCGTCATCTGGTGGGGAAATGGAGCGGCAGGGGGTAAGTAGCTGTGGCGGGACATGGGCCAGAGCCGGGGGCGGAGCCCTTATGGTAGTCGAATTTCCTGAACTGTGGGAGGGGGTTCCGAAGAGGCTGCACTGCAAAATTAGAAAACGGCGTTACATAGATATATTTCGGCTGCTGGAAGGCAGTAAGCGTTCAGGTGAGAGCAGGAAAAAGAAAAAAGAAGACGAGAAGGTGGGCCGAATCAAGAAAGTATTGCATAATATAGTAAATTGGACGCAATCCTTCTGCACTTAACAAGCGTGTGGGGTCATCACTCGCCCGGAGCATTATGGCACTTCTGCTAGTGTATGTGGATTCTATTTTGGAGGCGTCGCAGATGCATGAAGGGTGAGCATGGTTAAATTATGATGAAACGTTCAGGGACAAAATGGAAGAGAACAAATTGTTGTCCTGGGGTATGCAGGATATTAACCTTTGACTGACGCAAATGTCTGCTAGGCAGGGCCGGATTTACGTATACGCCATGTACGCCATGGCGTAGGGCCCACAGCCGGCAGGGGCCCACAAAAAAAGAACCAGGTTTTTTTTTTAACTCAATTAAAAAAAAAAACCTGGTTGCTGCCGCCGCGGGGCCCCCTCTGCTGCCGCGGGGGCCCCGTCTACAAGCTGGTCGGGTCGGGTCGGGTCGGGTCCGGTCCGGTCCGGTCGGGTCGGGTCTCTCTCCCTCCCTCCCTCCCTCCCTCCCTCGCTGCAGGCTGCAGGCTGCGAGAGACGCGAAGATAGAGCGTCTCCTCACGTCTGTGTTAAGCCCGCAGGGGCTGATGGGATTTCCCATCAGCCCCTGCCGGCTTAACACAGACGCGAGGAGACGCTCTCCCTTCGCGTCTCTCGCAGCCTGCAGCCTGCAGCCTGCAGCGAGGGAGGGAGAGAGACCCGACCCGACCGGACCGGACCGGACCCGACCAGCTTGTAGACGGGGCCCCCGCGGCAGCAGAGGGGGCCCCGCGGCGGCAGCCACCAGGTTTTTTTTAAATTAAATTTTACTTTAGGCCGGGGGGGGGTTAGGACTGGTAATGGGCTATGGGGGGGGGGGTTGGACGGGTAAGGGGCTATGGGGGGGGGTAGGACTGGTAAGGGGCTATGGGGGGGGTAGGACTGGTAATGGGCTATGGGGGGGTTAGGACTGGTAATGGGCTATGGGGGGGGTAGGACTGGTAAGGGGCTATGGGGGGGTTAGGACTGGTAATGGGCTATGGGGGGGGTAGGACTGGTAATGGGCTATGGGGGGGGGGTAGGACTGGTAAGGGGCTATGGGGGGGTAGGACTGGTAATGGGCTATTGGGGGGGCTGGGGCTGGAAATGGACTGGGGGGGGTAGGGCTGGTAATGGGCTATTGGGGGGCTGGGGCTGGAAATGGGCTGGGCTGGGCTGGGCTGGGGGGGGTTAAGGCTAGAGGTGGGCTGATGGGGTTAGGACTGGTAATGGACTGTGGGCTGTTGGGGGGGGCTTAGAACTGGCAATGGGCTTTGGGGGGGGTTAAGACTGGTAATGGGCTGTGGGCTGATGGGGGCTGTCTGGTAATGGGCTATTGGGGGGGCTAGGACTGGAAATGGGCTGGGGGGTTAAGACTGGAGGTGGGCTGATGGGGTTAGGACTGGTAATGGGCTGTTGGGGGGGGGTTAGAACTGGTAATGGGATATGGGGGGGTAAAGACTGGTAATGGGCTGTGGGCTGATGGGGGTTGTCTGGTAATGGGCTATGGGGGGCTAGGACTGGAAAGGGGCGGGGGGGTTAAAACTGGAGGTGGGATGATGGGGTTAGGACTGGTAATGGGCTGTGGGCTGATGGGGGGGGGGGTAGGACTGGCACTGGGCTATGGGGGCTGACTGGAAATGGGTTGATGGGGTTAGGACTGGAAGTGGGCTGATGGGGGGTTAGGACTGGTAATGGGTTATAGGGGGGGCTTAAACTGACAATGGGGTGATGGGGGTTAAGGACTGAAAATGGGGTGATGGGGGGTTAAGGACTGTAAGTGGGGTGATGGGGGGGCTAGGACTGGTATTGGGTTGGGGGGTTGCTAGGACTGGAAATGGGCTGATGGATGGCTAGGACTGGAAATGGGCTGATGCAGGGACTAGAAGGGAATGGATGCTGGGTGAGGCTGGAACTAGAAGGGAGCTGATGTTGGGGGAGGATTAGAATGGGATGGGGCTGGAAGAGTAAAATGGAGAAGGGAAAAATATTTTGTGTGGGAGGGATAAAAAATCTGCAATTGGCCGGGTATTGGGAGAGTAAGTGGGGATTGAGGATGGAGGGGTAAAATTTGAGTGGATGAAATAGGAATGAGGAAAGAGCAAAAGGAGAAAGATTAGTATGTTAAAGCAGATGTAGAGAAAGAATGGAAAAAAATCTAGAAGAGAGAAGAAAGGACAAATGGACAGCAGACGATGGAGAGTTAGCAGAAGACACGAAGAAACCAGAAGAAAGTGGCTGGAGCAATTGCAGCTGAAAAAAATGCACAAAAGGTAGAAAAATATCTCTTTATTTGAATTTATTAATTGGAATATGTCAGCTCTGGTAAATGTGCATCATTAACATCTGTGCTTTGTTTAGTACAAGAACAAATTAATGTATAGTTTTATTTCTACAGTGTTGTACATTCCAAGTTTGGCTTTTGGGATTCCCAGTTTAATTATTGTCTTCCTATTTCTAAATTGTGATTACTTGTTTGGTGATGGTCTATGTTCTGCATGTGTAACTGAGCTGAGGTGTTCTGTTTATATAATTCCTATTTGACATTGCCACTTGTTCTCTTTCCCCAGTAGGTCATGTATTGTTGTTCTCTGAAATGTATTGGTTTAATATTTGCAGTGTTGCCTTTTGATTGGTAGAGTATGGTGCTTTGTGAGTCCTGGTAGTGCTGTTAGGATACGGCGGGTTTACTATGGGCAGTGTTTGTAGTAGTTCCTAATGTGTCTGGCAGTTGGCACTGGATTATAGTAATGTAGAAATCTTTTAGTCTTTCTTTATCCATACACTCATTAAGAGGCACGTTTACTAAAAGTTAGTATATGGTAACATTATGCAAATATTTATGCAAATGAGGCCCCTTATGCAAATGAGGTCCGCACCCCCCTTGGGCCGCCCCTGCTGGGGGCCCACAATTTTTGTTGGCGTAGGGCCTCACTCAAGGTAAATCCGGCCCTGCCGCTAGGGCAGGTTTAGGGGTGGGGGCAGGGGGAGAGGAGGGACGGTTGGCACCGTGGGGGTGGGCCGGTCCTTTCGGGTGGGAGGGGTCGTGTTGCAGCAGAAATCAGGGGCAAGTGGGGTCGGGGACGTGTGTTGGAGGTTCAATAAGTCCACCTGCCCGTTTCCTGATTGCAAATTCAAGCACCTCTGCTCAGTTTATAGCGGAGGCCACTCTGCTATAAGATGCATTCAGAAAGGGGCCACTGGTGCCCTTGGGTCAGCCCCCAAGCCATAATGGGGTTGGTGACTGTGCCCCGACTCCAATACGGTTGGATGCCTTGCAGTATTGGCTTCTTCAGTACCCAAAGCGGGGGGATAGAGATGTTCTACTGTTCGGTTTTCAGTATGGCTTTGTTATTCCAGTTCAGGGTGAAGTGATGGCATCTAGAGCATGGAATTCGCCTTCGGTGCGGCGTTTTGCGATTGTAGTGCAGGACAAGCTATTGGTGGAGTTGAATTTGGGCAGAATCGCGGGCCCGTTTAGAGAGCCACTTTTCCCGGACCTGGTGATTTTACCATTGGGAATTGTACCTAAAAAAAAGCCAGGGAAGTTCCAGCTAATTCATAATTTGTCCTTTCCGCTGGGAACATCAGTAAATGACCACATCCCGCGGGAGTTGTGTACGGTGTGGTATGCTTCGTTTGATTGGGCAGCAGAGATGGTGAGAAAAGCAGGTCATGTGGAGTTAATGGCCAAAGTGCATATCAAATCTGCCTTTCGTTTATTGCTGGTACACCTGTCCGCTTTTCATTTGCTGGGTTTCCGTTTTCGGGAGGAATTTTATTTTGACATATGCATGCCTATGGGTTGTTCAGTTTCTTGTGCCTACTTTGAAAAGTTCAGCACCTTCCTGCAGTGGGTGCTGGTACGGAAGGTGGGCTGGGCAAAGGTGGTGCATTACTTGGACGATTTTTTGTTCGGTGGTGCGGCTCAATCTGCGGAGTGTCAGGGGCTATTAGATGGGTTTGTGGAGCTATCGCGAGAATTGGGTGTGCCATTGGCAGTAGGTAAGATGGAAGGCCCAGCAACAAGAATAACCTTTTTAGGAGTGGAGTTAGACTCCATGGAGATGGTGGCTCACTTGCCGCTTGAAAAGGTAGCCAGATTGCAGGTGTTGGTCACTAACGTATTGACGTCATCTAAGTTAACATTACGAGAAATGCAGGCGTTTGCTAGGCTCCTTGAATTTTGTGTGCAGAGTGATACCAATGGGTAGGGTATTTTTGCGGCAGCTGGCATCTTCCACAGCTGGTGTGTGAAAACTGCATCACCGGATTAGAGTCATGGAAGTGATGTGGGCGGATTTGCGGATCTGGAGTAGATTTTTGTGGGACTTTAATGGGTCCTCATTTGTAATGGAGGCAGAGGTTTCAAGCGAGGATCTGCAGCTCTATATGGATGCAGCAGGGGGCATTGGTTTAGGAATTTATTTCAGCGGTGCCTGGTGTGGATAGATGGCCGCAGTTCTGGCATGAAGTGGGGTTAACCACCAATATAACCTTCCTGGAGCTGTTTCTGATGTGGGTAGCATTGGAGTTGTGGCCGGATAGGCTTCATAATCGGAGGATAGTTTGGTGGTGCGATAACTCAGCCGTGGTCAGCGTGATCAATCACTGCTCTCCCAGTTGTTTGCGGGTAGCGGAGCTAATGAGGGAAGTGGTATTAGCATGTTTGCAGTTGAATGTGTCGGTAAAGGCCCAGCATATCCTCGGCTGTACTAACGAGATTGATGATGCTCTTTCTCATTTCAAGTGGGAGCAGTTTTGGGCTTTGGCTCCAGAAGCGGACACAGAAGGATCCGTGGTCCCAGAGAAATTATGGAGCATTGGCCAAAGGAGATGCTGAATCTACTGCGGAGTTCAGTGTCAGTGGGGACATGGTCAGCATACCAACAGGGGTGTGACAAGGTGGTAGAATATTTGGTTGCCCATGGGTGGCAGCTGGGTGGGGTGTCTGATCAATTGATAGGTCGGTATATACTTGAGGCCAAGGGCAATGGGTTCTCCAGATCTTCGGTGCGTACCCACTTGGCTGAGTTTAACTTTTTCTGCGAGAGCCATGGGTTGGGGCTCGCTCTGGGGTGGATTCTTATCCCACAGGCTACTTCAAGGGTGAGAGCGTTGTGGTAATGAGGCTTCTAACAAGCATAGAAAAAGGGCTGGTTTTAAAACTTTTTCTTCTGAGCTAAAGCATGGCTCAGGCAGGCATTCATTTAAATCAGCACCTAGAGAGCAAAGCCACATGATTGAGAGTGCTGAGTACAGACCACACCCTGCCTCCATGGCAACACAGAGTGCAAATGAGAAACACCTGGGGGGTTGGGGCAAGGAAACGGGTCTCACACTAAAACATTTAAGCTCTCAGGATCAAAGGCAGAGAGAGAGAGAAGCAGAGAGAGAAGCAGAGGATGGAACAGAAGGAGTAGAATCAAGACAGGAGTCTTGGACAAGGCAGACACGGGAGTCACGGGAGAGAGGCAAGAAGCCAAAGCCAAGAGAGTCCTAGCAGATTGGACAGTCTAGGAGAGAAAGACTGAGGAGTCTGACCAGAGGCTCCGGAGAATGGCAGAGAAAGTCTGAGCCTCGGCAAAGAAGCGATTCTAACAGCAGCTCTTCTACCAGAGGCAGCTGTACAGAATTTGCAAGCCCTTGTAAAGGTAGGAACCCAAACTCTGGGAGAATTGTAGAATACAGCTCAGATAGCAGTGAGGCTGCTGAGAATTCAGAAGGAGAGATTTATCCTTCTGGAAAGCCTGAGAGAAAAACTGTTCTAGAAGCCAGGGAAGACAGCAGAAACCTGTGAGTGTCTTGCCCAGAAATACAAAGCCGTGCAGCTCATATAAGAAACCTGAAGGGAGAAAAGGGAATCCCTGAGATGAAATGTTTAAGTTAATGCAACGATTGAAACCTGATTGTGCAAATAAAGATCCAGAGCTGTTTCAGGGTGAAACTGAAGACATGGAGATAGAGTTAACTGGATTGGAGCAGGATACAGAGTCTCTAATGCAGAGCTACTCAATTCCAGTCCTGGAGGCCCTCAAACATGCAGGTTTTCGGGATTTCCCTAATGATATGCATGAGATATATATGCATTAGATATAGCCTGCCAACCTGTCTGGTTTTTGGTCCTCCAGGGCTGGATTTGGAGACCCCTGCCTTACACCTCTGTCATTTAAGATTGTAAGTGGGCAAGGTGCAGATGTCCAAGACATCAAAAAGGTTAGAATTTGTCACATTCCTCCTTGCTTGTCACCACCACCAAAATATTGTCTATTAGACAACTTTTTGGTGGTGGTGAGAATCTAGGAGGAATGTGACACATTCTATCTACCCTTTTGATGTCTAGAACATCTGTACCTTGCCCACTCACAATCTTAAATGACAGAGGTGTAAGGCAGGGGTCTCCAAATCCAGCCCTGGAGGGCCACAAACCAGTCAGGTTGGCAGGCTATCTCTAATGCATATATATCTCATGCATATTCATTAGGGATATCCCGAAAACCTGCAGGGTTGCAGACCTCCAGGACCGGAATTGAGTAGCTCTGCTCTAATGGATTGCTCAACAGCTTATGTTTCATAAGGGGAAAAGCTGAATTGCTAGCCAAAGAGAAAATTCAGAACTGTGCTAATTGCTCTGAGGTTCTTTTGAATGCTGAAAGCAAAAGGAAAGGATTACAAATGTGTTTTGCTTATCACTGTTTGAAGCATTAGTTCTGTATGCTGAAGAAAGCTACTTGAGTTCATTATTGTTTCTGTTATACCTGGTTCATGTTCTAAAGAAGATTTACTTTGCTAAAGTCTGATGATACAAACGAAAATTTAATAAATTTCCTGTGAATTGCCTAAAACTACTCGGACTGATTATTAACCACAAATAAAAAATCCCAGCAGCATTTGCTCTGGTAATAAGTCAGTTTAACAAGAACAGTTGGCACGCAGTACTCTTTATAGGCCACCGTCTAGACAGGGTGCAGCGCCACAGCATGCAAGGCTGACGCCTCGGGACCCTCAGCGGCCGATAAGACACGAATTGCTGGTGAGACTCTATGCTGCCTTACCAAGGGTGGCAGTGTCACAGTATGAAGTCACCCTGTTCTGGGCAGTCTTTTGTCATGCCTTTTTTGGGGCCTTCCGGATAGGGGAGCTGGTGGCGAATTCCAGTAGACCAGGGATCGAGGGCGGTATGCAATGACACCACGTCCGGGTGGAGGTGGGGCAGTTAAGAGTCTTACTGGCAAAATCCAAGACAGACCCACAAGGGAGAGATTGTGGGTGGTCTTGAGGGAGAATGTGGGCTTGGTGACATGCCTGGTGGCGGCCGTGTGGCAGTACTTGCAGGTGTGTCCCGTGCAGGCAGGAGGTATGTTTATTCATTAGAGCGCACGGGTGTTGACACACTTTCAAGTTGCTGCAGTACTGAGGGTGGTGCTGTGACAATTAGGCGAGGACCCTCTCCTGTTTGCGCCGCACTCTTTTTGCATCGGTGCGACAACTAGTGCAGCGGTGGCAGGATTGCCCGAGCGGGACATACAAAGCATTGGCAGATGGTGTTCTTGGGCATTTCGGGGTTATGTGCGGCTTTGAGTGGGTGAAGGGGGTTGCAGGGTAGGGGATTCTAATTGTTCATTGCAGATGGGGGACTGAAACCTTTGGGATGTTGGTTGATTGGTCAATCCTTTGTCCACTGGGCGGGACAGCGAGCATAGACAAGGCTGGTGGGCCCTAATCTGGGGATTGATCCTGCGTTGGTGTCTGTTTCATGGCTGGGAGAGCGCGGTCTTTGCTGGACACAGCTACTGCCTTTGCTACGGCACCACAGGAGAGTATGGAAACAGCCGGCGGTGATGATTTTACACTTGGGGGGCAACAACCTTGTCTCCTGGACATGCAGGCAGCTGATAAGAGTGGTGCAGAAGGATTTGGCAGTGGTTTTGTGGATGTTTCAGGGTGTGGTGTTAATGTGGTCAGACATTATTCCAAGGCCTGCTTGCTGGAACCAACAGCGTTGGTCACGGGGTATGATGAAAATTAATCCCCAGATTGGCTGTTGGGTCTGCGAGCACAGGAGTTACCAGATCATTCATTCCTGGGTAGAGGTCAGTTGCGAGGGGCTATATAGGAGCGATGGCATACATTTATCACTAGTTGGGGTTGATTTACTCCTGAACGACTGTCAGGAGGCCTTGGAATATGTGCTTCTGCAGGATGACTGCTGGTCGCAGCTTGGGGGTGGGGGGACAGCGCAGGTACAGGAATGTCACCTGTGCCAGTGGCGGGACTGCAGAGGTTTCCGGGGTCCGGAGCATCAGGTTACACTTGGGAGGGGGTGGGGTGCCCCTGACCTGGACAAACCCTGGCCGACATTTGCTATTAGCATGGCGAAGTCGGGGTAAAGGGGGTAGGAAGCTTGCCGTGGGAAATTTTTCGGCAGTAGCGGTGGCGAGGCACTTAGCTAATTGTATGGCTGGTGCGGCATTGCTCCACTAATTGGATTGTTAAGGTTTATAAGTCCAACATATTGTTAAGTTGTTAAAAGGTTAATAAAGCTGCGACCAGTTGTGTTCCATGAGCATTTGGTGTGGTGTGGTTTGTGGTGGAGGGTTGGGGGGATGGATGGGGGGGTGAAGGCGATGGAGATTTATGGGGCCCGAAGCACTGGGTCCACCTGCCTCGGTTAATGCAAGGCCGCGGGCAGAGTCCCAGCAGCCAATTGTAACCGGGCACGTGGCCCGGTGCGGGGACCCTGCGCGCTGCCTGGTGCAGGGACCCTGTGCGCGGCCCAGTGCAGGGACCCTGCGCACGGCCCGGTGCGGGGTGGTGTGGGTGGGATGAAGGGAGTTCAAATTCATTGCCTCCCTGCGAATGCGGTCACATGGGAGCTAATGGAAGGAGGGCACAGCGGCGTGGGGGGGAGGAGTCAGGCGGCCAGCAGCTTCCGCTTCCTCACTTGCGGCGGCGGCTCGGGGTGCAGGCTTCCCTCCCACCCACCCATGGAAAGGATGGAGGGAAAAAAGGAAAGGGGTGTTGCAGCTTGGGGGGGCAGGGGGGGGGAGAGGGATCCCAGACAAACCCTGGCCGACCTTTGCTAATAGCATGGCAAAGTCATGGGAAAGGGGGTAAGAAGCTTGCCGTGGGTAAGTTTTCGGCAGTAGCGGTGGCAAGGCTCTTTGCTAATTGCATGGCTGGTGCGGCATTGCTCCGCTAATCGGATTGTTAAGGTTTATAGGTCCAACCTATTGTTAAATTGTTAAAAGGTTAAAAGGTTAGTAAAGCTGCGACCAGTTGTGTTCCATGAGCATTTGGTGTGGTGTCGTTTGTGGTGGGGGGTTGGGGGGATGGGTGTGTGTGTGTGGGGGGGGGGAAGGTGATGGAGATTTATGAGGCCCAAAGCCTCGGTTATACAGTGATGTCCTTAAAGCAGAATGACTTTCTCTCTGTGTGTCCTTTTTCGAAAGTCTTTTACTATGCTCACGGCAAGTTTTTCGCATTTTCATTATTTTGCAAGCTGCAATACTCCATATATGTTCCTTTTTTTCTTATCTCAGTTGTTAGTTTACGTTTTTACTTATTTCCTTGATCCATCGAAATAATCTCTCCCCCCCTCTTTTTTTAAAAACAGAGACGGTTTTAGAGAAAATCATTTTTATTGATGTTATTACTATAATCGTTAACAACAGTACACCAAACAGTAAACTACAACACCTAAACATCAAAGAGAGCTCAAGGTTGTTCATAAAAGCTGTACAGACAATGTCTTACGGCATAAGAGAACAGCATATATAAAGCAATATATATAAAGCAATAGAGAAAGCAAACCCCGTTGCCGACTCGCACACTAAACAAGTATCAAAGATGAGTGCAGTCGATAATTGCCAAAGAATATTATTATTAGTACAATGATCCCTTAACCTCTCTCCCACTGAATTGACCAAGCATCATATTCAGTGGCAGACCCTAGAATAAGCCAGACACAAATAAACAAGGAAACATAGTAAACATATTACACCTTGGCAGACCAGCACTTTCAATAGAACATCAGCAACCTAATATAGATAAGACAAGCACTAAGAGCAGTTCCCCATTTCTAGCCTTTCGATGTATCAAAGCTAACATTGCAATATTTCAACATGCCCCCCCTGACCCTCACCCCAGCCCCAACCCCCCCTCGTTCTTCCCCCCCTCAACCCCCTCCTGCCCACACCCCCCCTCCTACCCGAAGAATATCCAAGGTCCCCACTAAAACTCTAGGTGGCTTGCCTATGAATATCATACCCCGTCCCTCCCCCATTAATCAGGCCCTACCATGTCAGACCCACTGTCGGGCACCAAGGCCCAGATTTCTCGAAACTTACTCATCTGCTGTGGACCTAATAGGCGCGCCGTGCAGCGCTCCATAGTCAGTAGCACCCGCATCCGGCTCTCCCACTCCTGCACACTAGGCCCCGGGGACCCCACCCAGTAGCTCAGGATCGTCTGTTTGGCTACAACAAAACCCTTCTCACAGAGTTGGCGCTTATTCCCTTTTATAATAGTCTTATCCTCATAAGACCCAAATAGGCACCATGCAGGCACCAGGTTCACCTGTTGGCCAATCCAATCACTGAGCTTCCCTCCAACTTCAATCCAAAAGCCTTGGATAATGGTGCACAACCAAAACTTATGTGCCAAAGTGCCCTTCTCTACCTCACATAAGGGACACCTATCAGTAGAGGAGATCCCCGCCCGTGCCGCCCAAGCATCATGGACATAGCTGCGCCACAGAAATTTATATTGCACTTCTTGCAACTGTACTGATTCAGACACTTTGGCTATCTGCTGAAAAGCATTATGTAAACGCTCAGCCGTGCCTTCCACAATCCCATCAGCTACCCATCTACGCTCTAGACGTTCCAAGTCGGTCCAATCCTGCCCCGCTCTAAGCTCTGCCCGCAAGCTCCGGCCCGTAATTTTCCCCTCCAAGGCCCGAAAGAGGTCTACCATACCACTCCCCTCCCAGTGCAAGCCCCCAGAAGTTTGACGCTGCAGGCTTTGCACATAATGGAGTGGAGGAGTGGCCTAGTGGTTGGGGCAAGGTACTTCGGGCCAGAAGGTCAGGGGTTCAAATCCCACTAGAGGACAGCAACCTTGGGCCGGAAGGACTGGGGTTTCTAGTCCCACAGGTGCTCCTTGTGGTATTGGGCAAGCCACTTAAACCTCCATAGCCCATGTTCCCTGTAAAATAGTTCTCTGTGTGCTGTGCTTTCCTGTCTAATCAATGTGTTTATAGCTCAAAAAAAAATTTCCTGTCATGATTTGACAATTTCCAATCTATAATCAAACCACTGCTGATCACTGGAAGTAGCGGTATACAAATGTATACTAAATAAATAAATAAATAATGCCTCACCTGAAGGTAAAAGTAAAAATCGTGCGCCTGCAGATGGTACCGGGCACACAGCGACTGGTAGGAGTCCATCTGTGCCGTCTGTGTCATCTGCAGGTGACCCACATATTCCACTCCACATTGTGCCCAGCGCTTCACCACCACCCCCTGCCTTCCCTGGTCAAAATTCCCATTTCCCCGCAGAGGGAGACAATCAGAGCATCTCCAATCACATCCCCTATACTGACATAACAATCTCCACACCTGACGGAGTGCCCCAAGGTAGCTGGAGTGCTTCCAGAACCCTGGGAGCTCTCTCCCTGGCTTATGCATCCAATACATTCTGTGAAAGGGCTCAGAAACATGATCAATCAGCTCAAGCGGGACTATTTCTGTCAATCCCACCACTAAATCGCGTAGTGGCCGCAATAGGCTAACAAGATTGTACTCCCTTAGGGAGATAAGGCCTGCCCCCCCTCCCCCTCCGGTCTGGACAAGGCCGCAAAAGCAATGCGCGCCTTCTTTCCTTTCCACAGAAATATGGACAAATGCCTCTCCAAAACCTTCAAATCCTTCCGTAATAACCATATTGGGGCATTTCTCAGCAGATATATCCACCGGGGTACTTCAATCATTTTAAAGAGGGCTACGCGTCCCTTCAACGAAAGGGGCAACTCCCTCCATCTCCTGAGCCTATCCAACGTGTGAGTCATCATGGGCTCCACATTGACTGCATACAGCTTTCGGAGCTCACACGGAATGTGGATACCAAGGTAGCGAATAGAATCGGTCACCCATACTAACGGGAAGGGACCCCTCCACCCCCACCGAACTGTCCCGCCATTGTCAAGCCCCAGTGACTTCATTTTGTTTATTCTCAATCCCGAGAACCCCCCAAATAGTCCAATCTGGGATAAGGCGAATTCCAAAGAGCTCTGCGGATGCGTCAAGCATAGTAACAGATCGTCCGCAAAGGCACAGACCTTCACTCCTCCATTTGGCCATGAAATCCCCTAGATCTCCGCCGCCTGCTCTAATACTCGCAACAGGGGCTCCATCTGCAGGATAAATAACAAAGGCGAGAGCGGACAACCTTGTCGCATCCCCCTGCGCAACTCAAAAGACTCCGAACGCTGTCCCCCCGCTGCTATGAAGGCCAAAGGCGCCATATAAAGGGCCTGTATCCAAGTCAAAATGGCTCCCTCAAATCCAAATCTCCGAAGCACTTCAAACATGTACTTCCACGACACCCTATCAAAGGCCTTCTCTGCGTGTAGGCTGACCAATAGTAATGGGTCCCCCCATTGCACACACACAGCTCAGCCCCCAGAAGAACTTTACTAATATTGGAGAAGGCCTCCCGGCCTTTAACAAATTCTGTTTGACAGGGGCTAATCAGCTGCGGAAGAAGCAGCTGCAGCCTTTTCGCTAACACTCCAGCCAGGACTTTCATATCATAATTGATTAACGATATCGGCCTATATGAAGCCGGATCCACCGGATCTTTTCCAGCCTTGTGAATCACCATAATCGCGGCCGTTCGCATATCGCGAGGGAACCCCCCCCCCCCCCTCAGATAGCACCTCCCCATACACTGCAGCCAGGGTGGGGACCACCTGCAACTCCAGCATCCGATAGAATTCTACTCCGTAGCCATCCGGTCCAGGAGCCTTGTGCGGTTTCCCCCCTCTAATCACTTTCTGAATTTCCACTCCATCTATCGGTCTATTTAACTCCTCAAGGTCCGCTCTCGTAAGTCTCGGCAGCTTTATCCCATCCAAAAAGGCTTTCTCGTTCTCTCTATCCTCTGACTCCGGGGTATACAACTGCTCATAAAATTTCCGAAAAACTTTCACGATGCGTTTGGGGTCTGAGCTCTCAACCCCTGCGCTATCTCTAATAGAAGCTATCATCTTAGGCCCTCCCCCTTCCTTCACCAACCGGGCCAGCAAGCTGCCCATTTTGTTACCGTACCGGAAGAGCTGATGCCGGTAGTATTGCATACTGTATACCGCTCGTTCTTGCAAAATACCATTAAGCTGTTTCTGAACCGCTAGATAAGCTGGGATATGCGCTTTCCCCTGCATTCCGAAAGACAGCCTCTTCAAACGCCGCAGTTCCCCCGCCAACCGCAACACCTCCCCATTTATTCTACGCTTTTTGCGGGCCACGTATGCAATAATATAGCCCCTCAATACAGCCTTCCCGGCTTCCCAGCACAAGGTGGCAGAACGAGCACTGGGCTCATTGAAGTGCAGGTATTCCTCCCACTTTTGCACTAGATACTGCTGAAAACTTTTGTTCTTCCACATCTGCCTGGGGAAAGCCCATCTAGAGTCCCCTCGGTCTCTGCCCCTCCAGTCCATCCACACCATTGCGTGATCCGACACTAATATGGGTTCAATTTCAGAAGCTACTACTCTGCCAAATTCCCTTTCCACCACTAAAATATAATCAAGCCTAGACCAGGTACGATGCGCTCGAGATAGATGTGTGAAGTCTTTTTCCCCCCCATGCACGGTCCTCCAGGTGTCTACCAGTCCCCCTGTCTGACATAGGTAGCTTACTCCTTTCCTACTCCAGCCGCCTTTCTCTTGCACATCAGACTTGTCAAGCACCGGATCATGAGGGCAGTTGAAGTCTCCCGCCACAATTAGTGGGATCCGCGGTGCAGTGTGCACTTTGCAACCCACCTTCTGGAAGAAACTATGATCATAGATGTTAGGGGCATATATGTTTCCTAAGAAGAATTCCTCCCCATTTAGCTTTAGGTGTACAAATAAGTATCTGCCCGAGGGATCTAAGTCTTCTCTCAATACTTCTACCTGGAGTTCTTTACTTATCAAAATTGCCACCCTTCTTTTCCGGCCCCCCGAGGGAGCAGCAAGCACATGTCCAACCCAGCATTTTTTTAGTTTGTCATGTTCTTTTGCACTGAGATGTGTCTCTTGCAGCAAGGCTACCTGGGCCTTACTTTTCCGCAGGGCCTGTAGTATTTTCGTCCTTTTCACAGGCGAGTTAATCCCCCCAACATTCCACGAAACAAATCGCATATCCTGTCTCATGGGCTCGTGTCAATTGAAGATAACAGCTTGTATTTTCCCCATGTCATTGCCCGGGGTTGCCCAGCCTCAACCCCCAGCTTGAAAACTATCCAGACTAGGCCTCAGCGCCAGATGAAGATATAATGCTGCCTTCTCCACCCTAGAGCACACCTGTGTGCTGCAGAACTTTTGGACCTGGCGATGTCTCCCCAACCCCTGGCGCCCCTCCCACCCCCACCCCCCCTTTCCCAGTCCCACCCCTCCCAACCCCCCCTGCCCCCCCCTCGCTCCTCCTCCAGTCCCTCTTCCCTAAGCCCCCACCACCCCCCAAGTAAAAAACCTTTCTTTCCACTATCAACCATCTTGGTTGATATTCGAGTCCCTGCCGTGCACTGCAGGACCGCCCCGAGATCCCGCTCTGGAGGGATATCAAAGTAAAAGACGCCCCCGCCCAGCTTCCCCCCAGCCCACAATATTCAAACTTAAACAATATTCAAACTTAAACAAGCTTAATCCAGTCAGGTAACATTCAACATTTAACATTTAACATTTAACATCTAACATCGAGGAGCAGAGCGCACCCTCCTGTCTGAGCCATTACCCCCCCCCCCCCCATATCCGTTGCAGCATGCCTGCATAGTTAACGGGATACAGTGAACAGTGAACAGCAGGCCATAAGAAAATAAAATAATAAAATCTTAATTGCAAAGCTCGTGACCACTACTGTACAGGCACGTGTGAACAGAAGGTAGTCCCCCACTCGCGCAAACTTGCACGGGCCTGACTGTGCTGCGGGAGGCTTCTGTTCCCCTCTTAAGCGGCACACTCGCCAGAACAATATTAGCAGGTAACAATATTGGCAGTTAACAAAAATGCACAATATAGTAAGAAGACCGGAACCATCCACTCCCACGGTCTAGGGCACTAATCAGCGTCTCCAGTCTGTAGCGGCGGGGTCTCCTCCAGCTCCAGCAGGTACCGTTTGGCAACTGCCGCCGAGTCGAAGACAGATGTTTTCCCCATGTTGTACACACGCAAAATAGCTGGAAACGCCAGCGTGAATCTGATTTGTTTTTGAAACAAAGCCACACACACAGGCGTAAATTCCCTGCGCTTCGCGGTGACCAAGGCGGAATAGTCCTGAAATAGAAGCAGTTTGCTATTATCCAGATTGAGCTGTCAGTGCCGACGGTAGGCTTGCAGCAGTTGCTCTTTGTGGGCAAAATTGAGGATCCGCGCTATCACCACTCTAGGTCGTGGTCTGGACGCCATCTTCCCGCCAATGTGGTGAGCATGTTCGACTCAGACATCCCCCACCAATGAATCTAGGCCCAGAGCCTTCGGGAGCCATTGCTTTATCAAAGGCAGCAGCTGCTGGTCAGTCGTGGTCTCTGGAACACCCACAAGGCGAATATTATTTCTGCGGGAGCGATTTTCTAAATCATCGATTTTAGTTTGTAAGGCTTCCCATTTCGCCCGATTGTTTTCATGCTCCCGTGCCTGTCGGCCTTCATCGTCCTCGATAGCCGCTACCCTATGCTCCAGCTCCTCTATTTTCTGGCCCATTTCCAGCTTCGACGTGCCCATGTCCTCCAGCTTGGACAGGATTTGGTCGAATTTAGGGTTGAGATGCCTTACTACTTCCCTCACCAAATCTTCAGTAGCTGACTCCACAGACTCTTTACTCGGCGAGGAGGGTTGCGTTCCCACCAAAGCCGAGGTCCCAGCCCGGGCCACTCGCTCTTTCTCCTTCTCTTTCTCTTTTCGCGACGGAGGCGGCATTTCACAGCGTTGGGCAGCCGGTTATGCACAGCCAAGTATTGGAGCTGGGGCTCTCCAATCACCCGTGGCCTCTCCCCAGGGGCTAATTGGTAGATTTTTAGTAGATTTCTCGAGGCGGCCCCGGAGCAAGCGGAGACACGTCTTCACTCGCTCATGTGTCACGTGGACCTCCCAACAGACACGGTTTTATTATGTATTTTAAGTCTTTGATTATAACATAGAGTATTTCATCATATTTATTTATCCTTCCCGATTACCACTCCAAACATCTGATTACCTGGTCACACTATCCGTTGTTTGTTTATAAGATATATATATATATTTAATTTATTTTATTTAGCTGCATTTATATCCCGCTTTTCACCGGGTCAAAGCGGTTGGGGGATACATTTAACACGAGGGGATATGAGACACATACACTAATACTTACAGGGAACATGGGCAATGGATAATTCCCAAAAGCAGTTTCATTGTGTCTTTTTTATATAGTACTAAGTTTCAATATTCTATTCTCTTTGACAATGAAACAACGTGCTTTTATTTATGTTACGATTCCTTCTTATGTTTAAGACGCCTTCACATAGTTTCACACTATGGGCAGTAGAATCTTCCCTTGGGACATATATAAATTTAAAAATTCATTCAATAGTGAGTATTTACAGCTATTTAGGATTATAGCTGGCTACCTCCCTCCTCTCATGTGGTGCATTGAACAGTAATTGTTGGATTTTAATTGTTCTTGTGCTCCTCTCGTATCTGGCTCTGCATTTCCCTCTAAAAACGTTTTTTGCATTTACATGATTTCTGTTCCTTTTCAACAGTGAGTTATTAATTGAAAAAAGGTCTTTTTCAAGACTTCTACTCATTATGTGTTTTCCACATGGTGCATCACGTAAGTACCCTCTCTGTAATATCCTCCTTTATACAATATGAGTTGTTTGGCTTTATTATTCTTACTTTTCAATATTTTTAATTATCTTTTAACTATTTATTTGGCTATTTTTGTTTTTTATGTGTTTATGTACTATCTGTCACTTATTGGTTTACCCCTTCACTTTTACGATTATTGTTTTTTTAATATTAATTTTAACAATATGAAGTTGATATAATTATTCTTTTTATGTTTTTGATATTTTATATGTTTCAATATGTACTATTTCCGATTTTACCAGTGTTATGTATTATAATTGTTTTTAGATGCGTACCCCCCGATGAAGGCTCCATGCCGAAATGCATAGGAGCTTTTTACTAATAAACTCAGCACCTGTGACCTCTACTGGCCTTCGCCCATTGTGTTTCTCTTCTAGCTTCTGGCTACAGTCTGAATTTTTAACTGCTTACCTCCTCTCCGTGCAGAAGAAACAGCCAGGCACATTTAGAAAGAAAAGTGCTGCCGGAGCAGCGATTCAGCCCCCAAACCAGCCCGGCGTGCACGGAAGGAGGTGAGTTCCTCTGTTTGTGCAGAAGAAGCAGCCAGGCACATTTAAAAAGCAAAGCACTACGGGCATGCCTGCACCTGGTGAGTCCATGCCTAAGGACCACGCAAAGGATTCTTGGGCATGGCCTTTAGCATAGATCATAGTATACCTACCTAATCAGCTCCTTCCGAGCCAGCAACAGTCACTAAGAGGCATCAACAATCCAGTGTACCCACTGCTCAATAATCTCTGAAAAGAACGCAGAGAGGCAAACCTGAGAAACTGCATCAGCCAACCATTAGAGAGAGACAGAACTACTGTGACTATACAGAACCAGATCGTAATTCCTTAACCTGGTACACAGTGCCTTCACAATGACTCAACAAACACTTCAAATTCTGTCTGGCACACAGATCTCCCACAGCTGATCCAAATAACCTAATGTCTGTTCTAGAACTTTCATGTGCCAATAAACCTCATAACAAGTAACAAATCATCCTTGGAGAATCAGTCTTACATCCACTCACAACACTCTTGGTCATTCCTCTGTGCAATGAACGATATGGATTTTGACAAATAATCAATATCCTTAACCACAGTAAGAGAAACAAACTTGACTTGTTATTTCTACCTAATGACATTCTTGATAACGCACAGCTACCTCCTGTTCAAATGATACCTGATATGTATCTAAACTTAGGGGCATGTTTACTAAAAACCGCTAATTTGCGCGCCGCAAAATAGCGCACTAAAAGCTCTAATTAAGAGCGCTTAAACACCCCGCAAACGTGCGATGAAGCCCCGCACACTTGCGCGTCACAGTAACGGGTGCCGCACAAGTACGGGCCTGCAAATGTCCGATAGAGGCGTGGAAAGGCTAATGGAGGGCGGAGGAAGGCCCCGGAGGGGCGTAGAGAAGGGGTTAATGGGCGGGGAAGGGGAGGGGAGAGGCGCCCCGCACATTATAGGTGCTGAATTTCCCAAAAAAAATAGCGCGAGTGAATCACTCTCGGTAGAATGCATTTAAAGGGAAGAGAAACCATTTCCGTCAGCAATGTACAGCAAAACCGGGGAAACCTGCAAAACGTGAGCAGTGTGATACATGTGCACAGCACAAAAGTGCAATTATAAATAGAAAATGACCACCACAAAAATATTAAAAATAGTAATTCAGTTGGGGAACAGTTATAGTGATGGGCAAAACTAGAAAACACACCCAGGAAAGCTCCAAAAAAAAGAAATGATTTATGGAAAGGTGTACGGAGCGGAGACTCGTCCAAAAAACATTTCCCTTTTTCTGGAGCTGTCCTGGGAGTGTTTTCTAGGGGTGCTCATTAATATCACTGTTGCCCAGCTTGGGTATATGTTTTCCCCCTTTGTTCTGTGGTCATTCCGGGTTTTATTTGCACGTTTGTCACCACACAGGGTGAAGGAGCCCACAGTAAAAATGTGTACAGCAGGGTTTGTGACTCCATCCTGCCAGGTTTACTACCTCCAGGGGCTGCACTGTCTCTGTGGCCATAGTGTGGTGCAGCAGACAGAGCCATTACCTTTAGGACTAAAAGGCCAGAGGTTCATATCCCAGCTGGGGCACTTGCCAGCCCAGTCCCCATATTTTACCCACCACTAAACAAAGATAGCGCAGACACCCCTGTATTGCAGGGAACATAAGCATGGGGGAAACACCCATATTTTACCCAACACCGCACACACACCACAACAATGGGCATACCTACAGCCAAGTCCCCAAAATGCAGTCCCGTACTGCCACATTGCAATCAGGTCATCTGCTTTTTCTGAGAGAAGCTCATGCCAGCATGTTGGCGCACGAGTACATGTGGTGCAGGGAGCAGTGGCAGCTAGCCACAGAGGACAGAGGCCTAGCCATGTGCAGGCTGGCACAGTCCACTGCAACACACAGGCCCTGCCGGATCCACAGGCATGGACATTCCAGGGAATCCAGCCAACTTGTGGCTACAAGGTGGTGCAGTGCACACAGACAGTGCATGCAAGAACAGAAGGTCACAGGTTCAAAGCCCAGCTGGGGCTACCACCAATCCTTCCCACATATTTTTCCCACAACTACACAGTGATAGCAAGGACAAACCTTTCGTGGCGAGGACATATGCAATGGTACTACGTCTATCTTTTACCCCACTGAGCACAGACACCATGTACAGAGGCAGTACCTAGAGCAGAATCTCCCAAATGCAGTCCTGGTGGGCCACACACCAGTCAGGCTCCATGCTGCCACTCATACAAATGCCTGTGCTGTATATCTATGCACCACCCCCATGGCATGTAGATGCAGCTCATGCATATTCATGAGGAACAGCAGGAAAACCCGATCAGTGTGATGCAAACCTGGACTGGAGTTCGGAATCTCTGCGGTAAAGCAGCAGCCAACAGGGGCAGACACACCCACACCCACACCCACAGACCCCATTGGCCAATGTCTCCTGGAGAGGCAGAACATTGGACCCTGCGTGCATCTCCCAATACTAGCACCTGCATACCTTAGCAATGTCACCCTACACCTGAGGTATACGGTACACAGCTCTGAGACGCTTGCTAGGAGTACTGGCAGATAGATATCCATACGTTACGCACATACTGCTAGTTGACCCCATCCGAACAATCTGTTCGGTGTTTGCGGTGCGTGCTCCAGCCCTTGCCTCTGATGGTGTTTACCACCCTGGGGAGTGACCCCCAGCAGTACTGCATAGCATATCCATGCCTTGCCGTGCCCAGCACCGGTTTGGTGGGCAAGGCTAATTACCTCCTCAATAGTAGCACCATGATGGCATAGGTGTGGAATTGTGTGTCTGTCTATATACAGTGGGTGTTGGCTGCAAGCCCCTTCTACAGCCCACACTGCCATCACTGTTGCCAGTATTGGCCTGCCAATGTGCATAATGAGTAGCAAGGGACCATGGGTATATCTCAGACAGAGTGGACTGACCAGGATGCAGCTGCACAGGGCATAGGGCACTGGCAGGGGCATGGTAGTGCCTGGCCACCACCTACACAGACAGGGTGACCTCTGTATGTGCTGCTGGGAGATCACTCTCACCCTGAGTGTGCAGTGACGGCAGCATGGCTAGGCACCCCCATAGTGCTATATTGTGATTTTCCCATGTGATATGTATGGGTGTCCTGTGGGGGCCTCTTCATGGACTTATCTGCCTGTGTGTGCTGCCACCCCAGTTGTGGGTGCATGCATGTCCATCAGGACCAGCCAGCAGACTGTTCACAGCTGGTATGTGTTGTGATGGAGTGCCTTGCAGAGTGCAGTGGCTGATGGCTTGCTGCAGGTGAATATCAGATAGTGGTGGGGTGCATCTGTGAATATCCAGGCCTACTGTCTGTGTGATATTGTGTTATGAATGTGTGTGGAGATGCTTGTGTTGCCCTGTAGGGTGTCTGTTCCCTAGCAGGACTGGGGTTGATGGTCCACTGTGCTGCCATCGGGGTGGGGTGGGCAGCACTTACCTATTTCACAGGTTATTGCTGCTTTGGAGCTCTGACATGGCCGCATTCAGCCATGCCTGGTGTTGTGGACCTGGTCCTGGGCGCAACATCTTACAATCAGGGTGAGCACAGTAACCGCACAATGTGAAGGTGTTTAGCTACTCTTTGACGTTTGTCCACCCACTCAGGACACCCTACCAGGCCGAGGTGCTGTGTGGGTGCACACGGACACTTCCCCCTACCAGGCCGGGGAGCTTTAGGGGTGCATTTCCCATCCTGTGTTCAATCGTGGACAGCTTATTTGCATGTGCAGTGCATCATGGGTACGGGTGGCCTAACCCTATCCTGTTTACAACAGCAGACTGTCTGTGAGGTGATGTGCAGGCTATCTGCAGCCAGCCAGGGGCTTGTTTACAGTTATAGAGCTGTAGCCCAATGGTTATGTCACTGCCTGTGCACCCAGAGGTAATGAGTTCAAACCCACAGTGGGGTTTTGTGATAGGGGTGTCCAAAGCATTTTTTAATTTACTGTACATATGTTGCTGCCAGCAATAACACCCTCAGCGTACTGTACCCATCAGGTGCCTCTGAGGGTGCTTTATGGGGCGCCCTATAGGGCACTTTATGGTTGGCATCCATATAGGGTGCACTATACATTATCCTGTGTCGCAACATACATGCTGCCCTATAGGGGACATTCTAGGGTGCCTTGGTGGACGGTGCACTGTAACATGTGCCTTATGGGCCGCCTTATGTTAACATGCTGTGAGAGTGCGTTTGCTAGTAGTTATCACAAAATAAAATTAAAAAGCCTCCTACAGCACTCCACAACATAAAACATACGGCCTCAGCTAGCCTTTTTCACTGGCCATTGTGAGGGATTGAACCCCTGGTCCCTGCACCATTGCTCAGTGTCTTCACCAGTGTGCTGTGGCTCTGATCCTGTGTTTGAGCAGCAGCGCGCAGCCTTGTAGCCATCTGCACGCCATCTTGTGGCGCACAAAATTAACAGCGCGCCGCCTTCTGCTGCGTAACATTAACAGCGCGCCGCCTTATGCAGCCCAACATTGCCATGCCGGTTAAAAAAATGCCTCAGCCAGCTGTCTTCAATGGGCACTGTGGGGAATTGAACCCATGATGCCTGCACGAGTGGTCAGTGTCTTAACCATTGTGCTATGGCTCCATTCCTGTAATTTGCACATCAGCGCGCCACTTATCCCTCCCACTATTGGCCTGCCCCCTCACACATCTGCACGCCACCTTCTGCCCACCAGCTCGCCGCCTTCTGTTGCCCAATTTTATCAGCGCGCCACCCTCTGCCGCTCAACCTTAACAGCGCGCCGCCATCTGCCACCCACAATGAACAGCGCGCCGCCGCATGCCGTATAAAAAAAGAGTGCGCCGCCTTCTGCCGCCCATAATCAATATGCCTCCTACACCACTTTTGCCCATAAAGGTTGATGCCTCAGCTGGTCTTTTTCATTGAGCACAATGGGGGCTTGAACCCCTGGCCCCTGCACCATAGGTCAGTGTCTTCACCATTGTACTACAGCTCTGTTGTTTGGCTAGGCAGCAGTGCCCCACTTAGCCTTCCCACGCGCTAATGTGGGCCCCGCACATTAGCACGACGCACACACGTACGCTCCGGTTTTTTTGTTTTTTCTGCCTGAACCACCCACTCCTTATATGGCACACGCACACTAATGGGGACCCGCACAGCAACGGAGTTTAGTAAACATACCCCTTAGTTTTTCAATGACTGATATTCTTCTATGACCATGCCTAGGTTTATTTCTAAATTAATAAGAAAAGAAAATCTGCTTGAAATGAGATGTGTAATCCTGCAATTTCGGAACTTTGCTTATAATTCCTTAGCTCCATCTTTATCTGAAGAACATCTACTTTATGAACAGCATTGGTGAAGAGATTTATTTTGATGAGAATGGGGATCTTGTCACTCGATATGATATTATTAATATGGTTGTATTACCCAATGGGACACTGAGTTATACAAGTGTTGGAAGTTACAACCCTTCTGCTCCTCTAGGACAGGACTTTGCCATTAAGGAGGAGGCGATTGTGTGGGAGAGCGCATTTACCCAGGTTAGAATTAAGTATCATTAGAGTATGATGGAAGACATGCATATTATAAAGTGTTTCTAGGAACTGCTGGTTTGCAATTTCCTGCCAAAATTCTGTTGGAATTAATAAAAAAGAGGTTTCCTTATCGTCCCTCCAGTTCAGTCCCTCACCTCTGGGTTGTGAACCTCTTCTCATAGCATGGAGACTGGGTATGGAGACTGGGTATGTCAGAACTGTGACACCACTGTAGATATCCTGCTGGCACCTCCCACCAGCTCCCAGTGTGTGTCGAGTCTCCATCCAGCTGGAGGTAGTGAGCCTAGGTGCTGGGCTCACTAGAGAAGTGGATAAGGAGCTTTAGGTAGCTTAGCTAGGGTTTTTCATTTATCTTTCTCTCCCTATAACGTTTTTTTCTTTTGATCTGTAGCTTTAAAGCTCATTAAAGCTTGTTTAAATAAATAAATAAAATAAATAAATAAATAAATAAAAGCAAGGGCTGAGAGGGGATCGGAAGGGATTTAGAGAAATCTCTTTTCTCCCTCCAGTTTATTTCTGTCCCCTTGGCCTGCTCTCCCCTCCTTGTTGGCACGGAGGGGAGTTCTTTAGCAGGCTTTTCATCGCCTTACCAGCTCAGTTTTCTGTGCCGTAGATTTCCAGTCAGAAACTGTCGTCGGGCCTTGTTTCTCTGCTGCTGCTGCCGGCTGGAGCCGGAAGCCGGGATGGAGGATTTAGAGGAAGGTGAGATTCAGGAACCTGAAGATCAAGCAAGGATTATCCGGGTCTTTCGGAGGGAAGAGCTGACAGTGCTCATTACAGAGTCCCTTCAGGCTCTCAACCTTTTGTTGGTGGTACCAGCGGAAGGTGAGGGTTTGGAAGGATCCTCTCATTCAGGTGGTACGAAAGTCCCAGGCAGTTTTTCCTGTTCACCGGTTGGTTAAGCAGATGATTCAGGATGAATGGGATATGTCGGAGGTAGGCTTGCGTGGTGTAAGGCCCATGAATCATCTCTATCCTTTGGCGGATCAAGAACAAGAAGTGTTTCGTTCTCCGCGTATAGATGTGGCAGTTTCAGTGGTCACGAAGAAGACTACTATTCCAGTGGAAGGTAGTGCGGCTTTGAAGGATGTACAGGATCGGAAGGTGGACGCCTTATTGAAGCAAGCTTTTGAGGTTAATTCTCTGGCTCTGCAGGCCTCTATTTGTGGAGCTTGGGTTGCGAGAGCAAGCCTTTGATGGTCGCAGGTTTGGCAAATAGCATGGCTTCCTTGGTAGCCGCACACCGCTATCTTTGGCTCAGGAACTGGACGGTGGACAGTTCCTCCAAGTTGCGTCTTAGCAAGCTTCCTTTTAAGGGGAAGCTGTTGTTTGGAGAAGATCTTGATAAGCTGGTCAAGGATTTGGGGGATTCTAAAGGAGGTCACTTACCAGAGGATAAGCCGAAGCAGGGCCAAGCCCCGTTACCTTCCAGTCGGCAACCTCGGGATTTCAGGCGTTTTCGTACCTCACGTTTGGGAGGGTTTCAAAGAAGACGGTTTTCCTTTCGAGGGCAAAGTTTTCGATTATTCCGGGGATTGGGCAGTGGATTTGCTAGTCCCTCTTCCTCGGTTTTTTGGAAAGCACAATGAAGGGATGTGGACCCAGGCAGGAATTCAGCTGGTAGGGGGTCGACTTTGGGAGTTTCTTCCTGCCTGGGTCCAGATAACATCCGATCAGTGGTTGTTGGAGGTCATTCGTGAAGGTTATTCTCTTGAGTTTGCGCATCTGGTGGTCGACTCTTTTGTCATGTCGCTGTCCAGGGAGCAAGAAAGGACGATTGCGGTACAGGAGACTCTGGCTCGTCTTTTGCAGCTCGGAGCAGTGGTTCCGGTTCCATGAGAGCACTACAGTATCGATCGACTTATTTCATGGTGCCAAAGAAAGACGGGGCCTTCCGCCCGATTCTGGATCTCAAGGGGGTAAATCGCTGTTTGCGGGTACCTCATTTCTGAATGGAGACCTTATGTTCGGTTATAGTGGCAGTTCGCCAAGGGGAGTTCTTGATGTCTCTCGATGTCACCGAAGCATATTTACACATTCCGATCAGGCCAGAGCATCAGAGGTTTCTAAGATTTGCGCTACCGTGGGGGCATTTTCAGTTTCAGGCATTGCCCTTCGGTCTGGCGACAGCTCTGCGCATCTTCACCAAGGTTGTGGTGGTGGTGGTGGCGGCGGCTCTTCAGAAGGAAGGAATATTAGTTCATCTATATCGTGACGACTGGTTGATTTGGGCAAAGTCCAGGGCCGAGAGTGTGTGAGAGACAGACAAAGTGGTAGAGCTCCTGCAGAGGCTCGGTTGGGTGGTCAATAAGGCCAAGTGCCGATTGGATCTGATGCAAGTTCTAGAGTATTTGGGAGTTCACTTCGACACTCATGTGGGATCAGTTTTCCTGCCGGATCTCCGAGCCCAGGGCCTGCGGCTTCTGGTACGCAATTTTTTGAGGACTCCTACACCATTGGCCTGGCACTATCTCCGTGTGTTAGGGACAATGGCGGCGACTCTGGAAGCTGTGCCGTGGGCCAGAGCTTACATGCGTCCCTTACAAAGGTCGCTGTTCCATTGATGGTGTCACCAGAATGACTCTCTGTCCAAACGCCTACCCTGTCTTGGTGGATCAGGAAGTCTCTTCATCTGCAGATTCTCATGGTGGGCATGCCTCTCGAACAACCGCAGTGGATGCCAGTGTTAATGGATGCCAGTCTCACAGGATGGGGAGCTCATTGCGGAGAGCTCTTCATGCAAGGCGGCTGGAACGAACAGGAAGCCAAATGGTCCATCAATCGGCTGGAGTTGCGGGCAGTAGCTCTAGCACTTCAGGACTTCAAATCCACCTTATGGGGTCGAGCGGTTTGAGTTCTCTCAGACAATGCTGCGATGGTTGCGTACCTCAATCGTCAAGTGTGCACAGGAAGTGCGGCTCTGGAAATGGAGGCGGAAAGTCTCTTCAATTGGGTAGAGCCTCGGCTTCAGGCTCTGTCGGTGGCACACATTGTGAGAATGGACAATGTGATGTTGGACTTTCTCAGCCGGGTTCGAGTGGATCCCTGAGAATGGGAGCTTCATCCGGAGGTGTTTGCTCAGATTGTCTTCAAGTGGGGATCTCCGGTTATGGATCTCATGGTGACCTTTCGGTCGGCCAAAGTCAGTCGCTTTTACAGCAGGTGACGAGAATGAATGTCGGGGAAGAGTGGTTCTAGTAGCTCCAGATTGGCTTCATTGACTGTGGTAGGCCAATCTGGTGCATCTGCTCGATGGGGAACCATGGCAGATTCCCCAAAAGGAGGATCTACTGCTTCAGGGGTCCTTTACAAATGCCTCAGGTACATTGGTTCTCACTTACAGCTTGGCTATTGAAAGGGCTTGCTTAAGGAAGAAGGGTTATTCCAAGCCAGTGATTGACACCTTGCTTCTGGTCAGAAAGAGGTCCATTTCCTTAGCATATGCGCGCGTCTGGCGTGTTTTTGAGGACTGGTGTGATCAACGTCAGTTTTGTCTGGCCTCAGTATCTGTACTGACAGTGTTGAGTTTCTTGAAAGACAGGTTCGATAAGGGATTAGCTGCCAGTTCGTTAAAGGTGCAGTTGGCAGCTATTTCTTGTTACCGAGGAAAGGTGCAAGGGGTTCCTTTGGGGTTCCATGCTGATGTTGTCCGTTTCTTGAGAGCGGTATCCCGTCTACGTCCTTCGCACAGGGTGTTTTCTCCTCCGTGGGATCTCACCCTGGTTTTAGGAGCCTTGACAAGGGAGCCTTTAGAGCCTTTGCATCAGGCTTCCCTAAAGGATTTGACTTTGAAGACAGTATTTTTGGTAGCCATTTGCTCTGCACGTCGAATCTCTGAGTTGCAGGCTTTGTCCTGTCGGGAACTGTTCCTGACTTTCTCTAGGGAAAAAGTGGTGTTGCGTCCTGTACCATCTTCCTATCAAAGGTAGTTTCACCATTTCATGTGAATCAGTAGGTCTCTTTGCCCGTTTTGGGTGTTTCGGGGGAGACCGCGTCGGACCGTAGTTTGCGTTTGTTAGACATTAAGAGGGTACTTCGGCAATACTTGAAGGTTTCAGAGTCCTTCCCTAAGTCTGACCGTTTGTTTGTTCTCTTTGGTGGGCCACGTAAAGGTAAAGCGGTGGCCAAAGCTTCAATTTCCAGATGGGATCATGAAGCAATAACGTCAGTTTATATCTTGCAAGTTGTCAGGTGTCCTTGGGGCTGTGGGCTCATTCTACTAGAGCACAGGCGGCTTCATGGGCAGAGCATAGCTTAGTTCCACCAGTTGAGATTTGCAGAGCAGCCATTTGGTCTTCCTTGCATACTTTTAGTAAACATTACCGCCTGGAAGTTCAAGGGGCGGGAGATGCCTGTTTTGGGTCAGCAGTTTTGCGGTCCGGGTGGACAGGTCCCTCCCAATAGTTTACTGCTCTGTTACATCCCAGAGGTGAGGGACTGAACTGGAGGGACGATAAGAAAAGAGAAATTAGACTTACCTGCTAATTGTTGTTCTTTGAGGAACTCCAGTTCAGTCCCGATTCCCGCCTGGGGGTCTTTTGGTCAGTTTCTGCAAAGCCTGCTTTGTGATGCGCTGTGACTACAATCCAATAGGAGAAGTTCAGCAAATGTGGTCTGTATTCAGGCAAAGTATGCCTTGTATTCTTTCTTCTCTCTCCTTTCTGTCCTATTTCTGCAAATGGGAGAGAGAGAGTTATCCTCTCATTTACGGGGATTTAGTTCAGTGTTAGAGTTAAATTGTATTTCATAGAAACATAGAAATATGATGACAGAAAAAGACCACATGGCCTATCTAGTCTGTCCTTCCATATCAACAACTACAGCAGTCCCCTTTTTACCTTTAGTAGGTCGGGTCCACCTACAAAAGTTCCCTAGATATTACCAATCACCAATGAATAGCTTAGACAACTATTGCTTGGCTGCAAGAATTCTTTATTTGGGACAGCAAAATAATTGCAAATGCAGTTAGCAAATGTCAGTCTAAAAATTGGCGAGCAGTGTTCACCCTCCCACGTGAGAGTGATAACTGCCCCCGACCTTCTACAGTAGCACCCTTATATACCTCTCTATAGCAAAGTTCCAGTGAATTCTGCCTGAATTACTGACGTCTTTTGCAGAACTTGCAAAAACCTGCAAGGTCAGAAGAACTTCTGCAAGTGCTCTTCCCTCAGGACCCTCCCATGTTTATCATCAAACAACAAATCATCAAACAACAGTTGGTATTTCAAGGTCTACTCAAGGTCCGCTTATCAGCTGGTTGCAGCCCCCCTGTCTCTGCTTGTGCTGTGTACATGCCTTCCATTTCTTGGAATTCCATCTCCTGGCACTTGTCTGTTATCTTCAGGGCTCAGAGTTTGGCCAGTATTTCTCCTGTATTTTTCTGGGCCTATGTTCCCGTCCAAAGTATCTGGTTCCCCAGGCTCTCCCGTACAAGGCCGCAAAATACTCTGCTTCGCTAGCCCACATGCATGTCTTCTTGTGCCAATCATATGTTACTGTGTATATTTTCAGGCAGATAAGGGTGCAATCATACGAAGCAAACCTATAGAGCAGGCCTAAAATCCACACTTAGGGGTATGTTTACTAAAAACCGCTAATTTGCGCGGCGCAAAATAGCGCACTAAAAGCGGTACATAAGAGCGCTTAAACGCCCCGCAATCGTGTGTGTCACCCCCGCACAGGTGCGCGGCACAATAACGGGCCCCGCACAAGTACGGGCCCGCAAATGTCCGATAGAGGCGTGGAACGGCTAACGGAGGGCGGAAGAAGGCTCCGGAGGGGCGGAGGGACAGGGTCAATGGGTGGAGAGTGGGAGGGGAGAGGCTCCCCGCACAGTATCGGGCCCGAATTTGCATGTAAAAATAGCACGAGTGAAACACTCGCGGAAGAGGGCATTTAAAGGGAAGAGAAACCATTTACGTCAGCAATGTACAGGAAAACCGGGGAAACCCGCAAAACGTGAGCAGTGTGATACATGTGCACAGCACAAAAGTGCAAATAAAAATAGAAAATGACCACAACAAAAATATTAAAAACAGTACGTCAGCTGGGGAACAGTTATAGTGATGGGCAAATATAGAAAACACACCCAACAAACCTCCAGAAAAAAGAAATGAATTTTGGAAGGGTCTACGGAGCGGAGACTCTTCCAATAAACATTTCCTTTTTCTGGAGCTTTTCCTGGGAGTGTTTGCTATGGTTGCCAATTAAGATCACTGTTGCCCAGCGAGGTGATATTTTGTCCCCCATTTCCCGTGGTCATTTCCGGGGTTTATGTGCACGTTTGTCACCAGACAGGGTGCATATGCCCACAGTAGAAATGCGTAGGGCAGGGTTTGTGACTCGATCCTGCCAGGCTTACTACATCCAGGGGCTGCACTGTCTCTGTGGCTATAGTGTGGTGCAGCGGACAGAGTCAGTACCTCTAGGACCAGAGGTTCAAGCCCAGCTGGGGCAACTGCCAATCTTGCCCACATATTTTGCCCCCAACTAAACAGTGATAGTAAGGGCACACCTCTAGTGGCGAGGACATATGCAATGGTAAGACATCTATCTTTTACCCCACTGAGCACAGACACCATGAACAGGGGCAGTACCCAGAGCAGAATCACCCAAATGCAGTCCTGGTGGGGCACACACCAGTCAGGTTCCATGATGCCACTCATACAAATGCCTGTGCTGTATATCTATGCACCACACCCATGGTATGTAGATGTAGCTCATGCATATTCATGAGGGACAGCAGGAAAACCCGAACAGTGTGATGCAAACCTGGACTGGAGTTGGGAATCTCTGCCGTAAAGCAGCAGGCATCAAGGGCAGACACACCCACACCCACACCCACAGGCCCCATCGGCCAATGTCTCCTGGAGAGGCAGAACATTGGACCCTGCATGCATCTCCCAAAACTAGCACTTGCATCACTTACCAATGTCACCCTACACCTGAGGTATACGGTACACAGCTCTGAGACGTTTGCTAGGAGCACAGGCAGATAGATATCCATACGTTACGCACATACTGCTAGTTGACCCCATCCGAACAATCTGTTAGGTGTTTGCGGTGCGTGCTCCAGGCCTGGCCTCTGACGGTGTTTACCACCCTGGGGAGTGGCCCCCAGCTGTACTGCGTACCATATCCATGCCTTGCCGTGCTCAGGACCGGTTTGGTGGGCAAGGCTAATTACCTCCTCAATAGTAGCACCATGATGGCATAGGTGTGGAAGTGTGTGTCTGTCTATACCAGGGGTGGGCAATTCCGGTCCTGGAGGGCTGCAGACCAGTCAGGTTTTCGGGATATCCCTAATGAACATGCATGAGATATATATGCATTAGAGATATCCTGCCAACCTGACTGGTTTGTGGCCCTCCAGGGCTGGATTTGGAGACCCCTGCCTTACACCTCTGTCATTTAAGATCGTGAGTGGGCAAGGTACAGATGTCCTAGACATTGAAAGAGCATATAGAATGTGTCACATTCCTCCTTGATTCTAATGGACAATGTGGTGGTGGTGGTGGTGGTGAGAAGGACTAGCTATCTTACACATTACCACTGCTTTGGAACTCCCACTTGGCCTCCATCAGCTATGGAAGGTGTTGTGGACCTGGTTCTGGGTGCCTCATTGCACACTCAGGGTGAGCACAGTACCCGCATGATGTAACGGTGTGTAGCTACTCTGTGCCAGTAAAACACCCGGTCAGTGCCCCCTACCAGGCCGAGGTGCTGTGTGGGTGCACCCGGTCACTTCCCCCAACAGGGCCGAGGTGCTGTGGGGGTGCATTCCCCATCTTGTGTCCATCTGTGGACAGCTAATTTGCATGTGCAGTGCATCATGGGTACGGGTGGCCTAACCCTATCCTGTTTACACTGGCAGACTGTCTGTGAGGTGACGTGCAGGCTATCTGCAGCCAGCCAGGGGCTTGCTTACAGCTATGGAGCTGTTGACCAATGGTTAAGTCACTGCCTATGCAACCAGAGGTCATGGGTTCAATCCCACAGTGGGGTTATGTGATAGGGGTGTCCAAAGCATCTTTTTACTTTATTGTACATATGTTGCTGCCAGCAATAACACCCTCATCGTACTGTACCCATAAGGTGCCTCTGAGGGTGCTTTATGGGGCGCCCAATAGGGCACTTTATGGTTGGCATCCATATAGGGTGCACTATACATTATCCTGTGTTGCAACATACATGCTGCCCTATAGGGGACATTCTAGGGTGCCTTGGCGGACGGTGCACTGTAACATGTGCCTTATGGGCCGCCTTATGTTAACATGCTGTGAGAGTGCGTTTGCTAGTAGTTATCACAAAATACAATTAAAAGGCCTCCTACAGCACTCCACAACATAAAACATACTGCATCAGCTAGCCTTTTCCACTGGGCATTGTGAGGGATTGAACCCCTGGTCCCTGCACCATTGGTCAGTGTCTCAACCATTGTGCTGTGGCTGTGTTCCTGTGCTCTAGCATCAGTGCGCCGCCTTGTGCCCATCAGCGCGCCGCCTTATGCCGCCCAGAAAGAACAGTGCGCCGCCTTATGCCGCCCAGAGAGCACAGTGCGCTGCCTTATGCCGCCCAGAAAGAACAGTGCGCCGCCTTATGCCGCACAAAATGTACAGTGTGCCCCCTTATGCTGCCCAATATTTCTGTGCCTCCTAAAATAGTGCCTCAGCCAGCTGTCTCCATTGGGCACTGCGGGGGATTGAACCCCTGATCCCTGTATCAGTCATCAGCGTCTGAACCATTGTGCTGTGGCTCTGCTCTTCTGCTTGCACATCATTGCGCCACTTATGGTTCCCGCGCAGCTTTCCCACCTGGTAAGGTGCGGGGCTCACATGGGCGCCGCGCACCTTGGCGCATATGTAAATCGCGGGTTTTTCTTTTTCGGCCCGGAACGCCCACTCCTTATATGGCACAGGCACACTACCACGGCCCCGCACGTTAGGAATGTTTAGTAAACATACCCCTTAGACTAATTATCCCTTCACTTTAGAGATCCTCTGTGCTTGTCCCATGCTTTTTTGAATTCAGTTACCATCCTGATCTCTACCACCTCTACTGGGAGACTATTCCACGGATCCACTACTCTTTGCGTAAAGAAATATTTACGCATATCACTCCTGAATCTATCTCCCTTCACCCTCATCCCATGTCCCCTCGTAGCAGAACTTGCTTTCATAGAAACATAGAAATAATAATTTAATATTATAGCTACATATAAGTTTAACATTATAGCTACATATTTGTTGCTTCTTTGAGTCTGCTTTGTCATTAGATCACTGGGAGCTGGTGGGAGGTGCCAGCAGGATATCTACAGTGGTGTCATAGTTCTGACTTGCTCATTCTCCGTGCTGTGGGAAGAGGTGTGAGGGATTGAACTGGAGTTCCTCAAGGAACAACAATTAGCAGGTAAGTCTAATTTCTCTTTTTTATACATAAAGAATATCAGACAGAAGGTGAATATCCATTTAGTTCTACAAGGATGTCAACATTTTCTATCCCCTCCATAAAGTCCACCTTGGATCTCCCAAGCACAGTGCATTCTATAATTGCAAATTACTAAGAGGATCTTTTACTAAAGGGTGCAAGCTGTCAGCGTGTGTTCTGGTGCATGCTGAAAGCACACTGGAACATGCATTGACAGCTAGTGTGAGACCATGACAGTTAGCACGGGCCATTTTCCATTCTAACTGGGAATCACAGATTTGAGTAGTAAGGGGGAAGAGAGTCAGTTTGGTGAACACTGTGCAGTTAGTACATGATTAAACCCCACATGCTAACTGTAACACTTGCAATTAGCGTGAGTTCACCTAATGTCATCTCCATAGGTGGAGTTCAGTGCACCCATGCTCTTTGCTTTCCAGTGTAACCAACAGTTAACACAGTTGTGTTACTCCTAATGCGCAATGGGTTTGGTGCAATTGATATGTTAGGTGCAACTCTATAGCACCCTTTAGTAAAAGACCCCCTCAGACAGATTTTAGAAAAGAAGTGAAGATCAGAATTGCGATGTCAAGGTCATGAAATTTACAGTTGTGCTGGTATTTTACAAAGGTCTTTGCTAAACTTGACGTCTTTCCTAAAATACATCTAAGGAGGTACAGGAGAGCATGTGTGTGTGCTGATACGTGAAACCAGTTGAGTCAGTTTACAAACGTACAATCAATGGTGTCAACTCTGCACCTCCCATGTGTAAGTCCCGACACTTATTTCAGAAACTCCCATCTGTAAATGCTGTCACTTATAAGAGTAAATTGCTCATTTTGTAAACTTATAACTTTAAAGGCCTTGAGTAACTACAGAGGCCACAATTTTTAGCTAGCTTAAATTTAGAGTGAGAAATAAACAAGAGGATTTAATGAGGACATTTTTAAAATTCTCATATGTGCCAGGCAGCAGGTATAAATCCCAAAGTGCACAGTTTTGCTCGTACATGTGTATTCCCTATTTGAAATTTGGAATATATGTATAGATTTTTGATGCAACCTGAACACTCCAGAATGACGCCTCCAACATGCCCCCTTAAAACTTCCACATATTAAAAACATCCACATGTAAAGTGACCCCTTTCTTAAATGGCTGTTTATGCACAGATGTCATTTATATATGTGTATGCCTGACTATTAAGGATGTGCATTTGTTTGAAAAGACACAGGAAATATCAATGACATTTCATCTTCTATTTCATATGGTTTTAATCCAAACACTAATATGAAAAAATCTGAAACTGAGTTAGAAAGTAGGCATCTTCCAGGAGAAGCTATTACTGCTGAAGGGGTCAGGCTGTGGTCAGGAAGCTGTTAGCTGTATTTTTTATTTCTGGTGATCTACATTCCTGTTCCCTGCGTGGCCCAAAGTTCATCTGGTCTAGAGCTCTGTGGAAAACCCTTTCTGGACCTTTTGCCTCATGAGTTTATTGATTCCTGCTCTACAGCCTTACTCCAAAGTTTCTTCTTCTGCCATGTTCTTGTGCCAGAAATTGGACAACCAGGATCTGGAATAGGCTTGGGAAATGTTTCTGATAGTATACAGTACTTAGACATGGCTTTACAGATGTTCTGGGTAAAAGAGAGTTTATAGCCAGTAATATCTCTTATCATACTCTGTATTTATTAAATGCATTCCCATTTCATACTCATTGTGGTCCTGCATGTTCACTCAAATCTTTTAATTTTTTCCATTGCAACATAGCCTCTCAACATTTTGAATATGAAGTATGGGCTGAGTACAATTCAATTAATTACATGTATTAATCTCTCCTAAACTTCTTATAACAATTTATTATTTACTCAGTGAATTTAATGAGATCCTTACTTTATTCCATTTGGCGTTCTCAATGATCTTCTACTTAGTGCAAATTTGATTTTATCTATGCTAATTTCATCTCCTAATTCACCTTCTCATTCAAATTCAAAAGAAGTTGCTCTACTCTATTGCAAAATTAATTCCAACAGGTTCCATTAAATTCAGTCTCTCCTGATAGTACTATATTTACTCAGGGAGATTAATAGGATCCTTTCATCTGTTTAAACAATTTATCCTTTTCAGCCATCTATCACTTAAACGGCATTCACACCCTCAACCCAAATTTCAGTTGCTGCTTTCACCTCTTCATTCCATTTCAAAAGAAGGCATTTCATTCTATTTGTGGATTAAGTCCAACTGTGAGCAGCTGAATGATGAGGGTCGAGAGATGGAGAAGAGTATGGCAGCATGATCTGACCAGGGCCCTGGAAGGATCAGATGAGGCGTATGTGTAGAGTCTATTAGGAAGTCATTAGGAATAAATATTAGGTCAAGGATGTTTCCTTTCTTATGTGTTAGTTCAGTAAGAATTTGAGTGTCTCCACGGGCTTCAAGGAAGGAGTTTGATAGAGTTGTAGGGGCAGATGCTAAGTTAAGATCACCTAGCAGGCTGAGAGGCTGATGTCTTTTTGGGAGAGAACAGACTTCTTCTAGAAGTATGGATAGCTCAGAGGCATTGCCATGTGGCGCTCTATATGTTAGGCATAGTGATATTGAGTCATTTGAAGCTATTAAGAAGTCAATGTTGGTGGCGGAATCGGCATCATTGGGGTTGAGTTTGAGATCATCCTAGGATATTAAGCAGACAGCTACTACAGTTTGGGCCTGATATTCTTCGGGGATGGCTTTGTGCTGCTACAGCGCCTAGGCTTTGCCGTCAACCTCTAACCTTGTATATTCAATACTGGCGCCATATGTGGTCCCAGCATTGACTATCTGAGGTTGCCAAACAGCCCACAAGCCTTACATGGGTAGTGGTTTAAAAAAGAAAAAGAAAATGCTACGAAAGCATATAGAGCATGCAAAACGGGGGTGGGTGGGGGGGGGGAGGGGAGGGGAAGATGAAGGGGAATTAGCACAGGGATCATTGCTTAAAACAGGCCCTGAGGTAAATAAGCCACATAAAAACTTTATCCATTTTAGTTACAGTAGGATGTTTATTTATGCTAGGTAATAAGCCCTTCAGTACTACATCCTCCTAATTTTCATTATCATGTACAGACCATATTCTTGCATCTTTTACCCATGTCCTCTCTTTCCTCATATCAACTATTCACTATTTCTGTATGTTAGAAAGGGCTGAGTTTATATGTTGGATGACACATATATGAGTGCAGCTGTATGCAGCGGGATTTACAGTTGATCCCTGGCAGGTTTAGAGTTTTGAAGAGTGTTAAAAGGTTTATCCTCCTAAATCCCCCATTGTTTATTTCCCCTTCCAAGTAGAAATTAAAGAAAGAAAACATCATCTGTAGTTAATTGGTGGTATTTATACGTCTAGATTTGCAAAATGTCTGACACGTGGAAGTTGCTGATGTTGAGTTTTCCCATGTAAAGATTTGCAAAATGGCTCATTGCCTCCATGTTTAGCAGAGCCTTTTCTAAAATACTGCCGGTATTGTGTATGTTGCAGCATCTGCCACAATTACGATCTCCATGTGCTATCTAAAATGTGCCTTCAAGTGGTTTTAGTTTATTCTAATAGAACAGCTACAATCACTTAAACCCATCCCCTCAAGTGATAAACTAGATAATTCATTGTTCTAAAGCAATTTACTCGGGTAACAAAGCCCAGTTTACCCAGGTGAAAAGGCTTTTTCCTGACTTCTACATTTTCTTTGTTCCTGACTACTTTACTGCTTAAGAGGATGGAGTGGAGGAGCAGCCTAGTGATCAGAGGATCAGCCTAAGAACCAAGAAAACCAGCGTCAAATCCCATTGCTGGTCCTTGTGATCTTAGGCAAGTCACTTAACCCTTCATTACCTCGGGTATAAACGTATATTGTAAAACCTCCAAGCGATGGGAAAATATCTTCTATAAGATGTACTATTATATGAATATTTTACTGTTATAATTTTATATTGCCTGTAAAACCTAATAAATAAATAAATGCAACTCGCCTTGAGCTACTCTTGAAAGAAGACTGATCCAAACCAAACTCCCTTCCCTTTAGTATTTGAACACTTTGGGGTAGATTCCGACCTGCATTTAGCGGGGATATACATCCAGGGCGGACATATATTCCCTGCTAAATGTCTGCGCCCTATTCCAGTGAATGATCTTCCCGCACATACTACAGAGATGTGCGTGGAGCTCTGTACCTGGGTGGGTTGGGTCAGGCCGAGGGAGGAACGAGAGTGGGCGGAGGCGTGCCCTGACCCCAGATGTACAGGACATATTCTCTGGACTGCCCTGTATGTCCGGGCCTGAGCAGATGGATGGGGGACTTATTCTACCATGGAGGTGGAATAAGTCCCCTAGACGATGGAGGACAGAATGGCGGGGCAGGCACCAGCATGGTGAGTGGGGCACGAGGTCCCCGCAGCCCGACCACAGCCATATCAGGCCCGATCAGGGGTCAAGCTGTGAGTAAAAAGCCACCCAGGTGATGTCTGGCATGTAGCCGCAGTGCAATGGCAACAGGACACCACAGCATCGCGGCTCCATGCAGGAGCCAGGCTGAGCTAGCTGTTTACAGCTCTGAATGTCTGGGATGCCAGAATCTGGGCTCATCCTGGCTGTCCAGGCCCTATGCCACAATTCGGCTCCTGTGGGGCTGTCTAGCCCCTGCAGGAACAGAATTGGGTACATCTCTGGCCCGTCCAGATTTCTGGATGTCCATACAGGCCAGACCTGCACCTACAGAATTGGCCTCCACATCAACATGTATTTCTCTAAATTTAGATACCTCCACAGTCCAAATGCAGCCAGAGCTGTCTTCCAGGCTTCAGGAAATTAATCAGGGAAGGAGAGCCCATCTGCTGCTATGACTGTATCCCCTGTCCAGAAGGAGAGATCTCCAACCAAACTGGTGAGTGATCTCATGTGATAGATGCTCTGCCAGGGCTGCAGATATTCATTATGACCTCTGCCCTATGATACTCAGTGAGAAAAATGCAAAAGACAAAGGGGAACCCCCACAAAACAATTAAGGAAAGAAAAGAGCAGGGGCAAAATAAAAGAGAGCAAATCTTTAATGATGCCCGGCATGGTCGTGTTTCGCAAACAGTTGCCTGCATCAGGAGAAGCTAACAACATCAGTACACTAATATAAAATCTTAACAGAGTCCTGAAGGGGAATGCGGAAATTCTCCAGGACCAAGCAGGAAGTCAGTCCTCACATATGGGTGACGTCGGCGCCGACGGAGCCCTCGCGGAGCAATTTTCCCCAGCTTTCAAAGAAAGCCTTTGGGTATTGCAGCGCGCATGCGCGGTCGCCTTCCCGCCCAAGGGCGCCATCTTAGCCAGTCTTCTTTTTTCCGCGGAGCCCTACAGACGTACCCGTCGTGTCCCCGCGAAAAAGTTGATTTTATTCGTAATATTCTCTTTTTTCCTTCGGTTCGACACCGGTTTTCTTCCCGCCCGGACTCGCGACGCCGGTCACGAGTCCTCTTCTTCTTTTTCGTTTTTTTCTGATTTAGTCAGTTTCGTTTTCGGTTTTTTCACTGGCAGCCCGGTCTTTTGACCTCGCAGGGGCCCTTTTTCCCCCGATGGCTGCCAGTGGTTTCAAGCGGTGTGGTCAGTGTGACCGAAATATGTCACTAACTGACACACACGATAATTGCCTCCGCTGCCTGGGCCCGGATCATGAAGAAATGATCTGTGGGGCCTGTGGCAAAATGTCCTCCAAAGCGTTGAGAAGTCGGCGGCATCAGCGGGATAGGATCTTCGCTGACCCCAGCCGTACCCGGACCTCGTCGGAAGCCTCGGCGTCCAGAGGTTCCAGCTCTGACCGTCGCCGGAGTTCCTCCGACAGGGGTTCTCCCTCCGGGGACCATCGACGGAAGGTGAAACCCGCGAGGGCGGCGTCGGTGGACGCTCCTGGCTCCGCGAGGGCCAGGTCGCATAGCCCCGATAGCCGTCCCGGGTCCTTGGAGAAGGAGCACCTCTCGAAGCGACCTCGCATGGAGTCGGAGCTGCCTGCTCGGGTAAGTCCTGTGGTCCTCCTGGACTCGCCTCCGAGACCGCCGACGTCGGGCCCGACGCCGTCGGGGCCCGAGTCGGGGGCTGCTGGGTCACCTGAGGTCGGACTCAGGTTGACGGCCTTGGAGAGCAGACTGTCTGCCTTCATGGACCAGCAGCGGGCACTGCTCGCTGGCGCCGCTGCCCCGACCGCCGGGACGTCGACGTCTAAGTCGACCCCGGAGACCGAGCCGATCCTCGGTCGAGGTCACCCTCGGCCTCCCGTTCGGGACCGAGGTCGTCGACGCCGACTCCCTCGGCGTCGGGGCGGCCGGCGCCGCAGCCTGCCCGGGCCGACCCCACCGATTCCTCCTCGGAGTCGGTCTGGGAGTCTGATGAGGAAGAGTCACCTGATTCTTTTTGGACTCGGTGTGTCCCCTCGGACTCGCCTGAGTCCGAACCTCGGAAGCAGTCCCCTCCGGAGGATGCCCGGTTCTCGGACTTTGTCAGGGATATGGCCAAGGCTTTGGCCTTCCCTGCGGACCCCGAGGAGGAGCCTCGAGCCGAAGAGCTCGACGCCCTCCAGTATGACTCTCCCGCCAGGGAACACTTTACTGTACCGGTTCCTCCCATGCTGGAACGACTACTCTTCCGCATGTGGGAGAGTCCGGCCTCCTCGCCGGTCCTGAGCAAGCGGGTCGATTCTATCTATCGAGTCCGCAAGAGCCCTGGCTTCCAAAAAGCACAGCTACCACACCATTCCATGGTAGTGGAATCGGCCATGCATCGTCTTAAGAGCCAGAAGATGCACTCCTCGGTGCCTCCTGGCAGGGAGGCCCGTAACCTGGATGGCCTTGGTAAAAAGTGTTTCCAGGGCTCTATACTTGCGTGTCGTGTCCAGACCTACCAGCTATACATGGGCATGTATCTCCGAGACCTGGCTAAAGAGCTAGCCGGATTCTCCGCTGGATTGTCCGAGGAACCTTTGCGGAGGTTCCTAGCCTTGTCCACTGGCATTCGGGAATGCTCAAAATTCATATCCCGAGCAGCCTATGATGGCTTTGAAGCATAGGCTCGAGTGGCCGCAGCCGGCATCGGTGCCCGCCGACAGGCTTGGCTTCAGTCGTCTGACCTTGAGCCCTGGGTGCAGGACAAGTTGGTCGATGTCCCCTGCCGAGGTGACAACCTCTTTGGCAAACCTATGGACGAGAAGGCTGCACAACTAGAGACAGAGACTCTCACCAGGACTAGGCTTTCTAGGAAGACCTCCGCCCCTTCCCAGAAAAAGAAGGGCTCGGGAAAGAAGTCCTTTTACCCGAGAAAGGCGGCTGCCTATAAACACTACCCCCAATATCAGGCCCCCGCAGCTCCCCAACAGGGCCAGCAGGCCAAGGGACGGGGTAACGGATCCCGTAGGAAGCAAGCCCCCAAGCCTGCACCACCAGCCCCTGCTCAGCAGGGTGGGGGCTTTTGACTCCTTAAGCATAGCCTCTCCCCCTCCGCTGGCTCCTCCCAGCACCGGAGGCCGGCTGGTTCACTTCGCCCACAGGTGGTCCAACATCACTTCAGATGCCTGGGTGCTTCAAGTCGTAAGAGAAGGCTATCTTCTCCACTTCCACCAGGTCCCTCCCTCCTATTTCCCGGGAGAACCTCCACGACTCCCTCTGCACAGGGACTTACTCCTTCAGGAGTTAGCAGGTCTTCTACAGGAACAGGCGGTGGAACCGGTGCCCCACCACCTGAGAGGTCAAGGCTTTTATTCCAGGTATTTTCTAGTACCAAAAAGGACAGGAGGCCTCAGACCCATCCTGGACTTGCGCAACCTCAACAGGTTCCTCGTGCGGGAAAAGTTCAAAATGCTTACCCTTGGAATCCTTCTGCCCTACCTCCAGCAGGGAGATTGGCTATGCTCCTTGGATCTAAAGGATGCCTACACGCACATCCTCATCCACCCAAGCCACCGCCAATACCTACGGTTTGTGGTGGCAGGAAATCACTACCAGTACAGGGTACTGCCCTTTGGCCTGTCCTCCGCACCGCGAGTCTTCACAAAATGTCTCGCGGTGGTGGCGGCCCATCTCCGGCTTCACAGCCTCTATGTCTTCCCGTACCTCGACGACTGGCTCATCAGAGCAGCGTCCGCTCCGGGGGTCACCAACGCCACACACCGCACGGTGACTCTTCTGCAGTACTTGGGCTTTGTCATAAACTTCGCAAAGTCCACTTTGCTCCCCTCACAGGATCTCGAGTTCATCGGCGCAAGACTGCACACTCCTCAGGCGCGAGCTTTCCTGCCTCTCGACAGGGCTCAACGGCTCATGGACCTAGCCGACCGTATTCGCAGCCAGTCCCTGGTCTCCACCAGGCGCTTCCTGAGACTGCTCGGCCATATGGCTTCCACCATCCATGTGACCCCCAATGCCCGCCTGAATATGCGGCCTGCTCAATGGTGTCTTCGCAAGCAGTGGCAACAAGCCACAGGCGGCCTAGCAGACCTAGTGCGCGTCTCCGAGCCGCTGGCCTCGTCTCTCCAGTGGTGGCGTCATCGGCCGAACCTGGTACTCGGCATGCCTTTTCAGTCACCTCAGCCGGCCCAGGTGCTGACGACAGATGCGTCCCTCCTGGGTTGGGGAGCACATTGTCAAGGGGCACGTACTCAGGGCCTCTGGACCACGTGGGAGTCTGCTCAGCAGATCAACTTCCTGGAGCTCAGAGCGATCCGCCTGGCTCTCAAGGCTTTCTCCCACCTGACCTCTCACCAGTCCGTCCTTGTCCAGACGGACAATCAAGTTGCCATGTTCTACGTGAACAAACAGGGGGGCACGGGCTCCTTCCTTCTCTGTCGGGAAGCACAGAAGCTCTGCTCTTGGGCCGTCAGTCACGGCGTTCTTCTCAAGGCAGTTTATCTCCCAGGCCAAGAAAATTGCCTGGCGGACAAACTCAGCAGGATCCTCCAGCCGCACGAGTGGCGCCTGGATCCCTTAGTAGTTCAGAAGCTCTTTCTAAAGTGGGGCCTCCCCACGATGGATCTCTTTGCCAGTCCTCACAACCGGCAACTTCCTCGCTTCTGCTCTCGTCAACCACATCCCCTTCGAGTTGCGGCAGACGCTTTTCTACTCTCATGGTCGGAGAGCCTTCTGTATGCTTTTCCTCCCATCCCGCTAGTCTCTCGAACTCTTTTCAAGGTTCTCCGAGACAAAGCTTCCATGATCCTGGTGGCCCCTCGCTGGCCCAGACAGCCGTGGTTTCCACTCCTGCTGCAATTGGCGGTAGAGGATCCATTCCCTCTGGGGTTTCAACCGGATCTCCTCACTCAGGATCAGGGGTCTCTGCTACACCCCAACCTCAGATCTCTCAATCTAATGGCCTGGCTGCTGAGAGGGTAGTCCTTGCTCCCCTTCTCCTGCCGGCGGAGGTGGAGGAGGTCGTCCTAGCTTCTCGGCGACCTTCTACCCGCAAATGCTACGCCCTTAAATGGCGTCGCTTTTCCGTTTGGTGTACCCAGCAGTCTCAGGATCCCTTCTCCTGCTCGGTGTCGGTGATCTTGCAGTACTTGCTCTACCTCTCTAATCTGGGACTTAAGTCCAACTCCGTCAAAGTTCACCTCAGTGCTCTTTCAGCACATCATGTACCGGTGGACGGCAGACCTCTTTCCAGCGACCCTCTCGTGGCGAGGTTTCTCCGAGGTCTCCTTCTACTTAAACCACCTCTGCGCCCGCCAGCACCTGACTGGGATCTGAATGTGGTTTTACAGCGGATCACCTGTCCGCCTTTTGAACCTATGGCTACCTGTTCTCTCCATTTTCTTTCTTGGAAAACATTGTTCTTGATAGCCCTCACTTCCGCTAGACGCGTAAGTGAATTGCAGGCCCTCGTGTCTGATCCCCCTTACACTCAGTTCTACAAAAATAGGGTAGTCCTACGGACTCACCCAAAATTTCTTCCAAAAGTGGTCTCCCCTTTTCACATCAATCAGGAGGTGGTACTTCCGACCTTCTTTCCCAGACCACACTCCAGCCGAGCTGAAATGGTCCTCCATACCCTGGACTGTAGAAGGGCATTGAACTTCTACCTTGACCGTACGCGGGAGCACCGTAAGGCTGCTCAGCTTTTTGTGTCTTTTGACCCCAATAAATTGGGGCTCCCGGTCTCCAAGCGTACTCTGTCCATCTGGGTTGCGGACTGTATCACTTGGGCTTATGGGGCAGCCGGGCTCTCCTTGGCTGGTCGAGTCACGACTCATTGTGTTCGGGCAAAGGCTACGTCAGTGGCTTACCTCCGCTCTGTTCCGCTGGCAGACATCTGCCGGGCCGCTACTTGGTCTTCGAGCCAGACTTTTGCGGCCCATTACTGTCTCGAGAGGGAGTCCCGCAGGGACAGTGCTTTCGGACAGGCAGTCCTCCGTAATCTCTTTGAGGTTTGAGCAACTCCTACCCTCCATCCCGGATGTGGGCTACCGGTGGGTAATAATTCAGCGAAGATTCCTTCCTTCTGTGCTGCTGAGCTAGAGGGAGCTCATTTTTGTGCTTAGGGTCTCCGGTAGCCTTAAGCTTGGGAGTCCCATATGTGAGGACTGACTTCCTGCTTGGTCCTGGAGAAAGCGTAGTTACTCACCTGTAACAGGTGTTCTCCAGGAGCAGCAGGAATCAGTCCTCACAACCCTCCCTCCTCCCCTTGGAGTTGCAATCATCTGCTTAAGTTTTTTTTGCAAATTTTTATGCTGTCTTTTTTAGCTATGTCATCTGACTGGCTAAGATGGCGCCCTTGGGCGGGAAGGCGACCGCGCATGCGCGCTGCAATTCCCAAAGGCTTTCTTTGAAAGCTGGGGAAAATTGCTCCGCGAGGGCTCCGTCGGCGCCGACTTCACCCATATGTGAGGACTGATTCCTGCTGCTCCTGGAGAACACCTGTTACAGGTGAGTAACTACGCTTTATGAATAGAGGGGGATATAGGGAGGGAAGGAGAGACAGCATTAGAAAAGATCATAACCACAGTTTTGGATGTATTAAGCTTAGGGCCAAGTGTTGTCCACCTAGTTTTAGGCATTATAAAACTTATGTAACCATTAAATCATTAGGCAATCAATCATCAATCTTATTGAGCTTCCAAGAGATCTGAGACGTGGTGATGCAAGTACGGACAGACAGACAGAAAAGAAGCTGAACGTCATCAGCATAGATGAAGAAAGTAACATCCAGAGACTGAATCAAAGAAGCCAGGGAGATGAGGAAAATATTGAAAAGAATAGGGTCCAGGACCAATCCCTGAGGAACCAACTTAAGGGACACTTTTTCACTCAGGCCTTTCCTTCTGCCATCTCCATGTTTGATGATTGGTTTGTTCTTTGCGCAGTCCATGGTATACACAGTATTCTTCACCAGCACCATAATTCAAAGGCATCAATTTTCTTCCTGTCTATCTTTTTCACTGTCCAACTTTTGCATTCATATGACATTATTGAAAATACCATGGCTTGGACAAGTTGAATCTTTGTATGAAGGGAGAATGTCTGCTTTTGAGAATCTTGTCTAGGTCCTTCATAGCCATCCTGTCAGGAGCAATGCGTCATCGGATTTCTTGACTGCTTGTTTCTTTTTTTGATTATTGATCCAAGCAGGTTAAGTTGTCCACTATTTCAATTTCTTCTCCATCAACGATGAACTTATTGATTTTGCCAGTTGTCAGGATCTTTGTCTTCTTTACGTTAAGGTGCAAGTCTATTTTAAGACAATATTCCTTGATCTTGAGAAGGATATGTTTCAGAGTGAGCAACATCTGACCAATCATTTCTCATTTGTTAATAATGACATTTATACCAGGAGTCCAATAAGAATAAACACTTGCAGAATTATTAAAGTATTTACTTCACTAATACATCACTACTACTACTAATATCACTGTTCCTATTACTACTACTACTACTACTACTAATATTTATTTCTATAGCACTACAAGACATATGTAGCACTGTTGTTGTTGTTAAGTGTTGTCGAGTCAGTGTTGACTCCTAGCGACCCTCTGGATAGTTGACCTAAACTTTGTTCGGTCTTCAGCCAAGCAGCTCATTGTTGATAGAGCGGTATCCATAGTTGCTGTTATTGTATTGATCCATCTCATTGCTGGCCTTCCTCTTTTATGGTGACCTTCTACCTTGCCAAGCATTATGTCTATCTCCAGGAACAAGCAAGAATGTAGTCTTCACATACGGGTGATTTCGGTACTGACGGAGCCCGCGCAGGAATCCAATAGGAAAGCTTTTGGGTGCATCTCACCATGCCTGCGTAGCTGCCTTCCTGCCTTTCCAGCTTTCATTTTCCGTGGAGCTGAGAAGAAGTAATTCCTGTCACTGCAGAAAATTCGTCCTTTCTTTTTTTTTGTGGTCACGACTGTCTTCCTGTCGATGCTTGTACCGACCCTGTCGGTGCTTTCTTTCTAAAAAAAAAATCTTCTGTGAGGGAAAGAATTATTTCTTTCTTTCAGGCTCATTGATGCCATCTTAGGCTTAGGCCTCCCCTTCTGTCACAGACAAAATGGAAAAACCATCCAATGTTTTTAAGAAGTGTTCCAAATGTGGCAGTACCTTTTCGGCCACAGACACCCATGACTGGTGTCTCAAATGCTTAGGACCGGATCATCAACTGTCAGAATTTCCTCTTTGTAGGAAGATGACAAAGAAAGGCCTACAGAATCGAGCTGCAGAGCTGGACATCCTCTTTGCCTCTGATGCAGTATCTTTAGCATCAACGTCATCGAGAGCTTCATCTTCCTCCCAAGGATCTCAGGTATCAAAACCTAAGTCTTCATCGAAGACTGATTGGCCCTCCAAGGGTAGATCTCCTTCTAAGCATCGAGATGCCTCGGGAGTTGCCCTGGAGGGCGTCACACTTACCAAACAACCCAGTGGGAGGACCTTCCCTCCAAAGCCTTAGTGGGGTCCCAGGATGCTCCCGAGGCCTCCACCTCTGGAGAGCTCCTGGTGCCATGTTCAGGGATCGTGGCCCGCAATTCCAGTACCGATAACAAAGCATCAGCAAGTCCATGGATCAACGTATCCTGGCCATCGAATAGAGCTTAGCGGCCTTACTGGCGGCCTCGGTACAAGTAAAACCTTTATAGTTGATTCTGCAGGCATCGGTACCAGCTCGGTACTGACACAACCTGCATTGACGTTTTTGCCACTTACCAGCCTACCACCCATGCCGGCCCTCAAATCTGTTTCTGGTACCGAGGTTCCGGCACCACAAGTCTCAGCTACTGATTTTGATCAGTACCGAGTACGTGCAGAGTGGGCACACCCTGCCCGTCAATACTTTGAGTCTTCAGATTCTGATTCGTTGGATAAGGAATCGTCTGATACCCGGGACATGAGAACTATCCCGAAAGACTCATCTCCGTCTCCACAACGTCACATGTCCGCTCCGGAGACATTATTCGCGATGTTGCTCAGGTCTGTCCATAACTGTGACATCAGAGAAAGAGCCTAGGGCTGAAGAACTTGTAATTCTTCAATACCCTAAAGCCCTGAATGACATTGCTATGCTCCCTATCCACGGCATATTTCATGACCTTATGCTTCGTTTGTGGGAGACACCTCTTACTATCTCTCCATATACCCGACGACTCGATACCATGTACCGGATACTGGAGTGTCCAGGTTTTCAAAAGATGCAATTGCCGGACCACTCCATGGTGGTGGAATGCACCGAATAAAGAGTGCTAAGACACGTTCCTTGAGCCCTCCAGGTAGGGAATCGAGAACCCCCGATGCCTTTGGTCGACATTGTTTTCAGGCCTCCATGTTATCGGCCAGGATCAGTTCCTATATACTCTATATGCATATGTTCCTTAGAGAGGTGGCTAAGGATTTGATGGCTCCTCTTCTCCCTGATGGCAAGAGAGAAGATTATCTCACAATTGTAAAGCATGCTCAGAATGTTTCAAAGTTTAACAGGGCAACTTTTGACTGTTTTGAGTGCATCAACAGAACTTCATCCATCTGCATCGGTGCACGCAGGATTGCTTGGCTCCAAGCATCGAATCTTGAACAATGGGTTCAAGATAAGCTGGGTAACATAGTAACATAGTAACATAGTAGTTGACGGCAGATAAAGACCAGCATGGTCCATCCTGTCTGCCCAGCAAGATGGCAAGAGCAGGTGCACCTGTCGCTCCGCGCAGGCCACCCCTCCCCATATCCTTGTTCAGGGGTAAACCCACCACTCCATGTAGGACACCCCTATTTGTTGAGACGTTATATGGTTCAGAAGTTAGATGTTACCGTTTATTTTGTTTTTATCCTATTGCTGTAAAGGGATCCTCTGTGTTTGTCCCATGCCTTTTTGAATTCCATCACCGTGTTCACCCCTACCACTTCCATTGGGAGGGCATTCCAAGCATCTACCACCCTTTCAGTGAAAAAATATATCCTGATATTGCCTTTCAATTTACCCCCTTGCAGCTTCATGTTATGCCCTCTAGTTTTACAGGTTCCCCGTCTTTGGAAGAGGTTTGTTTGTTCATCATTTCTCTTTAAGTATTTAAATGTCTGAATCATATCTCCCCTGTCCCTCTTTTCCTCCAAAGTGTACATATTTAGGTCTTCAAGTCTCTTCTCATAAGGCTTCTGACACAGGCTCCAAATCATTTTGGTCGCCTTCCTCTAAACAGTCTCCAGTCTTTTTACATCCTTTGCAAGATACGGTCTCCAAAACTGAACACAGTATTCCAAGTGAGGCCTCACCAGTGACCTATACAGTGGCATAAGTACCTTTTCTTTTCTGCTGGTAATCCCTCTTTGTATGCAACCCAACATCCTCCTGGCTTTTGCCACCGCCTTGTCGCACTGTTTTGCCACCTTGAGATCATCAGAGATAATCACACCAAGGTCTTTCTCCTGAACCGTGCATACCAACCTTTCGCCCCCTATCATGTACATTTCTCTTGGATTCCTGCTACCCAAGTGCATGACACTACACTTTTTTGCATTAAATCGTAGTTGCCAAACATTAGATCAGTCTTCCAGCTTTTGTAGATCTTTCTTCATGTTAACCACTCCCTCGGGGGAGTCCACTCTGTTGCAAATTTTCGTGTCGTCTGCAAAAAGACAGACTTTTCCATTCAGTCCTTCAGCAATATCACTCACAAATACATTGAACAGTGCTGGGCCCAGGACCGAACCCTGGGGCACCCCGCTAATCACCTTCCTCTCATCCGAGCGAGCTCCATGTACAATCACCTTCTGTTGTCTGTCAGTCAACCAATTTCTAATCCAGTATACTATCTTGGGACCCATCCCCAAGCTACTGAGTTTGTTGACAAGCCTCCGATGAGGAACAGTATCAAAGGCTTTGCTGAAATCCAGGTAGATGACATTCATCGCATGCCCCTGATCTAGTTCCCTGGTCACCCAGTCAAAGAACTCAATCAGATTTGTTTGGCAAGATCGTCCTTCGGTAAAACCATGTTGCCTCGGGTCTTGCAACCTGTTGGTTTTGAGAAAGTTCACTATTCGCTCTTTCAGGAGCGCCTCCATTACTTTTCCCGCCACTGAGGTAAGGCTCACGGGCCTGTAGTTTGACACTTCTTCCCTGTCACCACTTTTTTGTAGAGGTACGACATCAGCCATTCTCCAGTCCTGAGGAACCTCTCCTGTTTCCAAGGATCTGTTAAAGACATCCTTTAACGGTCCTGCTAGAACCTCTCTTTCTTTCAGTATCCTGGGATGTATCCCATCCGGTCCCATGGCTTTGTCCACTTTCAGTTTAGCAAGTTGTTCTAACACCTCTTCTTCTGTGAATGGTGTGGTATCTACTTCATTCCCATTTTTATATTTGGGAGTCACAGCTGGTCCATCTCCAGGATTTTCTTTAGTAAACACAGAGCAGAAGTAATTGTTTAGCAATTTCGCTTTTTCAGTGTCACTTTCCACGAGTCCTTCCCCAGCACTTCTGAGTCCTGCAATTCCAACTCTGATCTTTTTCCTTTCCTGAATATACCTGAAGAAATTTTTGTTGCCACCCTTAACATCTTTAGCCATCTTTTCCTCTGCCTTTGATTTTGCTATCCTTATTACTCTTTTAGACTCTTTGAGTTGGATCCTGTATTCATTTCTGTGTTGTTCGGTTTGCAAGCTTTTGAATTTTGCAAAAGTTGTGTTTTTTGCTTTTATATGAGCAGCCACCTCTTTGGAAAACCAAATAGGTTTCCTTCTCCTCTTGCTTTTATTTACTTTTCTTACATATTTATCTGTTGCCCCTTTTATTGCCTCCTTTAGTTTAGCCCATTGCAATTCCACTTCCTTTATCTCCTCCCACCCCGTCATCTCCTCCTTTAAGTACTCTGCCATTTTATTGAAGTCAGTGTATTTGAAGTTTAGGACTCTGAGCTTGCTATGATTGGCCTTTACCATGGCTTTTATTTCAAACCACACCGTGTGATGGTCGCTGTTGCTCACGGGGGCACTCACGCAGACATTCGACACACTATCACCGTTGGTGAGCACTACATCCAGTGTTGAGCTTTCCCTGGTTGGTTCCATCACCATTTGGCTAAATAATGCATCTTGGAGAGCATCCACAATTTTTTGCTTCTTTCCAGATGTGCAGAAGGAGTAATCCAATACACATCAGGTAGATTAAAGTCACCCAATATGATTGCTTCCCCCTTTGTTGCTATCTTGGCAATATCTATAATCAATTCATTGTCTCTCTCTTCAATTTGAGTCAGAGGTCTGTAGACTACAGCAATATGGATGACAGTGCCATCTCCTCTTTCCAACGCAATCCAGAGCGCTTCTTCTTTTCCCCATGTCCCCTGCATTTCAGTAGCTTTAATATTGCTTTTGACATACAAGGCTACTCCTCCTCCTTTTCCATTTTCTCTGTCTCTTCTGAATAGATTATAGCCAGCTATGGCTATATCCCAATCATGTGATTCATTAAACCATGTTTCTGTAATGGCCACAATGTCCAAATCCGTTTCCACCATTAGGGCTTCCAGGTCTGGAATTTTGTTGGCTAAGCTTCGAGCATTTGTGCTCATTGCTTTCCAGCATTTTCCTGGCTTGTGTGTACTTTGCATTGATTTTGTTCTGCCCACTTCCTCCCACATGTTTTTGATGTGTGGTTTAAAAGTGTGGCTGTTTCTGATGTTGTTCATTTAGTGAATACCAAATGTATGTGAGTACATTTTGTGAATACCAGTACAAGGGTAATATCCCTTGTACTGGTGAAAACCTTTTTAGCAAGGATTGGCAGGACAAGGCCTCTCAGTTAGAATCCAAGAACACCACTCTTAATAGGCTAGCTAGATCTACTGCCAACCCAGCTAGGAAAAAAGCAACAAAGAAAGCTTTTTTCAATAAGAAGACGAAGTACTATCCTTCTTGCACCCCTGCTGTATAGTGTCAGCACCATGCACCTCAGAAAGGTCAGCAGCCAACAAAACAGCAAAAGAAGGCTCAGACTCAGACACAGCCACCTCAGCAGACCAGCCTTCTCAGGGTCTTTGACTCCTTCCTGGAGAACATAGCTGTTCTGCCTCTGGAGATTCCAGATCCCTTCCATATCCCCAGCAGACTCTGTCACTTTGCCCACAGGTGGCATCTTATCACATCGGAGCAGTGGACACAGTCCATAGTACGGGATGGTTACAAGCTTCATCTATGAAGTCTACCCCCCTCCCCCGGACTCCTCCAAGGGAGTTCCGCTCTCAGCCCCCTCTCACTGCTCTGTTGTTGCAAGAGGTCATCTCCCTTCTCTTACAGGTCGCAATAGAGGAGGTTCCACCATCCCAGCAGGGAATAGGCTTTTATTCTCCATACTTTCTCATTCCGAAGAAAACAATAGGGTACAGGCCCATTCTGGACCTCAGAGAATTGAACAAGTATCTGCTACGGGAGTTCAAAATGATCTCCCTAGGAGCCCTTCTTCCCTATCTCCAGAGTCAGGATTGGCTCTGTTCTATAGATCTAAAGGAGGCAGATACTCACATTCTTATTCATTCACAGCACAGAACGTTCCTGCACTTCATGTTCCAAAGGAGACATTATCAATACAGAGTCCTGTCTTTCGGCCTCTCCTCCACAAAATGCATGATGGTAGTAGCCGCATTCCTAAGGACTCTCGAGATATTTATCTTCTCTTACTTAGACGACTGGTTCATTCAAGCAAACACCTCTCTAGAGGCCAGCCTTTCCCTCTCGTATTCTATGCAGGTGCTGCAATACTTGGGATTTGTAATCAATCTTCCAACTCGTACCCTTTCAATCTTTAGGGTTTATAGGGGCTCTCCTAGACACTTGCCAATCAAAGGCATTTCTGCCCCAACTCCGCTGCGCTCGACTCAATCAGTTAGAATTTCAGGAATGCCTCAAGAACTTTCTCACTGCTCGAGAAATGGTACAACTTCTGGGTCATATGGCTCAACGGTGTATGTTGTTCCATATGCTCATTTACATATGCGCGCAGCTCAATGGACACTGGCCTCCCAGTGGTATCAGACATTGGGTTGCCTGGGAGACAAGATAATGGTCTCTATCCACCTAATCTCATCTCTCCAGTGGTGGCAATCCCCAGAAAACCTACTGGTAGGGTCACCTTTCAGATGCCAGCACATCAATGTACCCTGACGATGGATGCATCCAAATTGGGCTGGGGAGCTCATCTGGACAATCTCTCCACTCAGGGGCTCTGGTCTCATCAGGAATCACAACTCCACATAAATCTGCTGGAGCTCAGAACCATTCACAATGCTCTCAAAATGTTCCAGACCATCTTTGATTCTGCACATGTTCTACTTGAACAAGCAGGGCAGAACAGGCTCTTGGACCCTCTACAGTGAGGCCCTGCATCTGTGGTCTTTTGCCATACAGCATCACTTTCACCTACATGCGGTGTATCTTCTGGGCAAAAACAATGTCTTGGCAGACAAAGTGAGTCGAGTCCTTCTACCCCACGAGTGGTCTCTCCATGCAGAAAAAGTCGCTCACATTTTTCAGATCTGGGGAACCCCAGAGAAAAACTTGTTCAGAAGTCCTCAGAATACCAAGCTTCCTCGCTTCTGCTCCAGGACTCCTGCACCGTACAGCCAGCAGGTGAATGCTTTTTACCTCCACTGGGGTCAAGGCTTCCTATATGCCTTCCCTCCCATTTCCCTCATTCCCAAGACTCTTTTCAAACTCCAGACAGGGGCTACAGGATACTCATAGCCCCATGCTGGCCATGACAACCGTGGTACCCTCTCCTTCTGCGCCTGTTTCGGGCTCAACCCATAGATCTGGGATCTACTTCAGATCACCTCTCTCAGGGGGAGGAGACGTTGCTCCATCCCAGTCCGCAGTCCCTGCATCTCACCGTATGACTGCTGAGGTCTTAGCCTTCGAGGACATTATCCTTTCCTAGGAGTTTAAGGACATTTCTTTGCTTCAAGGAAGTCATCCACCAGGTGTTCCTATGCCTTCAAGTGGCGTAGATTCGCTCTCTGGTGTTCTCATAGGGATCTTAACCACTTCTCAGCTCCGGTGGAGGCATTACTTGAATATCTCCTCCCCCTATCTTCTTCTCGATTCAAAACCAATTCGTTAAGAGTACTCCTAAGTGCAATTGCGGCCTCTCACCTGCCCTTAGATGGTCAACCCATCTTTTCTCAGCTGCTTGTAGCATGCTTCATAAGGGGTCTTATATTAACCAAACCTCCCATTAAGCCTCCTCCAGTGGCATGGGATCTTAATGTTATTTTAGAACAGCTTCTTAAGCTGCTCTTTGAACCTTTAGCCACTACCTCACTGAAGTTTCTCACATGGAAGATCATCTTCCTCATTGCCCTCACTTCAACAAGACGCATTAATGAGCTCCGGGCTTTGGTGGCTGACCCTCCTTATACACGATTCCACCATGATAATGTAGTCCTTAGCACTCATCCTCACTTTATGCCGAAGGTGGTCTTGCTCTTCCATTTAAACCAGTCAGTCTACCTTCCTGTTTTTTTCCCTAGACCTCATTCCTCTAGGGCAGAAGCAACCTTTCACATTCTGGATTGCAAACATGCCTTGGCTTTTTATCTCCAGAGAACTTGAGAGCACAGAAAAGCTTCCCAACTTTTCATCTCCTTTGACTCGAGTCACCTGGGGTTGCCAGTATCCAAACAAACTCTTTCCAGGTGGATAGCAGACTGCATTTCCTTTGCTTATGAAAAGGCAGGACTCTCTCTTGCGGGTCACGTCACTGCACTTAATGTTCGAACCATGGCTGCCTCCATGGCAAATCTATGCTCTGTAGCGATTGATAAGATATGCAAAGCAGCAACTTGGTCTTGCTGCTCACTATTGCCTAAACAAGGACTCCCACCGGGACAAATTGTTTGGCCAAATTGTTCTCCCGCATCTCTTTCACAGATGAGCTCCTTCCCTCTATCCCGAGTTTCGATACCAGACATCCTTGGAGGATACATGATCTCTTTAGATATACCTGTGATTCCACAGCCAACTCTGAGGTCATCTCTCTGGCATCTCCAAGCTAGGGAGTCCCATAAGTGAAGACTACATTCCTGCTTGTTCCTGGAGACAGCGTAGTTACTCACTTGTAACAGGTGAGCTCCGGGAACAGTAGGAATTTAGTCTTCATATCATACCCTCCTCGCCTATGATTTGTAGGTCTTCTTCTTCTTCTTCTCCTTCTCTCCTTTTATCTTAGCTACAAACTCAACTGAGGAGGGAGAGCTGCAAATGCAGGAAGGCAGCTACACCGGTGCGGTGGAATGCTCCCAAAAGCTTTCCTATTGGACGCTGGGGAGTGTTCTCGCGCAGGTTCCGTCAGTACCGACGTCACCCATATGTGAAGACTAAATTCCTGCTCTTCCCGGATATCACCTGTTACAGGTGAGTAACTATGCCTTCTCCAGTGATCTCTCTCTTCGCATGATGTGCCCAAATTATGAAATTTCATCTGATACAAACAGGACAAATAAGAGATTGGGGCATGGGTGTCAATCCTGGAGGGCTGCAGGCCAGTCAGCTTTTCAGGATGCCCCTATAAGATGTGCACGGGACACATTTGTATACAATGGAGGCAATGCATGCAGATATTCTTCAGGAATATTCTTTGGGGATATCCTGAAAACCTGACTGGTTTGTGGCCTTCCAGGATTACAGTTTGAGACTGCTGGATAAGAGAGCCAGCTATAGGTAAGAATGGGAAACTGAGGGAAGATCAAACCGACTGAAGAAGTTGAGATCTATTCCATCATTTCTGATCTTTGCCATTTCTTCCCTTTTGACAGCTGAAAGAGCCCGAGTGATCATTTCCCCACAACACCTTACCCACAAAATAATTAAAAATTACAAGCAAGACTTAATAATTTTCTTTCAAAAATATCCACAATTCTTTGGGGTATGTTTACTAAAGTGCGTTAAACATGACTAACGCGCGTTATACGATGTTAACGAGCGTAAGTGCCGTATAACGCGCGTACCGACGCGCTAACGACCGTAAACATGTTACTACGCGCGTTAAGCACAGATAACGATCGTAAAGTCCCGCGGCGCGTTAAAACAGCGCAGAAGGTGGAGGGTGGGCGGAGAGAAGGGGTCAATGGGCGGAGAGTGGGCGGGGAGAGGCTAACGCACTGATTTTCAGAGCTGAATTCCAACGCGAATGAAAACCTGTCGTTAAAGGCATTTAAAGGGAAGAGAAACCATTTCCGTCAGCAATGTACAGAAAAACCGGGGAAACCCACAAACGTGAGCAGTGTGATACATCTGCACAGAACAGAATATCACATAAAACGTTAACAATGACCACAAGAAACATGTTAAAAAGCATAATGCAGCTGTGCAACAGTGATAGCAATGGGCAAAAAGGAACAACAGTCCATGGAAAGCACCAAATAAAAAAGAAATGATGTGTGGAAGTTTCTACGCTCCGCAGACCCTTTCAAAGACCATCTCAGTGTAATGGAGCTGCCCTGGGAATGTTGTGTAATGTTGCCCAATGATATCATTGTTGCCCAGCTTGGTTAGGGGTGTGTGCCCCTTTTATGAGGTCTTTTCAGAGGTTTATGTGCACCTTTGTCTGCATACAAGGTAAATGAGGCCACTGTAAACCTGTTGCAGAGCAGGGTGTCTGACTCGTCAGGCCGGTGTAACTAACTCAAGGGACTGCACTGTCTCTGTGGCCACAGTGTGGTGCAACAGACACAGCCAGTGCCTATAAGACCAGAGGGTCACAGGTTCAAATCCCAGCTGGGGCTTCTGCCAGCCCAGTCCCCATAGTCTTACCCACCACTAAACAGTGATAGTAAAGACACCCCTTTATTGCAGAGAACATACAAATGGCCTATATTTTACCACACCAGAAACAGGCACATTACCTAAAGCAGAGTCCCGCAAATGCAGTCCTGGAGGGCCCCACACTATTCCGACTTCATGCTGCCTCTAATGAAGATGCCTGTGCTGCATATCTATGCACCGCCCCCATGGTATGCAGATGTAGCTCATGCATATTTATGAGGGACAGCATGAAAACCCGAACAGTGTTTGGAACAGCAGGACTGGAGTCGGGGAACTCTGCCATAAAGCAGCAGCCAACAGGGCCACACACCCACCCACAGGCCCCATTAGCCAATGCCTCCTGGAGAGGCAAGACATTGGGCCCTGCCTGTATCCCCCAATACTAGCAGTTGCATACCGTAGCAATGCCACCCTACACCTGGGTATATGGTACAGAGCTATCAAACGTTCCCTATGATAACTGGCAGATATCAATTCCTACGTTAAGCACAGTCCGCTCATTGAGCTCCACCATAACAATCATTCTGATGTCTGCGGTGTTTGCTGTAGGTCTGGTCTCTGTTCACCACCCTGGGGAGTGACCCCCCAAAAGCCTTGTGTACCATATCCATGCCTGTACTATGCCCATGACTGGTGTGGTGGCTATGGCTGCTGACCACCTCTATAGTAGAACAATGCTGGCAGAGGTGTGGGGGTGGCTGTCTGTCTATCCAGTGTGTGGTGGCTGCAAACACCTTCCACAGTCCACACTGCCAGCAACGTTGCCAGTATTGGGCTGCCAATGTGCATAATGAGGAGCAAGGTACCATGGGTATAGGCTGGACAGGGTGGCCTTGCCAGGGTGCATCTGCACAGGGCATAGGGCAGTGACAGGCACATTGTAGTGCCCGGCCACCACCTACACAGACAGGGTGACCTCAGTATATCCTGCTGAGAGATCACTCCCACCCTGACTGTGCAGTGACCACAGCATGGCTAGGCACTCCCATGGTGCTATCTAGTATTTTTCTCTTGTGATAAATATGGGTTTCCTTTTGGGGCCCAGTCACTGATGTATATGCTTGCTGTGTATGCTGGCATCCCAGTTCTGTGTGCTGGCATCTCCCCTGGGCACTAGCAGACTGTTTGCAGTTGGTAGGTGTTGTGATGGAGTGGCTTGCAGGGTGCAGTGGTTTGCACCAGGGGAATATCAGATAGTGGTGGTGAGCAGCATGTCTGTTTGCTATTGTGTTATGGCTGTGTACAGAGCTGCATTGACTGCCCTGTGGGGTGTCTGTTCCTCAGCAGTACTAGGGTTAATGTTCCTCTCTACTGCCACCTTTGCAGGGAGGTAGAATGTGGATCTTTTGATGGGTGACCCTGTTTGCCACCCTTGGCTGAGGGGGAGGGGGGAGTGGTGGTGGTGCATGGGGGTTGCACCTGCCTGAAGCAGACAGAGCTGTCCAAGGTGGTCCTGCAGACACTACCTATCTCACACAGTAACACTGCTTTGGACCTGTGCCATGGCCTCTTTCAGCCATGGACGATGCTGTGGACCTAGTGCTGGACGCCTCACTGCACCCTCAGGGTGAACACAGTACCTGCACAATGTGACAGTGTGTAGCTACTCTGTGCCAGTACAACACACGGTCAGTACCCCCTATCAGGCCGAGGTGCTGTGGGGGTGCATTCCCCATGGTGTGTATCTGTGGACAGCTGATTTGCATGTGCAGTGCATCATGGGGGTGACTGGCACATTCCAACCCTGTGAAACCGCAGCACCTGCTCACAGGCTCTGATAAACCATGGCCCATCACACGTACATCTGGTAGCATAATGCATAGGTGCAAGACACCCTACAGCGTCTGTAATATAAAATGCCCACACTGGTAAAAACACACGTACCCACGCACAATTCTACGTGCGCAGCTACGCACGGGGCTACGCACGTACGAATGCACGCAGCCTCGCATGCACCAACGTACGTGGCTAGGCACCCACACTCAACGTACCGAAAAACAAGCCTCCTCAATCCCTCTGTAATGTACAGGCTGATGCCTGGGACAGCCTTCTCCGTTACACACACTGGGGACTTGAACCCATGCTGCCTGTAACAGCGGTCCGTACCGTAACCATTGTGCTACAGCTCTGTTTTAGTGCTTTGTGTCTGTACGTCTTCTTACGATTAACGCGCAGTAACGCTAAAGAAAGCCTGGTTGGTGCTCGTGTGGAAGCGTATTAAAGTTAAACATTATGCAATCTATGCTATACAAATATATTTATTGCTATATTTGCGCAAGCAATTTGCACAAACTTTTAATTTTAAACACCCAAATGACCCAAAGAAGTCATGACAACTGCATCTCCCTAGTAACTGTTCTCATCAAAATGTGACAAAATTTCACATCTCTAATCCACTTTTTTGAATGAGAACCACAACAAGATTTATTAAAATTTTAAAAATTAGGTAAGGGCACATGTATTTTCATTTGTATGTGATTTTTGCTATTTGTCTGGAAATGTTTGGATAGATCAGATATAAATGGAAGGAAATGAAAATAAATACAGGCGGATCAGAAGAATGTTGACGTGTTTCTAATACTCACCACTTTCAACCCTTCATCTACCTTGAGTTGGTGCCGGCCTCATTCTGTTGTCTCATTTCCTTCACTTTAATTATTACATATGGCTGGTCCATATTATCCATGATGCCATAAATATTATAACACACATTTTCCTTTTCCCATATCTGTGTTTTCAGAAGGGGGCATGTTTACTAACAAGAGCGCCTCTAGCACATACGTGGGCTACAAAAGCACCAGAGAAACCTGCGTCAACTTCAGGGTGCGTGTGCATCTGGACCCCAGCCATTAGTGCGTTGCTAACATACAGCATGGTGGTAATCTGGCTTGCACTTCCATCTACCACCTGCACGTCCATCTACCATCGCAATTAGCGTGTGGCTAAGATGCTTCTGCTAACCACAATGTGCTGTCAATGTCCACGTTATGCTCCCAACTTGTCCTGTCTCCACCTGTTCACCTGCTAAACGTGTACTGTGGGGTTTTATGCACTGGACCCCATGCTAAATTTTTAGTGCAGCGTGCTCACTGCATGGTGAGCTACACGCTAGCGGTTAGTGTGGTATAGTAAACATGCCGCATAGTGAATTAGCCTGTTCCCAGCCTTCCTCATCTGTTTCTGACCTCCTTTGATATTGCACCTGCAGTGTTATTACTCTTGGCTTTGGTCACTTTTATAAACTGGAACCACAACAGCTTAAGTTGGGAAATGGTTGAGGTAAGAAGGCAACTATTGCCCCTATTCCAGCCTTCATTTTCATGAAGTGAGATAGGCAAAAATATCCTGGAAAATACGTTGAAATCTTCTGTTTAGCGTGCGGCAGCAGCCAAAAAAACAAAAGGAACTTTAGGAATGTTTAGGAGAGCAATGGAGAATGTAACAAGGAATATAATAATACTAATGTATCATTCCATGGTGCAACCACGTTTTGAGTACTGTGTGCAATTCTGGTCATCGCATCTCAGAAATAATATGGTGCAATTAGAAAAGGTACAGCAAATGGAACGACCTCCTCCCCCCGCCCCCCTAAAGGGAAAGTCTAAATAAGTTAGTGCTCTTCAGTTTGGAGAAGACAAGACTGAGGTGAGATATGGTAAAGTCTATCAAATAATCTGCGGAGTGAAATGGGAAAAATGCAAATCGGTTGCTTGCTATTTCAAAACATACAAAGACTAGGGGTCATGCCATGACGTTTCGAAGCAAATTGGAGAAACTACATCCTCAATGCACAATTAATCTCTTTGTTCCTGGAGGATGCCGTAAGTACAGTTAATGTAGATGGGTTTAAAAAAGGTTTGGACAATTTCCTGGAAGAAAAATTTGTAAAATATTATTAAGGTAGACTTATGGAAATCCACTGCTTATCCCTGGGATAAGCAACATGGAATTTGTCTACTTTTTAAGTTCCCATCACGTACTTTTGACTTAGACCGGACACTACTGGAAACAGAACACGAGCTTGAAGGACTTTTGTTCTGGCCTTATAGGGCATTTCCTAGGTTCTTGTCTTCTTATCTTCGGCATCATAACTCTATACCCAGTGACTGTTTGACATGAATCAAAACTACCTCCAGATTGCAATCATTAAGATACTATAATCTGGGGTAGTCTGGGATATAGGGACTGAATATTTTTAAAATGAGAACACCGGTGTTTATTCACTGTCTTAAAAAGGATGATGGTGATATTCTGAGGAATTATTCTTCCTTTTCAGATATGGACAACTGTATGAAGTGCCCAGAGGACAAATGGCCCAATCAGAAGAGAGATACCTGCATCCCGAAAAGGATAACGTTCCTGTCATATGAGGAACCTTTGGGACTGTCTTTGACTTTCACCAGTATTTTTTTCATTCTTATCACTGCTGTTATTCTGGGGATATTCCTTAAATATCAGCACACTCCCATAGTGAGAGCCAACAACCAGAGCCTCAGCTATATTCTCCTCATTTCCCTCATCCTCAGCTTTCTCTGCTCCTTATTATTCATTGGCCGTCCTGAGAAAGTAACCTGCATTCTCCGGCAGACCACCTTTGGGATCACTTTTGCCATCTCTCTCTCCTCCATATTGGCAAAAACCATCACTGTGGTCATAGCTTTCCAGGCCACCAAGCCTGGAAGCAAACTCCGGCAATGGATAGGTTCCAGGTTCTCAAACACTTTAATCCTTTCCTGTTCTCTTTTTCAGATTTTTCTATGTCTCATCTGGTTTTGTATTGCTCCCCCATTCCCATATTTTAACATGCGATCAGAAACTGGAACAATACTAATTGAATGTAATGAAGGGTCAATAACTGCATTTTACTGTGTTCTGGGTTACCTGGGCGTTCTAGCTGGTATCAGCTTTATTGTAGCTTTTCTAGCAAGAAATCTCCCTGACAGTTTCAATGAGGCCAAGTACATCACCTTCAGCATGCTGGTGTTCTGCAGTGTTTGGATCTCCTTCATCCCAACCTATCTGAGCACCAAGGGCAAGTACATGGTGGCAGTGGAGATATTTGCTATCCTGGCCTCCAGCGCTGGACTCTTAGGATGTATCTTTTTACCCAAGTGTTATATTATTGTACTGCGGCCTGACTTGAATAGCAGGAAGTATCTAACAAAAAAATAAAATGGTCAACATTTATAGAGGAGATAGTACAGTTAGGACTGCGCCAGGCCAACTTTGTAGAATTATATATTTCCTTAAAGTGTGATTATTATTGATGCAGTGGCAACTGCATTTTTTTTAAAAGTACAACATGCAAGAAGAAGAGGGCAAAAGACAGAAGCGGGGAAATAGAACATGTTCTGCACTCCTAGGACCTCGATACTGCTACTGATGCCTGGCAATGTGCAATGATGATCTTGCTAGTGCTGAAGACGGTAATGAGCTGCACATGCTTTTGATTTATCTTGTGCATGGATATCTAATGATGATTACAATTCCCTAAGATTAGATAATAAAATTAACTTTAATCTGTGTGTGGTTGTTTTAGTGTTTATCAAGAAATTCCACTCAAAGTAATTCACTCTGGGGCATCTTTACTAAGCCTTGTGCCAGTAACGCATATGTGGGCCATGTTACCAGTGCAGGGCACATGGATAACTGCAGGGGGGCATGCACATCGCATGCTACCAGGGAGACCAGGCTGTATATGCAACTAATGCCACCCACGAGGTGAGGTTAGTTGCACCAGTGCTACCAGCATCAAGCAGGGTAGGCATGAGCCAATGGCACGCATGCTAGCCACGACCTGCCGGAAGCACCTGCAATCTGCCGATATCCCTCCCAGAGCCACCCCAACGTGTGCTGCAAGAGCAGCTCAGGGGTTTAACACAAGGGCCCCTGTTATCTTTTAGCACAACTCCCAAATCGAACGCTAACCCCACGCTACCCTGGTAATGTACCTCAGTAAACATGTCCCTGTTTCCTTATGTTACCTTATTAATCACATTCGTCTGAAAATCTGTATTGAAAAAGTACAAAATTGAAAACAACTGCAGAGTTGTATGCATAGTCATGGCTTCAGAATCTCCACGTGAAACCTAGAGGTTCAGGGGTTATAAATCGTAAGCATGAAATTATGGGGTATGTTTACTAAAGTGTGTTAAATGTGACTAACGCGTGTTATACGATGTTAACGACTGTAAGTGCCGTATAACGTGCGTACCGACGCGCTAACAACCGTAAACATGCTACTACGCGCGTTAAGCACAGATAATGATCGTAAAGTCCCGCGGCGCGTTAAAACAGCGCAGAAGGCGGAGAGTAGGCGGAGAGAAGGGGTAAATGGGCGGAGAGTGGGCGGGGAAAGGCTAACGCACTGATTCTCAAAGCTGAATTCCAACGCGAATGAAAACCTGTCGTTAAAGGCATTTAAAGGGAAGAGAAACCATTTCCGTCAGCAATGTACAGAAAAACCGGGGAAACCCACAAAACGTGAGCAGTGTGATACATGTGCACAGAACAGAATATCACATAAAACGTTAAAAATGACAACAAGAAACATGTTAAAAAGCATAATGCAGTTGTGCAACAGTGATAGCAATGGGCAAAAAGGAACAACAGTCCATGGCAAGCACCAAATAAAAACAAAAGGATGTGTGGAAGTGTCTACGCTCCGCAGACCCTTTCAGAGACCATCCCATTGTAATGGAGCTGTCCTGGGAGTGTTGTGTAATGTTGCCCAATGATATCATCGTTGCCCAGCTTGGTTAGGGGTGTGTGCCCCTTTTATGAGGTCTTTTCAGAGGTGTATGTGCACCTTTGTCTGCATACAGTGTAAATGAGGCCACTGTAAACCTGTTGCAGAGCAGGGTGTCTGACTCATCAGGCCGGTGTAACTAACTCAAGGGACTGCACTGTCTCTGTGGCCACAGTGTGGTGCAACAGACACAGCCAGTGCCTGTAAAACCAGAGGGTCACAGGTTCAAATCCCAGCTGGGGCTTCTGCCAGCCCAGTCCCCATAGATTTACCCACCACTAAACAGTGATAGTAAAGACACCCCTTTATTGCAGAGAACATACGCATGGCCTATATTTTACCACACCAGAAACAGGCACATTACCTACAGCAGAGTCCCGCAAATGCAGTCCTGGAGGGCCCCACACCATTCCGACTTTATGCTGCCTCGAATAAAGATGCCTGTGCTGCATATCTATGCACCGCCCCCATGGTATGCAGATGTAGCTCATGCATATTTATGAGGGGCAGCATGAAAGCCCGAACAGTGTTTGGAACACCAGGACTGGAGTCGGGGAACTCTGCCGTAAAGCAGCAGCCAACAGGGCCACACACACACCCACAGGCCCCATTGGCCAATGCCCCCTGGAGAGGCAAGACATTGGGCCCTGCCTGTATCCCCCACTACTAGCAGTTGCATACCGTAGCAATGCCACCCTACACCTGGGTATATGGTACAGAGCTATCAAACGTTCCCTATGAGAACTGGCAGATATCAATACCTACGTTAAGCACAGTTTGCTCATTGAGCTCCACCATAACAATCATTCTGATGTCTGCGGTGTTTGCTGCAGGTCTGGACTCTGACAGTGTTTACCACCCTGGGGAGTGACCCCCCAACAGCCTTGTGTACCATAGCCATGCCTGTACTATGCCCATGACTGGTGTGGTGGCTATGGCTGCTGACCACCTCTATAGTAGCACAATGCTGGCATAGGTGTGGGGGTGGCTGTCTGTCTATCCCAGGGGTGGGCAAACCTGGTCCTGGAGGGCCGCAGACCAGTCAGGTTTTCGGGATATCTCTAATGAATATGCATGAGATATATATTACAATTACAATTCAATAAAATTATCCCGGTGCAATACCCTACCACAATCTACAATTTTTGCATATAATTAAATCCAAAACAAATTAAATTAGCTTTCAAATAAGCCTATCTCTACCAATAAGACAATCAAAAGATCCACCCGCTCTTCAAACCTTGCCATATAAATAATAGGTAAATAAACATGTAACACTAAAATAAATCAATGGAATTTCAAACCTTTTGCATATAGCTATTTTGATCTGTACATAGTTGATATATCACAAGTACAATTATTAATGTATAACTACAGTTTATGTTTACCCTTTTTAAAACGTTTTATTGTAATGTATAACCACAGTTTCCTATGTTCTATGTAAAAAGCAGAATGTTTACCCTGCTTAAATTGTTCCATTGTAAACCGCACCTGATCTTTCTGGAAGGTAGCGGTATATAAGCATTTGTTAAATAAATAAATATATGCATTAGAGATATCCTGCCAACCTGACTGATTTGTAGCCCTCCAGGGCTGGATTTGGAGACCCCTGCCTTACACCTCTGTCATTTAAGATTGTGAGTGGACAAGGTGCAGATGTCCAAAACATCAAAAAGGTTAGATAGAATTTGTCACAGTCCTTCTCACTTCTCACCACCACCAAAAAATTGTCTATTAGACAACTTTTTGGTGGTGGTGAGAATCGAGGAGGAATGTGACACATTCTATATACCCTTTCGATGTCTAGGACATCTGTACCTTGCCCACTCATGATCTTAAATGACAGAGGTGTAAGGCAGGGGTCTCCAAATCCAGCCCTGGAGGGCCACAAACCAGTCAGGTTGGCAGGATATCTCTAATGCATATATATCTCATGCATGTTCATTAGGGATATCCCGAAAACCTGACTGGTCTGCGGCCCTCCAGGACCGGAGGTGCCCACCCCTGGTCTATCCAGTGTGTGGTGGCTGCAAACACCTTCCACAGTCCACGCTGCCAGCAATGTTGCCAGTATTGGGCTGCCAATGTGCATAATGAGGAGCAAGGTATCATGGGTATAGGCCGGACAGGGTGGCCTGGCCAGGGTGCATCTGCACAGGGCATAGGGCAGTGACAGGCACATTGTAGTGGCCGGCCACCACCTACCCAGACAGGGTGACCTCAGTATATCCTGCTGGGAGATCATGCTCACGCTGACTGTGCAGTGACCACAGCATGGCTAGGCACTCCCATGGTGCTATCTAGTATTTTTCTCATGTGATAAATATAGGTTTCCTTTTGGGGCCCTGTCACTGATGTATCTGCTTGCTGTGTATGCTAGCATCCCAGTTCTGGGTGCAGGCAGCTCCACTGGGCACTAGCAGACTGTTTGTAGCTGGTGGGTGTTGTGTTGTGATGGAGTGGCTTGCACCAGGGGAATATCAGATGGTGGTGGGGAGCAGCATATCATATCCAGGCCTAATGTCTGTTTGCTATTGTGTTATGGCTGTGTACAGAGCTGCATTGACTGATTGACTGCCCCGTGGGGGTATCTGTTCCTCAGCAGGACTAGGGTGAATGTTCCCCTCTACTGCCACCTTTGCAGGGAGGTAGGATGTGGATCTATTGATGGGCGGCCCTATGGGGGTATGGGGCTACACCTGTGCCATGGCCTCTTTCAGTTATGGATGGTGCTGTGGACCTAGTGCTGGACGTCTCACTGCACTCTCAGGGTGGGCACAGTACCTGCACAATGTGACGGTGTGTAGCTACTCTGTGCCAGTACAACACACGGTCAGTACCCCCTATCAGGCCGAGGTGCTGTGGGGGTGCACATGGTCAGTTCCCCCTACCAGGCTGAGGTGCTGTGGGGGTGCATTCCCCATGGTGTGTATCTGTGGACAGTTGATTTGCATGTGCAGTGCATCATGGGGGTGACTGGCACAATCCAACCCTGTGGAATCGCAGCACCTGCTCACAGGCTCTGATACACCATGGGCCATCACACGTACATCTGGTAGCATAATGCATAGGTGCAAGGCACCCTACAGAGTCTGTAATATAAAATGCCCACACTGGTAGCAACACACGTACCCACGCACGTAAAAATGCACGTACCCACGCGCGGGGCTACACACGTACCAACGCATGCAGCCTCGCACGCACCAACGTACGTGGCTAGGCACACTCTGAGGGTGCATTTCTGACACCCATACTCAACGTACCGAAAAACATGCCTCCTCATTCCCTCTGTAAAGTACACGGTGATGCCTGGGACAGCCTTCTGCGTTAGACACACTGGGGACTCGAACCCATGCTGCCTGTGACAGCGGTGAGTACCGTAACCATTGTGCTACAGCTCTGTTTTAGTGCTTTGTGTCTGTACGTCTTCTTCCGATTAACGCGCAGTAACGCACCACCGCGCCTGGTAACGCTCGTTGATTTTGTGAACGCGCGTTAGTGGTGGCGGTGTACCGCCCATGTCCTTATTTGGGGTTTTTGTTACTACCGCGCCTCCTAACGCGAATTGCACTAACGCGGTTTAGTAAACATACCCCTATGTGTCTGTAGGTGGGCGATATTAAACAGTAACATGAGGTGTTTTCTTTCTAACACACAAATTCACACCTATATTCATCTATTTCTACTTGATTATTTGCTTTATCATAAACTGTTCATGGCAGGTTACAACATAGATTAGAAATAAGAAAATGAGATACAATCAACTCCCAACTATGCATCCCATACCCCAGAATAAAATCACCCTGCTACTATATAGTACCTCCATCTATACACTAAAACCTCCTCATCTACGATTAAAAAGCCAGTGGGTAAATATTAAATCCTTGGAGGCAGATTTTCTTTTTTATCAGTAAGTACTGCATTTATATTACTCATGTATATTCAGGGCCAGTAATGCGAGACTTCCACTGGAGAATTACAGGAGCCATTTGTCACCCAGATCCCGCACTAGCAAGAGCCAAAGTGCATTGCTCCTGCTGGTCTATCCCACTAGTTCAAGTAAAATAACACACAGTTTTGTGTTATTCCAGGCAGAAAGGGGCAGAAAAGATGCATTATTCCTCTAACTCACTTTTGTAATTACCCCCCGAGACAGTAATTTTATAAGAAGCCACCAAAATTAATATAGAAACAATATGCGTACATGTAGGCATTTAGTATTATACATGCACCTCCTTTCCAGACTATTGTAACCTCCTTGCTGGTCTCCCCTACATTCTGTTCACCACTCTGCTGTGCAGCTAATCTTCCACCAGCCTCGTCATGCTCATATTACCCCTCTTTTCAAGTCACTTCATTGGCTCCCTATCTGTTTCCACATCCAGTTCAAACTTCTCCTGCTGACCTATAAGTGCATTCACTCTGCGGCTCCTTATACATATCTCCTTAACAGTAATACAGATCATACTGTCTGAGGTCACCTCACTCACTACTCCACCCATCGCAGGCCTCATGCTGGCATCTCCGGATAAGGCAGCAGTTGCCATCTACAGTCAATTCTCCTCACCAGAGGCTGCAGTCATTGGTATCAAGAACTTCTCCAAACCTCCTTTAAGCCCAGCTACACTAACTGCTTTTACTACATCCCCCGGTAACAAATTACAGAGTTTCATCACATGTTGCTTCTGATTAGTCTTAAATGGGTTGCATTGTAGCTTCTTTGTGTGTCCTCTAATCTTTCTACTTTTTGATGGCATACACAACCAATTCATGTATTTCCAGGAAGAAGCAGGAATGTAGTCTTCACATATGGGTATCATCGGCATCGACGGAGCCAGCACGGGAACGCTCCCCAGCGTCCTATAGGAAAGCTTTTGGGAGCATCCCACTGTGCCTGCGCTGCTGCCTTCCCACCTTTCCAGCTCTCACTCTTCACTTTTTTATTTTCCGTGGAGCCGATAGGCAGCAACTCCTGTCACCACAGAAAATTTTATTTTTTGTGGTCGCATCTGCCTTCCCTTCGACACCTACACCGGTGCCACCGGTGTCTTCTTTATTTCTTAGAAAAAAAAAGAAAAAGCTTTTCTTGAGGGTCTGTCCCATCTTGGTGCTTCAGCGCCATTTTGGGCACTAGGTCCTGTTTTCTTCAAAATGGAGAAACCAACTAGTGGTTTCAAAAAATGTTCTAAATGTGGCGGTACCATTTCTGCTACCGACACCCATGACTGGTGTCTTAAATGTTTGGGCCCAGCCCATTCTCCATTGGAGTGTCTCCTCTGCAGAAAGATGACTAAGAGGGGCCTGCAGAATAGAGCTGCAACACTCGGCACCCTTTTTGCCTCGGATGCAATGTCTGTTGCATCGATGTCGTCCAGGGCTTCATCTTCTTCCCATGGATCTCAGGTAGCCAAACCCAGGTATTTGAAGACCAGTCAGTCCTCAAAGGGTAGAGCTCCTTCTAAGCATCGAGATGCTTCTAGCATTGCCCTCGATGAAAATACACTGGCCAAACAACCCCGGCGGGAGGTCCTTGCCTCTAAAGCATTAATGGGGTCCCAAGATGTTCCTGACGCATCTACCTCCAGAGATCTCTTGTGCCATATTCTGGGGTCGTGGCCTGTTCCGCCGGTACCGACACCAAGACATGGGCAGTATCCATGGATCAATGCATCCTAGCCATTGAGCGCAGTCTTGCGGCCTTGTTAGCAGCCTCCGTACCGCTAAAGCCGCTACAATCGTTTCCACAGCCATCGGTACTGATATCGGTACCGGATGTATCAGTAGCTACCATTGCGCCGCTCTCCATGCTACCACCCATGCCGGCCCTAGAATTGGTGTCCAGCATAGAGGGTCTGGTATTGAGGCATTCCGATGCTGACTTCGATCGGTACCATTAGCAGGCTGTACAAGATCACCCAGCCTGTTGATATTTTGAGTCTTCCGAGTCCGATGATTCTGATGAATCCATTCATCCCTCTCCTTTGCTGCAACGTCGAATGTCTCCTCCAGAGGACATTTTTTTCAAGACTTTATATGGGATGTGGCTCGGGGCATCTCGATCACCGTGACCCCCAAGCAGGATACGAGAGCTGAAGAACTTGAAATTCTTCAATATACAGCAGCCCCTAAGGAGGCTACAATCCTTCCCAGACACCGGATTTTGCATGATCTCATGTTTAGAATGTGGGAAACACCCTTAACGGTGTCTCCACATTCTTGAAGGCTTGATACAATGTACCGGGTACCGCAGTGTCCCGGGTTCAAACAAACAAAGTTACCACACCATTCCATGGTTGTGAAATCGGCAATGCGCTGGATCAAAAGTGCCAAGACACATTCTTCTAATCCTCCGGGCCGTGAGGTGATGCCTTTGGTTTTCAATGTTTTCAGGCCTCTATGCTATCAGCCAGAATAAGTTCTTACATACTCTACATGGGTATGCTTCTTCGAGAGGTTACTAGGGCATAATGGCGTCCACTGTACATGTGGCCCCTTTGCTCGCCTACACATGCGAGCAGCCCAGTGGACCCTAGCCTCTCAGTGGACACAAGGTCAGGTCATCTGGGGGACAAAATCAGAAACTTTGCACGCCTCATTTTGTCTCTTCAGAGGTGGCAAACTCTAGAAAACCTTCTCTTAGGGTCACCTTTTCAGCAGCCGCTGCACCAAGCAACCTTGACGACAGATGTGTCCAAGTCAGGTTGGGGGGCTCATATGGATAATCTCTCCACTCAAGGTCTCTGGAACTCAGAGCCATTTTCATAAATCTTCTGGAACTCAGAGCCATTTTCTATGCTCTTTGAGTTTTTCAGGACTATCTGACTACAAGACAGTTCTTGTCCAGACAGACAATCAGGTATTCATGTTCTATGTGAACAAGTAGTGTGGAATAGGCTCTCAGGCATTGTACAATGAAGCTGTACACCTCTGGTCCTTTGCAAGAGGCCTTCAGATTCACCTACTGGTGATGTATCTCCCAGGCACACAGAATCTCCTGGCAGACAAACTCAGTCGAGTGCTGCTGCCACACGAGTGGTCTCTTCATTCAGACAGATTACTTGAATCTTTCGAATCTTGGGAACATCAGATATAGACCTATTTGCAAGTCCTTAGAATGCCAAACTTCCCCGATTCTGTTCCAGAATTCCGGCTTGGAACAGTCAGGCAAGGGATGGTTTCCACCTCCACTGGGGTCAGGACTTTCTGTATGCCTACCCACCCATTCTACTCATTCCCAAAACTCTGTTCAAACTCCAGAGACACAGGGGCCATATGATCCTCATAGCCCCACGCTGGCCACGACAGATGTGGTATCCACTGCTTCTACATCTCTCTCAAGCCAGGCCTCTGGACTTGGGATGTGCTCCAGATCTTCTATCACAGGAGAACGGGACACTTTTGCACACAAATCCTCAGTCATTACACCCGATGGCATGGTTGCTGAGAGCTTAGAATTCCAGGATGTCAACCTCTCTCAACAGGTTAAGAATATCCTTTTGGCATTAAGGAAACCTTCCACAAGGCGGGCTTATGCCTTCAAGTGGAAAAGGTTCTGTATCTGGTGTTCAAAGGAGGAACTTGATCCTTTTTCAGTTCCAGAGAGGCGTTACTGGAGCATCTCCTCCACCTTTCATCTTCTGGTCTCAAGACTATTTCAGTAAGAGTCCGGCTTAGTGCCATTGCGGCTTTCCACAAACCTTTTGATAGTCAACCTTTCTCCTCTCAACCACTTGTAGTGCAGTTTATGAGGGGTCTACTCTTAACTAAGCCCCCCCAATAAGCCACCACCCGTGGCATGGGATTTAAATGTTGTCTTCGGACAGCTCATGAAGCTGTCCTTCAAACCCTTAGCCACTACATCCCTGAAGTTTCTTTCTTGGAAGGTAATCTTCCTAATTGCCCTCACTTCTGCAAGACGCATCAGTGAGCTACAAGCTTTAGTGACTGATCCTCCTTACACAAGGTTCCACCATGATAAAGTAGTCCTTAGGACTCATCCTCACTTTATGCCAAAGGTGGTTTCGCCTTTTCATTTAAACCAGTCGGTTTATCTTCCTGTCTTCTTCCCTAGGCTTCATGCCTCTAGTAAAGAAAGGAATCTTCACACTCTAGATTGTATAAGAGCTTTAGCTTTTCCTTCAGAGAACTAGGCAGCATAGACAGGCTTCACAGCTTTTTGTTGCCTTTGATTCAAGTCACCTGGGTTTACCAGTCTCCAAGAGAACACTCTCCAGGTGGATTGCAGACTGCATATCCTTTACCTATGAGAGTAAAGGACTATCTCTTGAAGGTCATGTCACAGCTCATAATGTTAGAGCAATGGCTGCCTCTATGGCCATCCTTCGCTCGGGATCCATCAATGACATCTGCAAAGCAGACACTTGGTCCTCGGTCCATACCTTTGCGACCCATTACTGCTTAGACAAGGACTCCCGTAGGGATGCCTTGTTTGGCTAGGCTGTTCTCCAGCATCTCTTTCAGACTTAGAATAACTCCTACTCCCCCTCCCCCCGTCCTGGGTTTTGATACCAGAGATCCTTGGGAGGAAGCATGACCCACTCAGCCTGGGTTTAGCTGCTCTATTGGGTTATCTCCCTGGCATCTCTAAGGTTGGGAGTCCCCATATGTGAAGACTACATTCCTGCTTGTTTCTGGAGATAGCATAGTTACTCACCTGTAACAGGTGATCTTCGGGAACAGAAGGAATTGAGTCTTCACAACCCACCCACCTTCCCTAGGAGTTGTATCTCTATCTCTCTCTCTCTTCTTTCCTTCTCTCCTTTTGTCTCTGTTACAAAACCAGCTGAAGAGGGTGAGTTGAAAATGTGGGAAGGCAGTAGCGCAGGCGCAGTGGGGCGCTCCCAAAAGCTTTCCTATAGGACGCTGGGGAGCAGGGCCGGATTTACCTTGAGTGAGGCCCTACGCCAACAAAAATTGTGGGCCCCCAGCAGGGGCGGCCCAAGGGGGGTGCGGACCTCATTTGCATAAGGGGCCTCATTTGCATAAATATTTGCATAATGTTACCATATACTAACTTTTAGTAAACATGCCTCTTAATGAGTGTATGGATAAAGAAAGACTAAAAGATTTCTACATTACTATAATCCAGTGCCAACTGCCAGACACATTAGGAACTACTACAAACACTGCCCATAGTAAACCCGCCGTATCCTAACAGCACTACCAGGACTCACAAAGCACCATACTCTACCAATCAAAAGGCAACACTGCAAATATTAAACCAATACATTTCAGAGAACAACAATACATGACCTACTGGGGAAAGAGAAACAAGTGGCAATGTCAAATAGGAATTATATAAACAGAACACCTCAGCTCAGTTACACATGCAGAACATAGACCATCACCAAACAAATAATCACAATTTAGAAATAGGAAGACAATAATTAAACTGGGAATCCCAAAAGCCTAACTTGGAATGTACAACACTGTAGAAATAAAACAATACATTAATTTGCTCTTGTACTAAACAAAGCACAGATGTTAATGATGCACATTTACCAGAGCTGACATATTCCAATTAATAAATTCAAAATAAAGAGATATTTTTCTACCTTTTGTGCATTTTTTTCAGCTGCAATTGCTCCAGCCACTTTCTTCTGGTTTCTTCGTGTCTTCTGCTAACTCTCCATCGTCTGCTGTCCATTTGTCCTTTCTTCTCTCTTCTAGATTTTTTTCCATCTGCTTTAACATACTAATCTTTCTCCTTTTGCTCTTTCCTCATTCCTATTTCATCCACTCAAATTTTACCCCTCCATCCTCAATCCCCACTTACTCTCCCAATACCCGGCCAATTGTAGATTTTTTATCCCTCCCACACAAAATATTTTTCCCTTCTCCATTTTACTCTTCCAGCCCCATCCCATTCTAATCCTCCCCCAACATCAGCTCCCTTCTAGTTCCAGCCTCACCCAGCATCCATTCCCTTCTAGTCCCTGCATCAGCCCATTTCCAGTCCTAGCCATCCATCAGCCCATTTCCAGTCCTAGCCCCCCCATCACCCCACTTACAGTCCTTAACCCCCCATCACCCCATTTTCAGTCCTTAACCCCCCATCACCCCATTTTCAGTTTAAGCCCCCCCTATAACCCATTACCAGTCCTAACCCCCCATCAGCCCACTTCCAGTCCTAACCCCATCAACCCATTTCCAGTAAGCCCCCATAGCCCATTGCCAGTCCTACCCCCCCCAGCGGCCCACAGCCCATTACCAGTCCTAACCCCATCATCCCACCTCCAGTTGTAACCCCCCAGCCCATTTCCAGTCCTAGGACCCCATCGCCAATTACCCGACAACCCCCATCATCCCACAGGCCATTACCAGTCTTAACCCCCCCTAAGCCCATTACCAGTTATAACCCCCCCCCCAACAGCCCATTACCAGTCCTAACCCCATCAGCCCACCTCCAGTCTTAACCCCCCAGCCAATTTCCAGTCCTAGCCCCCCCCCCATAGCCCATTACCAGACAGCCCCCATCAGCCCACAGCCCATTACCAGTCTTAACCCCCCCAAAGCCCATTGCCAGTTCTAAGCCCCCCCCAACAGCCCACAGTCCATTACCAGTCCTAACCCCATCAGCCCACCTCTAGCCTTAACCCCCCCCCAGCCCAGCCCATTTCCAGCCCCAGCCCCCCAATAGCCCATTACCAGCCCTACCCCCCCCAGTCCATTTCCAGCCCCAGCCCCCCCAATAGCCCATTACCAGTCCTACCCCCCCCATAGCCCATTACCAGTCCTACCCCCCCCCCCCGGCCTAAAGTAAAATTTAATTTAAAAAAAAAACCTGGTGGCTGCCGCCGCGGGGGGCCCCGTCTACAAGCTGGTCGGGTCGGGTCGGGTCTCTTCTCCCCTCCCCCTCGCTGCAGGCTGCAGGCTGCGAGAGACGCATCTTCGCGTCTCTCGCAGCCTGCAGCGAGGGAGGGAGGGAGAGAGACCCGACCGGACCCGACCCGACCGGACCCGACCAGCTTGTAGACGGGGCCCCCGCGGCAGCAGAGGGGGCCCCGCGGCGGCAGCCACCAGGTTGTTTTTTAAATTAAATTTTACTTTAGGCCGGGGGGGGGTAGGACTCCTACCCCCCCCCCCCCCCGGCCTAAAGTAAAATTTAATTTAAAAAAAAAACCTGGTGGCTGCCGCCGCGGGGCCCCCTCTGCTGCCGCGGGGGCCCCGTCTACAAGCTGGTCGGGTCCGGTCGGGTCTCTCTCCCTCCCTCGCTGCAGGCTGCGAGAGACGCGAGGAGAGCGTCTCCTCGCGTCTGTGTTAAGCCCGCAGGGGCTGATGGGAAATCCCATCAGCCCCTGCGGGCTTAACACAGACGCGAGGAGACGCTCTATCTTCGCGTCTCTCGCAGCCGGGAGGGAGGGAGGGAGGGAGACGAGACCCGACCAGACCAGACCAGCCCAGCCCAGCCCAGCCCAGCTTGTAGACGGGGCCCCCGCGGCAGCAGAGGGGGCCCCGCGGCGGCAGCCACCAGGTTTTTTTTTTAATCGAGTTGAAAAAAAAAACCTGGTTCTATTTTTTGGGGGCCCCTGCCGGTTGTGGGCCCTACGCCATGGCGTACATGGCGTATACGTAAATCCGGCCCTGCTGGGGAGCGTTCCAGTACAGGCTTCGTCAGTGAACATAAGAACATAACAACATAAGATATGCCATACTGGATCAGACCAAGGTCCATCAAGCCCAGTATCCTGTTTCCAACACTGGCCAATCTAGGTAATACATACCTAGCAGTTTCCCCAAAAGACACAGGTTCCACAATGCTTGTAGAAGCATTGCAGAACCTGTGTCTTTTAGGGAAACTATTAGATACGTATGACCTAGATTGGCCACTGTTGGAAACAGGATACTGGGCTTGATGGACCTTGGTCTGACCCAGTATGGCATATCATATGTTCTTATGTTCTAAGCATTGATATACTGGGTCCCTTTTAATAATGGTTTATGGACCTTTCCTCCAGGAACTTATCCAAACCTTTTTTAAACTCACCTACACTAACAGCCTTTACTACATCCTCCGGTAATAAATTACAGAGTTTGATTACACATTGAGTGAAAAAATATTTTCTTTTATTAGTCTTAAATAGTTTATCCTGTAGCTTCATTGCATGTCCCCTAGTCTTTCTATATTCTGATAACGTAAACAATCGATCTACGTTTACCCGTTCCACTCCGTTCATTAATTTATAGACTTCTATCATATCTCCCCTCAGCCGTCTCTTTTCCAGGTTAAAGAGCCCTAACCTTTTTAGCCTTTCTTCATAGGAGTATCTTTCCATTCCCTTTACCATTTTGGTGGCTCTTCTTTGAACCTTTTCTAATATCGCTATATCCTTTTTAAGATACGGCGACCAGAATTGCAGACAATATTCAAGGTGCGGTCTCACCATGAAACGATATAGAGGCATTATAATATCTTTTGTTTTATTTTCCATTCCTTTCCTTATGATACCTAGCATTCTATTTGCTCTCTTGGCCGCCGCTGCACACTAGGGCCGAGGGTTTTAACATGTTATCCACAATGACGCCTAAATCTTTTTCCTGGGTGGTGGTTTCTAATGTGGAACCTTGCATCGTGTAACCATAGTTTGGGTTGTTCTTCCCTAGGTGCATAACTTTGCACTTGTCCACATTCAATTTCATCTGCCATTTTGATGCCCAGTTTTCCAATTTATCAAGATCCTTTTGCAATTTTCCACAATCCTCCTGGGTTTTAACAACTTTAAATAGTTTTGTGTCATCTGCAAATTTGATAACCTCACTCGTTATTCCCTTTTCCAGGTAATTTATGAATATGTCAAAAAGCAGCAGACCCAGCACAGATCCCTGGGGCACACCACTATTCACTTTTGTCCATTGGGAAAATTTGCCATTTAACCCTACCCTCTGCTTTCTATCTTTTAACCAGTTCCTGATCCACAGTAGTACACTGCCTCCTATCCCATGACTCTTTAGTTTTGCCAAAAGCCTCTGATGAGGGACCTTGTCAAAGTTTCTGAAAGTCCAGATAAAATATATCAACTGACTGACGTTTGTCCACCTGTTTATTCACACTTTCAAAAAAACATAGCAGATTAGTAAGACAAGATCTTCCTTGTCTAATGCCATTTTGGCTGTCTCCCATTAGGCCATGACTATCTACATGCTGAGTAATTTTGTTCTTTATGATGGTTTCTACCATTTTTCCTGGTACTGATGTCAGGCTCACCGGTCTGTAGTTTCCCAGATCACTCCTAGAACCCTTTTTATAAATTGGCGTTACATTTTAAGCCTTTCCTCTTAGGGGTATCCTTCCACTCCCATTACAATTTTGTCATAAGAACATAAGATATGCCATACTGGGTCAAACTAAGGTCCATCAAGCCCAGTATCCTGTTTCCACAGTGGCCAATCTAGGTCATACGTACCTAGCAGTTTCCCCAAAAGACACAGGTTCCGCAATGCTTGTACTGTGTCAAGCATTGATATCCTAGGTCCCTTCTTAATAATGGTTTATGTACCTTTCCTCCAGGAACTTGTCCAAACCTTTTTTAAACCCACCTACACTAACAGCCTTTACTACATCCTCCGGTAACAAATTCCAGAGTTTGATTACACGTTGAGTGAAAAAATATTTTCTTTTATTAGTCTTAAACAGTTTACCCTGTAGCTTCATTGTATGTCCCCTAGTCTTTCTATATTCTGATAACGTAAACAATCGATCTACGTTTACCCGTTCCACTCTGCTCATTAATTTATAGACTTCTATCATATCTCCCCTCAGCCGTCTCTTTTCCAGGTTAAAGAGCCCTAACCTTTTCAGCCTTTCTTCATAGGAGTATCCTTCCATCCCCTTTACCATTTTGGTGGCTCTTCTCTGAACCTTTTCTAATAACGCTATATCCTTTTTAAGATACGGCGACCAGAATTGCACACAATATTCAAGGTGCGGTCTCACCATGGAATGGTATAGAGGCATTATAATATCTTTTGTTTTATTTTCCATTCCTTTCCTTATCATACCTAGCATTCTATTTGCTCTCTTGGCTGCTGCTGCACACTGGGCCGAGGCTTTTAACATGTTATCCACAATGACGCCTCAATCTTTTTCCTGGGTGGTGGTTCCTAATGTGGAACCTTGCATCGTGTAACCATAGTTTGGGTTGTTCTTCCCTAGGTGCATAACTTTGCACTTGTCCACATTAAATTTCATCTGCCATTTTGATGCCCAGTCTTCCAATTTATCAAGATCCTCTTGTAATTTTCCACAATCCTCTTGGGTTTTAACAACTTTAAATAGTTTTGTGTCATCTGCAAATCTGATAACCTCACTCGTTATTCCACTTTCCAGGTCATTTATGAATATGTCAAAAAGCAGCGGACCCAGCACAGATCCCTGGGGTACACCACCACTCACCTTTCTCCATTGGGAAAATTGTCATTCCTCTTTGTCCCTTTTCTAATTCTGCTATATCCTTTTTAGGATATGGTGACTAGAATTGCACTCAATATTCATGATGTGGTCGCACCATGGAAAGATACAGAGGAATTATAATATCCTTTGTTTTATTCTCCATTTCTTTCCTTGTGATTCCTAGCATTCTATATGTTTTCTTGGTTGCCACTGGTCATAAAACATCCAAAGGGTGTTGAGAAGTTGTCTCTCCACCATCCTTAATACTCTGCATGATCAAAATGACAGCAGCAGTAGGCTTTGAACCTTGACATCCCTGATCCTAGCCCACTACTGTAACCGTTAGGCTATTCTTAGGCATTTACAGTCTGGAGTACTATTCTGGGGATGCCTATGTAGATGCCCCTGCAGACGTCCCTATCAGGCCAGGGTTGACCCGAGGTATGTGAGGGAATGTTGCCTGCACATGCCTCCCCCACCGCGCCACGAGAGGCCCTGCACCTGACCACTCAAGTCTTTGGTTTCTATCTTTTTTCTGTCTTCTCTTAGCTTTCTTTATAAGGGCTTCTGTCCATTTGTCATTATCCTCTCTCTTTGTGTCATCTTTGTTTCCCACATTATATCTCAGATACTGAACTTTCAGTTTTCTTCCGTTTGTATTTTTGCCTCTCTATCCACTTAGATTTATTCATTTTTACTATCCAGTCCTCACTTTCCTTCTGCATTTACAGCTCTTCATCTCCTTCCATCACTCTGGCTATCCTTTAACTTATCCTGCATTCACTCTCTGTTTTCTATCCAGCCTCATCTCTCTCACTCTCCCATCTCCTTCCATCACGTATTTCCTTTCTTCCTTCCTCCCCACCCCTTCCATCCAACATCTCCTCTTCATCTCTCTCTACACCACTCTTTCCACCGGGGCTGGTGTTAAATATGCAGAGGCAAAGGGCAAAAACTGGTGAGGGGGCTCCCAAAGCCCACCTGCAGCCTATGTCTCCTTCAGCTTGAAGAAGCCTAGGGTCTCCTGTGATATGGGGGCCCAGAGCAACTGTCCTGTTTGCCACCCCCTAATACCAGCCCTGCTTTCTACCCAGTATCTATTCTTTCTCCACCCCCTTTCCATCCACCATTTCTTCCATCTCAGTACTTCCCCTTGTGTCCAACATCTCCCCTGTCCCTCTACTCTCTCCATGTCAAGCATATGCCCTGTCACCCTTACAGCCACTTTGACCCTAGTATCTACTCTTTGTGTCCCTGTCCTTCCTTTCCCTATCATGAGTCAGCATATCCTTTCTGCTACTCTATTCCCGTTCCTGTGTCTGACCCCAAGCCCCCAAGCCCCCATGCCTCTTTTGCCCTCTCTCATCTCTAATCCATGTTATTCTGGGAGTCCAGGAAGTTTCTGAGATCAGGCAGTGACATCCAGGTTCTTGGGAATGCTCCAGTCATGCCTCCTCCATGACCCCATCAGCCTTGGATGTCCTCACACTGGGTTCATCCACAGACCAGGCTTCTAAATTGCCTCTAGAGACGTCTTCATGCTTTGGATGTCTCTAGGCCCATTTTCAGATTTCCAAAACATGAATAAGACTTTTAAAATAGCCTCTTTAATGTTAATCTTGGAGTTAAGTCTACCCCCAAATATTGTACTTCTGATTTAGCCGTTAACTCTAAATCCTCTATTCTAAGGACTGTGGGAAAGACAAAAGAGGGCTCATGGGTCACAAATAATATCACCGTTTTTGCAAAGTTAACAAAAAGCACACGGTTTACAAACAATCTTGTAGTGACATTAAAACATTCTACAACTGTGGATGATTGCACACCTGCTTTGTTGGCAAATGTACATTATATTATAATATATCATATGCACAGATAAAAAAAAACATATTAGCTTTAATGATGTTATGTAATGGTTGTAGGTACAGTATGAATTTGATAGTGCCTACAAGGAAGAACTCTGTTGCACCTTCTTTTTCAATTCATACCAATGAGAAGTTGACTCATCTACTTGATCCTGCTGTTCTCACCTCAGTAAATAGGAGTGGAACCACCATCAACACTCTTGCCCCCAAACCAATTGATTGAGTCAAGACAGAAATAATTCATGTTGGACAGAGTCAAATGCTGTGGGAATATCCAGGAATACCATTACATATCGCATCCTGGGTCTGGTCGCTGATTATGTGTGAGATGGCACAGAAGGCATGGATGTGATAATCGTCGAGAACAAAAACATCACAATCAGCCTAATCTATAGACCACCCTCTCCCAACCCAGACAACCTATCTGCTATTTTAGAAACAGCATGCACCTCAACCCTAAACAAGCACCACATGATCCTTGGCAACTTCAACCTACCAGCTCTACATAACACACACAAATCTCATTTTATAAATGCTATGTATGACTTAGGATTTCAACAAATAGTGCAGTCACTCATCCACAGAAAAGGCAACACTCCAGATCTTATTTCCTCCCAAATAACATTTTACATGGCAAACATTTCTCTCCTCCCAAAGTACTCTCCCCCCCCCCCCCCGTCCCATGGACAGATCATTTTCTAGTAGACTTTACCATTCCTGCTACTCCTTTACCCCCTGAAGACAATGAACCAACCCATTTTAAAACCAGGTTCAAGACTTTTAGCAAAGAAACCTTCCTGAATAATACCTTTCCCTACATAGACTCAACAATTACTAACTTAAATGATATCCTAAATAGCTGGAACTCCACTATTGCTAGAGCTGCATAAGTTCCTCTTACACATTATAGAACAAGGCAGGAAGAATTCAAAATTTGGTATTCAGCTGAACTAAGGAGATTAAAAGAAAAACTAAGAAAATTAGAAAACAAACAGAGAATTACAAGATCTGACACTGACAATTAGCTATACATCTTCACGCTTAAGGCATATAAACAAGCCATTAACAACAGAAAAAAATGATATCATATCATTCTCCTCACTAGATCCCTCAACAGACCTAGAGAGCTATTCTCTTTAGTCAAATATCTAAGAAAGACACCTAATACTGATACTGAACAACTTCCCATAAAACCTCAAACTCTAGCCAATTATTACATGGAAAAACTTACTCCTTTGAACAACGATGATACATCACTCAGCTCCCCCATGTCCTCAATTTAATGACATTAAGTCTCACAACCAAGCCACTTGGGCCTCATTCCACTATATAGACATCAAACACCTCAAAAATACAATCACAAACATCAATACGACCACCTCTCCTTCTGACCTTTGCCTGGTCAGCTGGCTTAAAGCCAAAAAGACAAGTTTACCCTATTATCCTATAAATAGTAAACCTGTCCTTAAGGACAGGCCAGATGTCTTCTGCCCTGAAATAAGCAATCGTACACCCTATCCAAAATTCTAATGCAATAGACAAAACCCTTCCTAACTCCTACAGACCCATCTCCAGCCTGCCTTTCCTAGCTAAGATCAATGAAAAAGTAATATAGATCTAGTTGCAAAACTTCATAGATTTATATGCTCCACTTGACAAACAACAACATGGTTTTCGACTGTATCATAGTATAGAGACACTTATGTTAATTCTCATGAACAGACTCCTCTGGGGCCTAATCAATAGTAAAGAAATTTTATACTTGTTTTTCTCGACATTGCTGCTGCCTTTGATAGTGTTAGCCATAGAGTACTTACTTATCTCATGACTTCAACAGATTGGCGTACACGGCACAGTGTTACTGTGGTTAAAGTCATACCTCTCCAACTGCACCCAGCAGGTACAGATTGGCACAGCAACTTCCTCAACCTTCAAACAGGAACAAGGAGTTCCTCCAGGCTCATCCCTCTATGCCCGTCTCTTTAATCTTTATATGCAGCCAATATGTAACATCTTCAAAAATAGGGAGAAATGAGAGAAGAAAGGTACTGAGGAGCCACAGAGTGAATGCACTTATAGGTCAGAAGGAGAAGCTTAAAGTGAATACAGAAACGGATAGGGAGCCAGTGAAGAGATCTGAGGAGAGGAGTGATGTGGGCAAAACGAGGCTGACGGAAAATCAAACGGGCAGCGGAGTGCTGAATAGACTGAAGAGGGAAGAGATGAGACTGAGGGAGAACAGCAAGAAGGAGATTACAATAATCAAGGTGGGAGGTGATTAAGGAATGGATGAGGGTTTTAGTAGTGAGCTCAGAAAGAAAGGGGCGGATTTTGCCAATGTTGAAGAGAAAGAAGCGACAGGTCTTAGCGATGAATTGGATATGAGAGAAGAAAGAGAGCGGAGTCAAAAATAACACCCAAATTGTGAGCAGATGAAACAGGTTGGAGAACAGAGCCATCAACAGAGACTGAAAAAGAAGAAAGAGAAAGGGAAATTTTAAGAGAAAAAACAAAAAGTTCAGTCTTGGCCATGTTCAATTTCAGACGATGATGGAACATCCAGGCAGCAATGGCAGAGAGACAGCAAGAGATCCGGGACTGGAAAGCAGAAGAAAGATCAGGAGTAGAGAGATAGATTTGGGAGTCATCAGCATAGAGATGGTACTGAAAGCCATGAGAGGAAATAAGCGCACCAAGAGATTGGGTATAGAGAGAAAAAAGAAGGGGACCCAAGACAGAACCCTGGGGGACACCAACCGAGAGTGGGGTACAGAGGAGGAGGAGCCACCAGAACATACACTTAAGGAGCGATGGGAGAGATATGAGGAGAACCAGGAGAGAACAGAGTCCCTAAAGCCAAGCGAGGACAAAGTGTCAAGGAGAAGATCATGGCCAACAGTGTCAAAGGCAGCAGAAAGGTCAAGGAGGATAAGGACAAAGTAAAGGCCTTTAGAATTAGCCAGGAGCAAGTCACTGGAGACTTTGACAAGAGCAGTTTCAGTAGAGTGCAAAGGATGAAAACCGAATTGTAAGAGATTGAGAAGAGGATGGGAAGAGAGGAAGTCAAGACAACGGTGGTAAACTGCACGTTCGGGCAGTTTAGAAATGAAAGGAAGGAGAGAGATGGGGTGATAATTAGAAGGACAAGAGGGATCAAGTGAGGGTTTCTTAAGGAGAGGCGTGACCACAGCATGTTTAAATTCAGCCGGGACAGTAGCAGTGGAGAGCGAAAGGTTGAGAATATGAGAAATGGAAGGGACAATGGTAAAGGAAATAGAGGAGAGGAGATGGGAGGAGATTGGATCAGAGGAGCAAGTGGTGAGCTTGGAGGAGGAGAGAAGAAGAGCAGTTTCATCAATAGAAATCGTGGGGAAGGAAGAGAGGGTAGGATGAGAAGGAGGGAGAGAATGAAAGCAGGAAAGGGAAATTGGGGATTTAGAAGGAAACTGGAGAGTGATCTTATGGATTTTATCATGGAAGTAATCAGCCAAAGCCTGGGAAGATCTAGAATAATCAGGGTGGATTGGAGGGAAGAGGGATGGGATATGTAATGTTATTCCTGGATATTCCCACTGCATTTGATTCTGTCCAACATGATTTACTTTTGTCTCGGCTGCAATCAATGGTGTGGGGGCAAGAGTGGTTCCATTCCTAGACAGAAAGAAAATTGATGCCTTTGAATTATGGTGTTAGCGATGAGTACTGTGTGTACCATGGACTGCCTGAAGAACAAACCAGTCAGTACTAGAGATCAAACCTAAGCTTTCTTTAGAACCTCAGATGACAAGACTTCGAATTTCATACTTTGGACACATCATGCGAAGAGAGGGATCATTAGAGAAAGACATCATGCTTGGCAAGGTAGAAGGTCAGCGCAAAAGAGGAAGGCCAGCAATGAGATGGATCAATTCCATAACAGCAGCTATGGGTGCCACTCTGTCAACAATGAGCCACCTGATTGAATACTGAATGTAGGACTATCCAGAGGATTGCCATGAGTCAACACCGACTCAATGGCCCTTAACAACAACAACCAATAGTTAGAAAATGATCTACCAATTCCAGCCTAAGTATTGATCAAACAATAAGAGCTACTTTTCCATTTTTTTCCTAAGCTTGCTTTATAGTGAAATTGATAATCACATGAGTAAGCATGAACCAGGGGTACTAAATCCCCTTCTCCAATTCAAGTTTCTATAACACAAAATATATCTATTTATAATCGTGAGTAAATAAGATTTTCTTCAGTATATTTGTAAGGCAGCAACAAGACTGGAGAGCAAAGGAATGAGCTCCTGTCCTGCTCCATTGATTCACCGTCCGGCACCCTCCAGAACCCTTAAAAGGAAAGCGCACCAAGACGCAGCACCAACAAGTGGCAGCAACAATGCTGGAGAGTGAGTGAGTGAGCTCCTCCCCCAATCCTCCGCAAGGCATGCACGTGCCTAAGGGCCCACCAAAGGGCCCTTAGAGTGGCCCACAGAGAGCCGCATTTATTAATGCTTTTCCATTGCTCTTAACTGCCCAGTGTGCCATCCTTACTCAACCTCCAGCAGTCCATGGAGCTTCTGACAATGTTTCAAACATGTCTTAATGTAGCCATCAGACTCAAGCCACCATCTCACACATAATCAGTGACCCGGCCCAGGTACCTGGCACGCACTTCAATATTCTTGGCCATAATGCTCCACCTTTCCTCTCACATCATTATCCTCCAAACATCAGCTGTCACCGTATCTTCCACAATAACCATCATACATCATCCATACAGCAACAGACTCCATCCTATCATTCTCAAGCCTCAAAACAGGAACACCTATAATCTAATCAAGATTCGACCATTGCACGTCACCATCCAAGATGGCAGCAGCTAAGTGAAGCTCCCGAGGTCGGGAAGATAAGATCCCCAATCAGCAGCTTGAATATCCTAATTGAGCTGTAAAAGGAGTCAGCATTTCCCCAAGGAGCGAGCTAGTGAGTGATGGCACAAAAAAAAATGAGCCCGGATCTGAAAACCTTCGGTTTTAAGGTGACCCCAGGGGCAGCGCAAGTCAGAGCAAAGATGGCGCTGAAAGGAGTGGAAGAGAAAAATTCCTCAACAGGAGTCCGCATGCCAGGGGATGGTGACCTGAGCTCGTTGAAGGAAGAGCTGAAAGAGTGGTTTGAAACGATCCGACAAGACCTGGCTAATTTCAAAGCAGAAGCAAAAGAGTGGATTAGAGATCTGAGCGATGATATCCATGAGCTTGGGCAATGGGTTGAGTCAGTGGAGCAGAGAATGGAGGAGCACGAGGTGCTTCTAAACACTGAAAGAGAACAACGACTTGGTGAAAGCAGAAATGGGAGAACTATGGTCAAAATTGGAGGATTGGAGAACAATACACATGACTCGAATATTCGCTTGAGAGGCATCCCAGAGAAGGAGGGAACTTTCAACTACAAAGTGCTGGTTGAACAATTGTGTAAGGCCATACTAAGACAAGCTGAAGCACCAATGGAAAACTTATGTTTTGATATAGACATAGCACATAGAGCCTTAGGCCCAAAGTGGGATGGCTTGCCAAGAGAAACATTGTAGCGTGTTTTCATGACTTTAGTACAAAGGAGGCGGTAATGCAAGCTGCTCGGAAAGTGGGCAAAGTGTTCTGCGAGGATCAACCAGTGGAACTGTATGCAGATATTTCGATCATTGCCATAAGAAAGAGAAGAACCTTTAAAGAGATTACAACACGACAAAGAGAAGAACGTATTCGCTATAAGTGGCTGTTTCCCTTTGGACTGCAGTTCAATATTATGGGAAAGACCACTACTGAGCGCACTATAGAGGAAGCTATCAAAGGAATGGAGATGGCAGGGTGGTCGGGGCTACCAGAAGTCCTGGCAGGGAAAGAAGCTGAGCAAAAGAGGTTGGGGTTTGTGAGTACAGAGTGTCAGCGAGCGACCCAGGGGATCCGACGCTTGAGATGCCAGAAGCCCAAATATGTCAAACTCCCGGGAGATACCTGATTATGGACGTTGAAGTTAATGTAAAGCGGGTGTTTGGTGGGGGGTGAAGTGGAGGAGAAATGTCTGGCTTTTTGTGCTTGGTATACTAAGGGCAGAAGAATATGTATTAATGGGGGAGGAAGGGGTAATGTTGATCTTGGTAGTGACCCACACCTCTTTGGAGTGGAGAGGAGTGGAATCTTCTGGAAAATTGAAGGGAGGGTTGGGGTGGGGGTTGGTGGAAGGATGAGGGAGGGGGCAAGGGTGGTTGGACGGTGGAGGAGGAGGGGGAGCCCTACAGGCTGGAAAGAGTATTCTTCTTGGGAAAGTATGGCAGGTCATACAAAACATTACTTTAGAGTGGTATCCTTGAATGTAAGGGGCCTCAACTCAGAAAGAAAGCGGCAATTATGTTATAAAGAAGTGATTAGGCTGAATGGTGATATTATTTTAGTACAAGTAATGCACCTAATGGGAGGGGGAGAGAGGAGGATGGTAAATAAAAAAATTTCAAACCAATGGTTTGCATCTAACCACCATGGAAAGAAGAAAGGAGGGGTTGGAATATTAATCAGTGTGAGAATTCAGTGCCAATGTCTGGAAGTAAAAAAAGATTAGGGTGGCAGATACCTGTTATAAAAAATTAAGATGTTAGAACAGGTATATATAATAGTGAATGTGTATGACTCTAATTATGCACAAGGTGATTTTTATGAAGGGTTGAGATCCACTCTAATTATTTATTTATTTAAAGGGTATTTTTATCCCGCCTTATCCTTTAATCAAGGCAGTGAACACATCAAACAATCAATAGCATTGGTGTTTGTGTTAGGTATGTTTATGTACAGTGAGGGTGTATGAGTGTGGGTGGGATGATTGGTGTGAGCTATTTACAACGTGCTTTTTACATCTATATACATGGATTTTTTGCAGTCTCTACAGAGTGCTGTGGCCGATCTTTAGATCGAGTCCGAGGTTCTGTTATGTGCTTAGTTCGAAACTGTAGAGTCTGGCTATAAGCTTGGTCCGTAGTGCTCAGTGAAGAGCAATGTCTTTAGGTGCTTTCGGAAGTCCTTTGGGTCTTCAATAGACCGTAGCTCATCTGGGAGTGTGTTCCATATTGTAGGAGCTGCCATTGATAGGGCTCGTTGTGTGGTGGATTTGCATGCTTTTATGTAGTTGCTTGGTGTGTTGAGTGTGTCTGCTGTGGTCTTTCTTCTAGGTCTAGTGCTGGTGTTAGGTAGTATGAGGGGTTGGAGGCTGAGTGCAGAGCTCTTGTGTTTGATTCGGAATATGTTCAGAATCATTTTGTATCTGATGCGGTAGCTGATTGGGAGCCAGTGGAGGTCTTTTAGGATGGGCGTGATGTGTTCTTGTTTTGATGAACTGGTGATTATTCTGGCCGCTGTGTTTTGAGCCATCTTTAGCGGTCTGAGTGATTGTTTTGGCATGCCGTTATAGATCGGGTTGCAGAAGTCAAGGATGGGAGTTATTAGAGCTTGGCAGACTGTGCAGAAGTGGTTTTGTGTGAGTAGGGGCTTGAGGCGTCTGATTATTCTCATCTTGTAGTATGCATTCTTAGTGGTTCTTCTGATGTGTGATTGTAGGTTCAGTTCTCTGTCGAGGGTTATTCAATGAAGGGCATTTGATTGTAGGGGGAGAATTTAATTTAACAGTCAACCCTGAATTAGACTCCTCAAGAGGACAAGTGGGAGGTTTAGCGCGGCAGAGGAAAAAATGAAAAACTTTTATGAGGGATTTGGGTTTGATTGAGGCTTGGAGGGATATGCATGGGAGGGAGAAGGATTGCACATTTTATTCCTCGGTGCATGGGTCCTATAGTAGGATTGATATGTTGCTGGTACATAAGGATCTGATGACCCTGGGTGGTGGGGAGTAATATTGGTGAAAGTTCCTGGTCTGATCATGCATCCATGTGGGGGGATTTTAGAGACCCAGCTGCTAATAGGGGGAGGGGTCAATGGCGGTTAAATGAGGTTTTGTTAGAAATACCAGAGGCTGTGCAACAGATCTTGGATATCATTTTGGAATATCAGCAGTTTAATGATAATGGTCAATGCTTGATGGGGGTTGTATGGGATTGTTTAAAAGCAGTGGTCAGAGGGAAATTTATAGCATTAGGATCTCAAGTAAAGAAAGAAAAAGAGGCGAAAAAAGAAGCATTGAGGGATAATATGAGAATATTGGAGGAATGACGAAAACAGGGTCAGTTAAATAAAGAGGAAAATACAAAATTAACGAGTATTAAACAATAGCTGAATGAAATGAAACTAGGGGAAATTAAGTTTGCGCAGGAGAAGCTTCGGCAACTGCCTTTTGAGTAGGGAAATAAACCAAGCAGATTATTCGCATATCAGCTGAAAAAAATGATTATTCGTCATACAAAACATACAGGTGCATGTGAGGAATTGTATTCATAAAATAAGAGATAGGCATGGGAAGGAGTTGAGGCAAAAAGAAGAAATTAAGGCGAGGTTTGTGGAGTTCTATAAGGAACTGTATACACCAGAAGAGAAGATACAAAAGTATTTAGAGGGAATACAGTTGCCTAAAATTGGAGAACAGGAGAGCCTAATTATGTCTAGGCCTATTACTGACCAGGAAGTACTGGGGGTAATTAAGGAGCTGCCATTACATAGGGCCCCGGGAAGGGATGAATTCCCCAATAGATTCTACAAGGTGTTTGCACTGATTTTGGCTGGTCCCTTAGCTCGTTTATACAACCTAGTGGGGAGGGAAGAATCCTTACCCTCGACGATGAGGATGGCGGGAGTTACTCTAATATCTAAGGAGGGGAAAGACCCTATGCAATGTGGGTCTTAAAGACCAATCTCTTTACTGGGATCTGATTTGGAAATTTTTTCTAGAGTACTGGCCAATAGATTAATTTCATATATGCCCCCTTTAATACATACGGATCAATCTGGGTTTGTACCCGGGAGACAAGCATCAGACAATTTAAGGAAGGTCCTTACTGTTGTATGAAATGGTAAGAGTAGGAATGTAGAACTGTTGTTAATGGCAATAGATGCTGAGAAGGCATTTGATAGGGTATCCTGGCCGTTTTTGATTCAGACCCTAGGGAAAGCGGGGATTGAAGGTAGATATTTGGAGTGGGTGAGTGCCTTGTATAAGAACCCTCAGGTTGCACTGCTTATTAATGGAGACTATACGGAGGCTTTTGATCTTATTCGAGGGACTAGGCAGCGTTGCCCGTTGTCTCCTTTATTGTTTGTGTTAACGATGGAGCCCTTAGCCCAAAGAGTAAGAGACTCGAGGGTGATTCAGGGGTTAAAATGGGGAGAGTAAGGTGTCCTTGTTTGCTGATGACTTATTATTTATCATTACATCCCTAGAGCAAATGCTGAGCACTTTGATAAGTGAGCTGAAAGGTTTTGGGAAAGTCTCTGGGTTTAAAATGAATGCATCCAAATCTGAGATTTTAAATGTATCCATCCCAGATAGAACAAGTGAAAAATTGAAGAAATTGTTCCCCTTTAAGTGGGCTAAGAGAAGCATTCGCTATTTGGGTGTGCAAGTAACACCACGGATCTCAGCCTGTTTGTAGCGAATTATATTCCGCTAGAGGGCAAGATTAGAAGAGAGTTGGAGGGCTGGGGAGGGCTGAAACTAACCTGGTCAGGGAGAATAGCAGCGATAAAAATGATGATATTACCTAAGCTGCTTTTTTTGTTTAGCACGTTGCCGGGGGCTGTACCAGGGGGATTCCTAAGAAAGATGCAAGGTGTGTTGTGGAATTTCACTGGGGGGGGGGGGAGTAAAAGAGCGAGAGTCCCCAAATATATTTTGATAAAGAATAAAATAAAAGGAAGTATGGCGATCCCTGACTTGGGAAAATATTATAGTGCGGCGAAGTTAACAGTGGTCTTGGAATGGGGATTACATGATACGCAGGATTGGGTGCAGATGGAAAGGAGGGCTTTGGGAGTACCATCATTGAGAGAGATACTGTGGATTCCCCAGGGACAGAAGCTGGTGACAAGGTGTGACAACCCATTCGTGCAAGTAACCTTACAATTATGGTTCCAGTGGCGGAAGAAGTAGTTGGGTGAGAGATGTGTGACTGCAGGTGTCCCCCTTCGGGGCAATTGTGAATTCCCTCTGGGGCTGAAGGGTGGGTTTGCTGAGAGATGGGCTAGAAGTAAGCTGTGTTGTGTGAGTCAGTTCCTGGAAGGGCATAAAGTTAGATTGTTTGAAAAAATTAAGGAAGAATTTGCATTGAAGAATTCAGATTATTACAATTATGTGCAGGTGGTTAACTATATCCAAAAGAGAATCATCCCAAGTTTGAGGGATGAACTTGCTCCAATCGAGAAGCTGTTCCTGAAAGAAAAGATAAAGGGCAGCATAACATAATTATATGAAATCATGGTCATGTCGAGGAATGAAAAAGAATTATTCGAAAAGAAATGGGAAGCAGACCTGGGGCTGGCTATGTCGGAGCAAGCTTGGAATGAGATTTATACCCAGAGGTATAAAGGTCTGTTAGCTAGCAATTTAATAGAACATAACTATAAGATTATGTATAGGTGGTATGTGACACCAGACGTAATTCAAAAAATGTATGGGGAGACAAGCGGGCTCTGATAGCGGGAGTGTGAGGACGGCCCGAGGAACGTTTCTCCATATATGGTGTCAATGCCAAAAAGGCAGGTGTTTTGGAGAGAAGTGCTCCAAACTCTGGTAATCATGATGGGGAAGGCTGTTGAGGTAGACCCAGGGGTGGCCCTGCTGGGGATCCATAGAAAGGGAATGAAAAAAGAAGAGTGCAATTTCATTAATTTGGGCTGTACGGCGGCTCAGTTAGAAATAGCCAAGAAGTGGAGGCAAAGTAGACCACCGCTGCTGGGTGACTGGGAAAGAGGCATGCACCATATATATTTGATGACTAAGTTGACAGCCCTGAAACAAGAAAGAATGATACAGTTTGAGAGGATATTGTCTAAATAGTCTACCTGGTTGCTGAGGGTTTAATTGTGGAAGGTGAAGCAAGAGAAGTGATGAGTGAATGTAATTATTTGTTATACAATGCCTGTAAAAAAGGGGGAGGGGAGGATGGAAGGGGTGGGCGAAGGGTTGGCATCAACAAGGGGAAAAAAAGGGAAAAATAAAAAATCAGAGTCATGGAAAAGAATAAGGGGGCAAGGGTAAAATACTCTGTGGAATGGAGAAAATTCTATGTGAGATGAATATTGTTTTCATATTGTGGTGATGAACTCCACTGTATGTATTTCTCTGTGACAAAAAAAAAAAAAAAAGATTCGACCATTGCACAGACCTTGCTTTTCTCCATCCAACTGCTCAAGTGCGTCCTCATCAACAAAAGATCCATCCACAACAAGATACCCATCCTAATCGACTACATCAAGGATAAGCACATTAATATACTTTGTATAATGGAATCATGGCTCAAAGTGACTGACAATGTTCTTTTAAACCAACTCAACATCTCTTCTTTCCCTCTTTTCAACTGCCCTAGGAGACATACAAAGGGAGAAGAGGGTCCTAATACTAGCTAGGGAGGACCTCCTATTCAAAGCTACCAACTCCAGTTCCACCAACAACCTGGATATCATTACCATATCTAGCTCCCACCTATCAGTTTTTCTAGCATACAGTTAACTGGGTCCACCAACCTCTCCCCACTTATTGAGGAGAAACGCTCTAAATTCCGCAGGAACAAATGGTTCATTCTTCTGAGGGAACTCAACCTGCCTACCTTATCCTATGAACACACCGCTTCTTTCCTCCAGACAATGGGAAGCACTCCAGCTCAACCATATCATCTCAGATGCAGCACACATCAGAGGAGGAATCCTAGACCTCATTTTTACACCAGCCAGGTGACTACACCAAAATCTTTCCACTATGATCCAAATCACCTCAGTGCCCTCGTCCAACCATAATCTGCTGTCCTGTCAAACACCCCCAGAACATTCAACCTCAAGCCCCCGCTCCCATCTCACACACACAGGTTTTGGACAGACTCTTATATCAACAGTATTCTCCGACTGACAGAAGAGGATCCAACCAATCTTGACTCACTAATATGCGAATTTAATACACACTTATCATCCTATGCTGCTAAGCCCAACGGTAAACCCAGGATAAACAGAGCACACCGTGTACCCTTGTTCACAGCTGAGTTCAAAACCCTAAGAAACAAACTCAGACAGCTAGAGCGAAAATGAAGGCACCACAAGAACCCATCCAACTACTCAGCATACACAAGTGCTAAGGCCAGTGTCTGCTCACTCACCCACCAATAGAAAAAGGAATATCATACCAACTTACTCAACTCTTTCCTCAACCACCCTAGAGAGCTATTTGGCATAGTTCTAAACCTCCTCAAAAGCCCAGCAGCTACAAAGTCTAATACCACTCTCTCTCTGAATGACATGATCCAATTTTTACAGTCCAAACAAGAACACTTTACAGCACCATCCCAGCTCCCCAATGACTCCGCCGACACCCGGAATCTAAAAAGTGGTCAACATTCAGCCCTCTTTCTACCCAACAACTGGGAAATATCATATCAAGCCTCAACAGCGCTATCTCCTCTCTTGACCCTTGCCCATTCTCTTGGATCAAAATGGCCAAGCAAGAGCTAACCCCAACCATTCTTCACATTGTTCAGTCTTCGCTATCACTCGGATACATGCCAACAGACCTCAAGCCAGCATCCATCAGGCCTTTACTAAAATATCAGTCAGCCGACCCATCCTCTTACAGTCCCATCTAAAGCATCCCTTCCCTCGCCAAAATCATTGAAAAAGCAGTACAACTTCAGACTCAGGACTTTGTAGATTCCTACGCCCCCATTTGACCATCATGGCTTCAAGCCTCTTCATAGCACTGAGTCTCTTCTGACTTCCGTTTTTGATACACCGATCAAGGACACAGAAAAGAAAATATACAAGGTTTCAGCCTTATTTTTCTCGACATCACTGTAGCCTTTGACTAGCTCATCCATACCCACCTCATCTCACGTTTCTATTCAATTGGCCTTAAAGATATTACATTTCAGTGGCTTGAATCCTACTTATCTGACTGATCTCAGCAAGTCAAAATTGGATCAGAAACCTCCATCCCATTCAAGCTATCTCAAGGTTTACCCCAGGGCTCCGCTCTATCCTACCTGCTATTTAACATCTTCGTCAATACCTATGCAGAACAATCCAGAATCACAATATCCTCTTATCATCTGTATGCTGGCGACATCTTAATTTATACAACATTCTCCACCAGCAAACCTGATTACTCCATAAACCAATGCTTGAAGGAGTTGTCCAATGGCTCAGCCTCCACAATATGCACATCAACCTCAACAAAACTGAAGTCCTTATCATAACCAAGCAACCCATCTTTTCCCTACCTGGGCATAATTCTCGACCGAAACCTGCGTTTCGAACCACACACTAAGCAAGTCACCAAAGCTGCATACATCTGTATGAGAACAATTCAAAATCTGCGCCCCCTACTGGACCACAATGATTTCAGAAATGTCTGCTAAGCACTCATCACCCCCATACTCGATGATGCAAACATAATATAACAGGGGCTCCCCAAGTCCACCCTACTCTCATTGCAGCACGCACAGAACACAGCACCCAAAATAATCATAGGCACCAGTAGATGTACACACATCACCCCTATACTGAAGCAGTTACACTGGCTTTTCATCTACACCAGAGTTAAATACAAAGTATCACTGACCACCTTCAAGACCATCGACCACCTCTCAGTGGATATTCTTTGTCTTCTCCTGCTCCAACCCCCCAATAAGAGAGCAAGGAGAAAGCCAACCACAACCTACTCGCAGTACCAGCCTCAGTCAGCTGCACTAATATGTCCACCTTCAGCGGAACCTTCTCCCTCTACGCTCACTCTCTCTAATATTAATCACTTTCAGATGTTGGTGAGTTTCGCTGCATCTAAAATCATTCCTCTTCCTCGAACATTTCGGATCCATCACCTAACCACCCCCCAGTTTCAGCTTTCTCTGAGCACTTACAACTCTATGCTCTGTTTCTTCTGCAGCTCACTCATTGAGCAGAGCATCGTTTTACATGCCCCATTAACCACGGGCTGGATTTTCAATAGGCATTTACACGGTTTACAGCCCAGTAAACCATGCAAATGCCTTAAATGGGGAGATTCAACAGCACTGACAAGGTTAGTGCCATTGAATATCACCATCTAACTCCCCTACACGCCCCGATGTTATCCAATTAGCACTGCGGCATGTTGGGGGCATTCCGGGGAGGAGCAGAGGCGGAGACTGCCACTAACCGGATAGTGGCGATATTGCACCGCCACCTGGTTAGCGATCCGTGGCTAAAACTAGGTCAGCTTTTGACTCTCCTAGCTTTAGCCATAATCGGGTAGCAGTGCAATATCGCTGCTACTCGATTAAGCTCTGTGACTGTTTCCTCTGTGTGCTAAACCTGGATATTCAATGCCGTCACAGGGCCTCATGTTTCTACACATTTCCTTTAGTTATTGTTAAATTTATGAATCATTGTTTGCCTTGTTCCATGTAATGTTGCTTATTCTAATTGTTCACTGTACACCGCTGTGACTGGTAGATACAGCGGTTTTAAAAAGTTGCTAAATAAAACCATTAACATATGGGTAGGATTTTGTGAGAAAGTGACCTTGAAGTTGATCTTATCTGTTAAATATATTATAAGGGTTTCCAGACTATCTTGCTGCTGCTGTGGTCTTCCTCAGCCCCCCTCCCACCTTGAAGGCGCTCATGCCACCTCTTCTGCTACTGTATAGGCTCTCCTCTGGTGTTTTGCAGCCTTGCAGCAGATCTGGGTGCTGTGCTTAGCTTGCTTAAGTTATTGAGCCAATCTGGGTGCTGTGCTGGCCCTACTGACATAATTTAGGACCTTGCAGTTGATATGGGTGCCGTGCTGTGCTGGTTCTCTTGGCATGTTTTAGGGACTTTACAAGTGATCGAAGTGCAGTGTTGGTCACCTCAGCATAATTTAGGATTTTGCATCTGATCTATTGCGAAATAACAAGAGTAAGAAGCAAAGTGAAGATGGATGAATCTGGAGGAAATGACCGGATAGTGCAAATTTGGCAGAGAATGTAAAAAGAACGCTCTTGTGCTCTTAGTACCACTTTATTCACCTGATGGTGGTTTCTGGTATTCATCTTCCTACTCCATGCATTCTTTCCCTCCCTTCTGATGCCCTCGGGCGGGGGGAGGGGGTCAAACACTCCTTGATGGTTCATAGTGCTGCTACGGATGCCTGCTAACAAAACAAGCTTCAAGCAGTTTTGATTAAAAATAGATGACCAGCCTGACTGTTCTACTGAGAAATAGCTACTCCTATAGCCTTTAGTGGGAAGAATGGGTTTGATGTACACATGCTTCGGGTTCTAAAGACTAACCAAAAACACATAGGGAGGCATGGCCTAGTGGTTGGAGCTAGCTACCGAAGGTCAGGGGTTCAAATCCCACTAGAGCACAGCAGCCTTGGGGTAGACAGACTGTGGTTTCTAGTCCCACAGGTGCTCCTTGTGGTATCATCAGCATAGCAAAGGTTATTAATAAGTCTTTCACCAAACTTCATTCTTCAATTGTCTTCATTCAGTCCTGTTTCTCTGATGATTTGGTCTGCTTATCAATAGGCATGCTCATACTTTGCTATAATCATATGTGACTTGCTCTTATCTTGAGTTTGCATACAAATAACTGGCAATGTGTCCCACAGTGAGCTCCAGGTTTTGTCTTTGTTGATTTTATGGAGCTTTTCCATCATTGACTTCAAACAATGTAGTCATTTTGCTTTTTGCAAAAGCAATTGAGTGACGTCCATGTGTACAGTCACTGCTTGTGTTGCTGGAAGAAGGTGTTTGAGATGAGCAGATTTTTGGTAAAAAGACATGGCCTAATGCAACAGAAATCTGAGAAGCACATGCTAATGATGATCACCAGATAATCTGAGGAGTATAGCTCCTTGTCAAAATCTTCACAGCCTCAGATTTAGTGGGTTTCAGGACTAATAGAAGACCAATCAACTATATCAGAATAGATCATTCTAAGAAGCTGCATATTGTCAGCGTACAAGAAGCAATGAACCCCTAAACTCCAAATAACAGTGGCAAGAGGGGAGAGAAAAAGAAGGACAGAGAGAGAACAAGAGGAATAACAGTTCATTAAACTATCAAATGATCAGGAATGACCAAAACCATTTTTGAACTACACCTCCAAACTGCAGATCCGGTAACCGTGAAATATTTCTGGGTTAGTTGTAGGGGAAGGGTAGCAATCCTGGCACTGGGGGCTGGCAATAGTTTCTATGATGTTGTGTGCAGCCCAGGGTGGGGGCTCTGAAGTTTGGGGATTCACATTGCTAAATAAAGGTATCATTGAGTCTTACAAAGCAACTCTGAAAGGCTAGTACAATATTAGCTAATAGCTCATTTGTTAATACAGGTAATTCACCAACTGACTGGCCTATAGAAACCATGATCTTTGAATATGGGAACCTATGAAGAACACAAGGGCCAAGGATTTGAGCTAGTAATGGTGGTAGCCAGTGAGGTTGCTTCCTCCTCCCTCTCTCCAATCACCACCCCTCTACTCAAAAACCTGAACAGACGACAAGACCAGAAAGGTTTGGAATAAAAGGACTCAACTTTATTGCAGATTTTGGCAAAGAGGTTACCAGACTCCCTTGCCAACCTGATCTGCATGCCTAGAACAATGTAATCCAAATTACCACCAAATAACAGGACATCCTCCTGTCCCAACCACCATAGCTTAGCAAGAGGGAACCTGACATAGAACAGCCCTTCCCAGGACCCTGCCTTAAAAGCAGGGATCTCTAAATTGCCTGTGAGCCATTATTGCCCACAGTGATAAAACGTCAGTCTGTGAAGGCTCACCAACCTGGGCAAACCTTGCGCAGACAAACCATTCCACAGCACAAATTTACCCCAATTAGCTTGGGAAACTTGCTGTTCTGAAAAAACAAAAAATATCAGAAACCCCCCAACAAATAGGGGTGGGTGGGATGGGTGCAGCAGTGCTGGAAGGAGAGAAAAAGCAGACTATTAAATGCGTGCAATCATATTCTCTCCTTTCCCCCTCCCCCCCCCAAACTCCCAAGATGCTCCCCTGACTGCCATCCAATAGCACAGCAGGGGAGTTTGATTTGAAACCACTCAGGCCCCTTGCGACCAATAGCAAACAGAACTTCCAAATAGTAGCTCAACCCCCAAGCGAGTACCACAGCCCGCCAAACCAAAACCCTGAGACTCTATGGAGGGGAGCCCCCACCACACCCCACCTGATCCCTGTTATACCTGGCAAGGACACTAAGCCTCCCCCACACCTCAAACATATTTTCTGAGTGAAAGGATGTGTAGAACAAAATTGTGCCTTGAATTTCAGGGCTTCAATCTTTTTATACGTATTCTTGATTGCTTATTTGATATCCTGGTATCCATGTTGGTATCCCTCCTCTCCTCCAAAGTGTACATATTGAGGTCTTCAAGTCTCTTCTCATAAGGTTTCTTACGCAGGCTCCAAATCATTTTGGTCACCTTCCTCTGAACAGTTTCCAGTCTTTTTACATCTTTTGCAAGATATGGTCTCCAAAACTGAACACAGTATTCCAGGTGAGGCCTCACCAGTACCTGTACAGTGGCATAAGTGCTTCTTCCTTTCTGCTGGTAATCCCTCTCTGTATGCAGCCCAATATCCTCCTGGCTTTTGCCACCGCCTTGTCGCACTGTTTTGCCACCTTGAGATCATCAGAGATAATCACACCAAGGTCTTTCTCCTGAACCATGCACACCCATCTCTCACCCCCTATCGCATACATTTCCCTTGGATTTCTGCTACCTAAGTGCATGACACTGCACTTTTTCGCATTAAATCGTAATTGCCAACCATTAGACCATTCTTCCAGCTTTTGTAGATCTTTCCTCATGTTATCCACTCCCTCGGGGGAGTCCACTCTGTTGCAATGTTTTGTGTCATCTGCAAAAAGACAGACTTTTCCATTCAGTCCTTCCGCAATATCAGTCACAAATACATTGAACAGTGCCGGGCCCAGGACCGAACCCTGGGGCACCCAGCTAATCACCTTCCTTTCATCCGAGTGAGCTCCATGCACCATCACCTTCTGTCGTCTGTCAGTCAACCAATTTCTAATCCAGTTTACCATCTTGGTACCCATCCCCAAGCTACTGAGTTTGACAAGCCTCCTATGAGGAACAGTATCAAAGGCTTTGCTGAAATCCAGGTAGATGACATCCATCACATGCCCCTGATCTAGTTCTCTGGTCACCCAGTCAAAGAACTCAATCAGATTTGTTTGGCAAGACCGTCCTTAAAGAGTCCTTCCAAGATTGTGGGTCTCTATAGAAATCCATTGCCAAAGGCATTTTCTAGCTCTGAGCTTTTCTGCTCTAGTGGTTATTGAGGAGAATCCTCATATGTTCTAAAGCAAGGCTATAATAGTATTGTTCTCATACTCTGTGACATCATAACAGTCTTTGTTTGCAGTGAGCTCCTTGCCGGCAGTGAACATGTGTCCTGCTCTGCAGATGCTCCCTCCTCCTGCTGCAGATTTTATGCAGACCAGCTTATGGTATGAAGGATTAAAGTTTAAGAAGGCAATGGACGGGAGACAGCAATGCATGTCAGCAGAGAAAGGCTGGGGAAAGGGCATATGTGTGGCTGAGAGAAGCAGTGCGACTGAGTCATCAAAAAGCGTTTTGAAGGTTAAAGGTGGTGAAATTGTTCAAGTCACTGCACTACATGGTCAGTGTCTACGAGCTCATAGCCAAGAGAGAGAAGCAAAAGGGACAGCGACGCTGATGCTATAAACATTGATAATCACACAAAATTACTGATAAATCTTGAACATACTTCTCCCCTTTTCTGACGATGGGGAATAACCATGATAGAGAAGCCCCTACAACCTAAGATATTGCTCCCTCTAATGAGATCCCACCTGGCCCAGCACGGAATCATATCCCAATAGAATCTGATCTCACAAACATCTTTTCTACTTTTACTTATTTTTTATTGACAATAGACCAAAAGTTCAGTTTATTTAATTAATATTATTTTCATTCTACCAAACATTCTTATTGAATTATACATTTGTATCTCTGTGTAAATAAGTGCACAGCTTTGCTAAGGTTATAATTTCTAAAATCCAACCTATATTTAATATTATAAGAAACAATCCAATGAAATTATCTCTGGAGGCTGAACCTTTGAGGAGACGGTCAGCATAAAAACTATCTGCTTCAAGGAGTTCACCACAACATCAGTATTAGACAGTTTTTGTGTCAGTATAAATGTGTGCATGAATAACTGCTACATAACCTTGTAAGCCTTTATTCAAATACACAATTGGGTACGACCATCTACATCCATGTAACATCCTCCGTCATGCTAAGAAATTAGCCAGCTACAGGTGGTTCATAGGATCGTCTTCTTCACAACTTGAATAATGGGAATTCATTTCATTCCGATTTTTTTGATTCTTTGTTTCATCGTATGGAAAACCGCTGAATGCAAGTGTTTTATGTACCTCCAAGGGCACAACTTTCCAGGATACCACAAAAAAGGGGACATCATTATTGGAGGACTTCTAATTGTGAGCACTTTTCAGCTAGAGGAACCAATAACCTTCAAATATTCTTTCAATTACAAGCCCACTATTTAGTAAGTAGCATCATGGTTTCATTCCTGTGCTTCTGAATCTCTTTTTGGTGTTGCCACAGACCCCAGATCTAACTTGTGCCTGTAAGGGATATTTAAGGGCTAAAGGATACTATTTAATGAGCGGCAGTGTATTCATTAATGATATGATGATCCATTGTCTCAAATCAGTCTGTTGATAAAGTACTTTATTTTATTTATTTATTATTTATTACAATTTCTTATATACCGCACTATATATCAGCGTGGTTTACATACAACAAAATGACCATAACAGACTGTTTGGCTTTACATAGAACAGGAGTAACAACTTGGATAACATGTTTGGCTTTACAGAGAACAGGGGTAACAACTTGGATAACATGGGGATACAAACTGAACTAATTACATATGTACAATGAGTTCGAGTGCTAAGAATTTATGGTGTTACATGTGTACAGTGAGGTTGTGTGCTAATATTGAGATTTTATCTCGAGGAAGTATGAGGAGAGGCAATTAGGTAGGGGTTGGGTTTCCATTACAATGCACGTGACAGCTAATTTCATAACAAGGTATATGTTGCACGTTTTATAAAAGAAACCAATTAAAAAACAGAAGTCTGTGACACTGAAATCCTTAAATTAATACTGAACCCTACTGGTGACCACATTTATTTGAGGCCGCCTGATATATTCACTTCCTATGCCACTCAGTGATCTTCGCTAATCAGGAGCTTACACTCGTAAGTAAATTTCAAGCAAGGATTTTAATGGCAAGCTTATTTTTGCACAATTCTTAGCCAGCTGAAATAGTGGGGACATTATATGAAAATGATTGAGGTTACAGCGCTCCAGCCCCTCAGGCTGTTTCAGCAGGAGAAACATCATCACTGAGCTAGGCAATAAAAAGAGTTTTGCACAAAGGGAGACAGAGGCATTTTTGAGATAAGTACATGTTTTCTTGTTTCCATTTTGTTAAAGTTTGGTGCAAGCAACCCCGGACAATTTATTAGTTTAAATTACATAATAGTAGTTAAAAATAGTAAAATGTAGACTTGATGGACTATACGGGACTGATGAATGCTTGAATAAGCCTCCGATTAGCTAAATTCACTGTGTGGCATAGGGAGTGAATATATCTGTGTGTTTTCTGTGTGTTTACTTTTTATGCATATATTCACTGGGTAATTTTATAGGAGCTTATTTGAGTATATGAAATCCATTTCTACATGCTCAAGTCTATTTTAAAATTAGCCCATTACTGCCTAGGAAGGAAATAAGAACCTGCCCAAAAGTGAATCCTTAAAAGCCATATAATAATTATAAAAAACTGCTCATGACACTGTAGTTTGCCAGATTTAAATATTTATTCTGCACCTTTAATATTATTAGGTGCAAGATTTAATTTTTTACTCACCTTTTTGGCATGTCCTTCATTTGCACTGATTTTAGGGCATTTTTTAAATAGAAACATAGACGTTAGAAAAATGACAGCAGATAAAGACTGAATGGCCCATCCAGTCTCTCCTTCTATTTCAACTACTAAGCTTTACAGTCCCTCTTTCCCTCAGAGATCCTCTGTTTTTGCCTCATGCCTTCTTGAATTCAGATAGTCCTCATCTCCACTAACTCTATTGGGAGGCTGTTGTATCCATATACATCTCTTTTTATAAAGAAATATTTTCCGCACTTTACTCCTGAGTTTATCCCCTTTCACTTTCATCCTATGCCCCCTCATGCAGAGCTTTCTTGCAATTGAAAGAGTCTGTCCTCCGGTGCATTTATGCCGTGGAGGTATGTAATCATCTGTATCATATCTCCCCTCTCCTGCCTTTCCTACAAAATATGCATAGAAACATGACAGCAGAACAATACTACATGGCCTGTCTAGCCTGCCCTTCCATAGTTATTTTATTTATTTATTTCTTAGCATTTATATACTGCTTTTTCCAGAGATCAAATGCAGTTTACACTGAACTACTGAGGGAGGAGTGGCCTAGTGGTTGGGGCAAGTTACCTCCAGCCAGAAGGTCAGGGGTTCAAATCCCACTAGGGGGCCTGAAGGCCTGGGGTTTCTAGTCCCACCAGTGCTCCTTGTGGTCTTGGGCAAGTAACTTAACCCTCCATTGCCCATGTTCCCCATAAGCATTAGTGTATGTGTCTCACATCCTCCAACTGTGTTGTGACTGCTTTGATTGAAGGATAAGGTGGTATACAAAACTGTCCAAATAAATAAAAACATCAAGATCAATTGCATGTAAAAGTTACATTAACTATGCACAAAGAACAATAAACTTGGGATTTAACCTAGTCTAATAGAGAACTTATCAAATACTAATGTCCCTTCTTTTCCTTTAGAGATCCTCTGTTTTGTCCCATTTATTTATTTATTTATTTATTTATCTATTTCTTCTATACCGCCCCTTCCAGAGATCAGGGGCGGTTTACATGGAACAATTGCATACATTTGCATAACATTACATAGAACAAGAACTTCTTAACTTTTTACATATAACAGAACAGTAAATTGTCAGAACTATTTACAGGGTGTATACTTTTGTATACTGCTGAATTTACAGGGGAATGTCAGCGAGCTGACATTGCTATTTATAGGAATTATTTACAAGAATACATGATTCGCTATTCAGGTGTGTGTGAGTGTGTGTGTGTATATGTGTGCGTGAGTTTGTGTGTGTATGTGAGTGGGTTTGTGTGTGTATGTGAGTGGGTTTGTGTGTGATGGAATTTATTTCCATTTTTTCGTGGGTTGTTTGGGGTGTCTTTGGGGGCTGTTAGAGGAGTTGTGTGTTCAGTTAATTGTGTTTCTGTGGGTTTTTTTGTTTGTGTGTGTGTGGACGCTGTGTGTCTGGACTTGGAGGGTAGGGGATTCCGAAGTGCTCAGAGAATAGGCATGTCTTGAGTTCTTTCCTGAATTGGGAGAGGTCCTTTATGATTCGGATGTCTATTGGGAGGTCATTCCAAAGTGTGGGAGCGGTGAATGAGAAGGCATGCTTTCTTAAATTCAGACACTGTCCTCGTCTCTACTACCTCCACTAGGAGACTATTCCACGCATCTTCCACTCTTTCCATAAAGACATATTTCTGCATATTACTCCTGAATCTATCTCCTTTCACCCTCATCCTGTGTTCCCTTGTAGCAGAGCTTTAGGTATTTAATTAATTAATTTGTTTATTTAAAGGTATTTCTATCCCGCCTTATCCTTTAATCAAGGCGGCTGCACAGCAAACAATCAGTGGGAGTGGTGCTTGGGTTCAGTGTGTGCATCATGTACAGTGAAAGTGTGTGTGTGTGGGTGGGTTGATTAGTGTGCGCTATTTACAGCATGAGCTATATACAGGGAAAGAGTAGGGAGCGTGCAGGTAAGTTGTTGGTCCATGGTTGTAGCACTTATTGTGTGTTCGGTCCGTAGTGCTCCAGGAATAGCAGAGTCTTTAGCGTCTCTATCATATCTCCTCTATCCTGCCTTTCCTCTAACGTATATATATATTAAGATCTTTAAGTCTGTCCTCATATGCTTTATAACGAAGACCACTAATCATTTTAGTAGCCACCCTCTACACTGACTCCATCCTATTTATGTCCTTTTGAAGTTGTGGTCTCTAGAATGGTACACACTACTCCAAATGAGGTTGCATCAGAGGAACTATCACCTCCTTTTTTCTGCTGGCCATTCCTCTCCCTATGCACCCAAGCATCCTTCTTGCTTTCGCAATCACCCTTTCTACCTGTCTAGCCACCTTAAGAATATCAGAAACAATCATGCCCAGGTCCCGCTCTTCTTTTCTGGACAGAAGTACTTCAAAAGAAGAGCAGGACCTGGGCGTCATTGGTTCTGATGATCTTAAAGTGGCTAGACAGATAGAAAAGGTGACGGCAAAAGCCAGAAGTATGCTTGGGTGCATAGTGAGATCTTGATATCTTTCCCCATATGCCTTATGATGAAGCCCACTGACCATTTTAGTAAATGCCCTCTGCACAAAATACACCATGTTTATATCCTTTTGAAGGTGTAGTCCCCAAAATTGCAAACAGTACTCCAAATAAAGTCTAACCAAAGAATTATATAGAGGCACTATCACATCCCTCTTCCTACTTGCCATTCCTCTCTGTTTGCACCCAATCATCCTTCTGGCTTTTGCAACTGACTTTTCTACCTGCTTAACCACATTAAGATCATCAGAAAAATCACCCCTAGGTCCTGCTGTGTTTTCATGGACAAAGTACTTCACCTCCTATACTGAACTGCTCCCTTGAATTTTTGCAGTCTAGATGCATGGTCTTGTATGTTTTAGCATTAAATCTCAACTGCCAAATTCTTGACCATGGTCTAGCTTTGCAAGATCCCTCCTCACTATGTTATCATGGGTATCTAACCTAGTGCAAAGTTTGTTATCATCTGAAAAGATGCAAACCTTACCTGACAACCCTTCTGCTATATCACTTACAAAAGTGTTAAAAAGAATAGGACCAAGGACCGATCTCTGTGGCCCACCCTTCTCTTTGGATTAAATTCATTTTACCTATTCCTTTGTTGCCTCACACTCAACTAGTTTCTAATCTAGTCAGTATTTTTAGGGTCCATTCTTAGAATGCTCAACTTATTTCTAAGTCACCTGGGTGGAACAGGGTCAAAGGCTTTACTGAAATCTAGGTATACTATGTTTAGTGCTCTTGCTTGGTCCTTCTCTCTAGTCATCCGGTAAGAGAAATTAATCAGATTTGTCCATCTAGACCTGACTCTAGTAAAACCATGCTACCTCACATCCTGCAATCCATTGGATTCCAGACACCTCACTATCCTCTGTTTTAGCAGCGCTTCCATTGATTTATTTATTAGCATTTAACTCAAGCCTTTCCAGTAGTAGATCAGCGTAGGTTACAGTCAGGTACTCTATGTATTTCTCTGTCCCCGGAGGTTTTATAATCTAAGTTTGTACCTGAGGTAATAGAGGGTTAAGTGACTTGCTCAAGGTCACAAGGAGTTCTAGTGGGATTTGAGCCCTGCTCTTACTGCTCCTAGGCTACTTCTTCACTCTTGCTAAAGAGGTTAGAATAACTGGCCTGTTGTTCTCAACCTTATCCTTACTTCTGCCCTCTGGGACAACTCCCAACTCTAAAGAAGTATTGAAAAGATCAAAGAGTAGAGCCCACAGAACCTCCCTGACTTCCTTTAGAAACATAGAAAAATGATGATAGAAAAAGACCACATGGCCTATCTAGTCTCTCCTTCCATATCAACAACTACAACAGTCCCCTGCTTTCCTTTAGAGATCCTCTGTGTTTGTCCCACGTTTTTTTTAATTCAGTTACCTCATCTCCACCACCTCCACTGGGAGACTATTCCACAGATCCACCACTCTTTCCGTAAAGAAATACTCTTGGATGTAGCCCTTCTGGCAGCATTGCTTTGTCTACTTTTAGTTTAGCTAGTTGCTCAAGAACAGCATCTTCTATGGAACAGTGGAGTACCTCAGGGATCTGTGCCGGGCCCACTGCTTTTTAACATATTCATAAATGAACTGGGAATGGAAATAACGAGTGAGATGATCAAACCTACAGATAACACAAAATTATTCAAAGTGTTAAGACGCAAGAGGATTGTGAAAAATTGCAAAAGGACCTTGATAAATTGGAAGATTGGGCGTTCAAATGGCTGATGAAATTTAATGTGGACAAGTGCAAAGTTATGCACCTAGGACAGAACAAACCAAAATACAGTTACATGATGCAATGTTCCACATTAGGAACCACCACCCAGGAAAAAGATTTACGTATCATTATGAATAATATGTTGAAACCTTCCATCCAGTGTGCAGTGGTGGCTGAGAAGCAAATATAATGTTAAGATTCATAAGGAAGGAATGGAGAATAAAACAGAATATTATAATGCCTCTGTATTGTTCCATGGTGAGACCACACCTTGAATATTGTGTGCAATTCTGATTACCATATCTTAAAAAAAGATATAGCAGAATTAGAAAAGATACAGAGAAGAGCCATCAAAATGGTAAAGGGGATGGAAGGATACCCCTATGAGGAAAGGTTTAAAAGGTTAGGGCTTTTCAACTTGGAAAAGAGATATAGAGTTCTATAAATTAATGAATGGAATGGGTAGACTTCGACTGATTGTTTACGGCATCAAAAGGTAGAAAGACTACAATGTAATCCATTTAAGACTAATAAGAGAAAATATTTTTTCACTGAACATGTAATCAAACTCTGGAATTTGTTACCAGCGGATATAGTAAAAGCTGTTAGTGTAGCTGGTATTAAAAAAGGTTTGGATGAGTTCCTGGAAAAAAGGTCCATTAACCATTATTAAAGATGACCCAGGAAATCCACTGCTTTCCCCAGGACAAGCATTGTGGAACCTATTTAGCTTTTTGGGAACCTGCCAGGTACTTGTGACCTGTATTGGCAACTGTTGGAAACAGGATACTGGGCTTAATGGACCTTGATCTGACCCACTATGGCACTTCTTATGTTCTTATTCCAGCAACTGGTAATGGAAACCATATAGGAGTGGTTCATTCTGGACATGGTGTTTACAAAAGGGGAGAGTGTTTCTGATTTTATAGTGGGTGAGCATCTCACATTCAGTGATCACTGATGGTTTGGTTCAGTATTAGTACAAGAACTGAGATAATATTTTAGAAAAATTAACTTTGCTAAGATGGGTCAATACCTCATGGAGTGGTGAGCTAGATAGGAACAGCTGTATATTGTAGAAAAGCAGTGGGCAAAACTGAAAGGGGAGATTTTAAAGGCGACCAAACTTTTTGTTAGGAAAGTAAATGAATACAAACGGAAAAAGAGGCCACTATAGTTCTGAAAAGAAGCAGAGGTAAAAGAGAGAGGGCCTTCATAAAATGCAAGCGGTTACAGAGGGAGGAAGACAAGCATCAATATTTGGAAAAGCTAAGGGAGCCAGGAAAGTAGTTCCAAAAGTAAAAATACAAAGTGAAGAAAAAATAGTCCATGCAGTCAAAGAGGGGCCAAAACATTTTTCAGATACATTAGTGAGAAGAGGAAATGTGAAAGTGGCGTTATCAGACTCAAGAGTGAAGGAGAGGAGGACTATATAGAAACCGATGAGAATGAGGCGGAATTGTTTAACCCTCTCTTCCAGAGCCATGAAATCACTTTTGATATGCTCGGAGGGATACCCAGCAGCATCAACTGTGCAAACATGGATGAGCAGTGTAGTAGCCTGGAATGACTCATCTGGTTTGACCAGTAGGATGATTTAAGCTGTAAATGCTTCCCTACGCAGGTTAGCCTTGTCTGGTTAGAAGTGCAAAAATCATTTCACTGCTGTTTTGATTAAGGTTTGTTTCTATCCTCTCATCATTAAGGGATGCTCTGTTTACACCATATCTTTTTGAATTCCATTACTATTTTTCTCTCTGAAACCACCTTCGGAAGAAAGGGCATTGCAGGCATCAACCCACCTTTCTGTGAAGAAATGTTTCCTGACATTACTCTTGAATCTACCTCCTTGTAGCTTCATAGCATTCCCCTAACTCTTTAATTTTCTTTTCTTCCAGTTCAGGGCCTTCATCTAATTCTGTAGCCACCCAAGTAAATAAATTCCATCAGGTTTCTGTGAGACAACCTGCTTCTGGTAAAATCTTTCTGCCTTGATTTTGCAATGCATTGTAGATAGTTTAATATTCTGCTTTCAATAGTGTTTCCATTGCTTTTCCTACCACTGAAATAAGGCTTCCAGTAGGGGTAGGTATTCATGAACATGAATTTGAACCATTTGGGCTTCTAAAACCCAACTTTTATTTTTCAATAAAATTACATAAACAACAAATTTTATTCACAAAGAGGCCAATTCAGGTCTGGGCAGCTCCAGCTGTCTGGACATCCAGAATCTGGATGGGCTGGAGTTGCACCCGATCCTGATCGTGTGGTGGTGCTCTGGCATCCAGTTGCCATGGCATCGTGGCTCCATGCAGGAGCCTCAATCCCTGGCAGACACAGCAGTGGTCCTTTCCCTGCTACCCAACCCCAAATCAGGCCTGCCATGGCCAGGGTCAGGCTGCAGGGAACCCCCTGCACACCCTCACCTCTTTTTCTGGCCCCGGATCCACTCTCCACCACCATCTAGAATCTGGATGGGCTGGAGTTGCACCCAATCCTGATCCAAATTATCGACCTCGGATGTACAGGGCCAACCTCAGAATCTGTCCTACATGTCTGAGGCCAGGGCCCCGCCCACTCCCTGCTCTTGTTCCTCCTATAGCCCACCCCCTCCTGCTTCTATTCAGAGCTCCCAGCACATCTCCCCTGTGAGTGGGGGGAGTTTTGGCAGGAAATACGGTCCCAGGCATTTAGTGGGGATTGACGTCCAAACTGGAAATCCATCCCTGCTAACATGAGTCGGAATGACCCCCAAAGTATAATAAATACAAAACCATATTGAACAAATACTAAGAGGTATGTCTACTAAACCGGGCTAATGGTTAACCCAGGCTATCTGCAACTAGATCCTATGTTAACTGTTAGCCCAGCTTAGTAAACTACCTCTAAAAGAACATAAACATTTTCAATAGTCATTAGAACACTAAAAAACATTATCTTCAAGACATACCGAAACACAAAAAGCCCGACATAGTTATGTTTCAATGTAGCGTCTGCATCAGGTGCATAAATAAAATATATCTATAGAAATAAAACAGCAGTCCAGTAGTTTTGCTGGTGAGGGTTCTCCTAAGGCATTGTATAGAAGAAAGAGATAAGAGAGATAAGCCCTTAAAATGGCCTAAGGGACAGCAAAACTGATAAAAACAGATAAGTACAAAAACCCACCCAATTAAAAAAGAAAAGAAAAGATAAAAAGACATTTAGTACCACCTATAAAAACACAAAGAGAGAAAAAAAGTTAGCTACATGTTTTTTATGAGTAACCGAGGTATCCGGATGCCCAACCCGGCTTGTACCCATTCCCCACCCCCCACCATCCCCTTTTCTTACCCCCTCCAACACCCCCACCCTCCCCCAATGACAAACCGCACAGACATCAGAGTTTGGTGCAAACATTGCTTGGTCGCAGCTTTATTGACGGTAAAAACACCGGCCCAACATGGGCCAATTTGTAATCCAAAACAGTAACTGAATAACCGAATACCCCCCCCCCCCCCCCGCCCATCATCCGGATGGTGCCCCACACCAGCCGTTAGTTAGTAGCAAAGTGGAGCACCATCCAAACCACCCCCCCCGCAATCCCCCCCCCCGCGCCCGCCTAGCCGTTATAGCAAAGGCCGGCTGAGGGGGTTGCCTATTTCCGGGTAGAGACCCCAGCCGGGACGTCTCCCCCAACCTGACGAGCCGTGCCGCTCACCTGTAAGGCGGCATACGGCTGCACTGAGGCACCGGGTCCACGAGCACCAGCTCGCTACCCCGCTCACCCGACCCAAAGGGGGCCACCCCCCCACCAGCTGCAACGACATCCATCTCTCCCCCCGCCACAGACACAGGGAGGGAGGGAGGGAAACCTTTCACCAGCGCGAGCAAGGAGGAAGAGAGGGATCGCCGGCCAACGAGCCCTCCTTGCTCGCGCTGCCTCCCACGTGTCCGCCTACGTGGACCAATCACAAGCCCCCCTCCCGGACCGCATGGGGCCGAGCGCACGGGCACGCGTGCCAGCGCGCCACCCCCCCCCCCCCAAGCAAGACACGGCCAGCTGCGTAGACGGGCCCCGGAACCCGGTTACCAGGCCGGCCGCGGGACCGGGGCCCGGCGGCCCAGCCCCTCATAACCGAGGTATCCGGATGCCCAACCCGGCTTGTACCCATTCCCCCCCCCCACCATCCCCTTTTCTTACCCCCTCCAACACCCCCACCCTCCCCCAATGACAAACCGCACAGACATCAGAGTTTGGTGCAAACATTGCTTGGTCGCAGCTTTATTGACGCTAAAAACACCGGCCCAACATGGGCCAATTTGTAATCCAAAACATTAACTGAATAACCGAATACCCCCCCCCACCCATCATCCGGATGGTGCCCCCCACCAGCCGTTAGTAGCAAAGTGGAGCACCATCCAAACCACCCCCCCCCGTGACCGCCTAGCCGTTATAGCAAAGGCCGGCTGAGGGGGTTGCCTATTTCCGGGTAGAGACCCCAGCCGGGACGTCTCCCCCAACCTGACGAGCTGTGCCGCTCACCTGTAAGGCGGCATACGGCTGCACTGAGGCACCGGGTCCATGAGCACCAGCTCGCTACCCCGCCACCGGCACTAGGTAGCACGCTATCCTAGAGCCGCCCCCACCAAAGAAAGCTGCGACCAGCACCAAGACTCCAATGCCTCCTGCCAATCATTGAGAAGTAGGTCCTGCCCCACCGGGGCCAAGTGAACCCCATCCAGCCGGTACAGACCGGCACAAGGCGACATCAGCCCATGGGTGCCGAACATGTAGCCCACCCGTCTGCTGCACCCAACGCCCAATCTGACGGTTGAGCTTGCACAAACCCCTCGACCAACGCCGTTGGGTCCAGCAGGCAGGGCGAGGAATAATGTCCGACCAAATGATGGCCACCCCTGGGATGACCTCCCGCAGCCGGGCAATGTCATTCAAAACCGTCATGATGAGTTGCAGGCAAGCCCAGCCAGCAACGTCATTGCCCCCCAAGTGGAGCAGCAGCCTGACTGGCCGCTGCCGCCATCCGAGTTCCGTATGGACGTGGTCCAGGAGCTGTCCCCAGTGCATGCCGCGGCGTCCCATCCAGCACAAGCGCACTCCCGCCGCAGCAAGACCAAGGTGCACCCCCAACGGCCGAACAGCCGCTCGACGCTCCGCCCAGTAGACAAAAGAGTGCCCGATGATCCACCAGTCCCCACCGGACACACCACCTGAAAGCAGAAAAGAGCGGACTGCCACCAGCAAGCAATTCTGCAACAGGGAGAAAATCATTAGTACCCCCTGGCCCCACCCCTCTGCACCGCCCCCTGGGGCAGAGCACCCAAGGCACTAGACGGCACCCCCGGAGGCCAGTGGGCGAACATACCCAGCATAAGCCCCCGACCTCCATCTGCTGATGCGCTGAATGACCCGCGTGTCCAGACCCGCGGCCGCCGCGCTAGTCGCCGCCCCAATCCGGAATGAGTGCGAAGCGTAGCTCCATTCAGGGCAACCCAAGGCGCACAAAGCCAACCGTAGGACCACCATGAACTGAAACTGAGTCACTGGCCTGCCGTCCGCGTGAATGAAGAATTGGCCCCGCGCCACTGGTCGCTGTTGCACGTACGCGCCCAAAGCCCACACGGGACAAGACAACAAGGGGGAAATAGCCCGGAGCAAGACCCAACCCCCTTTTCCGGACTGGTCCGTCTTGGACCGTGGTAAGAACATCTGCACCCGTGCCGGATCCACACGGACATGCCCGAAGTCGAGCCCGCCAAAAGCCCCTCGTCTCGCGGACCGAGGGACAAGCTCGGATATCCGAAAGGCGCCGAAAAAGGCCGTATTAAACAGTGCATGAAACAATACCGCCTCGAAACCGGAGGCCGCCACCCGCGGTAGAACCGCACAAACCTGCAACAAAAGCTCGTGAGATATCGGGAGCCGCCAATCCCGCGCCCCCGGCTGCACGCGAGCCCAGCCGGCAAGCAGACGCCCAACTAAAAAGGAGACACGCGGGTTTCCCCAACCAGCAGCTTTACAAAAGAAAGAGAAGCCCGCCAGTGCTCCAGCAACTGCCGACCGGGCCCAGCCCTCCTGCTTCACCCACAAGACAAAACGGCCGACCAGGCCATCCGACACCGCCCCCCCAGACCAACCGTGCGCGCCCAGAAAAGCACTCACCTGAGAGTAGCCCCGCCGGTACGACGCCCAGGTACTACGTGCCACCGATGCTGCCAGGAGAACCATTAGTTCAGGGTCCCAATTCTCCAGAGATGCTCCGGAACCCGCGCAGGTAGCTCGTCCGCCTGAGGAGCCAGCCGCCGGAACTGCACCCACTGAAAATGGGACAAAGCGTCAGCAATAGTGTTCTGCGAACCAGGCACGTGCCGAGCTCTAGCGGTGACGTTCAAGCGCAAGCAGGCCAACACGAACACTCTCATCAAGGAAGCCACCCTGGGGCACCGGGGAGCTTGACGGTTTATGACCTCAACCACTGCCGCATTATCACACCAGAAGACTACCCGCCGGTCCCGCAACCGGTCCAGCCATACCCAGAGAGCCACCACAATGGGAAAAAGCTCCAAGAAGGTGATATTCCGGGTGAGGCCGGATCTTACCCAATCCGCCGGCCAGGGCTCTGCACACCAGGAACCGTGACAAAACGCCCCAAAACCAGAACCGCCCGCCGCATCGGTGAACAACTGCAGGTCGCGATTCGAGAGCTCAGGCAGCTGCATGACAGAGGACCCGTCAAAGCCAGCCAAAAAAGCATCCCAGACCCGCAGATCCGCCCGCATCCCCGCGGACACCCGAATACGATGATGAGGCAGTCGCAGCCCCGCCATCGCCAAGGAGAGGCGCCGCGTAAAAGGGCGCCCATGGGGAGGACACGGCACGCAAAATTGAGATGCCCGACCAACGACTGGAGGACACGGAGGGAAGTCTTGGAAGCGGAACCTATAGAGGCCACCAACTCCCGAAGGCGACGGATCTTTTGCGCTGGCAAGCGCACAACCATAGCCACCGTGTCAATCTCAATACCGAGAAAAGTAAGACACGTAACCGGTCCGACCGTCTTATCAGATGCGACGGGGATGCCGAAGTCAGCAGCCACGTGCAGAAAAGTGCTGAGAAGATTGGGACACGTGGGAGCCCGCTCAGGCCCGACAAACAGAAAGTCGTCGAGATAGTGCACCGTGGAAGCGACCCCCGACTGCCGTTCCACGACCCAATGCAAGAACGTACTGAAGGCTTCGAAGTACGCACAAGAGATGGCACAGCCCACGGGCATGCACATATCAAAATAGTACCGCGCCTCGAAGCGAAACCCAAGCAAAGGGAAGGCCGTGGGGTGCACCGGCAACAGGCGGAAGGCCGATTCAATATCCACTTTTGCCAAAAGGGCACCAGGCCCGCATCGACGGACCAGGGAGACGGCGGCATCGAAAGAAGAGTAATGGACCGTGCAGAGCTCGCGAGGTATGCGGTCATTGACCGAATCGCCCGAAGGGCAAGAGAGGTTGTGTATCAACCGGAACTTGCCCGGCTCCTTCTTGGGAACCACCCCCAATGGCAAGACCGTAAATGGAGAAAAGGGGGGCACTAGGAAGGGGCCAGCAATGCGACCCAACGCACACTCATCAGAAATCTTGCGCCGCACAAAATCCCCATAAATCCGAACGGAGGCAGCATTGCGGGACCCCCCTTGCACGGACGCTCCCCGGACAGGAATGCGAAAACCACGGGAAAACCCACCCAAAAGCAAACCCGCCGCCCTCCCCCGACGGGAATGCCCGTACGCCAGCAACCAGGGGCGCATCGCCGCCACGCGTACGGGGGTACGGGCCAAGGCCCGACCCCAGTTACTTCCCACCAAGGGGGCCCCCGTAACCCCCTTTCTGCTGCACTTCGCAGCTGCGTGCGCACCCCCGCACAAGGAGCAGGCGTGCTTGAATTTGCAGTCAGGGAAGGGGCAGGACGCCTTGTTGAAGCGCCAGCAGACGTCCCCCCCACCGACAGCTCCTTTTGGCTGAGGCAAAGCCGAGCCGGAGGCACGAAAGGAGCACCCGCTAGATGGCAGCGGGGACGGCCCCGCCCTACCAGCCGCCCCGCCGGATACCCCAGTGCGACCCCGTACGGACATCTGGGTCAACCAAAGGTTGATGTCCTTTGTCCCCCACATCAAGCGGCTATTCTCCTCCATCTGGTCCCGAAACTCCTCGTCATAATTCAACCAAGCCCAACCCTCGTGAGCCTGGGACGCCGCCAGGATATTATCAGCATAGGCGAGCAGGGCCCCGTACTGGTCCGGGAAGTAATGCCCCCATACGCTCGCCAAACGCAAGAAGGCACGGGTCCAGTTGAGGGTGTTGCGAGAGACCTTGCACACCCTGCCCGCCTTCTCGTCCTCCTTGCGTTTTTTCCTGCTCTCACCGGAGCGCTTCCGACCATCGAGAAGACGGAAGATGTCAATATATTTTCGGCGCTTAATCCGCCGCCGCAACTTCCGCGGAACAGCCTCCCACAACTCAGAGCACGGTATGACGGAAGCCCCACCCCAAGCGCCCGCTGCCGTCCCTCGAGTGGAGCCGAGAGAGGAAGCCGAGGACGACGACGAGGAGGAAGAGGAAGAGGATGCTCGCCTGCAGCGCCGAGCCCGCTTGCGCTTCCCAGCTACCTTCCCCGCCCCCACAGGGCCCGGAGTAGATTCAAGGGCCCCCCCCACAGCGCTACCAGCATACTCACCACTCCCCCCAGTGGGGGCGACAGGAGCCCCGCCAGTTGACACACCAGGCGTCGGAACCTCGATCCCAGCAGTGGACCCCGCTGGGGCCGCACCAGCCAACGTACCAGAAGAAGCCATGGAGGTGGAATGTGATGAAGTCCACGGAACCTGCGGAGAAGAGGAAGAGAAAGAAGCAGCCAGAGCACCAGGAGTACCAATCGCTGTGGGCGACCTGGCCCCCCCAAGTCCGAGGCGAAGACCCCAACCCCCCAGCCTCCCAGGCCGCAGCCCCCCCCGGCCGTCCCACGCACGTCCCCGAACCAACCCCCCCAGCTACCCCAAGGGCCCCCACCCCCCCATGGGGCCGCTCCGAACGGCCAAGGGCCCGCTGAACCCAGAAAACCGGGAGGAGGAGGAGAAAACCAAGGTGAGGGGGAAGACCCCCCCACCCCCGGGGGAGGGGGTGATAACGAGGGCTAGCCCTCCGTTGCAGTAGGCAGCAGGCTGTGGACCGGGGCCTGCGGGGACCCGGGGCCATCACCAACAGGGCCGCCTGACACCTCACCGCCCCCCAACGCCGCCAGTGCAGTAACCTCCACCAGAGGCCCCACAGAAGGGGCCTGCTCACCCCCGGAGGCACTCGCAGCCACGCACATGGGCACAGGGAGCCCCCAAGCAGTCCCCCGCCCCCGAGCCCGCCTCACACCACTAAGCCCACGGCTCCGCCACGCCGCAGGTGGCCCGCCGGGAGCCAGGGCTGCGGCACGGCCCGCCCTGCCGCGGTCTCCGGACAAGGCACCACGCCGCGGAGCTCCCCGCCCTCGGGCGGCACCCCTCGCCCCCCTGGCCACGCCCCGCAGCGGGACCCGCCGGGCCATGGATTGAAGGGGCACGCAGCCAAAAGGACGGCACCCAGCGACAAGCCCTGCCCCCAACCAACCGAGGCAGCACTGCTGTATAACAGCCGGTGTCCTGATATATATATATTTTTTTGTTTTTTTTGTAAAGTTATTTGTATCTGCCTTATGATTTTTTTTTTTTTTTTTTTGAATGAGTTGGGCACAGCAGGGGGAACGCCGCACCTAAAGGTCACGAGGCCAGCCGGGTGACCCGCTCACCAAACGAGGCCTCGCACAGGCCCGGCCTGACCAACCCCCCCCCCCCCCACGTGCAACGGAGCCAACGGCCACGCCGAACTCGGCCGGGCAGAAAAAAGAAACCACGCGAAAAGCGCGTTGGTTTCCTTTCTTCCTCCTTTTTTTTTTTTTTTTAAATTGAACCGCGGGGACGAACAGCACCCCACCCGAGACGAAAAAACGAGGACGTCAGGCCGGAGGAACCCACCCGCACCCGAGAGTGACCACCTCCAAACCTTTCACCAGCGCGAGCAAGGAGGAAGAGAGGGATCGCCGGCCAGCGAGCCCTCCTTGCTCGCGCTGCCTCCCACGTGTCCGCCTACGCGGACCAATCACAAGCCCCCCCCCGGACCGCATGGGACCAAGCGCGCGGGCACGCATGCCAGCGTGCCACCCCCCCCCCACCCCCTCCCAAGCAAGACACGGCCAGCCGCGTAGACGGGCCCCGGAACCCGGTTACCAGGCCGGCCGCGGGACCGGGGCCCGGCGGCCCAGCCCCTCATTGTATAATTTTTAGGTATCCCTGGGCTTGTTTGACCATGTCATAGCTTTAGGATTTAATGGAGCTAGCTTCTTTTTACTTTTCGTCTTCTATGTTTTTGTGATTTTAGGTGAGGTGATTTTATCTTTTTTTTTTAGAAATTGGGTGCACCTTAAGGAATGCTTTTACCAATGTCTATGGAAGGTAACATATGAGGTGTGACAAAAAAGAAATGAGACTGTGGCAGGCACGCCCATGACTCAATGCCAGTTGGCTAACCGCTTATATCATTGTGTTGTGCAACATCTCGCCACCTTTCTGCTATAATATTTTTCATCTCTCTCACTCTGTTTTTCTTTTTCAGGTTTTTTTTGGAGCACACTGCTCCATCGCTTTGTCACGCCAACTGGAGGTGGCAGAAATATGGATCAAAGAATCAACTTGAAATTTCTGGTTAATTTGGAGAAGGGCCCAACTGAGTGTCTCCAACTTCTCCAAAAGGCTTATGGAGAAGATGCAATGTCAAGGCCATCAGTCTTTGAGTGGCACACACGCTTCAAGACTGGCCGCGAGGAGGAGGAGGATGACCCCGAGTCAGGACAGCCTTCCATGACAAAGACGGCTAAGAACATTGACAGAGTGAACCAGCTGGTGAAGAGTGATCTCAGATTGATAGTGCAGATGATAGCTGAGGAGTTCAGCCTGAACAGGAAGTCAGTGCAGACTATCTTGGTGCAGGAGCTAGGGATGCAGAAGGTGTGCACCAAGATGGTGCCCAAGCTTTTATCGGACCACCAGAAGGAGAACCGTGTCAATGTTTGTCGAGACTTGCTAGAGAAGATCGGTGAAGATCCAGAGTTCATTGGCCAAGTCAGGAGACGAGACTTGGGTCTCCCAGTACAACCCTGAAAGCAAGAAACAGCCTGTAGTGGAAGACTCAACTGTCACCCAGACCCAAGAAGGCATGCATGTCCAAATCAAGGATCAAAGTCATTCTGATTGCATTCTTTGACCAGAAGGGAGTGGTCCATTATGAGTTTGTGCCTGAGGGTCAGGAAGTCAACCAGCACTTCTATCAGCAGGTCTTCAATCGCCTCCATGACCGGGTTCGACGCAGCAGGCGAGCTCTGTAGAGAGTCAAGTCATGGCTGCTCCACCACGACAATGCGCCTGCACAAACCGTCTTCAGTGTGAGGCAGCTGTTGGCCAACAAACAGATCACAGCTCTCGACCATCCTCCTTATTCCCCAGATCTCGCACTGTGCGACTTCTGGCTCTTCCCCAGGATGAAGACTGTGCTCAAAGGAACTTATTTTGCCTCTGTAGAAGAGATGAAGGCCACTGTGACGAGGGAGCTGAGGGACCTCAAGGAGGAGGACTTTACTGAGTGCTTCCATACATGGCAGAAGCGAATGCAGAAGTGCATTAACTCTAGGGGGGGGGGGGGGAATTACTTTGAAAGGGGCAACTATTGCCACTACATACTATCATGAACAGATAACCTTAGCCTTCCTCCTCATTTAGCCTCCTTTTCAAAATGTTCTTCCCCTACCCAATCCGCTGTCCATCAATAAGCTATTCCACCTATCCTCTGTTTTTGTTGTTGTTAACCCCTATTGTTCTCCAAGTTACTTCTGCCTGTTCACTGTAAAACAATTCCACCAAGATTGTTATATTGTTCGATGTAAACTGCTTTGGACAAAAACGGTATAGAAAAACTGTTAAATAAATAAATAAATTTCTCTGTAGATTTTGTAATAAAACATTTATAATACAGTCTCATTTCTTTTTTGTCACACCTCATAGGTGCTTGAGCTCTGGAAGTTTAGTTTTGTGCTTATGATTTGTATATAATTTTTAGGTATCTCTAGGCTTGTCTTATCATGGTAGCAGCTTCTCTGACAATTTAGCTACCCCAAACGGATTATGACACTGATCGAGTATATAGGTGGATGTATGAAAAGGAAGCTCAGCTTTCCAAGCATGTATCATTTGACCGTTCCACAGACAATACTGATGACAGTTACAGGCCTTATGAGAGACGGGGATACCAAAGACCTTATGATTACACTACGAGAGGACAACAAGAATTTTGGAAGGGCCGCCACTGCTGCCGTCGAGCTCGGCGAGCACATTTGTATGATCATTGGAGTGACCCTTCCAGTACCAGATCAAGGACCAGACAAAAGCAGCTATTAACCTCGCCGGAAAAATCTTAACCCAGGAACAGGAGGATATATTAAATTTAGGTCTTTCCTTTATTCCCACCATTAAGTATGACCCAACTGGTTGTATTTGTACTTTGAGAAACAAAAGTGCCAGTCACATTCAGGATGTCTGTCTAACCATCCATCAATTTATTTGTCTTCTTTACACCTCTGCAGTTGTACTGAGGCAGCTTTGTATGGAGAGACAGTGTTAGGGTGCACTACGGTAGGGAGGCGGTCTTTGTGACTACTGGGGTAAGTAGCATGGCAGATACTTGATGAGAGAGGTGGGGAGGAGGGATGAGAAAGGAAAACCTGTGTCGTGTGTGCTATGCCTTGAAAGTGCACTTTCCCAGCTTATTAGCAGATCATTTGGAAAACTGCCCAGTTTAAGCAAGTTGAAAAATTATGGCCATGTTCTTGTTTTGTCTTTCATTGTGCTCTGTTCTGCATTATCTGAAAATGTATTCTATTACAGCCTACTTCCAATATACTACTACAATTACCTGGCCTTTATTTCTGCGGTGGAGGAGATTAACAACAGCTTGGAGCTCTTACCCAACCTCACTTTGGGATACGATCTGCATGAGTCTTACAGCGATACACTGATTACACTTAAAGCTGCCATGAAAATATTTACTAGATGGGACGTTCCGATACCTAATTACATCTGCAAGAGATCTGAGATAATGCCTGCTATAATTGAAGGCCTGGCATCTGAGGAATCAAGTCTGATATACGACATATTCAGGATCTATCACTATCCACAGGTCAGTAGGGGGTGTGCATTCATGAATGTACAATTAGTTTCTTAAGGTACCTTAAAACATTTAGGGCCCCTTGTGCCAAAGCCCCATAACATGCTGACCCTGCCTCTTACAGATCCATAGCAAGTCTACCACCTGCTACTGCTCTTGCCGTACCCTGTTTGTGCTTGCTTGTTGCTTATTGGTCTTCTCTGCTCTCCCTTCAGGTAACTCTCCTGTTGCTGCATACTTTGTTGTTTCTCCCATTCATACCGGAAGTGACGCAGCTGCGTTCCTTCAAGGTAATCCTGTCAGATATATTGAGGTCCCCAGCAGTGTTCCATGGCGTGGCAACACGTGTCCAAGTAGCATAATGCGCTCCTTGGGTGAGGTCCTTGGGGCGACTCCGGGGGCAACAGAGAAACACGTTCTCACAGTGCACTGTGCCCTGGCCACATGTTTCACCAACCTTGGGAAATCCTGTCAGCCGCTGCTCCTTCGCCGTCCAGCTTTTCTCTGTCCCCTGCTCTGCTTTAGCGTGTCCACCATCCCATTTCACTGGTGCTGGTGCCCTGCTCCCACCTCGTCTGTTTTATCAGGTCATCTCTCAAGGAATGTCTCAAATCTCTTGCCTTGAAGTTCCTCCATGTCTACATCACCTCTACTCCACTCACCTCCCCCTTTAAATGCCCCCCCCCCGAATATGGCTCTCTTAAACTATAGATCACCGCGTTCCATGTCCATCCTTATCCATGATCTTATTCTGCAATACTCCCTTGATTTCCTGTTTCTCACAAGACCTGGCTGTGTGATGGTGAGGAGCCTTTGCTTAATTGTTGTCTCCCTCCTGTTTTTTTCTGCTTTCTCTATCCCCCGCCGGGGCCAGAACGGTGGTGGGGTAGCAGCTCTCTTCTGCTCTGCTCTTCCTGTGAATGAAATTCCTTTACCAGCTCTCCACTACCCTGTGTCTCCTACTTCGCATAGACTCCTTGCCCCCTTTCTACTTTTTTCTAATTTATTCCCCTCCCTCCCTCCAGTCACACCTGTGGGATTCTTCCTCCTTACCCTTTTCGAGGCCTCTCTTCTATACTCCTGTCTCCTGATCCTTGACAACTTCAATATGCATCTGGATGCCCCTTCCAAGCATTGTGATATTGCTTTCTTTACTCACCTTACTGACCTCTTACTCCAACAACACATCCATTGTACTACCCACACTGCTGGTCACACTCTCGACCTGGTCATCACTCACTCCTTCTGACTCCCCCTTTATACCCTCCACCCTCTTTGTGTTTCCAGTCCCCTGGTCAGATCATTTCTGATTTCTTTTTCTGTACTTCTTTATTCCCCCCTCTCTTCATCTTGATGCCTTTCTGGCTCAATTGCTTTCTCACGATACATTAAGCCCTCTACCCTTCAGCAGTTTCCTTCCTTCACAGACTCTTTTCATCAGATCTCCTTTCCCTCCCCTCAGACCTCCAGGTCCACACTTGGAATGCCACTCTGACTGTTGCTCTTGACAAGCTTGCTCGCTTGTGCCATGTCACCCTCCCCCATCCATCCATTCATCACCCATGGTATCACCCTGTTGTCTTTCTACACTGCGCCTATCTACGTTGTGCCGAGCACCTTTGGTGCAAGCACCCCTCCCTGGACTCCCTAGCCTACTTTCATTACTGCCACCACCACTATTGCTCCTTAATCTATACTGCTAAACTCTCCTACTACTCATCTCTTCTTCCTCCAACTCCTTCCTCCAGCTATATTCCATTTTCCACACTTTGTCAGCTTCCCATTCCTCTTCCTCCATGACCTCCTCATCTGCCCTATAGACCCTGCTTTTCTAGCCACTCACTTCAGTGACAAAATTAAAGCTCTTCACCTAACCTTCCCAGCCTGTCCTTCCCTACTCTTTCCCACCATCCCCGATACCCCAACCTCTACTTGCTCCTCCCCCAAACAAGCTCTCTCCTTATCTTACCTCTGGTCTTCCTTCCACCCCATAATCCTTGCCAAGCTAACTAAAGCCCTTTCCTTCTCCCATAAGACCACTAGTCAGTCAGATACTATCTCCTACCACTGTTTGTGTGATTCCACTTTGGCCCTCTCTTCACTTAAACTTAATATTTTCAATACCTGCCTCTTTTTGTGGTTTCTTCCCTTCTCCGAGGAAACATGCCCTGATTCATCTAATACTAAAAAAAAACCCTTCTCTGGACCAGTCTGTCCCCATGCATTAGAGCCCTGTCTCTATTCTCCCCTTTCTTTCTAAGGTCCTAGAAGAACTGGTTTTCTCACAACTTTCTTCCCACCTTTGATGGTGAAGAGTGATGTTATTCTAAACTTGCTGGTACACTGCTCTGAGTGGTGGTGATGAGATTAGAATTACAGAATCTGTTTAGAGCCTTTGTTTGGCTTTATGTTCTGAGGTATTTTCCTCCAGTGGTGATTGTTTTGTTTTATTTGTGACTCTGAATTATCAAACTATGTGTTGGTTTGTTTGAAAATCCAGTTTTTTTGTGTGTCATTCCTACCTTAACGCCATCTTTACACTCCACTCCCACCAATCAGGATTTAGGCCCAGCCGCAGTACAGAAACCCTTCTTCTCTCTTTTCTGAATGAATATCACACGTCCCATGATTGTGGTCTCATCTCTTTAGCTGTATCATTAGATCTATCCTCTGCTTTTGATCTGGTCGACCATCTCATTCTTCTCAGCTATCTTCACGATTCCGGGATCTGCGACACTGTTCTTCATTGGTTCCGTTCCTTTCTTGCTTCCATGTTCCTTTCCATTTTCTCTGGCTCTGCCTGGTCACTCCTTTATCCTGCGTTGTCCTCCAAGGCTCTGTCTTGGCTCCCTTCCTCTTTAATGTCTTTCTCACCCCCCTGACCTTTCTTGTCCAGCAGCTTGATATCTCAGCTTATTACTATGCTGACAACATCATTTTTCTACATCACGGTAGCCCCATTGTTCCTGATATGACTCCGCTCAACACCTATCTCTCTTGTATCAATTTTTAGATGTTCTCCAATTTCCTTCACATCAACCTTTCAAAGACCTCGACCATCTGGTTCACCTTTGGTAGCCCCACACTATCCTTAGCTCCTGTCCTCTCATCCATTTCCATCCCTTTGGTGCCCTCCCTCCACCATCTTGGTATCACACTAGACTGTACTATCCTTCTGTGAGCATTTCTCATCTGTTATCCGTTGCTCCATCTGTTCCCTATATCAGATTCATGCCATTTATTTATTTAACAAATTTTAATATACCATTTTTCTACAAGTCAAAACAGTTTACATGGCATTGAAATTGATGCAGGGAACAATTGAAGGAAACAGTTAACAATCAATATTTGAAACATTGTACAAGTAATAAACGTAAATGCAATGTGAACAAGGAACATAGAGCAGTTTAGGGCTCGCTACATTGCCCAAAGCATATGTAGGAACTATGTACAAAGGGAAGGAGTATGGGGGTTGGGAGGTAGGGGTCGGAAGTGTGAGGTTGTGGGGTAGTGAGCTTTATGGAAGTTCGGTGGGGGGGGGAGTGATGTGCCTGTTTGTACATGGAAGCTCTGTTTAGAAATTGGGGAGTGCCCGTCTCCATAGTGTCCCAAGAAGAGGTGAGTCTTTAGTTGTTTGCGAAAGTCTGTGGCTGAATTGATATTGCAAATTGAGAGGATAGTGAATTCCAGACAGTAGGGGCATAGAGAGGGAATGCTCTCATTCTTGTGGTTTTCTTACAGTTGCATATTTGTGTTGGAAAACTGAGGAGGTTTTGGGTGCTCTTTCTTCTTGGTCTTTTGAAGTTCGAGGCATGAATTAGTGTTTGAAGATGTTCTGTTTTTCAAGGGTTTTATGGATAATGGTTAGGATTTTGTATTGTATTCTTGAGCTGATGGGAAGCCAGTGGAGGTGCTTGAGGATACGAATGATGTAAATTTGCCTTGAGGCTCGAAAGATGCTATGAGCAATAGTATTCTGGGCTAGTTGTAATGGGAGGCGAGTGTGCTTAGGTAATCCTTGAAATATGGAATTACAATAGTCGAATAATGGTGTGATGATGGTTTGATAGACTGAGCGGAAGGTGTCAGTGGATAGAAGAGAGGCATAGATTCTGTAGAATGCTAAGCTTATAGTATATCGCTTTAGTGATGCTTTGAATTTGGGGTCTGAAATCTAGTTGCTGATCGAGTATTGTTCTGAGCTGATATCTCTGTTACCAATTCATATAGAGGCAGGAGGGATGAAGTTGGGGTCTTTTGTGATGTGGAAGAGCTCTGTTTTATTAAGGTTGATGGATAAATTGTGGAGATGGAGCCATTTAATTACTTTGGTGAAGCAATTTGAGAATATGGAGTAGTCAGGAGTGGATGTGGAGAATGGTGTGAAGATCATTTATTTATTTATTTATTTGTATTTATTTATTTATTAGAACTTATATACCCCTACTTCCAAAGATCAGAGGTGGTTTACAGAGAACAAAACTGGAAATTTACATTATATCTTTGAAAAACCTATTTACAGAACAAAGCGAGATAGTACAGCTTAACAATTTGCATAACTATGTACAATATGGAGATTTTGTACAGCATATATGAAGGTGCGTGAAAGGGAGGGGATGGGGAAGCATATATTAGGTACTCAACTCTGAATTGTTGAAGAATGGTATGAAACGGATAGATGTAAATGATGAATAGCAGAGAAGATAGGGAGGATCCTTGAGGTACTCCTTGGAGTAAGATGAAAGCTGATGAGGTTTGTGATTGAATTTTTATTCGTTGGGTTTGGTTAGTGAGATAAGAGAGGAACCATCTGAGAGGGGTGCCACAGACTCTGATGCAGTGGAGTTGGTTGAGGAGGAGTTGATGGGATACGGTATAAAAAACTGCAGAGATGTCTAGAAAGAGTAGAATGAATACCTGGGTGGTTGCTTCAATGCCTATTATGAACGAGTTTAGGAAGGCAGTCATAAGTGTTTCTTTACTGTGGATAGGTCGGAATCCATGTTGATGCATGTCTAGAGGTGCACGTAGGTTAATGTGGTCCTGGAGTTGGATTTGTACAGCTTTTTTGATGACCTTGGAGATGAATGGTATGCTGATTATGGGTCTGTAGAAGGTTGGTGAGTGTGGGTCAAGGTTTGGTTTCTTTAGTAGCAGTTTGATTGAAGCTTGCTTGAGGGAGGGAGGAAGGAAGGAATCCTTGAGAGAGGGAGGCATGGACAATGTCAGAAAGGATTGGTAGGAATTGGTCTTTTGTAATTTTGAGCCATGAGACTGGGCAAGGGTCAAGTGGGGAAGTTGTGGGTTGATGTTGCTGACTATGCTGTTGAGTTCCTCGTGATAATAAGCTGAAGATAGTCCAATAGTGGTCTTGAAGGGATTCTTCATTTGAAATTGGCATGGTAGGGCTGTGGGTGAGTGGAGAAATTGTGCTTGGTCAGCAGGCAGGATGCCATGTCCTGTGCGTTGAGAATGTGGTTATGGGTTGTTGTTTATTTATTTTATTTATTTATTTACTACACACTTATATACCGCTACTTCCAGCGATCAGCAGCGGTTTGATTCATCTTTGGGGATAGCCAATCAAGACTTGGGGGGGGGTATATACATAGATCTGAGGTCACAGCACACATGATTAGCATTGTGATGGACCTTTGGTGAGTGATCTGAAAATATCAAAGAGTTCTCTGGGTTTGTAGATGGAGAGTGAGAGGAGGTTGTTGTAGTACTCCTTTTAGGTGTTGATGGTTGCTTCATGGTATAACTGTAGTTCCTGTAAGTAAAGAGATGATTTGATGGCTTTGAGACTTTCTCCACTGTCTTTCGAGCTGGTGCAGGTTATGCCTCTGTGCATTTAGAGCTGCAGAGTACCAGGAAGTGTGTGGTCTTTGTATTTTGTATGATGCTTTAGACAGAGCAAGAGCAGCAGCTGCGATGATTGAGTTCCATGTGGAGATTTTAGTTTCAATATCAGTCTGTGTTGGTTTTGCAGTTAGGTTTGAGATTATTCTTTGAAGAAATGCTTGTTGATTGAATGACAGGAACCTCCAGGATATGGTAGTGGGGCTCTGAGGCAGGAGTTGCATCAATGAGCTGGGTATTTCAAATGAGATGATGTTGTGATCGGACCTTGGAACTGGACATACTGATGGTAGAGTATATAGAGTGCACTCAAAAGCCGATTTGGGAAGAAAACCATATCTAGGATGTCGCCTTTTGAGTGGGTTGGAGTAGATATGAGCTGTGTGAACTGTAGGTCTGTCATAGCATTGGAGAAGGCTGAGGAGTGGCTACTGGAAGCAGATAGGAGATTTAGATCTCCTAGTAATATGTAATCTCTGTATGAGTCTGAGTGAGAGCAGATTTCTTCCAGTAATGTAGCTAGCTCGTTGGTATTGGAGTGAAAGGATCTGTATGCCAGGCAGATGGTGAGGTGTTTGCTAGAGATTGTGATGAAGTCAAGGTTGGGAGTGGAGGTGAAGTTCATTATGTTGAATTCAAGGTTTTTGTTTGAGAATATAGACTCCTCCTCCTCTGCTGGATGTCTGAGGGCAGTTATGGATGTTGTGGGTGATGCTGTTGAGCTGGTTGAGTAGGACATTGTCATTTTCGGATAACCAGGTTTCAGTGATGCATAGTATGTCTAGGTTGTCGTCCGTTACGTGGTCAAAGAGGGTTTGTATTTTGTTTTGGGCGGCGCGTGTGAGGGTGCATCGTATGGGCTAGTGAAGTTGCTCAAGGTTCTTGTGTTTGGATGAAGGGGTCTTTGGAGCTGGTGGAGTTGAAATTTAATGCTAAAAAATGCAGGGTCATATATTTGGGCTGCAAAAATCTGAAGGAGTGTAGGAGATGAGGTACTTCTGTCCACAAAAGAAGAATGCGACCTGAGCATAATGGTGCTTGATGATCTTAAAGTAGCTAAACTGGTAGAAAAGGCAACTGCAAAAGTTAGAAGGGTGTTTGTTATATAGAGAGGGGAATGGCTAGCGGAAAAAGGGAGGTGATATTGCCTCTGTATAAGTCTCTGGTGTGACCTTATTTGAAGCATTGTGTGCAATTCTGAAGACTGCACCTTCAAAAGGATGTAAGTAGGTTGGAGTTGATGCAGAGGGTGGCTACTAAAATGGTTAATTCTCTTTGTTATGAAGCATATGAGGACAGACTTAAAGAATTTAATATGTATACTTTAGAGGAAAGGCAGGATAGGGGCGATTTGATAGAGACATTTAAATACCTCCATGGTATAAGTGCACAGGAGGGTCTCTTTCAATTGAAGGGCAAGTTCTGTTACGAGGGGACATAGAAACATAAAAACATGATGACAGAAAAAGATCTCTTGGCTTTCCAGTCTGTCCTTCCATATCAACCACTACAACAGTCACCTTTTCTCCTTTAGAGATCCTCTGTATTTGTTCCATGCTTTTATGAATTCAGATATTGTCCTCATCTCTACCACCTCCACTGGGAGGCTATTCCACAGATCCACCACCCTTTCTGTAAAGAAATATTTCCACATATCACTCCTGAATATATCCCCTTTCCCCCTCATCCCATGTCCTCTCGTAGCAGAACTTGCTTTCAATCGAAAGAGGCTCTCCTCCTGTGCATTTATGCCGCGGAGGTATTTAAATGTCTCAATCATATCACCTCTATTCCGCTTTTCCTCTAAGGCTGGGGTCTCAAACATGCGGCCCGCAAAAGACTTTTGTGTGGCCCGCAATGCATTTGTGGATGGGGACAAACATCTTCCGTGCAACAGAACACACTGTTTGCAAGTGACCGTTTCTTCCTTTTCCGGCGTGTTAAGCAGCTATGGAGAGGAATCGGGTCTGTCTAGCAGCCTGAAGGGTAAGTTCAGCTTTTGTGTAGCGACGGGAGCAGCTGCTGCGATGTATGTTGTGTATGTGTGTGGTGCTCGCTTTGCCACACAACGTCACTTCCGACAATGCAACCCATGGGTTACTTTATAAGTCCTCATTTGGCCCTCAAAGCAATTTGAGTTTGAGACCCCTGCTCTAAGGTGTACATATTAAGATCCTTAAGTCTGTCCTCATATGCTTTATAAAGACGACTAACCATTTTAGTAGCCGCCCTCTGTACCGACTCCATCCTGTTTATATCCTTTTCAAGGTGCGGTCTCCAGAATTGCACACAATATTGCAAATGAGGTCACACCAAAGACTTATACAGAGACACTATCACCTCCTTTTTTTTCTGCTAGCCATTCCACTCCGTATGCACCCAAGCATCCTTCTAGCTTTTGCCGTCATCTTTTCTACCTGTTTAGCTACTTTAAGATCATCAGGCACAATCACGCCTAGATCACGCTCTTCTTTAATGGACAAAAGTACTTCAACCCCTTATACTATATTGCTCTCTTGGATTGCTGCAACCCAAATGCATGACCTTGCAATTTTTAACATTAAATCTCAGCTGCCAAATTCTAGACCATTCTTCAAGCTTAGCTAGATCCCTCCTCATGTTATCTACACCTTCCTGGGTGTCTACTCTATTGCAGATTTTGGTATCATCCGCAAAGAGGCAACCCTTACCTGATAGCTCTTCCGCTATATCACTAACAAAGATGTTAAAAAGAATCGGACCAAGGACAGATCCCTGGGGCATAACACTGGTAACCTACTTCTCCTCAGAGTGAGCTCCATTTACCTGTACCCTTTGTCGCCTCCCACCCAACCAATTTCTAACCCAAACAGTAACTTTAAGGTCCATCCCTAGGGTGCTCAGTTTGTTTATAAGTCGCCTGTGAGGAACGGTGTTAAAGGCTTTACTGAAATCTAAATACACCACATCTAGGGCTCCCCCTTGGTCCAACTCCCTGGTCACCCAGTCAAAGAAATCAATCAGATTTGTCTGACAAGACCTGCCTCCGGTGAATCCATGCTGCCTCTGATCCTGTAATCCTCATGGACTCCAGAAACCTCACTATTTTCTCTTTCAGCAGCGCATCCAATAATTTACTCACCACCGAAGTTAAACTAACCGGCCTGTAGTTTTCAACCACATCTTTACTTCCACTTTTGTGTAAAGGGAACACATGTGTCTCTCTCCAGTCCTTTGGCAACACTCCCGACTCCAACGAGGCATTGAAAAGGTCAGTCAGTGGAGCTGCTATAATGTCCCCCTCAGTATTCTAGGGTGTATCCCTTCCGGTCCCATCGCTTTGTCTACTTTAGGTTTAGCTAGTTTCTCACAAACACAGTCTTCTGAAAATTATTCAAGATGTCCCTCGCTTCTGTTCCTATTTGTGGGTGTTTTCTGAGGTCCTGCTCCTGGTTCTTCATCTGTGAACACAGAACAGAAATATTTGTTAAGCAATTCCGCTTTATCCTCATCAGCTTCTACATATTCCTCCCCTTCACCCTTGAGTTTGACAATACCACTTTTGCCCTTCCTCTTCTCACTAACATATCTTATTCCCCCCATTTTACTGCATTGGATATTTCCTCCTCTTTTTGAATCTTTGCTTCCCTGACTACTTTGCTAGCTTCTCTATGTTTTTCCAAATATAGATGCCTGTTATCCTCTCTCTGTGATCTCTTGTATTTCATGAAGGTCTCCCTCTCATTCTTCACTTTTTCAGCTACTTCTTTCGAAAATCATAGTGGTTTCCTTTTCCTTTTACCTTTATTAACCATTTTAACAAAAAGGTTGGTTCCCTTAAAATATCCCCTTTCAGTTTTTCCCACTGTTTTTCTATATCCCCCAACTGTTCCCATCTCGCTTATGACTCCCTGAGGTATTGGCCCATCTTGGCAAAGTTAGTTTTCCTAAAGTCTCAGACCCTTGCTTTTTAATGGAATTTAACAGCCCTAGTCCTAATACTGAACTACACCATCTGGTGATCACTGGATGCAAAATGATCTCCCACTATAACATCAGAAACACTTTTATCATTGCTAAGCACTATGTCCAGTATGGCCCCTTCACGTGTGGGTTCTGTTATCAATTGCCTGAATAGTTCTCCCTGTAGAGAGTCCAGGATCTCCTTATTTCTAGATGATACTGCAGCAGAAATGTGCCAATCAACATCTGGCATATTGAAATCCCCTCTCAGTAGCACTTCCCCTTTCCTAGAAATGCTACGTATGTCTTCAATTAACTCTCCATCCACCTCTTCCTCCTGTGAGTGAGGTTTGTATATCACACCAATGCAAACAGATTTCTCTTTCCCTCTTTCTAGTTTATCCCACAGTGCCTCCTCTCTCCCTTACAAACTCTGTAGTTCCAAAGCTTTAATATTATTTTTTTACAAATAGTGCCACTCCTCCTCCCCTTCTTCCTACCCTGTATTTTCTGAATAAAGTATAGCCTGGTATAGTTACATCCCAGTCAAGGCTTTCTGTGAACCATGTTTCTGTAACTGCCACTAAATCCAAGTCAGCCACTCCCATTAAAGCTTCAACATCTAGGATCTTATTTCCCATGCTACCGGCATTTATACATACCACTTTCCATATGTTATTCTTTTTACCCATTTCCATAAAGGTATTTAATGTTTCACTTACCAGGGGCTTTGACTTACCTGGGGGCTTTCTTCACCCTTCCCCAATGAATCTAGTTTAAAGTCCTCTTCAGTAGATTAGCCAGTCTGCTACTGTCGACATGTCAACCTTTCTTGGACAGATGGACGCCATCTCTGCTCTGCAACCCTTGGAACAGCATCCCTTGGTCCAGGAAACCAAAACACTCTCAATGACACCATCCACGCAGCCATGCATTCATCTCCAGGATCTGAGCTTCTCTGTCTTGGCCTTTACCCTCAACAGGGAGGATTGAAGAGAACACCACCTGTGCACCTATCTGCTTCATCCTCTGACCCAGAGCCATGAAGTCACTTTTGATACGCTCAGAGGGATACCTGGCAGTATCATTTGACCAACATGGATTAGCAACAATGGGTAATAGTCAGTGAGCTTGATGAATCTCGGCAAACTCTCCATAACATCTCGGATTTTGGCACCTGGCAGACAGCATACTTCTCTGGACATCAAGTCTGGTCAGCAGATGGATGCCTCAGTACCCCTCAGAAGAGAGTCACCATCTACCACTATCCTTCGTTTCCTTGTGGTCACTGATTCTGCAACTTTGGGGTGCTGCCAGGGATGCTTTCACCTCCTCCACTTTCAGGGCTACATAATGGTTCTTCAATTCAAGGGCTGGAGAAGTTGGATTGGTGATTCTGAAGGCCCTGGTGACTTGTGTCCAGCCTTCGTCTTTCTGTTGGCTCCCATCTTCTCCTCTGCTGGAGAGCTTGGATGTTGCAAGAAGCATCTCATGAATGTAATTCTCACTCTCTTGAATGCTCCTCAGCCTCGCCACCTCCTCTCTGAGTTCCTCCATTTGTTTCCTAAGAGCTTCTGCCTGCAAGCACCCTGTACATTGAATCGGTCCTTCAACTGGCATTAGGACCTCTGTCTGGACAGATACAGAAGCTGTAATGGGGGCAACAGCTTTGGTGATATGATTTTTCCCAGCCATTGTTCAGTCGGTGGAGCTTAGTTGTCTGTTAAAGCAAAAGAGAGAGACCTATCAAAGTATCAACTGTTTTCCCAGCTGTCCTTTCAGAGAAAAAGCAGTTAAATCTCTTTAAGTGTGTTCAAAATATGCTGTTCCAAGTCCCTGTGTGTACTTAATTGGGGAGGTGCCCTATAAAGCAAGACTGCTCACCTAGGGGTGGGTGGGAGTTGGCGGGGGTAGGGAGGGAACTATTACCTGATGAGGCGTCAGTAGTTTCAAAGAGATGAAAAAGATACCAAAGTAGAGTTTTAAACCTACCCCATTAAAGAAAGGATTTCCCCTTTTAAACTAAAGCATCAAAAAGAATGTAACTTTGTTTTAAATATGTACTAAAACCCTTTTAAGAGCTCTCAGCCAGAGAGCACTAATTTAAAAATCCACAAACTCTTACCTTTGGTTGAAATGTATAGCCCCTGTTAGGAATCCTCAAAGGTTCAGGGCTATGAAGCCTTTTATACAGGCCTCAGCTGCTCTCAGTTCCTTCACAGGCTAATCAGGCCCACTAACTCCTGATGAGGTGTCAGGAGCTTCAAAGAGCTGAGAAACATATTGGTTCTATGTAGGAATCTGTAGAAGTTCACTTTGTTCTCTTTTCCCTTGTGTAGCAATATCTCTAAATGGGTTAGCTTTACACATATCATGATAGTAATGAACCTCACTCCTAAGCCAGGATATTTGCAATTTGAATTCTTGGATTTGGGGCTGGTATGGTATAGTAAGTTTTGAGTGTCCATTTTCAGTGTTTATTGCTGTCACTGATGTTAGACTAGAATTTGAATAGAAATGTTTTTGTATGTTGAGTGGTAAAGTGAAATACCCTATTTCTGCTTGTCACCCATGGTTGAGAGAGTTTTGTTGGTTATCCTGGAAATAGTCCAGATGAATATGTAACTATACTCTATTGAACCAATATTCAAAGGTAATTATATGATCGCCTATCTGTTCATTTTTTAAAAAGTACACGGATATCAGGCCTTTTCAATTGCTAAACAGACAGATATTATCCAAATGTAATGTCCCCTAGTGTGACTGATCTAGTAGGAGTTCCTTCGTGGGCAGGCTCCAGGGTTCCTAAAGGTTTAGCACCAAGTGCCTCCATCTGGTGAAGAAAGGTGTCAGTAGGTAAGATAATCCTCTCTTCACTTCAGGAAAGTGGCTCCGTGAACAAAGCTGAATGGCAGTTTGGAAGTTTTATTAATCTCAACAATTATACATATATACATATACCATCAATATTATGCTTAGCAATTTAGGTAGCAATCTCCCTGAGGTGCACCCAGTAAATAACCAATAAAGGACAATCTTAGGTATATTTATGTATAGTATCACTTAAGTATTCAGATGAATCAATGGTACTAATTCCCCTGCAGTTTAACAGATAGCTAGGTGAACATTTAAGTTTGTTAGATCTTGTTATCAGATATCCTCCCCCCTTTCCTTCCCACAAGTCTCACCCATGTGCTGGACAGCAACTTGAATTGTGACCACTGTGGGGTCCTGGCTTGGTCAGCCTGGCACTGCTGTAAGGCCTCCTTATTCTGAGTAGAGGCCTCCCAATAGGCTCCTGGCCTCCACTATACCACCTCCCTCCTAGAGGGTCTGCCACCCCTCCACTGAGTACACTGTCCCTGCTGCTATATCACCTCCCACCTGGAAGAGTCACCACCCCTCCGCTGGGCTCTTTATCCTATGTCATACCATCTCATTCCTGGAGGGGGTCACTGCTCCTCTGCTGGGCTCACCACCTTGGCTGCTGTACAGCCTCCTGCCTGGAGGTTTTCTGTTTCCTCATGGTGCTCTCTGCCCCTGCTTTCTTACTGCCTCAAGCTTGGGGAGGTCACTATTCCTCTGCTGGGCTTTTTGCCCCCTCTGCAAAACCATCTCCTGCCTGGAGGGGTTACTGCTCCTCTGCTGGGCCATACTGCTTCAGCCTGGATGGGCCATTGCTCCTCCACTGGTTCCTCTGCTGTTGTATCACCTCTGGCCTGGAGAGGGCGCTACTCAAAGTCCAAGAGGATTTTCCTCCATAGAAGGGATATCCATCACCAGAAAGTGCATCCCTGCTTTACCAAGGCTCAGTGCAATTAACTCTTGGATTCAAGCTCATAGTATAGATAAGCAATTATTTGAAATGAAATGAGAAATATCAACAAAATTATCTTTTGTTTCACATTGTTTTAATCCAACTTAGGGCTCTAAAAGCAGAGTAGAGGAGTAGTCTAGTGGTTAGAGCACTGATTTGGGAACCAAAAGAACATTGTTCTATTCCCATTAGCCTGCCTTGGGCAAGTCAATTAATTCTCCATTACCTCAGAAGAATCAAAGTTATCAATGTCCCCATTTAATGTACATTGCCAAGTTTCAGTTATAATGTAAATTGCTTTGACTAAAATAATTAGTATAAAAACATGATAAATATATTTTCCCTCCCTATTTTTGTCATAGGTTAGACTTATTTTCAAACCCATGACCTTTGGGTTGAAAGGTAAGCAACCAGCTTTGCCATCATTGTCATGAAAGCCTACTATTACCAGACTGCTTTTAACTCTGCCGATGATTTTCCTTTTCCCTTACTGGCCCAAAGTTTGTCTGGTCTACAACAAAGCTCTATGGAAAATGCTAACTGAAATTTTTGCTTTGTGAAGCCACTGATTCCTGCTGTAGAGGTTTATTCCAATGATCTTTTTTTCCATGCTCTTGTGCCAAAACGTCAGTGAAAGCATGTGTAAGTATACTATCAGAATTTCTGAAACAAGAATATGGCAAATGAAAAATCTTTAGAGTAAATCTCTACAGCAAGAATCAGTGGTTTCACAAGGCAAAAATTCCAGTTAGCATTTTCCATAGAGCTGAAGGCCAGACAGCTTTGGGTCAATAAGGAAACAGGAAGGAAACTCACCAGCAATACAGCAATGCATGCTAAAAACGGGCACTGTGGAGTCATTGTGTTCTTTTGCACAATGCCTGTCTTCCAACCGCAGCCTGGCCTATCATAGAACATTGGGGAAAACCCCCTGAATTTCTGATTTTTCAGGGCCATGTTGTGGATTGAAATGAAATAGAAACTTTCATTGATATTTCCCATTTCCTTTTAAAAGAATGCACATCCCTAATAAATAGATCCCAATGTAGACAATCTGTTATAAAAATTAACCTCCACAAGATAAACATGGTGATGACTTCATTATTTTTCTTCACAGATCAGCTACAGCTCACAGAGTCTTTTTATGAGTGATGCTGTTAAATTTCCTTATTTCTTTCGGACTGTCCCCTCTGAGTTATCCCTTTGCACTGGAATTGTCAGATTACTGAAACATTTTAACTGGACCTGGGTTGGTATCGTAGCATCTAATGATGACAACAACATGAAGGCTGTCCAAATCCTGAAAGAGAGGATTGAGCAGAACAGCGGCTGCATTGAGTTCATAGAAATCTTCAGGCGCACCAATTTCTTGGCAGAAGAAAAGATGCGTAAAATTAATGAGAGTATCATTAAATCATCAACCAATGTGATCATTCTCTATTCTAATGTAGATGATGCTTTCAAACTAACAAGACAAATAAATATTCTGCGGACACCTGGCAAGGTCTGGATTATCGCAGCTGAATTGGACTTGCCCTTGAGCAAACATGTCATGATTTTGAAGAACAACACTTTGTCCTTCTCGGTGGTAAAGAAGAAGATTCCTAGTTTTTCAAAATTTGTTCAGGAGTTTAATCCTGCCTGGATTCCAAAGAATTACATAGCTCTGGCATGGTGGAGGGGTCTATGTCGCAGCGAGTGTCCAGAGGACATCAGAAGGACTTGCAAGCCTAATGATACAGTTCCTTATCTCTTGCACTGTGACACCAGATACTTAGGGAGCAGCTACAGTATATATAATGCCGTTTACGCCCTGGCACACGCATTACATGACATGATCATGGCTAAATTTGGCAACACCAGCACATGGAGTAAAGAAATGCTGAGATTTTTGGATTTTTCACCATGGAAGGTAATACAATTTGTTAGGAGAATGTTATGTCTAGAGCAGTGAGCTAAGAACTAGGGAAGTCCAGTTTGAATCCGATTGCCACTCCTTATGACCTTGGGCAAGTCACTTAAACCCCCATTGTCTCAGCTGCAAACTTAAATTATAAGGTTTCTAGGGACAGGAAAATACCGACTGCGCCTGAATGTTACTCACCTTGAACTCTGAGGAAAGGTATGAGTTAAATTCAGTGCCCTTTCCCCCTTCCCTTGACGAAAAGGAGTGGTATAACACAGAAAAGTGGGAGTGGGAAGTCTTCTTATGAGTAGAGATTAGGATATCATAGAAACTGTAGGTCACACTATTAGCTCACACTAGGTCTCTGTTTCCATTCAATTGCATTTTTTCACTTGAAATATGCAATGTTGAGATGTGGGGGTAAGGACGTGCTCACTTCAGAAGGTATTTTGATTGGAAGGCACATTTTAGATAGGATGTGGAGATGAGAGGGTGAAACCCAGCATTTGAGAATTGACACGTGTAAAGGTTGGCACACTTGCATCGAAGCCATTTTGCAAACCAAGACATGCAGAAGCTACTAATGAGGACTCTTATCTTTAAGTCATCACAATTTGAAGGGGGTGGAGGAAATACAATACACATAGGGGAATTAAGGGGGACATCCTTTTTGACCCTGCCTGCAAAAGGAGGGCAAATGGAACAGTTTTTCCATAGCTATTTGTGTCAAGGAGCAGATGTAAATCAGGAAGTGGGCAGTTTCAGGCCTGCACGTTAAATGAAATGAGGAAGGCATGTGTAGACTTTTGTCCTGTCCAGGACAGGTCGGGGCCAGGTCCCTGTTTACTTTTGATGCAATATGATCATCCACATGTTAAATGAAGCCTTTTCTAAAATGGTCATTTTCACGTGGGTGCAAATTCACATGTAAGCGGTCAGAATAACAAGTATAAATTGTGAATAAGGCTTCCAAAAGAACCTCTTTTGTGAACATCAATGCATAGGCATGCATATAGAGTAATGAAATGAAAGTGAATGGAAGCAAAGACTAATTAAACACAATTAAAAAGATGGACATTTAGGGCCAGATTTTATATCAGCAGCTCTATGGGAAAAGTTCCACAGTTGCCTTGTATTACCTAAAAACAGCAGAAGCCCCTATGTGCCTTTATAAAATAGGCTTCCAGAGCTCCGGTAGCCTTGCACAGGCTGACTCACTAACTTCCACCTGCTCCAAAGTTAGTATCAATGTGTGCACGTGCTCCGTATGTGCACCCAAGTGTTTTATAACATAAGCAGATGCCTCTCATCTGGCCCAGACTGTGCCCCAGGGAATACCTGCATGCAATCCCTATAAGAGAAGGCGCACACTTTCTCTGTGTGACCCTTTCATGCAGCTATGCAGTCAAGCAATTTTATAAAAGCTCTTTTTTGCATGTAAAAAAAACGTTTTATGCTAGGAATGTGCATTTGTTGTGGTTGATTTTGTTTGTGTGAGCATCTAACAATTAAACACGCGTGCAAATTGCTTGTACGTGCATATGCCTTAGAATGTATACAAGTACAATCAAAAGCAAGCATTGATAACTTTGGGCTATGTTTACTAGCTCTACATGGGCATGTTTTTGAAGGACATTATGCGCATCCTAGCTGATCTGCCCCAGTATATCCCTCCAGAGAGATTGAAACAGTCTTGTTCCCTGGTTAAGGATAGTAAGGACTGCTCAAAGTTCATGGTCTGAGCAACCTATGATATCTTCGAAATGGACTTGAGAGTATCTGCAAAGAGTATTGGCACCCAGAGACTCCGGCCCTCAGAGCTTGAACAATCTGTGCACACATGCTGTGTCACAGAGAGAATCTCTTCAGAGAAAAAGTTGAAGAGAAGTCCGGCTTCATCAAAAAGCAGCATGTTACCATTCGAAATATCTCAAGGCGCATGTCCGAACTGACCTCCAATCGCAGGAGGTTTCACGGTGGTAACCAAAAATGACTTCCTACTCTTTCAGATATACTTACTTTCCTGGTTCCCACTATTCCCAGTCAAAGCAGACTCTCCGAGCACAGGTAAAACAAAAGACATCTCAGAAGGCCCAGTCTGCACCACAGCCAAAACCTGGGCAGGGTTAGACAGGATGCTGAATAGCATTGCCTCTTTACATGTAACCACGATAGAGAACTCTCCTGTTGGAGGGAGGCTCACTTTTTTTGCCCAAAGGAGGCCCTTCTAACCTCAGACATTCGGGTTTTGCAAATTATCCAAAGTGGTTTACAAATTACATTTATTCGACGACCCTCCATATTGCCCACTGAGGGGGTTATTCCATGGACCCTCAGCATCAGGAACTAATTCAAAGAGAAATCACTACCCCTCTTGTCAGATCTCACGATCAAGCTTGTGCCATCAGAGCAAAGAGGGCAAAGGTTTTATTCCAGGTATTTCCTGATCCCCAAGAAAATGGGGGGCTTACATCCCATCTTGGACATAAGAGATCTGAACATAAGAACATAAGATATGCCATACTGGGTCAGACCAAGGTCCATCAAGCCCAGTATCCTGTTTCCAACAGCGGTCAATCTAGGTCATACGTACCTAGTAGTTTTCCCAAAAGACACAGGTTCCACAACGCTTGTATTGGGTCAAGCATTGATATCCTGGGTCCCTTCGTAATAATGGTTTATGGACCTTTCATCCAGGAACTTGTCCAAACCTTTTTTAAACCCAGCTACACTAACAGCCTTTACTACATCCTCCGGTAACAAATTCCAGAGTTTGATTACACATTGAGTGAAAAAATATATTCTTTTATTAGTCTTAAATAGTTTACCCTGTAGCTTCATTGCATGTCCCCTAGTCTTTCTATATTCTGATAATGTAAACAATCGATCTACGTTTACCCGTTCCACTCCGTTCATTAATTTATAGACCTCTATCATATCTCCCCTCAGCCGTCTCTTTTCCAGGCTGAAGAGCCCTAACCTTTTTAGCCTCTCTTTATAAGGGTATCCTTCCATCCCCTTTACCATTTTGGTGGCTCTTCTCTGAACCTTTTCTAATAACGCTATATCCTTTTTAAGATACGGCGACCAGAATTGCACACAATATTCAAGGTGCAGTCACACCATGGAACGATATAGAGGCATTATAATATCTTTTGTTTTATTTTCCATTCCTTTCCTTATGATACCTAGCATTCTATTTGCTCTCTTGGCTGCTGCTGCACACTGGGCGGAGGGTTTTAACATGTTATCCACAATGACGCCTAAATCTTTTTCCTGGGTGGTGGTTCCTAATGTGGAAACTTGCATCATGTAACCATAGTTTGGGTTGTTCTTCCCTAGATGCATAACTTTGCACTTGTCTACATTAAATTTCATCTGCCATTTGGATGCCCTGTCTTCCAATTTATCAAGATCCTCTTGCAATTTTCCACAATCCTCTTGGGTTTTAACAACTTTAATAGTTTTGTGTCATCTGCAAATTTGAAAACCTCACTCATTATTCCCTTTTCCAGGTCATTTATAAATATGTCAAAAAGCAGCGGACCCAGCACAGATCCCTGGGGTACACCACTATTCACCTTTCTCCATTTGGAAAATTGGCCATTTAGCCCTACCCTCTGCTTTCTATCTTTTAATCAGTTCCTGATCCACAATAGTACACTGCCTCCTATCCCATGACTCTTTAGTTTTGCAAAAAGTCTCTGATGAGGGACCTTGTCAAAGGCTTTCTGAAAGTCCAGATGCACTATATCAACCGACTCACCTTTGTCCACCTGTTTATTCACACCTTCAAAAAAACATAACAGATTAGTAAGACAAGATCTTCCTTGTCTAAAGCCATATTGGCTGTCTCCCATTAGGCCATTACTATCTACATGCTGAGTAATTTTGTTCTTTATGATGGTTTCGACCATTTTTCCCAGTACTGACGTCAGGCTCACTGGTCTGTAGTTTCCCAGATCACCCCTGGAACCCTTTTTAAAAATTGGCGTTACATTGGCGATCCTCCAATCTTCAGGTATTACAGATGATTTTAATGAAAGTTCACAGATTACTAATAGCAGGTCTGCAATCTCATATTTCAGTTCTTTCAACACCCTTCGCTGTATACCATTCGGCCCAGGTGATTTGCTATACTTCAGTTTATCTAATAGTTGTAATACATCTTCTCGATGAATCGATATTACCTTCAATTCTTCCGCACCTTTAAATATCACTTCAGTCATGGGTAACATCCCTACATCTTCCTCAGTAAAAACCGAAGCAAAGAATTCATTCAGTCTCTCCGCCATCGCCTTGTCACCTCTTAGTGCCCCTTTAACCCCTCTATCATCTAATGGACCAACTGACTCTCTCACAGGTTTTTTGCTACGAATGTACTTGAAAAAGTCTTTATTTCATGTTTTTGCTTCCGCAGCAAGCTTCTTCTCAAATTCTCCCTTTGCCTGCCTTACCAATGCCTTGCATTTAACTTGCCAGTGCTTGTGCTGTTTTCAGGTTTCATCGTTTGGCTCTTTTTCCATTTCCTGAAAGATGCTTTTTTTGGCAACAACAGCCTCTCTGACCTCACCTTTATACCAAGCTGGCAGTTTTTTGGACTTCCTTCCACTTTTCTTAAAGCGTGGAATACAGCTGGTCTGGGCTTCCAAGATAGTATTTTTCAACAACACCCAAGCTTGATGTAAGTGTTTAACCTTTGCCACTGCTCCTTTTAGTTTTTTCTTAACTATTTTCCTCATTTTATCATAGTCTCCCCTTCGAAAGTTAAAAGGTAATACTGTGGATTTCCTTACTATCCCTCCTCCACTAATTAAATCAAATGCAATCATGCTATGATCACTATTGCCAAGTGGCCCCAACACCCTTATCTCTTGCACTAGATCTGGTGATCCACTAAGAACTAGGTCAAATATGGCTTCCCCTCAGGTCGGTTCATGAACCAGCTGTTCCAAGAAGCAGTCATTTATTTCATCTAGGAACTTGGGGGTAATTGGAATCACCCATTATTATTACTGTGCTGTAACTTTTGTTAGCTTCCTTGATTTCTTTGAGCATTTCATCATCCATTTGTTCATTCTGGCCAGGCGGTCGATAGTACACCCCCACTGCCATCGCCTTCCCCTTCTTACATGGAATTTCAATCCATAGAGATTCTACAGCAAATTTTGTTTCCTGCAAAACTTTAATCCTTTCTGACTCAATGCCCTCTAACACAGAGCACAACCCCTCCATCAATTTGATCAGCTCTATCATTACGATATAGTTTGTACCCAGGTATCACAGTGTCCCACTGGTTGTCCTCCTTCCACCATGTCTCTAAGATTCCAATCATATCTAACCTCTCATTTAGTGCTATATATTCTAACTCTCCCATCTTATTTTTTAGACTTCTAGCATTTGCATACAAGCATTTTAGAGACTGTATTTTATTCATATTAATCTGCCTATTGGTAGGCATGGATAATTTAGGATTTTTAAGCTCTGTCTGCTCCATACTCGAGGGCATTTGGGCTACTTTACTCTTTTTTGGAACCTCTCTGCTTTTGGTAGTATCCTTCAAGGATACATTCGTCTGAACCATGCGCTCTTGGGCGACTGTCGGCTTTCCCCTATTATCTAGTTTAAAAGCTGCTCTATCTCCTTTTTAAAGGTTAATGCCAGAAGCCTGGTTCCATCCCGGTTAAAGTGAAGCCCATCCCTTCGGAAGAGCCCCTCCTTTCCCCAGAATGTTCCCCAGTTCCTAACAAAGCCAAAACCCTCATCCTTGCACCATCGTCTCATCCACACATTGAGACTCCAGAGCTCTGCCTGCCTTTTGGTTCCTGCGCGTGGAACGGGAAGCATTTCGGAGAACGCTACCCTGGAAGTTCTGGATTTCAACTTCCTACCTAAAAGCCTAAATTTAGCCTCCCGAACCTCCCTACCACATTTTCCTATGTCATTGTACCGACATGTATCAAGACAGCAGACTCCTCCCCAGCACTATCTAAGACCTTATCTAGGTGGCGCGTGAGGTCCGCTACCTTTGCAGCAGGCAGGCATGTTACCAGGCAATCCTCACGTCCACCAGCCACCCAGCTATCTACATGCCTAATGATCGAATCACCAACTATAACGACTGTCCTAACCCTTCCCTCATGGGCACATGGCCCTGGAGAAACTTCCTCGGTGCGAGAGGGTTTTGCATCACCTGGAGGTCAGGTCCTAGTTACAGGATCACTTCCTGCCACACCAGGGTGATTCTCTCCTGTCACATGACCTCTCTCCTTCATGGCAACAGGGATGCTGCCAGACTGGAGGTGGGACTTCAGGACTATATCCCTGTAGGTCTCGTCTATGTACCTCTCTGTCTTTCTTATGTTTTCCAAGTCTGCTACTCTAACCTCTAGAGAACGGACTTGTTCCCTGAGAGCAAAGAGCTCCTTGCACCTAGTGCACACGTAAGACCTCTCACCATCTGGGAGAAAATCATACATGTGACACTCAATGCAAAAGTCTGGAAAGCCCCCATCTTGCTGCTGGACTGCTGTCTTCATCTTAGTTTTAAGCTTACCTGGTCAGAGAAAAGTTCAGGATGATTTCTCTGGGCACCCACTCTCTTATCTTCAAAAAGGAGATTGGCTATGCTCTCTGCATCTAAAAGATGCAAATACACACATACAGATGCATCCACCTCACAGGAGGTATCTCAGATTCATTCTAGGGGAACTCCACTTCCAGTACTGTGTTCTGCCTTTTGGCCTAGCCTCAGCACCTTGGGTCTTTATGAAATGTCTCATAGTAGAGCAGCTTACCTTTGGACACTGGGAGTGCTTTTCCCTACTTGGATGATTGGCTGATCAAGAGTACCAATCAGGAAAGAGTGCGAGAATCAACACAGTTGACCATTCAGGTGCTGGAATTATTAGGGTTTGTCATAAATTATCCAAAATTCCACATGTAGCTTTCCCAACAATTGGAATTTATAGGAGCCCTGCTCGACACACCTTAGGCGAGAGCCTTCCTCCTGCACAACAGGCTTTACAGATTGATAGTAATGGTGCAAGAGACTCAAATGAGTCAATAGTTAACAATTCTCAAGATGTTTACTGTTCTAGGACACATGGCGTCCACGGTACATGTAACACTCTTAGCACATTTCCAAACTAGGCATACTCAATGGACTCTGGGAGGCTCAGGGATCATCTATACGTCACCAGCTTTCTCATTCTGTCTTTACATAGTAACAGTAACATAATATACGTATGACAGCAGATAAAGACCAGCATGGCCCATCTCGTCTGCTCAGCAAAGTGGCAAGATTAGATGCACCTGCCACTCCGTGCAGGTCACCATTCCCCACTCCTTTGTTTAGAGGTGTATCCACCATTCCGTGAAGGAGACCCCTATTTGGGTAGTGGACAATGCAGCACAATTAGCTCTAAGGTCTCCCCTTCCAAATTGCTCCAACATAAAAGGTTTTGTTGATAGATGCATCCAATTAGTCCTTCCAAAAAAGTCTCCATCAGATCAGTTTCTTGGCACTAAGAGCCATAGAAAATTCTCTAAAGGCTTTTAGAGATTGGTTGTTGAATCAAATTATCCTCATTCAAACAGACAACCAAGTAGCGATGTTCTACTTCCCAAGCAGGGTAAAACAGGCTTGCACCTCCTGTGTGGGAAACAGTCAGGTTGTAGAAGTTTGCCATTATCCATGAGCTGGAATTAAAAGCCACATACCTAGCAGGCAAACAAATTACTCTGGCAGACAGACTAAGTCAAATCCTTCAACAGCATAAATGGAACCTGGGCAGGGATGTTGCAGCCCACGTCTTTGGAGCATGGGGCACCCCCTTAATAGATCTCTTCACGACTCCTCAGAATGCTCAGGTGGATACATTCTGCTCCAGAGTCAGATCACACAGTCGTGGATGCTTTCTTCCTTGATTGAGGAGGGGGGGGGGAGAGGGGAAGGGTCTTCTGTATGCCTATCCTCCAATAGCTTTCATTTATTTATTTAACTGTTTTTATATCCTGCCTTATCTTACAGTCAAAGTGGGTTACAGAGAAGATGAAAATGAGCCTAACATTTGGGAACAGTACATTAGGAGTTACATTGAACAGAGAAAAACATAATATAACAATGTAAAACTTGTTTTAATGTATTTACATCTTGTGAACTGCACTTAATATTTGAACATTCCAAATACTGGATCATTGAAAGGTGCGGGGGTAGGGGGGGTGGTTGGGGGTAGGTGAGAGTGTAAGGGAGTGTGCTCTGATAGTAGGTCCTAAAGTAGTCCCTAAAAAGGTGGGTTTTATCTTTTTTTGAAATTTGCTGAGCTCTTGTGTGCTATTGTACATATGTCTTGAGGAGTTTGTTCCAGATGTTTGGTGCATAGAGCAAGAAAGCTCTCTTTGATGTTGTTTGTGTACTTATCCTGTCTGTGGAGGGATGGTGAGAGTAGACTGCATGTTTTTCCTTCTTGGTCTCTTATTTGGTACTTGATATATTAGTGAATGCGGGTAAGTAGATGAGAGCTTTTTCTAAATTTTGAAAATAGTGAGGATGACATTGTATTTTATGCGGACCACGATAGGCAGCCAGTGAAGATCTTTGAGTAGTGGTGTTATTCGCGCATGTCTAGAGTATTCATGTAGCAATGTTCTGAACTAACTGCAAAGGGTGGATCATATAATCTGGTAGTCCCTGTAGGAGAATATTGCAGTAGTCTATGTGTGGGAATAACAGAGCTTGAAATACAGTCTGGAAGTCATATGGAAGGTACGTAATTGTTGGACAGTCCTCATGGAAAAAGATGAATAGAGGAGTACCCCAGGGATCTGTTCTGGGTCTGCTACTTTTTGACATATTCATAAATGACCTGGAAAAGGGAATAACTAGTGAGGTTATAAAATTTGCAGACGACACAAAACTGTTTAAAGTTGTTAAAACCCAAGAGGACTGTGGAAAACTGCAGGAGGATCCGGGTAAATTGGAAGACTGGGCATCCAAATGGCAGATGAAAGTTAATGTGGACAAGTGCAAAGTTATGCACCTAGGAAAGAACAACCCACACTATGGTTACACAATGCAAGTTTCCACATTGGGAACCACCACCCAAGAAAAAGATTTAGGAGTCATCGTGCATAACATGTTAGAACCCTCCACCCAGTGTGCAGCGGCAGCCAAGAAAGCAAATAGAATGCTAGGTATCATAAGGAAAGGAATGGAAAATAAAACAAAGGATATTATAATGCCTCTGTATCGTTCCATGGTATGACCGCACCTTGAATATTGTGTGCAATGCTAGTCGCCGTATCTTAAAAAGGATATAGCGTTATTAGAAAAGGTACAGAGAAGAGCCACCAAAATGGTAAAGGGGATGGAAGGCTACTCCTATGAAGAGAGGCTACAAAGGTTAGGGCTCTTCAACCTGGAAAAGAGACGGCTGAGGGGAGATATGATAGAGGTCTATAAAATAATGAATAGAGTGGAACGGGTAAACGTAGATCGATTGTTTATGCTATCAGAATATAGAAAGAGTAGGGGACATGTAATGAAGCTACAGGATAAACTATTTAAGACAAATAAGAGAAAATATTTTTTCACTCAACGTGTAATCAATCTCTGGAATTTGTTACCGGAGGATGTAGTAAGGGCCGTTAGTGTAGCTGAGTTTAAAAAAGGTTTGGACAAGTTCCTGGAGGAAAGATCCATAAACCATTATTAAAAAGGGACCCAGGATATCAATGCTTGACCCAATACAAGCATTGTGGAATCTGTGTCTCTTGGGGATACTGCTAGGTACGTATGACCTAGATTGGCCACTGTTGGAAACAGGATACTGGGCTTGATGGACCTTGGTCTGACCCAGTATGGCATATCTTATGTTCTTATCTTCTGGTAAGTTAGCCTGATGGTGTTGCTGGTGTGAGCTTGAAAGGTTAGGTATTGGTCCAAGTTTATCCCCAGGTAGTGCACTTCTGATTTAATCTGAATATGTGCATCAGCTAGTGTAATATGTGCTGATGGGAGGAAGTCTGTTTCTCTGGTGATGAAAAGAATTTCTGTTTTGCTAAGGTTGACAGTTAGATTATGATGTGTGAACCATTAGGAGATTGATGTAATGTGAAAAGGCAGTGTCCAAAACCAGAAAGATGCTTGGTGGCATGCAGAGAGAAATAACCAGTAGAAAGGAGGAGGTATTAACGTCCCTGTACAAGTCATTGGTGAGGCCTCATTTGGAGTATTGTGTCCACTTTTGGAGGCCATATCTCACAAAGGATATAAAAAGACTTGAAACTGTGCAGAGAAAGGTGACCAAAATGATTTGGAGCCTGCACTAGAAGACATACAATAAGAGCCATGAAAACCTAAATATGTATACTCTAGAGGAGAGGAGGGACAGGGGAGATATGATACAGACCTTTGAATACTTAAAAGTATAACTAAATAAACAAATCTTTTTCAAAGAAGGGAACGCTGTAAAACTACAGGGCATAAAATGAAGCTGCAAGGGGGTAAACCTAAAAGCAACATCAAGAAATATGTTTTCATTGAAAGGGTGGTGGATGCTTGGAACGCTCTCCCGATGGAGGTGAGCAAATGCTGTAATGGAATTCAAAATGGTATGGGACAGACATAGTGGATCCCTTTATATCCAGAGGGTAAAATAAAAATAAACTTCAATATTTCTCATTCCTCAACAAATAGAGAGGGGTAATCTGCATGGCGTGGTGGGTACAACCCTACACAAAGGCATAGAGGGGGGTGACCTGCACAGAGTGGATGGTACACCTACTCTAGACACCTTACTGGGCAGACTAGATTGTCCATACTGGTTTTTATCTGTAGTCAGATACTATGCTACTAAGTTACCGTGTTTGCCTTTAATTCCGTAGTTCCATCATTATCTGAAGAACATCTATTTTAAAAACAGCATGGGTGAAGAGATTTTTTTTGATGAGAATGGGGACCTTGCCACTGGTTATGATATTAAAAATATGGTTGTATTACCTAATGAGACACTGAGTTATACAACTGTTGGACGTTACAATCCTGCTGCTCTCCCAGGGCAGGACTTTACCATCAATGAGGAGGCGATCGTGTGGGAGAGCGCATTTACCCAGGTCAGAATAAAGTAATATTAGAGCATGATGTAAGATACCAAATCATATTTATATCATCGATATTATGGCACCAATGAAACAGCATAACCCTCCCAGAATTTTCATCTCCCCTCCCTCAGCATATGTTACCCCTGTTGTGTTAACTCCAAGTTATATTCCCTTTTGTTCTATATAACTGTTTTTCATGTGAGATGGTTAACTGCTCCTTGTAAAATGCCATGCCGCTTAGTCAGTAGATAAAACTTGTTAAATAAAGAAATAAGTAAATAAATTATCAAATGATTAGGATAAAAACTGTTTTGTGATTTCCTGCCCAAAATTCTGTTGGAATTATTAAGGTAGTGGATATTTGTACATAAAGCTCTGATTACCCCTCACTTGGACAACTGCAACAGTCTACTACAAGGCATTCCTAAAAAGTCACTCCACAGTCTCCAACTTGCACAAAACGTGGCCGCTAGGATCGTTGTCAAAGCAAACCTTACGGAACACATCACCCCAATACTCTATAGCCTCCATTGACACCTCATTGCCTCCAGAATAAGATTCAAAACGCTAGTTTCAACATTCAAATTCCCTTCCCACCTATCCACCCTTATACATGCACAAGCTAATGGCAGACTCAAAGGAAAATGTACATAGGACGTCCTAGCCATATCCCCCCTCAATACGAAAAACTAACCAATCTACTAGCAATAGAGCCTTCAGGTATTCCGCTTCCACCCTTTGGAACTCTCTCCTTTACTATATCAGATCAATTAAGGATCTCCAAACTTTTTGCAAACAACTAAAAACTCTACTTTTCGTGAAATATTATAATTCCTCTTCATGTACTATCCCTTCACCCCCCTTCCCTAACCATGACCCCTCTCCTTCCACTGGTATGAAAACACCTTCGTAACCTGCTCATCCTTCATTATTTACTGTAAATAGTTCTGACACAGCTGTCATGATACCACTGTATAGGTATCTAGCTGACATGTATATAGTTTTTCTGTATCATAGTTTTAGATTTGTTCTCTGTAACCAATTTCTGAAATTTTTGTTCACTGTAAATCACCCTTGATCGATGGAAGGGGCGGTATATAAGAAACGTTAAAATAAATAAATACTTTTTACTAGAGGAGATCAGACAGGAGGTGGATATCCATTTAGTTATACAAGGATGCCATCATTTTCTGCCTCTTCTGTAACTTCACCTTGAATCTCACAAGTACAGTACATTCTATACTTGCAAAATACTAAAACACACCTTTTAGAAAAGATGGGGAGATCGCATTTGAGATGTGAAAGTCATGACATTCACAGTTGAACCAGAACTTTCCAAACCTCTCTGCTAAACCTGGAGCCTTTTCTATAATATGTATGAGGAGGTGCAACTGCACCTTGAATATTGTGTGCAATTCTGGTCACCGTATCTTAAAAAGGATATAGCGTTATTAGAAAAGGTACAGAGAAGAGCCACCAAAATGGTAAAGGAGATGGAAGGATACCCCTATGAAGAGAGGCTTTAAAGGTTAGGGCTCTTCAACCTGGAAAAGAGACGGCTGAGGGGAGATATGATAGAAGTCTATAAATTAATGAATGGAGTGGAACGGGTAAACGTAGATCGATTGTTTATGTTATCAGAATATAGAAAGACTAGGGGGCATGTTTACTAAGACCCCGGTAATGTGCGAGCCGCGCTAGTGTGCGGGTGCCATATAAGGAGTGGGCGTTTCTTTCTGAAAAAGAAAAACCGGGATTTAAATATGCGCTAAGGTGCGCGGTGCCCATGTGCGCCCTGCACATTAGCGCATGAGAAAGCTGCACGGGAGGCATAAGGGGCGCGCTGATGTGCAAGCAGAAGAACAGAGCCACAGCACAATGGTTAAGACACTTACCAATGGTGCAGGGATCAGGGGTTCAATCCCCCCACAGAGCCCAATGAAGATGGCTGGCTGAGGCATTACTTTAGGAGGCAAGTAATGGGCAGCAGAGGGCTAATTCTTTAGGAAGCATTTTAATTTTAGACAGCATAAGGCGGCGCGCTGATATGCAAGCACAAGGAGAGGACCACAGCACCATGGTTAAGACACTGACCCATGGCACAGGGATCAAGGGTTCAATCCCCCACCGTGCCCAAGGAACAAGGCTTACTGAGGCATTACACATTATGGGGAAGATTGCTTTAGGAGTCAATTTTTGTTTATTTTAATTTACATTACTAGCAAACACACTCTCAAAGCGTGTTAACATAAGGCGCCCTATAAGGCACATTTTAAAGTGCACTGTCAGCCAAGGCACCCTAGAATGTTACTTATAGGGCGTTTTATAGGGTGCCGTAGGAGGGACCGCAAGGTCAGAGTACTGTTTTTGATGGCAGCACTGTGCAGTTTAAGGAATGAAAAGCATAATTAGGTGCACTGACATGCAAGGAGGAGCAGCAGTGGAGCACAATGGTTAAGGCACTGACTACTAATACAGGGGTCATGAGTTTGCTCCCCAGGGTGCCTAATACATAAGGCTGGCTGTGGTATCAGCTTTGCAATGTACATATTTTTTCCTGCAGCACCTTATGTTTATTTTATTAATTGCTGCCAGCAAACACGCCCTCACGTGCCGTAATGGAAGGTGCCGTATAAGGCACCCTATAAGGCACTCCATAGGGCACATTATAAAGTGCACTGTCCGCCACGGCACCCTAAAATGTCCCCTATAGGGCACCCTATAAGTTGCGTCACAGGATAATGTATAGTGCACCTTATATGTACGGAAACCATAAGGTGCCCTATAGGGCGCCCTATAAAGCGCCCTCAGAGGCACCTTATGGGTACAGTACGCTGAGGGTGTTTTTGCTGGCATCAAAATATGTACATTAAAAGAAGATAATGCTTTGGACACCCTATCAAATAACCCAGGGGTCTCAAACACGTGGCCCCGAAGCACTTACCGGCATGTAAAAAAAAAAAAATTCCAAACTTGCCGCCGCCGCAGTATTAAGCGTCCCGCGGGCCCCTCTGCCTGGCAGAGTCCTCTCCTCCCTGCAGCATCAACTCCAAAAGCGGCGGCTTTCAGAGCCGCGAAGAGAGAGAGTTTCTCTCGCGCGGTTCTGAAGACTCTCTCGCTGCTCTTCAGAACTGCGCGAGAGAAACTCTCTCTCTTCGCGGCTCTGAAAGCCGCCGCTTTTGGAGCTGATGCTGCAGGGAGGAGAGGACTCTGCCAGGCAGAGGGGCCTGCGGGACGCTTAATACTGCGGCAGCAGCAGCAAATATACTTTTTTTAAAATCTACCTTGGCTGATGGTGGGAGGGGGGTTAGGACTGGTAATGGGCTATGGGGGGCGGGCTAGGACTGGTAATGGCCTATGAGGGGGGTAACTGAAAATGGGGTGATGGGGGTAACACTGAAAATGTGGTGATGGGGGGGTTAGGACTGGTAATGGCCTATAAGGGGGGTAACTGAAAATGGGGTGATGGGGGTAACACTGAAAATGGGGTGATGGGGGGGTTAGGACTGGTAATGGCCTATGAGGGGGGTAACTGAAAATGGGGTGATGGGGGTAACACTGAAAATGGGGTGATGGGGGGGTTAGGACTGGTAATGGGCTATGAGGGGTAAGACTGGAAGTGGGCTATGGGGGGGCTAGGACTGATAATGGGCTGGGGGGTCTGCTAGGACTGGAAATGGGCTGAGTGGAAGGGGGGCTTGAACTGCAAATGGCTGATGGGGAGGGGGGCTTGGAATGGAAATGGGCTGTGAGGGGAGGGAGCTAGCACTGGAAATGGGCTGATGGGGGGCTAGGACTGAAAATGGGCTGATGCAGTGACTAGAAGGGAGGGGGTGCTGTGTGGGACTGGAACTAGAAGGGAGCTGATGTTGGGGGAGGATGGAGCTGGGAGAGTGAAATGGAGAGGGGGAAATATTTTGTGTGGGAGGGAAGACAAATCTACAATTGGCCAGGTATTGGGAGAGTAAGTGGGGATTGAGGATGGCGGGGTAAAATTTGAGTGGATGAAATAGGAATGAGGAAAGAGCAAAAGGAGAAAGATTAATACGTTAAAGCAGATGTAGAGGGAGAATGGAAAAAGCTAGAAGAGAGAAGAAAGGACAAATGGACAGCAGACGATGGAGAGTTAGCAGAAGGCACGAAGAAACCAGAAGAAACTGGCTGGAACAATTGCAACTGAAAAAAAATGCACAAAAGGTAGAAAAATATCTTTATTTTGAATTTATTAACTGGAATATGTCAGTTCTGGGAAATGTGCATCAATAACGTCTGCACTTTGTTTAGTACAAGAGAAAATTAATTTATAGTTTTATGTCTACAGTGTTGTTGTACATTCCAAGTTTGGCTTTTGGGGGTCCCAGTTTAATTGTCTTGTTTCTAAATTTTGATTCCTTGTTTGGTGATGGTGTATTCTGCATGTGTAACTGAGCTGAGGTATTCTGTTTATGTAATTCCTATTTGACATTGCTACTTGTTCTCTGTCCCCAGTAGGTCATGTATTGTTATTCTCTGAAATGTATTGGTTTAATATTTGCAGTGTTGCCTTTTGATAGGTAGGGTATGGTGCTTTGTGAGTCCTGGTAGTGCTGTTAGGATATGGCGGGTTTGCTATGGGTTCTAAATGGGCAGTATTTGTTTGTAGTAGTTCCTAATGTGCCTGGCGGTTGGCACTGGATTATAGTAATTGTAGAAATCTTTTAGTCTTTCTTTATTCATGCACTCATTAAGAGGCATGTTTACTAAAAGTTAGGATATGGTAACATTATGCAAATATGGTCCCTTATGCAAATGAGATCTCATGTCTCATGAGGCCCCCCCAGGTTATTTTACAAGTCTTTATTTGGCCCTCAAAGCAATTTGAGTTTGAGCCCCCTGAAATAACCCCACTGTGGGTTTGAACCCATGACTTCTTGTTTGAGAGGCAGTGAAGTAACTATTGGGCTACAGCTCCTAGCAAGCTCCTGGCTGGCTGCAGAGAGCTTGCAGGTCACCACACAGACAGTCTTCTGTGGTCACCAGGATAAGGTTAGCCCACCCGTACCCATGATGCACTGCACATGCAAATCAGCTGTCCACAGATGAACACAAGATGGGGAATGCACCCCACAGCACCTCGGCCTGGTAGGGGGAAGTGTCCGTGTGCACCCACACAGCACCTCGTCCTGGTAGGGGGTACTGACCGGGTGTTTTACTGGCACAGAGTAGCTACACACCGTCACATTGTGCGGGTACTGTGCTCACCCTGAGCGTGCGATGAGGTGCCCAGGACCAGGTCCACAACACCTTCCATGACTGAAAGAGGCCATGCTGGAGGTCCAAATCATTATTAATGTGTGAGATAGGTAGTTTCTGCAGAAACATCCTGGATATCTCAGTCAGGTATAGCCATCATGGACCCTCCAGGGCAGCAAACAGGGTTCCTCATCAATAAATCCATATTCTATCTCTTTGCAAAGGTGGCAGTAGAGGGCAACATCAATGCTGGTCCTGCTGAGGAACAGACACCCCACAGGGCAGTCAATGCAGCTCTATACACATCCATAACACACTATTAGGCAGACAGTAGGCCTGGATATGCTAAGGTGCACCCCACCATCATCTGATATTCTCCTGCAGCAAGCCATCAGCCACTGCACCCTGCAAGCCACCCCATCAAGACACATACCAGCTGCAAACAGTCTGCTAGCTAGTTCATAGTGCATGTTCCCAGTGGAGATGCATGCACCCATAACTGGGATGTCAGCATACACAGCAAGCAGATAAATCAGTGACTGGGCCCCAAAAGGAAACCCATATATATATCACATGAGAGTAATACCATATAGCACTATGAGGGTGCCTAGACATGCTGTCATCACTGCACAGTCAGGATGAGAGTGATACCCCAGCAGGACATACAGAGGTCACCCTGTCTGTGTAGGTGGAGGCTGGGCACTACAATGTCCCAACCAGTGCCCTATGCCCTGTGCAGATGCATCCTGTCCAGCCCACCCTGTCCATGCTATACCCATGGTACCTTGCTCCTCATTATGCACATTGGCAGGCCAATACTGGCAACGTGCTGGCAGTGTGGGCTGTGGAAGGTGTTTGCAGGCTTTGCAGCCACCACACACTGTATAGACCAGTGGCTCTGAACCAGTCCTCCTTGAACCCCTAGGCCAGTCGGGTGTTCAGGATAGCCCTAATGAATATGCATGAGATATATATGCATTAGAGATATCCTGCCAACCTGACTGGTTTGTGGCCCTCTAGGTCTGGATTTGGAGACCCCTGCCTTACACCTCTGTCATTTAAGAATGTGAGGGGGCAAGGCGCAGATGTCCTAGACATCAAAAGGGTAGATAGAATGTGTCACATGCCTCCTCAATTCTCACCACCACCAAAAAGTTGTATAATAGACAATATTTTGGTGGTGGTGAGAAGCAAAGAGGCATGTGACACATTGTATCTAACCTTTTTGGTTAAATTTCATCCCAACTGCTAGCCTTCCTGAGCTCATATAGATCCATTGGGTTGGAGGAATCTCCTTCCTCTACCACATAATTATGCTGTTTGTTAGGCACCTGTTTGTTTTCTGAGTTGTATTGGTTTAGTTTGTTTTCTATGTGGTCCCCCTCTCATTTTGTGGGCTAGATTGGGGAACAGGGAAAGGGGCTTCTTGTCTGTGACAAGAACCATGTATTTCCTTGGTTTATCTGATCTTTTTCCAATGGATTTTTTAATCAATCCTGTTCTCTTTTTTCTGTACAAGTGTTTCACTTGGAATATTGTAAAATGATAAATATAAAATAAAAATAAAAGAAATATCATAATAAAAAAAAAGAAATGCAAGTCGCCTTGAACTACTCTTGAAAGAAGACTGATCTAAATCCAAACTCCCTTCCCTTTAGTATTAGAACACTTTATTAACATGTTTTTCTCAATATTTAGACGCCTCCATCATCCAGATGCAGCCAGAGCTGTCTTCTAGGCTTCAGGAAATTAATCAAGGAAGGAATGCCCATCTGCTGCTATGACTGTATTCCCTGTCCAGAAGGAGAGATCACCAACCAAACCGGTGAGTGGTATTGTAATACAGGGGGTGCCCAGGGCTACAGATATTCATAAGAACATAAGATAAGTCATACTGGGTCAAACCAAAGATCCATCAAGCCAACGTCCTTCTTCCAACAGTGGATAACCAGGTCACAAGTATCTGACATTTCCCAAAGATAGCCAGTGCCATTCACTTAGGGCCCTTAACAGGGTAGACGTTCCGTCAGAGGACAAATCTGTAGAAGATCTGTTGTTCCAGGTGGTCCAAAAGCAGATGATTCAGGATGAGTGCAAAGTGCATGAGGCGGCGCTTAGGGGCGCACGTGCGATGACGAGACTGTACACATACCTGAGGCAGAAAAAGAGCTTTTTCACTCTCCCAAGGTGGATGCGGCTTTTGAGCTATGAAACTCAGGGTCATGCAAAATATTATGAAAAGCAGCAAATACTACCGCTAGAGATCAGTATCTTAGGTGCCATTTTGAAAGCAGCTGGAGATGGGGCTGGAGCAGAGGGGAACTGTTCCTGCCCTGATGAACACTGAACCACCAGAGAGCCCCTATTAAGCCCCAGGAGGGTTAAAGGCTTGGTGGAGGGCAGGGGTTTGTGCTTGATGGAGTGGGGCGTGATCTGGTGGGGCTTTGGGAAGATGGAACTTTTTTGGCTGCTGTTCAGGAGGGGGAATCTTAATCTGGAGCTTTTGCTTTGCTCTGCAGGGAAAGTCTTAATCTGTGGAGTCTCGGTCCAGGTGGGGTCGGATCAGTGGGGGTCTGGATCGGGGAGGCATCCTCCATGAGGGGATGACCAACAGGAGGATGATCAGTGGCGGGGGTAAGGGGGAGAGACATGCTGTTTGTCTGTTTGCAGAATTATCAGCAGCTGTGCTGTTGGGATGCTAATAGTGCAGATGGACTTAATGCCCCCTCGAGGTGGTGGTAGGTGCAGCCAGGTTATTTGTAGTCAAGACAGGTAGCACATAGCAGTATCCTGCACATGGCCACTCTCATCCCAATCCTACCCTGTGGCACACTAAGCAGATATTGCGGAATTAACTCCACGCTGTCTGCTCAGCAACTATGGTAATCGTTAGCCGGGGTCATTGTGTGAGGTACAGCAAACTCTCAAACCCATACTAAGTTACGGCACCTTAATAAAACATCATTTGATCTGTCATCCTTTGCTTTCAGTTCACGTCTGTGTTCGGATTCCTGGACTGACACTTTGCATTACCAGTTTTATTTGCATTTGTTGTTCCCTCTATGCTGATCTAATTCTTAAGAAGAATTTGTCTCTTATTTTACAAATTCTATTACTTCTGTAGTAGGAGAGAGAGAAAATGTTTATTTTCTTTACTTACTTCAGGGTTTATAGTTTCTGCCCCGCTGCAAATTAGGAGGCATCAGGGTGTGTTTACAGCCTGGCCGAGACACCGACAATGCTATGTGGGAACTAAAGGAGGTGGAGCAGGCCTGAAAGGTTGGGGAGAGCCATAGTAGCTGCAGCCCAAGCAACAGATCGACCATGATCGAGGAAGTGGCTACGGGAGGTGCTGAGCTGATACTGCAACATGGAGCACTGGGGTTCCCATTGCAACAGAGTGGTTCCGGGTGAAACTCTGCTGAGCCGCGAACCCAGGTGTTCCATGCATATGCACTCATCACACATTTGCGCTGAAAAGCTTGGGGAAAAAATAATAAAAAAATAACTAAAGGTGTATGTGAAAACTAGGTGGGTGACTGTGTGTGGGAATAAGAGTGTGAGCAAAGCAGTGAAGGGGTTAAGTTGCACGGGCTGCTTTACTCAGCAGGTGCAGGAGCTCCGGGGAGCTCTTGCTGGAAGGAGAGAACAAGATACTGGGTCCCTAAAATAAAATCTGTTCCTGTAGTTGAAGAAGAGGAAGTGGTGTGTGAAGACATGGTTTGGGATGCTCTTGAGAACGTGGTTCTCAGGTGACGGAAATCGATCATTTTAGGAAAAGGGAGTGAATGCTTGAGTGGGTTCAGTAAAGGACAGTCCAGCGAGGACAGAACTGGATTTGGTTTGGGAATAGTTTCCTTGGCTAAGTGTGGGAATGTTTTGACTGTTTGTAGTGAATTTATGGATACAGAACTATTAATTTCCTTTATGACCTCCTAAATACTGAATCTGAACGGAATTAAAATAAAAAAAAATTTTAGGGGGTGAGGGGGAAGATATCCAAAGGGATCAGCATGGTTAGCAGACCTTGGCTGATAAAGAGTCTCATTCCAGGAGGAGGACGTCCGGGCTGTCCGGATGTCCCCATTGAAGACAGAGCAATTAGGACCCAATTCTGGTCTGTGGGAACGAAATGTTCTCATGGGAGCCAGAATCAGGCCCGAGGACAGCCGGGCATTGCCCCTCCATCTCCAGGGATGTCCTCCCTGCAGGCACCCCCGGCATCTGTGGTTCCGGCCCCCAAATCCCCACCGCCCATCCCATGGCTGGCCTCCAGTGGCCTGGATTGAATAGCAGAGACACTCCCGCACCCGGCCCCAGCCCCGAGGGTGGCTCCCATTTCCCAATCTGGCCAAATGTGCTGCCTATACCACCTCTGAGGTGGTGTAAGTAGCATGTCCGAGCAGGCCTGGCAGCATGTACAGGGTCATGACCTGAATCGGCTCTGTATGTGCTGCTGGGAGGCCCACCCCTGCTCCTGCCCCCTCCCGTGCTCCGCCAACTCTTCCCGTCCTGAAGCACCAGACATATAGGGAGAGCAGGTGGGGGAATAGGGTAGAGGCAGCTTGCAGGGCTGCCTGTCCTGGCAGGACAGGCAGCCCCACAACCCACATTAGAGGAGCGAGGGCCAAAATGAAATTGCTGTGGTGTTTTGAAAGTTATACTTATCTGAAGTGAAATCAGAGTAAAAAGAACATTCCTGAAAGACAAGAGAAATAGTACTATATTTTGCACTCTATTGCTTGTAGTAAGATTAGTGTCTAATATTTTCCAATTAGTTAACAATTTTTATTGCACCCTCATATCTATGTTTTAACTTGCAGTTTTGAATAAAACAAATTGAATTTAAAAATCACTTAGGGCCCCTTTAATAAAGCTTGTTAACGGTTAACGCAGACAGGAACACGTCTGCCGCCTCATGCTAGAACGCATGTTAATCGACAGTTATGGGATGGGATGGGGAATGGGTGGACAGCAAATTACTGCCAGTGCCAGGGCAATTGCCGTGGCTCCTAACATGAGTTCTCCTAACGACTCCTCTATAGGACTTAAGTAAACCCTCCTTAGCAGAATGCGCGTTCAAGTAGGCCATGACGCCTTAGCTGCCAGAAACAGACTGGGCATGCCCCTGACAGCGAATGGGGAAGATTTGCAATTAGCGCGCATTTGTTTGGAGCATTAATGGCAAACCCTTAGCAGGCTTTAGCAAAAGGTGCCCTTACTCTTGTTCTTCTCGTAGAAGAGGAACACAGAAACATGGCAGACACAGCACAGCAAAGACCCTTCTTGGGACTCAGCAGTGCTCCTGTAACCAGCAGCCTCTTCATAATGACAGAAGCAAAATCAAGCCAGCACCTGCTCCCCTCAGGGTCAAGGCAGATCCCCTAAGACTGCAGTCAAACTTAATGTGCAGAGTGAGGCGACTGAACGACCTTGCAGGCAGTGGAGAAGTTCAGCAAAGTATACCAACTCCCCCTGAGGTATTAATACACCACAAAGGAGCTCTTCCAACCTCCCACCGCACACCACAGGCTTGCACATCCAGGGTCAGCCTTTGAGTCAGTTCCCTACACACACATGTCCAGTCAAGGCCACCTTTTGGCTTACTTGATCATACCACCCTTAGAAAACAACCAGAGCTGCCAAACAACTAGTACTACTATGACGACTTATCATTTGTATAGCGCTACAAGGCATACAAAGAGCAGCACAAGCACATGCAAAAAGACGGTCCCTGCTCATCTAGTTAAGACAAACAACACAACAGCTGAGGCCAAGGATATTCTAGTGGTACCATCAGGGGCGGCCCAAGGGGGGTGCGGGGCCATGTGCGGAGACTCGGTGCGGGGCCTCATTTGCATAAATATTTGCATAATGTTACCAACACTAACTTTTAGTAAACATGCCTCTTAATGAGTGTATGAATAAAGAAAGACTAAAAGACTTCTACATTACTATAATCCAGTGCCAACCGCCAGACACATTAGGAACTACTACAAACACTGCCCATTTAGAACCCATAGCAAACCCACCGTATCCTAACAGCACTACCAGGACTCATAAAGCACCATACCCTAACTATCAAAAGGAAACGCTGCAAATATTAAACCAATACATTTCAGAGAACAACAATACATGACCTACTGGGGAAAGAGAACAAGTGGCAATGTCAAATAGGAATTACATAAACAGAATACCTCAGCTCAGTTACACATGCAGAACAGACCATCACCAAACAAGGAATCACAATTTAGAAACAGGAAGACAATAATTAAACTGGGAATCCCAAAAGCCAAACTTGGAATGTACAACACTGTAGAAATAAAACTATACATTAATTTGCTCTTGTACTAAACAAAGTGCAGACGTTAATGATGCACATTTCCCAGAGCTGACATATTCCAATTACACAAAGGCAATATACCATAAGATCAGAACTCTACGTCACCTCCGACACCTACTGGACTTCACAGACTACCGAACAACCTTCCAGGCATTAGTCCTTCCACATTTTGATTTCGCGAACATCATCCTACATCGCCTCCCACAATCGATCTTAAACCCGCTCCGCCTAGCTTTGAATGCAGCCGCAAGAATCCTCTCTGGATCGTCAAGATCCGACCACATAACGCCCATCATGAAGGATTTGCATTGGCTACCTTTACATGCCAGGCTCCAATACAAGTCATTGGTCCTCACCTTCAAAGCCCTAAATAACTACCCCCCTACGCCAATCAGCAAGCTAGTCCATGGTACTCTGGAAAATAGAAACAGAAGGTCTACTGCACTGAACACATTAGTAGTCCCCAAGCTAATAACTACATGCACAAAGGCTACCTCCAAAAGAGCCTTTTCCATATTCGCCCCTTTAAACTGGAATGCACTCCCCCATGAAATCCGTGGTATTAAAAGCCTCATCCTATTCAGAAAAGCCTTAAAACTCCACCTGTTCACAAAATGTTACCCAGAAACTTCCAGTGATAGAAGCACAATCAGCAAGCTTCCCTCATACCCCAGCCGCCCCTGCACGTCAATACCACAGATAATAGGTAGTCCCCACTCAAGCCCAACCAACCACTAATCTTCATCTTCACAAAATCAATGCAACACCCATTTATATTAGAGTATTGTACATAGTTTCGAGTTAACATGTATTTAGTTTCCCCGGTTTCGATCCCATGTTCAATTCCCTGTTATTTGTAAACTCAATGTTGTTTCTGTACATTGCAGTATTTTTGTTCGATGCACACCGCGCTGATTTTAATTGCGCGGTATAGAAGAAATGTTAAATAAATAAATAAATTCAAAATAAAGAGAGATTTTTCTACCTTTTGTGCATTTTTTTCAGCTGCAATTGCTCCAGTCACTTTCTTCTGGTTTCTTTGTGTCTTCCGCTAACTCTCCATCGTCTGCTGTCCATTTGTCTTTTCTTCTCTCTTCTAGTTTTTTTCCATTCTCTCTCTACATCTGCTTTAACATACTAATCTTTCTCCTTTTGCTCTTTTCTCATTCCTATTTCATCTACTCAAATTTTACCCCTCCATTCTCAATCCCCACTTACTCTCCCAATATCCGGCCAATTGTAGATTTGTCTTCCCTCCCACACAAAATATTTTCCCCTCTCCATTTCACTCTCCCAGCTCCATCCCATTCTAATCCTCCCCCAACATCAGCTCCATTCTAGTTCCAGTCCCACCCAGCATCCGCTCCCTTCTAGTCCCTTCATCAGCCCATTTCCAGTCCTAGCCCCCCATAAGCCCATTTCCAGTCCTATCCTAGACCCACCATCAGCCTATTTCCAGTCCTAGCTCCCCCATCTATTTCCAGTCCAATCCAAGTCCCTCCATCAGCTCATTTCCAATCCCAGCCCCCCATGAGCCCATCAGCCCATGTCAAATCCTAGCTCCCCTCCACTCAGCCCATTTCCAATCCAAGCCCCCCATGAGCCTACTTCCAGTTCTAGCCCCTTCATGAGTCCATTTCAATCCAAACCCCCACCACAGCCCATTTCCAATCTTAGCACCCCCCCAACAGCCAATTTCCAGTCCTATTCTAGCCCCTCCATCAGCCCATTTCCTGTCCTAGCCCCCTCATAACCCATTTCCATTCCAAGCCCCCGTCCCCATCAGCTATTTGCAGTTCAAGCCCTCCTTCCACTCAGCCCATTTCCAGTCCTAGCAACCCCCCCAGCCCATTAACAGTCTTAGCCCCCCCCAGCCCATTACCAGTCCTAACCCCTCATCAGCCCATTTCCAGTCCTAGCCCCCCATGGCCCATTACTAGTCCTAACCCACCCATCACCCTATTTCCAGGCCTAGCCCCCCCATCAGCCTATTTCCAGTATTTGCCCCCCATAGCCCATTACCAGTCCTAATCCCCCATCAGCCCATTACCAGTCCTAACCCCTCCCATAGCCAATTACCAGTCCTAACCCCCCATCAGCCCATTTCCAGTCTTAGACCCCCCCAATAACCCATTACCAGTCCTAAAACTCCCCATCAGCCCACTTCCATTCTTAGTCCCCCCCCATAACCCATTACCAGTCCTAAACCTCCCCATCAGCCCACTTCCAGTCTTGCCCCCCCCATAGCCAATTACCAGTCCTAACCCCCCAATCAGCCCATTTCCAGTCAGCCCCCCTCATAGCCCTTTACCTTTCATAACCGCCCCATCAGCCCATTTCCTTTCAGCCCCCCCATAGCCCATTACCAGTCCTAACCCCCCCATCAGCCTACTTCCAGTCAGCCCCCCCATAGCCCATTACCAGTCCTAACCCCCCCATCAGCCTACTTCCAGTCAGCCCCCCCCCATAGCCCATTACCAGTCCTAACCCCCCCATCAGCCCACTTCCATTCTTAGCACACACCCCCATGGCCCATTACTAGTCCTAACCCTCCCCTATCAGCCCCATTCCAGTCTTGGCCTCCCCTCCCCTATCAGCCCCCTTCCAGTCTTGGCCTCCCCCCCCCCCCATTACCAGTCCTAAACCCCCTTCCCCCCTATCAATCCAAATTTAAAAAAAACCAACCCAGCTGCTTCTGCCGCGGCAGCATCAAGAGTGCCGCCGCCGCGGGGCCCCCCCCGGCAGAGCCTCCCTGCATCGCAGCCTATCCCCGAATGCGGGGTTCTTGCAGAGCCGCGAGAGTTTCCTGTCTCGCGGCACTGTTAATCCCGCCGGGGCTGATGGGAAAGCCCATCAGCCCCGGCGGGATTAACAGAGCCGCGAGAAAGGAAACTCTCGCGGCTCTGAAAGAAGCCCCCGTTCGGGGATAGGCTGCGATGCAGGGAGGCGATCCAGGGAGGCTCTGCCGGGTGGCCCCGCGGCGGCACTCTTGATACTGCCGCGGCACTCTTGATGCTGCCGCGGCAGAAGCAGCTGGGTTGATTTTTTTTTTAACTTGGGATGAAGAATGTTTTTTGCACGGGGCCCCCTGAAACGCGGGGCCCTGTGCAAAAAACATTCTTGCTCAATGGACGGGCCGGCCCTGGGTATCATAAGGAAACACATAAGAGACTAAGTAAAAAGCAGCCTCGAAGATGTGAGTTTTCAGCCTGGATTTGAAAAGGGCCAGAGATGAAGCCTGACATACAGACTCAGGTAGTTTGTTCCAGGCATAAGGAACAGCAAGGTGACAGGATCAAAGTCTGGAACTGGCGGTAGAAGAGAAGGGCACAGACAGAAGTGATCCGCTAGTTCCCATGAGGGTTGTAAGGAGAGATAAGAGAGGAAAAGTAGTGAGGAGCAGCAGAATGAGTGCACTTATAGGTCAGTAAGAGACATTTGAACTGGGCATGGAAATGGATGGAAAGTCACTGAAGGGACTTGAGAAGAGAGGTTATATGAGAAGATTAACCAGTCTCCTGAGTTTTGAATAGATTGAAGGGGAAAGAGATGATTCAGAGGGAGGTTGTAATAGTCTAAATGGGAGGTGACTAAAGAGTGGATAAGTGTCTTAGCTGTGTGTTCAGAAAGGAAGGGGCAAAGTTTGCTGATGTTATAGAGACAGAAACAACGTATGGAGAAGGAGAGGGAGGAGTCAAAGATGACCCCAGGGTTGCAAGCTAAGAAACAGGGAGTAGTGAAGTGTTATCCACAGAGATTGAGAAAAGAGGAAGTGGGAAGTGGGTATAGAGGGAAAAATGAGAAGCTCGGTTTGGCCATGTTCACTTTCAAGTGGTGGTGAGACATCCAGGCAGCAATGTCAGATAGGCAGGCAGGGCCTGGATTGCCGGAGAGATTTCAGTTGTAGAGAGGTAGATCTGAGAGCCATCGGCGTAAATATGGTAGTGAAAATCCTGGAAGGAAATGAGTGCACCAAGAGTATAGAGAGAGAAAAGGAATGGGTCCAAGACAGACCCTTGGGGTACACCATCCGAGACTGGTATAGCAGTGGACGACGATCCACCAGAACAAACACTGAAAGTGTGTTGCGAGAGATAAGAAGAGAACCAGGATAGGAAAGAGCCCTTAAAACCAAGTGAGGACAAGGTGTGAGGAGAAAGTGGTAATCAACATTGTCAAAAGCAGCAGAAAGGTCAAAAACATAAGAACATAAGAAATTCCATACTGGGTCAGACCAAAGTCCATCAAGCCCAGTATCCTGTTTCCAACAGTGGCCAATCCAGGTCTAAAGTACCTAGCGGTTTCCCAAAAAGACACAGGTTCCGTAATGCTTGTATTGGGGCAAGCAGTGGATTACCCGGGTTCTCTTTAATAATGGTTTATGGACATTTCCTCCAGGAATTTGTTCAAACTTTTTTTAAAGCCAGCTATACTGACAGCTTTTACCACATCCTCCGGTAACGAATTCCAGAGTTTGATTACGCTTTGAGAGAAAAAGTATTTTCTCTTATTAGTCTTAAATGGGTTACACTGTAGTTTCTTTGCATGTCCCCCAGTCTTCTACTTTTTGATGGTGTAAAAGAATCGATCTACATTTACCTGCTCCACTCTATTCATTAATTTATAGACCTCTGTCATATCTCCTCCAGTTGTCTCTTTTCCAGGTTGAATAGCCCTAACCTTTTAAGCCTTTCCTCATAGAAGCATCCTTACATCCCCTTGACCATTTTGGTGGCTCTTCTCTGTACCTTTTCTAATTCCGCTATGTCCTTTTTAAGATACGGTGACTAGCATTGCATACATCATTCAAGGTATGGTTGCAGCATGGAAAATATCCTTTGTTTTATTCTCCATTCCTTTTGTAATGATTCCTAGCATTCAATTTGCTTTCTTGGCCGCCGCTGCACACTGGGCAGTGTGGCCCTGTTTCGTACAGCGGAGGGTTTCAAAGTGTTGTCCACGATGATATCTAAATCTTTTTCCTGGGTGGTGGTTCCTAATGTGGAACTTTGCATCGTGTAACCATAGTTTGGGTTGTTCTTTCCTAGATGCCTAACTTTGCACTTGTCCACGTTAAATTTCACCTGCCATTTGAATGTCCCGTCTTCCAATTTATCAAGGTCCTCTTGCAATTCTTCACAATCCTCTTGGGTTTTAACAACTTTGAATAATTTTGTGTCATTTGCAAATTTGACTACCTCACTTGTAATTCCCATTTCCAGGTCATTTATGAATATGTTAAAAAGCAGCGAACTCAGCATAGATCCCTGGGGTACTCCACTATTCACTTTTCTCCATTGGGAAAATTGGCCATACAGCCCTACCCTCTGCTTTCTATCTTTTAACCTGATCCACAATAGTACCCTGCCTCCTATCCCATGTCTTTTTAACTTCGCCAAGAGTCTGTCGTGAGGGACCTTGTCAAAGGCTTTCTGAAAATCCAGGTACACTATATCGACTGACTCACTTTTGTCTACCTGTTTATTTACACCTTCAAAAAAATATAACAGATTAGTAAGACAAGACCTTGCTTTGCTAAAACCATGTTGGCTTTTTCCCATTAAACCATGTTCATTAATTTTGTTCTTTATAATGGTTTCTACCATTTTGCTCGGTACTGATGTCAAGACTACCGGCCTGTAGTTTCCCGGATCACCCCTGGACCCCTTTTTAAAAATTGGTGTTACATTGGTCATCTGCCAGTCTTCAGGTACTACAGATGAGGATGAGGATCGAGTAAAGACCCTTGGATTTTGCCAGGAATAGGTCACTGGAGACATTGTCAAGAGCCATTTTAGTAGTGTGTAAAGGACAAAAGCCAGGTTGCAATGGATCCAGAAGAGCTTGAGAGGACAGAAAGTCAAGGCAACTGCAGTGAACAGCATGTTTAAGTAGTTTAGAAATGAAGAGGAAGAGGGAGATGGGTCGATAATTAGAATGATAGGTAGGGTCTAGTGAAGGTTTTTAGAGGAGAGTTTTTGCCACAGTGTGCTTGAAGGCTGCAGGAACAGTTGCAGTGAAGAGCGATAGGTTGAGAATATGAGAAATGGAGGGGATGACAGTGGGGGAGATGGCGTTTAGGAGATGGGTGGGAATAAGGTCAGAGGAGCAGATAGTGAGTTTGGAGGAAGAAAGAAGAAGTGTGGTTTCCTCCTCAGAATAGGAAGAAAGGGTGGCAGAGGTTGAGGGGAAGAGTTGGGAATGAACAGGAGGAAGAGGGGATGGAGCTGATCTCGTGGGGAATTGGAGTGTAATTTTATGGACTTTGTCATGGAATAGTTGGCCAAGGTTTGGAAAGAAAGGGATGGAGGGGTCGGAGGTGGAGGCACCTTGAGGAGAGAATTGAGAATTGTATAGAGTTGGCGAGGGTCATAGATAAGAAAGTTAGTCAAGTGGACATAATAATTTTGCTTGGTGAGTACCATGGATGACTGGAAAGAGGCAAGCATGAATTTGAAGTGTAGAAAGTCATCAAGTGTGTGGGATTTGAGCCAAATGTGCTCAACTGAGGAATGTAGATAACAGGTAGTCAAAGATAACCAGGGTTGAGGTACAGTACACCTCACAGAAAGTTGCATGGGCAAAGCATCCAGAGCAGAGGAGAGTGCAGTGTTATAGGAAGGTACTGCCTCCTCAACAGACTTAGATGACAAAGTGGAGGAAAGAAGTGATGAGACAGTAGTGAAGAGAGCCAATAGGTAGATAGCATGAAGATTTCTAAAGAGATTAGAGGAAATTGTGCAAAATTGAGGCAGAGGTGATGAAGAGTGAAGCTTAGCAGGTGATAGATAAGGGAAAAACTAAGGTATGGAAATTTATGGGTAGCAATTAGCGAAGAAGACAAGGTCAAGGCAGTGACCATGCTGATGAGTGGGGGCAGTAGAGCAAAGCTGGAGGTTGAAAGAGGAGGTAAAGAAAAGGAGCTTTAAAGCTTAAGGGTCAGAGGTGTTATCAACATGAATGTTAAAAACACCAAGAATAAGGAAGGAGGAAGATGGATAGAAAAAAAGAAAAGCCATGAGTCAAAGTCAGTGAGAAAGACAGAGGTGGACTTTTAAGGGGGTCGATAATTAAGAGCTATCCAGAGAGATAATGCAGTAAAAAGGCAGATAGAGTGGACGTCAAAGGAGGGAAAGGAGTGAGATTGAGGTAGAAGGAGGGGCTGAAATTGGCAAGAATGAGAGAGTAGAAACCTAACACCACCACCACTGCCTGTGGGATGAGGCATGTGGGAGAATTGGTAGACACCATGACTGGTGCAAACAACAGGAGATCTTCCACAGATAGGAGCCCCTCCGGACCACTGGCATTGGCTATTCACACCAGCAAAACAGTCATTGACTTGGCCAAGCTGGACACCCCCAAATGTAGGACTTCATCATTCAGCAGTATATGTAGCTGATCATCATAAAGCCTCTCCAGTGACACTCATAGCATGCCAAGGAGACAGTTGTACCCATAGTTATAAGTCACCACAGAGGGCATTCCACTAATGTGGCCATCATTCATTGTGTTCTTCTTATGGTGACTCTTCACACTGCCATGGATGGTCTTTGACCAATAGTTAGAGGTCACTTATGCAATCCTATTCGAGACATTGGCACAGGAGATGTGGATTCAGGCCATATCATTGTGATGGCTGCCACCTTGAGGGTGACAGGTGTGTGTCCCAGCTCCATTTGGCCCAGGAAGATGGAGACCCTAGGCCAGGAGGTTGGTCACCTTGCTACATTTGATATTTATCTTGTTTGTCACATAAGCATGTGTCCATCAGTGCAGAGTGGCAATACTCCTCATGAGATTCCGTGTTCTACAATCAGGCCACACCTTCTGATACCACTACTATTATTGCTTATCATTTGTATAGGTCTACAAGGCATATACAATGCTGTACATGCACATATAAAAGACAGTCTCTGCGTAACAGAGCTCACAGTCTATCCAAGACAGAAAAAAACAACAAACAGGAAACTAGCGTAGAACTTAGAGGAAATGGTATAACACACATGGGTGGTAAACAGGAAAATAAGGGGAAGGGTCAGGATCCAAAGCAGCCTTGAAAAGTAGGGTTGTAGCCTGGATTTGAATAGAACCAGAGATGACCCGTGTAGTTTGTTGTAGGTATAGATTGCAGCAAGGTAGAACTGATGAAGCCTGGAGTTGGCAGTGGAAGGGAAGGGCATAGATAAAAGGGATTTGCCTGATGAGTGGAGTTCCCAAGGAGGAATGTGGGGAGAGATAAGAGTTATGATGAGTCATAGAATGAATGTCCTTCTTGTTCAGTAGGAGAAGTTTGAACTGGATGCAGAAATGGATAGAGAGCCACTGAAGTGACTTGAAAAGAGGGATTATGTGAGTGCAGCGATACAGGTGGAAGATTAGCCATGAATAGATTATAGAGGAGAGTGATGATTCACGGGGAGACCAGCGAGGGGCAGGTTGCAATAGTCTAAATGGGAGGAGACTAGAGAGTGGATAAGGGTCTTGATGTTTGCTCAGGAAGCTAACCTATCAGATGTGATATTCAGTCAATGCCCAGTTAGCTTCCATGGTGAAAGTTAGGCCAGCCTTTGCTGTTGTGTTAACCGGGCAGCGGCTCAATATCACCATTGCAAAATTATGACCAGTTACTGCTCCCGGAACGCCCTAATGCTAACCAGTTAGCATCAGATCACGAAACAGCGGTACCCAGGGATATTTAGCGCCATTAGCAGTGTTAGTGGCCTCTGAATATCCTGGAGAGAGGGATCAATATGGTGAGCAGGTCTGTTAACCATGCTAATCCCTTTGAATATCAGACCCAAAATGTGCAGGAAATTATAAAAGGAGCAATACCACTCAGCATCTTTTATGTGCAAACTTGGGACTGCACATGTAAATTCTGGACTGCCTAAACCACGCCCAGAATCTGTGCATCATATGACAATTACACATGGAAATCGCAACATTATGAAATAGGAGTTTACACATGTATGCTATCTATGTCTATACATCCCCTATTTGTAAAGAACATTGCAAAGAAATTGGAGAAAATATGTTGTCACTCAGTGCAAAATTTAGCTCTAGAATTTGTTGCTGGAGGATGTAGTCAAAGCAGTTAATCCATTAACTGTTATTAAGATAAACATAGAAACATGACGACAGAAAAAGACCACATGACCTATCTAATCTGTCCTTCCATATCAACCACTACAACAGTCTCCTTTATTCCTTTAGAGATCCTTTAGGTTTGTCCCATGCTTCTTTGAATTCAGATACTGTCCTCATTTCTACCACCTCCACTGGGAGACTATTCCACAGATCCACCCCTCTTTCCACAAAGAAATATTGCCGCATATCACTCCTGAATCTATCCCCTTTCACCCTCATCCCAGGTCCCCTTGTAGCAGAGCTTGCTGTCAATCGAAAGAGGCTCTCCTCCTGTATATTTATGTCATGGAGGTATTTAACCATCTCAATCATATCACCTTTATCCCGCCTTTCCTATCTGACCTAACTCTGTCCTCATATGATTTATAATGAAGACCACTAACCATTTTAGTAGCCACCCTCTGTACTGACTCCAGCCTGTTTATATCCTTTTGAAGGTGCGGTCTCCAGAATTGCACACAATACTCTAAATGAGGTCGCACCAAAGATTTATACAGAGGCACTATCACCTCCTTTCTTCTGCTGGCTATTCCTCTCCCTATGCACCCAAGCATCCTTCTAGCTTTTGCTGTCTCCTTTTCTACCTGTTTAGCTACTTTAAGATCATCAGACACAATCACGCCTAGGTCCTACTCTTCTTTAGTGGACAAAAGTACTTCACAGCCTATACTATATCGCTCCCTTGGATTGCCGTAGCCCAAATACATGACCTTGCATTTTTTAACATTAAATCTCAGCTGCCAAATTCTAGACCATTCTTCAAGCTTAGCTAGATCCCTCCTCATGTTATCTACACATTCCTGGGTGTCTACTCTATTGCAGATTTTGGTACCATCCACAAAGAGGCGAACCTTACCCGACAGCCCTTCCGCTATATCACTAACAAAGATGTTAAAAAGAATTGGACCAAGGACAGAACCCTGGGGCACACCACAGGTAACCTCCTTCTCCTCAGAGTGAGCTCCATTTACCTGTACACTTTGTCGCCTCCCACTCAACCAATTTCCAACCCAAGCAGTAACTTTAGGGGCCATCTCTAGGGTGCTCAGTTTGTTTATAAGTTGCCTGTGAGGAACGGTGTCAAAGGCTTTACTGAAATCTAAATACATCACATCTAGGGCTCTCCCTCGGTCCAACTCCCTGGTCACCAGGTCAAAGAAATCAATCAGATTTGTCTGACAAGACCTGCCTTTGGTGAATCCATGCTGCCTCAGATCCTGTAATCCTCTAGACTCCAGAAACCTCACTATTTTCTCTTTCAGCAGCATTTCCAATAATTTACTCACCACCGAATTTAAACTAACCGGCCTGTAATTTCCAGCCACAGTCTTACTTCCTCTTTTGTGTAAAGGGACCACATGAGCCTCTCTCCAGTCCTTTGGCACCACTCTCGACTCCCACAAGGCATTGAAAAGGTCAGTCAGTGGAGCTGCTAGAACGTCCCCAAGTTCCCTCAGTATTCTAGGGTGTATCCCATCCGGTCCCATCGCTTTGTCTACTTTAAGTTGAGCTAGTTTCTCACGAACATAGTCTACTGAAAATTATTCAAGACGCCCCTCGCTTGTGTTCCTGTTTGTGGGTGGTGACATAGACTGCTTAACCCATGGCATTTATCTCATTTCTAGGAATCTTTCAGGTACATTTGTCCTGAATTGGCCACTGTTGGAAACAGAACACTGGACTTGAAGGACCTTCGGCAAGTCTTATGTCCTTGTCTTCTCATCCTGGACAACATAACTCTATATCCTGTGACTAACTGAAATGCATCAGACCTGTTGCTAGATTGTAATAATCATTAAGATATTATATTCTGGGGTAGTCTGGGATATAAGGAAAGAATGGTGGTGGGGGGGGGGGGTGGTATTCAAAGCCGTGAAGGTGGATTGCAAACCTGTAAACTATCTAAATGGCATTCAGTGGGATATTCGGTGGCACTAACATGATAGTTAGTGCCAGCGGATATCCCCAGGTGCAGCCTCTAGGTGTCCCAATGCCATTTGGATCAGAGTAGAGGCGTCTCCCAGGGATAACTAGCTACTGTCCAGCCAGTTCTCCCAAAGTGCCTCAATTTAGGACATAAAAGAGTGGTGACCGGTTAGCTAATGTGCTATCTGGCCAACATGGACATTTAGTGCTGGTGGCCAGATATGACCCCGGCATTGAATATCTGACTTCAGATATCAGCGACGATGGGTAACTCCCGAGGCAACATTAGCTGCTGTCGTCGAATATCCCTCTAGTGTCTTTAAAAATAGCACAACTGCATTTATTCACTGTCCTAAAATGAATGATGGTGATATTCTGAGGAATTATTCTTCCTTTTCAGATATGGACAACTGTATGAAGTGCCCAGAGGACAAATGGCCCAATCAGAAGAGAGATACCTGCATCCCGAAAAGGATAACGTTCCTGTCATATGAGGAACCTTTGGGGCTATCTTTGACTTTCGCCAGTATTTTTTTCATTCTTATCACTGCTGTTATTCTGGGGATATTCATTAAATATCAGCACACTCCTATAGTGAGGGCCAACAACCAGAGCCTCAGCTATATTCTCCTCATTTCCCTCATCCTCAGCTTTATCTGCTCCTTATTATTCATTGGCCGTCCTGAGAAAGTAACCTGCATTCTCCGGCAGACCACCTTTGGGATCACTTTTGCCATCTCTCTCTCCTCCATATTGGCAAAAACCATCACTGTGGTCATAGCTTTCCATGCCACCAAGCCTGGAAGCAAACTCCGGAAATGGATAGGTTCCAGGTTCTCAAACACTTTAATCCTTTCCTGTTCTCTTTTTCAGATTTTTCTATGTCTCATCTGGTTATGTATTGCTCCCCCATTCCCATATTTTAACATGCGATCAGAAACTGGAACAATACTAATTGAATGTAATGAAGGGTCAATAACTGCATTTTATTGTGTTCTGGGTTATCTGGGATTTCTGGCTGGTATCAGCTTTATTGTAGCTTTTCTAGCAAGAAACCTCCCTGACAGTTTCAATGAGGCCAAGTACATCACCTTCAGCATGCTGGTGTTCTGCAGTGTTTGGATCTCCTTCATCCCAACCTATCTGAGCACCAAGGGCAAGTACATGGTGGCAGTAGAGATGTTTGCTATCCTGGCCTCCAGCGCTGGACTGTTAGGATGTATCTTCTTACCCAAGTGTTATATTATTCTACTGCGGCCTGACTTGAATAGCAGGAACGTTCTAACAAAAAAATGAAATGGTCAACATTTATAGAGGAGATAGTACAGTTAGGACAGTGCCAGTCCAACTTTGTGGAGTTACATTTTTCCTTGAAGGTTGATTAGTGATGCAGCGGTGATTTGATTGCATATGTTTTTATTAAATAAAGAAACAAGAAGAAGAGGGAAGACAGAAGCGGGGTGAGAAAACTTTGAATGCATTTGTAGGACCTCAGTACTGCTGCTGATGTCCGTCACTCTGTGATGATCCCATCGGTAATGAAGGAGATGCTGAGTTGCACATGCTTTTAACATGAGAACATAGTTACGATTTCAATTCCCTACGATAAATAATAGCATGAACTTTTATCTGCATATGCTTTTGTGTTTATTTATCAAGAAATTCCACTGAAAGTAATTAGTTCCTTCACTCTGTTATCTTTGTACTCACATTAGTCTAAATAAAATATTATTGGAAAAGGAAAAATTAAAACCAACCATAGAAAGTTACATGCATAGTAATGGCTTCAAAATGTCCAGTAAGACCCAAAGTTTTGGGGTTTATAAATCGTAACCTTGAAACTATGGGGAGAATTCAATCTAACTGGAGAGGGGAAGTTGTTTTTCTTCTATGTAATACCTCCACCTGTACAATAAATCGTCCTCACCCATAATTAAAAAGCCAGTGGGTCAGTATTTAAGCCCCGTGGTCACTTTGTTTTCTAAAGAGAAATTGCTGCATTCAAATCATTCATGTATGTTCAGAACCAGTACTGCAAGACTACTGCTACAGAATTACAGGTGCTGTTTTACACCCAGAGCCTAAACTGTCGGGAGTGAGAGGGGATCTCTTCTGCCAGCCTACCCCACTAGACCACCAGGGACTTTAAAGGTAGGCCCCAGTGATGCTTGGGAATTGGTCAGGGAATCTTTGGGGGAGGGGGTTTTCCGTAATTAGGGGGGTAGGGTCCTTGTGAGGTGGCTATACAGGGGCTTTAGTGCCAAGGGAGTGGGGGTATTTCAGGGGGCAGGGGAGTTTTGCTTGCATTATGGTGCTGGGGATCAGTGGTCGGGGGTCTTAATTTTAACAGCACAGCTTCTTTAATTTCATGGTCTAGAAGAGCATCAGGCTTCATTTTGGCAGCCAAATACTCCCAATCAGGATAAATAATGCCTGTTTGAGTTGACATAATTTGTCCATGAATAGCATAGCTTGCAGTGATTACCACAAGACACATTTTTTGATTTGAATAATGAAATGTTTAGCATGCGTTTGCATGTTCTACTTTTTATAATTATTCCTTGCAGGGCATGGTGCAAATTTGTGCATAATGGATTAAGTCTTATGGGCATGTTTACTAAACCGTCTTAATGTGCTCTCTGCAATGTTATCGCGCAATAATGGCGCTTTATTGGGCGCGCAGCAGCGCAAACGAGCGGTGAAGGCGTGGAAAGGCTCCCGGAGGGTGGAGGAAGGCTCTCCAGGGGCGGAGAGAGAGGGTCAATGGGCAGAGAGTGGGAGGAGAGAGGCTCCCCGCACACTAACACTGTGAAATCTGAGGCTCAAAACTAACGCCAGTGAAACCCTGGCGTTAGAGCTGATTTAAAGGGAAAAGAAACCATTTCCGTCAGCAATGTACAGCAAAACCAGGGAAACCTACAAAAAGTGCTGAGTGTGATACATGTGCACAGAACAAAAGGGCAAATAAACAGTGAAAATGACCAGCAGAAAATGTAATAAAAACATAACCACGCTGGCCAGTAGTGATTTTAATGGGAAACATAAAAAAACACTCCCAAGAAAGCTCCAAAAAAAAGATATGAATTTTGGAAGGGTCTATGCTCTGTCCCCATACAAGGTGAATGAGCCCACAGTGAAACTGCGCTGAGCAGGGTTTTCCCTCTCCATTGGGCAGGTTTCCTATGGCGTGCACATGTTCCACAACAGCAGGGCGGGCATGTTGGAACGGGCAACTGGACAGATGCTTGAAATGGGGACACAGAGGGCTGCAGGCGGCGCATGCTGTGGTGCAGCTGGGCCACAGTGCGGACTAGGGTGATGCCTAGGTGGCCCATAGGAATGCTGAAACAGTAGTGCAGCCAGACAGCAACTGATGAGGGCCCAACATGGGCACGAGTGTGCTTCCCACAGTGTCACAGGGGATAGTACCCAGCAGGTACCCCCAAGGGCACAGAACATTGGCAGGCGGTGCTGGGGAGAAGCGTGGACAGCTATGCAGGCACCCCTACCCCAGAACCCGCACCATAGGCAGCCGCCTACCCGCACACTGGATGGCCTGAGACTGCGCTCCACCAGCACCACCAGCAGAAGGGCATGTCAGCATGGTGGCAGAGGGATACTGGTGGTGGAGAGGGCAGTGGCAGCTGCCCAGAGCAGACCGTGGCCTAGCCCTGTTCAGGTGGGTGCCATGCACTGCAACAGACAGGCTCTGTCTGACAAACAGTCATAGTATCTCCAGGGACTACACTATCACTGTGGCCACAGTGTGGTGCAGTACACACAGACAGTGTGTTCAAGAGCAGAAGGTTGCAGGTTCAAGTCCAGGCTGTGGCTCCTGCCAACCTAGTGCCCATGTTTACCCACTACGAAACCATGGTAGTAAAGACCGAACCTTTATTGCAGAGAACATAAACATGCGTCAAACGCCTATATTTTACCCTGCAGAGCACAGACACTATAAACATGCGCATTACCTAGAGCAGAGTCTCCCAAATGCAGTCCTGGAGGGCCACATATCATTCAGTTTTTATGCTGTCTCCAACATAAGAGCATGTCAGCATGGTGGCAGAGGGGTACTGGTGGTGGAGGGAGCAGTGGCTGCTGCCCACAGCAGACCGTGGCCTAGCCCTATTCAGGTGGGTGCCGTGCACTGCAACAGACAGGCCCTGTCTGACGAACAGTCATGGTACCACCAGGGAACACACTGTCTCTGTGGCAGCACAGTGGTGCAATGCACACCACCAGTATGTTCAGAAGCAGAAAGTCACAGGTTCAAGTCCCAGCTGTGGTTCCTGCCAACCCAGTGCCCATATTTTACCCACTACTAAAACGTGCTAATACAGACAGAACCTTTATTGCAGATGATGTAAACATGCCCAAAACACCTACATTTTACCCTACAGAGCACAGACACCATAAACATGCGCATTACCTAGAGCAGAGTCTCCCAAATGCAGTCCTGGAGGGCCACAAATCATTCAGGTTCCATGCTGTCTCTAATAAAGATGCCTGTGCTGCATTTCTATGCGCTGCCCCCATGGTATGCAGATGTATCTCATACATATTCATGAGGGACAGCATGAAAACCCGAACAGTGTCTGGCCCACCAGGACTGGAGTCGGGAACCTCTGCCCTAAAGCAGCAGCCAACAGGAGCAGACACACCCGCACCCACAGGCTCCATTATCCAATGCCTCCTGGAGAGGTAGGATGTTGGGTCCTGCGTGCATCTCCCAATGCTGGCACTTGCATACCTTAGCAATTCCACCCTAAACCTGGGAATACGGTACACAGCTTTCAAAAGGTTGCTATGATTACTGGCAGATGGCAATTCAGGGTTTTCCCCTCCATCGGACAGGGTTCCTATGGCGTGCACATGTCCTGCAACATCAGGGCGGGCATGTCAGAACGGCAACTGGACAGATGCCGGAAAAGGGGATACAGAGGGCCGCAGGCAGCACATACTGTGGTGCAGCTGGGCCACAGTGTGGACTAGGGTGATGCCTAGGTGGCCTATACGAATTCTGAAACAGCAGAGCAGCCAGACAGCAACTGCTGAAGGCCCAACATGGGCACGAGTGTGTTTCCCACAGTGTCACAGGGGATAGTACCCAACAGCTACCCCCAAGGGCACGGAACATTGGCAGGCGGGGCTGGGGGGGAGCGTGGACGTCTATGCAGGCACCCCTACCCCAGAACCCGCACCATAGGCAGCCGCCTACCTGCACACTGGATGGCCTGAGACTGCGCACCACCAGCAGAAGGGCATGTCAGCATGGTGGCAGAGGGATACTGGTGGTGGCGGGGGCAGTGGCAGCTGCTCAGAGCAGACCGTGGCCTAGCCTTGTGTAGGTGGGTGCCGTGTACTGCAACAGATGGGCCCTGTCTGATGAACAGTCATGGTATCACCAGGGAATATACTGACTCTGTGACAACAAGGTGGTGCAGTGCACACAACCAGTGTATTCAGAAGCAGAAGGTCATAGGTTCAAATCCCAGCTGTGGTTCCTGCCAACCCAGTCCCCATATTTTACCCACTACTACAATGTGCTAATACAGACAGCACCTTTATTGCAGATGACGTAAACATGTCCAAGACACCTACATTTTACCCTACAGAGCACAGACACCATAAACATGTGCATTACCTAGAGCAGAGTCTCCCAAATGCAGTCCTGGAGGGCCAAACACCATTCCGGTTCCATGCTGCCTCTAATAAAGATGCCTGTGCTGCATTTCTATGCGCCACCCCCATGTTATGCAGATGTATCTCATGCATATTCATGAGGGACAGCATGAAAACCTGAACAGTGTTTTGCACCGCAGGACTAGAGTTGGGAACCTCTGCCGTAAAGCAGCAGCCAACAGGGGCAGACACACCCGCACCCACAGGCTCCATTATCCAATGCCTCCTGGAGAGGCAAGATGTTGGGCCCTGCTTGCATCTCCCAATGCTAGCACTTGCATACCTTAGCAATGCCACCCTAAACCTGGGAATATGGTACACAGCTATCAAAAGGTTGCTATGATCACTGGCAGATAGCAATTCCTAAGTTAAGTTCAATTCGCTGATTGAGCTGCATCATAGCAACCTTTCTGATGTCTGTGGAGTGTGCCTCAGGTCTTGAGTCTGACAGAGTGACCCCAACAGTATTGTGTACCATAGCCATGCCTGCACTGTGCCCAGGACTGGTGTGGTGGCCTGGACTGCCAAATACCTCTATAGTTGCACAATGCTGGTATAGGTGTGGGGAGTGTGTGTCTGTCTATCTAGTGCAGAGGTGTCCAAACCTGTCCTGGAGGGCCACAATCCTGCCAGGTTTTGGGATAGCCCTAATGAATATGCATGAGATATACAGTATATGCATTAGAGATAGCCTGCCAACCTGATTGGTTTTTGGCCCTCCAGGACTGGATTTGGAGACACCTGCCTTACACCTCTGTCATTTAAGATTATGAGTGGACAAGGTGCAGATGTCCAAGACATCAAAAAGGTTAGATAGAATTTGTCACATTCCTCCTCACATCTCACCACCACCAAAATATTGTCCATTAGACATCTTTTTGGTGGTGGTGAGAATCGAGGATGAATGTGACACATTCTAGCTACCCTTTTGATGTCTAGGACATCTGTACCTTGCCCACTCACCATCTTAAATGACAGAGGTGTAAAGCAGGGGTCTCCAAATCCAGTCCTGGAGGGCCACAAACCAGTCAGGTTGGCAGGATATCTCTAATGCATATATATCTCATGCATATTCATTAGGGCTATCCCAAAACTTGGCAGGATTGTGGCCCTCCAGGACAGGTTTGGACACCTCTGATCTAGTGTGAGGTGGCTGCCAACACCCTCCACAGCCCACACTGCTAGCACTGTTGCCAGTATTGGCCTGCCAATGTGCATAATGAGGAGCATGGTACCGTGAGAATAGCCTGGATAGGGTGGCCTGGCCTGGATGCATCTGCACAGGGCATAGGGCAATGGCTCAGACATTGTAGTGCCCGGCCACCATCTGTATGGACAGGGTGGCCACAGCATGTCCTGCTGGGAGGTCACTCTCACCCTGACTGAGCAGTGACCATGGCATGGCTAGGTTCCCCCATAATGCATTTCTCTTATGTGATATTTATGGGTTTTCTTTGGGGCCCAATCACTGACTTATCTGCTTTGTGTGTATACTGACATCCCCGTTCTGGGTACATGCATCTCTTCCAGGACCATGCACTATGGACTAGCTGGCAGACTGTCTGCAGCTAGTATGTGTCTTGCTGGAAAACTTTGCAGAGTGCAGCAGTTGGAGGCTTGCTGCTGGAGAATGTCAGATAATGGTGGGGGGCAGCTGAACATTTCCAGACCTACTGTCTGTCTGCTATTGTGTTATGGATGTGTACCACTCTGTCTGTTCCCCAGCAGGACTAGGGTTGATGGTCCCCTCTACTGCTACCATTGCAGGGAGGTAGAATGTGGATCTATTGGTGGGTGATCCTATTTCCCACCCTGAGCCCCAGAAGGTGGGTTTTGTGGTGGTACATAATCTGCCTATGGGTCCAAACACCCCCATGCCCCATGGTCTCCAAAACTGAACACAATATTCCAAGTGAGGCCTCACCAGCGATTTGTACAGTGACATTAGTACCTCCTCCTTTCTGCTGGTAATTCCTCTCTGAATAATTTTGAGTCATCTGCAAATTTGATCACCTCACTCATTATTACCATTTACAGTTCATTTATAAATATGTTAAAAAGCAGCAGGCCCAGCACAGATTGTTGCATTACTCAACTAATCACCTTTCTCCATTGAGATAATTGGCCTTTTAGCCCTTCTCTCTGCTTTCTATCTTTTAACCAGTCCCTGATCCATAATAGTACACTGCGTCCTATCCCATGACTTTTTAATTTGGCTAGGAGTCTCTCTTTCTGAAAATCCAGATACACTTAGGAGTATGTTTACTAAACTGCGGTAACGTTACATACCATGTGTTAGGTAACGTTAACGATCGGTAGGTAACGTTAATGCGCAGTATGTAACGTTAACGCGTGTTAACGTTACCTAACGAGCATTAATGTTCCCGGCCGTGGTAAACACCGCAGATGGTGGAGAGAGGGCAGAGAGAAGGGGTCAATGGGCGGGGAGAGACTCCTTTTACACTAACGCGCTGAACTGAAGGGTTGAATCCTACCGTGAATGAAAACCTGCCATTAGATGCACATTTGCAGGAGAGAGAAACCATTTAAGTGTCAGCAATGTACAGCATAGGCAGGGTGCCCAAGTATGAAAGGCCACTATGGCGATGGTGCAATGGGGCATGGGGGCTGCAGGTGGGACATGTAGCAGGGGCAGCTGGGGAACAGGGTGGACTAGGCGGGCACCTAGGTGGCACATAGGAACATGGAAACAGGATATCAGCATGACAGCAGCTGACAAAGGCCAAACACAATCCACCTACATCTACCTGGTCCACCCTAGCTAACAGTTACCAGGGCACTGACCTGACATCCCCCCAGCCAACCCTCCCCCAAGCAGAAGGGACATAATATTGGCAGGCGGTGATGGGGCAGATGTGAGGATGCCCATGTATGCCTCCCCACTCCAGACCCCACTCCCTAGGCAACCGCCTACCCACACAGTGGATGGCCTGGTACTGCGCACTAACAGCACCGACAGCATATGGTCCTGTCAGCATGGCGGGGGGGGGGGGGTGCCCATGCTGGAGGGGGCAGTGGCACCTGCCTGCAATGGACCTAGGCCATGCCCTGTACCAGTACGTGGTGTGCAGTGCAACATAAAAGGTCTGGCTGAGGAAAAGTGCAAGTAGCTGCAGGGACTATCATGCCTTTGTGGCAACAGTGTGGTGCAGTACACCCAGCCAGTGTGTCCAGAAGCAGAGGTTTACAGGTTCAAGTCCCAGCTGTGGTTCCTGCTGAGCATGTCCCTATATTTTACTCTACAATGCAGATAGAACAGCAACATGTGCAAAGCCCAAAGCAGCAGCAAACAGGGATACAAACACCCACTCACACAGGCTCCACAATCCAAAGATGCATGGAGAGTCAGGCTGTTGGCCCCAGCAGTGAGCTGCAGTTATCAACACAGCACTACAACTACCTCCTGCACAGTTTAGCAATGTCAGCACCGTGATCAGGACCAGTGTGGCGGGCAGGGCTGCCTACCACCCCTATCTTTGCACAATGCTGCAATAGGAGTGTGTGTGTGTGTATGTTTATCCATTGCTCTGCAGCAGCCCACCCTTCACTGGGCCCAAAATGTCCCACTGTTACCAGGGTTAGCCTGAATATGTGCATAATGAGGAGCAAGGTATCATGGGTATGGCCCAGACAGGGCAGAGTGGCCAGGATGCATCTTCACAGGGTGTGGGGCAATGGCTGGGACACTGTAGTGCCCAACCACCACCTGCATGGACAGGGTGGCCACAGCATAGCATGCTGGGAAGGTACTCACTCTGACTGAGCAGTGACCATGGCAGGTCTAGGTTCCCACAAAGCACTCTACATCTTTGGTGTTACCTTTGTGTTTCTGGTGCTGGGTTTCTAATCTCTGAGCTGTCTGCTAGGTACACATAGTTTCTTTTTGAGCATGTGCTATGGACTGGCTGGTGGGCTGTCTGCAGTTAGACTGTGCATAGCTGGGTCATCTATAAGGTACTGTCTGCTGATAACTGGCAGATAGCAGTGTACAACAGTTGGGGTTTTCCAGACCTAATCCCAGCATTGTTGCTGGTCTGCCAATGCCCCAGTCACAGGTATGGTTCTGGTCCACCAACCCTGGAGGGCTGTCTTATACCAGCCAGATGGAGGTTGCTTCACTGTAGCAGGGACACCTGTTCTTTGACTTACAAAAAGGGTGATTTGGGCCCTTTGGGGTATGTAGTGTATACCACTTTGACGCATGAAAGCATTGCTACACAAACCTCATGCAAGTCTAGAAACCTCTCTGCCCTGATAACAGGTGCCCATGTCAGTCAGACCCTAACATAGGGTACACACTAATCTGGGTGGTGTCTGGTTCCAGAGGGCCACATGTGACTGCAGGATACAAATGGACACCAAATTGCTTTCTGCTGCACTGTAGGGAACACCTATCACACACTGGTAGCGATGGAGATGTACAACAGGACCTATCTCTAGCACCACATGTACTGCGGACCTAGTGCTGGCCACCCATCCTATCCCTCAGGGTGAACACAGAACCTGCACAATGGCATGGTCTGTAGCTACTCTTTGCCAGTATCATGCACTGTCAGTTCGTCTTTCCAAGCTGAGGTATCGGAGAGGTGCAGACCCCATTTGGTGATCAGCTGTAGATTGCTATTCAGCATGTGCATTGCATCATGGGTACTGGTGGGGTTACCCTATCCTGGCACTCAGAGCAGACAGTTTGTGCGGTGACCTGCAGTCCTTCTGTATCCAGCCATTGCTGTGACATACACCATGGAGGTATAGCCTACTGGTTAATACAATGCCATTCTCAGCAGTGTTCATGTGTTCAGTTCCTCATTGTTCCCTCCTCTCATGCCTGTCCTACTCAAATCATGTGCATGCCTGTAACAGTCATGTTTTTGCAGATCTGTGCTGCCAGTCCATAATACTCTCGCCACAATTACCAACATTCCCTTGGTCTGTCTATCTGCGTCTGTCATCTGTGTAGGGTCCTGTCTGCCTGTGCAGGCTGCCACCCCATGTCCTGCACTGCTACCCTTTCCTGCATTGCGCCTCTTCATGCTTGCCTCGCCTGTGCCTGATCTGCATGGCACCACCACTCCTCTGTCCACCCATCATTGTAACTATCCTGCCACCTCTTCCTCCACTGAGAGACACGTATTCCCATCATCTGCCACCAACTGTCTTTCCAGTACTTTACATTGCCAACACCCTGTGCTGTGGTACAGTTGCCCCCACCATGTTTGTCATCAGTACTGGCAGACACATGGAATGCCCGCAGATATGGTAGGTCCAGCGGCCCCAGCTCTCCCTCCTTCACTCACCTGTTCCTTGCTGTTCCTGAGTGCTCTATCTAGTGTTAGGGCTACATCTGTCTCTGTTCCTCACAGGTCATGCATGTCATCCTGAGGCACCTTGCAGCCCCTAGGGCACACTAACCTAGGTCACCGTAACCTAGGCATTACCCTGGATCAACACCTTGATATGTCTGCCCACGTTACTAACACCTCAAAAGCTATCTATTACAAGATCTGGTCACTACGTCATCTCCGCCCACTACTCGACTTCTCCGACTACCGAACCGTCTTTCAAGCCTTAGTCATTCCACACCTTGACTTTGCAAACGTCATCCTCCATGGACTACCACAATCAACCCTGAATCCACTCCGACTTGCCATGAACTCAGGGGCAAGGGTCTTAGTCGGATTCTCAAGGTCCAACCACATAACGCCAGTCCTGAAAAACCTACACTGGCTACCGCTACCTGCTAGAATTACCTACAAGACGCTAGTTCTGGCATTTAAAGCCATCAGGAAAGTACCACCCACGCCTATAAGCACTCTCCTCCATCACACACCAGCAAACAGGACCAGGAGATCCACTCAGTCGAATACACTCGAAGTACCTAAATCTTTAACAAAATGTACAAAGTTAACGGCAAGTAGAGCCTTCTCCATCTTCGCACCCATGGCCTGTAACGCCCTCCCTCCAGAAATCCGTGCCATCCCGAACTTAATGATGTTCAGAAATGCCCTCAAACACCACTTGTTCCTTCAGCACTACCCCAATACCAAGCCTGAAAAACACACAACCTCTACATTGACCCCCCGCCTTCCACATCCCACTGAACAGCCCCCGGTCGACAATGGTTAACCAACCGCCACCTCCGTCTCTCCATCCCAAAAGCTCTGGCATCCACTCCGAATCCATATACCCCATATGAATACTTACTGCTGTATAATTTGTATATAATCTGTATATAGTTCTCCCCAGTTCATCCAAGTTTTTTGACTACCTTTTCCATGTAAACTCAATGTACCATACTGCATTGTAGTGTGTTTCTTTTCTTCTGTGAACCGCACTGATTATAATAGCGCAGTATATAAGAAATGTAAATAAATAAATAAATAAATAAAATAAACCTTGTTAGGCCACCTTAACCTATGGTTCCATAGTCCAAGGTGCCTTTTATGGTGTCTTGTCCAGGGGTGACTAATACAGCGCTTAGCCTAAGGATCCATATAGGGTGCCTTATGAGGCACCTTACAAGGCGCCTTGTAATGTGCCTTGTAAAGCTGATACAGCTTGCTGAAATGATGCAACGCCCACGCCTTTATATGGGCATCTGTACCTTTACCGCGGAACCTAACGCGAATGACATTACCGCAGTTTAGTAAACATACCCCAGAAGGGTAGCTACCAAAATGATCAGTGGACTTCATAATAAGGATATGGGGGCAGACTTAGAGATCTCAATATGTATATTTTGGAGGAAAGACAGGAGAAAGGAGATATGATAGAGATATTTAAATACCTCCATGGCATAAATGCATAGGAGGAGAGCCTCTTTTAATTAAAAGAAAGCTCTGCAACAAGGGGACATAGGATGAAGGTGAAAGGGGATACTCAAGAGTAATATGCAGAAATACTTCTTTACAGAAAGAGTGGTAGATATATGGGACAATCTCCCAGTGGAGGTAGTAGAGACTAGGACAGTATCTGAATTCAAGAAAACATGGGACCAACACAGAAGATCTCTGAATGAAAAAGGGCCATATGGTCTTTTTCTGCCGTCATGTTTCTATGTTTATAATGTTTTAATGAGTTCTGTTTGTTTTTTGTTTATGTGTATGCTACATTATTTCTTATGTTATATTGTAAGCTGAGGAGATTGTATCAGATTGACGGGATAGAAGCCTTGGAAGTAAATATATAGATACATATATTGACTATTTACTTTTCCTTTTGGTTTTTCACCCTGCTAGTAATTTTCTTTACATTTAACATTTGTTGAAACAATGATTATACAGATCATTTTGTAACAGAATGCCTAAATTGTACGGCAAGTATGGATTTGTGCAGGCAAGAAAAATTGGATTACTTTTCTTCATGAATTTTCCTGATTTCTGGGTGTTTTTCTGTTGCTCGCACCCTTCCATTTTGATAGGAATATGTTTAGTACTAGCTAAATTAAAGCACACTAAAGTGGCGGTAAGGGAGCATACGTTACCGAGCGTAAACAGCAGCGAAAAGGGGTTTTGCGTGTGAAAAAGGCTCTGGGCGTGTAGGAGGCGTTCCGGTGTTAAAGGCTCTATGGGCTATTTAACATGTGGTAACGGGACATCGGGCATTAAGGTGTCAAGCAGGCACCTCAACATCCGAAAAGGCTGTAACCCTAATGCTGGATAATGGAGCAGCAAGGGAAGACAATCGGAAGGTGATGGATGGAAGGACAGGAGGGAGACGATGGATCTGCCAGACCAGTGTGCACACTATGTGGTAGCCAGTAAAGCGGATGTGCATATGGGAGGCTGGTGTATGGATGCACAGGGGGTGCCAATATAATATGGTGCAATGTCAGTATGTGGCATAGGATGTGGAACACGTGTACCCCAGTGGAGTCAGAAGTGGCAGGATGTGTGCAGCGACAGGAGGACAGAGTAGGAGTGGCATTGTGCAGATCAGGCACAGGAGAGGTGTGGGTGTGGTCCAAAATTGCAGGAAAGAGTACCAGTGTAGGCCATAGTGTAGCAGCCTGCACAAGAAGACAGTACTGCACCTAGCCAACAGAGGTGGATGGATAGGCTGAAGGATGGGTGATGGCGGCGGAGGAAAGGATGGTATGGGCTGGTAGAACCGATGTGCCATAGGTGCCATCCTCAACATATCTGTACTGTGCATTGCCACTTGGAAGGCCTGATACCAGACATGTTGGACTCACACCTATCTTAGCCACACAACCACTATACAACACCTTAGTCAAATGTGCTGATCACAACTGCACAGCTGTTATCCATACCCACAAATGGGGCATGTATGGACATGAGCTGAGACCTGCAGGTGGATATGCGAGGGGTGGGATGTGTTCACATGTACTGAGAAGATGGAAGGGAGCCAAAGCTGTACAGTAACAGACATGATGTCACATATGATGTATGTATGTATAGATGTAGGTATGTAACTGCCTGTTAATATACTGCTGAAGCAGTGCAGTCACATCAGGGTACATCTTACCGTCAAATACTAATGTCCGATAAAAACCACGGACTGTACAGACCTGCAGTCAGCTGAGCCATTGGTGGGTTAAGAGACTTGCCCAAGTTCACAAGGAGGTGTTGTCAGTCCATGAAGGTTGTGGCTGACATAAAATGCAACAGTAACTCATTCCGAAATGTCACATAAGGAGTACTAGTGGGCCTCAAACCCTGGTATCGTGGGCCCCAAACCATTGACATTACCATTACACCACACCTCCAAACAAAGTCCTGATAGATGCAGGGCGAACATGTCAGACCTCCTGCAATGGGCTGCATCAGAGGCAATAAAGCCATGCTTGCAGAAGGCCATGATGTAGAATAGCATGTTCGTTGACTCAGTGTGGCCAAAATGCATAGCAAAGTAGAAGGATGAGTGTCTGCAAGTCACAGTAGAACCAGGACAATTACAGGCAGGGAAATCACCTGAGTAGCACACAGGCCCAAAAGTTACCAAGTGGGACTTGAACCCTTTTCTGCTGCATATGCAAACATTGCACTACCCAGTAGGCTACACCTCATGATACAGCAATGTTGGGATTCAAAGAACCTGCAGGTCACTGCCTTGCCTGCCTGCTGTGTATGTGGTATAGGTTAGCCCCCTCCAGTACCCATGAGGCACTGCATAGGCGGAGCAGCAGTCTGCAGCTAGTCACCAAACAGAGAATGCACTGATCCATCACATCTGCAAGTAAGACGCACTGATAGTGGGTGCAACATGCACATAACAGCTACAAGCTGTGCTACTGAGCAGTTTTAGCAGTCACCCTGAGGGTGAGGATGGGTGCCCAGCATCTGGACCGCAGAACGTGCACTGCTAGAGATGGTCTCTGTTAGCTGTGCTATAGTTACACATCACTGCTAGTGTGGGTGATGGGTATTGTCTGCAGTGTGCTATGCTAGTCACACTTTTTTTTCCCTGTACAATAGCTGTACACTGTAGGTGCTAGTTACAGCTTGGCCCTATTGGATAGGGACTTTCCTTGAGCAGTACATGTTAGTCCCCAGGGTACAAAAGCTGATGCTAAATGCAGTGGGGGCTGCTGTGATTACAATGAGCAGGCCAGCAACAACAGTCATCACAACCACAGAAGAATACCAATCTGCCACAGCAAGCTCAATCAGCTACACCTGTAGCCCACCACTGGGCTGTTTCAACCATGCACATATCAACTATAGTTGGTCAGCACACAATGCATGTGCACAGAAGAACCAAGTATACTCTGACTTGGGACAAATAGCATTGACACCCAGCATGTGTCTCAGTGATTGGGTTCCCCAGACAGAAATTGCACCCACATCAATGACACCAGACAGCATCTTAGCACTATATGGATACATAGCTGTGCCATGGTCACTGCTCGGTCAGTGAGAGTACCCTCTCAGCATGATCTGCTGTGGCCACCCAGACCATGCACGTGGCAGAAGGGCACAATGAAGTCTCAGTCATTGACCCTACTGCCGAGGCAGACACATCCAGGCCAATCCACTCTGTTCCAGGCCATACTCACAAGCCTCTGCTGCTCATCATGCACATTTGCACACTAATGCTGGGAACATCTTAGGCAATGCAAGGCACAGTGAAGTGTAGAAAGCCACATAACAATGGAAACACACACACACACACACACACACACCAGTGCCATGGCGGCAGGGTGATATTGGGGGTGTCTGAACTCAGTTCTGACTGTTGGGACATGTATGTGGGCTGCCACTGTCAATGCAGCAAAAACTGTGCATCATATATGTTCCCCCTAGGCAGCTGCCTTGTCACACTCAAGGATCTTAGATGCACACAGCAGCACTCACATAGCACCTTCTTCCTCACATAACAGAATGCACTCAACACCTCCTTTGCCACATTGGCACCTTCAGCATAGTGGCCTGTTATGACAGGCCATTCTACTATTTCTGCTAGTGTACCACCACTATCATTGTCTTTACTCCCCTGTCTGTACATCACATTGAAGACATTTCAATAGGCTCTCTCTGCTCAACAGACACACTTTCCGCAACATTTCACATGGCGATAAGGTTACAGGCATTAAGGGGCTCTAGGGGGTGTTTGAGCAACTAGCATTAAAGGCACACATGTTGTTACCACCTACTCTCCACCTCTTGATGCCCACTCTCCGCCTCCTGTTCCCTCTATACTGCAGGAGACTTTTATGCTCAGAAACTTGGCATTTTTGCAGCGTTAAGGGGCAATGTGTGCCGTTACACTTGTTAATGCCACACTTGCTCCCTTACCACCGTTTAGTAATACCCCTTAGTCGATTAGGGTCCTTTTTACGAACGTGCAATATGTTTTTGCACCTACTGTGCGTTATGCATGGGAATTAATGTGGGGTAAATGCAAAGACTCGGTAGATAGTGTGAGTGCATCTGCATTACCTGAGGAGTCATGGAACGCAAGCCTGGGTGAGTTAAAAAGGACTAGAAAAAGACAAGGGCTGTGTAGCAGTGCACACAACACCCCGCCCCGCCACCCGGCGAGCCCAGAAGAGAGACCCGGCCCCTCCAGCACCGAGCACCCCTTGGGAGAGAAGCACCAAATTTCAGGAGGCAAGCTAGCAGGGGCCCCAAAGGCTAGAAGGCACGCCCGGGGCGACTTGCACAGCGGGCGCCCCCATCGCAGGTGGGCAGGGGCCCCAGGGCCAGCAGGCCCCCCACCGGACCGCCAGAGCCAGACGGGCGCGACCGGCACGGGCCACGGGCTAGGCCGAACAGGGGCGCCACGGTCTATGGCATAGGGAAGTACGGCATGACGGGGAAATAACAAGCGCGAGACCGGCCCCCACTAGAACGGCGCGCGGCCTGGGAAAACAGAAGGCGACCCAATGTTCAGGGGAGGGGGGGGAGCGTGCGGGAAGCTGCTGGGGGGGGGGGGGGAGGAGGAGGGCAGGCCAAAGGCCAGGAGGGGAGGGGAGGACGGGGAAAAGGGGCACCGTTGAACCAGGACACGACAGGGGCCGAGGCCAGATTCAAGGACAGGGGACGGCGGACACGCGGAGGGTGGAAGAATGTTCCCGCCAGGGTGACGCGCGGAGGGAGGGAGGACCTGTAGCCCTGAGAAAGGAAGGCGAGGGGGGACAGGGGGGGGCCGCCAGCGGACCCGGGCCATCAACAGGACACACAGAAAGAGAGAGACAGAGAGGAGAGAGAGACACACAGACAGAGAGAAATAGAGAGAGAGAGAGAGAGAGGAGACACACCACAGACAGAGAGAGAGACAGAGAGAGAGAGAGAGACACACACAGACAGAGAGAGAGACAGAGAGAGAGAGAGAGAAGAGAGAGAGACACACAGACAGACGAGAGACAGAGGAGAGAGAGAGAGACACACAGACAGAGAGAGACGAAAGAGAGAGAGAGAGACACACAGACAGAGAGAGAGAGAGAGAGAGAGAGAGAGACACACAGACAGAGAGAGAGACAGAGAGAGAGAGAGACACAGACAGAGAGAGAGAGACAGAGGAGAGAGAGAGAGAGAGACACACAGACAGAGAGAGAGACAGAGAGGAGAGAGAGAAGAGACACACAGACAGAGAGAGAGAGAAGAGAGAGACACACAGACAGAGAGAGAGAGAGAGAGAGAGAGAGACACAGAGTGATGGTGTCTGAGAGAGAGAGAGAGAGAGAGAGACACAGACAGAGAGAGAGACAGAAGAGAGAGAGACACAGACAGAGAAGAGAGACTAGAGAGAGAGAGAGACACACACAGACAGAGGAGAGAGAGAGAGAGACACACAGACAGAGAGAGAGACAGAGAGAGAGAGGAGATAGACACAGACAGAGAGAGAGACAGAGAGAAGAGAGAGACACACAGACAGATGAGAGAGAGAGAGAGAGAGAGACACACAGACAGAGAGAGCGAGAGAGAGACACACAGACAGAGAGAGAGAGAGAGACACATCAGACGAGAGAGAGAGAGACAAACGAGACAGAGCGAGAGAGAGACACACAGACAGAGAGAGAACGAGAGAGAGAGAGACACAGAGCAGAGAGAGAGAGAGAGACAGAGAGAGAGACACACAGACAGAGAGAGAGAGACACACAGACAGAGAGAGACAGAGAGAGAGAGAGAGAGAG